>OX336391.1:48875603-51375603 GCA_946902985.2 Meconema thalassinum | reverse complement strand
CACACAGCAAGTTTTTGACGTGTTAGGTAATTGGTGTTCACATTTAGGTCAACTCTATCTTCTTAACATGGATATTTATGTCTCGTACTTTGTGAGCATGTTCTGTATACACACACAATTTCCTTTATTACCCTGGGTTCAACCCTTTGTAGGTTATTGGTCTCTATGTTAACCAATTGAGACGTCCAGTTGCAAAACTCGTTTAATCCACTTGTGAATAAGGATCATGTCGTAATAGTGCATTATGAAACGAGCCTATAATGGCAATAATTAAGACACGTGTATGTTTATAAACCGAGCGTATGCGAGTTTTATAATTTCCACACGAGTGTCTTAATTACCTTTATAGGCGAGTTGCATATGACTGTTTATGTTCGACAATAATTATTATAACTATTTTATGTTCGAACATAAATATTCATAAATATCTGTCGAGATTTCGCCAGTTTTATTTACTGAACAGAGCGCATTGGACGCACAGAATGCCTTGTATTTGACCATTGCCTCCTCGATTTCCCCACTATGATACTAGGCCAGGCAGTGAAATTTAAATTAGAAGGCCTTGAAACTCAGTGCAGATGCGTTGCTATCCTCACCTGATTGGTCAAACAACTGTTTCTTGAGCTCTGATTGGTGGGAGAAACTGTTTCATAATGAAAAAAGTGTTATAATGACCATCATTACGATACAATTTTCTGAAATATAATCGTCAGGGTCGAACATAATAGTACGTTATGCAACGAGCCTATATAGGCAATAATTAAGACACGAGTATGTTTATAAAACGAGCGTATGCGAGTTGTATAATTTTCATACGAGTGTCTTAATTACCATTATAGGCGAGTTGCATACGACTGTTTATATTCGACGATAATTACTATAACTATTTTATGTTCGAACATAAATATTCATAAATATCTGTCGAGATTTCGCCAGTTTTATGTACTGAACAGAGCGCATGAGACGCAGAGAATGCCTTGTATTTGGCCATCGCCTCCTCGATTGCCCCACTATGACACTAGGCCAGGCAGTGAAATTTAAATTAGAAGGCCATGGAACTCAGCGCAGATGCGTTGCTATCCTTACCTAATTGGTCAAACAACTGTTTATATAGCTCTGATTGGTGGGAGAAACTGTTTCATAATGAAAAAAGTCCTCTCGGCACGCAGGAAAGCGGAGGTAGATTCCATCGGGCAAACTTGGGGATAGGCGAAAATAGGCAGAATATGCACGTTTTCGTAGAAGGATCAGACCTCATTTATTGCGAGACCGTATTTTATAATTGGAGCTTAATTAACTTTGTTTTTCGTCATTTTATGCATATTTTAAGTATTTTATTGTCTTATAGGGACGGTAACCTTCTTGTCATTTGGGGTACTTTTTTATACTTGTGGTCACACTGTCCTTATGCAAGGTTTCGACACTGATGTGTAACTATGTAACGGTCTGTTACTTCTTCACGCAAAATTATATCTCCCGCAGATATTTTGGTTGGTTCCTCAGTTTAGGGACTGCGACAACGCGGTCATGTAACCCCGTGTACTTTGGGTGAGTGTAGAATCTGCCTGATAAACAGTGTGAATTGTGATGGCTGTATTAGTCTTAATTCAGGTGAGGACTGCAGACGGTCAATTTCAAGCAGTAGTTCCTAATGTTGCTACCAGATACTACCGTCAACGACACCTAGCTCTGAACTTGGCTACGAGATGCCACCGCAACCAGCAACTCGCAACGAACGTTGGATCTTCCCCTCCAAAGGAAAGCATACTGAGGAATTTTTAGCAATCTTAGAAAATCCGACGACTTCGGCCGGCTTTGAACCCGCGAACTTGGGCAATGAAGTTCTGCATACTACCAGTTACGTCACCGAGGCCGCTTCTCACTTAGTCAGATGGAAAACTGAATGTGATCACGTGCAAGTGCGTTGTCATGGCAACGTCTGGTGGCTCATCCCTCATCAATTTAGTAGTGTTGTCATGGCAACCTCTGATAGCTCTTGGCATTTTGTTATAATTCCGAAATAATTTTTCTCATCCCTTGGCGTAATGGTGGGTCATATCAAAAATTCTTTCAGACAAAAGTTTTAGGTAATTATTGTGGGAATATTGTCCATTTAGTACGGTTTTGAATATGTCTGATAAACAGATATGTATATACATATATACATAAATTATACATAAACCTTTTAACTGACGGTGGTTTTGGGGTCAAGGGGGTGTGAAACGTGAAGATATGTCGAAATTTTCCGGAAGTCGAAACATTGTACCCATTGCAATAGTTAGCTTTCTAATGAAATCTACCTAAAATAGTGTTATAATGACCCTCATTATGACACAGTTTTCTGACATATAATAGTCAGGGTCGAGCATAAAATTACTTTATTTTTATTACTTTATTTTATTTTGTTTAATTTTATTTTGTTTAATTTTATTTTAGTTTGTTTTAAATTGTTTTTCTGTTTGGTTTTATTTTGGTTTTGGTTTTATTTTGTTTGTGATTTATTTTATTTTGTTTTATTTTGATTTTGTTTTGTTTATTTTGATTTATTTTGTTTTATTTCGTTTTGTTTTATTTTGATTATCCAGAAAACAAACACTAAAACAAAAATCGCGAAGCAAAAAGCAAAATTCAAACACAAAAGCAAAATCAGAAAACGAACAAAACAGAAACACAAAACAAAAAGAAAAATTCAAAAACAGCAAAAGCAGAAAACAAACACAAAACCAAAAACCAAAAACACAAAGCAAAATGTAGAAAACAACAAACACCAATGATACGTGAGGCAAAGTCCAGAGTAACGTTTCTCATGAAAATGACACTTATTTCACAAATGGATTAAACGAGTTTTGTAACTTGACGACTCAATTGCTACTGTATATTGTCAAAGATTCTCATGGTTAAATCTTTCAGCCATATGTTAACGAATTGTATTTTGGAAGTGTTAATATTTCAGAAAATCAAATAATACGCGTCTATCTTCTTGACCTATGATGCTTGATGAAATGTAATTCTTTTAACAAAAACAATTAAAATTTAAACATTGTGGTGTTTGAAGCCATATTTTCAGTGTTGCCTTAGTAAACAAGAGTTTAGTCCTTTTCAGTCAGTCAACACGAATGTACCCAAAAGAGATGGGTTATGCCCTAATCCTGAAATAAATTACATGAGATTAATAAAACACTAGGATGACCAGTTTCGATCGTCAAGCGATCATCATCAGATCCATTACACTTAGGCTACAAAATCCATGTTTGAAATACAGGTGAAAATATTTACAATATGTACAATTATTTAGTTGCAGTATTGGTACTGCAACTGTCAGTGTATGCTAAATGCAGTATATATGTTAGGTGAAATGCTAAATGGTGATAGCTATCCGGAGATTGTACTTTAGAGAGATTATATGGTTGTAAACTATGGTTAAACTATAAAATTTTTGGCTAACTACTTATCTGATTGTCTTCCGTATTACAGCTACTCGCAGTTTTCGTGCTTACTGGAACTCGCTGTGCGGTCGACTGCGGTGGTTATCTTAACGACTGGTTTTTCCCCTGCCTCCTCCCCCCTGTCCCTACGTGCTGTGGGGAGTGATAGCGATGTGTTTATGTGAGGTGTTGCCAACCTAGATAAGATGTATGTTATTGAATGAGGTGGGTCCACAACTATTAAAGACCGTGGATTGGCCCTCGCCACGCGTGGAGCATAACCCATTCGAACTAAGCGTTGACGGTCTTATGAGGACGTCCCGGCACCTTTAATACTGCCGCGAATATGGGCCTTGGTTTATTGCAGAAGCAAAGTACATCGTACACCTGATCCAGATAACATTTACCTATTAAAAAACCCCTAATTTCCCCCCTTTTTTTATCTAGCTTGGCTGTGTCGCTAAATTGTGTTTTGTTTTCGACAGGGTGTGTTTTTTAGTAGCGTGAAGGGGGGTGAGCTCTCCATGAACGTGTGTTCATTTAGATTGTTGGGATTGTTTCGTTTGGCTAGGTGTATCTCGATTGATTCCTTTATGTCAAGAGCTCTGCCTTTCGATTCGTGATGGATTATTTTAAGGTCCGACTCTATGTTGGTAAAGCTGTGCCCTGCGTCACCCATATGTTCGCACACGGCTGAATGTGTTCCGTATCTTATCGCATTCCTATGTTCATTATAACGTGTGTCTACTCGCCTTCCACTCTGCCCGATGTAATTAGCTTGACAATCGGTGTCTTGGCACGTTATAGAATATACCCCTGACCTTGAATACGGGTCACGTTTATTTAGATTACTATTTAGCGACACAGCCAAGCTAGATAAAAAAAGGGGGGAAATTAGGGGTTTTTTAATAGGTAAATGTTATCTGGATCAGGTGTACGATGTACTTTGCTTCTGCAATAAACCAAGGCCCATATTCGCGGCAGTATTAAAGGTGCCGGGACGTCCTCATAAGACCGTCAACGCTTAGTTCGAATGGGTTATGCTCCACGCGTGGCGAGGGCCAATCCACGGTCTTTAATAGTTGTGGACCCACCTCATTCAATAACATACATCTTATCTAGGTTGGCAACACCTCACATAAACACATCGCTATCACTCCCCACAGCACGTAGGGACAGGGGGGAGGAGGCAGGGGAAAAACCAGTCGTTAAGATAACCACCGCAGTCGACCGCACAGCGAGTTCCAGTAAGCACGAAAACTGCGAGTAGCTGTAATACGGAAGACAATCAGATAAGTAGTTAGCCAAAAATTTTATAGTTTAACCATAGTTTACAACCATATAATCTCTCTAAAGTACAATCTCCGGATAGCTATCACCATTTAGCATTTCACCTAACATATATCCTGCATTTAGCATACACTGACAGTTGCAGTACCAATACTGCAACTAAATAATTGTACATTGTAAATATTTTCACCTGTATTTCAAACATAGATTTTGTAGCCTAAGTGTAATGGATCTGATGATGATCGCTTGACGATCGAAACTGGTCATCCTAGTGTTTTATTAATCTCATGTAATTTATTTCAGGATTAGGGCATAACCCATCTCTTTCGGGTACATTCGTGTTGACCGACTGAAAAGCACTAAACTCTTAAAATTTAAACATAAAAAATAAAATACGATGAAAGAAATAAAACTGAAAATAAATAGGCCTATGCCAGTAAAAATTTTAAATTCATAACCTTATAAAATAACAATTAAAATTAAATAAGCTTATAAGATTAGAATTGTAAGCAATTTAAGATCATAAACATTATACTCGTACAAAAATAAAATTATAAAAATATATTCACATAACAAATAAAGAGATAACTCAAAATAAAATTAATAAGTTAAGATTAGTTTTAAATAAATAGAAATAAAATATATTAATAATAGTTAACCTCAGTGGCTTAGTAGGTAGCACGCCGGCCTCTCACCACTGGGGTCCGTGGTTTAAGGGGGAACATACAGTTTAAGGAGCCACAACAATAACGATTTTAACATTATAACTGTGCCTGTCATAAATCTTTTACAAAAATGATATACTTTTCCAAGGGAACACACACACACACCTTGCTATTAGAAACAAGGTTAAAAATTTTCAAAATAATAATAATAATCATATCGTGTGGCCTCGGTGCCTGGTGCAAGCTTTGTTATTTGACACCCAGAGGGTAGCTTGCATGTCGAATTTCGTAGTTCCTTGACTATGAAAGTCAAGGAGGTTAGATGTTAGATATCTAATCTCCTTGAACACAATAGCGCTTTCTAGTAGAGAAATGAGGAACTTTGTGCTGGCGGAAACTCCCGAGATTAATTTTGCCATTATGAACTCGGCCTACTGAATTCAAATGGGTTCTTTGACATGCCAACATCGTATGACATGCGTATCGCATTTTTGCCGCCTTTCAAAAATCACTTACCACGGTCAGGGACGAACCTGCAATCTTGGGGTTGGTAGACCGACACGCTATCCACACACCCACCGTGGCAAGCTGACCTTAACCGTTTCCCTGATATCTCCAATGTTTATAGGAATTTTTGGAGTTTTCTTTTTTTAATGTGCGTGTTATCCCTACTGCTACAAAATCAATCGCACTCAAAAACGTTGTGACTTTAATTAGTCATTCTATGAAACGTTAACATTTTTTTTTTAGTTTGCTCAGAATAAAAATGGAAATAATGACCCTTAATTAATTAATTAATTAATTAATTAATCATGTGAAAATATGCGAGATTCATTTTGTAGCAGAAGGTTTAACACCCACATTAAAAAAAAGAAAACTCCAAAAATGCCTATAAACATGGGAGATATCAGGGAAACGGTGAAGGTCAGCACAAAACAAGAACCACGTTTCGAAAAAATTGATAAAAATAATTGCCATTTGAATTTTGAAAGTTTTTATCTTTGCTTCTAATAGGAAGGTGTGTGTGTTTCCTTGGAAATGTATATCATTGTTGTACAAGATTTATGACAGGCACAGTTATAATGTTAAAATCGTTATTATTGTGGCTCCTTAAGCTGTATGTGCCCCCTTAAATCTCGGTCACTCCATGTGAGATTTGTGCTGGACAAAGCGGGGGTAGGCAGGTTTTTCTCCGAATACTCCGCTTTCACAAGTTTCATTCCAGCAACACACTCCACTATCATTTGATTTCATCTGTCATTCACATAATTATTGCCCCAGAGGAATCCGACCGGCATCGGCAGCCAGCACAGTTCATATCCTCGCCGCTAGATGGGGGCTTCATTCATTCCATTCCCTGACCCGGTCGGTCGACTGGAAGCAGGCTGTGGATTCTCATTAATAATAGTTCTGCCCAATAAAAGGTTAAACCGTTTTGATGCTAAGCTGTGGTTATGCTGCAGCTGTAAGAGCAATGTGTAACTTCAAGAACATCAATCACTTAAACTAGCAGCATCATTGGGACTGTTCGCCCCGTCGCTTCATACGGGATTAGTCTCATATGAGAAGAACTGAAAATAAGTGACTTGGAAAAACTGGAAAACGTGAAAGCAAGATATATCAAAAGGGCCATAGGAGCAAGCAAGTATGCATCAAACCGGCCGTGCCTCGCTGGCATCGGGAGAGCGTGGATCGGCCGTCCTGAAAATGGTTTTCGTCGTTTCCCATTTTCACCCCCAGGCAAATGCTGGGATGGTTCCATTGAATAGGTCCGTGGCCGATTTCCATTCAAAATGCCTTCCCAGACCCGTCCCGAAAAGAAAATACATGGCCATTGGCTGCATTAGTACTATTATATATCCTAGCAAGAGAAACGTTCTTCTTGAATGACATTAGGTACATATTTGGTAGCGATTCCACCAAATGCAGGCTCTCACAAAGAAATAATAGAAAGAAGGAAACAGAAGGATAAAGAGATAGATATCGACTTCTTCGGAACGGATAAATATTCAATGGACCAACAGTAATCAAATACTAAGGTGCGCAATCAAAGGACTCGCGATTCACGGATTCCACCATAAAATGTGTATAGATACAAAATATTATCGAGCAAATGAACAATGTGTGTGCAAAAAATGTGACAGAAAGTGCGAACATAACCACTACATTCAGTGCCAAAACGGGACATGGTCTTAAAATGTACTAATGAAGCAAACAAGTGAAAGTTGTGGAATGCTCATTAAAGTGCGAATTTGATAGTATTAATAGACTATATATTGTTAATCTTTTCCTGGCCATTTGGCTGCAAAAACTTATTATTAATACGAATGGTCAGTTTCGATATTGTGTCTCTATTCACTAAGGTTTCCATCAAGGATACCATAAAATTGTTAGTTAATCTGTTTCATCATGTCCTCACCACCACGTATTTCAGTTTTCATAGGAAGATTTTTGAACAATTGGATGATGTTGCCATGGGATCACCATTATCTCCCATCATGCTAATTTTCATGTGCAAAACTTTGAGGAACGTTGCCTTCAATCTTGCAACCTCAAGCCTTCTATCTGGCTGAGGTATGTCGATTACACTTCCGTTGTATGGCCCCATGGTGATCACACGTTATCCATGTTTCTGGATCATTTGAACAACCAGTATCCGAATATTAGGTTTACTATGGAAACGGAACGTGAAGGTTGTTTGCCTTTTCTTGGTGTCCAAGAATGTTGACGGCAGCCTGGGACACACTGTCTACCTTAAACACACCCAAACACATTATCTCCATGGGTCCTCTCACCACCATCCTTGTCCGAAACGGACTGCCCCTGACACTGTTGATAACAGAGCAAGGATTGTGTGTGAAAAGGATAAGTTAGACGGAGGTTAGTAGAAGAATGGCTACTCGATGAGACAGATTATTGAATTGTTACATCCTAAACCGAAAGACCGATTATCGCAGAATCATCCCTCTGCGAAATAGGCCTATCTACCATACGTGATATCTGTCACGGACAGGATTAGCAATATTCTAAGAAGACACAATATCAAAACCATATTTAAGCCTAATGTCACCGTAGGCAAATCCTTGCGAACAGTCAAGGATTCAGTTGGTCTTAACTGTGCTGGTGTATATAAGATTCATTGTTCCTGTGATTACCTATATGTTGGTCAGACATGTAGGAGAATCACAACAAGGGTCAATGAACATCGTAGGCATTTACCTATTTGCCAACCAGAGAAGTCTGTTGTTGCTGTACATGTCATACAGAATGACCATCGAATACTTTTTGATGAAACTTATGTCATCTGTATGGAGAAACATTTTACAACTCGTATGATTCGGGAGGCGATTTAAATAAGTAACCAACCACACAACTTTAATAAAGGTGATGGTTAGTTATCCCTTGAGTAAATCATGGCTGCCCTCTGTAGTTTCATTGCCAACATCTTCTTGATCTCAAGAGGTGATGGAGTGAGTATTTGTTTCGACATGGCTTCCTATCTTATACAATTTTTCTAAGGAGGCTCTGCCATTGTTTACTCATTCCTTCTTTCTTTCTTTCTTTCTTTCTTTCTTTCTTTCTTTCTTTCTTTCTTGACAAAACTTGATAAAGGGACAAGCAGTCGTCTTGAATATTTTTTTTTTTAAGTTTCACTTGACCTAATATCCCCGCAGCTATATTACGTATACAATACATTTTCTACAGACATAGATACATTTATTAGCCTATTTTCATTTTATGAAAAAAAAAATAGGCTTGGGCCTATGAGATCACCTTTTGTCCGTGTGTCTGTGTGTGCGTGTGTGATTCGTGTATGTGTGTGCCACCCCCTAATACTTTTTAAACATTCTAGTTTCAGTGAAACTCGGTAAGATCATAGAACCTTTCCGGCCTACCCCGACCGTGCCCTTCAAATTTTATTGTGTCTCACCAAACCAACGTGGCGGCTGTGCGAAATATTTCACCAGCATTCAGTATCTCCGAAACTATTACAGATATCACCCTGAAATTTTCTACGGTAAAAAAGGGCTCTACGGGAAGTTCACCTATGAGACATTCAAAAACCTGGTGACTACAAAACCAACATGGCTGCCAAGCGAAGTTGAGACTATAAATAGACTTTTCTCACGATTTAACCATCCATACGTAATGAAACTTGGTACAGCAAGTGTTTATACACATTGTAATGCATTGGTGTCTAATTTAGTCCAATTGTTTACAAAACTTCAAAATGGCGGCTGTGCGAAATATTTCACTGACATTCTATATCTTCGAAACTATTAGAGATAACACCGTGAAATTTTGTACGCTGATAAAGGGCACTGCTACAAGTTTATCTATGTAACATTCAAACACCTGTAAAATACAAAACGAACATGACGGCCAAGCGAAATTGAAATATTTTAATAGACTTTTCTCGCGATTTCACCATCTGAGCGCAGTGAAATGTGGTAGAGTAAATGAATATACATGTCGTAATGCACTGGCATTTAATTTAGTTCAATTGTTTACATAACCTCAAGATGGGGTCTGTGTGAAATTTTAAAATTATGTTTTTATTTCTTGGGTCGTAATCATGCGATCGAAATGAAAGTTTGAATAATGAATCTATGCAATACTTTTCCTTGAACGGTACATAACTCTATGGCCTATGCATATAACAATCCAAAATGGCGAGCATCCGAAATATTTTTACGGTTCTCAATATCTACAAATATTTTACAGCAATCAAACTGAATTTTTAGCCTACTTTCGATTTTTGCAAAAAATGAAAGTAGACTTATGAGATCAACACAGGGCGAAAAATGTGTGTCTGTCTGTGTGTGTGTATGTGTGTGTGTGTGTGAGTCTGTGTGTGTGTGTGTATGTGTGTGTGTGAGTCTGTGTGTGTGTGTCTGTGTGTGTGTGAGTGTGTGTACTCTGAATGTCTGTCCCCACCTATCAATTCGAACACGGTGAATGCGAATTGAACGAAATTTGGTACAAAGGTAGCACTAGCAAAGGACACCTCAGTGTCATGTTTTATATCGCCGCCATCTTTACTAAAACTGAATGGCGGCCACTCAAACGTTCAAAACGTAAAATCAAATAACGACTAACCAAATCATCCGATCTCTACCAAATTTGGTAACAACATACCTTCGTATAGTATGCGTCTTGTGACCAAACTACAAGGTCGTCCGCCATACCATTTCAGGATGGCGGCCGTGCGAATTATGCAAACTTTATAATCCATATCATGGGACCCACCAGTTCCGATTATCGAGCCGAGAATCGTTTTAACTGATCTAAAGGAAGAGGCACGTTCGATATTAAAAGTATATTTTGTAATACTACAGTGCAGACGTATTTTAAAAAGCTGAGCCGATTCAGTAATAAGACAAGATGGCAGCGGATATCTTGTGCCTGACTTATATTTCACTAATTTGATTATTGCATGCAATATAGCGTACTGATACAAAATAAATAAACTTTGTATGAAATGCTTTATATATAAATAATATACTCCAGTGATGAAATCGTTTAGTATAAATCATTATTTGCTAACAAGTTCTATGTAAGTCATTTTATATAGAACGATGTTGGTTGACACAATTAGCTCAGTGGTAGAGCGTTAGCCTATCGCTCAAATGCCTATGGTTCAAACCCGATCAGAGCTAGTTTTTTTGCTTGAAATGTTATATGTTTATTGTTTTGTAATGACTCAGATGTTTTAAAATTAAGCGTTATATTGTGCATATTATGGTGTAAAATATATATTTAAATAAAACATAATTCGCCAGCAGATTTACTCGAGACATCTAGCTGCCAAAAAGGTAACTGCAAGCCGACCTACTTATTAACTTCCAGATTTTATTGAAAAGATTCTTCTTCTGGCCGCTAGAATGCACTCGCTCTGTTAGGATTATATTGTTCGATATTTCACCACTAGATGTCACGACTAGTCTACGTGGGGCTCCATTGATTACTATACCATTGGCATTCTATGAGCATCGAATTTGAAGAATGACAAGATGATACTACGATACATTTTTACTTTTTATTTTAAAGGGTTTGTAACAGCCTATTGAGCGTTATTTGAAAATGTTAATTGAAGTAAAGAACAAAACGATTTCACATAGTATCTGAACTCTACCGTTGGTGCTAGTTCAGGATATTAATTAATACTTTTATTTCAGCCAAATAGCAATCGAAAATATCCACATAGTTGGTATACACACGTCTCTGTAGGGTCATGGAAAGATTTGTTAATTCAATTAGGGTTGTGAAAGTCATACGCAGCCAGACGTGTAAAGACATGCCTCAACTCAAAGTTGGATGTTGCCCGCGTCAGGCCGATTATGTAATAATAATAATAATAATAATAATAATAATAATAATAATAATAATAATAATAATAATAATAATAATAATGTTATTGGTTTTACGTCCCTTTTAACTACTGTTGCTTTTAGAGACGCCGGGGTGCCAGAATTTTGCCCCGTAGGGGATCTTTAACGTGCCAGTAAATCTACTAACACGGCTCCCTCGCATTTTTGCACCCTCAAATGCCAGCTGACTGCGCCAGGATACGAACCTGAAACATACGGTCCAGCAAGCGAGAACGTTACCGCTGAGCCACGCCGCCAGTCCGGTCGATTATGTCTCCAGATCCATAACATTCTTTAGATACTTCTTATCTTTCTTTCTTTCTTTCTTTCTTTCTTTCTTTCTTTCTTTCTTCAATGATGGTAGCAGTTTTTATCTAGGTTGTGGCGTTTGGTAGAGGTAAATCGTTTCTAAGGTCTTCAACAAAGATTAGTTCTATTATACTCTTTGATAATAACAACGAGTTATAACTATACTCATACATTTAGGAGAAAGTAGGCTATATGTTCTTTACTGAACATCTTGTTTTAATGTTCATAGAGGCTACCGACATAAGTTCACCTATAGGACTTTCAGTAACCTGGTGAGCACACATCCAACATGGCGGCGACGCGAAGTATAAATATTTAAATGGACGTTTCACGCGATTTAACCATCCGAGTGCAGTGAAACTCTGCACGTTAAATGCATATACAAATGTTAATCCACTGGCATCTAATTTATTTCAATAGTTTTCATAACCAGAAGATGGCAGTTGTGCAAAATTTGAAAATCTCGTTTTTACTTCTTGTGTCCTAATCATGCGATTGAAGTCTGAATACCACACGAACACGATAATCTTCATGTAATCTATATATATATATAAAGCACAAAGTTTGTCTGTCTGTCTGTTTGTCTGTTATGTATACAAATCTACACCGTTTCACCGATCTCAACAAAAATTTGTATACCTACTCATTGGAACACTGCGGGTAACCCTGTCAACTTAAATTTCGGACAGACCACCTCATTCCCTGCATTTACGCCCTTTTGCACAAATCTACACCGATTCACCGATCTGAACCAAAATTGGTATTCTTACCCTTTGGTACCCTGCGAGTAACACTGTCTGCTTGAAATTGCGGACAGACCACTCCATTCCCTGCATTTAGGCCCATTGGCCCAAATCTACACCATTTCACCGATCTCAACCAAAATTTGTATATTTACCCTTTGGAACACTGCGACTAACACTGTTTGCTTGAAATTGGGGACAGACCACTCCATTCCCTGCATTTAGGCCCATTGGCCCAAATCTACACCGTTTCACCGATCTCATCCAAAATTTGTATATTTACCCTTGGGAACACTGTGACTAACAATGTCTGCTTGAAATTGCGGAGAGGCTACTCAATCCCCTGCATTTAGGCCGTTTGGCACAAATCTACACCGTTTCACCGATCTGACCCAAATTGTATACACTTACCCTTTGGAACCCAACAAGTAATACTGTTCACTTTAAATTTCAGACAGACCACACTATTCCCTGCTTTTTGGCTCTTTGGAACAAACCTACACCGTTTCACCGATCTCAACCAGATTTTACATAATTACCCTTTGGAAACTAACGAGTATCACTGTCCACTTTAAATTTCGGACAGACCACCCCTTTGCCTGCATTTAGGCCCTTTGGGAAAAATCTACACCGTTTCACTGATCTGAACCAAATTGTTTGGAACCCGATGAGTAGCACTTTCGACATGAAATTTCGGACAGACCAATCTATTCCCTACATTTAGGCCCTTTGGCACAAATCTACACGGTTTCACCGATCTGAACCAAATTTTACATACTTAACCTTTGGAACCCTATGAGTAACATTGTCCACTTGAAATTTCTGACATACCACTCCATTCCCTGCATTTAGCTCAGGAATTCCCTGGGGTTGCCAGCTTCCTAACTCACCAGCCATGAGCCCTTGAGGGTGTACCAGATGTGGTGGGGCTTCAGACACCCTGCCTCTTTTGAGGGCCTTGAGCAGAAGACAGGAGATATTATGAAAAGGGAAAGAAGGCAGACCCCTCGAAGAATGAGGCTATCAGGAAAGATGAGACAACGGCCAATTAAGGCGAGAAATTGAAAGACTCCCTAGCCCTCGGATACCCAAATACAGTCGGGGTCGGAAGAGAACAAGAGTTGACCAAGGGAGGCCGACAGGAAAGAGAACTGAAAGGAGCCCGGCACCAGGAAGTAGAAGTGATGCCAGACTCAGCTGGGATCCCGTGGTCGCCAACCCACGTCCATCAAGTTGTGAGACCCTGGGGGGTCAGTTGTGAGAATAGCTTGCTGATTCATCACGAGGTGACATGTGAGTACTTTCCAGAGCCCGCCGTGTTATCTGCTGTCTATGCTGATGCCGGCACAGGGCCGTTGCGAAACAGTGAGTGATTCCCGGCCAATCTAAATAGGACGGGGAACACCGACGTGTGTCAGAATATTTCGTCATCATCTGTGATCATCTCAGGTTCGTGCAGCTTGGACCCATATACATTGCCGAGCAGTACGCCATAAGCTCTTCCACTAGACGCATCGAGTACAGGCCTAAGCCAGAAAATAAGGTTGAGACTGTGGAAGACATCGAAGCTAGACATCTGCATTACCTATATCAGTTTTAAAATAACACCATGTTCGTTTAGTAGTCATTTTTCATTACCTTATTATTATCATAAGTGCAAAGACCTAGATGTTACGCGCATCATACCACTAATCACCGCCGCATAAAGTCTTTCTCGACTGTGATTTTTAAAGTATTTATTTTTATTACAGTACATTGTGTACATTATAAGTTGAAGTGTCAATTCAATATCATCCTCATCATAAGAGCAAATGACCTAGATGTAACGCCCATTAGAAAATTAATCACCACACACAATAAGTCTTCCTCGCCTGTGAATTTTGAAATATGTATTTCTATTACGGTAGTTTGTAAGTTTGACGTGTCAATTCAACAGTATTTTTATTATCATCCTTATCAAAAGGGCAAGTGACCTAGATATTACGCCCTCATTGTCTTTGGAGGCAAATGACCTAGATTTTAAGTCCATTATACAGTATTTCTAATGAGACTTTAAGACATTATCATCATTCCACCGGGCGAAGCCGGGTACTACTGCCAGTAGTACATAAATAACAAGAAGTTCCGTAACGAACTAAAGAGCCTACTTTTCTTAAAATTTAAGATCTATGCCAATGATTAATCTATATGGATCTATCTAGAATAATGACGAAATTAAGTTGGTAATATCGAAATTTCTAATTAGTTCGAAATACTGTATACCTGGCATACTGTAGCCTAATAGAGAACTACAGTTGGCAGCCCTGGTGACTGAATATATTCTTAGTTCCATCTCTTAAGGTACAGAATACAAAATTTGGTTGAAGTCCAATGGATAGCATGGACGTTACATGCAGTTAAACATTGGATTTAACAGCGCGCGTAAAATCATGTTGGCAACAATGACATACATGTATTGATCAGAAATAATCTGAAATAATATGATCTATTGTTGTGTCAGTTTTGAATAAAATCCATTAGTTAGTATTGTGCCCTTGTATATAACAGCGTCGTATATACGAGAATCAAACTTCGGGGAGCGTTCAGTCCGGATATGCTTTCACAAGAGCTCAAATACCAGACGGCTGCTTACAAATACAAGGACCATATGCAAAACTATAAACTAAGAAATGAGTGAAAAACAAATAAAATTACCACCATTTAATAACTGAATAAAAACAACAAAACATAAAAAATAATATAAACAAAGTCCACCCTGAACTTTACTCCCACAGTACAATAATTTACACAGATCTGAGTGGCCTAGAAAGGTCCACTCCAAAGAAATAAAATTGTGGATCAAATTCCACTTGTCTGATTAATATGTATGCACGCGTATAACTACGCTAGAGAAGAAATAAGTACTTTTGATGGAGATTTGCTCACAGATGGAACAGCCAATATGCTTGCAAACCCCCATACTGCAAACCATTATTATGGCTTTATGGGACACACTCGTAGAATAACTTACCAACAATTAAAATTTTACTGACACACGCAACCATTTAAAATTTATAAACTAATTGATCTCCATCGAGATCGCAGTGAGTCAGGAAACTCCCAGCAAAACAGAAGCTTGCCCAATGGCTCAATTGCTCAACATATACATGACAACAACGTGGCCGAACATCGAGACCACCCGAGGTCAAAGAACATGACAATAATTAAACAAGAAATAAGATGCCTAAAATCCGATGATATTTACATGAAATAAAAGCATGAATAAGCTAACACGCTGGGACTCGATCAATCAAAACGCGAACAGCACCCATTTACCGATTACAATTCTTTTATCATTAAACAGGCTTTATTTTAATATAAGATAAACATTTACGAAGAACGGAGACCAGGTCCGTGAATACTAATGAGCACAGCTTGCTCCTTATCTGATGGAGTGCGCCGGGTAGAAATACCTTCACTTACCACTCATTAACGTCTGTGTTCAAAACCAGCCCTCCTTGTCGAAGCTTTGAGTCATGCTATTTATAACAAGAGACTAGACAGTCCCGATACGCCACCTGTTAATCGCGACATATAAATTCACACACTTCTTGTCAATTCCAAAGAATTGCAAGAACATCGTAGAAGGGGATTCCAACATTTTCCTCGCAAGGATTAAATGCTTAACCTGGCCAAAGCTTCTGACAGAAACCAGGGTTCCCGAAAACTCCTATCCCATAAAACACATATTTGCAGACTCAACAAAGCATTTAGGGCAGAACACAACACACATCTACCACGGGCCGACACTCCAATCAAATATCATAGATTTTGTGTACCATAACACAAAAAGAGAAACATCATCAACAAATAAAGTCATTGGGCATATGACCCCTCACTTAACAAAAATGCAACAAACGGCAATTAACACACAAGCCTGTGTAACAATAAAAATCTATAAAATAAAAAGATTTCCCACCAATTCTATTATCTACTCTAGTTAATTCAGTTTCGCTTCTGTTATGATATCGGTTCCCAATTTGCGTCGCTTATTCGCGCATTTTACGGTAGCGACACGCACTCGAGTACGCTTGCCCCGTGTACTTGACATCAACAAAAAAAAATCTTCACACAGATAGAATACATGCCACGTTGCTCATGAACTAAACTAAAGTGTGTCAGTACCACAAACCAACTACAATAAAACACGAAGACAAAAATAAAATATTTACACAAAATAATATGTTCCCACAAAACCATAACCAGTTTGTCAAATAATTAAATTATTTAGTACTTATTCCTCTTTCTGCGTCGTCTCATCGAACATCGCCTGACATTCTCTCTCCAAAGTGTTTAGCTCATCTCAGACCACATGGAGCCGTAGAAACGTTGGTTCGATGTCTTTCTCTGGGTCTGGAGTTCCATCTTGACGTTGAATAAAAATAAAAAAATAAAATGTTATTTATAGTCACACGTAATTTTCTATCTAAATTTTGCCAATAGTTACTTTATTCACCATTTGTCTAGTGCAAAATTAAACGTAGACTTTCCCTAATAGTTGTAGTCGTGGGAGACTACTAAAATCTTACCGATACACAAATTTCACACTCAGCTGTGCGCACACAACTTTATTATAATATTTTCAATAATGACCCTATCTCTGATAAATTTAACACAGTATATCTTCACGGTATGGAAAAGAATAAGTGATCACCTCACGGTGTCACCAAGAATCAAAACCTCGTCACTCAGACGACAGTATTTATGTGAATTTAGCAAAAGGACGGAGGGAGAGGGAAATCTATCACTAACTTCTATAATAATGCGACTATTGGCATGCAACAGGTATCAAACAGTTTGAAAAATTATACAGGTCACAATGGGGCTATCGTGCTCTGGAATCGATCATAGATTTCGTTAATCCAATCTTTCCCGCTTTCAACTTCAAGCCGGCGTCAGACGCTCCCTTGGCGCTAAAATTGGTGACCCTCTCTGATTGGTAGTTCATGACGTCAATATCGCAGTTTAGAACAGAAGCCTCTGTCCTATGATTGGTTGAAAGTTCCTCTCATCTCTCTCATCCAGCAACTATCTTACTCGTAACGCTAGGGTGACAAAGAAATTACGGTCTGAAATGAGTCAGGACCCCAACACACCTTTGTCTGATAAAGTGTCTGTCAAACATTCCGATCTCGTCACTCCTTTGTTTCAGGACTGGGCACGTTCAAACGTACTGTCTCCACATAAGCTTGACATTTCGCAATCCAGTCTGGCCTTCCTGTATGATTCTGGCAGTAAAATCAGAATATAATGAAATGAATAATTAGAATCATTAATATGCGTAGCTTATTAAGGGTTCAGTATAGAAGTTACATGCATTTTAAAATTGGATCTATCAGCAGTCTTAGAATCATGTTGGCAGCACTGACGAATATTAGTTACTCCAAATTAATCTAGAATGCCAGGTACTATACGTGTGCAAAGTTTAGAGCTATTGGCTTGCATACTTTCTGATATATTGATATTAGGGTAACAAAAATAGAGACGGTATTTACTAACAGTTGGCAGCCCTGGTTACTCTTAAGAATCGGCATATACATATCTGTTATGGTACACATAGCACACACGAAATTTGGTTGAAATCCAAATGATAGTATGGAAGTTACATTTATTTAAAGTTGGACCTCTCAACAGGCTTAGAATCATGTTGGTAGCACTGACGTATATAAGTTTCTCCAAATTAATATAGAATGTCAGGTACTATACGTGTGCATAGTTTAAAGCTGTCGGCTGGCATACTTTCTGATATATTGGTATTTGGATAAAATAAATTGAGAGCATTTATTAACAGTTGGCAGCCCTGGTGGATCTTAATAATACGATCAGTCATGTCTGTTTATGTACACATAGCACATACGACATTTGGTTGAAATCCAATTGATAGTGTAGAAGTTATATGCATTTAAAAATTGGATCTGTCAGAAGGCGTATATTCATTTTGGCAACACTGCGATGTATGGCCTCCTGGAAATTAAACTGCAATATTATTATCTATACGTGTGCCAATTTTGAAATAGCTCCTATTCATACCTTCCGAGATATCCAACATGGAGCTCAAATTTCAATTGCGATTTTTCAGCAGTTGGTAGCACTGACATCATTTTCAAATATGGGCTTGAGATATTCAGGTATAGATCTTTACTCCTACCAAATTTTGTTTCGATTGCTGCAGCCGTTTAGGAGTTGATAGGGGGGGGACACACACACAGCCAGACAGACAGAAGGACAGACAGGCAGACAGAAATACAGACAGACAGACACACATTTTCCCGGATCGATATCATAAGTCTACTTTTTCCTCATTTTTGCAAAATGTGAAAAGTACGATAAAAATCCAACCTGGCGACTATCTGAAATATTTAGACGGTTCTCAATATCTACGAATCTATCACAACAGTGAAACTGAAATTTTGTATGTTGATAGAGGCAATTAACATGAGTAGGATATATGAAAATAGGCTGTATAGTTCTTCACGAAACTACTTGTTGAATCAGGCGTTGAGTTCGATAACAACCTAAATAACAACCTAAAAGTTTTTGTATGTAAATTATAAGTTGTACCTCCTTTTTGGGCACTGTCCATGCTTCGTCAGTATGTTCATGTTTATGTTTTTTTTATTATATTTAGTTCGTTTTATTCATAATTTATTCATTTATTTATTTATTTATTTATCGTATGGTTTTTAGTGTCGGGAGTGTTCAAGGACATTTTGGCTCGCCAGAGTCTGTAGCTGTTTCCAGCGGACACCCAGAGGGTCAGCTACACGTTCCGTTCAGTTTCGAGTATTTCCATCTTTCGCCACCAGATATCAAATATACCTAGTGATGAACGTTGGAACTTTCATAGAGCGTTCCAACGAAATCTAACCTAGAATTTTAGCTCCACACAAGTTTAGCATTCGCTATATGGGTAACTAATTATATGTTTATTTATTGTTTTATAGTTTTAATTAATTTTTCTTTTCTATTCCTTTCTTAAAATTATTATTACATATACAATCATCTACCTTGTATTTGTGTCAAGAAGGTACTGAATTGGGTTTATGACCTGTGTACTTTCATAAATAAATAAATACGAATGTACCCAAATGAAATGGGTGTTATTCCCAAAACCTGAAAATATACATGAGACTTGTATCTTCACTTGGATTCCCAGACACATAATAAGTTATCGTATAGATTAACTTTGCAACACACATGTATAAATGCAGCTATTCAGTGTTATAATTCTAACCTTGGGGTTTGTTGCTTTTGGTATTTTTCAGCAATTGATATTGTAACTTTTAGTCGGTCAAAACAAAACAATTCCAATTACTGGAATGTGAAAAAATAACCTCCGTCGCAACAGCCAAGAAAGTTAGCCGATACCTCACGAGGTTGGTTGGTTGGTTCCTTAGTTTAGGGGCTGCGACAACGCAGTCATGTAGCTCCGTGTGCTTTGGGTGTGTGTAGAATCTGTCTGATAACCGGTGTTAATTGTGATGGCAGTATTAGTGTGTGTATCTGTTTTAATTCAAGTAAGGACTGCAGAAATCAATTCTTCCAAGTAGTTCCTACTATAGCCGCCAAACGCCAACGTCAAAGACCAATTAGTTCAGAACTTAGTTACCAGATGCCACCGCAGTCGGCTCTTGACGACGAACGTAGGAACCTAAGAACGTTAGTCAAATGTTTAACCAATGTTTATCTTCACACAGGTGCAATTAGTGGAAGGTTCTTTAATATGCCATAAATCTATGACATGAGACTGCCGGCTTTACTCCCCTCCGAAGGAGGGCATGATGAAGGATTTTAACGCTCTTAAAAATCCGACGATCACGACTGGGTTTGAACCCCCGATCTTGGGCATAGAAGCCATTTTTCAGTGTTACCTAGTTCTATTAAACAAAGCTTTTTAGTCGGTCAACACGAATTGTGCCCAATTATATTAGGCGGGAAACAAGTATTCACAAGCCCTAACCTGAAAGAGACTAGATATTATTACAAAATAACACGTTTTTATGTACGCTTTTGTTTAAGTACCCAATTTTGTGCATAAAAGCGTGTTATTTTGTATAATATGAGCTTACTATTCTTGTGTATCGATGTGGCGTCGGGGCACGGAATATTCCCTAGAAGAATCATTAACGTAGTAGTGAATTTATTAACACAAGTATCCCGTACCCTCAAATGTAAGCCATTGTTTCTGGATACGATCCCAGAGTGATATTAAGAGCCTAATTTTAAAATGTTAGGTTTATTAAGAATAGAACACCAATTCCCGTCTACAAAGCCAAGTACATAGTGCATCCCTACTTCTCGAGTTACATCCAAAGAAGAATGACATTTCTCTGGATTTCTTCACGACAATAGCAATGACAAATGCAGATTGATCAAAATACGTGTTACGAGCTACACCATATCGTCACGCGCTTTGCTGTGCACGGCTTCCACTCAAAGATCTACATGACCAAAACGTACCACTCGCCTGTCCATGAATTGTGCGAGACGCATTGTGATAAATATCACCCCCTCATCTGCTCGAAGAGAACAGTGTCTCTTACAAAATTCTACAAAGAAGTACTATCGACCTACATTTTATCCAAACTATGTACATTGTACGCCAATCTCTTTATTAAAATTAAAGTAAACACAATTCTTATTGTTCATTGAAAGATCCAGTAATATACCATTCGTCCTAATATCCTCCCTCCCACAAATCGCTTTTCCTCAAAGCCAGCCCTCGCAAGCGCTCTGCATTCTTCTGTTGTCTCTTCAACGCACCGCCACGCGTCGCTTCGCGTCAGAACAGTCGATGATCAAGCCCGCTAGAGCGCAGCATTGCGGAATCGTAGCCCCTTAGAGTTCCGGTCTAATAACGTTTGTTTGTTGTTTGTTATTAATGATGGCTCTGTCGCCTGTTTTCACAGAGAAGTGACTTTCCCATTCAACTTTTCATTCTATATTCTATTCTAAAGCCTTCCAATTCCTCTCCCCGCTTAGCCCTTCTTGCCTCGGGCGGTTCATATCTGCGGAAGCGCAGACTACAAATGGAGATATCACGGCCAAGCGTATAATTTGGGGATATAATTTCAGCATTCAGAAACACAGCTTGTGTCGTATTAAGACGGATTTGAATCGTTAGGCACGAACAAGACACTAGTTTATCTGCAGAAGAGGTACGAAACATTCCGGCTGAAATGTACTGAACTTCTCAGAAAAAAAAAAGAAAATCCACAGCCTGCTTCCAGTCTCCGACCGGGTCAGGAATGGAATGAATGAAGCCCCCATCTAGCGGCGAGGATATGAACTGTGCCGGCTGCCGAGGCCTGACGCACTCCTCTGGGGCAATGATTAAATGAATGACAGATGAATTGAAATGATAGTGGAGAATGTTGCTGGAATGAAATTGTGACAGGGAAAACCGGAGTACCCGGAGAAAAACCTGTCTGCCTCCGTTTTGTCCAGCACAGATCTCACATGGAGTGACCGAGATTTGAACCACGGACCTAGCGGCGAGAGGCCGGCGTGCTGCCGCCTAAGCCACAGTGGCTATACTGAACTTCTCAGATATTTCATAATTGTTTATTCCCTTCACTTCAAACAAATAAAAATTGTTGAATACTGATCACTTATGTCTTCATGAGAGATTTTTATTAATGCTTATGGAGAAATAGTTATTTCAGTTAAATAGAAGATAATAACTAGCAATTTTACAGCATGGTATTTTACTGAACCATAAATCTTTTAATCCTATTTTCATTATAAGAGGAAACAAACGTATGATATCAACGTTTGTCCGTATGGTGTGTCCCTAACATATTCTAAAAGGCACGAGCGATTTTATTGAAACTGGTCATCTAATAATCTGTACATTGGGCTAGCAATGAAGGATGTTTGGGAAACATTTAAAGAACGAGTAAAGGTTGAAGGAGAAATAATATCATCACTGAGATTTGCTCATGACATCGTCATCTTAGCTGATTCACTGGAGGATTTGCTTTAAATTTTAAATGGAATGGACTCCGTCTTGAAGGAAGGAAATGATGAAGAAAATCAATAAATGTAAAACAAAACTAATGGAAAGCAGATGGAATAAATCAGAAACCCCTACATATGTCAAATTTGCAGCTGAAGAGATCAAGGAAGCAAAATAACCAGTGATGGATGATGCAATGAGGATATAAAAAGTTGGTTGGCTCAGGCAAAGAAGGCATTTCAACTGAAAGAAATCTTTTGACATCAAATCTAGATTTGGACATAAGAAATTCACTTTATAAAGCCTTCGTCTGGAGCATGGTGCTCTATGGAAGTGAAATTTGGTCTGTTCGCGCTACAGAATGGAGGAGAATAGAAGCATTTGAAATGTGGTGTTACAGGAGAATGATGAAGATCAGATAGGTAGATATTGTTACAAATGAAGAAGTAGCCTATTAAGACAGTTGGTCAGGAGAGATATGTCTGGCTACTGCAATTGAAGAGAAGAGATAATTTGGTAGGACACATACTAACAAGGGAAGTCTCTGAACCGGGGAATCTCGGATCTTGCTGGAAATTTGCAGATACGTTGCGTGAGCCCAAGTAGGCAGAACCGTGAAGAAAAATCTTTCGGAAATTAACTTCCCCTTCTACTAGATGAGAAATTAAGATTTACACGTTTAAATTGGCGCGCCAGTGGCGTGAGCTTCATTGGCTGCGTCAGAGGTTGCTTCCCGGCCTACGGTGTACAGTCACCGAATGAGAGGCGACAGACCCGGCATACGCTTATATCCGTATACGGAGAGTGTCCCATGCGTTGCATAATGAATGCCAACATTGGAAAAGTTATCTGTTGTCTGGAGGAAAAATATGGAAAATGTATGGAAAGGCTCCTCAGCATTCAAGAACAGGACCTGTTGGACAGTTTGGATGGTTTTGTGCCTATCTGGCTTTCTGGCGTTCGTCTCTTGTAACAAGTGTGTTTGGTATGAAATACAAACAAAATGCTGTTGAGTATTGGAAAAGCGGTAAGAGGCGTCCGCTTTCCTTTTCGTCGGAAAAATGTAAGTTTTACCGTTTAAGAAGTAAGATAGATTTATATTTGAAGGCAGAGCAAGTGAAAGGGGCGGCACTCACCGCGACATATTGACCTTAAAAGCCCAATTTGACATTGCCCATCTGAATAATGACGTAATGTATGACGTGACAATTCAGCAATGGGCTATGCTAGCTGCGCAGGACGTAACATATACGGGGTTTAAAGCCAGCCATCCCTGGGTGCAGCACTTTAAGGATCGCTATAATATCATTTCGCGAAAAATAGCAACTGTGGTGATATCAAAGAATGCGCATCGAAAAATGGATATTATGTCAGCAGCAGAAATATTCGTAGAAGAGGTTACATCGGTTCTAGATACTCTCGGCCCTGGAAACGTACGGTATGTACTGTAATAGTGTTCAAAGTGGGTTCAATTTGGAGATGTGTTCGGGAAGGGCACTGGCTATAAAATGGTCGAAAACGGTTTTCTCCAAAGTGCAATCAGTGCGGGCCACAACGACAGTTATACAATAATGCCAACAGCAACAGCAGCGGGCAAGCTACTAGGACCTCTCTTCATAACTTTGAAAGTACCAAAAGGTGTGTTTGGTAAAAGGGTGAGAGAAACTATGTTTGCACATGACAATATTTACGTTGTTCCCACAAAATCTGGCAAAATGGGATCCGCACAATTGAAGAATTGGTTTCATAATGTTTTCAAACAGCATGTACCGTCTGGCAATGTGGCACTCCTTCAGGATTCCATTTCTGGACATAATCGTTAGAAAGTGAAGAGCGCATACGACTGATGATCATCCCTCCTGGGTCCACAGCCTATTGTCAACCACTGGATGTATACGGCTTTAGGATCTGGAAAAGCATTGTCCGTAGATTTTCGAACACCGTTCGGTTATTGAATTTTGACATCAATTTGGCCCAGAGAAATACAATCTTGAAAATGCAGTCTCTGACCACCAATTGTCGTCCTCTCGTTTTACTTCAATGTGACAATACGCATGGTACCGAAATCTGTATCCGTCCGACAATCCCGAACGGTTTTAACACCCTGTGCCATATTGTTTAGATATCAGTGCAATACAATGTAGTACTTGCACTCGCCCGTGACTTATACGGTGAGGATGGTGTAAAAGCAGTATGTGTTTCCAACATTATTACCACGAACATCACTGTTGTCAGAACTATGTGAAATAGCTTGGTCTCTTACTCACTCGTGTGACCATTGGTTCAGTTTACTCTGTGTTGTGTTGTAATTATATGCATTTGTGATACATTACATTGCATGATTATTAATAATAAAGCACGACGTGCAATATTTTGTAACGATGCAACATTAATGTCCCTTGCCGCAGCGAAGCTTATGAGCGCGAGTACGGGAGGGCAGTCGTTTGGAACGTGATCTTTTGAGCCACCAATCAGGAGTGAGGCACACTCCCGCTTGACCAGCGCGCACAGTTCAAAATTGTTGTTCTTACTGCCGTCTACGGTGGGTTGGAGTTAATTTCCGAAAGATTTTTCGTCACGGTTCTGCCTAGTTGGGCTCACGCAACGCATCTGCTAAGTTCCAGCAGGATCCGCGATTCCCCGGTTCAGAGACTTCCCTTGTAAGACTCCGAGGAATAGCTAACTTATTTATGGAAAGAACGGTTGAGCACAGGAACTGTAGGGGTAGACGAAGGTTGGAATATATTAAACACATTGTATTGATCAATGGGTGTGGTAGCTATTAAACCACTAGCACAGCACAGGGAGTCCTGGAGTGCTGCATCAAACCACTCAAAAGACTGAAGGCTCTAACAACAACATAGAGAATGCCATAGGAAACAAACACTTTTGCTATATGTGAAAACAGTCAGAAAGGAGAACATTTTTGCATCCGATTGCAGTTCGATGACATCGTGTCCCCTTAATTGAAATATCCTAACCAAATGTGAGAAGTCATTTGCACGGCGAACAGAGCTCATGGAACATTTTGTCGTTCACTCAGGGGAGAGACCGCATGTTTGTTTTTTGAGCCCAAAGAGATTCATCTCGCGCTCTAATTTGAGGAAACATCATCGTGTTCACTTGGGGAAGAAATAACCTTACTGCATCACCGGTTACAAGGAATTCAAAAGGTTCGACTATCTTGCGAAACACATGTTAATTCGTTCCGGGACCACATGTGCACAACATAGTGAATGATTTGTGGGATGTTAAAGAAAGTGTAAATGTATGTGCATCCAAACTAGATGACAAAACTCCACCAGTAATGTTTTGTATTCCATTTAAAAAAAAAACTTCTATTTGAAACGGTTCAATATAGATTTTACTGAAGAGTGAAGACTTGGCAGTTTCTGTCATTGTTCAAGTGCTTAGACAGGGTAAGCTGTGTGTTTAGTGGCAATGGGAAGCTCCCAGATATTGGTTGATGGCTATTATGAGTTTCATAATACTAATGGATATTTGAGGCCTTGATATTGCCAGGCTCAATGAACGAATATGTTTCAATATAACAGATTGCTGTAGTGAATTTTATACCAGCGCAATATAATTTACTTAATCTTTAATCAGCTATACATCTACTGTATATTGAAGGCCCAGTCAGAAAGAATGACCCCGAATACTCCTCAGGACTTGCTCACCTGATGAGTTAAAACTGAGCAATTCCCTGCAAAGCAGGAGGCCTTAGCCCTTATGGGATTTGTAAGGCTATTTATTATTATTATTATTATTATTATTATTATTATTATTATTATTATTATTATTATTATTATTAACCAAATGTGGCCTGTTGACAACTGCCTTGTATTCACAATATACAGTAGTCTTTACCAGTTTTAGATCCGGAGCTGGATAGGACGAGCGAAAGTGCTGTGTTCAACCAACTCGAAATTAGATGTTTTGGTCTGCTCGTCCGAGCTTGTAGTAAAGTTTCTTGAGACAGAGTATTTGCAGAGCACAGTAGATATTTGTGCAGACCAGTGATTGGTTAATCCGAGCAAGTTTTACGCTTCAGCTAATTGGAAGGTCAGGAAGTTGGCCGGAGCGGGACAGCGCAGTGGTTAGGACTTGGGTCGCATCTGTTGCTGTTACAGAACTTACAAGATGATGTTGGTCATGCAAGTTTCTCATTTGTCGGGCTCAACAGCGATCCTTTCAACCGATAATATAACAATAATCGTTCAAGGGTGGATGAACAAGATTAGAACTTCGTCGCATGACTCTGCGAGTACTGGAGATTCCGAGTGATGGAGAAAGAGTGAATGCTTGTAATTTACTATTATGTTACTGATTTCTGCCGTTGCTTTTTCCAGATGCATGCAGTATTTTCGAATTTGCCTACTGCCACATGCTAAAGCTATATAAGTATCTCCCACCGATGTCTTAGACTCATTTATGGCTGAGATTGCGAGGGTGGATCGAAAAATATATGTCCCTATTTTTTGAGCCCCCCAAAAATACATACAGTTATTAACAAATACTAGTGGGCCCGTGCGAGCTTTCGCAACGTGAATGTAGGTTTATGGGGTAGTAGGGAAGAATGTGGGAGAACGAAGTTTTAAATATTGAAGAAATGTATTTATTGTTGATAAACGGCATACGTACATGAGAAGAACACGAAGAATTATTTATAACAGTGTTTTGTACTTGTAACTGCACCTCTTTGTACACAATATTCGATGTTGAAACGAATTCATCGGTTATTGTTTGCTCGGGAGTTTCTTCTACAGCAATTTTTACATTTGCAAAGGATTGAACCCTGGAGAAAGTCATGGCGAGACCACACCGGAGCCATCTACTGAGAGACTCCTCAGCTAGCAGTACGCCGCGATCCCGCCAGATGGCTGCGGCCACCACGCTGCCCTGCGCTCTAGCGGCAGGCTCACCTAGCAGTACGCCGTGCTGCCACCGCGCTGCCCTGCGCTCTAGCGGCAGGCTCGCCAGGTTACGGTGCTCTCATTGTAAATGTACATTTTTAAGGTATTTATTTAATTGTGAGGCATTTAAAAAGGAAGTGAGTGCGTTTCGGGCACACATGGGGTTATGCGGAAGCTGTAGGTACCCAATATGTGTAGGTTGGTGTTAACAGGACCTTATTTTCTGTACAAAACTGGAATTGGACCTTATCAGAATAATATAGGGAGGATACGAACTGTTCTACGCACCTTACACTATTATTCCACGTAGTCTCCACATTTGTTCAGACATTTGTCCCATCGTAGCATTAAATTTGAGATGCCCCTGTTGCAGAATTCAGCGGACTGACTGTGGAACCATCGTCAGACTGCTGTCTTGGCATCATCATTACTTGTGAATCGCTGTCTTGCCAGGAACTTCTTCAGCGGACCAAAAACGTGGAAATCACTAGGGGCTAGGTCCGGACTGATGGTGGGTGGTCCAGACTCTCCCAGTGAAGTGACCGGAGCTTGTTGGTGGTTCTGGTTGCCACATGAGTCGTCCAGTTGCAAAACCCGTGTAATCCACTCGTGAATATGGATCATTTTCATGAGAAACGTTTCTCTGGACTTTGCCTCACGCATTTTTTGTGTTTGTTGTTTTATACTTTTTGCTTTGTGTTTTTGGTTTTTGGTTTTGGGTTTGCTTTGAGCTTTTGCTTTTTTGAATTTTGCTTTATGTTTCTTTTTTTAGTTTTCTGCTTTTGCTTTTATGTTTGAATTTTGCATTGTGCTTTGTTTTTTTTGTTTGTTTGTTTTTTGTTTTATGCTTTTGCTTTTGTATTTGAATTTCGCTTTTTGCTTCGCCTATTTGTTTTGGTTTTGTGTTTCTTTTTCTGCTTTTGCTGTTTTTGAATTTTGCTTTTTGCTTTGTGTTCCCTTTTATGTTTTCTGCTTTTTTTTGTGTTTGAATTTTGCTTTTTGCTTCGTGTTTTTTGTTTTTGGTTTTGTGTTTGTTTTCTGGAAAATCAAAATAAAACAATACAAAATAAAACAAAATAAACAAAACAAAATCAAAATAACATAAACTAAACAAAATAAAAACAAAACAAATAAAATAAAATAAAATAATTTTACGACATGATCCTTATTCACAAGTGGATTAAACGAGTTTTGCAACTGGACGACTCACATGTGGTCTCGCATTGTCATGGTCCGCTGAAGAAGTTCCTGGCAGGACAGCGATTTACGTGCAACGATGACGCCAAGACAGCAGTCTGACGATGGTTCCACAGTCAGCCGGCTGAATTCTACCACAGGGGCATCTCAAATTTAGTGCTGCGATGGGACAAATGTCTGAACAAATGTGGAGACTATGTGGGAAAATAGTGAAATGTGCGTATATCTGTAATTACTTGTATGTATTTTTTGGGGACTAAAACAAAAAAGGGGCAAAAATATTTCGATCCACCCGTGTACATGAAAGTTATTGAGGTAATGCCTGTTTCCGATACAATGCCGGCGACCACGTTAGGAACTATTTTTGTTTACATACGGCACACTGTAAACTTGCATTGTTGACAGCTGCAGCACGGGTAGGATATGGCTGAGCTCCAGTGATGACGATTGCTCCTGTTACACTTAGAAGTGCTAGACTTAAATGGGGACTGTGCTCCGTAACCACTGTGTCACACTTTTCGTCCCACAATGCTCTACCGGTTATCTTGAACAAATGCTAGTGTATCCAAAAAATAATGAGTTAGTTAGCTAGTTATTGAGGTTTTAAGGGGCGGAACTACGGGATCATCTGCCCCTAAAAATGTAAAACAAAAAGAAAGAAATTCCATTGAGACTAACATGCCCCATTATGTAGGATAGTCAGTGATCTCGTTAACATAATACAAAGAACATAAAATAGGCACCATCATATAAACCGTTGTTTAACAACTAAAAAAAGCCTCCGTGGTAAGTTTCGCGTCCGGATATTAGGTTACATCAACACCGAGGTCCTAAGGTGAACACGTATGCCTCCGTTTATCGGAGGCAGTTCCAAAGCATAGTTCACCAATTTCCGGATGCTGCTATTCTATACACGGATGGTTCGAAGGTGGACGAGAAAGTGGGTTGTGCTTACGTTATTGATTGAGGAAATACCAAGATCTCTTTGCCTGAGGCCTGTAGTGTGTTTACTGCAGAGCTCGTTGCCATCTATGAAGCTCTCCTGTTTACACTACAGGATTCACGAATCCACTTTCTCGTGTGTACCGACTCTTTGAGTTCGTTGCAGTCAATTGCTACATGTTTCCCGCAACACCCCCTAGTGCAGCGAATCCACGATCTACTAGCCGGGCTGTGCCGCGCTACACTCAAATCGCCTTTCAGTGGCTTCCAAGCCACATGGAAATTGCGGAAAATGAATTAGCGGATCAAGCTGCAAAAGAGGCGGTATCACTACCACCTCGACCAATGGAGGTACCCGCTAGAGATATTCGCTCTCAGTTACGCCTACAAGTAACTGGAATTGGAAGAGTCAGTGGCTAGCTGACCCAGTGCCCAGTACACTGAGAGCGATCAAGGGAACTACTCGCGTGTGGCGGAGCTCTTTCCGGTCACGGAGGAAGTCCGTCATTTTGTGTAGGCTAAGTATAAGTCATACAAGATCCACACACTCGTCCCTAATGAGACGGGAAGAGCCCCATTTGTACCTGAGGAACCGTTTTCACCGTGGCCCATAATTTAAACGAGTGTGTGGATCTTGCTGACTTACGAAGAAATCTTGGTTTGCAGATGACACTCAAACTTATATTAGCAAATGAAGCGGTGGCTGCTGATCGCGTTATCAGCTTTACAACTGAGAGTGGATTAGGGCCATCAATCTAAATTTTCCAGTGTACATTGACTCAAAGATTTGTTCGTTTTTGAATGCTGAATTTGTGTTTTTCTGTAATTTTTGTTTTTATTATAATTGATAGTTTTATTCAATTTTTGTTTTTATTAATTTTCTGTCTTTTCAAATTTAGGTGTCCACCTCTAAATGTTAAATTCCATTCCAAATCTGTATACTTTAATCTGTGTTAAGAGGGACAGATGGCCTCGTAGTTCCGCCCCTTAAAACAACAATAACTAACAAGTATTAAGACAAAATAGGATTTAAAGTTATAACTGAACACGCAAATAACAAAAAGAAAATATTGGAAACCCTTAGCTAATCATGCCGCATAGGGCTAGTAAAATAAACTTCCCACTAATGCATCTTTAATTCAATGATTGAAACAAATCACAGCGTATTTGAAACTAATGTATTATTATCAAAATAGAACACGATTATCTGAATACTAATGCAAGAGTGACTTGTTTTCCTGATCTAGTATCAATTCCAGGGCAGTTGCTTAATTGAAACTAAAAGCAAATAGCGGTTTAGTCAAGAATCTCCAACGAAAAATAAATATTTTAGATAGAGAGGCTCATTCACGGTTAACGCATTCAACATCGGAGGCGTTCTTTCTTCCTTTAATTTTATTGATTCAGCCGATGGTCATTTATTTAATTTTCTGGGTCAGGGAAGGAATTTCGGAAGGGAATCGGCCATGGACGAGTTGAAAGGAGCAGTCCCGGTATTTGCCTGGTGATTAAAATGGGAAAACACGAAAACAATATTCAGGACGGCCGAGGTGGGATTTGTACCCACGCTCTCCTGATGCCACCGCGGCCTGTTTTACCCTCCTTTAGCATTCTACAAGGTGCGTTCAAAAAGTAACGAGCCGGAGGCATAATTACAGAAACCAGTACCTGTATGTTAGAAGTATTGGCCATGGCTGTTGAGGCACTTGTCCCACTGTGACACGAGGCGGTGAATGGCTGTCTCATAAAATTCCCTGGGATGCGATGTGAACCAGTTCCGCACGTACAGCTGGACGTCGGCGTCCGAGGTGAATCGTTGGCCCCGCAGAGCCCTTTTCAGGGGAGCAAACATGACTTAATCACAGGGAGAGAGGTCTGGACTGTATGGAGGGTGGCCGAGACCCTCCCATTTGAATTTCTGCAGGATTGCCGCGACTGTGTTGGCCGTATGAAGTCGTGCATTGTCGTGGAGCGACCACGGCGGCTATGGCGTTCACTGTCACTCGGCGGTCCTGGGTAATGAGTGCATCAATCAGCTGGACGTTGTCATCGGTAATGCAGGGGGTGCCCCAGACCGGGCATCATCGGCTAACGACACCCGTCCTTCCCTGAAACGCTTGTGCCACGCCTTGACCCTTGCAAGCGACATGCAGTGTTCGCCGTATACTTGTGACATTCGGCGATGGATGTCCGTTCCCCCTACTCCTTCCGCTATCAGAAACCGAGCAACACCTCTTTGTTCTTCGGTTGATGCCTTCATGTCACTGTTTGCAATGCGACTGGCAGCGTTGGACGATTGATACATGCTGCTGCTCGCTTTGTATCGTCACGTGACGTGCCCCTTAGCCCTCTAGCGACGGGCTGTGCCCTTTCACGCACTGGTCAGAACCACACCTCGTTACACACGCCACGATTAGCAGATGCAGTCACCAGTTTGCGCATTCCAGTCTCCGGTTCGTTACTTTTTGAACGCACCTTATAGTAAAGATACGAGCATTCAAGAGCCACGATGAATATGCTACGTTGGGATTTCTTGAATTTAGTTGTACAGTTGACGGGGATATGACATTCCGGGCACGGCTATTGCCTGTATATGATGCAATAGTGTTATTTATTTATTAGCCTAATTTCGATTTTTGCAAAAAAATGAAAGTAGACTAATGAGATCTACACAGGGCCAAAAATTGTGTGTCTGTCTGTGTATCTGTCTGTATGTGCGTGTGTGTGTGAGAGTGTGTGTACTATGAATGTCTGCCCCCCATCCTATCAATTCGAGATGTAGCACTAGAAAAGGGCACCTCAGTGTCATGTTTTATATCGCCGCCATCTTGACGGAAACGGAATGGTGGCCACCCAAATATAAAAAGCTTAAATCAAATACCGAACAACCTAATCATTTGATCTCTACCAAATTTTGCAACATTATACCGTTGTGTGGGACGCGTCTTTTGACTGAACTACAAGGTCACCGGCCCAATAGTTTGCAGATAGCGTCCCTGTACGTGTGCAAATCGATTCACTATATCAATTCAAACACGGTGAAACCGAATTGAATGAAATTTTGTACAGAGGTAGCACTAGCAAAGGGCACCTCATATTCATGTTTAATATCCGTATAGCACGTTATATTTCAACAAGCTACTACAACCAACATTCAATTATACTCCTTGAAAAGGACAAAGATTTATGACAATACCCATGCATTTAGGAGAAAGTAGGCTATGTTATGTTATTTACTGAACATCTTGTTTATTTATTTATTTATTTATTTATTTATTTATTTATGTTCGACCCTGACTATTATATGTCAGAAAACTGTACTATAATGAGGCTCATTATAACACTATTTTTCATTATGAAACAGTTTCTCCCACCAATCAGAGCTCAAGAAACAGTTGTTTGACCAATTAAACAAGGATAGCATCGCACTTGCGCTGAGTTCCACGGCCTTCTAATTTAAATTTCACTGCCTGGCCTAGTGTCATAGTAGGGTAATCGAGGAGGCCATGGTCAAATACAAGGCATTCTCTGCGTCTCATGCGCTCTGTTCAGTGCATAAAACTGGCGAAATCTCGACAGATATTTATGAATATTTATGTTCGAACATAAAAGAGTTATAATAATTGTCGTCGAACATAAACAGTCGTATGCAATTCGCCTATAATGGTAATTAAGACACTCGTATGGAAATTATAAAACTCGCATACGCTCGTTTTATAAACATACTCGTGTCTTAATTATTGCCATTGTAGGCTCGTTGCATAATGTACTATTATTTATTTATTTATTTATTTATTTATTTATTTATTTATTTATTTATTTATTTATTTATTTATTTATTTATTTATTTATTTATTTATTTATTTTCGTTCCATTTGGGCCGGCCTTGGACCACGTGGTTCTAATTTCTGGCAGCTTTCATCTTAGCCCAGTATTCCTATGAATGTCCTTCCGCTCCTGAGTCCATTTCACACCTACTGTTAGTGACTGGAGCGAGTCTGATGTTCTGATCAAAGTTATGTATTTATTCCTGTCGTAGATGTCACTGGGGTCAATATCCAATTTTTCAAAGTCTTTCCTGACAAGTTTTGTCCACTTAGCGTTATTTGCTTTCCCTCTAGAGACAGTTTTGAAAATTCTGGAGGTGAGCCTCTGATTATCCATTCTCACAATATGACCATAGAAGATCAGCTTCCTCTTCCTCATGGCTGTTGTAATGCTCTTCACTTGTTCATACAGTTCATTTTGTGCCTGATTCTATAAGTGCCTTCCTCTTTAATAGAGCGCATTATTCTTTACACCATATTTAGGGATTCTGACGCATATAGTACTGATGGTCTCGCCACAGTACTCTAATGCCTGAGTTTGAGATTCATTGAGGGAGAATTGGATTTGTACATATTCTTGCATAGGTGGTAGGTTCTCTCCAGTTTGGTGCATCTGTCGCTCATGGTCAGGTCATAATTGATGTTTGGGGTTATCCATTCCCCTAGGTCAAGGATTCCCAACCTGGGGGGCGAGGGGCTTTATCAGGGGCGGGGGGGGGGGGGCCGTGAAGTGATTTCCGATTTACGTTTTTTTAAACTCGAATATTACAATTTTGTAAAATAAACATTTTTTGAATCTCTCCAGGTGATTGTCGCACCAAGTCAATCGTTCAAAAAACTGGTAATTGCCAACTATCGGTACAAATCTCTGCGGAGCCACGAGGTTGGAGGTAAAATAAGGAATTTGCTGTGTTCTAAGCAGCAAATTCATGCCAATTTTATCGTCCCGTTGGCATATCTTTGTGATTTCTTTGACGCTTTGAACAGTTTGACTTAAAAGCTCCAAGGCAAAAACTCCAATATTATGTAATCCTGGAAAAAAATCAGTTATGGAAACGCCGGCTTCAGTTGAACAACTTCTCATCCTTTCACCGCCTCAATGAAATTTTGCCGGAAACTGAACATGATCGAAATAAACTTATGTGCAAATTCAGTCACATTTAGATTCCCTGGCACAAGAATTCAACTTCTACTTTCCTGATATCTCGTCGGAAGAATGGTCCTGGATGTTAACAAGATATTCGTTTGCCATTGGCATTGAGGCACTGTCACCCAGCTTCAAGAAGAAGCCATAAATTTTAAGTGTGAATCAAAGCTGCAGTAAAAGATGATTCTAAAATATTAGGACTGGGTGACTTTTGGGTAAACTGTCTTGCAGTGTATCCTGTAATAGCCAAATTTGCATTGCGTGTGATTGTCCCATTTTCAAAGACATATTTATGTGAGTCAGGATTTTCAACGCTGAGTGTCATAGAAACAAAGCAGCGCTGTCGGCTTGAAGTTGCAAGTGATCTCCGCTGTGCTCTGTCAAATATCAAACCAAACATACCGAATCTCACCAAGAGAAAACGGTGTCAACCCTCTCACTGATATTTGTTGACTAATTTAAGGATTTGTTGTAAAAGTGTGTTCTTTGTATTGTGCTAAAATGAAGTAAGTATGTAATAGATAGGCCTATTCCATTATGTAGTGTTATTAGGTTAGATCTATATCCTCCGCGTCAATGGAAGAGGTTATACAAGCGATGAGTGGTGGGGAGGGAGGGGGGGGGGGGGGGGTAGGAGGGGGCCGAGATGAACTCCCGTATCTGAAAAGGGGGGCGTCAGCTGACAAAGGTTGGGAACCACTATCCTAGGTATTTGAAGGAGTAAGCCCTCCGTACTACTTTGTCCCCCAGTGAGATTTATTTATTTATTTATTTACAACCTGTACCCGTCATGCGTTGCAACGCCAATCAAAGAAAGTGTTTGTGTTGTAATTTGTGTTTCTTGAAGTGCTTTTGGAAAGCATACAGCTGCCCATGTCAGACGCATGGCATTTCAAAATTTAGTCCACGCAATTGTAGCGATTGTCCCTGTGCTTTGTTGATGGTCATCACAAATGCTAGTCGCATCGGAAATTGCAAAAGTTCGGAAACACATAAAGTGTCACTAAACTGTATGAAATACGCTCGTTGAATCGATTCAGTAGCCACCTATTGTAAAATGGATATACAAATTCAGAAATTTTCGCAAGCGTGCACAACAACTCACGTGACATCTATTGTAAAATGGATTTTCTAATACAGAAATATTCACGGGCGTGCGCACAATAACTCACCAAATTTTATTTATTGAAACTATTACCGCACCTACACTCAGTGTTTGAATGACTCGCACGCCACCAATTGTATACTGAATACTACTTGAAAGACATTCGTGGCAAAAACGAAAAAAAAACCTGTCAGGAATATCCTCTTTTAGCCTATTTTCATTTTATAAAAAAAAAATAGGCTAATATGATCACCTTTTGTCCGTGTGTGTGTGTGTGTGTGTGCGCGTATGTGTGTGTGGATGTGTGTGTGTCTCCCTCTAATAACTTGTAAACGGATCGAGCGATTTCAATGAAACTCGGTACGGTCATAGCACCATTTTTTCCGACCCCAATCGTGTCCCTCAATATTTAGTACGTCTCACGAATCCAAAATGGCGGCGGTGCGAAATATTTCACAAGCATTCAATATCTCGGAAACTATTACCGATATCACCCTGAAATTTTGTACGGCGATAAAGGGAACTATTGAAAATTCACATATGAGACTTTCAAAAACCTGGTGACTACAGACCCAACATGGTGGCCAAGGGAAATTGCGACTTTAAATTGACGTTTCACGCGGTTTTACCAACCAAATGCAACGGAACTTGGTACAGAATAAGTTCATACTCATTGTAATGCACTGACATCTAATTTCGTTCAATTGTTTACATAACCACAAGATGGCGACTGTGCGAATTATTTCACTGGCATTCTATATCTCCGAAACTATTACTGATATCACCCTGTAATTTTGTATGGAGACAAAGGGCAATACTAGGTCATCTATGAGACTTTCAGAAACCTGTTATCTACAAAACGAACATGGCGGCCAAGCGAAGTTGAACGTTTTAAATAAACTTTTCTCGCGAATTAATCATCCAAACGCAATGAACGTATGAACGCAATGAACGCAAATGTTTATACACATTGAAATGCACTGGCATCTAATTTGGTTCAATTGTATACTTAACCACAAGATGGCGGCTGTGCGAGCTTTAAAATTATTTTTTCAATTCTTGTGTCGTAATCATGCGATCGAAATGAAAGGTTGAATAATGAACCTACGCAATAATTTTTCTTTAATGATGCATGACTCTATGGCCTATACATAGTTATAACAATCCAACATGGCGATCATCCGAAATATTTAGACGGTTCACAATATCTACGAATCTATTACAGCAATCAAACTGAAATTATTTATGTTTATAGGGGCTATGGACATTAAGTTCACCTGTAGGACTTTCAATAAACTGTAGATAACAAATCCAACATGGTGGCGAAGCGAATTATAAATATTTCCTAATTTAACCACCCGAGTGCATTGAAACTTGGTACAGTTAATTCTTGTACAAATGGTAATCCACTGGCATCCAATTTATTTCAATTGTTTCCATAACCACAAGATGGCAGCTGTGCGAAATTTTAAAATATATTTTTTTATTTTTGCTGTCCTAATCATGCGATTGGAGTTTGAATACTACACGTACACAATAGTCTTCATGTAACAGTACAGAAGTCTAAGACCTACATAATTATATAAAAATCCAACACGGTGACCATCCGAATTATTAGATGGTTCTCAATATCTACCAATCTATTACAGCAATCAAACTGAAATTTTGTATGTTGATAGAGGCAATTAACCTACGTAGGATATATGAAAATAGGCTTTACTTCTTCACGGATTTACGTGTTATATTTATTTGTTGATTGATTGATGTATTTATATATTTCAGATAATAATAATAATAATAATAATAATAATAATAGTAATAATAAGAGGAAGACGAAGTTGAAGAGGCCTGAGCTACCTTGTAGAGGTCATCTGAGTTGGATCCACATGAAAATCCACAGCCTGCTTCCAGTCTCCGACCGGGTCAGGAATGGAATGAATGAAGCCCCCATCTAGCGGCGAGGATATGAATTGTGCCGGCTGCCGAGGCCTGACGCACTCCTCTGGGGCAATGATTAAATGAATGACAGATGAAATGAAATGATAGTGGAGAGTGTTGCTGGAATGAAATTTTTGACAGGGAAAACCGGAGTACCCGGAGAAAAACCTGTCTGCCTCCGTTTTGTCCAGCACAGATCTCACATGGAGTGACCGGGATTTGAACCCCAGACCCAGCGGTGAGAGGCCGGCGTGCTGCCGCCTAAGCCACGGAGGCTTCAGTTGGATCCACATAAGTAGGCTAATTGCGCACCAAAGTCTATGTTCCGTAAACACAGCAAGTAAGCTTCAACATAATGGACGACCTTAGGTTGATGTTTGATTTAGTCTGACAATTGTTAGCTAACATCGAATTTTTTGTAGTGCAGTTAATATTTTGTGCTCCTTGAAACCCCGACATTCTCGGCTGGGAATAGAGCTCGCTATGTACAGTAGGTATCACGAGTAGGATACTCTACCGATGATCTATCGAGTTTTTAATATATGAAACTCATATCCTGGGTTCTAGCAATATTACTTTCCAGATGAAGATAATCGTTACGGTCTTCTACCATTCATGACAATCAGAACATATTGTCCAGCAGTAATATCAACTAAAATTACTCGCCCTCGGAGTTCAAAGCCATGAAGCTGAACTCGGGCATTTATAAATGTAAAATAACAAGAATAGATGAGAAAATGACGAAGGTTTTAATAACCTAGGAAGAAATTCTAAATGTGACATATGATGAGGCATGGGATTTAGAAAGGCTGACCTCAATATGAGAGTACATCGGAGATATAATTTCCCGTGGATTACCTCATGCAACCCTAGCGAAAGTATTGTGTGTTTGTGTGTGTGTGTGTGTGTGTGGGCTTGTTAATAATGAGAATGGAACAGGCTGGGAGGTGCGGCTAGGGATTATGTGTTGCACTCGCTGCGCCGGTCATGATGGTCGATATGAATGAATGTACCCAAAATATATACGATGCGGTATTGTCCACTTACAAACAAGTATATTAATATGTAAAAATTAATCCGAGGTATAATCTGACTGTGAACCAAATGACGGTGAAGGATCTCTCATTTTTTAAATTGAATATTGTGATTCAGCCCCCATTGTAGCCCAGTCCACCACCTGGTACAAGGGTGAAGTTTGGTGGTGGAGCAGCGATGGGGTAGCCGCAATATCCGAGTGGGAACTCTCACAGCTGGAGATGTACTGCAGGATCAGCTGCTGTTTCTGATTACCCGCTAAGCAAGTGATGTTCTGATTACCGTATAAATGGACAAATGTTATCCGTGGCTCCATCACAGAATAAAACATTAATGAATTATTCTGTCTGATAACAAGGAAGCAGTGTAATGATTATTGTTATTATTATCTTCTTATTATTATTATCATTAATATTATTATGTTTGCTCTGAGGAGATTCACAACGCCCATCAATTAGGATGCGTTATACGGAGTGAGGCACCCTGCTTTTCGGAATATTTTGAAAAATACAAATCGAATTTAAAAAAGTTGCAATGTAAGTTGTTCACCTCGAAGAGGGACATCCAATAACATAAAGCTCGAACCCCCTGCACCACGCCCGGGGACGGTAGGGGGCGACTTTGGAATCTTAAATAGAAACCCCTATTGTATTGCAGATTTGGATTCTCCGTGGAAAAATATGTAACTTTCGTATGAAACATTATTTTCGTTTCATGAGAGATGGCGCTGTAATCGGGGGCGGGAGGGGGGGGTGACTTTGAAATCTTAGATAGAAACCCCTATTTTATTGCAGATTTGGATTCTCCGTGAAAAAATATGTAACTTTCGAATGACATATTATTTTCGTTTCATGATAGATGATGCTGTAATCGGAAAATGAAGATGAGTTCAAAATTGTTGAAAAATCTCAAAAAATGCTTATCAGATTAGGAAAATCAAAGTACAGTAATTGTATTGATATTTTTGAAAATACTGTAATGTGACACCGTCAACCCTCCCGCAGTGCATTATTAGACTACTTTTAGCTTTACCCAGGAACAACGACGTGGACGTAATAGATTTGTTCCCTTCAGGGTGCTTGATTTTGGTGATTTCTCTTACCTCTCACTACCTCGGGGTGCTTGATTACTGTGAGTCCCCTTGCCTCTCACTACCTCGGGGTGCTTGATTACTGTGAGTCCCCTTGCCTCTCACTATCATGGAGAGCTTGATTACTGTGAGTCCCCTTGCCTCTCGCTAACTTGGAGTGCTTGATTACTGTGAGTCCACTTGCATCTCACTGTCTTGGAGTGCTTGATTACTGTGAGTCCCCTTGCCTCTCACTACCTCGGGGTGCTTGATTACTGTGAGTCCCCTTGCCTCTCACTATCTTGGAGTGCTTGATTACTGTGAGTCCCCTAGCCTCTCACTATCTTGGAGTGCTTGATTACTGTGAGTCCCCTTGCCTCTCGCTATCTTGGAGTGCTTGATTACTGTGAGTCCCCTTGCCTCTCGCTATCTTGGAGTGCTTGATTACTGTGAGTCTCCTTGCCTCTCGCTATCTTGGAGTGCTTGATTACAGTGAGTCGCCTTGCCTCTCGCTATCATGGAGTGCTTGAATACTGTGAGTCCCCTTGCCTCTCACTATCTTGGAGTGCGTGATTACTGTGAGTCCCCTTGCATCTCGCTATCATGGAGTGCTTGATTACTGTGAGTCCCCTTGCCTCTCACTATCTTGGAGTGCTTGATTACTGTGAGTCCCCTTGCCTCTCACTATCTTGGAGTGCTTGATTACTGTGAGTCCCCTTGCCTCTCGCTATCTTGGAGTGCTAGATTACGGTGAGTCCCCTTGCCTCTCGCTATCATGGAGTGCTGGATTACTGTGAGTCCCCTTGCCTCTCACTACCTGGAGTGCTTGATTACTGTGAGTCCCCTTGCCTCTCGCTATCATGGAGTGCTTGATTACTGTGAGTCCCCTTGCCTCTCGCTATCATGGAGTGCCTGATTACTGTGAGTCCCCTTGGCTCTCGAAATCATGGAGTGCTTGATTACCGTGAGTCCCCTTGCCTCTCGCTATCATGGAGTGCTTGATTACTGTGAGTCCCCTTGCCTCTCACTATCTTGGAGTGCTTGATTACTGTGAGTCCCCTTGCCTGTCACTATCTTGGAGTGCTTGATTACTGTGAGTCCCCTTGCCTCTCGCTGTCTTGGAGTGCTTGATTACTGTGAGTCCCCTTGCCTCTCGCTATCATGGAGTGCTGGATTACTGTGAGTCCCCTTGCCTCTCACTATCTTGGAGTGCTTGGTTACTGTGAGTCCCCTTGCCTCTCGCTATCATGGAATGCTTGATTACTGTGAGTCCCCTTGCCTCTCGCTAACATGGAGTGCTTGAGTACTGTGAGTCCCCTTGCCTCTCGCAATCTTGGAGTGCTTGATTACTATGAGTCCCCTTGCCTCTCGCTATCATGGAGTGCTTGATTACTGTGAGTCCCCTTGCCTCTCACTATCTTGGAGTGCTTGATTACTGTGAGTCCCCTTGCCTCTCGCTATCATGGAGTGCTTGATTACTGTGAGTCCCCTTGCCTCTCGCTATCGTGGAGTGCTTGATTACTGTGAGTCCACTTGCCTCTCGCTGTCTTGGAGTGCTTGATTACTGTGAGTCCACTTGCCTCGCACTATCTTGGAGTGCTGGATTACTGTGAGTCCCCTTGCCTCTCACTATCTTGGAGTGCTTGGTTACTGTGAGTCCCCTTGCCTCTCGCTATCATGGAATGCTTGATTACTGTGAGTCCCCTTGCCTCTCGCTAACATGGAGTGCTTGAGTACTGTGAGTCCCCTTGCCTCTCGCTATCATGGAGTGCTTGATTACTGTGAGTCCCCTTGCCTCTCACTATCTTGGAGTGCTTGATTACTGTGAGTCCCCTTGCCTCTCGCTATCATGGAGTGCTTGATTACTGTGAGTCCCCTTGCCTCTCGCTATCGTGGAGTGCTTGATTACTGTGAGTCCACTTGCCTCTCGCTGTCTTGGAGTGCTTGATTACTGTGAGTCCACTTGCCTCGCACTATCTTGGAGTGCTTGATTACTGTGAGTCCCCTTGCCTCTCGCTATCATGGAGTGCTTGATTACTGTGAGTCCCCTTGCCTCTCGCTATCATGGAGTGCTTGATTACTGTGAGTCCCCTTGCCTCTCACTATCTTGGAGTGCTTGATTACTGTGAGTCCACTTGCCTCTCGCTATCTTGGAGTGCTTGATTACTGTGAGTCCCCTTGCCACTCACTATCTTGGAGTGCTTGATTACTGTGAGTCCCCTTGCCTCTCGCTATCATGGAGTGCTTGATTACTGTGAGTCCACTTGCCTCTCACTGTCTCAGGGTACTTGGTTACAAGGAAAAATTTATATTAAGTGTATGTTCTTGCTCCTTTGCATGTCCTAAATTACGCTGGGGACGGTCACAATGGGACTGAAACATATATTGACTTATGTATACATAAACTTTTTTTATGTTCGACCCTGACTATTATGTGTCAGAAAACTGTACTATAATAAGGGTCATTATAACAATATTTTGCATTATGAAACAGAGTCTCCCACCAATCAGAGCTCAAGAAACAGTTGTTTGACCAATTAGATAACGATAGCAAAGCACCTGCGGTGAGTTCCAAGGCCTTCTAATTTAAATTTCACTGCGTGGCTTGTGTCATAATAGGGAAATCGATGAGGCCATGGTCAAATACAAGGCATTGTCTCCGTCCCATGCACTCTGTTCAGTACATAAAACTAGCGAATTCTCGACAGATATTTATGAATATTTATGTTCGAACATAAAATAGTTATAATAATTATCGTCGTATGCAACTCGCCTATAATGGTAATTAAGACACTCGTATGGGAATTATAAAACTCGCATTACTCGTGTCTTAATTATTGCCATTATAGGCTCGTTGCATAATGTACAATTTTATAATTACATCGTCAAGAAGGAATGGTGCTATCATGGTCATTTCAATGTAATTTTACACTAACGCTAATCAACATTTCAAAATGGCTAAGAATGTTATAATATGAAAATAAATTTTAATGGTTTTACGTCTCTTATAACTACTGCGGCTTTTAGAGACGCCCGGGAGTCGGAGTTGTGCCCCGAAAGGGATCTTTAACGTGCCAGTAAATCCACTGACACGGCTCCCTCGCATTTGCACACCCAGAATTCGATCCTACAATCTGGGGTACAGCAGGCAGGATCGTTCCCGCCACGCAGCCAGTCGCATGAGCTTTCACTATTAACTCAGGTTTGACCGCCACAGTGTAGTGCTTAGAACGGGAATTTATATTTTATCCACCCTGTCTGTTAAGTAGTCAGCCCGAAGGCTGGTTGGATCCTCAAAAAGCACCATCATTAGGTTATGTGGGTGGATACCCACAAAAACCCAAGACAGCGCTATATTGAGGCGTACTAGGCAAGATGAGGAGTGAGGTAGTTTGCCATTGCTTTCCTCACTGAGTCAGAACAGCAGTACTAACCCTATGAGTAAAACCTTTCACAGCATTCACAGGCACTGACTGTGCCCTGAATGTCATTACTAAGCACCTCCCATACCTCAGTAGCTTCCATATAATCACAGCCATGAGTGAGACTGAGACATCGGTGAAAAGCCACATTTTACTCTAGCCTGTGCCAACAGACAAATGCAAATGTACTGCATTCATCTTTATCCACCCACCGCATAGAAATTCATTCCATCTCAACCCCATTGAATCGGGGAAAATAAGGGTTGGACGAACATACTCTATTACTTGCACGTCATGTTAACAAGTGAAAGGAAAATCCACAGCCTGCTTCCAGTCTACGACCGGGTCAGAAATTGAATGAATGAAGCCCCATGAGGATATGAATTGTGCCGGCTGCCGAGGCCTGACGCACTCCTCTGGAGCAATGATAAAATGAATGACAGATGAAATAAAATGATAGTGGAGAGTGTTGCTGGAATGAAATTTTGACAGGGAAAACCAGAGTACCCGGAGAAAAACCTGTCTGCCTTCGTTTTGTCCAGCACAGATCTCACATGGAGCGACCGGGATTTGAACCACAGACCCAGCGGTGAGAGGCCGGCGTGCTGCCGCCTAAGCCACGGAGGCTTCATGTTAACAAGTAATACTTCAATTAATGATTTGTTTTTAAGTATACCAAAGACGTAGGCTATATGTTGGCTAGTTTGTCTCTTATTCTACATGTAAACATACAGGAGTTCACTTACCTTGGTATCAAAATAACAGCTGATGGAAACCGGGTGAGTTAGCCGTGGTCGTTACGGCGTGACTGCTGGCAGTCACTCACATCCGGGAGGCGAGGAGGTTCGAATCCACCCGCCGGCAAACTTGAAGATGGTCTTCTGTGGTTTCCCATCTTCCTTCCAGGCAAATGCCGGGGTTGGTCCCTAACTATAGGCCACAGCCGCTACCTCCCAACTCCTTGCCCTTCCATTCAGACTTTCCTCCCCAGACAACATTCCACACGCGACGGTACTTGTAGCTCACCCATTGGGTGTCCGCCTCGAAGCAGCTACAAAACTGGTGAGCCGAACATGTCCTCGGACACGCCCGGCACTAACAGCCATACGCAAAAAAAAAAGCTGATGGAAGAAGTAGAAGAGAAATAGTCAGGCGCATCAACCGAGCCAAAATAGCATTCAACAAGAAAGGAAAGCCCTTTACATGCAAAAACATTAGTATGAGCCTCAGGAAACGTCTTATGAAGATTATGTGTGGACCGTACTGTTGTATGGTAGTTAAACCTGGACTCTTAGCTTGGCTGATAAGAAACGAATAGTAGCCTTTGAAATATGGCGCTACAGGAAAATACTAAAAATTCCATGGGTGGACAAAATCAATAATGAATTAACGCTTAAAATAATTAGAGGGGAGCCATGCTTATGGAATATGCTTACTCACCGAAGAGACAATTGGACATATCTTGAGGCATGAAAGTCTTCTGCACACAATACTCGAGGGCAATGTGGAAGGAAAGAATTGTAGAGGTAGACCACGGCTAGGATACATTCACGACAAGGGTTGTGACAATTACTTGGACTTGAAGAGACTAGCCACAAACCGGAGTTCATGGAAAGCTGCTACAAACCAATCTTAGGATTGAACACCACAGAAGAAGAAACATACATACTTATAACCAACATCAATATCTGTGCCTTAAAAATATTCATGTAATATTTCTTTAAAATTAGAGTATTTAAACATTGAACTCCCCACTTATATAATTGGGCGCAATCCTGTTGACCGACTGAAGAGCATACTAGACAACACATGTAAAATTGCTTCTTATTTTTCAATAATAAGGTCGCCTCCGTAGCGTAGCGGTCAGCATGGTTAGCTGCCGCCCCGGAGGTCCTGGGTTCGATTCCTGGCTCTGCCACGAAATTTGAAAAAGTGGTATGAGGACTGGAACGGGGTCTACTCAGCCTCGGGTGGTACAAATGAGTAGAGGGGGTTCGATTCCCACCTCAGCCATCCTCGAAGTGGTTTTCCGTGGTTTCCCACTTCGTCTTCGGGAAAATGCCGGGATGGTACTGTACCCGATATCCTGATAGTAGGCTGTCAGATATCCGCCCCCCTCAATCGGATTGCCAATAATCAATCGCACCGGCACAGCTACATCAATGAAAATGGCACTGACAGATACTATCGAGATTAGAGCACAATAGTTAACAAGAAAATTATTGTGGAACACACCAAAATATACGGGGGTTCATACTTACCTTTACTTACCTCTTAAATTTACCTCGGGGACTGGGTTGTCAACTGGATCACTTAAAAGTATGCCCACACAATAACCTCCACCATGATATTTTAAAATGAACCAGAACGAAGACGAGAAACTTTAAACTGCACAATAATTTATTTCACATAAAGAATGATTTTAACAAAAATAAAACAACAAAATCAACGTGGCAATCAGAAGCCATCGACCACATAACCATGTCCTCCTGTAGGACTTGTATTCTCTACATATAATGTTTCAGCTTTCTCATGCTCATAGCAACGTAAAAATAATAATGCATATGGAATGGAAACGGGATTTGGGATGAGACACATATATCAATTGTTTTGCGTGTTTATATACTTCACATTTTATTTATAGCCACAAGGCTATTATGGAACGTCCTTGGCCTCTGTAACACAGTTGTCCGGGCCAGCTGCAATGCACCTGTATTGTCAAAGCGGACTCCCGTTCGTTCAACCCTAGCATAAGCGTGTTACCTCAGAGCTTGGCTCTCCTTTTCAAATACGTAAATGTTCACATCTCAACTGAAATATTATCACGCAAATGTCTTACATGCTTCATTCAAACACCAGTGGATTACTCCAACAATCCCAAATCATGATTATTTGTTCAAACCACTTGCTTAATTAGCGTTGTTTAGAGTATAAAAACAAAATTCTAAATGTTAATTAATTATTTATAACAATAATAAATTGTTTATAACAATGTCAAATGACAATTGAAAATTTTATACACGCCTGTATTAATCACTATCATTTCAAATTATTTAACAAAGATATTTACAAAATTATTTTACAATATTATATTGTTTATATTATTTATACAAGAAATACATTAAACCACACGTTTATTCGGTTGATAATTACTCAAATCGTGATGATATAATCGACCAATGAAGGTTAGTTATATTTAACTGTCAAATTCAGGTTTAATAAGGTTTAATAATTATTATTAATATTTGTGACGGTAACCTCCATTCAAAATCTTCCTCTCAAATTATTTAACACTCTTGTTAATTTTAACAGTATCTTCATATGAATAATCTTTCAAAGAACAAGAAAAATACAATCAACGGGAAAATACTTCGCTTATAACGCACAAAATTGCACAACAATTGGCCCAAAATTCATCATATATCTTCATATATATGGCATAAAAATCTTCCAAACTACACACAAAAATCCTCCACTTATTAATTCATCAACTTCATTAATTATTGTGGGAACCTCCTTCATTATTCAAGGGCATTACTCAACAGCGACTTTTACACGTCCACTGAACTAACGATTATACATCCATTGTTCCTCTTTAAAAATTCTTATATTCATCAATTGTAATAATGACTGTTATTATTTAACCTTCGTGGGTTTCATTCATGAATCGATATGAAGTAAAAATTTGCCAATCACAAATAAATTTAATAGCGAATACGATTAGACACTCCTGCCTGGTCTATCAAAATTGAGATTAACATCTTCAAAGTAACGCAGTATAAAAATACTATCTTCAAACAAAGTTCATCTAAATTGCAAAATAGTCGAATAGGATACAATTAGACTGTGGAATGCAAACATTATTGTTCCAATCTATAATTGAGAAAAACTCCTATCAAATGTTCATTACTATAGTGTATTCAATAAATCGAAATAAAAATTCATATTTCATAAAATTGTCTATAATGCAATGATAAATGTCTATGTTGCAATCATGTTCATAAGACGACTAGTATTTCAAAGATCGTCGATATCGTAATAGATTTTAACGCTCTAAAATCTTTTAATCATTCTTCTTTCTTGAGGATGACAGAAAATTGGTCAAAGTAATTTACTGAATAGAATTACTTTAATAAAATGACACGCTGTCTGAATTCAAATCTGCCATAGCAAATCGTTAACTTTACCGTCAAATCGTGACTACAAAAATATGCAAATTACTGAAAGAATTTAATATCAGTCTCAACTGATCCAAAATTATTAAGTATGCCAATGACATAGCAATGTCTCAAAAATCGAAGAAAAAGGCATAAATCATCGAAGTGTACTGAGTACAGAAATATCAATCAAGAAAATGGGGCAAAAGATAGGACAGAAAATATGGGAAAAATGGTTGCTCAGATATCGCTACAAGACTCAAATAATACAAGAAACGTTCACGACTACCTTATCTGTTGATCGAAGTTCTAGAGGAAAGTTTTCAAAGAAAACTGCTGTTGGTTCCATTTCACCAGCGTAAAGATGTGCTCCGTCCTCGAACCTGGAATCAGCGTCCTCGGAGAATCGAACTGCTTCCTCCTCCGAAATTGCACTGCTCCGTGGATACGAAAAACATCCTTCTGGCAAAACTCTTCTTTGTGCGCCGGGACAACCCTGGCCTCTCTTGAAAGTTCCCTGAAGTTCTTGCAGGAATTCGCCATGAAGTTTATTGTAGTTATTTCCGCAGAAATATTCATAGTTGTGGAGTATGAAAATATTTCCACTGTCATCTGGTATAATTCAGCGATGGATTCACGATGCATGAGTGTAGTTGGATGTTCACTACATGCTCGCTTTTGTAGAAAGACGATTAACGAAGTTCCATGCTGCTACTTTACTCAATCGATATATGTCCCAATTGCATTAAAGCCTTAGCCTTCCATCTCAACTACTGTTATAATCATTGAAAGCACTGCAAGATTATAATGTTCCATAGTTGAATGTATCGTTGTAATACCAAACGTATTCTCCAATATCACTGTTGCACTCCACGTGTCAGCCGTAGTGTATAATGTGGAATTTTAAAAGTGTTTCTCATGTGGCGAGAAAATCACTTTTGTTGGCAGCCTTAAAGTTTCAATATCTTTCGAAGTATAACTGTGAAATTGTTCGAATTTTCTACACACCTCAATGTTATACTGCCCAATAGAACTATCATAAAGGCTGAAGTTAGCGCTTGATATCTTGACTGGTGGAAACGTTAATGTGAGCGTTTCAACTTCACCTAGTTTCGAGCAGCGTAAAATGGAACTGCTCCGAGTTCGTTCGATGCGCCGGGCTTTAACCACGCTAAAGACAACTTACTTCACTGAATCACTTGAAAATAACTATATATCACCAGAAATATATATGCGATCTGACATATGAGATCTGAGTTCTGAGTTCTGATATTATGGGTTCTGAGAGCTCCTCTCTCCTGTGCACGACCTTTTATCAACTTCTTAAGGGGCGTATCCATCCCTTCCATAGCCTGTTGCTGCGTCATTGCTAGAAGTTTTAACTTTGGCTATACTTGACGGATTTTCAAACTTCAAAAACTCAAAATTAATTTCTTCAACATTCCAAATCAATGCCATAATTGAAAATAGATTTCCACAAATCTGCATGCCAAAAGTAATCAAATATCGTAGTTTCAGCAATCTCCGTCTTCCTTCCAAACTATCGTTCATTGGTTCGAGTCTCTCCTCCAATAGCGTAGCTTCTTCCTTAGCACAATACCTTGTTTCCTGCGACTGCGTCGTAAATCTAAGATCTTTCTCGAACAAAATCATGACGTCACCAAGAATCTCAGCTCAATTAGCCTGCTGGCATGAATTCTGCGTCATAACTATGACATCCATAACTTTACTCATATTTTCCAATACAGCCACCGTGGTCTCAATATAATTCAATTTCCGGGGGCATTCTCCCTTCACCACGTTTTAAAAACAGTTGCAAATTGTTTTTAAACTCTGTGTTTTAAATATCTCAATTCACTTGAACACGAAATTGAATTATATTCTACTCTTGTATGATATTTCTTCTATGTTCCTTAATCATAAGTCTCTTCTTCTCTGGTTTGTGTGTGGCTAATGCATTCTCTCCTCTCTACTTTCTCTTCTGTCCTGAATATCTGTTTTCCAAGTTCTGCTGACTTGTAGAAGGACCTGGATCGATCACTACATCCTGTCTTTTCTTTTGATTTTCAGCTTCCTTTTCTCGTAATTCCTTCAGATACTGCTGACTTTCTTTCTCTCTTTCCTGATACTTGTCGGGTGTCATAACCTGACCTTGAGAATTCTGATTCTGGTTCTGGTACTGGTTATTTCTGTTATAATTTCTATTATAACCATTGTTGTAGTATCTACCTCTTCCGTTGTTGTAATTCCCTCTATTATTATTCCAGCCTCGTCTTTGCTGATATGGACGGTAACCTTGGGATCTGTGGTTGCGGAAATAATTATTCCTGTGAGGACCTACATTTTCAGTTTTTCCTTCCTCAGGCTTATCAGTTTGCTGCACTTGATCCATGTAGACCGTATTAACGTCTTTGAATTCGTGCCTCTGACCTTTTTGTACCAAGTTTGGCATTGGACTCGTGTAGTCAAGCCTTCTCAACAATTCGTCCATACTTGTCAAATCTCTAATGTTTGACGATATGATCAGTCTTCTTACCTCCACAGGCAGCATACGTGAAATCGCATCTATCAACTGCTCTGTTGACAATGGGGGTTGCAAAAATCTCAAGCGTGATAGTTGACTCGTGAAGAAATCAGCGTACCGTGTTGGAAGAGTACCTGAATACTTCCTCGAGTATACCTCAGCTCTTAATGAATTCTGAGCTTCTATTGACCAGAATCGTTTAATCAGTGCCTCTGCAAATTCGTCAAAATTGCTGAAAGTGTACCGAAATGATCTAAACCATTCGAGGGGTCCTCCAGCTAGAAATCTTTCTACGATTCTCATATCTCTCTCTCAAGGAATGTGGGCTTCTATGAAATAGTCTTTAAGATTCCTGATATATTCGATCGGTGTGAGACTATCAGTGTTGCTAAATTTTTGAGGTTTGTCTTCAAAATTCCGGATGACTGTCACATTTCTCGGATATGAATCCATATAATTCCTCCCACTATCACGATACTTCCATTCGGGTTCAATATTCCGATCCTCTTCTTCTTCCCTGAATCTGGATATACGTTCCTCAGGAATAATATCTCTCTCTTCTGTATTAAGGTTACCTCTTCTCACGTAATTTCTCTCCTCTTCACCAGTCAATCCTTCGGTATCCTTGTCTGTGATTTCCGTGATGACTTTCCTAATCAACTCTTCCTTATAGGTTTCCATCATGCTAGCTTCTCCTAGTTTCAAATTCTGCAGTTTGCTCGTAGTTTCATTAACATCAGAGACAACCTTATGAATCTGTTCCTCTAACGCAGTTTTTAATGCTTGCACGTCCTGACCTATTTGAGTTCTATCCTCTACCTGCTTTTCGGATAGCGAATCCATCCTTACATTCAAGTCTTTCCTAATCTGAACTACTTCGCTATTAATGTCTACCTGTGTACTGGCAAGTTTTCTTTCAATTCGTTCCTGAATCTGATCTACATGTTCCCCACTTGACCTGTTCCATTCATCTTTCCACACCGTTACATTTGCAGTTAACATTTCTGCAATATCTCCTTCGATGTCCTCCTTAAGTAAACGATTGTGATGTAATACTTGGGTTCTCATGACCTCTACATCGTATTTTAAACCAGCTAAAGACGCTGTTGTCCTAACAGACTCGTCAACTAACCGAGTTGTTAATGCACTAATGTTACGAGTACAAAGTGTTTTTGAAGTTTCAATTTCCTCCCTAACTTTGTTAACATCAGTCTGAACTTTAGCAATGTCTACAAAAACAGTATTGACTTCTACTTGTATTTTATTGATATCGCTTTGCATATCGTTAACATCTGAATGAATATTATTGATGTCTACTTGAACATTTGATACATCAGTTCGAACATTACTAACCTCTCTTTGAACTTCTTCTACTTTGTCTTGTACAGTAGCAACAGCATTCCTTACAACAATTACTTCAGCTCTAGCACATGAAATATCACCCCGGACATTAGCAACATCAAGATTCAACATAGTAAGATCTTTTTGTACCTTAGACACATCATTTTTAACATCAGACACATCTTTATGCACATTGGACACGTCTGTGCATATGTCAGTTACAGCATTCTCGATTCCCTGGGTATTGATCTGTAAACGCGACATATTATTTTCTAAGTTTGCAGAACTGGTCTGAAGAACTTTCAAACTTTCATCCATTCTACTAGCATTCTCCTCCATTCGACTAGTATTCCTAGCTTCCATCTCCTCACACTTTCATTCAGCCTAATAGACAAATTAGCTGACAAACTACTAGAATTCTCCTCCATCATCTGCTTCATATTGTTGGACATCTCCTCCAACATTTTCTTAATACTTTCATCTGCCATTTCAATACTATTTCAATAATAAGCTGCTTTAGGGACATACATCAAACAGAGCAAAATAACAACATCTGAGCAACATTTTTCACCATATATAAAATTTGAACAATTTTCTGTCTTAAATCTAACTTATAATTACCTTATAATTAACCTTCGTAGACACTTCATGTTGAAATAAACTCAAGCACATGTTCAAGTTTCTTTGGTTCATTTTAAAATATCCTAACACAAATAATTTACATTTATAATCCAAATAGTTTAATTTTATCTTTAATATGACTAACATGTCATAAGCCGGTCAAATAAAATAAGATTCCAGATCATAGGCGATTTTTCTAAGTTTCCAGCCTATTTAACCTCTCTCAAGTTGTATAAGATCTGATCTATTCTGAGTGTAATTTTCCTAATACAACACAACATTTATTCCTATATAATCACACTCTCAAATTCTACAATTGGCTAAGACATCTAACAAAGAATCAACCTCTTTATTTGAGTCTTCACAATCCCTTTGACATCGATAACTTGGTAATCCAATGTTATTCGAACACTCCACAAAAATTGCGGTGTCAATTCTACTGCAATAACTTGGTAATCCAATGTTTTGCTGATCGAGCCCCACCAAATTGCGGTGCCAATACTACTTGGTAATCCAGTTTTGTAGAACAAGCCCCACGTTTTAGGGTCGCCAATCCTACTGTACCCGATATCCTGATAGTAGGCTGTCAGATATCCGCCCCCCTCAATCGGATTGCCAATAATCAATCGCACCGGCACAGCTACATCAATGAAAATGGCACTGACAGATACTATCGAGATTAGAGCACAATAGTTAACAAGAAAATTATTGTGGAACACACCAAAATATACGGGGGTTCATACTTACCTCTACTTACCTCTTAAATTTACCTCGGGGACTGGGTTGTCAACTGGATCACTTAAAAGTATGCCCACACAATAACCTCCACCATGATATTTTAAAATGAACCAGAACGAAGACGAGAAACTTTAAACTGCACAATAATTTATTTCACATAAAGAATGATTTTAACAAAAATAAAACAACAAAATCAACGTGGCAATCAGAAGCCATTGACCACATAACCATGTCCTCCTGTAGGACTTGTATTCTCTACATATAATGTTTCAGCTTTCTCAAGCTCATAGCAACGTAAAAATAATAATGCATATGGAATGGAAACGGGATTTGGGATGAGACACATATATCAATTGTTTTGCGTGTTTATATACTTCACATTTTATTTATAGCCACAAGGCTATTATGGAACGTCCTTGGCCTCTGTAACACAGTTGTCCGGGCCAGCTGCAATGCACCTGTATTGTCAAAGCGGACTCCCGTTCGTTCAACCCTAGCATAAGCGTGTTACCTCAGAGCTTGGCTCTCCTTTTCAAATACGTAAATGTTCACATCTCAACTGAAATATTATCACGCAAATGTCTTACATGCTTCATTCAAACACCAGTGGATTACTCCAACAATCCCAAATCATGATTATTTGTTCAAACCACTTGCTTAATTAGCGTTGTTTAGAGTATAAAAACAAAACTCTAAATGTTAATTAATTATTTATAACAATAATAAATTGTTTATAACAATGTCAAATGACAATTGAAAATTTTAAACACGCCTGTATTAATCACTATCATTTCAAATTATTTAACAAAGATATTTACAAAATTATTTTACAATATTATATTGTTTATATTATTTATACAAGAAATACATTAAACCACACGTTTATTCGGTTGATAATTACTCAAATCGTGATGATATAATCGACCAATGAAGGTTAGTTATATTTAACTGTCAAATTCAGGTTTAATAAGGTTTAATAATAATTATTAATATTTGTGACGGTAACCTCCATTCAAAATCTTCCTCTCAAATTATTTAACACTCTTGTTAATTTTAACAGTATCTTCATATGAATAATCTTTCAAAGAACAAGAACAATACAATCAGCGGGAAAATACTTCGCTTATAACGCACAAAATTGCACAACAATTGACCCAAAATTCATCATATATCTTCATATATATGGCATAAAAATCTTCCAAACTACACACAAAAATCCTCCACTTATTAATTCATCAACTTCATTAATTATTGTGGGAACCTCCTTCATTATTCAAGGGCATTACTCAACAGCGACTTTTACACGTCCACTGAACTAACGATTATACATCCATTGTTCCTCTTTAAAAATTCTTATATTCATCAATTGTAATAATGACTGTTATTATTTAACATTCGTGGGTTTCATTCATGAATCGATATGAAGTAAAAATTTGCCAATCACAAATAAATTTAATAGCGAATACGATTAGACACTCCTGCCTGGTCTATCAAAATTGAGATTAACATCTTCAAAGTAACGCAGTATAAAAATACTATCTTCAAACAAAGTTCATCTAAATTGCAAAATAGTCGAATAGAATACAATTAGACTGTGGAATGCAAACATTATTGTTCCAATCTAGAATTGAGAAAAACTCCTATCAAATGTTCATTACTATAGTGTATTCAATAAATCGAAATAAAAGTTCATATTTCATAAAATTGTCTATAATGCAATGATAAATGTCTATGTTGCAATCATGTTCATAAGACGACTAGTATTTCAAAGATCGTCGATATCGTAATAGATTTTAACGCTCTAAAATCTTTTATTCATTCTTCTTTCTTGAGGATGACAGAAAATTGGTCAAAGTAATTTACTGAATAGAATTACTTTAATAAAATGACACGCTGTCTGAATTCAAATCTGCCATAGCAAATCGTTAACTTTACCGTCAAATCGTGACTACAAAAATATGCAAATTACTGAAAGAATTTAATATCAGTCTCAACTGATCCAAAATTATTAAGTATGCCAATGACATAGCAATGTCTCAAAAATCGAAGAAAAAGGCATAAATCATCGAAGTGTACTGAGTACAGAAATATCAATCAAGAAAATGGGGCAAAAGATAGGACAGAAAATATGGGAAAAATGGTTGCTCAGATATCGCTACAAGACTCAAATAATACAAGAAACGTTCACGACTACCTTATCTGTTGATCGAAGTTCTAGAGGAAAGTTTTCAAAGAAAACTGCTGTTGGTTCCATTTCACCAGCGTAAAGATGTGCTCCGTCCTCGAACCTGGAATCAGCGTCCTCGGAGAATCGAACTGCTTCCTCCTCCGAAATTGCACTGCTCCGTGGATACGAAAAACATCCTTCTGGCAAAACTCTTCTTTGTGCGCCGGGACAACTCTGGCCTCTGTTGAAAGTTCCCTGAAGTTCTTGCAGGAATTCGCCATGAAGTTTATTGTAGTTATTTCCGCAGAAATATTCATAGTTGTGGAGTATGAAAATATTTCCACTGTCATCTGGTATAATTCAGCGATGGATTCACGATGCATGAGTGTAGTTGGATGTTCACTACATGCTCGCTTTTGTAGAAAGACGATTAACGAAGTTCCATGCTGCTACTTTACTCAATCGATATATGTCCCAATTGCATTAAAGCCTTAGCCTTCCATCTCAACTACTGTTATAATCATTGAAAGCACTGCAAGATTATAATGTTCCATAGTTGAATGTATCGTTGTAATACCAAACGTATTCTCCAATATCACTGTTGCACTCCACGTGTCAGCCGTAGTGTATAATGTGGAATTTTAAAAGTGTTTCTCATGTGGCGAGAAAATCACTTTTGTTGGCAGCCTTAAAGTTTCAATATCTTTCGAAGTATAACTGTGAAATTGTTCAAATTTTCTACACACCTCAATGTTATACTGCCCAATAGAACTATCATAAAGGCTGAAGTTAGCGCTTGATATCTTGACTGGTGGAAACGTTAATGTGAGCGTTTCAACTTCACCTAGTTTCGAGCAGCGTAAAATGGAACTGCTCCGAGTTCGTTCGATGCGCCGGGCTTTAACCACGCTAAAGACAACTTACTTCACTGAATCACTTGAAAATAACTATATATCACCAGAAATATATATGCGATCTGACATATGAGATCTGAGTTCTGAGTTCTGATATTATGGGTTCTGAGAGCTCCTCTCTCCTGTGCACGACCTTTTATCAACTTCTTAAGGGGCGTATCCATCCCTTCCATAGCCTGTTGCTGCGTCATTGCTAGAAGTTTTAACTTTGGCTATACTTGACGGATTTTCAAATTTCAAAAACTCAAAATTAATTTCTTCAAAATTCCAAATCAATGCCATAACTGAAAATAGATCTCCACAAATCTGCATGCCAAAAGTAATCAAATATCGTAGTTTCAGCAATCTCCGTCTTCCTTCCAAACTATCGTTCATTGGTTCGAGTCTCTCCTCCAATAGCGTAGCTTCTTCCATAGCACAATACCTTGTTTCCTGCGACTGCGTCGTAAATCTAAGATCTTTCTCGAACAAAATCATGACGTCACCAAGAATCTCAGCTCAATTAGCCTGCTGGCATGAATTCTGCGTCATAACTATGATATCCATAACTTTACTCATATTTTCCAATACAGCCACCGTGGTCTCAATATAATTCAATTTCCGGGGGCAGTACCTACTGTAAGGCCACGGACGCCTCCTTCCCTATTCCTCGCCTATCCATCCCTATCTTCCATCCCTTCCCCTCCCTCATGAGGCCCCTGTTCGCTTTGCAGGTGAGGCCGCCTGGGCGAAGTGCTGATCACACCTCCCCAGTTGTATCCATCCGACCAGATGTTCCAAGCTCCAGGACACTGCCTATAGAGGCGGTAGTGCTGAGTTCCCTCGCTGAGTCCGTGGGAACCACGAACCTAGAGGGTAAATTGACTAAATAAAAAAAAATCAATAATAGCCTATAAGTTCATGAAATAATCGATCCATTATAATATCAGAGAAATTAATGCGTTTCCGACCATCCTCTCTAGTTGTCGGCGGCCTTGGTGGCTTGGTTAATAGCAAGCTAAGCTTCTATGCCCAAGGTCGCAGGTTCAAACCCGGCTGAAGTTATCGGATTTTTAAGAGCGTTAACAATCCCCCAGTATGCCAACCTTCGGAGGGGACGTAAAGCCACGGTCCCATGTCATAGATTTATGGCATGAAAAAAGAACCATCCACTAATTACACTCGTGTGAAGCTAAATTATAGGTTAGATTTAACTAACGCTCTTAGGGTCCAACGTTCGTTGCCAGGAGGCGACTGTGGTGGCATCTAGTAACCAAGTTCACAACTAGTTCTCTTTGACGGTGGCATTTGGTAGCAAAAGTAGGAACTACTTAAAAATTGAATGTCGGCAGTCATTAGTTGAATTAAAACAGATAACATACACTAATACAGTCATCACAATTAACATTGGTTATCAGACAGATTCTACACACACCCAAATTACACGGGGCTACATGACCGCATTGTTGCAGCCCCTAACCTGAGGAACCAACCAACCAAACAACTCTAGTAACAGTTGGTATGGCACACCTCACATTGATTTGTATGTAAGAATTGACTACTGCAATTTGAAGGTTGAGATGGCATCTAGTAGCGAAGTACATGGCTAGGTGTCGTTGACGGTACTTCTTCTTCTTCTTCTGGAACCGCATGCGTTCACCGAAGTATGGCGATCATACTGGCAAAGAGAGCATTATTGTTTGCCGCCTGAAAGAGAGAGCATGTACCCTGTTTGTACCAATCGCGCAGGTTACGCAACCAAGTCATCCTTTGTCGACCACGTCATTAGTGCCATCAATTTTCACTTGCAGAAATAGTAACAAAATGCTATACTTCTTGCCGGGCATGATGAGATGAAATGTCCAAAGTTCTAAAATGTCCCTTTTTTGATCTTCATCAGAACTTCTTTAAGGGTACCCATAGGATTCAAAACTTCACCTATACCACAAACCCCGTGAAGAGCCGTGACCTACCAAGTGACCGCTGCCTCATCATAAAGGCTCCCACACACCGGAGCGATGGCGATCAGGTCTTTACACACCCATGCACGCGGTGGTAGCGATCTGTTTGGAAGGATGTATCGTTTATCTCAACTGGAAGGAAAAAAGTCCCCTCGGCGGACGTAGATTTCACCGGGAAAACTTGGGGATAGGCAAAAATAGGCAGAATATGCAGGTTTCCGTAGAAAGTATTTTAAATTGGAGCCTAATTAACTTTTTTTCGTCATTTTATGCATATTTTAAACATTTTATTGTCTTATGATAACGGTAACCTTCTTGTCATTTGGGGTCCATTTTTATACTTGTGGTCACACTGTCCTTATGCAAGGTTTCGACACTGATGTGTAACTATGTAACGGTCTGTTACTTCTTCACGCAAAATTATATCACCCGCAGAGATTTTGGTTGGTTCCTCAGTTTAGGGGCTGCGACAACGCGGTCATGTAACCCCGTGTACTTTGGGTGAGTGTAGAATCTGTCTGATAAACGGTGTGAATTGTGATGGCTGTATTAGTCTGTAATTCAGGTAAGGACTGCAGACGGTCAATTTCAAGCAGCAGTTCCTAATGTTGCTACCAGATACTACCGTCAACGACACCTAGCTGTGAACTTGGCTACTAGACGCCACTGCAACCAGCAACTCGTGACGAACGTTGGAACTTTCCCTCCAAAGGAAAGCATACTGAGGGATTTTTAGCGCTCTTAGAAAATCCGATGACTTCGGCCGGTTTTGAACCCGCGTCCTTGGGCATAGAAATTCAGTTTGCTACCAGTTATGTCACCGAAGCCGCTTCACACTTAGTCAGATGGAAATCTGAATCTGATCTCGTGCAAGTGCGTTGTCAAGGCAACGTCTGATGGCTCATCCCTCATCAATTTAGTAGTGTTGTCATGGCAACCTCTGATGGCTCTTGGCATTTTCTTATAATTCCGAAATCATTTTTCTCATCCCTTGGCGTAATGGTGGGTCATATCAAAAATTATTTCAGACAAAGTTTTAGGTAACTATTTGGGGAATATTGTCCATTTTGTACGGTTTTGATATTGTGCCTATTAAGAGAGATATGATTAATGTTTCCCGAAAAACCCACTTTTTCCCACACCTTTGGTCAATGGTTGGTGCTATCAAAAAACTTTTCAAACGTAAATTTTTGGGCCTCATCCGACACATCGAATGAACTTTGAATGGATTCGATATTTCATATATTAAGCGAGTTATAGCGATATTTCTCTTTTTCAAAAAAGCCCCCCCCCCATTTTCACCCCCGTTGACCGATTGTGCCCATTGACGAACTCGACCGAGATTTTATAGGGATACATATTCAGTAAAAATTTCAAAGTGATTGGTGCAAAATTGCGGTAGTTATCGTGTCCACAAGAAAGTGATATATATATATATGTATATATATATAGGCTATATAGATACATATATACATATATACATAAATTATATATAAACCTTTGAACTGATGGTGGTTTTGGGGTGTGAACATATGTCAAAATTTCCAGAAGTCGAAACAAGGTTGCAATAGTTATCTTTCTAATGAAATCTACCTAAAACTTTATTACTGTTGGCAGTGGTAGTTGATGATGAGGAGCAGCAGCAAGCAAGGTAATTATTCTTTCATTGTGTGCAATTAGAGAAATGTGAGGAGGAGTTACAAATAATTCAAATCACAAACGGCATTATATTAATTAAATAATATATTTTTCAGAAAAAAAAAACAAGAAGTTCCGTGAATAACTATACAGCCTACATTTCATGCCAATGATTATTCTACAGAATATGAACCTATCTAGAATAATGACGAAATTAAGTTGGTAATATCGAAATATCTAATTAGTTCAAAATATACCTGGTATAATGAAGCCTAATTGAGCACTACAATTGGCAGCCCTGGTGACTGAATATATTCTTAGTTCCATCTCTTAAGGTACAGAATACAAAATTTGGTTGAAGTCCAATGGACCTTACATGCAGTTAGACACTGGATCTATCAGCACGCGTAAAAGCATGTTGCCAACAACGTCATGCGTGTGCTGGACAGAAATAATCAGAAACATTATGATATCTTGTTGTGCCAATTTTGGATGAAGTCCATTTGTTAGTATAGAAGTATCATGTATTTTAAAATTGGATATATCAGCAGGCATAGAATCCTGTTGGCAGCACTGCCTTGTATTAATTACACCAAATTAATCTAGAATGTCAGGTGCTATACGTGTGCAAAGTATAGAGCTGTTGGCTTGCATACTTTCTGATATATTGATATTAGGGTAAAAACATATAGACAGCATTTATTAACAGTTGGCAGCCCTGATTGCTCTTAACAATACTTATAGTCATATCTGTTATGGTACACATAGCACATACGAAATTTGGTTGAAATCCAACTGATAGTATAGAAGTTACATGTATCTAAAATTGGTACTATCAGCAGACTTATAATCATGTTGGTAGTACTGACGTATATAAGTTACTCCAAATTAATCTAAAATGTCAGAATATACGTGTGCATAGCTTAAAGCTGTTGGCTTGCATACTTTCTGATATATTGGTGTTGGGATTTAAAAAAATAGAGAGAGCAATTATTAACAGTTGGCAGCCCTGCTGGCTCTTATGAATACGCTCAGTCACATCTGTTTATGTACAGATATTACATACAAAATTTGGTTGAAATCCAATTGATAGTGTAGAAGTTACATGTATCTAAAATTGGTACTCTCAGCAGACTTATAATCATTTTGGTAGTACTGACGTATATAAGTTACTCCAAATTAATCTAAAATGTCAGAATATACGTGTGCATAGCTTAAAGCTGTTGGCTTGCATACTTTCTGATATATTGGTGTTGGGATTTTAAAAAATAGAGAGAGCAATTATTAACAGTTGGCAACTCTGGTGGCTCTTATGAATACGCTCAGTCATATCTGTTTATGTACAGATATTACATACAAAATTTGGTTGGAATCCAATTGATAGTGTAGAAGTTATATGCATTTAAACATTAGACCTATCAGAAGGCTTAAATTATTTTGGCAACACTGTCATGGTTGGCCTCCTGGAAATTAAACTGAAATAGTCTTATCTACATGTGTGCCAATTTTGGAATAGCTCCCATGCATACCTTGCAAGATATTCAACATGGAGCTCAAATTTCTAGTGCGTTTTTTCAGCAGTTGGTAGCCCTGACATCATTTTCAAATATGGACGTGAGATATTCCGGTGCACATCTTTACTCATACTAAATTTGGTTTTGATTGCTGCAGCCGTTTAGGAGTTGATAGGGGGGGGGGACACACACAGACAGACAGACAGACAGACACACACACATTCTCCCGGATCGATCTCATAAGTCTACTTTTTCCTCTTTTTTGCAAAATGTGAAAAGTAGACTAATAAGTGGACGTGCAGTGTTTAATCATACTCACTGCCTTGCCGACACACAGAGACGCGGGTGGCGGGTTCGAACTCGACAAGCTGCGTCTGATCGTCACCACGTAGTATCGCTCTCTGTCTGAAAGCTTCTATTTAATTTTGCAGGAAGTATTTGAACGCCCACCCCCGCCACCGCCACCGCCACCGCGATTGCTCCGGTGTGTGGGAACCTTTAAGCCTACAGTGTAGGGTGGCACGTGGTAAGCTCGTCGGATCCCCTCGGCCGTTCATCTTGGTGTCCGTGACCAGGCCACTGTCGCACTGCAGACAGCTACTCAATTATCTTCAGCGGCTTCGGTGGCGTAGTCGGTAGCATGCTGAGCTTCTATGCCCAAGATAGCGGGTTCAAACCCGGCCGAAGCGGTCGGATTTTTTAAGAGCGTTAAAAATCCCTCAGTTTGCCTTCCTTCGGAGGGGAAGTAAAGCCCGCGGTCCCATGTCATAGATTTATGGCATGTTAAAGAACCTTCCACTAATTACACCTGTGTGAAGCTAAATTGGATAGGTTAAGAATATAAACAACGCTCTTAGGTTTCTACGTTCGTTGCCAAGAGCCGACTGCGGTGAAGTCTAGTAGCTAAGTTCTGAACTTGGCCTAGTAGTCGTTGACGGTGGCGCTTGGCGGCAAAAGTAGGAACTATTTAAAAAATTCTAAGTTGCAGTACTTAAATTTAAAAAAAACAGATAACACACACTAATAGTCATCACAATTAACACTGGTTATCAGAAAGATTCTACACACACCCAAAGTACACGGGGCTACATGACCGCGTTGTCGCAGCCCCTAAACTTAAGATCCAACCAACCAACCAACAATTATCTTCACGTTCCTGATGGGGCCGGGAATGGCTTACGGGTGAGAGACAGACGTAGTACCCTAACACCACGGTAAAATTAAGCTACAGGGTGCCAGGAAATATCCTCCGCAGTGGCTCCGTGCAACTACGAGTGGTAGAGTCATCAGTTTAGTTGGCAGCACAGTGTCCTTGATAGGGTGAAGGTCACATGTGTGGGCTGTCGAAATCGTCAGTGTGTATAGTAAGATTATTGGAACAGTGCAACAGTATGGTATGAATGACTGTGGTGAGTATAAAGCTTACTGTTTGTTTGTATTGATACAAGCGACAGCCATGCTGCCAACGTAACTGGTAACGTAATCTCTCCAGCAGTCTCTAGGCACTGCAGATAACATTTCCTTGCGCCCTGTATAAATCGCATGAGCGGTGCCAATATACTGCCAGAGAATGAATCTACACCTTCAATTAAGTTTCATGTCTGGTGACTTAAATTGAAAATTGTGTTTCCAGAAAACACGAGAATTTTCGTACACCTCTTGAGAATGCAGTATAAATTCAGAGGAAGTTTTACTTTCTAGGTAAGTATCAGGTAAGACAGGTCAAAACCTATCTTGAAACTTTGTGGACGCAATCGCTGTACTATAAGAGGACAACGTGCAAACATAAGCCTCCAGATTGAACTGCAAGGCTCCGAAATCATACCTGGCATCCTAGTAAGCAGGAATGACGGCTGGTGGAGCTGGACATCCCTGCAGCACTCGTTATTGCTGTTGCTTATTATTGCTGGACGCAGAGCACGACCAAGCTGACTGGAGCGTGTGGCTGCTTCCCACCAGCCTTGAGTGCCTGGGCGGTCAGGGCTGTCCATTCCAACATGTACTGTACTCGCTACCTCCCATTGATTTATATGAGAGATTCATCACATGATTTCGGAGCCTTGCAGTTCAATCTGGCGGCTGCATTTCCACACGTTGTCCTCTTATAGCACAACGATTGCGTCCACAAAGTTTCGCGATAGGTTTCGACCTTTCATACCTGATTCTTCCCTTGTTAGATGTCTGATAGTCATTCCTTTATTTAATCACTGCTGCTTCAGAGAATGAAATAAAAAACATATAAAGAGAGTAACTAGGACGAAATACAATAAAAACGTCACAAAACTCGGCAATTAATTTCTTTCCAGAAAGTAATAAGTTGAAGTTCGCGTATGCGGAACACTGCCCTAAACCACTTGCACGGAATTCAGCGTCTTGAAGCAAACCGGAATAGGTGACAAAGTAATAACTATTTAATGGAGGTTCTGAATATGAAGGTAACATGGTTGTAAGGAATCATCAAAATTGGATTAATGTCATCACATAAGGGGTGCGAGGAGAAGAACATCTGTCAACCTATGACTTCTTGAATTTCAGACAGTAACATTTTAGATGCGTTTTCCTTGAAGGTGAGAATAGTTGGATGCAAGGAAACAAGATTTAGTATAATTTGGTTACATGCTTCATTAAGTATTAGGTGACAGACTCCAAGAATCTAGAAACCAAGAGAGAAGATTTCTGTATTTGTAAATGCCGCATTCAGGGCTACCAACTCACTGTTACGGAAAGTTGAGCAACGTGAAAGATTAGTCGGATTTGGATGTTAAGCAGTAAACTAGCGTTCCTCTGATTGAGTGTGTAATTTGATCAATGTCTAGAATATTAACAAGAGAAGACGAGTTCTATGTTATACTATTAACACAACTCCAATTCCTTCTAGGTGCTTAACAATTTTGTTATTTTCTTCTTTTTTTTTCTTTTGCAAGTGAATATACACTGACCGGCAAAAAAAAACTCCAATCACTTGAAAAATTCCACATTACTTTCATTTAAATCATAAATTTGATCGCTCTAGGTCTAGTACATAAGTTACTGTTTATAGCACAGAAGTAAGGTTTCCTGGATGTATTAACATTCTTCATGCCATTGTTTCACTTAACAATAGCAATTCATTGACATGATGCTGTTTCCCGCGGAAAGATGTGCGCGTCACCATTTTCGAACAGAGCCACTGCCCTGGCAACATCTTCAGACCTCAAGCGCATATTCGTTTCTGAATTGCACAAGAGCAACTGGGGATATGGCTGTATTGATCTCTCCCTATGCCAACAAGTGGCAAAAGAAACAAGAAGTTCCGTGACGAACTAAAGAGCCTACTTTTCTTAAAATGAAGTTTCATGCCAATGAGTAATCTACAGTATATCAACCTGTCTAGAATAATTATGAAATTAAGTTGGTAATATCCAAATGTCTAATTAGTTCGAAATATACCTGGTATAATGTAGCCGAATAAAGCACTACAGTTGGCAGCCCTGGTGACTGAATATATTCCTAGTTCCAACTCTTAAGGTACAGAATACAAAATTTGGTTGAAGTCCAATGGACGTTACATGCAGTTAGACACTGGATCTATCAGCACGCGTAAAAGCATGTTGTCAACAATGTCATGCTGGTCGGAAATAATCTGAAATATTATGATATCTTGTTGTGCCAATTTTGGATGAAATCCATTTGTTAGTATAGAAGTTACATGCATTTTAAAATTGGACCTATCAGCAGGCATAAAATCCTGTTGGCAGCACTGACTTATATTAATTACTCCAAATTAATCTAGAATGTCAGGTGCTATACGTGTGCAAAGTATAGAGCTATTGGCTTGTATACTTTCTGATATATTGATAATAGGGTAAAAAAATATAGACAGCCAGTTGGCAGCCCTGATTGCTCTTAAAAATACTTATAGTCACATCTGTTATATTACACATAGCACATACGAAATTTTGTTGAAATCCAAAAGATAGTATAGAATCTAAAAAATCGCAATTGAAATTTGAGCTCCATGTTGGATATCTTGGATTGTATGAATGGGAGCTATTTCAAAATTGGCACATGTATAGATAATAATATTACAGTTTAATTTCCAGGAGGCCATACATGGCAGTGTTGCCAAAATGATTATAAGCCTGCTGATAGGTCCAATCTTTAAGTGCATATAACTTCTACACTATCAATTAGAATTCAACCAAATGTCGTATGTTGTATGTGTACTTAACCAGATATGACTGAGCGTATTCTTAAGAGCCACCAGGGCTTGCAACTGTTAATAAATTCTCTTAATTTATTTTATCCAAATACCAATATATCAGAAAGTATGCAAGCCGACAGCTATAAACTATGTACACATATAGTACCTGACATTCTATATTAATTTGGAGTAACTTATATACGTCAAAGCTACCAACATGATTCTAAGCCTGCCGACAGGTCCAACTTTAAATACATGTAACTTCCATACTATAATTTGGATTTCAACCAAATTTCGTGTGTGCTATGTGTACCATAACATATATGACTATGCGTATACTTAGGAGCAACCAGGGCTGCCAACTCTTAATAAATACTTTCTCTAATTTTGTTACCTTAATATCAATATATCAGAAAGTATGCAAGCCAATAGCTCTAAACATTGCACACGTACCTGGCATTCTTGATTAATTTGGAGTAACTAATATAGACCTACGCCAGTGCTGCCAAGATGATTCTAAGGCTGCTGATAGGTCCAATTTTAAAATGCATGTAACTTCTCTACTAACTAATGGATTTCATTCAAAATTGACACAACAATAGATCATATTATTTCAGATTATTTCTGACCAATACATGTATGTCATTGATGCCAACATGATATTACGCGCGCTGTTAAATCCAATGCTTAACTGCATGTAACGTCCATGCTATCCATTGGACTTCAATCAAATTTTGTATTCTGTACCTTAAGAGATGAAACTAAGAATATACTCAGTCACCAGGGCTGCCAACTGTAGTTCTCTATTAGGCTACATTATGCCAGGTATACAGTATTTCGAACTAATTATAAATATCGATATTAGCAATTTAATTTCGTCATTATTCTTGATAGATCCATATAGATTAATCATTGGCATGAATCTTAAATTTTAAGTAAAGTAGGCTCTTTAGTTCGTCACGGAACTTCTTGTTGCAAAATGTGAAAAGTAGGCCAATAAGAATAAAACATTGCATTGTTGACGATAGCGATGGCGCGCACATCTTTCCGCGGGAAACAGCATCATGTAAAAGAATCGCTATTGTTAAGTGAAACAATGACACGAGGAAGATAATACATCCAGGAAACCAATCAACCTTAATTCCATGCTATAACTACTGTATGTACTGTACTCGGCATATACCGTTCATATTTATGATTTGGATGAAAGTAATGTTGAACTTTTGAAGTGATCGTCTTTTTTTGCCGGCCAGTATATTTGAAATTATAATATATTGCATTTCTAAAGAATGACGGACATTAAGATGTTAGTTAATTGGTTAGAGATGTCACCTCGAGATATCGTAATCAGGGGTTCAATTCTCGACCAAGGAACTCGTAGTTCTGAAAGGCGAGAAAAATACCAGGCATTCCACGCCAGTAAGATGTTGGGAAATACAAGAATACTCTTATAAAATTAGGGGCTTACAGGAGAACATTGATTTAATTTTGTGAAAGCTTATACAAAAGTGTTTCTCTGAGAAAGGGGCAGTGCAAGTGGAACGTCGAAATTGGGGAATAGATCACCTAAATGGATTCAACTAAAAATATCTCCAAAAGATTGCTGAATCTATTAAATAAATTGCTTTTCGGTAGGGCAACACATAGTAAATTGGGCGGGAAATAATAGGTATTTACCATACTTACTAACATGGATAAATTACACACTATTCCACGTTGATACACGTTTTCAAGTAAGGAGATTAATTGGATGGCATTGTATCGTTCGCCATGCAAACGTTATCATATTCTATTCACTGGTCCGCCCCTTAAAACAACAATAAATAACTAACTGTTCTATTCACTTTGGCTTTAAAAATGTCATAAATTTATTAAACCTGTAAACAACCATATTTCATTTTTTTTTCTTTTAAGTGTTCATTTAAGGCGCCTCGTTTATTGTTATTGCAATTTTTTAGTCGGTCAACTGAATTTAATCCCAATTACTGGAACATGTTCAAAAATGAACCTGAAGTAATTTTTGTGAGTTACCATATGTATATTTGTACTACAGAGGAAGATCCAGGAGTTTTATATTATCGTATGTTATTTAATGAGAAATACAGAGATATTATCATTGTTATCAAGTGTCCTTTGTAAGGATATGCATTAATTTTATTACATTTTAATTATAGCAATACATTTCTTTCTAATTAATGACAATTTTAGATTTTAATTAACTATATTTTACTTAAAATACATTCTTGATCTAAGTTTTGCTAGAGATGGTCTAACTGTACACCGAAACATGTACAACAATTGAATCGTTGCTCCATAATTTCTATTGATATGCGTAGTATTCTTAAGAATTATATCCTTCCTCTTCTTCTCCTCTCGAATAACCCATTTAGAGAGTACAATGTATCAACTTTGGCTATTTTTAATTGTTATCTATTTCCATTGCTTCCAAACTTCCTTCATCTTCTGGAGTATCGTTCCTTCTCCTCTTGAGTCTACTCTTGTCTAGTTGTTAATTTCTTTCTCTCTTGAAATCCTGCAATTTGGGTAACTTCTCGAAAGAGAGTTGTGTTTTCTATTTTGTGTGTTAATTCCAGCGTTTTTGATATGTTTTTTTTAATTTCAACGAACCATTTGGGTTTGGATTTGTAACAGTTCAGTAAGTTGAAAATCTGTTTAGTTCGTCTATTGTTGTCCATTCTGAAAATATGCCCAAAAACAGTGGTCCTCTTCCTCATTACGTCAGTTAGTTTTTCAATTGTCAAATATTGCTCTCTCTTTGGTCTTATTATTATTTATTTTTCAAATATTGCTCTCTGTTTGGTCTTAACCTATATTCTGAATTATTATTTATTTTAGCTCGCAGTATTTTTCTCAAAATTCTTCCTTCGACCTTCTCTAATTTTTCTAGATCTCCCATTATTGTTAGTTTTAGTTCTTATGCCGCATACAGAGTTTCGGGTCTGACCACGGCTTGGTACTGTCTTATTGTCGTTTTCCAGGATAAGGCTTTTTGTTGTTTTTTTTTTGTCATATGAAACATCCTTTATGTATATTAATGAATACGGTAAATATCGCAGCTTCGGTGGCGTAGTAGGTAGCATGCTGTGCTTCTATGCCCAAGATTGCGGATTGAAACCCGGCAGAAGTCGTCGCATTGTTCTTAGAGCGTTAAGAATCCTTCGGAGGGGAAGTAAAGCCGGCGGTCCCATGTCATAGATTTAGGCTGTTGCATGTAAAATAACCTTCCACTACCTACAATTGTGTGAATCTTAATTTGTAGGTTAGATATGATTAACGCTCTATTAGTTCAAACGTTCACCGCAAGGTGCCGGTTGCGGTGGCATCTAGTAGCCACGTACGTAGCTAGGTGTCGTTGACGGTAGCAAAAGTAGGAACTACTTGAAATTGATCGTCTGCAGTCCTTACCAGAATTACATATAACAAACACTAATACAGCCATCACATTTAACACCGGTTATCAGACAGATTCTACACCCTCCTAAAATACTCGGGGCTACATGACCGCGTGGTCGCAGCCCCTAAGCTTAGGAACCAACCAACGGTGTAAATATACCTTCTCCTAACACAGCAAATGTTTTTGCTTTTGAAGTGATGTTAATACAGCCCATCCCCTCTGAATACATTCATAGCACTTTAACAATCCAATTGACATTCGTGAGAACGTGCGACCAGTGTCTTGCAACCCCTTTGTCTCCACCCGCGCCCCCAGCGGCTTATGTACTTCCTAACCTTGGACTTAACCTTCCTCGCCTCGCCTTGCCAGTAGATCCACCAACAATTTATGGGGGAGGGTAAACTTAACCCTTTCCCCTGCCTGGTGCATGCATTGAACCACGTGACTCAATAAAGATGCCCACCATAACGTAGCATGGCCGTCACGGGGACTAGAAACACGATACTGCGCTGCGTATACAGTAGCCTATATTCCAGTGGCAACTGCTGATTTTTGTAATGCGTAGGACGTAATATGATAGGCTTGTTGTTGTTGTTGTTGTTTGAGTCTTCAGTCTTTTGACTGGTTTGATGCAGGCCTCCATGCCTCCCCGTCCTGAGCTAATCGTTTCATCTCTACATGGTTAGCACACCCTACATCTGTGGCAATCTGTTTAACATATTCTAACCTTGGTCTACCCCTACAGTTCTTGTCCTCGACCCTTCCTTCCATGACTAAGCTTGCTATTCCTGGGTGTCTTAGAATGTGTCCTACCAACCTATCTCTTCACTTCGTTAGCAGTCGCCAGAAGCATCTCTCCTCTCCCACTTGTCTTAATACCTACCTCTTCGTTTGTCACCCTATCTACCCATCTGATCTTCATCATTCACCTGTAACACCACATTTCAAACGACTTTATTTTCTTCTTTTCTGCTGCACCAATAGTCCAAGTTTCACTTCCATAGAGCGCCACGCTCCATACAAAGGCTTAACTTATGACAATTATTATAGCTGGGCTAAATTGAGATATTAGACTCAGTCTAATATTAATTATTCCATAGCACAGCACAATTACGAACACATTACACAATACAATCGAATACCACTCCAAATATGTGCACACGATGAAAACAGACTATCCATTCTGACCGCGCAAATTCGTATCCAATAAGCCCGTAGTGTTGGTTTAAATAATTCAACCAATAACAAGACTTGAGGATCTCAGTCGACGTCCTCAGGGCGCCATTAAGCAGACCAAACCTTCCCCCTCAAGGGCTCCCATACATTTCTAATGCTATAAACACATGCTCTGAGGATGCAAGGCTTCCTTTCTCAGCTTTCTATTCTGGGCGGTGAAGGTCACACTTCACACATCTAGGGGTGAAAAGTAGAACTAGTTACAAGTACTGACAGTGACAGTGAGAGGGTGCGCAAGGTAGCCCCAAAGACTATTCTACAGAACAATCAATTTAATTTTTTAAAACAGTTTCAGCTGAGAGATGACTGTAGGATGATCGCTACTGGTACCGTATATTCACACTATCATTACGCTCAAACCACCTCGTGGTATAGGGACTCGCATTCGTGGCTCGAACCTCAGAGGTCCGGGTACGATTCCCGTCTCTGCCAAAAAAGTTAATTCTGGTCTGGGGGATGGAACGGCGTAAATTCAGCCTCGTGAGGTTAATCTGAGGTGAGAAGGGTTCGATCTCCACCTCAGCCTCCTGGAAGTGGGTTTCAGTGGTTTCCCACTTCTACTCCAGTTGAATGCCGGGATGATTCCTAACATAAGGCCACGACCACCTACTTCCCAATCCTATCCTCAATATACAGATACAGTGGCATCGGTGGCGTAGTCGGTAGCATGCTGAGCTACTATGCCCAAGATCGCAGGTTCAAACCCGGTCTTCCTTCGGAGGGGAATTAATGCCGGCGGGCCATGTCATAGATTTTTGGCATGTAAAAGAACCTACCACTACAATTTGTAAAAGGAAGGAAGCTTGTAGTTTTACGAGACCGGTAATCATGTGATCAAGAGTCACGGGACCTCATTTTTACGTGGAATCCGAACCAGAGGACATAGCATTTCATTTCATAAATCTCACATGCGTTGGTCGGGAATCGAACCCGGTTCACCTGGGTGAGAGTCTAATAGCTTGACCGCTGAAGCCGAGGAATATGGGCATACACGACAGATCTATGCCGCAGCCTTGATATACAAGTCGGACAAGTGAGTAGTGCAGCAGCAGTGGTCCTTATTCTGTCTCCCACCGTCTCCATGATTCAAAACAAGAGGCGTGGAATGCATAACGCATAGTCACGGTGACCACATTTTCGACAGTAAAAATCGAGACAGCCTTGTTGGGGGGATTGTTGGAGGATAGAGAGATTTTGACTCGAACATACAGTACTGTGCCCGTTTGACGAGGATTCCGATGAGCCATTGGCCTTAAACGACCCTCCCGAAATCCTCCTCCAACGAGAAGACACATAGGAGGGGGCGGAATGCATTCTTGGACTGGGATGCACAAGGAAACTTAACCCGCGGGTGTCGGGTATGATGAGAGATCAAAACTACCAGTCCAGAGGAATGAAAATGAAAATCCACAGCCTGCTTCCAGTCTCCGACCGGGTCAGGAATGGAATGAATGGAGCCCCTATCTAACGGCGAGGATATGAACTGTGCCGGCTGCCGAGGCCTGACGCACTCCTCTGGGGCAATGATTAAATGAATGACAGATGAAATGAAATGATAGTGGAGAGTGTTGCTGGAATGAAATTTTGACAGGGAAAACCGGAGTACCCGGAGAAAAACCTGTCTGCCTCCGTTTTGTCCAGCACAGATCTCACTTGGAGTGACCGAGATTTGAACCACGGAACCAGCGGTGAGAGGCCGGCGTGCTGCCGCCTAAGCCACGGAGGCCTTAGTCCAGAGGAATACAAACACAAAAATACAATAAAGAGGCCAGGCTTACATTTAAATCACACTCATTTTATTCAACTAGTGGCAGACCCCTAACCTACTTCGGAGAGGTGAAAACGGCTAGTCCGTGCTAATTAACCCTAATCAGGATTTACTCATCTCGATGCAAAATATCCTAAAAATTAAACCTCTTGAAGTCCTACTAACAAATAAAGAAATCAACAAGCAAGGCTTAGAGAATGACTAGTAATTCATCCCTACACAATTACTTTGGAGAATACAACAATAGTATTAATACAGGCACGAATTTACGGCAAAGAAAGTTATTTACTTGCTTACAATGCAATAAATTTGTTACATTTACAACACAATGAGTTTAAAGGCGATGCTATGATGGTGCCATCTCTAACATTTAACGTTACAGTAAGTTGAGCTAATTCCTAGTTGACGTTAAGTTCAGCAATGATATAAACGAGAAGCGTTTATTCCAAAATGTATTCCAAAACTAGAGCTAAGCACATTCTGTTCCTACTATTATAGAGAAAAACTAAGCTAGTTTACAGCGCAAATGAATAACAAAATCACCCTTGAAAATCTGCGCAATTGGCGCCATTGACCTGCCTACTCGCACCTTCACTGTTGGTGAAGCATGGTCATCAGAGTATAGGAGATCAAAAATATTGTTTGCAACAGCGCGAAGTAGTGTGCCCAATGGACACGGCTGACTAGCATCGAACCGGGGTCTTTATCACAAGAAAGACCAGGCCCATGATTCTGCGAAGAATTGAATCATTGATCTCTGAGGGGGAACAGCCACAGTGAACCCGATGAACAATGAGTTATAACTGCATATAATTATAACAGCATGATTTCACGGCCAGAACGGGAATATTATAGCATTAAAGGCGTATTATTGCAGAAAATACAAGTCTATGTACGTTTAAGATGCTAAGAGCTCAAGAAAGCCAGCCAGCTTGACATTTGACAAAGCGACGTTGAAAGTGGGTGGAGTAGACGTGGCGCCTATGCACTACTTTCGGCGTGGCTGGAGGGTGACGGCCGTGATTAACGACTAAGAAAATCCCCCTTCAACAAGGCAGAGAAGCGAATTTCACCCACAGAAATTAATTAATTACGGCCGAATGGAGCAATGAATTGAGATGAAACTTACACCCAGATGCATGTATTCTAGGAAAGATAATTTAGGAGTGTCCTCACGCCTAAATTAAAGCCTGCATCTATAAAGGAACCTATGCACAGACCTAATCCGCGGCAGAGGCAGGATTTGTAATGGAGCTATGGGGGAAGAACCGGGGTAGCATCATGATGCCACGGAAGAAAGCAATTAATATAATTAATTGGCCGAAGCAATTGCCTGCACGCGAGTGAATTTGGAACCTCCATGAATAGACGAATAAAGATCATACTTCACTCTGTCTGAAAATGTATTATTTTAAGAAGAGAGTCGCTCCTGGAAATCCAGTGAACTACTTAGGAAGCTTTATATGGGGGAAGCTCGAGCGGAGAGTCAGTTCGTCTTGACTCAACTCGTGTGGTGACACGCTGTCGGATCACGCAAGAATGTGCGCGGAATTTATAAAGTATTGACGCTCAAATGTACTAGCAGTGAACAATGAAAGCGCATCATGCAGCTTAATAGCAGTAATTCTGCATCATATAATAATTAGTCTACAGCAGACGTATAAGCAACAGTATACGCGATTATAGAATCAGTACAGCGTAGAGATATTTTAGGATGATGCTCACAGACAATGAAAATAACCGCAGGAAGTGTTTTCATGGGTAAAACGTACTATTGTAATGAACACTACAGTTACGGGAACCTGAAAGGTATCATAAGTAGTCTTGACCTAGGATTGAACAACTTTGCAGTAGAGGAGACATAAACTGTAGGTGACGGGAGACGAACACACACACGCACGATCGACTTTCAAGGAGACCAGCGGTTGTCAGGAGTTAGCTGCATCGCATCTCTGAGGTCAGGTGATAGTGGGAATCCGATCGAGGATCCGTGTGTGGAAATTGTGCGAGAATTATGTATAAAGTTATATTACAGTGATCTTTAAAAGTGTTTATGTTGATATGGTAAAATAATGTGTATTGTGTTAAAGTGAAAATGCCAGTAGTGAAAAATATAATTACCATGTGTAAAGTCTATGCAATGTGTCGTGTGAAAAATATCATGATGGTTTAAAACAAGCATTATGACAGGCGAAGGGCTGGCATGCTGGACTAACCCAGCAAAAATGAAAGTGAGTACAAATTTAATATGTTGATATGATTTAATAGCTCACCATACAACGAAGCATTCCCTCAAAGATTAAGAATTAACAGTCATTTGTGTACGAGATCACATCCCTCGTATTTTGGTAAAAATATGGCTTTAAGGATGACATGCTTACGGTCATTTAGGTGTAAGACATTGATGAAAGTAACGGTAACATTAAATAATAATAATAATAATAATAATAATAATAATCTGGGGTCGGTAACAATGATAAATATATAAATCGGCATGTCAGGCCTATAGTACGTGCAAAGTGTGTCATATCTAGCGTAATAATACTGTGTTATTGTGAAAAGTAAAAAAGAAAGATATATATCGAGATAAAGAGAGCTTTTCAGTGTCATTGAAATGTTAAATAAATGTTGTATTATGGTATATTCTACAGGGTTGTATTTGAGAGCCATTAAGATAGTCAATGTATGCCAGTAAATTTATACTTGTTTTGGAGCTACGTAGAACTTTGGCTTATGAGTAAATGTATAGAGGACGTGAGTGCTTTAAGAATTGAGTCATCTGAAAGAAATATTGTTTGAGCCGCGATCAGCGAGCATGTAACGTAGAATCAAGGGATTTACGTCAATAAGTTGCGGGGATCATCCGAAAATTGTTTGCGCGTTGTCGAATCTAGTCGACTAATCTTCGAAGCTACGATATAGTATTGCCTGAGAGCATACATGTGTATTCGCAACAGAGTTTGGACAGAGTCTGTCTGTATCCACTGTTAGCAAAGTCTTCGCCACCAGGGATAACTGCTAGACACCCTGGGTAGGCCAATATATTAATTGATCTGCCCTTAGAGGTAAGACAAATGGATCTTCGTGTAGGAAACATTGATTTCCTCTTGTTATATGCATGCCCGTCCAGTGAGATAACAGTGAAACTCATCTAAGACGCGCGTAAATCCACTGGTGTCGACCACAGAACGGCAAAGCTATTTCGTGATCCATCCCTTGCCTTGAATAGTAATTAGGAGCCGAGATGAGCCCATTAAATACTCTAAATGTAGGTATTAAATAATTAGATTGACTCAATTCGTAATGACACGACCCATTCAGGGTACCTCTAGCACCGCTGCACCATTGAGTGAAAACATGACCGTGCGGGAAGTCAGGCGGGGTAGCAGGTACAATCCACTAATCCGGCAGCCATCTTGCATAGGACGGCTCATGACTAATCCATTGTTCGCACGAATGGAAGTCAATAGACCAGATCCTTTTATTTTAAGATGGTAGTGGGACACTGGAGAATCTCGATATTTCGAAAAGTAATTAAGATATGCTTGATATGATGATATCAATTGAATTAGATGCACTATTTCCATACTCATGCAATGTTGGAATGAAATAATCGCATGACATTTGGCCCAGTTATTCTCTGAGGAGGAATTAACTGCACCAAATAAATAGAAGCATTTTTGTAAAGAGTATTTACCCAGTTCACACTAATTTATTCATGCGGGTAGCGTAATTTGAATGATATGACACGTTTGTAACGATAATGTTATGACCAGACCCAGAAAATCGTTGTATGGTGAAGCTATAAAATATCTATATCTATGTGTATTTTGGATGGGAAAGCGTACCACTTCAGCGTTTGAAACTTATGGGAAAAGAATACGATTCGCACGGGACAACACTTATTAAACAAGGCATAAGCTAATGAATCAATGTTATATAAAGTAAATGTTCCGTGTAAAACGGATAAAAGTTTCATAATTGCATATTTAATGTCATAATTCGTGTTTATTGTGTTGTGATATTCCAATTTGTGTTAAATTTTGCCACGTGAAGAACAATATGGACACTCGCAAATGTCAAAGAGTATCAACAATAGGATGTTTAGGATAGACATGAGTGCGGTGAACGTGGGTTGGACGTCCCATACCTCGAAAGACCGTGAGTTAGCTGGGATACGAACACATGTTCCATATGATGACGAATGGGTACAGTAGATCTCGACTAAAGTTGCATTGTCGAGTTAACTACCATATTTAAGCATGTAGTTAATCGACAGTCGTCTCACAAATGGGAATACCTATAATTGTATCTAAGAAGTCGAAGCAGAGCAATAGCTAGTCTTTGGTCAACAAAGTTTCATTACTTTTAAGTTGTTTTATCATGTTTAATAATAGTGCCTACTAATTCATTTAGGTTTGAGTTAGAGAGAAAATGATGTTCCTTGATTATTAGAGTAAGATTTAATTATTATCATTTAGTCCTAACAGTTTCACTGTATTTGTTTAGTGACCATTTTTAAATCGTAAAGTGCGAAGATTTGGTGTAAATAGACAACCAACATCACCTCCAGCCATTGGAAGAAAAGCTCATTCCAGAATTCCATCTGCACTCCTTACGTGCGCTCAATAACACTAATAACACATGCCACGTGATACACAGTCGGGCAGTAACTCAGCAGACAACAACAATGTGCTTGTCGCTAGCAAAATAGTACCATAAAACTTGCAACTAAGGGTAATCACATCCTACCGCTGTAGTGCTCATTAAAAATATTACAATGGTCGTCACTAACCTTATAACCTGTGGACAAGGACTCTTGAACTATACAATCAGCTGTGAATTTAAGTATGCTCTCTGATCTACACATAGTGTGGTTGGACTACGATTATGGCATAACCAATGAATTGTGCAGTCTAAACATGTATTACAATGATATCTGGGACTCGCTCATGGTTATAAAATGTCCCCTGATGTCGAATCTACGACTGCCTGCTAGACTCATCTAGACTGATATTAGCATGCCTTCATAGTCGTCTGAATGTCAACTTACATAATCATAAAACAAAAGAACACTCCCATATGTCTCTGTAGCGTCAGATACAAGTTTATGAGGCACTGGTCGACCGCGCAATGCTCACTGCCTTCTAAGTTCATTTATAAACACAGCGCTTCGCGCCCGCAATATCTGGGTTAAACAAATGACATGCCTGGCCGAGGCCTTCTGCTCACAGGGGTAACAGTATTCTGCAGAATGCAGTTATGACAACATAGCACCTGACTGTACTACGTAACTGGGCTAGATTTGCTGCATTGGTCTATAACCATGAAAAACGTATTTACAAAATATTGGCAGGAGCTATTCCTTCAGGCTCTCGCAAATGATACGGACTGGTATAACCTTAATAAACTGTAGAAAATAAATGCATGTACCCTACCTAAAGAATGTGCTGTCGTAAGGCCGGCCTCTTATAACTAACCCTCCCGCGTCATGACCATACATAAAAATATTGCGACCTTACGGCTGGACTCACGTGACCATTCTTAATGTTTCCAGTACGAATGCTTTGCCGGGTGCTATTGGAAAAGGGGATGGCGAGGTTGGTGTAGCCATCTCGCCTCCCATCCTTCAGTGCGTATCAACCATCGCTATACCCCTCCATACTGGGCTTTACTCCATAGTAGCCATCATCGAAATAAGGATCATAGCGTCCACAAGGTGTTGAATTGTCGGTGTAAGCTCCATTTTAATCGTAAATTTGGCGTTCTCACTGAATATAAATTGATCGTACTTTGGCTTCGCCAATACACTCAGTCTACACTGGTAGTGGTTTATGACAAAAATGACCATAATTATATTCATCCGCTCTCAGACTCTATAATTACCACTTGTGTGATACTAGCACACTAATAACTGTGGTATTTCTTACACTCGGCATCGGCCAATATCGGAATAATCCTTTCACACAATAAAAATACTTCGGATTACAGTTCTCTCTTATACAGTTCGAAAAACATTTACTATGCAATTTTACACGAAGAATAATTATTGATTCACAAAATTCCACTGTTCGCGTGCGGGCGTGTGCTTCGCACAAAGTCCTGGGCTCACGAACTTCCACCCAATATAGCAATATTACACTTGCGAGCCAAATACTCGTTCCAGACGGTGTTTAGAGCTTAACTGCACTTAATTCGTCGTTCCGCACGCTACGATGACGGTTTTACCAATATTTATAGATTTCAACAACGGCAAAATTCACGCCCGATCAGGACCTTGCCTGAAGAGAGAGTGTTCTCGGCAACATGCCGGAAGAGTGGACTGCACTGTCTAGTCAAGGGTGCAACTCATAATGTCCATCGCATACTCTGCGTGGTTATTCCTTTCTTTACAGTGGTAAACAAAAATCGTAGAATCTTCCAGTATTTCCAATTATGTACAAACGTTCCTTAATAAATGAAGTCTCCAAATAAATAAATAAAATTAAATATCAGTGGCGCGGCAATTGGTGGATCGTAGGGCGAGGGTTACTCCCAAGGAGAAAACATTGCTGCTTTGGAGTCCTCGGTTCATCCATACGTGTCTAAATCCACATGAGTCATCGAGGTCATATCTCAGATGTAATATCGGGCTCAATATAGAGGTTATAATTTTTTAAGTTACGGCCTTTTACAAAATGTTATTTTACGAAGTTCCACAAAAGTCGATTCACCTAAAATTCAATATAGAGGTATAAATGAATACAAAGTTTATTTTAGCATTTATTTTACTTACGCAAGTACCTTACCTTAGAAGTTTTGTGAAAAAAAAAAAAGAAAACATTAGAAAATTGAATTTTAAGTATCTTACTTTACATCTTATGATTAACATTAAAAAAATCTTACTGAGTCCTTAGTAGCACCTTAAGTTTTTAAACTAAGACTGGGTCGTGGATATTTCAAAACAAAACCGAAGTCGTCGGATTTTTAAGAGCGTTAAAAATCCCTCAGAATGCCTTCCTTCGGAGGAGAAGTGAAGCTGGCGGTCCCTTGCCATAGATTTATGGCATGGAAAACCTTCCACTAACTACACTTGTGTGAAGCAAAAATTTGTAGGTTAGAATTGATAACGCTCTATTATTTCCAACGTTCGGAGCCAGGTGCTGACTGCGATGCCATCTACTAGCCAAGTCCACAAGCTAGGTTTAGTGGACGATAGCATTTGGTAGCAAAGTAGGAACTACTTGAAAATACTGTCTGCACTCCTTACTTGAATTTAAAGAAAACAGATAACACACCCTAATACAGCCATCACAACTAACACCGGTTATCAGACAGATTCTACACACACCCAAAGTACACGGGGCTACAAGATGCGTTGTCGCAGCCCCTAAACTAAGGAACCAACCAAAACGTATTTTTCGTTTAATTACGTATATTTTTCAGAGAATTACACTGACGAAAATGGAAATTGCAACTCCCAGAAGGAGCGGTGCTACATTGCTGCAATTGAACATACAGGACGAGTGTTCGGTTGTGATTCGATGATTACACTTTCATGTCCCTCTGACCACAAGTTTGGACAACAATCAATACAGGATGTGCCCACCACGAGCTGCAATACATTGATGAATTCGGCGAGTCATGGAGTCAATAAGGCCCTGTATCGCTTCTTGAGGAATTGTGGCCCATGCTTGCTGCACTGCATGGGTCAGTTGTTCCAGAGTTGTGGGTGGCTGAGGACGGTTGGCCAGTTGTCGACCCGTCATTTCCCACACATGCTCAATAGGAGTGAGGTCCGGGGATCTGGCGGGCCATTCTAAGGTTGTGATATCGTGGAGAGCTTCTCTGGAGATACGTGCTGTGTGAACCCGGGCATTGTCCTGCTGAAACATCCCATTAACAAGGTTTGCCATCATAGGGACAACCACTGGATTGAGTACCCTATCAACGTACTGTCGAGCAGTCATAGTGCCCTCAACAAGCACTAATTGTGATTTCACATTAAAGCCAATAGCTCCCCAGACCATAATGCTTGGTATTGGCCCTGTGTGCCTCTCGACAATAAGGTCTGGGCGGCCCCTCTTCCCAGTACGTCGGCGCACACGATTCCTGTGATCACTGCGGGCAAGACAGAAGCGCGATTCGGCCAGGTTTGAACCCGCTATCTTGGGCACAGCAGTTCAGCATGCTACCGACTACGCCACCGAAGCCGCTGGTCTCGATGTAATACTTGTTCACGAATTTTGTTACATAATATGAAATATATTTCGATCAAAGTCAGTGCTCCCACCTAATACTCTCTGTGGACCCCTGCAGTGATGGCACCTCCCTCAACTTTGCAAGACACTGGTAAACAAGTGAAAAATGTGTATTATAATTCAATGATAGTTAAAATGTCAGTACCAACTTTATTTCTCATGTACCAGTCGCAACGTAGAGCAAGTTTTCCTATATCCTCTGCGAAGAAGGGCGCATATTTCTGCTGAAACCACTCTTCTACAGCTTCACAAACCACTTGACCTCTGGTGAAGTGACGTGCTTACCTCTGAGGAATTTCCTCAATGGACCAAACTCGTGATAGTCGCTGGGATCAAATGACTGATTCGTGTTGCAGCCCTGGCCATTTCCTTGCACTCGCGAAAACAAAGAATGGTGTCCTTGAAATTCTGCCCAACAGTGTACTGTAGTTAGGGCTGACAAACGCTATCTTCACTCAAATATCCTTACCACAATAGGTGCATGTCCTGCCACGTTTACTCAATCAGTAGAGCATTCGTGGTCTCTACGAAAGATTGCAAGTTCGATTCCTGCTTGTATCATGACATAGCACACAATTTAATTGGTTATCACTGTAGTCGTGAAACTAATAAACTTTTATTGCAGCCAATTGGCCATACGTCTCTTTATCCACTACAGCATTTCTTAAGAGATTCCGTGTGGAGGTTGAAATGCATCACATGGTAACTTTCAATGGAGTTCTGACAGCATTCTGGACCTGGTTCGTGAAAGCCTTTAGTCTGGATCAGTTTCTGATGGAAGCTGTGCATCAGAGAGTCTTGTGAGAATAAGAGTTACATCTCATATCTACCTTGTGACCACTTGCTGTTGATCCTGGCATCAAAATTGTAAACCTCCTCACAAATGTCACTTTCTTATGATATAATTCTTGCAGAATTTCCACCAATGCTGGTCCGACTTGTAGGCACAGCTGCAATTGAAGTTCTTCAAAATAAAATACCTCTCTTTTCAATTCGTATTGCAAGTGGAGAGGTAATGATGATGATCATGATGATAATTAATGTTTTAAAGGACCTAACATCTAGGTTATTGGCCCCTAATAGTTTGGGTGATAGTGATAATGATAATGCCATGAAACCTACAACTAAAACTAACCACTGACTCACCAACTAACTTACATACTAGAAGAATAAAAAAATAATCGACAGGAGGAAAAGAAATGCCCTCAATCCACGGAGAATGGGACTTGGAAGGATGGAGAGCCATGAATGGCAGATAGGAAAGGGGAAAGAGGAGAGGGTCCACCCCAAAGTCAGTGGAATAGGGAAGAAACGGACCCAGCTCAGGAATCCCCCGGGGTCACCTACTCCCAAACTCACCAACCGTGAGCCCTTGAGGGTGTAGCACTATCCAGGGTGCAAACAAAATGGTGGGGCTACACACACCCTGACTACTTAAAGACCTTGTGCAGAATCCAGGAGATATCATGATAAGGAAAAGAAGGCTGACTCCTTGAAGAATGAGGGTATCAGGAAAGGTAGGGCCAATTAAGGTGGGAAAGTAAAAGACTCCCTAGGTCTTGGATAACCTAATATCGTTGGGGTCGGAAGAGAAGTGGAGAGGAGGTTGAAGGCTGTCTTGAGGTTGGTTGGTTGGCTCCTTAGTTTAGGGGTCGTACTTTCGGTGTGTGTAGAATGTGTGTGATAACCGATGTTAATTGTGATGGCTGTATTAGTGTGTGTTATCTGTGATTCAGGTAGAAGGACTGCACACGATTTATCTTTTGAAGTAGTTCCTACTTTTGCCACCAAATGTTACCGTCCACGACACCTAGTTGTGGGCATGGCTAACTAAATGCCATTGCAGCCAGCCAGCCAACGTTGAAACTAATATAGCGATATCAAACTAACCTACAAATTTTAGCTTCCACAATTGTAGATAGTGGAAGGTTCTTTTCCATGCCATAAATCTATGACATGGGACCGCTGGCTTTACTTCTCCTCAGAAGGAAGGTATACTGAGGGATTTTTAACGCTCTTAGAAATCAAACGACTTCAGCCGGGTTTGAACCAGCGATCTTGGGCATAGAAGCTCAGCATGCTACCAACTACGCCACCGAAGCAGCGGCTGTCTTAAGAGATATGTTCCTTAGATTTGTGATATTGCTTATCGTTTTCATGGCAGCGATTAATCGATCGTTGATTGAAGAAAAAATCAATTCCTTGGGATTTTAAACTTAATAATAGGAGCAACAGTGTTTCGTTGTAGCTCTCCCAGGCATCGCCACGCTCCCTCAATTATTGGAGGGGAGGGCTCTTAATTCACAAATCACAAGTCTCAGAGCTTGGGATAACAATTACCAATAGGAACTACAGCGACGCCATTATCCCTTCATGCACCATTCCAACAATGCAACTAACAAAAGCGTTGTACGCTGAGTTTCTGTCCAGCCTCGTGCGAGAGGTATGGAGGGAGCTTGGCTGCTCGACCAACTATTTACAACCCCATAACTCCTTCTCCGCTGCCCCACGACCAGTCCTGAAAATACGTTCTAGAAGCCCAGAGCAGGAATGCTATTACCCCTCAAGAGAAGTGGCACGTGACTAAGTGAACGAGCAATAACCAAAATCAAAATTATGGCCTTCACAATAAATAGCACCAGATTAATCAAAATATCCGCTAATAATTCGAATACCTCCATTTAACTATGTGAGAGGGTCGTAAGATATAGGAGGTGGACCGAAAGTGGGAAATTAGAATTGTGGACGTACAGTAAAACATTCGAACAAAGCCAGTCCTTCGCCAAGGGCTCTGGTGTGTCGTGTCTGCCGTTGTCGGATGGTTATAGTATTATATCTTTGACTGTGGATCATTTCTCACCAATCGACCAGGATAGCTATGTGACCAAACTACTGTATCTCTGGATTCGGTAGGCGAGTGTATTCGAATCCCACTGTTCACTATCCGTGATTTGATTATCCTTCGTTTTCCAAACAGTAAGCTAATGCTGGGATGTTACTTTTCAGTAAGCTATGACCAAGATCGCGGGACCAAACCCGGCCAAAGACGTCTGACTTCTTAAGAGGGAAAAAAATCACTCAGTATGCGTTCCTTTGGAGGGGAGATAAAGCCGGCGGGCCCGTGTCATAGATTTATGGCATGTAAAAGAACCTTCCACTAACTACACCTGGGTGAAGCTAAAATTTGTAGGTTAGATTTGATTAACGCTATATTAGTTCCAACATTCACCGCCAAGTGCCAATTGTGATGGCATCTAGTAGCCAAGTTTGCAGCTAGGTGTCGTCGACGGTAGCATTTGGTAGCAAAAGTTGGGACTACTTAAAAATTGATAGTTGGCATTTCTTACATGAATAACAGATAACACACACTAATACAGCCATCAAAATTAACACCGGTTATCAGACTGATTCTTCACACACCCAAAGTACACGGGGTATATGATCGCATTGTTGCAGCCCCTAAACTAAGGAACCGACCAACCAATACTATGAAATGATATTAAATACAATATTTTAAACGGACATATTTCGATATCACAATGATATCTCCATCAGCGTTGATAGATTAATAGTTTAACATGATAAAGTGAAAAAAGATTTAAAATAAAATGAAGAACTTTCAACAAAGCATAAACAATTGTTAATTTTCATGCACCTACTAATAACACCAATAGGAAAGATATTGAGAGTGTGGAAAACTTCTGGAGGGTACTTGAAGAGACAATGGACCGGATTCCAAAGCACCATGTAACTATTTTAATGGGGGAGTTTAATGCACAGATTGGTAGAGAACGGAAATGTCAGGCTATAGCTGGAGAATATCCAGCACACAAGAGGACCAACTGGAATGGAGAAAGACTGATTGACCTGTGCAGAAATTGCAACTTAGTCCTCAAATCTACAGCTTTCAAACGCCTTCCTAGAAAAGCTATGACGTGGAGATGTCCTAACCCCATGCTTGGGGAATTCCAACTAGATCATGTAGCCATTAGTAGAAGGAACAGCCAGGAAATGTTAAATGTCAAAGTATTTAGAAGTGCGAACATTGACTCGGATCATTATCTTTCTTTGATCAAAACCAATTTCATCCCTCTTAAAACAAGCAGAGGAATCCATTGCATCAAGTCGCGATTTCCAAGGTTCAATCCATCTAAGCTGAGAGACAGCGATGACTTCACAAAGACCCTAGCTAAGAACAAGGAAAAGAAGGACTGGCCCCAACTACAGAAGGCACTAGTAGATGCAGCGACAATAACCATCCCGGCAGTCAGAAAGAATAAACATCCATGGTGGACAGCTACATGTGACAAGGCAATAGAAGAGAGAAAACAAGCATGGCTGAAATGGAACCGTAATAAAAGTGTGAACAATTATGATAATTTCTTAGAAATTCGGAAAACTACTCCCAAAATTATCAGAACAAGCAAGAGGCAGCATAATAAGGATATCTTTGACCAGGCAGTGAGGGATTTCCAGCGGAACAACACTAGAGACTTCCACCAGGCTTTTAAATCATAAATAACACCCTATTCAGCTCCTACACTTTACCTTCGGGGAGCTGACGGAGTTCTGAAACTGAACAATGAGGACTGCACCACAGCCTTAGCCGAGTATTTCAGCGACCTTCTTAACTCCGAGGAGCATCTATGACAGGAATAAATACATGACTTTAGTCAGAACATCAGACTCTCTCCAGTCACTAACAGCAAAAGCAGTGCGTCAAGGAGTAGGTGTGAAATGGACTCAGGAGCGGAAGGTCGTTCACAGTGCCTGAATGAAGGATTACTGGGCTAGGAGGAAAGCTGCCAGAGATAAGTACCACGTGGTCCACAGCCGGCCCAAACGGAACTAACAAAAAAGAAGATTTCACATACAAATTAAATTGTACTCACTAGACAAAATTGTTACTAAAATGACATTACAAATAATACTGGTGAAATGTGTAAATGAACAAGTAGTTCCGTGACGGACTAAAGAGCCTACATTTCTTGACATTTAAGATTCATGCCAATCGCTCTAGAATAATGACGAAATCAAGATGGTAATACTAACATTTCTAAGTACTGCAGTTTGAATTACACCTGAAATTGATAGTATAGAAGTTACATGCTTTTAGAGATTGGACCTATCGGCTGGCATAGAACCATGTTGGCAACACTGGCACGTATGGAATTCTGAATATTAATCTGGAATGTTATTATCTATATGCAGGCCAATTTTGGAATAGTTCGCATGCATAACTTCTGAGATATCCAACTTAGAGCTCAAATTTCTATTGTGATTTTTCAGCAGTTGGTAGCACTGACGTCTATTTCAAATATGGCCGTGAGATATTCAGGTTTAGATCTTTACTCTTACAAAATTTGGTTTCGTTAGCTGCAGCCATTTAGGGGGGAGGGGGTACACAGACAGACACACATTTCCAGGATCGATCTCGTAAGTCTACTTTTTCCTCATTTTTGCAAAATGAGGAAACTAGGCTAATCATTTTTAGAAATCTACCTTACGAAAGTTCCCAAGTCACACTTCTTTAATTTGGTTTATTAATGCAGTAGTAGAAGACGCCGCTTCCAGACGAAATAATGAGGTGAAAACGTAGTAGTAGAAGACGTCGCTTCCAGGTGGATAATGAGGTGAAAAATGTAAAATTTGAATGGTTATTGAGCCTTCCAACCTCAGTCAAACCCCACTCGTCGGCTCACTCTTGCTGCATCAGCTGTTCACGGGGTATCACAATGTGTGGATCAGTTCTTGAGCCCAACTTCCAAGCTTAACCATGCGTTACTCGCACACGGACTCACGATCCGGGCGTAGTTTTTTTTTTGTTATTACATAGCTATAAGTTGACTAAATGTGCGGCGAGCTGGTATAGCTTCCGTTTCCAACCCCCCAACCCCACCCCTACTGTTTCGTACAGTCTTCGGTGTGACCTTGAGTTGTAACAGTACTGTTTTCTCCAAACCCGGCCTGTCATTCCGTGCGTGAGTAATTGTGTTCGTGCTTTTTCAACTTTTTAGTATAGACTGTTATGTCTAAATACTAAACAAAACGGACCATACCGAGGAGAATAGGATACTTTATCTACTAAATGAAGTGTCAAGTGAACTTGATATATTTGATGTTGCTCTGGAAGAAACAGATTCAGACTAAAAAGTGTAAGTGTGTTTGTGTAAAAGTGTCAGATGTTTACAGAGTTGACATTATGCTAACCAAACAAATTTCTTTACATTCACGTTTTCTAAGGTGTCATTTTCAAATGCTATGTTGTTTGATAAGTTATTTTCAGTAAATAGGTTTTTCAGTTATTAGTTCTTTAGTTATACGTTTTAGTTGATAATTACACATATTATAGGTTTGTACTTACGTAAAACAGATAATTACCACTAGCGTACTTCTATACTCCTTGTGTAAATCAGAGTTTGCCAAAAATATCAAAATTTGTTCATTATAACCAAATTTTAACAATGAAGAGAAAATACGGTCTCGGAGTCCGTGCGTGGGCATTGGTGTAACTGTGTTAGCCCGGGTAACGCAGGGTTAATATAATGTATGTGCAGATGCCACCTGAACCATTCAGAATGTCACTGAACTAATTCATACACTGCTCCCCCCAGGCGCTCACGTCTAGTGGGTCGTGGGTTGGCGACCACGGGACCCCAGCTGCGTCCAGCATTGCTTCCACTTACTTGTGCCGGGCTCCTCTCTGTCTTCTTTCCTGTCAACCTCCCTTGGTTAACTCTTGTTATTTTCTCACCCAGACGGTATTCGGGTATCTGAGACCTAGGGAGTCTTTCATTTTCCCGCCTTCATTGGCCCTTCTCTCATCTTTCCTGATCCCTCCTTCTTCTAGGGATCAGCCTCCTTTTCCTTTTCATTATACTGTAGTTCTTTTCTCTTTGAGATTCCCGCCCTGTTTTTCTGAATTGGCTCTCCGTGTCTCTAAATTACATTTTGTGAGTTTTTTGAATCTCAACTACATTTTGTGAGTATTTCCAATCTCAATCGCATTTTGTTCAGTACAGTACTTTGAATCGCGGGCTTCCAAATATTGTGAGTATTTTGAATCTATCATACGTTTTGTAAGGAATATCAATTTCAATTGAATTTTGTAAGTATTTTGAATTTCAATTGCACTTAGTGAGTATTCTGAATTTGAACCAGCCTTTTTCAATCTAAGCTGCACGGTGTATTTTCAGTTTCAATTGCATTTTGTACGTATTTTCAATTAGAATTGCATATTTTAAGCATTTTGAATTTCAATTGCATTTTGTGAGTATTTCGAATCTACATTGCATTTTGTAAGTAGTTTGAACCTAAACTGCATTTTGTGCGTATTAGCCTACTTTCGATTTTTGCAAAAAATGAAAGTAGACTTATGAGATCAACACAGGGCGAAAAAAGTGTGTCTGTCTGTGTGTGTGTATGTGTGTGTGTGAGTCTGTGTGTGTGTGTGTGTGTATGTGTGTGTGTGAGTCTGTGTGTGTGTGTGTGTGTGTGTGTGTGTGTGTGTCTGTGTGTGTGTGAGTGTGTGTACTCTTAATGTCTGTCCCCCCCTATCAATTCGAACACAGTGAATGCGAATTGAACAAAATTTGGTACAAAGGTAGCACTAGCAAAGGACACCTCAGTGTCATGTTTTATATCGCCGCCATCTTTACTAAAACTGAATGGCGGTCACTCAAACGTTCAAAACGTAAAATCAAATAACGACTAACCAAATCATCCGATCTCTACCAAATTTGGTAACAACATACCTTCGTATAGGATGCGTCTTGTGACCAAACTACAAGGTCGTCCGCCATACCATTTCAGGATGGCGGCCGTGCGAATTATGCAAACTTTATAATCCATATCATGGGACCCACCAGTTCCGATTATCGAGCCGAGAATCGTTTTAACTGTTCTAAAGGAAGAGGCACGTTCGAAATTAAAAGTTTATTTTGTAATACTATAGTGCAGACGTGATTTTAAAAAGCTCAGCTGATTCAGTAATAAGACAAGATGGCAGCGGATATCTTGTGCCTGACTTATATTTCACTAATTTGAGTATTGAATGCAATATAGCGTACTGATACAAAATAAATAAACTTTGTATGAAATGCTTTATATATAAATAATATACTCCAGTGATGAAATAGTTTAGTAGAAATCATTATTTGCTAACAAGTTCTATGTAAGTCATTTTATATAGAACGATATTCGTTGACACAATTAGCTCAGTGGTAGAGCGTTAGCCTATCGCTCAAATGCCTATGGTTCAAACCCGATCAGAGCTAGATTTTTTTGCTTGAAATGTTATATGTTTATAGTTTTGTAATGACTCAGATGTTTTAAAATTAAGCGTTATATTGTGCATATTATGGTGTAAAATATATATTTAATTAAAACATAATTCGCCAGCAGATTTACTCGAGACATCTAGCTGCCAAAAAGGTAACTGCACGCCGACATACTTATTAACTTCCAGATTTTATTGAAAAGTTTCTTCTTCTGGCCGCTAGAATGCACTCGCTCTGTTAGGATTATATTGTTCGATATTTCACCACTAGAAGTCACGACTAGTCTACGTGGGGCTCCATTGATTAATATACCATTGGCATTCTATGCGCATCGAATTTGAAGAATGACAAGATGATACTACGATACATTTTTACTTTTTATTTTAAAGGGTTTGTAACAGCCTATTTTGCGTTACTTGAAAATGTTATTTGAAGTAAAGAACAAAACGATTTCACATAGTAACTGAGTTCAAGCCGTTGGTGTTAGTTCAGGTATTAATTACTACTTTTATTTCAGGCAAATAGCAATCGAAAATATCCACATAGTTTGTATACACACGTCTCTGTAGGGTCATGGAAAGATTTGTTAATTCAATTAGGGTTTTCGATTCCCGGTCAATGCATGTGACATTTTTGAAGTGAAATGCCATGTCCTGTGGTTCGGATTCCACGTAAAAAGGAGGTCCCGTGGCTCATAATCACAAGATTCACGGCCACGTAAAACTACAATCTTCCTACCTTTTTTTTTTCAATTAGGGTTGTGAAAGCCCTGCACAACCAGACGTGTAAAGACATGCCTCAACTCAAAGTTGGATGTTGCCCACGGCAGGTCGTATATGTAATAATAATAATAATATTTTTTTTTATTATTTTTTTTTTGGGGGGGGGGGGGGAAGAAATGCATTTACGCATAGAGTGTCGGGCTCCTGCTGCTGAGTACTTCTGAACACTAGCCTGGAACCGTTTAGCACATTAAAACAATAATAATAATAATAATAATAATAATAATAATAATAATAATAATAATAATAATAATAATAATAATGTTATTGGTTTTACATCCCTTTTAACTACTGCTGCTTTTAGAGACACCGGGGTGCCGGAATTTTGGCCCGAAGGGGATCTTTAACGTGCCAGTAAATGTACTGACACGGCTCCCTCGCATTTGTGCACCCTCAAATGGCAACTGACTGCGCCAGGATACGAACCTGCAACCTAGGGCCCAGCAAGCGAGAACGTTACCGCCGAGCCACGCAGCCAGTCCGGTCGATTATGTCTCCAGATCCATAACATTCTTGAGATACTTTTTATCTTCCTTTCTTCAATGATGGTAGCAGTTTTTATCTAGATTGTGGCGTTTGGTAGAGGTAAATCGTTTCTATGGCCTTCAACAAAGAATAGTTCTATTATACTCTTTGATAATAACAACGAGTTATAACTATACTCATACATTTAGGAGGAAGTAGGCTATATGTTCTTTACTGAACATCTTGTTTTTGAATCTAAAATCCTTTTGTGAGTATTTTTCTGAACTACCTTTTGTAAGTGTTTCCACTCTATATTTTGAGAGTCATTTCAATCTGAGTTCCATTTTGTATGTATAATCAGTCCAGATTAACTTTCGTTATGGTTTCCATTTCATGGTAGACGACTCAGCAGTAATGAAACCTATTACCAGTGAGGAAGTCAAGGATGTAATTCAACAAACAACAAGTAGTTCCGGGAAGAACTATACAGCCTATTTTCATATATCCTGCTAATGTTAATTGCCTCTATCAACATACAAAATTTCAGTTTAATTGCTGTAACAGATTCGTAGATATTGAGAATCGTCTAAATATTTCAGATGGTCGCCAGGTTGGATTTTTATTTTTGTACTATTACATTAAGATTATTGTGTACGTGTGGTATTCAAACTTCAATCGCATGATTAGAACACAAGAAGTAAAAACTAGATTTTAAAAGTACGCACACCAGCCATCTTGTGATTATGCAAACAATTGAAATAAATTACATGCCAGTGGATCAACATTTGTATAAGCATTTAACCTGCAACGTTTCACGGCTCTCGGATAGTTAATTCGCGAGAAGTGTCCATTTAAATATTTATAATTCGCATCGCCGCCATGTTGGATTTGTGCTCACCAGGTTACTGAAAGTCCTTTAGGTGAACATATGTTCATAGTCTCTATGAACATAAACAAATTCAGTTTGGTTGCTGTAAAAGATTCATAGATATTGAGAACAGTCTAAATATTTCGGAAGCTCGCCATTTAGGATTGCTATATGTATAGGCCATAGAGTTATGTACCATTCAAGGACAATTATTGCCTAGGTTCATTATTCAAACTTTCACCTCGATCGCATGATTACGACACAAGAAATAAAAACTTAATTTTAAAATTTCGCACAGCCGCCATCTTGAGGTTATGTAAACAATTGAATTAAATTAGATGGCAGTGCATTACAATCTGCAAAATCATTTACTGTACCTCATTTCACTGCGCTCAGAGAGTTAAATCACGAGAAAAGTCTATTAAAACATTTCAAATTCGCTTGGTCGCCATGTTCGTTTTGTACTTTACAGGTTTATGAAATATACATATGTAAACTTGTATCAGTACCCTTTATTACCGTACAAAATTTCAGGGTGATATCTGTAATAGTTTCGGAGATATAGAATGTCAGTGAAATATTTCGCACCGCCGCCATTATGAGGTTATGTAAACAATTGAACTAAATTAGACTCCAGTGCATTACAATGAGTATAAACATTTGCTGTACCAAGTTTCATTACGTTTGGATAGTTAAATCGCGAGAAAAGTCTATTTAAAAGTCTCAACTTCGCTTGACCGCCATGTTGGTTTTGTAGTCACCAGGTTTTTGAAAGTCTCATAGGTGAACTTCTAGTAGTGCCCTTTATCACCGTACACAATTTCAGGGCGATATCGGTAATAGCTTCAGAAATATTGAATGCTAGTGAAATATTTCGCACAGCCACCATGTTGGATTGGGGAGACATAACAAAATTTGAAGGACACGGTCGAGGTCGCCGGGAATAGTGCTATGTGCTTACCGAGTTTCATTGAAATCGCTCCAGCCGTTTAGATTGTATTAGGGGACACACACACACACCTCACACACACACGCACACACACACGGACAATGGTGATCTCATAAGCCTATTTTTTTTTTCAAAATTGAAAATAGGCTAAAAATGGCAACGCCTGAGGGCCGGACGGGATCTGCAATGAACATCTCAAAGAAAGTAGCCCTATGTTGATAGAGGCTTGGACAGTACTACTCAATCAATGTCTCGCGCAGGCCTCAATGCCAGAGAAATGGAGATACCCCATAATGAAAATGCTATATAAAGGCAAGGGTCAAATGGATGATCCCAATTCTAATCGTGGTATAGCGTTGAAACATACAGGTCTTAAGCTATTGTCAAAGATACTGACAGAAAGACTAAGATAATTAATAGATAGCGAACTGCCTGAAGAACAGTTCAGTTTCCGGAAAGGCCGGTCAACGATACATGCTATTCAGTGCCTATTATATAATATTGGCGATGCGCTAAGATTTTCTAGAGGAAAACTACATGTGATATATATATTGAGTACGCTAAGGCGTTTGATTCAGTCGACAGGGAAAAAACAATAGGCAAGTTGGAATCGATCATAGGAAGAGACCATTATCTGGGTATGATAATAACGGCAATACTCTTAAAAATTACATACTCATTGATGACAATCTTACAAGATCGGAGCCTATCCTTCAGACAACAGGAGTCCTACAGGGCGATCCATTAAGTCCGTTGCTGTTCAATATCGCAGTTAGAGATGTTGTCGATGCCATAGAAACACCAGGAGTAAACATTTATGTGTACGCAGATGATATGGCGATAACGTCGATCTCGCAGCAAATGTTACAAGAGGGGGCCGATAACCCAGATGTTAGGCCTCATAAACAACAATTATGATCATCATCATTTTACAAGAGGCGTCCGATAAACTTGTAAGATGGGCAGACAGTAATGACATCAAAATTAATCCACATAAGACAGTACACATGACGTTCAGGAATGGAGGTAGGCTACCAGCATCAGTCAAAATCATGTATGGCAATGTGGAGCTAACAAGGGTAAACTCCTACAAGTATCTTGGCCTGACACTCCAAACGACTGGACGGAATTTCTCCAAACATGTAAAAGATAGAGCTGCTACCGCGGTTATAACCATGAATGAGATAAAACTAATAAGACAACTCTCCGTACAGACTGCATTAGAACTCTTTCACTTAAAAAATTTCTCCAATCATGACATGAAATGAAAATCCACAGCCTGCTTCCAGTCTCTGACCGGGTCAGGAATGGAATGAACGAAGCCCCCATCTAGCGGCGAGGATATGAACTGTGCCGGCTGCCGAGGCCTGACGCACTCCTCTGGGGCAATGATTAAATGAATGACAGATGAAATGAAATGATAGTGGAGAGTGTTGCTGGAATGAAATTTTGACAGGGAAAACCGGAGTACCCGGAGAAAAACCTGTCTGCCTCCGTTTTGTCCAGCACAGATCTGACATGGAGTGACCGGGATTTGAACCACGGACCCAGCGGTGAGAGGCCGGCGTGCTGCCGCCTAAGCCACGGAGGTTTTCCAATCATGACATATGCAATAGAATTAATTTGGGAGCATCTCTCGAAAAACGACCTTGCTCAGATAGAAAGGGTAAAGGCCATATACATGAAAAAGATTCTCTGTCTAGGACAAAATGCACCGTCAAGGACGACCTATGAACTAACGAGACAACCATTTTACATAGAAGAGTTACGCATAAGAATGTTACTGCCATCTGCAGAGCAATATCAGTTATAGTAGTTTGTAATAAGAGAACAGTGACATTAACAGAATTCTGTACAGGACTTCATTGTGCGTAATTTTCATTATTATTGTATTTGACCATTGGTTGCAATAAATATCATCAATTTCATTGTCATTTTCGCTATCGTCCAGACGATAATCTAGATGCGGCTTCGGTGGCGTAGTCGGTAGAATGCTGAACTGCTGTGCTCAAGAAGTCGTCGGATTTTTTAAGAGCGTTAAAATCCTTCAGTATGCCTTCCTTCGGTGGGGAAGTAAAGCCATGTCATAGATTTATGGCATGTAAAAGATACTTCCACAGACTAAACTTGTGTGGAGCTAAATTTCTAGGTTATATTTCGTTGTAACGCTCTATCAAAGTTACAACGTTCACAACTAGGTATCATTGACATCTGGTAGAGAAAGTTGGAACTACTTGAAATTGAACGGAACTTATAGCTCACCCTAGGGGTGTCTGCTTGAAGCAGCTGCAGCCTCTGGCAAGCTGAACATGTCCTCAGACTCTCCCGGCACTAAACGCCATACGATAAATAAATTAAAAAAATAGATGTTAGGTCCCTTAAAAAAACAATTAACAACATCATCATACAATGCTTGAAAATACTAAGATATTCTCAATTAAAATACATTGATAAGGCAGGAACATAAGTCTTGATGTGAGGAAACAAATGTTGAAGACCTATGTATGGAGCGTCGCGCTATATGGCAGCAAATCTTGGGCAATAGGAGAGAGAGAGAGGAAAAGACTACTAGCACTTGAAACCTGGTGCTATAGAAGGATTATAACAAGTAGTTCCGTGAAGAACTATACAGCCTATTTTCATATATCCTACTTATGTTAATTGCCACTATCACCATACACAATTTCAGTTTGATTGCTGTAATAGATTCGTAGATATTGAGAACCGACTAAATATTTCGGATGGTCGCCATGTTGGATTTATATATGTAGGTCTTAGAGTTATGTACTGTTACATGCAGATTATTGTGAACGTGTAGTATTCAAACTTAAATCGCATAGTTAGGACACATTAAAAAACAAGGAGAGTTTAAAATTTTTCACAGCTGCCATCTTGAGGTTATGGAAACAATTGAAACAAATTAGATGCCAGTGGATTAACATTCGTATAAGGATTTACTGTACCAAGTTTCACTGCACGCGAATGGTTAAATTGCGAGAAACGACCTTGTGAATATTTATAATTTGCGTCACCGCCATGTTGGATTTGTGATCACCAGGTTATTTAAAGTCCTATAGGTGAACTTAAGTTCATAGCCCCTGTGAACATTAAAAATTGCAGTTTGATTGTTAAAATAGATTCGTAGATATTCAGTATCGTCTAAATATTTCGGATGGTCGCCATGTTGGATTGTTAAATGTATAGGCCATAGAGTCATGTAGGCCTACCATTAAAGGAAAATTATTGCGTAGGTTCATTATTCAAACTTTCACTTCGATCGCATGACTACATCACAATAAATAAAATCTTAATTTTAAAATTCGCACTGCCGCCATCTTGAGGTTATGTAAACAATTGAACTAAATTAGATACCAGTGGATTACAATGTGTATAAATATTTCCTGTGCCAGGTTTCAGTGCGCTTGGAACATTAAATCGCGAGAAAGGTCTATTTAAAATTTTCAAATTCGCTTGGCCGCCATGTTCGTTTTGTAGTTAACCGGTTTTTGAAAGTCTTATAGATGGAATTCCAGTAGTGCCCTTTATCTCCGTACAAAATTTCAGGGGTTTACCGCTAATAGTTTCAGAGATATAGAATGCCGGTGAAATATTTCGCACATCCGCCATCTTGTGATTATGTAAACAATTGAACGAAGTTAGATGTCGGTGCATTACAATGTATATAAACATATACTGTACCAAGTTTCATTGCGTTTGGTTGGTCAAATCGCGAGAAACGTCTATTTAAAAGTCGCAAATTCGCTTGGCCGCCATGTTGGTTTTGTTGTTACCAGGTTTTCAAAAGTCACATAAGTGAACTTATAGTAGTTCCCTCTATCACCATAGAAACTGTCAGGGTAATATCGGCAATAGTTTCGGAGATATTGAATGCTGGTGAAATATTTCGCACAGCCGCCATGTTGGATTGGTGAGTCGTAACAAAATTTGAAGGGCACGGTCGAGGTCGCCGGGAATAGTGCTATGACCTTTCCGAGTTTCATTGAAATCACTCCAGCCATTTAGATTTTATTAGGGGGACACACACACACGAATCACACACACACACACACACACACACGGACAAAAGGTGATCTCATAAGCCTATTTTTTCAAAATTGAAAATAGGCTAAAAATCAGCTGGAAAGAAATGGTCACAAATGAGGAAGTCTTTAGAAGAGTGGGAGAGAGAAGATGCTTCCTTAAATACTTAAAATGAAGACGGAATCACCTCGTGGGCCACATACTGCAAAACAATGGACTGCTTAAGATTATAATCGAGGGAACAGTAAACGGCAAGAATTATAGAGGAAGACCCAGACTGGAGTACTTGAGTCAAATACTGCAAGATATGGGTTGTGGCTCATACTGTGAACTGAAGACCGAGACGGAGAGACGGGGAAACTGGCGAGCTGCTGCCAACCAACCTCACGGCTGTTAACCATAGAGAGAGAAGGCAGTAGCATATTTGGTACATACAATTTCACAGTATTGACAAGGTGGATTACACAAAACATATTAGATATTTCCATTAGTCAATACCGACAAAATTGTTACCAATTGATAGGGACCGGAAAAATTCGCATTTGCGATAAATGCGATTTTTTGTAATATGTGTTAAAACCATTTTTTAAATAGTTTTAAGGTGTTCGGAAGCACTGTGGTACCTAAATTCAAAATGCGACAAAATGCGAATTTTGACCAAAATGCGAAATTAGCACAAATATGCGATTTTGGTGCGAATTCTGCGAAAATTTGTTATTTTAGTGGCGAAAACCACATATTTCGGCGAAATCATGAGAAATACTGCAAATATGACGCATATCTTTTTCAACCGCTCTAATCGATATACCGTATTTGCTCGCGTATATCTCGCCCCCGCGTATATCTCGCACCCCATGTTTTTAATTAAAATTTCAGGCGGAAAAAGTACTCGCATATATCTCGCATTCATTACTGACACCGTCATATAAGTGACCGTAATAACCTTCAGGTAGAAACACGTTCGATTTAGCGCGCCACAACAGTCGTCATTGTCCAAGAACTTACCCGAAGCGATACTAACAGGAAGAGCGAGCAACAACGAGTTGATCCGAACTTCGATACGAGCCGATTAAGGATCGAGGCGCCGCGTGCAAGCATACGGCGCTGCGTGAGTGTTAGCACGCTGTACATCGTTCGCCGCGTCTTCGGCCACGGTTGGCTAAATTCGCCGCCTTGACACACGTTCGAATTAGCGATTAGCACGCCACAACAGTTGTGCAAGTAGGCCTACTGTTACATCGCAGGGAAACGCAGTTCAGTCTTCTCGAATCTCAATTATTTCGTTTTTACGCATTGCGTCGCATCAGAACTCGGCCGCGTGCAAGCATACGGCGCAGCGTGAGTGTTAGCACGCTGTACATTGTTCGCCGCGTCTTCGGCCACGGTTGGCTAAATTCGCCGCCTTGACACACGTTCGAATTAGCGATTAGCACGCCACAACAGTTGTGCAAGTAGGCCTACTGTTACATCGCAGGGAAACGCAGTTCAGTCTTCTCGAATCTCAATGATTTCGTCTTTACGCATTGCGTCGCATCAGAACTCGGCCGCGTGCAAGCATACGGCGCAGCGTGAGTGTTAGCACGCTGTACATTCTTCGCCGCGTCTTCGGCCACAGTTGGCTAAATGCAATTCAAACCCAGATGAAAGAAAGTGAAAAATGTGATATCATGCTTGCATTAACTGCAGTTCAGACAGAGTTCAGCATATTTGTAAATACTGTTTTGTGGACCCCAACGAACAATGTTGATAGCGAGCGTGTGTTGTCCCATTACAACACAGTGGTTACAGACAGACGGTGCAATTTGAAAGAAAGCAATGCTGAACTACTGACAATGCTTTTGTTTGAGGACAATAACTGCACTTCATAACCATGAAGTCGTTAAAATAATATTACAATGTGATGATTTTTAACTTTGTAAATAGATGCTAATTTTGAAGAAAATAGATGCTAATTTTGAAACAAATAGATGCTAATTTTTCCGGTCCCTACCAATTGATAATGGTTAACGTATACGCAATTCTTTAATTAGAGGTAGGCATACATAACCTTCCTCCATTTGGGCTTACAACTAGTCTTCCTGGTCTTCCTTTATCCATTCACTTTGTTGTGGTCTCTTCCAACCTTTCCTTTTGTATCTGCCTTTCCAGTCCAAATTCTCAAGTGCGTATTTACTCAAAGAACTTGTTCTTTTTTGAAATTCTGTTTTTTGTTTTCCGTATACGTTTTTTTTAACCTACTTTCGATTTTTGCAAAAAATGAAAGTAGACTTACGAGATCAACACAGGGCCACAAATTGTGTGTGTGTGTTTGAGTGTGTGTGTGTACTCTGAATGTCTGTCCCCCCCCCCCCCCTATCAATTCGAACACGGTAATCCGAATTGAACGACATTTGGTACAGAGGTAGCACTGTCAAAGGGCACCTCAGTGTCATGTTTTATATCGCCGCCATCTTGACTGAAATGGAATGGCGGCCGCCCAAATGGTAAAAGCTTATATGAAATTACGACCGACCTGATCATTTGATCTCTACCAAATTTTGCAACAGCATACCTTTTTGTAGGAAGCATCTTTTGACTGAATAACAAGGTCATCAGCCCAATAGTTTGCAGATAGCGGCCATGTATGTGTGCAAATTGATTCATTGAAACCGAATTGAATATATTGTACAGAGGAAGCACTAGCAATGGACACCTCATATTCATGTTTAATATACGTATAGCACGTTGTATTTCAACAAGCTACTACAACCAAATGAATTATAACTAACAATCTATCTTCTTTTCATGGCTCTAGTTCTTTTCAGTTCCCTTATCTCCATTCTTTCCCCTTCCTTTTATTCCCTTCATTAATAATGTTAATGCAGCCAATGGTCATGTACTTTTCTTTTGAGGACGGGTCAGAGAAGGGATATTGGAAGGAACCGTCCAGGCATTTGCCTGGTGGTGAAAATGGGAAACCACGAAAAGCATTTTCAGGACGGCCGAGGTGCGATTCGAACCCACGCTCTTCCAATGCCAGCGAGGCACGAGGTAGCGCATTAGCGCTCTCGGCCACCGCAGTTGGTTATTCACTTTATTGCTTTTTAGTCCATTCCTTCTTCAAGTACGTACAGAGATATGCAAATTATTAGACTCAAAATGAATGTATATTAGTCACATTTGTTTTCAAAATCATTTTAATGAACATTAATTTCTCCCCCTGGGACTGACATCTTTTTCCATAAGGAATTGAGTCTGGAAATTTTTGAAAATGGACATTTTGGGGGATACCTGAGCTTGGTCCGTTTCCTCTGTTTTCATTTACTTTGGAATATACCCTTTAAATCATTTGATGTCTGTACTAGTGTGTGTCTTTGTAATCGAGGTAGGATTTGGGTAAGAAGCGGCCGTGGCCTTAAATTAGGCACCATCCCAACATCTGTTGGAGTAGAAGTAGGAATCCAAGATGGGTGAGGGAGAAATTGAACCCGTCTGCGAGATTGCAGATTCTAGTTCATTTTTAGCAATAGGAGGAATAAGGCTTCCTTATTGGCTTTCACAAGAAATCGTTAGTTTTGGATAGTCCGTGTAGTAAACTTCGTGAACCAATCAGATACCATTCTTGTAATTATGACTATTTTTTTTATAAGGGACAGAGCAGCGAGGTCATCCGTCCCCATTCTCGTAAACAGACCAGGGGACTAAAGTGATTTTAAATATCCATATAAATTTTCAAATCAAAAGCCTACTTTACTCGCCAATCATGAAAAATAAGTGCGTGATTCTGATCTTATGATAGAAGTAGGTTCGAGTTCCACCGTTGACCCTCTTAGGTATTCCATGGTCTTACATTTTGTATTCAGAAAAATGCTGGGATAGCCCCTTCCAGAAATCTATGGCTGCTTTTATCCGAACCTTAGACACAGATTATTTATCAGACAGAATGTTTAATACACTGATGACCACGGTGTCCCAAGCCTTTAAAACCTGAGTTATTATTCCAGAAACACATAATTAAGTGTACACTGGCAAGTCTCAATATTGTGGCCTAATGTTTTTATTACAACACTATCTTCCAACATAAATTACTGGTGGAATATTCTTACTAACAACGCATTGCGAACTTTATGATCAAATTTAACTGCGTAACAATACCAAATGCATAGTTTACTCTTATACTTTCAATGAAATGCAGCAGCAAGCAGCCTTGCAACCACCACGCAACATATTTTGGCCACCATGTTCCCTCACAACAGCCAATCAGATAACCATAATCCTCCCCATGCTAAAACTGAACTATAATTTGCAATCTCGCCACTCTCTTTGCAGTTTTGCCTTACGAGGCTAAGTCTACGCCGTTTCAGCCCTCAGAGTCGAATTGTATTTCTTGGTAGAGCCTGGAATCGAACCCGGGCCTCCGTGGTGATAAAGCTTTCAGCTATTAGGTCGTGCAATACAAGTAATTCAAGTCATGTAAATGGCAGTTAGAGAACTGAAATATTTGACCCCATCAGGACTCGAACTCGTGACCTCCGTCTTTATAAGTTGGTTGGTTGGTTCTTCAGTTTAGAGGCTGCGACAACGCTGTCGTGTAGCTCCGTGTACTTTGGGTGTGTGTAGAATCCGTCTGATAACTGGTGTTAATTGTGATGGCTGTATTAGTGCGTGTTATCTTTTTTTAATTCAAGTAAGGACTGCAGACATTCAATTTTCAAGTAGTTCCAACTTTTGCTACCAAACGCCACCGTCAATGACAACTAGTTCTGAACTTGATTACTAGATGCCACCGCAGTCAGCTCCTGGTGACGAACGGTTGAACCCAAGAGCGTTAGTCTAATCTAACCTTTAATTTAGCTTCACACATGTGTAATTAGTGGACGGTTCTTTTATATGCCATAAATCTATGACATGGGACCGCCGGCTTTACTTACCCTCCAAAGGAAGGTATACTGAGGGATTTTTAACGCTCTTAAAAATCCGACCTTGGGCATAAAAGGTCAGAATGCTACCAACTACGCCACCGAAGCCGCCTATAGGCTGGTTTTCTGACCACTAAGCTATAAGGGGATAGTTAAGTTCTTATTTTGACAACAATACATTTATGAAGCTGTCCTAAATAGGCTATGTCCTGAATGACATTTGTAGAAAGCAATCAAGTTGGGATTCATCAGAAAGCCCATAAATTACACGATGAGTTTCTGCAGCAGAGAAACCAGACCAAAACGTTCCTTCAATTTACACTTGTATTGAAATCAACAGCTGGAATTAACTACAGTATGATTATAATGGACATGGGAAATGTGAGCACTGATGTGGATGCTGAATGGTCGACTGGCGGTGATCATTATCGCCCTTCAGACTCTGATTTCTGTGCAATCTCCCACGATCTTGTTATTCTTGTCCTGTCAGACACAGACCCTCCTGTGCTCGTGACAGTTCATTGACGTATTTATATTCCATTACTAGAGCACAATAGAACGTGGCCACAGTGTGTGATTAGCCTTACATCAAACATAGATGCCATACTTGATAAGGTTTCTTACAAACACAACAACTGTTGCGTAGTTTTAGGAAAGTATACTACAGGGTCATTATCTTTGTCTTCTTTTTCTTACATTATTTAAATGACTCATGGTGGTTCCGTATTAATATGTTAGAATTGTTCTTAATAAAAATTGTACACCCGCTTGAATCAATAGTATAAAGAAAATTAATTATTTAACTTGTTTTTAGTACATGTTTCGAGGATTAATTACATTTTATCCCCTTCATCAGCTAAAAAACATATTGAAAGAACAAAATAAAAAGGAAGCACAGTAATAAGATACGTTATTAAACGTAATATGGTGCACCATATTATTTTGGTTATAAGATCAGAATAAAATGAAATGAAATAGATGGTGACGGTGATCAGCTTGCAGGTGCTTATAACAAATAGTAGTTCCGTATTGAAGCTTGAAATGGTAGATTTGGAATACCAATACTTCACCAATCCGTGTAGGTCTATAATTAATGAAGAGCCTGTATGCTTAAAGATCCATTTTTAAGCCTTTTCAAATCAAAGCGGCTTCAAGTAACACGACATGATGGAAAGTGATCTCTTGGTAAAGAGAGGTTAGTTCAAAGCATATGGTGTATGAAGTTAGGACAATGTTACATTTAGAAAATGATTTGTCTGTTGTTGTTGTTTTTTTTTCTTTTTTTTTCCTATATAGTATTGATTCAGGCGGGTATACAATTCTTATTAAGAACTATTCTTCTTCTTAAGTATTCAATCCATGGATTGGTCTACGCCAGTTCTCCAGTCGGCTCTATTTATAGCTTTCCTCTTCATCTCTTCATAGTTTCTGCAACCTACATCAGACATGATTTGCTGTACATATTGTAGGCGTGGTCTTCCTCGACATATTTTGCCTTCAACCATTCCCTCCAATAGTGTTTTCAGCAGGCTATCGTGTCTCAAAATATGTCCTATCAGTCTAGTCCTCCTACTCTTTATGATTTTCCATAAGCTATAATTTTCCTCCACCTATTTAAATACTTCATTCGTTATTTTGTCTGTCCAGCTAATTTTTAGCATTCTTCTATAACACCTTTGTTCAAAAGAATTTAACCTCCTGTTTTCTTCTTTTCCAATTGTCCACGTTTCGCAACCATAAAGGGCAATACTCCAAACATACGCTTTTAATAATCTTTCTCTGGTTTTAAGATTAATGGACTTTGTAGTGAATAAACGTTCCATTTTGTGAAATGCTAATTTGGCTTATAAAATTCTACATTTGATTTCTTTCTTGCTTCTTCCATCTTTGGTAATTTTGCTTCCGAGATATTTAAATTCTTGAACATTTTGTAGTTTTTTGTTGCCCACCACTATTTTCATACTTGAGTCTGCTTTTTTTATCGCCGACCAAAACTTTCGTCTTTGACTTATTTATTTTCATCTTGTAGTATATTCATTACCCATGATTTCCTCTACTTCTACTATTATCTTTGTGCGCCCCGGTAATTGCGACAAATTATGGCGTCATTTGGCTGGCCAGGTGCAGACCGCGTGAACCTTGCAATACCCCGCTCTGCTGACTCATTTAGTTAATTCACACATGTTTCGTCATTCAAATGGGCGTGTATCTGCAAAGCTTAGACGTTATTGTTGCATGTTTAGTTAGTATTGCGATCACTGTGACTGGTGGTCATGCCTAGACACCAATTCACATTGCGCGAATATGTGTTTATCCATAATTCGTATATGAAATGCTGAAAGTCTTGTTCTGAAACAAGACGAAGATTTCGAATCAAGTTTCCAGGAAGACCTGTGCCTAATGCCTTTACAATTAGGATGCTCGCTAAACGATTCAAGGAAACAGGCTCCGTAAATAATAAAAGAGTTAACAGACAACGTTGTGTTTTTACAGAACAAAAATTAGATGAGATTGTTGTCCATTCATCAGAAGATGTCAGGTGTGTGTTACAAGAGAGGGAGGATATTATCAGTATCAGCTATGAGCACTGTAAGTACACATTATCGAACATGTTTGGTAAAAGTGTAATAGTGCGCAGCAACCTCCAACTGAATCGTGTACGCGCCAGTCAACGCCGGCTTAGCTTGCCGTGTTAACCGGGACGCACATAGATAATGACCCCGTATGAAAACGGCAATTCATGTGAGCTGCCTTCCTGACATTCGGTGAAACAAGATGTTCAGTAAAGAACATATAGCCTACTTTCTCCTAAATGCATGGGTATTGTTATAACTCTTTGTCCTTTTCAAAGAGTATAATTGAATGTTGTTTGTAGTAGCTGGTTGATATACAACGTGTTATAAGGATATTAAACATGAATGTGAGGTGCCCTTTGCAGGTGCTAACTCTGTGCAAAATTTCATACAATTCGGTTTCACCGTGTTTGAATTGATATAGTGAATCGATTTGCACACATACATGGGCACTATCTGCAAACTATTGGGCAGTTGACCTTGAAGGTCAGTCAAAAGATGCTTCCCACAAAATATGTTGTTGCAAAATTTGGTAGAGATCAATTGATTAGGTTGGTCTTAGTTTGATTTAAGCTTTTAACATTTGGGTGGCCGCCATTCCGTTTCCGTCAAGATGGCGGCGATATAAAACAATACACCGAGGAGCGAAAGCCTCCGTGGCTTAGGCAGCAGCACGCCGGCCTCTCACCGCTGGGTCCGTGGTTCAAATCCCGGTCACTCCATGTGAGATCTGTGCTGGACAAAACGGAGGCAGACAGGTTTTTCTCCGGGTACTCCGGTTTTCCCTGTCAAAATTTCATTCCAGCAACACTCTCCACTATCATTTCATTTCATCTGTCATTCATTTAGTCATTGCCCCGGAGGAGTGCGTCAGGCCTCGGCAGCCGGCACAGTTCATATCCTCGCCGCTAGATGGGGGCTTCATTCATTCCATTCCTGACCCGGTCGGAGACTGGAAGCAGGCTGTGGATTTTCTTTTTCACACCGAGGAGCCCGTTGCCTGTGGTACCTCTGTACCAAATTTCGTTCAATTCGGTTTTACCGTGTTTGAATTGATAGGGGGAATCGATTTGCAAACATGCATGGCCGCCATCCGCAAACTATTAGACTGATGGCCTTGTAGCTTGGTCAAAGAACGCATCTCACATAAAGGTATGTTGCTGCAAATTTGGTAGAGATCGGATGATTAGGTTAGTCGTAATTTGATTTAACCTTTGAACAATTGGGTGGCCGCCATTACGTTTCCGTCAAGATGGCTGTGACATAAAACATGACGGTGCCCTTTGCTAGTGCAACCTCTGTACGAAATTTCGTTCAATTCGGTTTCACCGAGTTCGAATTGACAGGGGGGGGGGGCAGACATTCAGAGTACACACACTCACAGACACACACACACAGACAGACACACAATTTTTCGCCCTGTGTTTATCTCATAAGTCTACTTTCATTTTTTGCAAAAATCGAAAGTAGCCTAAAAATATCCCGTACATGAGCACGGGTAGAATAGGTAAAATTTCAGTGACGGATTTGACGGCCCCAACTTTTTTGTTTCTAATGTCGCGACTTCCGGAAAGTTTCAACTAATATTTGTGTTTCGCATCCCCCAGACCCCAAAACCACTGTCAGTTCAAAAGTTTATATACGTACATGGTGGATGGAGTTTAACTGGACATCCGGGAATATATTATTCCCTAGGTCAGGACGCGCCGAAAGACGTGAAGGACATATAGTGAAAGGTGGATGGTTTAGTGACATTTTTTAAAACATGTCTAGAAGGTGATTCGTTAGTCCTATGACTTTGGGATTGCACCATAGAAAACGATAATAATAATATCGTATGGGCTCGGGTTTCGGGGGAAGCTTTGCTATTTGACGCCCAGAGGGCAGTTTGCATGTCGAATGATTCTCATTCCTTAGAGTTCTATGAAAGTCAAGGAGGTTAGATATCTTAGCTCCTTGACACTATAGCGCTTTCTAGTAGGGAAAGGAGGAACGATGCCGTGTTAGGACAATCACTTTCGGGAAGGCTAGCTATTACCCAAGTCGAGGCCGGCAACATCGCATCAGTTGTCGTGTGTACATGTCTTATCTTAGAGGGGAAGGTATATTATTTTCGGAACTCTGCTGTTCCTAGTCTATGGGAACTGGTTGGGCAAGTTACCTCCCCTCTGTAGTACTGACCATCACTTATCAGTTGTCTGAGAAACATACCCCGGTGTATACCGGCTGCTCTGTCAGTCCAGTGGCACTTCCTCGATTCGGTCTTGTATACAGTAGCAAGCAATGTTGGCAAGAGTGACGTACTTTTGCTCCTGTTTTCTCCTACACCACGCCCCTTATACTATGCGTTTTTCACGTCTTTCGATGCATTCTCACCTGGAGATTCGTATGTTCTCGGATATCGGATCTAACTCCATCCACCCTGTATAATATAGATGTACATTTTTTAGCCTACTAAATTTTGCAAAAATTAGGAAAAAGTAGTCTTATGAAATGGATCCTGGAAAATGTGTCTGTGTGTGTGTGTGTGTGTGTGTGTGTGTCCCTATCTACTCCTAAACGGCTGCAGCAATGGAAACCAAATTTGGTATGAGTAAAGATCTATACCGGGACATCTCAACGTCATACTTGAAAATGATGTCAGTGCTACCAACTGCTGAAAATTCATAATTGAAATTTCAGCTCCATGTTGGATATTTTGGAATATATACATGGGAACTATTCCAAAATTGGCACACATATAGATAATAATACTTCAGTTTAATTTTCAGGAGGCCATACATGACAGTGTTGCTAAAATGATTCTAAGCCTACTGATATGTCCAATGTTTAAATGCATATAACTCCTACACTATCAATTGAATTTCAACCAAATTTCGTATGTACTACGTGTACATAAACTGATATGACTGAGCGTATTCTTAAGAGCCACCAGGGCTACCAACTGTCAATAAATATTCTCTCTATTTTTTATCCAAATACCAATATATCAGCAAGTATGCGAGCCAACAGCCTTAACCTTCGCACACGTATAGTGCCTGACATTCTAGATTAATTTGGAACTACTAATGTATGTCAGTACTACCAACATGATTCTAAGGCTGCTGATAAGACCAATTTTTAAATACATGTTACTTCTATACTATCAATTGGATTTCAACCAAATTTCGTATGTGCTATGTGTACCATAACATATATGACTATGCGTATTGTTAAGAGCAAGCAGGGCTGCCAACTGTTAATAAACGCTGTTTATATTTTTTACCCTAATATCAATATAGGCTATCAGAAAGTATGCAAGCCAACAGCTCTAAACTTTGCGCACGTATAGTACCTGCCATTCTAGATTAATTTGGAGCAACTTCAGTGCTACCAACATCATTCTAAGCCTGCTGATAGGTCCAATTTTAAAATACCAGTAACTACTATACTAACGAATGTATTTAATCCAAAATTGGCACGACAATAGACGATAATATTTCAAATTATTTCTGACCAACACATGCATGACATTGTTGCCAACATCATTTTACGCACGCTGCATTAAGTCCAATTTTTATCTGCATGTAAAGTCCATGATATCCATTGGACATCAACCAAATTTTGTATTCTGTACCTTAAGAGATTGAACTAAGAATGTATTCAGTCACCAGGGCTGCCAACTGTAGTGCTCTATCAGGCTACATAATGCCGGATATATTTCGAACTAATTAGAAATTTCTATATTACCAACTTTAATTCGTCATTATTCTGGATAGCCTAGGTCCATATAGATTAATCATTGGCATGAATGTTAAATGTTAAGAAAAGTAGGCTCTTTAGTTCGTCACGGAACTTCTTGTTTCAACCTACCATGGGCTATAAAAGAATATACATTGACATTACAAAATCATTTTACAACGAAAAGTCCTTTACTTTCGGACTTATTTTTCAACTTAATTGCCAAACGATTGAGACATTGATCATATCGTGACACAAGGTTCCCGATACCCTCTGACGCCAGTGAGGTATGGTACGTCAGGACATTGTCCACACAACCACGCCTTCAATGCTCGAAAGAGCTAAAACTCACTCGGTGCGATGTCTGGACTATACCGTACGGTGGATGATCCAAAACTTCCCACTTGAATCTTTTAAGATCTTTCTTCACGTTGGCACAGTGCCACAGTAAACAGTTTGGTCATGCATTGTCAAAATCACGCCGGATGAGAACATGCCTCTTCTTCTGTCAACATTTTTGGAACCCAACGTGCACAAAGTTTCCGGTATCCTAGGTGTGTAATCACAATTTCTGCACATATAATAACTTGATATGTCTGGGATAGCTGTAGAAAGTTCACTTATCGTACATCTCCGTTTGTCGCGGACAAATTCAGCAACACGCTGAACCAGGAGTACGGCAGCGACAAACTAGCGTCCTTCCTCAGGTTCGTCACAGATGTCCGTTCAACCGTCTGTATTTTTCCTGACACCATCCTCGTTCACTCACAAAGTTTGCACCAAACTCTACGCTCATTCTACGGTGAATTTTAGAAGCGCTACATCCCTCTGCTTGTAGAAAATGTAACAAACTTCGCAACTCAAATTTGGCGGGGGAATCGATTGTAGCAGCCATTATAATTGCCCGTAGCTTGGCATCGCCTGGCGCATTGGAGCCAAAAATTGCAGAGGTTGTGGAGGCGACGTTGCGCAATCGCACCTGGCCTCTGCTTATCTCATGTTTATTTAGAAGCATTATCGGTAGTTGAAAAGAAAACAGTCCAGGTATGTCACTTTCTTGTAGACACGATATCTAACGTCATTTTTTACCAATCACGTTAAAATGTATACATGAAATATAACCATTCAAAATCTTGGTCTAATTCGTTAAAGCTGGGTTACTTACTGTTTTATAGCTTCTTCAGTAGGCCGCAAAATACTGATTTATATTTCGACATGGTTTCCTAACTATAATGCTATTTATTCTATGGAGGTGACTTGCAATTATGATAACTTCCTCAGGTGGTCGTGAAAAAATATTTACTGAGATAAGATTTTGGCCCTTACCCGATGAAAAGTACGAACATTTAGTGGATTCAAGTTTTCACATAATAAGTAAGTGATAATCATATTTCAGGTTTTCGGAAAAGGCCTCCCATTTCCACCCCGCGGTGCGATTTAGCCCATTAAGCTGGGTTTTCCTAGGCGCGGAAGCGGAGTCGTGTTTTCCTAGACGCAGACTTGTCCTCTGGCGGAGAGCGGAACGGTTGTTCATTTGTTTACTAGGAGCGATAAGGTGAGGTCGATATGGACATGGAATCTAGACTTTCTATTGTATTACAATTGGAAGAGGAGGAGGACGAATAAATGAAGGAGGAGGAAAAGTTACTACTGCATTTAGTTAAGGATGGAAAATGTGCAAGTGACGTATGACATCTTTCTTCACAACATTCGTATATTCTTTCTCTATTAGATTCCATATTGTAGGATGACCATGAACCAACTCAATGAGATGTTCAACTTCGGAAGCAGTAAACCGACACACACCCATGGTGCACACACTTAATACTAAACACAATGGACACAATTGAATAAAACTACACACAACTTGTACAGACGTGGTCCGCTCCGCTTCTAGGAAAACCGTACCTTTAAAATTACATATGACCAGAGGAGAGCCGACTCCTCACTCCGCGTTCCGCTCTCCGCTTCCACGCCTAGGAAAACCCAGCTTAATGGGCTAAATCGCACCGCGGGGTGGAATTGGGAGGCCTTTTCCGAAAACCTGAAATATGATTATCACTTACTTATTATGTGAAAACTTGAATCCACTAAATGTTCGTACTTTTCATCGGGTAAGGGCCAAAATCTTATCTCAGTAAATATTTTGTCACGACCCCCTGAGGAAGTTATCATAATTGCAAGTCGTCTCCATAGATTAAATAGCATTATAGTTAGGAAGCCATGTAGAAATATAAATCAGTATTTTGCGGCCTACTGAGGAAGCTATCAAACAGTAAGTCTCCTACATAGATTAAATTCCATTAGATAAGAAGCCATGCCGTTATATAAATCGCTATTTTACGGCTACCTAAGGAAGCTATCAATACTGAGAATCGCCTCCATAGATTAAATATTATTAGATAGGAAGCCAAGTTGAAATATTTATCGCTATTCCGTGGCCTCCCGAGGAACCTATCATAATCGCAAGTCTCCTCCATAGATTAAATGCCAACTGCTTTAAAGAAAAAAGTGATAACCAATTAAGCGCTTCATCTTATCCCCTTCATTATTTAGAGCTATGAAATAATGTATAGCCTAATAGGGATACCTTCTATTTAAATAAGAATTGTCATGCTATTCACCATAGCAATTTTGACGCCAACCCATAGCCTAATGAGAGATGACCTACACCTCGTGAGAAATACTACCCTGCCAGTGAATTGTTACCGGGGGCGGAAATTGGAACTAATGCGCTCCACCCAGCCACACGCATGTGATAGACGTGCAGTCGTTGCCAGCGAAACCTCATTGCATGTTGTTTGTGTGCATAGTTCGTGCTGGGTCGTGCGCTGTGCAGTGTGTTCTCATTGTATGACTGTACATGCGTTCCCCCCGCCCGTGGCAGCCATAACGTGGCGAGATGACGTATTGTATACACAACAGCCCCGCTCCACGTCTAGCGGTAACAATTCCCTGGTAGGATAGTAAATACTTAGGTTTATCCTAAGTCTGGCTGCGTGGCTCAGGGGTAACGTTCTCGCTTGCTGAGCCCAAGGTTGCAGGTTCGAAACCTGGCGCAGTCAGCTGGCATTTGAGGGTGCGCAAATGCGAGGGAGCCGTGTCATTAGATTTACCGGCACGTTAAAGATCCCCTTCGGGGCAAAATTCCGACACCCCGGCGTCTCTAAAAGCCAGTGTAGTTAAAAGGGACGTAAAAACCAATAACATTATTATTAACATTATTAACGGTTTATCCTAAAACGTAAAATGTTCAGACAGGAAGTTAACTAGCATGGGACAATCGAGGTGCTTTTTTAGTGTACAGAGACTTGTAGATAATATTGAACGCTGAAGAAAATAACAGATTGTGAATGAAAGCAATGAGTGAATTACTTACATCCATGCGACTTTCATCTAGACAGATGACAGTTGCTGCAATCTGAATGCAGCCTTTGAACTGTGGTGTGAAAGCAAGTGGTGTGTTTGAGGTTGTCTAAGACCGGTTGGCGAGTTCCTCACAATGGCATGATAAACATCGTGGCGACCCCTCTGTTGAAGAAGAAGACTTGCTTGATGTCTTTGTCGAGCTGCACCCTCCCAAGATTAGTTTCCTCGCGTCAAGTATTCACCGATTCCTATCGCCCAGCGCCACACTGCACTACTCCCATCTGATAACGTGCTCGGTAAGGGCAAAGGACACGCTACTAAATAACATGTTCGCCCCAGGGATGGTTTAGTTCATCTTTCATTGGATTATATTCCATTTCCCAACATATAAAGTTATTTCATTGGGACAAGATAAACTTGTAAATTCTAGAAGCAACTTTTAAGTGTTGCTTTCGTGATCTGCTTTAGTATACGCATTCCTTTTTAGTCGGTCAACGCGAAAATGCCCCATTAAATTGAATGGGGAATAACAGTCATTTATCTTTTTTCAGGTAGTAGATGTGATCATTATAGCTTGGATTTTTATGTTAGGCCTATATCAAAATGCAAAATATGTACATACTGTATTTATGTAACAATATTAGGTAAAACATGTAATACTACATTAATTTTTTTAAATACGTAATATTAATTTAATTTGACTCTCTATAGATACAAATGAAAGTTTGTCTATTTTTTCTGAATTTCCACGGAAATTTTGCGATATTTGCGCGTTTCAGACTGTTTTATGACAGATGCGCGGAAAAATAATTTGTTTGTCTGTCTGTATGTCTGTTTGTCTGTCTGTGGACAACATTGTGTCCTTATAACTCGAGAACGTCTGGGTGGATCAACGTAAAATTTTATACAGATATCCATCAGAGGCACGACACTAATCATCGATGTAACTCTTCTCCATATCTCTCATAAAAGTGGGCCTACCCCCTTAAAATACATGCTGAAATAGGCGTAGAAGGGTGAGACATAGCTCATTTACAGCCCCTCAATGAGAGAAACGAAACCACATTTTAAGGCCCTAACACCAACAGTTTTTCAGATATTCCCAAAAAACTAATTTCATTTAATAAACTAATGAAAGAATGCAAGCCGGTAACCATGGGAACAGAATCTCAGAGGTCCGTATATTTCTGAAGGACGCAATGCAATTCCATTTTATTACATTACTGAGAAGGTTTGCAAACGGCTATAAGGTTATAACGGATCCAAATTAAGCTGTAAAATTCATCAATACATATAATACGCTTAAGGGGGTCAAGGGGTACTCTAGAATTTTTCCACGCGATTTACACGTGCGTGTATGGTACGGAATGTATATTATATCCCTATCCCTATATTGTTATATTATTATTATTATTATTATTATTATTATTATTATTATTATTATATTACGGCGTACAACGACGAGACAAAGCTCATTTTCAACCCCTTGGTGTCAGAAACAAAACTCGGGGCCCCTAAAGAGCCGTAAAGTGTCCCCGAAAACTACATTTTAAGGCTCTAAAACCAACAGTGTCTTAGGTATTTCCAGAAAACTAATTTCATTTAATAAACTAGTGAGGGATTGCAAAGCCAGTAACCATGACAACAGTATCTCAGGAGGTGACATCCAACTTTCCATCTATTTCTGCAAGTAGTAATGCCACTCCGTTTATTACATTTCTGTGGAAGTTTGTAAGTGGCTATAAGGTTATCACGGACCCCAACTAAAACTGTAAAATTCATCAATGCGCTTAAGGGGTTCAAGGAGTAACCGAGATTATTTTCACACGTCTTACACGTGCGATATGTCGTATAGAAGGTATATTATATCTCCGAACAGCAACATTATTTTCAAAAATTCCTGATTTGAAATAGTATTTTTTGCTTCTTTTAGGAGTTTGGGCCATTGGAGGCTAAATAAACTGAATGTGCATGCACCACAAGCCTTTATAATTTATAAAAGGGGCCTTCCTGTGGTTGGGGACTTGACACAATGGTGAGGATCAGTTTGTATGTGACGTGTATTGCGATTCGTCTACGAGGTTTTCAATTTTATTTTCACGTCTAGAAGAACACGTTAGGTAAATTTAGTTCGAGAGAACAATTTAAATAATCATCTTTCCTTGTCGACAAACAGATTCCTACCCCCCCCCCCCCCCCCCAAACCATTGCAACAGTAGCTCAATTGATAACGTCTGGTTATTAATACCGTAGACCGTTCGAAGAATGGGTACTTCTGCTAGTGTTTATATAAATCATATATTACACGTGTTATTATTTGAAGATTCCTCATTTTATTCATTAAAATTTTGCAAAATAATGTGTGGTACAATATTTAATTAATTAATTATAGAAAATTTAAATATATTCCATTATTATGTCTGATAAAATGCGTACGAACTCCAAAAATAAGTATTGTGAGGAGAAATTTTAGTTTCCGGGATGAGAGGAAATATAGCAGCCTAACTGAACAACTGGATGAAGAGGAGAGTCTCGGGCACTCATTGGACAACTGAAATAAACTTAGGTCCAGCCGGTGAATCTCCGACAGGATGTGACATGTATTCCCATCCCCTTTATCTCCACTAATATCTTACTAGGAATTCTTCCCTTGCTACTACTCAACAGCTCATGAATTGTTTGAAAAATCCGTTTCATGTACCTGAGTTTCTAGTGAACAGATATTGTCATACATACATTTTTATATTAGGCTACAGTATATTTCACTCAAGAAAGAATACTGCTTTTCACAGTAAGAGGCAGAATATGTAATTTTATATATAGAAGGAAAACAAGTAGTTCCGTGAAGAACTAAATAGCCTATTTTCATACATCCTACTAATATTAATTGCCTCTATCAACATACAAATTGTCAGTTAGATTGCTGTTATAGATTCATAAATATTGAGAACCGTCTATATATTTTGTATGGTCACCATGTTGGATTTTTATATTATAACCCTTTGCTTTATGTGCTATTACATTAAGATTATTGTGTAGGTGTTTTATTCAAATTTCAATCGCATGATTAGGACGCAAGAAATAAAAACGGGATTTTAAAATTTCGCTCAGCCACCATCTAGTGGTTATGAATATAATTTAAATGAATTAGATGCCCGTCGATTAAGATGTGTATAAGCATATACCGTATCAAGTTTCACTGCCCCCTGATGCTTAAAACGCAAGAAACGTCCATTTGAATATTTAAATTTCGCGTCACCGTCATGTTGGATTTGTGCTCGTCAGATTATTGTACGTCCCATAGGTGAACTTATGCGTATAGCCTCTATACACTTACAAAATTTCAGTTTGATCGCTGTAGTAGATTAGTAGATATTGAGAACCGTCTAAATATTTCGGATGGTCGCCATGTTGGATTTTAATATATGTAGGCCATAGTGTTATGTACTATCCGATGATGATTATTCTGTACGTTCATTATGCAAATGATCATTTCGATCGCATGATTAGAACACAAGAAATAAAAACTATATTTTCGAAATTCGCACAGCCGCCATCTTGAGGTTACGTAAACAATTGAACTAAATTAGATACCAGTGTATTACAAAGTGTATCAACATTTGTTCTACGAAGTTTCATTGCGTTTGGATCATTAAATCGCGAGAAAAGTCTATTTAAACTTTCAACTTCGCTTGGCCGCCATGTTGGTTTTGTAGTTAACAGTTTTTTAAAAGTCACATAGGTGAACTTTTAGTAGTTCCTTTTATCACGTACAAAATTCCAGGATGATATCGGCAATAGTTTCGTAGATATTGAATGCTGGTGAAATATTTCGAACAGCCGCCATGTTGGATTGGTGAGACGTAATAAAATTTGAAGGGAACGTTCGGGATTGCCCAGAACAGTGCTATGAACATGCCCAGTTTCATTGAAATCTTTCCATCCCTTTAGAAGTTATTAGGGGGAAACACAAAAATCCTCACACACACACACACAGACAGACAGACACACGGACAAAGGGTGATCTCATAAGCCCAATTTTTCATAAATGAAAATAGGCTAACAATATAGAAATGTAATTACATAACAGGTAAGGTCCTGGTTTATGAACATTTATTATTTTAGTTATGTATAAACAAAGGAAACGAGTATGAATTTACATAAAAATGGTGACCATAAAGTATTTTGTGGCCAATTTTATTGGATACATTCGTGTTGATCGATCGAAAATCAATTATCACTCGGGGACCCATGTGACAAATCTCGCATTTCGTGTATTAGCCTCGCACACTAGTAACGCTCGACGTGACACAGTTCTGGCAGGGGCTAACGTCTGGTTTATTTCTGTAAACATTTGTTTATAAACAAATTGTCGATATTCATCAAATGAGTTTGCAGTTATTCACTGCTCCTGGCAAATCTCTTTCTTTTGAATGTACATTTCTTACGATCTGTTGCTTGTACACGTCCCAAAAGTGAACTATAGTACTGAAATAATATACATGAAAATGAAAATCCACAGCCTGCTTCCAGTCTCCGACCGGGTCAGGAATGGAATGAACGAAGCCCCCATCTAGCGGCGAGGATATGAACGGTGCCGGCTGCCGAGGCCTGACGCACTCCTCTGGGGCAATGATTAAATGAATGACAGATGAAATGAAATGATAGTGGAGAGTGTTGCTGGAATGAAAATTTGACAGGGAAAACCGGGGTACCCGGAGAAAAACCTGTCTGCCTCCGTTTCGTCCAGCACAGATCACACATGGAGTGACCGGGGTTTGAACTACGGACCCAGCGGTGAGAGGCCGGCGTGCTGCCGCCTAAGCCACGGAGGCTGTATGATACGATAATCAGACTATCAGAAAACTAATTCCCAATCAGGTATAAGTTCTATGTTTGATATTGTTGCTTCATTTAGGAGACCACCTCGTGGTGTAGTGGCTAGGATTCTTAGCCGACGTCCTGGAGGTCCGGGTTCAATTCCCGGCTCTGCCAAGAACTATAATTCTGATTTTAGGGCTAGAGCAGAGTACACTCAGCATCCTGAGGCAAAACTGAGAAGCGGTGGGTTAGATTTCTACCTTTGCCATCTTGGAAATAATTTTGCCTGGTTTTCCCCTTCTACTCCAGGCAAATACCACAATGGTAGCTACCTTAAAGCCTCGGCCACTTTCTACCCAAATATTACTACAATTACAAATTACACCATCTAGTACAAACATCACAGTGACACAGGTTATCAGACAAATTCTACCACAGCAAAGTACACGGTGCTAAATAACCACGATGTCACATATCCTCTTAAGAATCAATAACAACAACAAACTACACGGTACTAGCCCCTAAATAATTCAACTAACTCGTTAGTATGATTTAGGAACCCATATATCTAAATTATTATCGTATCAGACGTAAGTTTATTTGGGGATTAACACTTTCTGTAGGGGCACATACAGAAAATCTCCAGATGAACATTGTTCTCTCATTTAGTTTGTGTTCAAGTGGCATAGGGGGGACAAGGCTAAATCCTAAACATGGTATATTAACACAAAACAACCATTTCCGGTATCTATGAATAACAATTCAGACAACGGCTAAATCGTTCAGGATACATCTTGAAGAGAGCTTTTTTTTTAGGGAATGAGGGAAATCTTTCGTGACGCTTGTGGGAGTCAGAACTCGACAAGGGTGTGAGAATCTTACCCATTAAAAACCACATACCCTTCTCCTACGACGTGTGACTCCGCACGGGAACCGCTCTCGCATTACTTCAGGGCGGCGTCGTACATGAAGTCCCTTATGCTTCTTCTTCTTCTTCCTTCAGTTCTTCTTCACCTTCCTGAGTGATCTCTGTTCTGATAGAGGCTACTGTACGCTGAGAATAAGGATGTCTGCTCCAATCTCATAGGTCATTGGCAGGTTGACTCCTGTGCATATTTGCCGGAAGAATCTGCATCATTTTCCACTATGTTTGGCCTTTTCAAGAGCTTCACGAAACACGTTGCACTCGCCTGAGCATTCATTTCGCATCTTCAACATCCTTGTATGTACAACGTATGCATCGTGGATTTACTTTGCAGTCTTCTGCCTTATGCCCAGCTTCTCCACACTTAAATCAAATCTTACTTATGTCCGCAACTTTGCAGTTTCGTGCATGATGTCCATAAGAGAGACATCGAATGCGTCGAGGTACTACGGTTCGTCTTCGTACTGTGCAGTATAACAGTCATGCGACTCCTTGAAGCAAAAGTATCACCACATATTACATCTGGACTCGAATTCATTTGGGAGCACTTAACTGCAAAACAGCTAGCCGACATAACACGTGTTGAAAGGAGATATAGTATTTAATGAAAGTTCTCATAGTTCCAAATACACTCTTAATAGACTGGTATATGAGCTATCTAGAAATATATTTTTCATACAGGACTTAAGATGGATAGGCTACTTTTATTGCCAATCACGGCAAGTGTAACAAGATGTTCAGTAAAGAACATATAGCCTACTTGCATGGGTATTGTTATAACTATTTGTCCTTTTCAAGGAGTATAAGTGAATGTTAGTTGTAGTAGCTTGTTGAAATACAACGTGTTATACGGATATTAAACAATATGAGGTGCCCTTTGCTAGTGCTACCTCTGTACAAAATGTCATTCAATTCGGTTTCACCGTGTTTGAATTGATATGGTGAATCGATTTGCACACATACATGGCCGCTATCTGCAAATTATTGGGCTGATGACCTTGCAGTTTGGTCAAAAGATTTTTCATACATAATGCTGCAAAAATTGGTAGAGATCAGATGATTAGGTTGGTCGTAATTTGATTTAAGCTTTTAACATTTGGGTGGCCCACCATTACGTTTCCGTCAAGATGGCGGCGGTATAAAACATGACACTGAGGTGCCCTTTGCTAGTGCTAACTCTGTAAAAAATTTCGTTCTATTCGGTTTTACCGTGTTCCAATTGATAGGGGGGGGGGGGCAGACATTCAGAGTACACACACACACACACAGACACACCATTTTTTAGCCTATTTTCAATTTTGAAAAAATAGGCTTATAAGATCACCTTTTGTCCGTGTGTGTGTGCGTGTGGGTGTGTGTGTGTGAGGTGTGTGTGTGTCTCCCCTGCACCATTATTCCTAAAGGTCTTAAGTACAGATATGGATACAGTATTTTGAAACGCCCTGTAACCTTCAAACTAGCCACTGAAGTCAATCATAACAGCTGGTCTACAGCGAGCAAAAGTTCTGCTTTCAAGAATGGATCGGTAGAGCTCGTATTTCCGACGAGAAGCCCGAAGGTCATCGATAATAATCATGTTGACATTGTCTAACATTATATCAATCGATTCACCTGAAAATGATTAATACAAATTAATGTATATTTAGCGCTATATGTAAGCAGTTACATATGTCTGAATGTATATTTCCATGGCAGAAAGCTATTACAAAGCAAGTATGAAAAACAGAAGAAGATCTGTTAAGTCACTAGTGATTATACAGTACTTCGACTGCGATATATTTTATATCGACTCGTGGCGTATAGAGGAGTGGGGGTAGCGGTTGTCTTGCTCAAGCGACCTCGTGTGGAGAGCCGGTACTTGAGAAACCGACAGCGTGCAGTTATAAGCCTGGCAATAGTGAAATTGAAATCGCAAGTTAACGGGATTTTCAAAACGTGTGAGCGCGCCGAAGGTTATACGCTGGTTCGTTCAGCATTCTACGTGGAGTAGAGATTTGCTTAATGGGGATCAGACATGGTTTTAAACATGTAATAAGTTTATCTTTGTGACCGTGTGTCGACAGCCACTGTCGGGCTATGCGGAAGAATACATCCGTAATCCCGGCCACCAGCTCGGCTGTATTATGTCGTAACACTCTGCTTGTAAACCTTCTGGAAAATGCAGCCTAGACTTGATTCAAACTTTTCACATTGGCAATACTTCTTAAAAAAAAGCACATTCTTAAGCAAGGTGTCAGAGGGAAGGAATACAATGAAGCCTATATCCATTACGATGGTAGGCTAGATTAAAATAGGAATACTGCATTAGCAGGGTGTAGCGGGAACACGTTGGCAGCAACTTTCATTTACTATGAAGTGTGCAAGCGAGTCTCGTAATGCAAGGGACCGCGTGGACGCGTGCGAAATGGGTCACATTCGCAGCTTTATATTGGAACTATTTAGCAGCTGTTCGAATTCACTCTCGCTTCGTGACGACTTGATAAACTGTTTGCGGTTCAGCCATCGGCATTCTAATGCGTGTCGAAAGATATCGCCAGGATATATTGGGACCATTTCGACCGGCCGGGAGTTGTTCGAGCCTAGGAGGACTATGGTTCGTTCTCTGGAGACCCAGTTGGAGTCCGGCATGTTTTGTGTTGGTCTGGAGCCTAGTATGGCCAACGATATCCTTTTTTTTTCCTCATCCAGATTCGCCAAAGGTATAGATCACTTCATCTTGTTACAGTAGTGTAGCCTGGACAAGTGAGCAATCACACATTGCCATATTTGATTTTGTAGATTAAATGGTTGAGTAAAAAGTGCAGGTTCGATGCTTTTTTCGAAGCTGACCTTCTATGATGCCAGGATTTTGACTCATAAAAATGAGTGCATCCTTTTTGTATTTTGATTGATAAATTTAAAATTTCAATAGTATTTTACAGTATTTAAACTGATATGCTCATCCTTATTTGTCGAGAAGTCACTGTAGGTGGAAGATCTCCAGACTTTTGCGTAAGAATATTTTAGTAACGCATTTTTCTTTTTCTTAAAGCGGCGTTGAGAACTCTGACTGAGTTTTACATATTCTAGTGTATTGTTCTGTAAGCACTTTCGCGCGGATTATCGTATTCTTTGAGGAGAATTTTTATTTCCGTATTATTATTACGATATTAGGAAGTTTTCGGATCCTGTTATTCTGAATGTTACTTCGAGTCTTTAGAATTTTTCTTCAGTTTACTAACAGATTTAACTTGTATTTTCTGAGCGTGATTTTCGAAGTGGATTGACTAATGTGTCATTAGTCGCTTAGCCTTTGTAGTTAACCTAGATCCATTCTGTAGGACTAATCCATCGACATTTTTGCGTTCGGGAAATTCAGGGAAGATCTTATTTTGAGATTGGATTTATTTTTATAAATCGCTTTTACAACCTCAGTTTGAGTGGTTGGGAGTGTTATACTTTTCTTCTCTTATGAAGTTAACACTGGATTATATTGATATCAATGCCTTTGGTGCAATAGTTTTTCTCTATTAAGAGGGTATTTGAACGACATCCAAATTTGCGAGGATAATCCCAGGAATGACTTACTATAAGTCATACGTTTAAGAATTATGAATAATGTAATACATCAATGTAAGGCAAGTTATCTAAGAATGGGTGGAGTATTTCTGGAATCCACTAGGCTTTATTACTAATCTGTTACAGAATCAAATTATTTTTCTGAGCACGAGTTCAGGCTTTTATTATAAACAGCTGATTTTCATAATTGTGGATTTATAACAGTAAGGCTCCAATTATAGGTGCATGTTCGATTTTAAGAGGCATGTATTAGGAATAATGCTCTTGTGTTTAAGTATTTTGATACAGTGCTGTGCGAAGCAAATTTTCTTGTTGAAGATTGAGCCAAGTGTGCCAATCAGGAATAGATTGAATGGGGTTTCAACCCAGAGAGGCGTTGTTTTTAACCTAGTATGGTTAATATTTTGTCATAGGTGACTTTATCGCTGTTGTTATCGTGAAGTAATGCCTGTGTGAAGATTAATATTTTTCTGAGCATTATTATTGAGAATCTTGAGTGGATATCCAGTTCAATATTTCCAGTAAAATTATTATAACGACTTTGCCATAGCATGTATGTTTAATAAGGATCACCGATAACTATTTAATTCTGAATCTATGATTAATTTTTGCTTAACTTAACTGTTCGGCAGAAATACCCTGAAATTAGAAATGAAACAATTAAACAATTTTAAGCAGAAGTGAATGTCGTGACATTAAGTCAGTGGGAGGAGAATAATCGAAATTATTCTAGAATTTTGTATAAATTTGTATATTCTGTAAATATGCCATATGAATTTCATCGTTAAATAACAAGACCATATAATACTATTGAAAATGTTGTGTAAAATTATTGGTTATAATCAGGGTATTTTTGTGTAAGATGTTCATTAAATTTGTGAACCGAAATGAATCCAATCTATGCAATTCATATAATATTTTTTTTTGTGTGTGCTTATCCGATGGGATCGAAAATTAGTATTATTATATATATTCTTTTTTTTTGAAAGAACTAAAAGTTAGTTGAGATAATGGGAAATTCATTTTGGAAGCCTTTCCCATATTTCATAGCTGAAAGACAATCCAGTTTAATTAAGGATAATTTTGATTGGTCGTGGTATCGACAAAATTTATATTTCTTGTCATGTTTATTCTTGCAATAAACTAATTTATTATTTGGTTTTAATTATTGTGTGATGCTTTATAGAGGTGATGGAAGGGTGTATTAAGGGGGCCATCGCTGGGTATTTTAGAGTTGACCACACCCTTGAGATTCTTTCTTCCTCTTGAAGAATTCTTGTGTTTTGAGCTAGTCTTTTCATTCTTTGAGCCTTGGTCAGTCTTAATACATCCTGTTAGGTATTCGAGTGGCCCTATTATCCCTGTATCTGTTGGTAGAACTTGGTTTTTTTTTCGAGCCGGGGAATTTTCAGGTTCTACGATCCAGCTGTTATCCAGGGATTCAACAGGTATTGGTAGGTAAAATTCTAAACAGCAGGAGCGATTTCAATGAAACTCGGTAAGTTCGTAGCACTATTCGGGAAAACCCCGACCGTGTCCTCTAAATTTTGTTACGTCTCACCAATCCAACATGGCGGCTGTGCGAAATATTTCACCAGCATTCAATATCTCCGAAACTATTGCCGATAAAGAAAACAAATAGTAGTTTACCTATGTGACATTGTGAGGTTTGAAGCCATTTTTCAGTGTTGCCAAAGTAAACAAATGTTTGGTGCTTTTTCAGTCGGTCAACACGAATGTACCCAAATAGAGCTGGGTTATGCCCTGATCCTGAAATAAATTACTTCAGATTAATAAATACACTAGGATGACCAGTTTCGGTCGTCAAGCGATCATCATCAGATCCATTACACTTAGGCTATAACATCTATGATTGAGACTACAGGTGAAAAATATATACAATATGTACAATTATTTAGTTGCAGTGTGGTAATGCAACAGTCGGTGTATGTTAAATATGGTATATCTAATGTTAGTTAAACTTCTAAAATAGTGATGAAAATCCGGAATTTGTCTGTTAGGGGTGATTATATGGTTTTACAAAATCAACTATGGTTATAATGAAATAATGCAAGCTTATACTTATCGAGTTGTCTCTTTAACTGGAACTTGAAGCAGTTGCGTGTTGCCATAGACACCAGTTGTAATCGACTAACCCCGAGTGTTCGCTGGGTGGAACTGGTTTTCCCTTCCTCCCCCTTTAGTTGCTATGTTCTTCCAGAGGTCAGTGCCATGTATATTTGTGTGACTTTGCCAAATCTAGATAAAAGTGTATGCTATTGAATGCAGGAGTCTGCAACTACTCAAGACCGTGGAACTATATTCGCCACGCATGGGCTAAAAAGCAATTTCTCACTAAGTGGTACACGGTCTATTGAAGACGTCCCGGCACCTTTAATACTGCCGCAAATATCGGCCTAGGTTTATTGCAGAAAATGTACATAGTACACCTGATCCAAATAATATTTACCTATAAACACCGCTATTTTCCCCCCTTTTTTATCTAGCTTGGCTGTATCGCTAAGTTGTGTCTTGTTTTCGACAGGGTGTGTTTTTTAGTAGAGCGAAAAGGGGTGAACTCTCCATAAAAGTGTGTTCATTTAGATTGTTGGGATTGTTTTGTTTGGCTAGGTGAAACTCGATTGCTTCTTTTATGTCGAGAGCTCTACCTTTCGATTCATGATGAATTATGTTTAGATCAGTCTCGATTTTAGTGAAGCTGTGCCCCGTGTCACACATATATTCGCATACGGCTGAATGTGTCCCGTATCTTATCGCATTCCTATGTTCATTATAACGTGTATCTACTCGTCTTCCGCTCTGCCCAATGTAATTAGCTTGACAACCAATGTCTTGGCATGTAATAGAATATACCCTTGACTTTTGTTTTGTTACCTATGTGACTTTTGAAAAACTGGTAACTACAAAACCAACATGGCGGCCACGCGAATTTGTGACTTTTAAATAGACGTTTCTAGCGATTTAACCAACCAAACGCAATAAAGCTTGGTAGAGTATATGTTTATACACATTGTAATGCACCGACATCTAACTTCGTTCAATTGTTTACATAACCACAAGATGGCGGATGTGCGAAATATTTCACCGGCATTCTATATCTCTGAAACTATTAGCGGTATCACCCTGAAATTTTGTACGGAGATAAAGGGCACTTCTGGAAGTTCATCTATAAGACTTTCAAAAACCGGTTAACTGCAAAACGAATATCGCGGCCAAGCGAATTTGAAAATTCTAAATAGACCTTTCTCGCGATTTAATGTTCCAAACGCAATGAACTCTGGTACAGAAAATGTTAACACACATTGTAATGCACTGGTATCTAATTTAGTTCAATTGTTTACATAACCTCAAGATGGCGGCTGTGCAATTTTTAAAATTAAGTTTTTATTTCCTGTGTCGTAATCATGCGATCGAAGTGAAAGTTTGAATAATGAACCTACGCAATAATTTTCCTTTAATGGTACATGGCTATACATTTAACAATCCAAAATGCCGACCATCCGAAATATTTAGACGGCTCTGAATATCTACGAATCTATTATAGCAACCAACTGATTTTTTTATGTTCATATGGGCTATGAACTTTAGTTCACCTATAGGACTTTAAATAACCTGGTGATCACAAATCCAACATGGTGGCAACGCGAAGTATAGATATTCACATGGAAGTTTCTCGCAATTTAACCATTCGAGTACAGTGAAACTTGGTACAGTAAATCCTTATACGAATGTTAATCCATTGGCCTCTAATTTATTTCAATTGTTACCATAACCACAAGATGGCAGCTGTGGGAAATTTTAAAATCTCCTTGTTACTTCTTGTGTCCTATACATGCGATTGACGTTTGAATGCTACACGTACACAATAATTTTCATGTTACAGTTCATAACTCTATGACCTACATATATAAAATCCAACATGGCGACCATCCGAAATATTTAGTCGGTTCTCAAAATCTACGAATCTATTACAGGAATAAAACTGAAATTTTGTATGTTGATAGTAGCAGTTAACCTAAGTAAGCTATATGAAAATAGGCTGTATAGGTCTTCACGGATCTACTTGTTTGCCCTGTATTAATCTCATAAGTCTACTTTCATTTTTGGCAAAAATCGAAAGTAGGCTAAAAATAGTGTTGGAGGACAGGGCTAGGAAGGGAATGGAGATAGATCCGGATTTTTATGCCACTGCCGCAATGACAGACAAGAGCTGGACAAGGGAAAACTGCGATCTACGCCAAGACTGGCTGCCCACGGTTTCCATGGTAAGCTATACACAGAGAAAAGATGGCGTTATCCCAACGAAGATTTTGAATGTGAACTATGTGATAAGAAGTGTGAAACTTATCACTTTGAGGTTTGTGCAAAGAGGACAAGGTGACTGAACAGTTTTGCGGAACTCTCTTTAACTTTCCATTTGTACGCGATTAAAATTCATCAAAGGAAAAGGTTTCAAAGAATGAATATAGAAATTAATATACCATACAGAATTCTGACATAAATGTACGTCTACCCCTTATTATTCCCGTTTTCCAACGGGGTCGGGGATGAGATGCGATGAAAATCTTTGTGTCGGATGGATTTTACGGCCGGATGCCCTTCCTGACGCCAACCTCAAAAGAGAAGTTAATGAGAGATGAAATGAATGATGGTGAATGAAACTGAGCAAGGATGTGGAAGGAAGCGGACGTGGCCTGTCAGAATTTACCGTCCTGGCATATGCCCGGAGTTGAAAATGGGAAAACACGGCAAACCATTTCAAGGACGGACGACGTTGGGGCTCGAACCCACGCGTCTACCGAGTCAGCAGAGAGCTTGGCCCCTTGACCTAACGCAGCACTTTAGCCAACGTAGCCACCACTGTCGGTTAATTGTGACATAAATATAGTTCTTAAAATTTCATCTGGCATGGACTGCCTAAATCAATTACCGCACTTAAAATAACACTTTCGATGAAATTTAATTTTAGTAACTTTTTACTTTTTTTTGTCGATATTAGTGGCTCTAGTGCTAATTCCACGGTACTTTGTCTAAATATAATAATATGCTGCAGTTCTACCACTACCCCATAAATTTTACAAGTATTTCACAGACAAAATAGAACACACGGTTCACGATTTTACCACCAGGTGGTAGGATTTGTCGGTTCGTAATTGATAGCCACGAGATATTAAACAGTTGACTCAGCACAACTGGTGATATGGACTTGTCTCATGCGCTGGGGTATCTCTGCCGAAAAGTATATTTTAAGTACAGCGGAATTTGTATTTGAATATCATTAGACATGCATTTGATATTAATTCATGGTATATGTTTACCATTTTATCTTTTCAAATCAAATTGTTTAAAAATCTTAGCCTTAATACAGAAATAAAGTTCAATTGTCCCTGCTGACAGCAATAATTGAAACAGTTTTTCCACTCGAGAAACGGCTAACTCCTCTCAGATACTCCAGTTATTCGATTGTCTTTTTCTCTCGAGTCTAAATTGTATTTCGAATGGACCTGTACGAAACGAGATTTTCTCTGACTGTGTGTGTGTGTGTGTGTGTGTGTGTGTGCAGTATTAACCCATTTCTCTATCCTCGCCTTGAAGATTGCTCCTCAAGTTAGGCTGTCAGGCGATACAAATGTAGTCAACACGTGGTGCTCCCAGCGGGCATACGGTGCAATGCAGTGCAGCGGCAGACAAAGGGGCGATAGATCGGTCTCGGCTTCGGGAAATCCCCGAGGTAATGACAGTGACGCAGTGCGTAAGGGAATGATATTTTTAGAATCGACATCAAGGCAACAGCTTTCATAGTTATATAGGTCACTGATTCCAAGACTCATATTTCACAAGACTACTCTTCCACATCTAATGGAATGTCTTTTGTTGAATCTTCCTTCATGGACTGCCGGATATTGTAATGGAAATCCTAGATTACCTCCACGTCTTGTGTATTGAGTCACACTTTGTATCTCTTGCAAGAATATAAAAGGGGAATGTCTAAGATTTGTTATTTACTAGCGGCAGAGAAGAGGAATAAAATCACAAAATGAATCCATATTATCAACTTTCCTTGGAATTCAATCATCATAACATATTTTCAAATAGTAAAAATATTATATGTAATCTAAATGAAAAACCAATGGATATTTAATAAATTTATTATACCTTACTCAATAATATTACATTTATATTCGTTTATTAATGAAATGCACCAGTTCCGGCCATATTATGGTCTTCCTCAGCGATGTTGTTAAAAACAAAGAATCTAATTTATTTACGAGCAAAGCTTTGTTAGTAATATATTACTTGCATTTTCTATGAAAATGTTTATAAAAAAAAGTGTTTAAATAGATGCGGGCTTTAATTTGATGGTAGTATAAGAGTAAATTTTGCAAAAATGACATATATCTAATAGTCTACGTATTGATATGAACTTAAATCATATTTATTGTGTCCGTATTGACAATCGATCTAAAAGAAATAACCACAGGTACTGTAATTAATAAAACAAATACACCTTAGTCAAAAAAAAATTAATTAATATTTATTAATTGAATACCAGTTTCAGTCACATTATGGTCTTCTTCAGTTTTTCAAAGAAGAAAAGGCAAAAGACTAATGGAAATATACGTGCAAAGCTTTCAAAACAACATTTAAATGTGGTCTTTCTTATTAAATTTTTATCATTTAAAATGATTATGTCGACTTCGCTCGGGTCTGGCGTTACGTTACGGTGACGGGACGAAATGTATCGAGAATGCATTGAGGTGTGTGACGCCATAGTACTGCATGAGCTTCCTCCTTTTCCAGCGCTCTCTGGTGAGCGTGACGTCATCCAGCCAGCCACCTCCTTTGACCTTGGCTTGCACTTGATTTTTTCCATTATTATTATTATTATTTTTTTTTTTGCTAACGGACTTTGATTTCACGCAGCATTTGTAGCATATTAAATGATATAATGTCTAGTCTTTCAGACTTACTATCAGTGTTTTTATATAAAAACATAATATTATTTAAAAATCAGATCTGTAACAAATGCGGGCTTCAATTTGATAATATATTTTTTTTGGAAACATGACATAAATCTAAAGAGATTTTGTATTTGTATTCCCATAAATAGACTAAAATCTGTTCTTCAGAAAGATGAAAAAAAACTTTTGCTGAGTGGCGCATATGGAAAATGTTGATGAAAAAAAACCTTTACTGGGTGAAGCATAGATAGGAATGTTTATTGTAATTATCCTCTGCTCCAATGAGAACTTTTGATGCGATATGGAAAATATTGACGGTTCTTGATTAATAGCTGTTGTGTTGTAATCTCTGGTTGATTTCAATGTATATTATTGTATTCGTTGGTTTTCATTAGTAGTTGCTATTTCTATATTTCTATAAAATAGTCATTTAGATTAAAAGTCAATAAGGAAGCTATGATTAGGTTCATATCTCTATGTATAATAGGCTATGTATTGTTAAATACAAAATCGTGGATTTTCATATTAACCAAAAATGATTAGAGTATTGTTGTTGTTGTTGTTGATTTATTTAGGCAGTATGTTACGTTGTAGTCATGTATGTAATTGGGCGCGTGTAATTACTCTGATAACCTGTGTTATTGTGATGGTTGTATTAGTGTGTTTATTATTAACTGACTAGGATTGAGGAATGAGGTGGTCGTGGTTAGGAGCCATACGGGCATTTGCCTGGTAGAGAAGTGGGATACCACAGCAAACCACTATTAGTATGGCTGACGTGGGAATCCAATTCATTGTTCTCAGTTATGCCTCCGGAGGCTGAGTGGACTCCGTTCCAGACCTAAGACCAGATTTAAATTTCTTAGCGAGAATCAAATCCGGATCTAAAGGGTGACAAATGGAAAATTCATAGCGTAATTGATGTTTACTCCCCTACAGTAAAAATAGGAAAGTTGTGGGCTGGAAAAACTGATTATTATTATTATTTTTATTATTACTATTATTTTAACATCGCTATGACCATCTTATAGCGCTTATATCTTGGTCTCTAAAAATATTAACGTATTCTTGCCTTGTCATTCATGACCTGGGACCCAGCGACGTAGCCACATGCGTTAAATTGTTCATCACGACCGGGAGCGGCAGCAAGTCCAGTGATCGGAGGTTCAAAACCCAGCGCTGACAGTGGCTGTGTTGAGTGTGGTTTCCCCAGGTATTCCCTCACTCGCTCCATGCAAAAACCGGGATATTACCTTGCTTCAATTACTGGGTCAACTACCGCATCCCCGATCCTAATAACTGCACCAACACACCTTACTATAGCCACCACAGAAACACAGGTTGTCGGTCAAATTCAACTCACACTCAACTACAGATGGCTTCGGTGCACAGTGGGTCAAAATCGAAATCTAGGAGGACAAAATTATTTATTTTCATAATTAAAAAATCAAAATGTATTACTTCTACAGCATTCTCATATAATTGCCGCTCACTATTCTGGGATATAAACGCATCTTAGTGTAAATCTGTCACCACTGTTCGAGCAGTTTGAATTGGAGGGTGTATGTAAGTGGCTGTGGGTTGGTTGTTTTTTGGTTATTGTGATGCTTTAAGATGGAACACGGAGCTGAATGTATGATATTTGTAACGTGTTTCAGTCATTAATTGGCGTAATTGTTAGGTAATTTTAGCTATATTTGCATTATATAATATTTAATATTTTTTATAATTATATTTTCACTTAGATTTTTAGTATGTCGCGTCACTCTGCGTCACTTTCGACTTAATGTTAAAATGTAGATCAAGTCTTGTAGTTTACGCCTGTTATAAGATTTTTTGCATCTTTTTGCAACTTACTTAGTTATTTTACGTTTTAGAAGATGCCGCGCAACCTGTTCACACACGTTCACAACTGTTTGAAGCACTGGGTTCGACGATTATGTCAAAAGTAAATTAGGGGTAGAAAATTGTTCTGAAGAGATAACTGAATGCTCTAACCCAATGTTTCCCAAACATTTTTGTCTGTGTACCACTTTAAGAGATGAGAATATATCGCGTACCACCTAATTGTTGGGAGATATAGTAACTATAACCCCACCATCACCACCACTACGTAGCAGACCAAACGATGGATGATAAGTTGTGTTTGCTAGAGTTAGGCTGTTAGGGTTAAAGTTCAAATAATAAAAAGTGTGTCCAGTTGTTTTATTATTTATCACAATAATTATTCAAATCAAACATTCAGAAATGACAATGTACAAATAATATTAATAAAAGAACGCTTAATAATTAAACATAAAAACCAAAGATCAACTAACAACTTCAATGTGAAGGGTGAGCTTGAAGATTAGAAGCCAACTTAGGAATATCTCATTTAATATTGCTGAGACTCAAACGAAGGTCGTTTTTCACTGTAAGGAGCCTATTCCGGCATTTATTCTTGAGGTAAACAAGTGAAGAAAATGCAGTCTCACACAAGTATGAAGTAGTGAACGGCAGTAAAATTCTAACTGGTTTGTCAGCTAAGTCTGGACAGTCTGCACGCTTCTCAACCCAAATGTTCACAAGAGCCATTTTTGAAGAAGAAAACCAGTCTTCCTTTCCTGATTGTCTACTTATGGCGTAGCAGCTAGTGTTCTTGGCTATCACCCCAGAGATCCGGATTTTAACATCGAATATTGTCTACAAAGAGGTGCTGTGACAAGTACAAAACACTGTTCTACATAATTCTTTGTGTTCTTCCCATGTACGTATGCCATTTAACAACAATAAATACATTTCTTCAATATTTAAAACTTAGTTCTCCCACATTCTTCCCTACTACCCCATAAACCTACATTCACGTTGCGAAAGCTTGCACGGGCCCACTAGTCTTATAAATTTCTTTAATACTTTAGCTACATACAGCTGTGATTACTGTTGATTAACTGTGAATATTTGAAGCTTCTAGTTGTTACCGTTACCTAACAATGAAGCTTTACTTGAGCAGCTACATTTTTGGTTAATCTGCTCTACCGGGTTGCCACATGTTATCAGATATTATCAGGCGAAATTCCACACACACACCCACACACACGGGGTTAAATATCCACGATGGCCAAGGCCTTTAATCGAAACAACAACAAAAACAACAACAACAACAACAACAACAACAAAAACTTCCCCGCATGTATCAGTTATCATTCCTACACTGCACATCATTATTCTCACTTCGGTATTTTAACCGCATCGTAGTGCATTGGTTAATCGTTTTCTTTATCGTTTTACTCTCCAGGGTTGGCTTTTCCCACGGACTAAGCGAGGGATCCCACCTCTACCGCCACTGAGGGCAGTGTCCCGGAGCTTGTGACTCTAGGTTGGGGATACAACTGGGAAGTGTGACTAGCAATACGCCGAGGCCGCCTCACCTGCAAAGCGAACAGGGGCCTTATAATTTTTTTTAGCGTATGGCATTTAGTGCCGGGAGTGTCCGAAGACATGTTCGGTTCGCCAGTTTTGTAGCTGCTTCGAGGCGGACACCCAATGGGTGATCTACACGTACCGTCGTGTGTGGAGTGTTGTCTGGGGAGGAAAGTTTGAATGTAAGGTCGAGGAGTTTAAAGGTAGCGGCTGTGGCCTATAGTTAGGGACCAACCCCGGCATTTGCCTGGAAGGAAGATGGGAAACCACAGAAGACCATCTTCAAGGTTGCCGGTGGGGGGATTCGAACCTCCTCGCCTCCCGGATGTGAGCGGCTGCCAGCAGTCATGCCGTAACGACCACGGCTAACTCACCCGGTTTCAAACGATGTACATTGAAGTGTACGCTGGTAAGCAGCCTCAGGGACCGTTTTCCGTTGATAATTCTGGACTCGCTGTATTTTCAAAGCTAGTTCAACCGATTGGTGGATCTGGAAGATGTTTCGTAAGGAACTTACATGTGTTACCTTTGTGGAATGCACTTATGAGGGCTGGGAAGAGTGGGAGGGTTAGGCGAGGCAGTGGGAGGGAGGCGGCTGTGGCTTTACGGTAGGTTTCCCAGTGGGGAAACCGCGGAAAACCACTTCGAGGATGGCTGAGGTGGGAATCGAACGCCATCTACTCATTTGGACCACCCGAGGCTGAGTAGACCCCGTTCCAATCCTAATACCCCTTTTTAAAATTTCGTGGCAGAGCTGGGAATCGAACCTCCACGCTGACCACTTCATCATGGAGGCGACTGGCATTGGTTAATAAACTAACTTAATTGAGGATATTGACTGTTAGAAGTTATGAACTTTTCCGTTGGAAGAAAATGAATTGGTGAACCCCAGCACGGACCGTTATGTACGAGAAAAATGGAGAGAGCTGTGATGATATTGTGAAGATAAGGCAGTGGAGAATATGAAACGGCAATGGGGATTACAATAAACGATAAAGAATAAGAGATGTGAACTTGCGATATAAACGTGCTGGAAAATGTAGACGAAACTGCTGAGTGAGAAGGTAGAGGAATTTATTGGTGCCATAAAGGTCTGATGGGAGGCCGTTGTGACTTCCTGGGTATCTATGAGAGTACATACCCTTCTGTTCCCCGTCCGCTTCCGGAAACTAGGTCAATGTTTCCGGAAACATACGATATCACGTAGTTTGCCTCAAAGCACGAGCAGTTGAAAGTAATAACATTATGCATTAGTAACATAGTCCATAGGAATAAAAATGTAATCATATGGACACCTCATACTCTGCTGTGGTGGAATAATGGTAACTTTGATGCCATTTTACAGTGTTGCCATATTAACAATTAATATTGTATCTTTCAGTCGGTCACCACAAAAATCGTCCCAATTACTGGAATATGTGAAAAATAACCTTAAATAAATTCGGGTAAACTCTACAGTCATTGGCACTGCTTTCATTTATTTGAATATAATAGTATTTGTACAACAATAACATTGCCACAGAGTGTTTTATCTTTCCATTCTATTACTCCTTGACCTCAATACTTCATCTTACTGCCACCAGGTGAACAGTTTTGAAGTGAATGTCGGAACAAGTTGGTGTTGTTCATCACCGCTGGTATTTTGTTGACATCTTACAGTTTTGTTCAGGTTACTAGTTCCAAACTTTGATCTTTGGAGCTCAGTATACAAACTGTATTTTCAGGGTAAGTGTGAAATCATGTTGAATATTCCTTAATAAATTTGTTCTGTGTTTATAAAGCACACTAACCTATAATCATGCTGTGTAATGGGGATGCCAATTACTGTAATAAAAATAACTATAAAATACAGTACTTGACACCCTGTGCCAATAACTGATTTTGGTTTTCACAGTCTTGCTCCATGTCTAAGGTCTTGAGCAATGCGTTTCAAGTGGGAAAGAATATTGTTCTACATGTCTGTATTAAAACAGGAGGCTCACAAAGAAAAGAAAGGTGCCAAGAACTGTCTGTTTGCTCACTTAATATTTCATAACCGATTTATAATATGTTAAGGCTCTATATTTAGTTTCTTAATATTTATAATCAATATTCATACTGTACAGAACATGAGACAAAAAAAAAGACAAACAACAGCAGATTTTCTGATCAAAATTATTCATTTAATTGATAAGTGTCCTTAAAATGCCAATAACTGTACAGTTTACCCTATATTTGTTTAAGATTTACATGTATTGTTACTCCCGTATACGAAGTTGGAAACCACGGAAAACCACTTCGAGGATGGCTGAGGTGGGAATAGAACTCCCTCTACTCATTTGGACCATCCGAGGCTGTGTAGACCCCGTTCCAGTCCTCATTCCACTTTCCAAATCTTGTAGCAGAGCCAGGAATCGAACCTTGGACCTCCGAGGTGGTAGCTAAGGAAGCTGACCACTACACCACGCGACGGTATGGTTTCTAACGTAGGGCCACGGCCGCCTCCTTCCCCCCTTACTTGTCTATCCCTCTCACTCTTCCCATCCCCCCATCAGGCCCTTGTTCACATTGCTGTTGAGGCCGCCTGGGCGAAGTGCTTGTCACACTCCCCACTGTATCTCCAAACTCAGAGTCTCAAGCTCCAGGACACTGCCCTCAGTGGCGGTAGAGGTGGGGTCCCACGCTTAGTCCGTGAGAAAAGCCAACCCTGGAGGGTAAAACGATAACGATAAATATATTTATATATAAGGTGCGTTCAAAAAGTAACGAACCGGAGGCATAATTACAGAAACCAGTACCTGTATGTTAGAAGTATTGACCCTGGCTGTTGAGGCACTTGTCCCACTGTGACACGAGGCGGTGAATGGCTGTCTCATAAAATTCCCTGGGCTGCGATGTGAACCAGTTCCGTACGTACAGCTGGACGTCGGCGTCCGAGGTGAATCGTTGGCCCCGCAGATACCTATTCCGGGGACCAAACATGGCGTAATCACAGGGAGAGAGGTCTGGACTGTATGGAGGGTGGCCGAGAACCTCCCATTTGAATTTCTGTAGGAGTGCCGCGACTGTGTTGGCCGTATTTGGTCGTGCATTGTCGTGGAGCGACCACGGCGGCTATGGCGTTCATTGTCACTCGGCGGTCCTGGGTAATGAGTGCATCAATCATCTGGACGTTGTTATCGGTAATGCAGGGGGGGGGGGGGGGAGGTGGCCCAAACCGGGCATCATCGGCTAACGACACCCGTCCTTCCCTGAAGCGCTTGTTCCACGCCTTGACCCTTGCAAGGGACATGCAGTGTTCGCCGTACACTTGTGACATTGGGCGATGAATGTCCGTTCCCCTACTCCTTCCGCTGTCAGAAACCGAACAACACCTCTTTGCTCTTCGGTTGACGCCTCCATGTCACTGTTTGCAATGCGACTGGCAGCGTTGGACGATTGATGCATGCTGCTGCTCGCTTTGTATCGTCACGTGACGTGCACGCGTGCCCTCTAGCGACGGGCTGTGACCTTCCACGCTCTGGTCGGAACCACACCTCATTACACACGCCACGATTATCCGATGTAGTTACCGGTTTGCGCATTCCAGCCTCCGGCTCGTTACTTTCTCAACGCACCTTATATAATTCTTCGACACGTGTGTATGAGACTGAACTCCTCCTAAACGGCTGGACCGATTTTGATGAAATGTTGTATGTACATTAGAGTGGGTCCCTGTATGGTTTAGATTCCCAATGGGACCCGGTAGGTGGCGTAGCGACCAAAAATGTAGGATGAAAACACTTTTAGAACCTCAAGATACAGTCAACAAAACGAAAACCGTCGTCATGGAAACAGCTAGGCTTATTGAAAACTTAACTCTCAGCTAAACAGGGTCATCTTCCTCACTAATTCTCCCAAGCCCGTTCCCTTGGGAATGGTTTCTTCTAAAAAGTTCACGAATAATTGACTTTATCAGAATAATTCATGGTTATGATTTTGTACCATAGGTGGCGGTGATGTCGAATTCTTGATTCTTGAAGTAGGCTTCCATGGAAATGATTTGAGTTTTTAGCCTACTTTTCAAATTTCGTAAAGTTAAGGATGAAAGTAGACTTATGAGAACGATCCGGGCAAATGTCTCTCTGTCTGTCGGTCTGTATGTCCCCTCCTATAAACTCCTAACCGAATGCAGCTATCGAAACCAAATTTGGTACAAGTTAAGATCTATACGTGAATATCTCACGGCCATATTTGAAAATGATGTCAGTAATACCAACTGCTGAAACATCACAATTGAAATTTGAGCTGTATGTTGGATATCTCGGAAGGTATAGTTGGGAACTGTTCCATAATTGGCACACACATAGATAATAATATTCCCGAATTATTTGCAGGAGTACATACACGACAGTGTTGCTAACAAGGTTCTAAGCCTGCTGATAGGTCCAATTTTTAATGCATGTAACTTATATACTATAAATTGAATATCAACCAAATTTTGTATGTTCTATGTTTACCGTAACAGATATGACTATGCGTATGGTTAAGAGCCGCCAGGGCTGCCAACTGTTCATTTATGTTCAGTCTATTTTTTAAAATCCTATTACCAATATATCAGAAAGTATGCAAACTACCAGCTTTAACTTTGCACACCTTTAGTAGGCTACCTGACATTATGGATTAATTTGTAGTAAATAATATACGTCAGTGCTGCCAAAATGATTCTAAGGCTGCTGATAGGTCCAATTTTTAAATGCATGCAACTTCTATACTACCAAATGAATGTAAACGGAATTTCGTTTGTGCTTTGTATGCCATAATTATTGATATGACTATGAATATTCTTAAGAGCCACAAGGGCTGCCAACTGTTAATAATTGCTCTGTCTCTATTATTTTATCCTATATTAATATATAAGAAAGTATGCAAGTCAACAGCTCTAAACTTTGCACACGTATAGTAACCGACATTCTAGATTAATTTGGAGCATCTAATATACGCTGTGCTGCTAACATGATTCTATGCCTGCTAAAAGGTCCAATTTTTAAATATACCTATGTAACTTCTATACTAACAAATGGATTTCATCGAAAATTGGCACAATAACAGGTCATAATATTTCAGATTATTTCTAAGCAACACATACTTGACATTCTTGGCAACATGACTTAACACGCGCTGATAGATCCAATGTCTAACTGTATGTAATGTCCATACTATCCATTGAACTTCAACCAAATTTGGATGTGCATTTTGTACCATAGGAAACGGAACTAAGAATATATTTAGAGTCACCAGGGCTGCCAACTGTAGTGCTATATTAGGCTACACTATATTAGGTATATTTCGAACCAATTAGAAATGTCAGTATTACGAACTTAAATTCTTCATCATATTAGACAAAATCATTGGCTTGAATCTTTAATTTTGTGAAAAGTAGGCTTTCGTTCGTCACGGAACTACTTTCGTCTTTAAAAATCAATGCCACATGTATCTTAGTATAAAGTTCAACGAAAATTCAAATATGTTTGTTGAACCCGCTCTATATATTCGGGCAGGACAACGTCTGCCGGTCCTCTAGTTATTCAGGGTGCGTTCAAAAAGTAACGAGCTGGAGGCATAATTACAGAACAAATACCTGTATGTTAAAAGTAATGGCCCTGGCTGTTGAGGCACTTGTCCCACTGTGACACGAGGCGATGAATGGCTGTCTCATAAAATTCCCTGGGCTGCGATGTGAACCAGTTCCGCACGTACAGTTGGACGTCGGCGTCCGAGGTGAATAGTTAGCACCGCAGAACCATTTTCAGGGGACCAAACATGGCGTAATCACAGGGAGAGATGTTTGGACTGTATGGAGGGTGGCCGAATTTCTGCAGGAGTGCCGCGACTGTGTTGGCCGTATGACGTCGTGCATTGTCGTGGAGCAGAATGACCCCACGGGTGAGATTGCCTGGTCGTTTTGTTTTGATCGCTTGGCGAAGGGTGGTCAAGGTTTGCGAGTATCGCTGGACATTCACTGTTGTCCCGTGCGGCATGAAGTGTATCAGAAGGGGGCCATCTTGGTCAAAGAAGAACGTCAGCATTACAGGCAGCGTTGGACGATTGATGCATGCTGCTGCTCGCTTTGTGTCGTCACGTGACGTGCACGTGTGTCCTCTAGCGACGGGCTGTGACCTTCCACGCTCTGGTCAGAACCACACCTCGTTACACACGCCTCGATTAGCCGATGTCGTCACCGGTTTGCGCTTTACGGCTCGTTACTTTTTGAACGCACCTTATATAGTAATTGTTACGAACTATTGAAGTAGAAGAAAAATAAGGGATGACATGTTTCGCCATTTTATTCCATGAGCAGATGGTACAACAGGTGACATAAACAATCGCCATAAGAATCCACATCCGTGGCTGGTTACACAACGGAAGGATCGTTAGCGGAGGGGGAATGACGCATGCGCAGAGCGCCGACGAAGAGAGAGGAGCAGCTGACCGGCGTGCCCGATATCATTCCAGTACAACTCATGATGGCAGACAGACGTGTACTGACAATGTGGTCACCAATGGAGTCCGTGCTGTTATCCGGTATGAATGGGCACGTGGGGGTAGTGTGTCAGTCATCCATGAACGCCTACAGACCGTGTGTGGTAAAGTGATCATGTCCCGTCGCCGGTGTTACATGTTCAGTGAAGGACAGCAGAGTGTGGAGGATGAAGATCGAAGTGGGCGTTTCTCCACATCTCGAATGAAGACAACATTGCTCGGGTATAGGACATGGTGTTAGAGGACGGGCGCATAACCAGCATGGTTTCTTCAAACTGACAATGACACAGGTTAGAGGTCAAAATTCAATACTCACCAAAGTACACGGGGCTAAATGACCATGACGTTCAAACCTCTCAAATGATACAAAACAACAACAGCTCCATACCCAAATCCTTCCTTGTTTAAAAGTACACACACAGACAAGCACAGTGACACAGGTTGTCAGAAAACTTCTACACACACCTAAGTATCCCGGCCTACATGACCACGATACCGCAAAACCATTAAAGAATCAACATCAGCAACAACAACAAACAGCAGACTCTACTGCGGATCATCGACAGCTTCCTACACAAATCCTTCCTCATTTACTGTACAAGTATACACACAAGTACAGACATCACAGTGACACAGGTTATCAGACGCCTTCTACAAACATCCATGTACACGGGGCTACATGACCATGATGCCGCAAAGCCCCTAAAGAATCAACAACATCAGACTCTACCGCGGATCAAGAACAATGAATTTTAATCCCTGTAGTCCAGTGTTGAAATATGTGGTGATGTAAGTAGACTATAATTCTATAATATTTTCGAATGCAAATACACACTAAATATGCTTAAGATTATATCAGGTAAGTTGTTATAAATCAGTAAATATATAAATAATCAAGTAAGAAAATTGATGCCATTTGGATTTGAGCCTCAAACCTTAAGATTCGGAGCCAAGCACGCTACCACAAGTGTCTCAATGTCTTGTTTTACCTGTATGCGCTCATATTCCATTCATCAGATTGCGATGAAACTTTGTTGAACTGTTGTGCAATACATCATCATTTTAAGGCCAGTTGGATGTCGTTATGACCAAGTTCATCTGCATTTAGAAATACACTGTAGGTTTGGTAGCGTTTTGTAGAGCTATTTGTATTGTATTTTGGAACTGATGATGCTCACTTAACGAAACCAACTCATACAACCTGTTCTTTATCTCTTCACTCACCTTCCATTGTCTCTACGTTTTTATCCTAGAAACCATTCATTGTTATTTTCAATTATGTGCTTGTCATTTGAGTTCCGTGTACTGTGGGTGTGCGTTGAAATTGTCTAATAACTTGTATCATTAAAGTATCTTTAGTGGTGTGTGCATTTGTAGATTTAACGTAAAAACATTCCAGCATTTACCAGGGATAGAAGTGAAAATTTAGGATAAACAACTTTTTAACCTTTAGACCAGAATTACATTTGGTAGCAAAGACGGGAATAGAACCCAGGCTCTTTGGTACCTTAGAGCTCGGAAGGCAGACATCAGCCATTCAAATACATTTGACGATTAACCGTAGAGTGTTTTCACGCCCACAGCCAATGTAGAAGTTATTAATTCAATGTCCGTTTAAACTAATCTGGCTGCGCAGTCACCGGCGTGCTGGTATTTGTTCCGAAGGTAACCATAGACATGGTAGTAAACATATTGACAATGGTATCTCTCACTTAGGCACTTTCAAATGTGAGCAGTCTGTGTCGGGACTTGATCCCGCAAACTTGGGTACAACAATTTATGCCAGATTCACTAGTCCACCAGCCGTAGTTATTGTCAGGGTAATTAATAAACTTATTATTATAGCGTGGCAAGTTAGACCTGGCCTGTCATGGCGGAGTCTCGTCTAGGAGGGGAAGTGGTGGGATCACTAGGCGCAAATGCGATTTCCCCTCTTTGGTGCAACAGCTGTTTGGGGCTGCTCGCTGTTCGTCGTGGTTATATTATGCAAGCATAAAGTATCGAATAGGAGCACTCTCAGTGACATAGCATTGGTATTGGTGGTAATGAACTGAGAGCGCGCCCACTTCACACACTCCTGACAGCAAGCTTGTTGCCGTGCTTGTCAAAGAACAGAGAGGCTCAGTCTTGCTTCGCGTGCCTTGACAGCATCTGTACCCTGCCAAGGTCCTGGGAATAATGACTACTTGGCAACATCTAACCAGCGCGTGACGAAGTATGTGCTCACTGGTTGACAAAGAATCCAGGCGGGGGGATGACGTAATGCAACTGGACGCACATGCGCATCGGAAGGTTCAGATCTAACTTGTTCCGTTATACACGAATGAAGCACTACCTACTCATTAAATTATTGAGTTACTAGCAGAAGTACCCGTTCATCGAACGTTGTTCGGTGTTAACACCAGACATTATCAATTAAGTTACTGTTGCAATGGTTAGAGGTTTGTCATTCTTTCATAAGTTTATCAGAATGAAGTTAGTTTTCTGGGAATATAACACACACAGTTTATCTAAGGGCCTTAAAATATGGCTTTCGGAGACCCTTTATAGACTCCCGAATTTTGTGTCTCACATTGAGAAGCGCAACATATGCTTTGGTCGTCCTCCTAGGATAATATTCAGCCTACTTATGAGACTTATGAGATCGATCCGGGAAAATGTGTGTCTGTCTGTCTGTCCTTCTGTCTGTCTGTCTGTCTGTCTGTCTGGCTGTGTGTGTCCCCCCCCCTATCAACTCCTAAACGGCTGCAGCAATCAAAACCAAATTTAGTATGAGTAAAGACGTCCACCGGAATATCTCACGTCCATATTTGAAAATGAAGTCAGTGCTACCAACTGCTGAAAAACGCACTAGAAATTTGAGCTCCATGTTGGATATCTTGCAAGGTATGCATGGGAGCTATTCGAAAATTGGCACACATGTAGATAAGACTATTACAGTTGAATTTCCAGGAGGCCAACCGTGACAGTGTTGCCAAAATAATTTTAAGCCTTCTGATAGGTCCAATGTATAAATGCATATAACTTCTACTCTATCAATTGGATTTCAACCAAATTTTGTATGTAATATCTGTACATAAACAGATATGACTGAGAGTATTCTTAAGAGCCACCAGGGCTGCCAACTGTAAATAATTTCTCTCTCTATTTTTTATCCAAATACCAATATATCAGAAAGTATGCAAGCCGACAGCTTTAAATTATGCACACGTATAGTACCTGACATTTTATATTAATTTGGATTAACTTATATACGTCACTGCTACCAACATGATTCTAAGCCTGCTGAGAAGTCCAACTTTAAATACATGTAACTTCTATACTATCAATTGGATTTCAACCAAATTTCGTATGTGCTATATACCATAACAGATATGACTATGCGTATTCTTAAGAGCAACCAAGGCTGCCAACTATTGATAAATGCAGTTTCTATTTTTGTTACCCTAATATCAATAAATCAGAAAGTATGCAAGCAAATAGTTCTAAACTTTCCACACCTATAGTAGCTGGCATTTTAGATTAATTTGGAGTAACTAATATACGTCAGTGCTGCCAACGTGATTCTAAGCCTGCTGATAGGTCCAATTTTAAAATATATGTAACTTCTAAACTAACTAATGGATTTAATTCAAAATTGGCACAACAATAGATCATATTATTTCAGATTATTTCTGATCAATACATGCATGACATTGTTGCCAACATGATTTTACGCGCGCTGTTAGATCCAATGTTTAACTGCATGTAACGTCCATGCTATCCATTGGTCTTGAACCAAATTTTGTATTCTGTACCTTAAGAGATGGAACTAAGAATATATTCAGTCACCAGGGCTGCCAACTGTAGTGCTATATTAGGCTACATTATGCCAGGTATATTTTGTACTAATTAGATATTTCGATATTACCAACTTAATTTCGTCATTATTCTAGATATGTTCATATTCTGTAGAATAATCACTGGCATGAAAAGTAGGCTGTATAGTTCTTCACGGAACTTCTTGTTATATTTCGCCTGTTTTAGCATGTATATTGAGACGTTTTTCTGTATATCCACCCTTCTACTGTATGAAAAGTACGGTGAAGAGTTTTATAAATGATTGGTGTATTGACTCTCATGGTTACCACACCCAATTTTACGATGCACCAAGCATCCGAACACGAGTTATAGGCGTACATAAAGATACACAGAAAGACAGACAGACAATTCTATTGTCTACAACATATCACCCAGATATCCAAATATGGGTATATCTACCACACAGTATCAAACAAAATCATCCTTACGATGAACCCGTATGTCGACAACAACAAAAAAGTTAAAATGTGTCTCAAACTAAATTCACCTAACGTGAACTTCCTGACGTGAAATAGAATTGAAAGCCTTGACACGAAACGCAATACACGTCACATAAAAACTGACCCTCTACGTTGTGTTAGGTCCCCATGCTCTTTCATAAATTATAAAGGCTTGTGGTGCATGATAATTCAGGTTCTTCAGCCTCAAATGGCCCAAATTCCTAAAAGCCGCAAAAAATGCTGATTCAATTCAGGATTTTTTGAAATAATATTGCTGTTTGGAGATATAGGCCTAATAGACCTTCTGTACTATATGTAAAAATTGCATGAAAAATTCTAGGTTACCCCTTGACCCCCTTAATTGCATTGATGAATTATACACTACGATGGTTCCGTGATAACCTTATAGCCATTTGCAAACTTTCACAGAATTGTAATAAATGGAGTGACATTGCTTCTTACAGAAATAGATGGAAAGTTGGATGCCACCCCTTGAGATAATGTTGTCAAGGTTACCGATTTGCATTGCTTCATTAGTTTGTTAAATTTAATTAAATTAGTTTCCTGGGAAAATTTCAGAAATTGTTTGATTTAGAGCCTAATAATGTAGTTTTCGAGGACCCTTTAGGGCCCCCGAGTTTTGTTTCTGGCACCGAGGGGCATTTCTCGTCGTTGTACTCCACTATATAACACTAATAATAATAATATAATATAGGGATAGGAATACAATAGACGTTCCGTACCACACCAACAGGTGTAAATCGCGTGAAAACATCTAGATTACCCCTTGAACCCCTTAAGCGCATTATACGTATTGATGAATTTTACAGCTTTAATTAGTTCCGTGATAACCTTCTAGCCGCTTGCACACTCTCACACTAATGTAATAAATTAATGGAATTGCATTGCGTCTTACAGCAATGGATGGACTTCTGAGAATCTGTTGCCATGGTTACCGGCTTGCATTCGTTCATAAGTTTATTAAATGAAATTAGTTTTCTGGGAATATCTAAAGAACGGTTGGTTTTAGGGCCTCTCACATTGAGGGGCTGAAAATGAGCTATGTCTCGTCCTTCTACGCCTATTTCAGCATATATTTTAAGGGGGTAAGCCCCCATTTATGAGAGGTACGGAGAAGAGTTACATCAATGATTAGTGTCGTGCCTCTGATGGATATCTGTACCAAATTTTGCGATGATACACCCAGCCGTTCTCGAGTTATAAGGGAACAAAGTTGTCCTCAGACAAACAAACTTACAGACAGACAAAAAAAAAAAATTTTCGCAAGCTTCCATCATAAAACAGTCTGAAACGCGTAAATAACTCAAATTTCCGTAGAAATTCAGAAAAAAAAAAAGAGACAAACTTTCATTTTTATATATAAAGAGATATAGGCTACTGCACCGGTCAGTGTTGACCGTGTTTTATTGCACACATTTAGGTTTTACTCGCTAACCGTCGGAGATAAACGAAAAGTGATACGGACCTTTCGGATAGAAAATTAAATGTTAAAGCTCGTGTATGCCATCAAAAGTTTGCTGTTTCTTAGCGTTCTCTTTTTATTTGAAATGGGAACACGAAATTTTGAAACCAAAGGGTGTAGTAACGTCACAAATGTTAGTTTTACTCGCTAACCGTTGGAGATACAGGAGTAGTGGTTAATGGATGGTTCTACACCCACCGCCACCGCTCCACCGCTAAGATGGCGGCGGCGCGACATCTCTCGAACGCATGGTCAGATTTTGACGAATGAGGTGTCATTGAACTCGGGCTGACACCCCCTTTCCAATGGAAAACATATTTCCACCCCAAAAATAAAACCTACCCTTACTAGGGGGTGAAATTGTAAATTTTTAGAGAATCTCGCTTTCCAAGTGCAACATGTGAGAGTTTGAATGCCAATATGGAATTAAACGTTGTTCTACACAAGAGACATGTGTACGGTGGAAAGCCACTATGAATTAATATGCTTGTTTTTCGTTTTATACGCATGTCCACTCATAGCTTTTGTAAGAGGACGGGCTCTTTAAAGACGGTGGCTGTAGTGTAGCCTAACCTAACCCATTCCACGAGGGGTGATCATAAAGTATTTCAAGCGGTGCTTGTCGATAGGCAAACCAATAATTAAAGAGGGGTATGTTAGACCTTGAGGCGATAACCCCTTTTGATTGATCCCTGTTGACTGGTCCCTTTTGATTGATGTAAAAGGAATAATATTCAGGCGATGCTCAAAACTGAGGTCAACAAGATGTCGAGGCAATATGAAAAGTAGAAATGGTGTGGTTTTAAGTGTGAGTGATCATCAATGTAGTGCTCCAGACAAAACACTGATGGTGTTTACAAAAAATCATCAGAATGCTAAAAAGTTAGTACAAGAGAAAGATGTTGCTACTCATAATAGTGCATTGTTTGTTGAGCAACGTTTAACCCCTGTTGTAAAAGTTATGTTGTATCCATCTTCCACGTCTCAAGAGTCATCAACATCACGGACTAGCAAGAGGTAGTGCTGTCGGTGTTGTTTTAAGGGGCTGAACTACAAAGTCATCTGCCCTTGATATGCAAGTGGATCGAAAAGGACTAGATAGTAATAGACAAAAGAGAGTTGTAGTTTGTATATAACTATTGTACAAGTACTTACATTAAGTAAATAAAAATAGTGTATGGGTATTGTCTGTTTTTCTTAATTGCTATCCCCATGTCCCACTATTAATGCAATTGTTAACCATCAACAGTCTCTGACTATGTTCGGAAGGAGAGTGACCTTAAACAATACACTCTATCTATGGTTTGTGTACCGAGTATCACAATAATACAGTGTGGTGAAGCCATGTTGAGGCAATAGTTATATCAGGTAAGGGATTCAACCCCTTGCTTTCTTGTACAGAAAATTTGATCATAAGTCAAACACCATAACCACTCGGTCAACCTGACAGTTACTAATTTAATTATTTTTGTGGACTTGAGTGTTTATAAAACTTTTTCCAGTATACATTGACTAAACCACTTGTTTGTTTTGAAATATAGATTTTGTTTTGTTAGACCATAACATTGCAGTTATGAGTCTTGTGAACTGGGTGTTTAATATAGGGTTAAAGGCATTTTAAAATAATTTTAGAAAAGCTCTTAGGTATTGTGTCATGGGTTTTAGTAATGCATTACTGTTCGTTGACTAACATTTTCCGTTACACAACATTATTTTGGTGAGCTCTACATGTTGTTGTTTGAGTCGTCAGTCCTTTGACTGGTTTGATGCAGATCTCCATGCCTCCCTGCCCCGAGCTGAACGTTTCATCTCTATATAGCTACAACACCCTACATCCAAGGCTATCCTTTTAACATATTATAACCTTTGATCTCCCCTACAAGCTCTTGGGTTCAATTCTTAGATTTAACACAAACTTTTAAAAGTGGTATGACAACTAAAACTAGTCTACTCAGTCTCGGGTGGTCCAAATAAGTAGAGAGGGTTTGATTCACACCTCAACCATAGAGCACCATTTTTGGCCTACTTTCGATTTTTGCAAAAAATGAAAGTAGGCTTATGAGATCACTACAGGGCGAAAAAAAAGTGTGTCTGTCTGTGTGTGTGTATGTGTGTGAGTCTGTGTGTGTGTGTGTGTGTGTGAGTGTGTGTACTCTGAATGTCTGTCCCCCCCTATCAATTCGAACACGGTGAGCGCAAATTGAACGAAATTTGGTACAAAGGTAGCACTAGCAAAGGACACCTCAGTGTCATGTTTTATATCGCCGCCATCTTGACGGAAACGTAATGGCGGCCACACAAATGTTCAAAGCTTAAATCAAATTACGACTAACCTAATCATCCGATCTCTACCAAATTTTGCAACAACATACCTTTATGGAAGGAGCATCCTTTGACAATTATAATAGGTCATTAGCCTAATAGTTTGCGGATGGCGGCCATCTTTGTGTCAAAATCGATTACCCCTGTTAATTCGAACACGGTGAAACCGAATGGAATGAAATTTGGTACAGAGGTAGCAATAGCAAAGGGCACTTCAGTGTTATGTTTTATATCGCCGCCATCTTGACGGAAACGTAATGGTGGCCACACAAATATTCAAAGCTTAAATCAAATTACGATTAACCTAATCATCCGATCTCTACCAAATTTTGCATCAACAAACCATTATGGAGGGAGCATTCTTTGACCAAACTAATAGGTCATTAAACGAATATTTTGCGGATGGCGGCCATCTTTGTGTGAAAATCGATTCACCCTATTAATTCGAACACGGTGAAACCGAATGGAACGAAATTTGGTACAGAGGTAGCACTAGAAAAGGCCACCTCAGTGTCATGTTTTATATCACCGCCATCTTGACGGAAACGTAATCGCGGCCACCCAAATGTTAAAGGCTAAAATGTAATTACGACCAACCTAATAATCTAGTCTCTACCAAATTTTGCAACATAAAATCTTTATGTGGGAAGCATATTCTGACCAAACTGCAAGATCATCAGCCCAATAGTTTGCAGATGGTGGCCAAGTATGTGTGCAAATCGATTCCCCCTATCAATTCAAACACAGTGAAACCGAATGGAACGAAATTTGGTACAGAGGTAGCACTAGCAAAAGGCACCTCAGTGTCATGTTTTTTATCGCCGCCATCTTGACGGAAACGGAATGACGGCCACCCAAATGTTAAAAGCTTAAATCAAATTTCGACCATCCTAATAATTTGATCTCTACCGGATTTTGCAACAACATGCCTTTTTGTGGAAAGCATCTTATGACTGACTACAAGGTCATCAGCCCAATAGTTTACAAATAGCGGCCATGTATGTGTGCAAATCCATTCCCCAGATCAATTCAAACACGGTGAAACCGAATTGAATGAATTTTTTTACAGAGGTAGCACTAGCAAAGGGCACCTCATATTCATGTTTAATATCCCTATAGCACGTTGTATTTAAACACGCTACTACAACCAACATTCAATTATACTCCCTGAAAAGGACAAAGAGTTATAACAATACCCATGCATTTAGGAGAAAGTTGGCTATATGTTCTTTACAGAACATCTTGTTTTTTTTATAATGTTAGCCATTTGTTCAATTTCTACCGGATTTTGCAACAACATGCCTTTTTGTGGAAAGCATCTTATGACTGACTACAAGGTCATCAGCCCAATAGTTTGCAAATAGCGGCCATGTATGTGTGCAAATCCATTCCCCAGATCAATTCAAACACGGTGAAACCGAATTGAATGAATTTTTTTACAGAGGTAGCACTAGCAAAGGGCACCTCATATTCATGTTTAATATCCCTATAGCACGTTGTATTTAAACACGCTACTACAACCAACATTCAATTATACTCCTTGAAAAGGACAAAGAGTTATAACAATACCCATGCATTTAGGAGAAAGTTGGCTATATGTTCTTTACAGAACATCTTGTTTTTTTATAATGTTAGCCATTTGTTCAATTTCACATTTCACACATTGCAATTTGTCAATTTTCCATTTGCATTTTTTGAAATGACAGTTTGATGTTTTTGATTTTTATGATATGGAAACATGGATTTTCAATTTTCATATTTACACATTTGTCAATTTCCCATTTGCATATATTTTCTTAAATGTCCGTTTAAGGTTTTTTAATTTTGTCTATATGGAAACATGGATTTTCCATTTTGCTGTTTACACATTTTTTATTTATTTTGTGTATGTTGAAAAACGATATTTCCAAAACAAGATTTTTTATTTTTCATTTTATGATTTTGTAAATGATCTTAATGTGAGTGCTTGACCATGGCAATAATACAGTCTATATATGTGTGTTAGCGGAACCGTAGAGGCTTATTACTACTGCAAGTAAGAATGTTTTACAAAATAACGACTCTCTACCACTGCATTTGAAAAACAAAACTATTGAAAAAAATCTATTTTCCATTCATATATAAGTGCCAATTCTCCCTCTCCCCACCCTACCTCACCGTATTTTCTCTGGTAAAACAATCAATGCTTCTATATATCTCTTTTTATATATATATATATATATATGTTTTCTCTTGTCCACAAGATAAAAATTATGGTTGCTGGATTGTATCCTGCACTGTTTATGCGACATACCTTTTGCCAGTTCATAAAACCGTTTGGTAGTTCTCTACACATAGCGATTTTACAACTGCTCAACCTACGCCTTTTGCTTGTTTGGCTTTCTTACAGTCTAGTATGCGATAGGAAGCATTAACTGTATATCAAACACAGTCCACCTTTGTATTTGTAATCTAAGTAATAATTTGAAAAGAGACAAGTGTAATCAGTTTTAAACATTATCTCTGCTTTTGTTTGTTTGTTTGTTTATGACATGCATATTAACCTAAAATCAAACCCTAGTCTACCTTAGTGAAAGGCTAACAGTTTAACCACTGCGTCACCATACCCTTCTTTCTTAGTTTGATTCGTTCTAGGCCTTAGAGCTAGAAATCGAGTTAAGATCTCCAGTGAAAGAGGCACATGTGCTCACCACTATAGCACGTAATGTTTAGCTGGTAACATTAGACAACCGAAAATGATTGTATATCTGTTAGCCAATCATTTCTGTCATTTGCCTACTGTGTGAGCACTGCCTGCAATACAGTTTAGTTTAGAACAAGCGTGTGTGTGTGTGTATAGATTATTAGCCTCAGGTATTTAAAACTTGTTGTGTGTAGCGACCATCTTGTCCCAGTAACCACTGAGCAAGTTTTCACAGTCAACCCATAAAAACTGCATAGGATAGTTGTATGTGGTTCATGTACTAGGGTGTGTGCATTAGCACCATGCACTAGCTTTACCTTACCCTCTATAGGTAGAGCGTTATCCCTTTCCTTTTTAACATTACCAATGACCACATCCACCCACAAGTTTTACACTTAAACCCTTGGCTTGTTTTCGATTAGGTTTGGTTCGGTTTGGTTGGGTTTGATTCAGCTTGGTTCAGTTTAGTTCAATGTAGTCACCATTTTGTTTCTTTAGCTATCCTCTTTAACCAATCAATTAAAGATAGTCTACTCTTAATTCTTGAATCAATAAATCCAATTTTGTGTACACCGTTTGTCATTTATTAACCCATGCCTGCAACCTATACTCTCTCGGTACTACAGTCTGATCTGAAAAAAAAGTTCCAATAGTGAAAGACTTGTCAGTCACCATACACGTAGCCTACACTAATTCTTTCTCTACCTAGCTATGTTTCATCACTCACGGTAAACAACTCACATGTCCGTATCCAATTATTAATTTATAAAATCTCAGGTCAATGACCTTAATATTTTGGATATCTTAGGTATATTCGTTAGTCATGGGAAAGAGTTGACCATTCTAAGTCCTATGACAGCTAACATGTCGATATCCGAGTATTAGTTTATACAATCTCAGGTCAATGACCTTGTTGTTTTGAGTATTTGGGGAAAATTCGTTAGTCATGGGAAAGGGTTGGCCATCCTAAGTATTATAACACCTCACTTGACTCTCTCCCATTATTAGTTATCGAGATATTAACAACAGTGCAGTTAGGCCCTTTTGACAAACATTAAATATATATTCAAAAACAGAGCGTCAACCCAAGTGCTAGGACCCCACATACAAGTCCCTAGCCTTATTGGTTCGCGAGATATTAACAAAAATGTAGTTAGGCCCTTTGTTAAAATGTCAAAAATACATTCAAGTTGAGAGTGTCTGTCCAAGTCCAACGACACCTCACAGGTCAAAATCCCATCATGGATTCAGGAAATATCAACAAAAGTGTAGTTAGTTAGGCCCCTTGTCAAAATTTAAAAAAAAAAAAAAAAAAAAGGAATGTCATCCCAAGTGCTACGACCCCTCATACAAGTCCCTAGCCTTATTGTTTAACGAGATATTAACAAAAGTGAACTTAGGCCCTTTTGACAAAAATCAAAAATACATTAAAAAACGGGCGTCATCCCAAGTCCAACAACCCCTCATACAAGTCCCTAGCCTTATTGGTTCATGAGATATCAAAAAGCAAATAACCTATTAGTTTTGGATCTTCTGTTTTATTTTAATAACTCATCTATAAATCATTATTTAAAAATTCCGCCCTCTTACGAAAACCCCAAGTGCGCATCCGTAAAAACAGAAAACAAACATGTTAATTCATAGTAGCAATCGGCTCTTCACATGCGTTTCATGTGGAACAACGTTTAATTTCATCATATCATTAGGAACCAGTCCAAAGGGACCGGTCTAACGGGATTAGTCAAAAAAGGACCCGTCAACAAGAACCCATCCCCAGGGGGTCGTCCACAAGGACTCGTCCACAAGGACCTGTCAACAATGACCAGTCCAAAAGGGCCCGTCCACAGGGAGTCGACCACAGGGACCCGTCAACAATGACTCGTCCACAAGGACCAGTCAACAAGGACTCGTCAACAATGACCTGTCAACAATGACCCGTCAACAGGGACTCGTCAACAAGGACCCGTCCAGAGGGACTCGTCAACAAGGACCTGTCAACAATGACCAGTCAACAATGACCCGTCAACAGGGACTCGTCAACAAGGACCCGTCCAGAGGGACTCGTCAACAAGGACCTGTCAACAATGACTCGTCAACAATGACCTGTCAACCATGACCCGTCAACAGGGACTCGTCAACAAGAACCCGCCAGCAATGACTCGTCAACAATGACCCGTCCACAGGGACTCGTCAACAATGACCCGTCAACAATGACCCGTCAACAGGGACCCGTCATAAAGGACCCCCTTCAAAAGTACCCGTCCAAGGGGGCTAGTCAACAGGGACCAGTCCAAAGAAACAAATCAACAGAGATCAATCAAAAGGGACCAGTCAACAGGGATCAATCAAAAGGGGTTATCGCCTCAAGGTCTGACATACCCCTCTTTAATTATTGGTTTGCCTATCGACAAGCACCGCTTGAAATACTTTATGACCACCCCTCGTGGAATGGGTTAGGTTAGGCTACACAACAGCCACCATCTTTAAAAAGCCCGTCCTCTTACAAAAGGTATGAGTGGGCATGCGTATAAAACGAAAAACAAGCATATTAATTCATAGTGGCTTTCCACCGTACACATGTCTCTTGTGTAGAACAACGTTTAATTCCATATTGGCATTCAGACTCTCACATGTTGCACTTGGAAAGCGAGATTCTCTAAAAAATTACAATTTCACCCCCTAGTAGGGGTAGGTTTTATTTTTGGGGTGGAAATATGTTATCCATTGGAAAGGGGGTGTCAGCCCGAGTTCAATGACACCTCATTCGTCAAAATCTGACCATGCGTTCGAGAGATGTCGCGTCGCCGCCACCTTAGCGGTGGAGCGGTGGCGGTGGGTGTAGAACCATCCAAAAACCACTACTTACACGAAAAGTGATAAGGACCTGTTGGATAGAAAATTAAATTTTAAAGCTCGTACTGTGCCCGTTCAGACCGAAGTCCGGACGACCTCATATGCATTTCACCAAAAATCAGTCAGCACGAGAATCAAAATATCCCCGGGCGCCGGGTTAAAGTAACTACGCTAACTAAAAAAAAAAAATGCTTTACTGATTTTCGACTCGATGCAACAATAAGGATAGAAGGAGATTTTCTGAAATGAATGCATCCGATAAAATTAACTCATTTTATTTAAAACTTTAAAATTGACTGAAAGTATGCCAAAATGGCATAAAAGATGAACGACCAATCATATGTTATATACAAAATACACAATTTCACCAACACACGAACACTTAACAATTGAGACGAAGGTCAAATTAATAGTCCTTTTGACTTCGCTCAAAAGAACTATTTACAGTAGTAGGGGTTTGTCAGTGCAAATTTATTTGTCTTTACTGATCCATATATTATTTGAGTATTCACATATTGAAATAAAAAAAAATATATCGCTCGTTGAAAATATATCACAGTTCACTTTTTCCAAAATATCGTAGCAAATTAACTAACACTTCAGCATTCAGTTATCTCAGGATTTGTTCAAATACAAAGTTATTAACAAGAAATAGAACACAATATCATTTACATGGACCTTGAGCATTTGGATTCGACGAACTTCGATAAACAGAAAATATTTATTGAATCATCTGATCTCGATCCTAAGTCTCTTCAGAGCTTTTGACTCAATCAATTAATAATTGTCAAAATAGTATTATCAACAAAATATAAATTCCATTCCATATGGATTCAACCATTTAATCAATTAATTATCACTTGGAAATATTATTTCGAAAATTGGAAATATTATTCAGAAAATTCATCATGAAACAATTTCTTTTGTTATTATGTAAATTTCGATAAAATGACCAAATGTCAAATATGTTAATCATCAAACTTATTTGCAAAATGTTTATATATTTTTTACAGGATCACAAAATCCTCTCAGTTTGTGGTGGTTGTTAAGAAGTAACAGTTTTAAATAATTAACAGCATCGGCCCATTCGATTTAAATGCGTCAAAATTCACATAATCATAATTAGCATCTAGACAACGGTAAAGTTTTTTCGTAATGAAAGGTACAAGTTGAACAATAACAATTTTTGGGTAATCAATTACTAGGAATACTTGTAGAACACGTGGGTAAACTGTGAATTGACAATGATGGCTCAATAAAATAACCTTTGTTTATCTATCGACGAAAGTGTGGCTAAATTCGACTCCTCTACTAAATCAAAGTCATCCAACCTACAATATGATTGATGCTTCATTTCACACAACCTCATTCCTGCGACTTAATTGCGCACTCAGAATGGCATATTTAACTCCCTGCACACACAACAATTATTAATTCCCAAATTATACAGAATAATCAAGCCTTTGCTTGTTATGACAACTGGAAGATTTATAAATAAGTAAACTCAACCAATGAGTTTACAATAATAATTTTACCATCAGTTTAAAACTTGAATAACTCCACACCGAGTCTATTCTTAGCCAAACGTTTTGAAAGACGTAGCTCCATAATGATTTTATTTGTATACAAACTCTAGCGAAAACCCTGTTTTATACATGCTTTTAGCTTCCCGTATCATTACTTTCCGTGTCTTCTCAAAGATTTAAATATATAATGCAAGCGTGAAATAATTCCACTGAATTAATATGTTATTTATTTGTGGGCATGTGTTAACCACTAACCTTCGGAATCAACATGTATCTGATCTTAGAATATTGTTTCAAATGTCAAATGTGTAAATCATACAACCTGAAAATGATTATTGGAAATCACAAATATTTATTATTATTTCAGTAAATAGAAAAATAATAATTATTAAATCAACATTATTATTATTATTATTTCCTCCACAAAAGGATTTAAAGTTGTTAAACAGTTCGGGGAATATCATCCTCGACTTCTAAATAATGGATAAATATCCATTCCTCAACTTAAATTTATTATTAAATCTTTAGTTACGATGGCTGATGACCGCGATTAGAAAAATATCAAAATTTAATAAATGCTCGCTCTGCTCGTCCATAAATTTCGAATCATTGACTTCTGAGTGTAAAAACTACTCAGATCAAAGCTTCTATTGAAAAAGAAAAATATTTGCAACAGCAAAAACATATCGATGAATAGAAAATATGTGTTGGTAAGACTGTAGAAAAATATGAGAAATCCAGCTAAATACGCATAAAAATAATGCAAATTGTAGCTTATATTCTTGTAGATCTTGATGCTTGTAATCTGGTCTGAACCAGATTATTCAGTCTTCTTGTCCCCATTAGGACACGTATTTATAATCTTGTATCGGCCTCCATTTTATACCCGCAATGGTCTTACACAGACATATCGGTATTCATACATGAAGCCTTAATATCTTGAAGAAAAATGTTACCAACTTCAAAAGCTGAAGTGAAGTTGACGGGGGTCTTATCAAAATGATCCATGATGAAAATTATTAACATGACCCAACTGTGATGTGTTCAGTACTCCTAATACGCTTATAATCTTGTTCAGCACTAGTACAAATTCTGTCGAGTTGGCTGGGCAGAGCTTCTCACTCTTCAGATTGCGCAAGGCAAAACTGTATTCCCAATATCGGCTAAAGAATTGTACTGTGCAAGAATGGTAATAAAAGTTCTGATTTACCTTGGCTGGTCCACTAACAAGAAAAAAGCTTGTCCTCTGACTGTTGGATTAAATAATCCAGCTTTGAATAATTGTGGACAGAAGAAAGAAATGTAGACAAAATCTACCATATGTCCAGTTGTAGCAGTAAATAATTACCAGTGCCACAATTTTTTATAACTTCGGTGATAACATTTGAAAAGTTCGAAGATCACTAAAATATTGAACACTTTCCTAATACCAGTAACCATGTACTGTCAAAACACTAAGTCCCATCAACTGTGCTGTAAATAACGAAGAATTTGCAACCATGTGCACGAGGATTATAACAGTGTTCGGAGTCGTAGAGTGTTTAGCGGCTAGAGCGCTTACGAAGTACTACACATCCATAGCAACGGAGTGCTTATGGAGAAGTGAACATCCTTAGCTCAGGCAGGCGTGCCTTATATACTCCTCAACGGGGCACTCGAGGTCACTGCGGGAAAAATGCTGGAACTAAAACATCTCATATCTCAGCTTCCGCTCAATCAATTTCCTCGAAATAAAGCACATTCTTCCTCCCTTGTCCGTGCCAGTAATCTGATATTAGTCTCAAGATTCTACTCCATCGGAAAATATTTAATGACATTTTAGCCTCGACTATGACGCTCTCGGCATACGTCACTTAACCATTTCTTGGCTGTCGAAAACTTCCAATTCCTTCTAAGAAGGTTTGGTGCGCGCCATTCAAACTTTCAATTCTGGACTTAGCATTGTGGCCTTTACCCTCAAATCTAGGCAACTGGATTTGGGCACAGTACGTGCCAACAAAAGTTTGCTATTACTTAGCGTTCTCTTTTTATTTGATGTGGAATTATGAAATTTTTAAACCAAAGGGTGTAGTGACGTCACTAAAATGGTCGCCATTTTTAATAGTGCAAAATATCGAAATCCAAAGTATCCTATGTGTAAACCTGGTAAATCAGCTACATCCATGCAACATTTCATTTAAATCGGACCAGTGGTTCTTGCGTGATTGAGTAACACACAGACAGACAGACAGACAGACAGACACACACCATCTCATTTTTATATATTAGTATGATGTAGTGGCCAGCATTCTTGGCTGTCACCACGGAGGCCCGGGTTTGATTCCCGGCTCTGCCAAGAAATGTATTTATGATCTGAGAGCTAGAATGGTGTACACTCTGCCTCGTGGGAAAAAAATTGAGTAGAGGTGGGTTCGATTCCTACGTATGCCATCCTGGGAGTGGTTTTCCTAGGATTCCCACTTCTATGCTAGGCCAATGCCGGAATGGTATTTAACGCAAGGCCACGGCCACTTCCTACCCAAATCCTACCTCAATAGCAAATACAAACGCCCGTACAGACATCACAGTGATAAAGGTTATCAGGCAAATTCTACACACACCCAAGCACACCGGGCTACATGACCACGACCACAACTATAACAACGACAGTAACTTCTTGAAAACTAATAGATATCCAGAAGAAATGTACACCCCTGCCCCAATGTTTATCGGGCAGGAAACAGGACATGTTCGCTTACTCTTAACGATGCATGAATGCTTTGTCGTGAGGAAACAACGGTAAGTATGATGTCAGGGGAATGTAGTAATCTTCCAACAGATAACCATTAACCTTCTTTCATAGAGACTCCCTCACGATCTTACCAGTATTCGTATTAACGTTCTAAGAAGCGACCATGTTCCTAGGAGCGAACGTTGTATTTCAAGAAGGTAGCATATCACCTGCTTTTAAGTTAACACAAAACTTCCCTCGTCTTCCTTTTTTCTTCTCACGTTAGTAACGTGGCAATCATGACGCATAAATCCATCATGGCTGCTGTAAGGTCTTTAAAACCAAGACTTGCGCGGAGTAATAGATATTTTAGGGATTATTACCCACTTAAGATGAAATTTACTCCCTTGAGTCCAAAGTAATTAATTTCTTAGGCTAGACTTAATTTATATTGTTCTCTCCCTTCCTCTATCGTACTCCCTCTCACTCTTCGTCCTCTTTCCGTCTCGTCCTTTCATTTGCTCAGCGCAGGGGTGCCAAACCTTGCACGAACAAACTTGGTACCCACTAAGTGACAGTAAGCGTGTAGTTATAGAATTTAAAGTAATCTGATATTCTTTTTGTTCTACTACGATATTTTTCTTGATAAAAGTCAGGTAATGGGTATAACAGGTACATAAAGCTCAATATGTTGGGCTGCCTACAGTATCAGGAGCTTCGGAAAATCCGATACGCAGTCCAATCGACGAATTCTCAGCTTTGAAAGTGTAGCGAGACTACACACTCTGCTGGCGACAGATGCAGATTCAGTCGTTAGAAACTTTCGCCTTTTGACTCGATCATCCACTCTATATCTAAGGGAGTAATAATAATAACCCCTGGCTCAAAGCCCATGAAGGGCCTAGGCCTAACAAGCGACCGCTGCCCACCCATTTGGCTTGCAGATATTAGGGTGACGCGTGATCAGCGCATCGGGTCCCCTCAGCCGTTAATCTTGGTTTTCGTGATCGGGGCGCTGCCTCACTATAATAATAATAATATCGTATGGCCTCGGGTGCCGAGTGCAAGCTTTGTAATTTGCCATTCAGAGGGTAGTTTGCATGTCGAATTTCGTTGTTCCTTGAATCACTATGAAAGTCAAGGAGGTTAGATATCTAAGCTCCTTGAACACTATAGCACTTTCTACTAGAGAAATGAGGAACTTTGTGTTGGTGGAAACACGGCCTACTGAATTCAAATGGGTTCTTTGACATGCCAGCATCGTATGACATGCGTGTCGTATTTTAGCCGCCTTTCAAAAAATCACTTACCACGGCCAGGAGCGAACCTGCAATCTTGGGGTAAGTAGACCGACACGCTATCCACTCACCCACCGTGGCAAGCTTCTGCCTCACTGTCAGACAGTATTCAATTGTCCTCACGAAGTTGGGTGAACCCCGTTCCAGCCCTCACGTCAGTTTCGAAAATCCCTGACGGAGCCAGGAATCGAACCCGGGGCCTCCGGGTGAGAGGGAGGCATGCTACCCCTACACCACGGGGCAGGCCATCTAATGGAGTAAAGTTGACGATAATCACGGGTATAGACTCCTACTTTAATTTTATGAAGCTCGTATTGCTGTAAGCACTGGTCTTGAAGGCTCAGGGCATAAGATTCCCTGGACTCTGCTGTGCGGTATAGCAATGATGACCAACACATCCCGATAATCCTGCAGCTCAGTCCCGCACAACTATATAGTTATGAGGATTGGTTTCTCTCGAAAACTGATATCCCTCGTGTTTTAACTTTCTGTTGAGCTACTACTGTAGCTGTCCCATGTGCATATGTTATTAACCACCCGTCCAAACTTACAGTTATGTGGGATAGAATGCACAAAAGTCTGACGGGGACTACCGTCTTGTCTTATTCTTTAAACGCATTTTATAATCAAACAAATAAATATATTTCTTTTGATTTTTCACGAAATGCAAGATTTTTCCCGTACCTTGAGACAATGTAGGTACAGACTGCACCTCCTAACTCTCTCTGATCTAAGAGTTTGAATTTTGTAAAACACACACCTTAGCGTTCTACAAGGGTTGCATTTTTAGCCTACTTTTCACATTTTGCAAAAATGAGGAAAAAGAAGACTTATGAGATCGGGCAAATGTGTGTCTGTCTGTCTGTCTGTCTGTCCTTCTGTCTGTATGTCTGTCTGTCTGTCTGTGTGTGTGTCCCCCTCCCCTATCAACTCCTAAACGGCTGCAGCAATTGAAACAAAATTTGGTAGGAGTTAAGATCTATACCTGAATATCTCACGGCCATATTGTGCCCTTTTAGCAAGAAATATGCCAATCACAGTATACCAGCGTAGCTCAATTCGGGATTTTCGGGGTAGCGGTAAGTTCACCCACTCTGTGACTCACATATTTTGGATTAATTAGAGGATACACTTGCAAAAATAACAACAAAATCAACTCCTATTTTAACACATTTAATTTATCAAAATTATGGCGCTACAAACAATTAAACAATTAAATTACTGACCCATAATCATCTACTTGTTCCAAATGAACAAGGAATAACATAAGACTAAAACAAATATTGTATTAAAACATATGGTTTCCATATAAACCAACAATTCCTAATTATTTTTACTTCCATAAAGCATCAACTGTAAGTTTCATATAACTCCGAGCTCTTTTGGCTCAATGCTTTCTATAATAATGGTGTCCTTCTTTGTACACCTCAAATACTACTTTTTATATTTACTTAATCATCAAAACAAATGTATAATTACATTTAAAATTACATGTTAATTATCTAACTCAATATTTGGGCATTTCACAGGTTTTCAGCTTTTATCATCTCTCTCTAGTTTTACAAATACATTAAGGTAATCAGGAAATTACTTGTGTACTCCAGAGTATGAAGATACTTGACACAGTCAAAAAACTATGGTCACTCCCGAAACCTAGTTGCCTTCAATTAACTCATGGAATCCTACTTCCATACAACATTACAATAGGGATTGTTATTTATCTCATATGTCTTATAAGACCATTATCACTTAAAAAAACTACGATCTGAACAGGCAAGCGGAAATATCAATCTGCAAGGACCTCGGTTCAACGCCCGGGTCGTTAACAACTTTAAACACTCACGGTGTATTCATTACTCCTTACAAGACGGCCTTCAGACACCCCTCCTGCTCCGAGGGTCTGACCGTGCTACTCGAGCGTTATTTATGACTATGCGGGAACCCTCCCGTCTAGCCTAAGCTAAAGCTCTCTTTAATGCTTTTACAAACAGCTTTTCGTTCATTCTCAATTCTTTGGGGAGACCTGGCATTCTACTCCTCGTGTACATTCAACAATATTATTGGGCTCATAAACCACATTCGTAATCTTGGCATTTATTAATTATGAAAGGTCCTCATTGATTTGGGGAAGAGTAATACACATTCTACGACGAATAATAAAGGGGCTTTCACAATAAGGATTCTGAGTTCGAATCTCTTCACATGCCTCGGGAACCATTCCCATATAGAGGACTATACAAAATGCGATTTAGGGTCAGCCTATAGCTTATAAGACCTACGCTCAATACCATACATTTGCTCCCTTTCAATACAACATACACAATGGCCTCGTGATACTACGTCACAAATAGAGGACTTACACCAATTCTCAATTCGCTACAATCAACTACCTCTCATAAGTAATTTACCAAGTACATTAACTTTTACGCGTTCCTAGCGTGACATTTTATTTTAATTGCGCTCCTTTGCGCTATACTTTATTTTTAAGCCTAGCGTCATCCAAAGAACTGATAATACCATATTAACAATTGATACACATCTCAATTTTTATATTATTCTTTCCTTTGACAAAAACTTTCTCTTTTTTTTAAGAACATGCATTTGAACATCATGTCTATACTTTTTATTAAGGCTCTAACGCTCTTATGTTCACATCAATTAATTTGATCTTTATTTAATATTTCCTTACTTGGTTATTATTATTATTATTTCATATCTTCATTCTTTACACAAGCTCAAAAGCTATTTCTTTCATATAACTCAAATTTACTTTTATTTAAATATCTTTCATGATAATTATTAATATTTCGCTTGCTCTTATGATATTCATCAAATACACTGACATTTTATTCATATACTTCCTCTACTGGATTCTTTTACATAATTATTTATAGTTTCTCAAATTTTTATTATTGTTCAGACCGCGTTTTTGTTTATTCAGTATTTATTTATTTAAACACATCCCTTTTACTCAAAAACTCCGGTGGATTCGTACACAATCATTTCCTGACACCAAAATATAATGAAATTCATTACTCACATGTTTTTAAGGTCGTCTCATGACCTTTATCCTTGTGCGGTGTTTCATGTTGGCCCACTTTTTAACTTACTCCATATTGTAGAAATTCATCTCATGTACAAACACGTCTTGACACATCTTCAACACACTTAACATTGACAACATTTGTAATACACTGGTGTATCCATTTAGAACACACAATAAACACTAAAAAATATTATTTTAACACACAATCTTGATAGATTTACACTTCACAACTTTTGATCACTAGGCCGTATTTTCCTAGCCTATCACACGTGACCTCTTAATCTCCCGTTTCCAAGGGTGAAATTTATTCAATGTCGGCTTCCTATCCTGCAGAATACGAAAGTCTCGAAACATCTACTTTTCCCTGGAATCCTAATTCTTCGAATCCTATTCTGGATGACCGGCTATTTCTCTAGCTTGAACGGCTTCTTTTTAGATCTAGTTTATCGATCCTAGTGAAAGTCTGTTCGGATCGAGGTCCCCTCGATAACCTATCGATGATCGATGGATTTATTTTATAGCAGCTAGTACTTCTCGAGTCTAGTGCTGTAGAATAGTTCGTCTGCTTTCTGGAGATAATGTCTATAGTCTCCGTTCTTTTGTATTTATTCGGTTCTCGCACTCCTACTTTTCTGAAATACGTTGCGAACCTTACTCTGTTTTTCCCTATTTGGGTTCTTTAATTTAGATAACTGTTTATCTTCCTGTTACGGTACTTCCGTACGTTATGATTTTTCGGTCGTCTATTTAAAGACCTATCGCCTTAAGTCCAACGTTCGCAGCCTGCTCTGACTATATTTTACGAACTTTTCACTGTAAACTTGTGTACTGTCGGACCTAAATCCTGTAACTAGGATTTTCCTAATTTTTCAACACGGCGATACTTTAATATTTCTTCTTTACAACTCCTTATGGAGGCACGCAAGTTATTAATACTGCGACGCCCGTGGCTATCAGATATTAATTCTGCGGTGTAATACAGCGTTTCTCCCCTCAAGGAGTACTGGTAAACTGTCTTCGGTGTGAAGCAGAGTGACGCCCCACACGGCTGTCTGAATACTGATGCGTAGCAACGCCCCCCTCGGGCTGTTTGGAACTGCTTATACTGATGCTCCAGCGTCACGTCCCCTGGACTGTTTGAAACTGCATGTTTGGCTTGGTGATGCCAGGAGCTTTATACTCTTTCGCTACAAAAAGATAAGACTCTAGCCCTTTCCGTGCCCAACTTTTAAAATAATGGTTGCACCATTATAAAAATTATACCTTCAAAAAGCTCGTCTTCTCAATGTTAAATAATCTCATTGCGCATAAGAATCGATCGTGCAATTCGGAGATATTAATTAATTTCTCGTCCTCAACTGTGTGGGTGTTGCTGTTCATTTGCATTCTCCCCTCTCCACAGGCCTTGGTAAATCCCCTATGACGTCTACTTGCGTTTGCAGTTTTCTCCTGTGCAATTATTAAAGGGTTTTTCTTTACACAAAAATCTCTAATTCGAAATGATTCACCGTACTGTAATTGTTTTCTTATTTTTATTCTCGTAAACGGGTTAAATTTAATTATTCCTCTTCTGGCGCATAGGCGGTGTTGTCGTTTTCAAGCAAGCTCAGCTCGATTTCCGAGTCAGGCTTCCTTGTCTAACAGCCGAAATTTTCCACTCGGTTATTAATACTCATGACGAGCTCCTTCTGAATGTCAAGAGGCGTGATCTCATCTCTCGAACACCTGGCTCGCGCTGCTTGCACAATATTAGGCTAGAATCCTGGCTTGATCTTTCTCTATGTTACATGGGTTCAATATTTGAAAATGATGTCAGCGCTACCAACTGCTGAAAAATCGCAATTGAAATTTGAGCTCCATGTTGGATTTCTTGGAAGGTATGAATGGGAGCTATTTCAAAATTGGCACACGTATAGATAATAATATTGCAGTTTAATTTCCAGGAGGCCATACATGGCAGTGTTGCCAGAATGATTATAAGTCTGCTGATAGGTTCAAATTTTAAATGCATATAACTTCTACACTATCAATTGGATTTCAACCAAATTTTGTATGTGTGTACATAAACAGATATGACTAACTGTATTCTTAGGAGCCACTGTTAATGAATGCTCTCATTTTTAAAAATCTAAATACCCATATATCACAAAGTATGAAAGCCGACAGCTTTAAACTATGCACACGTATAGTACCTGACATTCTATATTAATTTGGAGTAACTTATATACGTCAGTGCTACCAACATGATTCTAAGCCTGCTGATAGGTCTAATTTTAAAATGCATGTAACTTCTATACTAACTAATGGATTTCATTCAAAATTGACACATTAATAGATCATATTATTTCAGATTATTTCTGACCAAAACATGTATGTCATTGTTGCCAACATGATTTTACGCGCGCTGTTAGATCCAATGTTTAACTGCATGTAACGTCCATTCTATCCAGTGGTCCTCAACCAAATTTTGTATTCTGTACCTTAAGAGATGGAACTAACAATATATTCAGTCACCAGGGCTGGCAACTGTAGTTCTCTATTAGGTTACATTATGCCAGTTGTACAGTATTTCCAACTAATTCGAAATTTCGATATTACCAACTTAATTTCGTCATTATTCTAGATAGATCCATATAGATTAATCATTGGCATAAATCTTAAATTTTAAGGAAAGTAGGCTCTTTAGTTCGTCACGGAACTTCTTGTTAGTTTTGGCAACGATGCTGCTGCTTTATGTCACAACGGTGTTGGACTCTGCCATTGTTACCAAAAGTAGCTAACCTTTATCCCCTCCCTTAGAGCACATGACCTCGTTCGTCCCCTCCCCCATTCGTATGCAGTGGCGCCTGTTAGATGAGTAGTTGTGGGCAAGCGCTCGCGCAAGACGGTTGTAATGTTTTCGAAGGAGGAGCAGAGAACGTGGATAAAAATGCAGTGTGCTAGGGGTCGCACGGCTCGAGTGCGCCACCAAAGACTGCAAAAGGCGTGCGGTGCATCTGCGTTATCTTGCAGAACAGTAGCAAGATGGGCGCGAACGTGTGGAGGACATGCCTCGATGTGTTCACCCACCAGTAAGTGATGAAAATGTACAGATGGTGTCCACGTTAGTGGATCGGAACGTAACGCTTCATGAATTAGAGCAAGATACAGGAATGCCTGAAAATGAGGAAAATTGCGTAATGCGGCGGACTATTGTTCGTTTCGGCAAGACCATCTCCTAGCAGCTCTGAGAAGGAAACGGCGATACTCGTTCTGTAAGACAATGCTAGGGCACACACAGCAGGAGTTGTATCTGCATTGTTGAATCGCTGAAACAGGGAGGTGCGACTTAAGTCCCTGCGACTTTGATCTCATCCAGAAGATGAAGACACCACTGCGCTGGAACCGCTACCCTACAATTTGAGATGTTGTGCAGGCTGCCGAGCGCTCTCTTCGCACCATCGATAGATTGGGCAGTGCCAACGGAATCCAACGGCTTCCGCGTCGCTGGAAACACGTTGTACGCAGTACTGGAGACTGCATCGAAGGCCTATGAAACTTGGAACCATGTAGGTGTGTTATTTATGAATTTATAACATAGTTGCCAAAACTAGAAAAGCAACCTAACTTATGTACTGTATGTACCGGACGAATCAGTTGCCCCGATAATTTTGTTGTATGCAGCCCAACTAACGCTTGTAGTCACTAAGGTCTAGTATATTTCTCTGCTTGCATCCCGTATGGTTCTAATGCACTACCAGCATATCCTGCAAATGATACTGAAATCTATTATTTTCCCCTCGTATTAGTCTGTAGTCACATCGAGGGAAAAGTAATACTGTTCAGAATCGTTTGCAGGATATGTTGGCGGTGCATTAGTACCATACGGGATGCAAGCAGAGAAATATCGATCTTCCAAACAGCAACACTAGTTGGGCTGCATAAAAGAATATAATTAGGGGCACCAGATTCGCCTGGTACATGCGGTAGTGGCAGCAGGCACAATGAATCTGTCAGGCACACACTTTGGAAGTCATAATTAAAATGAAAACAAGATGTTCAGGAAAGAACATAAAGCCCACTTTCTCCTAAATGTATGGGTATTGTTATAACCCTTTGTCCTTGTTTGTTGTTTGAGTCTTCAATCTTTTGACTGGTTAGATGCAGCACTCCATGCCTCTTTGTCCTGAGCTAATCGTTTCATCGCTACATAGCTACCACACCCTACGCCCGAGGCAATCTGTTTAACATATTCTAACCTTGGTCTACCCCTCCAGGTCTTGTCCTCAACCCTTCCTTCCATAACTAAGCTTGCTATTCCTGGGTGTCTTAGTATGTGTCCTACCAACCTATCTCTTCTCTTCATTAGCAGTCGCCAGAAACATCTCTCCTATCCCACTAGACGTAATACCTCTTCGTTTGTAACCCTATCTACCCATCTGATCTTCATCATTCTCTTGTAACACCACATTTCAAAGGCTTCAATTCTCCTCCTTTGTGATACACCTATAGTCCAAGTTTCACTTCCATAGAGCGTCACGCTCCATACAAGGCCTTCAAAAATGACTTCCTAACACCTAAATCTATATTCGATGTCAACTGAGCTAACCTACGTTTTATATCCTCTTTGCTTCGTCCATCAATGGTTATTTTGCTTCCTAAGTAACAGAAGTCTCCTACTTCCTTCAGCTTTTCACCTGCCAATTTGATGTCCATAGAGGTTTCTGATTTATTTCGGCTGCATTCCAATATTAGGTAGATTTCAATAGAAAGCTAACTATTGCAATGGGTACCATGTTTCGACTTCCGGAAAATTTCGACATATCTTCGCGTTTCACATCCCCCAGACCCCAAAACCACCGTCAGTTCAAAAGTTTATACATAATTTATGTATATATATATATATGTATATCAGTTTTTTGTGGACACGATAACTGCCGTAATTTTGCACCAATCACTTTGAATTTTTTATCAAATATGTATACCTATAAAATCTCGGTCGAGTTCGTTACTGGGCTAAATCGGTTGAAGGGGGTGAAAATGGTGGGCTTTTTTCGAAAAAGTGAAATATTTGTTTAACTCTCTTAATATGTGAAATATCGAATCCGTTCGAAGTTCATACTATGTGTCGGATAAAGCCCAAAAATTTATGTTAGAAGAGTTTTTTATAGCACCAACCATTGACCAAAGGGGTGGGAATTAATCATATCTCTCTTAATAGGCACAAAATCAAAACCGTACGAAATGGACAATATTCCACTAATAATTACCTAAAACTTTTGTCTGAAAGAATTTTTGATATGACCCAGCATTACGCCAAGGGATGAGAAAAATGATTTCGGAATTATAAGAAAATGCCAAGAGCTACCACAGGTTGCCATGGCTACACTACTAAATTGATGACGGATGAGCCATCGGACGTTGCCATGACAACGCACTTGATCGATATCAGATTCAGATTTCCATCTGACTAAGTGTGAAGTGTCTTCGGTGACGTAACTGGTAGCATGCTGAACTTCCATGCCCATGGTCGCGGGTTCAAAGCCGGCCGAAGTCGTGGGATTTTATAAGAGCGCTAAAAATCCCTCAGTATGCTTTCCTTTGGAGGGGAAGTTCCAACGTTCGTTGCGAGTTGCTGGTTGCGGTTGCGGTGGCATCTAGTAGCCAAGTTCACAGCTAGGTGTCGTTGATGGTAGTATCTGGTAGCAACATTAGGAACTACTGCTTGAAATTGACCTTCTGCAGTCCTTCCTGAATTACAGACTAATACAGCCATCACAATTCACACCGTTTATCAGACAGATTCTACACTCACCCAAAGTACACGGGGTTACATGACCGCGTTGTTGCAGCCCCTAAACTGAGGAACCAACCAAAATCTCTGCGGGAGATATAATTTTGCGTGAAGAAGTAACAGACCGTTACATAGTTACACATCAGTGTCGAAACCTTGCATAAGGACAGTGTGACCACAAGTATAACAAGTAGTTCCGTGAAGAATTATACAGCCTATTTTCATATATCCTATTTATGTTAATTGCCACTATGAACATACAAAATTTCAGTTTGATTGCTGTAATAGATTCGTAGATATTGAGAACCGACTAAATATTTCGGATGGTCGCTATGTTGGATTTTATATATGTAGGTCCTAGAGTTATGTACTGTTACATGAAGATTATTGTGTACGTGTAGCATTCAAACTTCAATCGCATGATTAGGACACAAGAAGTAACAAGGAGATTTTAAAATTTCGCACAGCTGCCATCTTGTGGTTAAGGAAACAATTGAAATAAATTTGATGCCAGTGGATTAACATTCGTATAAGGATTTACTGTACCAAGTTTCACTGCACTCGAATGGTTAAATTGCGAGAACCGTCCATGTGAATATTTATACTTCGCGTCGCCGCCATGTTGGATTTGTGATCACCAGGTTATTTAAAGTCCTATACAGTAGGTGAACTTAAGTTCATAGCACCTATGAACATTAAAAAATTCAGTTTGATCGCTATAATAGATTCGTAGATACTCAGAGCCGTCTAAATATTTCGGATGGTTGGCATGTTGAATTGTTAAATGTATTGGCCATAGAGTCATGTACCATTAAAGGAGAATTATTGAGTAGGTTCATTATTCAAACTTTCACTTCGATCGCATGATTACGACACAAGAAATAAAAACTTAATTTTAACATTCGCACAGCCGCCATCTTGAGGTTATGTAAACAACTGAACTAAATTACATACCAGTGCATTACAATGTGTATAAACATTTCCTGTACCAGATTTCATTGCGTTTGGAACATTAAACAGCGAGAAACGTGTATTTAAAATTTTCAAATTCGCTTGGGCGCCATGTTCGTTTTGTAGTTAACCGGTTTTTGAAAGTCTTATAGATGAACTTCCAGTAGTGCCCTTTATCTCCGTACAAAATTTCCTGGTAATTCTGCTAATAGTTTCAGAGATATAGAATGCCGGTGAAATATTTCACACATCCGCCATCTTGTGGTAATGTAAACAATTGAACGAAGTTAGATGTCGGTGCATTACAATGTGTATTAATATTGTACAGGCCCGGGGGGCTGTACCCCCTGAGAGCCACCCCCCATCTTTCTCTAAAAACACCCTAACTGGCAACATCATAAGACCAGAACATTACCTTTACACAGCAAGAGGCGGCCACCCAGCTTGGGAGGTTAGCCAACTACTTGCGACACATACATAAACATCTACACAACAACTAACTGGGGCAGCTACGTCGGCGGAATGCTGACCGCGCAACGCCGAGAACTATAAGAAGTGGAGTCCTAATTGGAGCCATTATCTGTTATACAGTGTGCGTCGCCGAAGGCCCTAGCCGACATCTGCTCCAGTTGCATCATCAGGTGAGACTCAGCAAGTGCTCTGAATCCTTTACTTTGTGAAACACCCACTCATAATTTTGTACACTCTACTTGTATAATTACCTACATTCCCCCAAGAGGGACTTACAAATTCACACTCACTGACCAATAAACACATGGTCAGTATACTACACTTGTATTGTCAATTACACGCCTCTTTACATCCTCATACCCTTCCTGACCTTCGTCACGATTGACCGTGACCATAGTAGCCAGTAACTGCTTTGTCAGACTGCATTGTGTTTCCCGCACGCGACCCGACTACGTAACGTCGAGCCGCTGACATCAGCACGCCTGTTGTATTGCCCACACCGTCCAGCTGGCAGGCCAGTATGGTAGCCTGCGTTTAGAGGTCCATCCCCTAATCAACACTTGCATCTTTGCAGGAACACCCCCTAGCGTTTAAGTACCAAACAACACACTATACAAGTAAGCTCTCCCAGCTACGGGAAGCTACTAACTCCCAGGAACTATCTTCCAAATCATCACAGTAACACAAGTGTTTTATCCCTAACTACCCCCCAACTAAGGGATCTAAAACATATTGGTGGAGGCGCTGCTACCACGCACAATAAGGGTAGGACTCATACAACGAGCCATCGTGGTAGAAACGGCCCGTACCGTACACAGCCGAACGCAAAAGTTGAATTTTTTTTTTGACAGAAAGCATTATTTTTCCTTCACCCTAGCTACACATGGGAATTTTTTTTTCAAACCAACCCCCTAAAAAAGTACCAGAAATCTCATACATCAAAAGTCACACAACAAAATACATATATACACATAGTACGCACACCACCGGCACAATGAGGCATACAAACGCGTTTACATTATTACTCACCCTCATGGTTAGCGGGATACTCACAAACGCCCTGGAGCAAACCCCAAGAGGGCCGAGGGTAAAAATTACCCCCGGCGTGCATTGGAAGCACATACGGGGATAGACGGTCTATCAGGGCAACATACCCATCACTTACGACGTACCGGTGAAACAAGAATATATCCCGGTAACGGCAGCCATAACAGAGAACGACCACAAAACCCTATTACACCCACACACGGAGGCACCGCCAGGGGCTCTAGAGATACACCTCCCATGCGATTGCCAACTCATAGAGGGCGGCAACATCCTAATACCACATGCGTTTCCGTGTGACGCAAAAATGGTAAAGGAGCTTGCCATAACCCACACACTACCGGCGGCGTGGACGAAGCAAATACAGTTATAACTACACGATTTTGAGCCCTTACAGACGAAGCCGTTGTTGTATGACAACACAACGGCGATACTTAATGCCAACTGGTCGTCAGTCATTCCGACATTTAACGTCACGGAGACACTTTTTAAACACCACAGACAGCCCCTACAAATACCAGCACTTCACAAATACTGGTACGACCTAGATACAAGACCAACTACCATTATAGCATGGAACGCCGGGACGACCATAGTAATTATTTACATGTTAGCCAAACAGATGGCAATGGCTAGGGACATCCGACGATTACACGCGCCCAGAGCGGACACATGAAACAGAACACCCCCGCATACACATACAAATAGCATATACAAAGACCCTAATTAAAGCAATACACTCGGGCGGCTACTTCCGGTACCGCCACACAAGGGAAGGAGTTCACCGTGGCCACAGTCCAGAAGACGGCCAGGTTAGACTCCAACACACTGTAGGGCCAAGGTCACATCAACACACGTCCCTCAGCGCCGGTTCGGAAGGCAATTTTGCCAAACCGAAGGGCAGAACTTACGCCAACCCCTCGGAACGGACGAACGAGAGGGAGTTGACGCCAGGACTCTCGGGCATACATAATAACACAGGGAGGAAACGGGAGGTAAATATACCATGGGCTGAGGACGTAGAGCCCGCCCCACAGCACATTAAGCCCACACAAGCCTACACACATAGGCAAACACAAGGGCAGGAGTCTACCGTGGCCATAGGTCAGAAATTGGTTAGACTACACTCCAATACATCGCCAGGGCGATCACAGGCAATTACACGGCTTTTTCCGCTAGTTCAAAGGGCAATTTTGCCAGAATGGAAGCGCGCACCAGCATGTGTACTCCAGGTGCAAATGCATAAGAGGGTGTTGCCTTCAGCCCATCAGGATGCAAAACGTACGCCTGTGAACACTGTCCATGCGCAGACACACAGTACACAGGCTATAAGAAAGGTCTAATTACCTACCCCACGAGGCCGGGCAGTCAGGAATACACACACCCCTATAAACACTGCTAGGGTAGCGCAGAGCGCAATTAGTCCCTCAGACAGAAGCACACTCAGACCAATATCCAGGCACTACGGTGAAAGTAGGCCCAGACTTACTTTGCTACAAACTCCGCCAGAAAATAGTAAAGAAGCACCTCAGTGGGTTTCAGGGGCCTACGCCTTAGTGACAGGGTGAAAGTATTCACCTTCCCGAGCAAGGACGCTCGGACGTGGATAACAACTTTCACCAGGAATATAACATACACTAATATCACATACATCACAAACATACACACAAGTAGGTTCTTTTACATGAAGGAAACACTACAATTGACACACAAAGGGCAGGTTTCACCCCTGTAAACGGTAGACACGCAGAGATTCATGGACAAAACTGCACATTTTGCATGTATATTGTACCCATGTGAGTAATCTCGTTGGATAATATGCATCCGCCTCCAACTAGCATCAGCTCTCAGGCGTGTACGGTAACCCCAATTTTGCAGTGCATATTTTGGATTTGAGGCTAAAAGGTATCAACTCTACAATGATAAGGCACAACTCTATTCTAACACTTTAATTCATTAAAATAAATCATGGCTTCAGACACAAAACAATACCCAAAAAAAGCATAAAATAAAAGCAAACAAAATTTTTACTTCCACAATCCACAAATAAACAAATATGAAATCACAACAAAGTCATAACTAGCCATAATGCTTTACCCTTCTGTGAACTTCACAAGGATATACTAGTGCGCTGATGCACCTACGACTTCAAAACAACTTTACATTAACATAACAGTCATACAATGTGACTTCTTTAAGATTACAACAAGGATTATTCCTTAAATCTCTTTATGTTAAACAATTATGTGTGCCGTGCGTGTTTTAATATTTTTCTTCTCACCAATGAAATGCTTTGCATGCATTTACCTATTTGGACGTTGCACCAAAATCAACGTGCAACTCCATAATTATGTAAGCTACCCCCTACATATCCTTCAATTATATGGTTTCACCGCATGCTGTCTGTGATTCCTAGATAAAACGTTACGTTATAGCTTATGTCGGATTGTACGATAGACTGCCTCGCGCTCAAGGCGATTGGCATCTAGTAACCAACTACATGACTTGGTTCCAGTGACAGTACAAATATATCATGTAACTATTCGTCAGATAGCTAAATTAATGAACCATCAGGATTAACTATAATTATCCATGTGTTCACAAACCACATGGCTATAATACTCAACATAACACTCTCGCATTATATGTCATTTTAACAAGGTCTAGAATCTCTTCCCTTTATAACTTGCCTGAGCGGTTCGGGTGGTTGGCACCGACCCTCGGCTAAAGAAATCGCTACGCAATAGAAAGTGGGATGGGTCGTTCCACCAATTATCTCGACCTTTCTAAAAGTTTGAAAGCTTCCCTCTCTAAGCAGTGGAGATTTACAAGACAAATACTGTGTCCTAACCGGCACACATGTTCCCAAAGGATCTTAATTGACTATTATGCCAACAGGTATTGAATGAGCTTTTGTAATTATTCCTACGTCGAGGATAACGATATTAATGGCCTCACATGGGTCCATTCAACATGAAGGTTCGGGGTTCGTAATGCATGAGCCTGGCGGTTGACCGATGTCTCAAGTATAATATAGGCGCACAAAACCACTGTCGCCATGAGTTTTCGCTGCCCACGAGCGTACATAACTCATCTATAAGTTCTCGGGAAATCATAGAGCTGCGAGGTGTCCTTGTTTCCTCGACTCTTACAAGATTCCAGCCCGGAACACATTTCAATCCTTTTCTTCAGAGTTAGGGTCCATTCACTAAAACTCCGGAATAAAATATCTCCAACAATGTCCACGACATAGGAGAATTCATACGTAGAATAGACTATCTGGCCCCTAATGCTCCATGCTACGACATTCCGACCTATTATTAAGAGAAATCTAACATTTACTCTATAAGCTTCTCAATTAAGCTGCAAATTCAATCCACTAAAAGCTCTTTCATTACTGGTATCATTACTGAATATACGCAATATTCTGATATAAAGCTTCTTTCCATAATTACTGAAATGTAATCTCATTGTAACATCTTCCTGCTTAGATTGATAAGTCTTGCACTTAGCGTTAATAATTCTCGCTTACAACAATTTATTTGTTTCCTGATGTGTTCATTCATACTCTTAATAACCATTATTATTATTATCATCATTTCTCACTGACATAAACGATCAAAATCGTAATTTACCATTATTATTATAAATCTCATTGACATAAATGACCAAAATCATCATTTATTATTATTCTCACATAAATTACCAAATTTTCCGACATAGCTAGACGTTTTAAACTCGAACAATCGCGTTCGTTACATTTACATAACTGATTGCTATTCTTAATTCATAGTGGGAATAATTACTCCACTTAATGATGCAAATCATCATTTCAACTCTATCAAAATCAACTCATTACTGATTAAACATGGAGGATCAGCCTCCTAACTGACTTTTACTGGCATCTATAAGGAATTCACAATACCTTTACGGAATCACAGACATGCATCGGTCCATACTTCTACATAATTATAACCATAATTTGTGGGGTACTTACATCTCTATAGGCATCTAAGGTGGCTCCAACCAATCATATTCTTCCATGTCGCCCGCCATAATGGGTTTAACGCGACATATTTCTCTTGTTTACACACATTTGATTATACATAATTTCTATCACCAACACGACACGTTGCATACCTTTCAGGAAGTTATCACTCCCCAAACATGTGAAACGCTTCATCAAACACTACTTTAAATGATATTTTTACACATACATTACACTGAACACTCGTCACTTATACACACTTCAATGCTGAAATTCCCTAGCAGAGATCGAAATTGCAGGTGTCGACGGCATTTTACGTTACCAACTCCTGATTGAAAGTCTGGTTATCTGCTCTCGGAACTCTCCAACAGTTTTTGTGACGATCATTACTCCTACAGTAAGCGTCCTGCGTTACATCAATACGCTTGCTCCTAAACATGAGCGTTAACATCTGGTACTCTCATGGCAATACCAAACACTTAGTAGAGTTTCTTTAGCGCATTCTATCGTAGTTACACACATACGATTAGTTAATACTATACACACTGCGCTTAATAAAGTTCAACACTTTCACAAATAATTATATGCAATAGTTCTACCGTTAGTCTATACGGTGCTTCATAACTGAACACGTCATAGTTCGTGCGGCTGATTATGCCTGTATCACGACTATTATTCATACAAACATATTTACTGTTTCTTTTACACATACCAGTCCTTGTTCGGCGTCTCGATGAATAGAATCGTCATGCGTTATGCCTTGACGAACTGGCTTCAACCTGGCTGTAGCTGACTGAAGTTTCACTCGAAGACTGCACGTAACTTATTTGAAGACTTCTGTCTGCGGCTTACACGCTGTCTCGTACTGCTGCATATTTGCTGCACACTGATTGCAACTTATTTCCATTGTGCTACAATTGACCATTGAGTAAGACAATAACTGGTTGTAACTGCGCTTGGCGGCATGTAGACTGAGCTTGACTGAGTTAGAACAGAGTGAGTTTCAAAGTGAGGTTCAACTGAGCTAGAACAGAGTAACACTGAGAACAGAGTTTCAAGTGAGAACAGAGGTTCACCTGAGAGCTCCTCCTGGGGTCTACTCCCTTATATCGGATTTCCACAGAAAGTAGAGCAACATCTTCCCGCGTAATCTTCGCTCCTCTCACAGCATGATTCAGGTCTTCAAACCATGATCATTGTGTTCCTCTCTCTTCACAGGTCCCAAAACTATATGTGTGCAAAGGAATCGCTCGTTCAATTAATTAATATTAATTCCTTTCTCCATGGCGTGGGACGCTACCTAACCGGGAACTCCCCGTCAACATCTTCACATCCCTCCGCGAACAATGGTCGCTTCACAGTCCTTACGCACATCACTAAATATGCACCAATTTCGCAGGTAAAAAACTCTAAAATTATCTTCTTGCCAAGATATTCACCTGTGTGCAACTCTCATCTCGATTCGTTACTCCAATCACGAGTAATCAATGATTCTTCTGGGCATTCCTCCGCCCCTCCTCTACATCTATTCTCCGTCGGGGAATAACTGTGTCATTTTTCAGGCCTCTCCCCTGCTCCAGACGACATAATGGGGTGACAGAGATGGACGTGGCTCCACTGGGACCAACCCACAATTCTGGGCCGATTAGTAAATGTCAGCTCTGCCCTCCTCTCTGCTTCAAACCTCCAATAGCTTACACCAAATCGTCTTATAATGATATAATCCGCTCATTATTTCCTACATTATTTTAATAAATAATGCCATTTCATCAAAAATCACACCAGTGATTAAATATACATCTCTTTCGAGGGGTTTTTACCAAGAAACTCCCTGTACAGATCTCTGGTTCGCTTCCTGGTGGAACCTTTTTACTGAGATCACAGTCTCTGAGAACCATGTTCGATTCCAGTCAGCATAACCCCATCGGGTTCATGTTCCCCTTGCAAAACTTATAAAAGTCCAATGCAAGTGGCTTATATAAGTAACCAGCTGACTGTCGACCACCGCCTGTGTTTACGTCTGGGGTCCTTCACCTTGTCTGGCTGCGAGTGGGTTAGTAATGTTCCCCCTTCCACACTCGGCCTTGTTTCTGAGCTGTCTATTCTCCCTGCGAAGGGTCGCGTTTACAGCCTCAACCTCTCTAGCCATTCTGACCATTTCTTCATAGAATTCTTGCAAACACTGGCATTCTTTCTGCTCTCCGCTTACACTGGGTAAACTGTCTGCTTCTCGTCCCGTCTCGCCGTTCCAACATTCAGGTCTGCCTTCTTGGCTGCCTCCGCTCTCCACGTTGAGTTGGGTGTGCGTTACTAATTCTTCTTCTGGTTCATCGAATTCTTCTGGCGAGTAATAAATTTTCAAGTTGGCTATGTTCATAACGACCTCGTTTCCATTCTCTAAATGCCTTAACCTGTATGCATTATTCTGGAGGTCTCTTATCACCTCGAACGGGCCGTGGTAAGAAAAATTAAACTTCTTATACTTCCGTGCCTCTGGATCTGAACTGGCGGGTTTCTTAATTAAAACTTTCTGTCCCACGAGAAGCGGTTTATGATACCTCTTCGCACGATTCCTTCTCTGACGTCTCTCCGCCTGTGCTTTTAGATATTCAGAGGTTCGTTGGATCCTCAATTCTCTACCGAGCTGTGCGTCTACAGGTAATGGAATAACACCATTCCACGGTCTCTCTGGTCTCTGATCCAGATGCAGAGTAACGGGAACCTGACCTGTCGCCTCATGTACAGTATTATTTATACAGTATTCAATTACTTCTAGAAATTCAATCCAACGCCAATTCGCTTCAGAACAGTAGATCTTCATGTATTTCTGGATCTCTCTCATTACTCTTTCAACGGGACTTGCCTCAGGATGGCGAATGGTAGATAAAATCTGCCTAATTCCTAGAGTTTCCAGTTCTCGACGAAATTCTGCACTAGTAAAGCAACTTCCGTGGTCCGAGAGAATGTTATCCGGCTTCCCAAGAATCGGAATAACTCTCTCTTTCAGGCGCTTCAAGACCTGTTTTGAACTTGTCTTTTGAATGGGGCACAACACCACCATTTTCGAAAATACATCCATGGCTACGAAAATGTGTCTATTGCCTCTACGTGCTCTAGGCAATGGTCCAAAGTTGTCGATACTCAATAGCTGCCTTGGCTTCTCTGGTAATAACGGGATAGGTCGTTGCCTCATTAAAAAGGGATTCGGCTTTACCCTTTGGCAAAGATCACATGTTCTAATAGCATTTCTCACCGTTTCTCTCAATTTTGGCCAAGCAAATGCTTCCTTCAACAGAGCACAGATTTTATCAATCCCCGGATGACCAAATGCTCTGTGGGCTAGCCATACTAACCTCCTCTGCAAAGATGCAGGAATTACAATCCTTTGACGTGTGTGATCCACATCGTCCCACTTGTGTAATATCTGATTATACCATACATATTCTGTTGCCAATGCCTCCGCCTCTCTGTATATCGCAGTTCCCCTTGCTAAACGTCCCTCAAAGTAATCGATTATCATCTTCAACCATGGGTCTTCGCGTTGTAGGTTGGTAATGTTCCTTAAGTCATCCAACGTCTTCTGATCTCGATTCTCAATCTGGACCGCTAGTACTTCTTCTTCTCTAGGGTAACGACTTAATATGTCCGGTATTACATTCTCTTTCCCTGGACAGTATTCTATTTCCACATTAAATTGCTGGATATACAGGGACCATCTTGTCAATCTCTGACTAGACAAATCTGTCTTTAACAAAAATGTTAAAGCTTTATGGTCTGTTCTCAGGACTATTCGGAAGCCGTACACGAGTTTGTGCCACGATTGCAACGCGTACAAAATTGCGAGCAATTCTATCTCTGTGATCGTGTAATTTTTCTCATGGGCTCTCAGTCTTCTGCTGATAAAGGCGATAAAAACTTTCTTCTCAGGCTGGTCAACATTTTCCTGGAATAGCATCGCTCCAATCCCAATAAGTGATGCATCCGTCTGTATGATAAACTTCTGGGTATAATCTGGGTATCCCAGTTTCACATATTCCAAAAGCATTTGTTTTGACCTCACGAATGCTTCCTGACATTGCTCCGTCCAATTCCATCTGCCGCCTTTCTTCAATAGGTCCTGCAGTGGTGCTACAGTCGCAGTATAGTTTGGGCAGTGGTTCGAAAAGAATCCAATTACTCCCAAATACTGTCGGACGTGCTTAACTTTCGTGGGTCGAGGGAAATTCCGAATTACCTCCAATTTATCTGGATTGGGCTTCACTCCATTTGCATCAATAACATGCCCTAGGAATTTAACTTCCCTCTGACAGAAGTGCGATTTCTTGATATTGACCTTAAAGTTCGCTTCTCGAAGTTCATCTAGCAACTTCTTCAGGTCTCTCATGTGCTCCTCCAGAGATTCTGATGTGAGTAGAATGTCGTCTACATATCTGATGGTACTCTCTTTAACCTCATCTGATAGATTGCGATCTAACGCTCTTATCAGGGCTGAACCAGCTGTTTTCAACCCAAAAGGTAGCCTTAAAAATGTGAATGTATGTTGATCAAACATAAATCCTGTCAACAGACTAGTTTTCTTCTCTAATTCAAGATGGTGGAAACTGGATGTGATATCCAAGTTTGAGAATATAGTTTTCCCTTTAAACATCCTGAGGATCTCTTTAATAGGTGGCACTTGGTCAAATTCCGGAATAACTCTCAAATTTAAGCGTCTCAGGTCCAAGCAGACTCTGACAGATCCGTCTGTCTTTGGTACAATTACCAATGGACTTACATAAGGCGTAGGTGTTTTCTCAATAACACCGGCCTCCAACATCTCCTGAATTGCCTCTTTCACTTTAGCATAATGCTTTTCAGCTATAGGGTAGGGTTTCTGCCTAAATGGTGTCCAATCACTGACTTGAAAAGCATAAGTGAAGTTCTTTATCCGACCAGGTCTCGAATCAAAGACTTCCTTCTGTTCCAGCAATAACTGCTTTAAATTTTCCTTCTCTTTTAGCCCAATTTTCGCTTCTTCTAGCTTCTCCGAAATGTATTCTTCCAATTTGGGTTCCAGATCTTTTTCCAAGTCTGTGGCTAGTGTTTTGAGCTCCACTTCTAACTGCTCAATAGCTAACACTTCTTCATCAGCCACATCTCTGTATGTATGCCATACTTGTTCACTGGATCCTGGTTCAATTTCATTGAGTGCGACCTCTAAGCCTTCAGCTTCTTCATTCACATGGAACATAACCCTGTCCTGTGCTAGGTCAATTATCACTCTGTATTCCCTTATAAACTCTGCCCCAATAAGTAGGTTATAAGGTAGTTTGTTTACTAACAGAAAACTCTGTGAGAAAATAGAGCCTCCTATCTGTAAATCTAGGAATACCTGGTATTTACATATCATTGTTCTGTCTGGAATTACCCCTTTAATTTTGACACTGGAGATCGGTATCTTCAAAATGTTCTCTCTCCGGGCTATTTCATTATATAGAGCTTGTGTCATCAGGCTCACTGTTGATCCTGTGTCTAGCAGACTTCTGACTTTTAATCCTGCCACTCTCACAATTATAATAGGCAATTCTCTCTTGACCATGACCTGTGGTCCTCCTGTATCCTCAATCAATTCTTCTGGTTTGGCTATCCAATTGACGATGTTAATAGACTTCCATCCATCAGTCTCGAGCTCTTCTAATTTTGGCGTTTTTTTTTTTCTTCAGCGCCCGCCCCTTTGGAGTTCCTTCTCTCCTGTTCGCTGCGCTGTAGTTCCAAACTCTTAGCTCCATCTCCATATCTGTCTGGTGATGTCCTGTTCTGCATGACTTCTTGCCAGCGGACTTGTGATTTCTGGGGCTCATCTCCCCTTTCTTCGAGGTATCGCAAAGAAGCATGATATCGCTCTTCTGCCTCGTCATCGAAGTTATTTCTTCTCTCTTGGGGTCTCCAATTTCTATTATTGCCTTCCTGGCCATTATTACCTCCATTGTTATGGTACGGTTTGCCCCTGTTATCGTGTTTATTCCACGAACTTCGACCTCTTCCTGCTTTATTAGCATTTCCTTTGTACCTTGACTGCCATTTTCTGGGTTCCTGTTCCCATTGCCGTCCATAGGAATCTAAAGTTTCTGTGCTCGTGGCCTTGTTGTTCCTTGGAGCTTGCTGTTGGTCAGTCTGTGTGTTGGTCACGTGGACTTGTTCCACGGTTCGACTCTGACGCATAGTATTTGCTGTGGTGAGGTCCAGTTGCCTTAGAACTGTCTCCATTTCCATAGCAGTTTTCGCATTAGCCGAGATTAGTAGCCTTTGGATCTCGTATGGAAGCTGTTTGGCGATAGCAATGCATAGCTCCAGTTCACTAGGTTTGTGATCCAGCTCTTTAAAACGACACATCTGCGATATGAAAAATTCTGCGTACTTCGTCGGGTTGTTCGTGCTGTACTTTTTGGCATACAAATCCAGCCGTAAATTCTGCTGAGTCGCGGCGTCCCAATACCTCTTCAAGAATGCCTCGCGGAATTCCTCAACAGTATCAAAAGTGTAACGGAAGCTGCGAAACCATAATGCGCACTCCCCCTCTGTTAACTTCTCTATAGCACGTAGCCTACGCTCCTGCGGTATTCGTGCATCATTGAGATATTCGGTCACTTCCTTTAACCAATATTTTGGTGTCATACTACAGTGACTACCTGAAAACTTCCTAGGTTTTTCTTCGCTTGCCCTAATGACGTTTATCACCTGGGTGTGCATCGCATTTTCATGTGGCGTCGATGCCGCAATTGGTACACCTGGCGTCATGTAAGGACTTTCTCCTGCGCCTGCAGCGTTCCTGCTTATAGGTTGGGTTTCCAGGTCTGCCCACCTTGTTTTTCTTATATCCTCTATGCTGCCTTCACTTGACTTAGGATATTTCAGAAGTGTCTCCTCCTGTGCTATTATCCTAGTCTCCATTTGGTTATGGCGCATTTCTGCTCTTTCTAGGCGAGTAATGACTTCTTTTTCTATTCTCGTAAGCCTATCTCGGTTTTCCTCGGCTACTTGAAAAATCTTCACCTTGTCTTCTTTCAGACTTTGTTTGATATGGGATATTTCATCCTCTACGTCCTCTTTAATTTGAGCAAGGGTCTTGTCGCTTGCCTCTGTTTTCTGGCCTTCTCTTATTTCGAGTTCTTCTCTCAGACCTTTAATTTCATCTTGAATGTGTCCATTGACTTTAGACAATTCATTCCGGACCTTGGTGATCTCGCCTCTGTTTTCCTCTTGTCTTTTATTGACTATGACAATATCACTTTGCACTTGGTCCAGTTCTTTATGAACTTTACCCATCTGACCTTTCACGTTGCCTACCAGCTCCTTATTTTCCTGAGCGATAGCCTTAATTTCGCCTATTTCCTGGCATTGACCTAATATATTCTGGTCCTGTTTCTTGAGGTCACCGTTAATTGCTCTAGCGTAGCTTTTCAATTTCTGGTCCCATTTGGAGTCGTTCTCCTCTAATCTCTGGTCTACTGTTTTCGTAAACTCTGCGAACTGTTTCGCTTGGCGTTCGAGATTCGCCTCGTTTTGGATCTGAATATCCTTAATATCGTTAGACAACGCCTCTAACTTACTGTTGGTTTGCTCCTGAGCATGCCTACACGCTTGCAAATTACCCTCAAGTTTGGCTTCTATGGCCTCGAAACGTTTGTCAATATTTACCTGCATTTCCGATACAATGCTTACAACAGTATCTGTTACTTCGGTCTTAATGACTTCCTTCATTTGACCTAACTTATTATCTAGTGCAACCTGATTTGCATCTAACCGATTACTCAATTCAGCTTTATATTCAACTTTATTTGCCTCTAAACGGTTGTTTATTTCAATCTGGTTATTGTTCATTGCAACCTGATTGGCATCTAAACGAGCATTTATACTATCCTGGAAAGCTTTGGTTTCCAGTTTGTTCTGCACGTGAGCAGCATCAAAATTTTGTTTCAGTCCTGCAATAACCTGCAAGATCTCCTCCGTACCTGGCATTTTACAATAACACACTTAAATATGCAGACAGGCTTCCTGGAAAAATATGTGGATACGTTTCGAAGAGAAACATCAAACACTGCACACATATTGTGAAGTCGTACAAAACCTGATAATATTATGGTAGATTGTGGATTGGGTATGTAACGCTCGTACCCTTAGGCCATTCTCTTCTCAATAGAGAGATTCTGCGTTACCTCAAAAGCCTACTGAATTCAAAAATCACTCAAACATAGTTTGAGGCAAAACAATTACTATGGTTTTCCCCATGAAATACCATAAAAAATCTATGGGTTTTCCCTAAATCCCATAAGTTCCACGTATTCTGGGCGCCATGATAAATTATATCTATGAGTCGTGGTATTAGTAGGACATCGGCCATATTCTAATTTACTATAAAAACTGTTCAGGGAGTGGTTTTTACTGCCGAAAGCCCCACTTGGGCCACGCCATGATAAATTAATAGAGCTTTTACTACCATAGACTCCACAGATGGGCGTCATGATAAATTAATATGTATCTATCGTTGCCCGGTTCGTGCAATGCCAACATCGCTCATATTGCACTGACGCAGGCGGTTCCATAAAGAGTTAATACCGTCCCACGCTGCTTGGGCCATGATAAATGAGTAGAGAATAAGCACAATCTATCAAAATTTATATATACGTATCGGAACTTAGCTATGGATTAGGAGCGGTCACACCCTACTTCGTTAATTCTTACTTTAATAGAGTTGTGTGCATTAAATCTGACCGACTTTAGTCGTACCTTTAGCTCAAATCACAGTATAGGACATCAATCCCATGTACCCATGTGAGTAATCTCGTTGGATAATATGCATCCGCCTCCAACTAGCATCAGCTCTCAGGCGTGTACGGTAACCCCAATTTTGCAGTGCATATTTTGGATTTGAGGCTAAAAGGTATCAACTCTACAATGATAAGGCACAACTCTATTCTAACACTTTAATTCATTAAAATAAATCATGGCTTCAGACACAAAACAATACCCAAAAAAAGCATAAAATAAAAGCAAACAAAATTTTTACTTCCACAATCCACAAATAAACAAATATGAAATCACAACAAAGTCATAACTAGCCATAATGCTTTACCCTTCTGTGAACTTCACAAGGATATACTAGTGCGCTGATGCACCTACGACTTCAAAACAACTTTACATTAACATAACAGTCATACAATGTGACTTCTTTAAGATTACAACAAGGATTATTCCTTAAATCTCTTTATGTTAAACAATTATGTGTGCCGTGCGTGTTTTAATATTTTTCTTCTCACCAATGAAATGCTTTGCATGCATTTACCTATTTGGACGTTGCACCAAAATCAACGTGCAACTCCATAATTATGTAAGCTACCCCCTACATATCCTTCAATTATATGGTTTCACCGCATGCTGTCTGTGATTCCTAGATAAAACGTTACGTTATAGCTTATGTCGGATTGTACGATAGACTGCCTCGCGCTCAAGGCGATTGGCATCTAGTAACCAACTACATGACTTGGTTCCAGTGACAGTACAAATATATCATGTAACTATTCGTCAGATAGCTAAATTAATGAACCATCAGGATTAACTATAATTATCCATGTGTTCACAAACCACATGGCTATAATACTCAACATAACACTCTCGCATTATATGTCATTTTAACAAGGTCTAGAATCTCTTCCCTTTATAACTTGCCTGAGCGGTTCGGGTGGTTGGCACCGACCCTCGGCTAAAGAAATCGCTACGCAATAGAAAGTGGGATGGGTCGTTCCACCAATTATCTCGACCTTTCTAAAAGTTTGAAAGCTTCCCTCTCTAAGCAGTGGAGATTTACAAGACAAATACTGTGTCCTAACCGGCACACATGTTCCCAAAGGATCTTAATTGACTATTATGCCAACAGGTATTGAATGAGCTTTTGTAATTATTCCTACGTCGAGGATAACGATATTAATGGCCTCACATGGGTCCATTCAACATGAAGGTTCGGGGTTCGTAATGCATGAGCCTGGCGGTTGACCGATGTCTCAAGTATAATATAGGCGCACAAAACCACTGTCGCCATGAGTTTTCGCTGCCCACGAGCGTACATAACTCATCTATAAGTTCTCGGGAAATCATAGAGCTGCGAGGTGTCCTTGTTTCCTCGACTCTTACAAGATTCCAGCCCGGAACACATTTCAATCCTTTTCTTCAGAGTTAGGGTCCATTCACTAAAACTCCGGAATAAAATATCTCCAACAATGTCCACGACATAGGAGAATTCATACGTAGAATAGACTATCTGGCCCCTAATGCTCCATGCTACGACATTCCGACCTATTATTAAGAGAAATCTAACATTTACTCTATAAGCTTCTCAATTAAGCTGCAAATTCAATCCACTAAAAGCTCTTTCATTACTGGTATCATTACTGAATATACGCAATATTCTGATATAAAGCTTCTTTCCATAATTACTGAAATGTAATCTCATTGTAACATCTTCCTGCTTAGATTGATAAGTCTTGCACTTAGCGTTAATAATTCTCGCTTACAACAATTTATTTGTTTCCTGATGTGTTCATTCATACTCTTAATAACCATTATTATTATTATCATCATTTCTCACTGACATAAACGATCAAAATCGTAATTTACCATTATTATTATAAATCTCATTGACATAAATGACCAAAATCATCATTTATTATTATTCTCACATAAATTACCAAATTTTCCGACATAGCTAGACGTTTTAAACTCGAACAATCGCGTTCGTTACATTTACATAACTGATTGCTATTCTTAATTCATAGTGGGAATAATTACTCCACTTAATGATGCAAATCATCATTTCAACTCTATCAAAATCAACTCATTACTGATTAAACATGGAGGATCAGCCTCCTAACTGACTTTTACTGGCATCTATAAGGAATTCACAATACCTTTACGGAATCACAGACATGCATCGGTCCATACTTCTACATAATTATAACCATAATTTGTGGGGTACTTACATCTCTATAGGCATCTAAGGTGGCTCCAACCAATCATATTCTTCCATGTCGCCCGCCATAATGGGTTTAACGCGACATATTTCTCTTGTTTACACACATTTGATTATACATAATTTCTATCACCAACACGACACGTTGCATACCTTTCAGGAAGTTATCACTCCCCAAACATGTGAAACGCTTCATCAAACACTACTTTAAATGATATTTTTACACATACATTACACTGAACACTCGTCACTTATACACACTTCAATGCTGAAATTCCCTAGCAGAGATCGAAATTGCAGGTGTCGACGGCATTTTACGTTACCAACTCCTGATTGAAAGTCTGGTTATCTGCTCTCGGAACTCTCCAACAGTTTTTGTGACGATCATTACTCCTACAGTAAGCGTCCTGCGTTACATCAATACGCTTGCTCCTAAACATGAGCGTTAACATCTGGTACTCTCATGGCAATACCAAACACTTAGTAGAGTTTCTTTAGCGCATTCTATCGTAGTTACACACATACGATTAGTTAATACTATACACACTGCGCTTAATAAAGTTCAACACTTTCACAAATAATTATATGCAATAGTTCTACCGTTAGTCTATACGGTGCTTCATAACTGAACACGTCATAGTTCGTGCGGCTGATTATGCCTGTATCACGACTATTATTCATACAAACATATTTACTGTTTCTTTTACACATACCAGTCCTTGTTCGGCGTCTCGATGAATAGAATCGTCATGCGTTATGCCTTGACGAACTGGCTTCAACCTGGCTGTAGCTGACTGAAGTTTCACTCGAAGACTGCACGTAACTTATTTGAAGACTTCTGTCTGCGGCTTACACGCTGTCTCGTACTGCTGCATATTTGCTGCACACTGATTGCAACTTATTTCCATTGTGCTACAATTGACCATTGAGTAAGACAATAACTGGTTGTAACTGCGCTTGGCGGCATGTAGACTGAGCTTGACTGAGTTAGAACAGAGTGAGTTTCAAAGTGAGGTTCAACTGAGCTAGAACAGAGTAACACTGAGAACAGAGTTTCAAGTGAGAACAGAGGTTCACCTGAGAGCTCCTCCTGGGGTCTACTCCCTTATATCGGATTTCCACAGAAAGTAGAGCAACATCTTCCCGCGTAATCTTCGCTCCTCTCACAGCATGATTCAGGTCTTCAAACCATGATCATTGTGTTCCTCTCTCTTCACAGGTCCCAAAACTATATGTGTGCAAAGGAATCGCTCGTTCAATTAATTAATATTAATTCCTTTCTCCATGGCGTGGGACGCTACCTAACCGGGAACTCCCCGTCAACATCTTCACATCCCTCCGCGAACAATGGTCGCTTCACAGTCCTTACGCACATCACTAAATATGCACCAATTTCGCAGGTAAAAAACTCTAAAATTATCTTCTTGCCAAGATATTCACCTGTGTGCAACTCTCATCTCGATTCGTTACTCCAATCACGAGTAATCAATGATTCTTCTGGGCATTCCTCCGCCCCTCCTCTACATCTATTCTCCGTCGGGGAATAACTGTGTCATTTTTCAGGCCTCTCCCCTGCTCCAGACGACATAATGGGGTGACAGAGATGGACGTGGCTCCACTGGGACCAACCCACAATTCTGGGCCGATTAGTAAATGTCAGCTCTGCCCTCCTCTCTGCTTCAAACCTCCAATAGCTTACACCAAATCGTCTTATAATGATATAATCCGCTCATTATTTCCTACATTATTTTAATAAATAATGCCATTTCATCAAAAATCACACCAGTGATTAAATATACATCTCTTTCGAGGGGTTTTTACCAAGAAACTCCCTGTACAGATCTCTGGTTCGCTTCCTGGTGGAACCTTTTTACTGAGATCACAGTCTCTGAGAACCATGTTCGATTCCAGTCAGCATAACCCCATCGGGTTCAATATACAGTGGAACATGGATAAGTCAAAATTGTATTTTTTTTTCTTGGCCCTAGCATTTTTTTAGGCCATCAATAGTTTATAATTGTGGTTAATTCAGGATATATTTTGGATAATGTAAAGTTTTTTAATGTACAAAGACAATCGGAGGCCAACCAGTTGGGCCACGCGGCTCAGGTCCTCAAAGAACTGTTCCAAATACAGCCTAAGCAACAAGCCACAGCATAGAGCTCAGGCGGGTCTTTCTAAGTAGAAATGACTAAGTTGTTCTTTGTTCCGTTCCTACAAATTTGCTGGAATCTCTTGTGATGGCTGAGAGACTTAATCGTAAGAAACAGTTAAGAATCTCACACTATTTTTGAAAAATAGTAGATTCCCCTGAGACGGAACTAGATTACCGTCTTACTAACGTCGTCCAATAGGTGAATAGTACACTCAGGTCCTATCTTTCATTCTGAACCTTTTGAAATTATTTACGATACAATCTTTACAAAGTACCGCCGTATGGCAACCTGCTATAGTAAACATAAAGCATTATGTAAAGGTCATACAATATATTTTCCCTACTTTTTTGCAAAGAACTTTCTTAATTTGAATTTTTGGATAGCTCAATTTTTTTTTCCTCTTCCACTAATCCCGTGAAGTGCGAGTTATCCAAGTGAAACGTATATATTTGATCCATAGGCGTACGCTATTTATTACACTGCATACACCATGAATTTTTCTTGTCCCCCATAACAGCGCTCAAACTAAACATAAACGCCATGGCGTAACACTCACAGCTCAAGGGGAAAATACCACTATTTATTTTTGGAGGTCACACACTAAACGAAATACCATACAAATACACTTGGCAAAACTGTCCCAGGGACACAGGCCTAAAAGGCACCAGGAATAATCACCCTGGACAAAGACGGTCTCGGACCCGCGACCTCCTGAATACCAGGAATGCAAGGCCGGGTAACTATCCAGTTGGAGGATAGGGCAATAAGGGACAGTCACACTGACAGACATTCATATGCACAAAATAATAAAATCACCTCCGACACCTGGTCACCAAACACGCAACTAGCGGCCCGGTGACACACATACATAACGACATCTAGTTACCACTAACAGGGATATATTCACCCCAGGCCCACAATAATACAACAAATTTGGGGGACACAATATATATAAATAGCAGAAGGTTCTTTTGCATGACTGAAAGCCATGCTCACAATAAGAGAGCGAGCAACCAAGCCCACACACACGTGCTGGACACATGCACATCGCTAGACAAGTAACAGGTAATGCCCACGTCAATTAAATTAGACACTATCGCAGTCAGCGATAACACACTCGTGAGCAGGCTACTTTTACCAGCCGCAGACAACCCAACAGTGTTTCAGTCCTGGCTGTAACATACACAGTCATTTACGCCAGTTTTAAAACCCTATAACTCCCAAAATTAGAGTACGAGGGTCGTCCAGAATAGCAACAAACACTCACACTAACGCATATTTTCATACGCGTGACGCAAAAATACAATACACGTGCCATGGTACATACAGTACAAAAAATTGTAACACCAGGACCTTAAAACAAGGCGGGTGCGAACACACGATAACACCATACATCGTGCCAAAAAGAAACTAACCAATGGTATTTTTTGGCGCGAAAACACAATCAGAAACCACACTAGGGACGCTCAAATCCCAACAGACAACGCAGACATGAAACACAGAGTATTACACGGGATCCTGGGTCCGAATACCCAATAATGGCGTACACCATGGAAAACAATAAGTGTCGACCAACGAAAGATCACTTGCATACAAAACACGGGTTTTTCCCATCATGACAGGTCAGAAAACTCAGCCAGCACGACTAGACACCGAATAGACCCATTTACAGGGGAAAATTCACTCCCACTCAAACGGAAATGGGACCGTATACACGTACATAAGCGGTTGAACCACACGATTTTAATGACAGGGAGGTTCTTTACCATACATACAGGAACATAGATTCGTTCCAAGATACTCGCCACCACAGCCTACTTAGGGCATTAGCGACCACAAAATACTTTCCTCTGAACCATAGCGCCCAACACCTAGATACAGGTAACACCACATGCCTTCCGAAAAAAAAAGCCATGCAAAATTTCGATTACCCCAAACATAGGAAATAGACATCCTAAACAAAAGTTATAAAAATTACACAAGACAAAGGTCTTGCAGGATAGATGTCTACACAACATCGGTAAGCAAAAACGGGACAGATTAGCACAATAATATCAATTCACAAACATTGGCAAAAGTCACGTTCCGGCAGCCGCCATACGTAACATCAAAGACTTCCCGTATACAAGGACATGAAAACAAAACACGACAAAACACTGAGTTGCGAATTCTAGTGTATTGCAACACTGCTGTCGGCAGACACTCTTGTTATAACGGAAGTGATAATGAAATGCAGACGTGACCACAAAAAAAAAACAATAACAATAGCATAACAGTGACACAGGATTCAGCGCTATCATAATAGGCCTGGCATTTGGCAATGTACAGATACTACAGGCCGGATTTATCTTAGGGCCACAGGGGCATGTTTACAAAGATGTTGACAAGCCACACGCGCCACCTGACACTCAGCCACGCGACACACGATAGGACTTACCCGATATCAGCCCGCCCGCCAGCACGCTGCAGCGGAACGCAACCACAGTCACGCAAGCCTCAGTAACCACAGCCAAGGGCACCTCCTGCCCACACCCGACCACTAATCAGGGGCGAATACAGACAGATTCCCTCAAGGAACAACCCCCCCCCCAATAACTACTTCTCTTCTTGTTTTTTTTTAATCTTAAAACCATCATAAACGATCAGGACACGACCAGTTACACTACGATCACTTGCTACCTTAACACTATAAATGAGAGACCAGATTAGGCCATGACGTCACAGCGTCACAGCACTTCGCCATCCCAAGGAGCGGATAGAAAGCGGATAGTGACCAAGTGAGGATGACAGGAGCAGAGATGGATAATGCCAGCAGAATGGCCAGGACACCACCTACGGGCTACCATTATACCACCCTTCTCCTTCCATAACCTTATCACTCACAACACTAGCCAACACAAACATATGGACACACAAAAACAGCTAAACTACATGCAAAAATATACATCGGGGTTGATAGACTTCATGCGTTTAAAGAGAGGGTCCATTACGCCCTGGTTCTCAATGCTTACACCCGAGTATTAGGGGTGAGTCGGAAAAACGACATTAAGCGTAATGCAGATCTCTATGTAAAGAGATGAGGCCAAATTCATAACAACAACTCTTTTTTACTAAATAATCCCGCATGCAAGGGACATAGGATTATTACACCTCAGCCTATACCTATCCACAAATGAGAGCGGATACGCCTCATATCCAGCCACATGCATGGAATATCCTACCCACACACCAGGGTTATTATCATTATTACACCTGCATGGAATTTTTAAAAATTTTGCAAACCTGGGAAGTACCTACCCCGTCCACTCACTGTAAAAACATCATAGTAGCATCACCGGCTCCCGGCCACCATTAACATGGAGCCCAACGATGCGCAACCCTATCCTACTATGCTTTAAGCCCATCCAGCAGATAACACCCCCGGATCCTAATAACAAGGGACCCAACGCCATAAAAACCCACTAACGCCTCCAAGAAAATTACCAAGGCATTACCGCTGGAAGTCCGACGTGGCAACAGAGGGCCTGAAGTACTCCATGCATCTAGAAGATTCTACAACCCCAGGACACTTACAATTTTTACATAACTACATAATACCCATACACTTATTTTACATATCACACCCATTTTTTTAAAGGAATCTCAGTCACGCTGAATGAAGATGAGAGCGGGAACAGAGGGGCAGGGACGGGGCAAGACGCCAACAGATCCTGACCCAGACTAAATAACAGACGGAATTACGTAAGGTCGAAGCGCCGATGACCTAGCAAGGGCAGACTTCGGAAGCCCGGGAGTACCTAGCCTGTCCCCGGGACAAAGAAACGTCACACCCACTATGTGCTACGGGCATCGAAGCCTGACCTGCTGGGGAGACTTTTGACAAACGGGGGGATAATTAGCCAACTCCGCACCGGACTCAGGAGAGGAACCAAGGGACGACCAAATTAGGACTAGACTCCTAGTTTAGTATGTAAGTAAGTAGAGCTTCTATGGCGGGAAGTTAGTCTTCTACTCGCAGAAGTGAAGCAGAATCTCAGGATTCAGTGGGACCAATCCTAGATTCGCCAAGTCCTTGCCCCGCGTGGCCGAGGTGAAGACAACCAAACAAATGAATAATGAATAAACAAATAATGAATAATATGAAATATGAATAATGTGGAATGAACGCGATCATTCGGTCCCGTGCCCACATAAATGGCTGACAGCGGGTCACCAGAGCGTAAATGGTGACGCAGCGAGCGGCCAGAGATATTAAATAGGCATGCAGCGAGCTGCCATGAGGGGTTCGAGTGGGCAAACCCAGCAATGCCAATATAGGCGAAGAGGACGCCCGGACGCTAAAATTCCCGGATGATATTATTCTATTGGACGATGTCCAGTGCCCACATAAATGGTAACGCAGCGGGCGGCCAGAGATATTAAATAGGCATGCAGCGTGCTGCCAAGAGGGGTGCCGTGGGCAAACCCAGCAATGATGAATACATCAATGAATGACACAGGGAGAAGGATGACAACACAGGCAAGTATAACGGCGATGCGTTTGTCCTCCAGCAGCGCAGGCGTCCTGAAATTTAGTAATTATTAGTATTAAGCACTAATATAAATGTCGACAACTAGTATTAAGGGAGCGGAATCCTGTGGTTTTAGAGACAACCGGTGTTTCTAGAATACACGCGGGTGGTGATCTGGGGAGGTAAAACTGCCCCGGGCGATCGCTCCGGTCAAAATTTTAGCATATAAGACAGTTGCATTTGGAACGCAACTTAGAATTAAGAAAATTTAATAACCGCTGTTGCTAAATAATAGCACAGCACATTTCGGCACTAGATTAAGATAAAACCATTCGACTTGTAAATACAAAATATTTTTTTCTCTTCTTATTTATCATAATTTAGACTAAGCGCCCTAAGATTAAAGCAAAACATTTCGGCACCTGGTTACCAAAAACCGGTACCAGGGTAAGCCCGATAACACAATACATTAAGATAACAATACGTTAGGATAAGTAAGAGTAAGATAACAACATCAGGCTAAGATAGAAATCCAGCCGGCATAGAATAAGAATAGGGTACGGCACCAAGGGCGACTAGAAGGTATATACATGTATGAATGACAACAATGCATTATCCAGTATAACCATACCCATGCGTTCTCTTTCAGGATTGCAGAAAGAAAACATGGACAGCAGCACACCCACTAACAAAATATTTATGTCTCACAGGTCAAGATCATTGCACTGTACATACACCCTGTAAATACATATCCCGAATCACACACAAATGTAGAACACTGATGTCACACAAACACATACACTTTGCTACATTTTCAAGTCGCGCCGATAAGGCGACGGCGACGCGATCAGCAACGTGAAGTGATCGTGGGGCACTGAACGCCACTGACGCAACTCTTAGAAAGCGCTTAAATAATGAGCGACCTACGGCAGCCAGGGACAGTGCAATGGTTGTAAGCGCTCACCTTTGCTTCCAAGGTGCAATTTTCTCACCCACGGGGGAAAATGCACGACAGGTGTGAATTAGCGGCACAGCCACTAAAACACAGTAAAATGGCAGGGTAGAAAATGGCCATGGACGAAAAGGTAGGACCAAGGCCAGATGAGAGCGCTATGAAGTGATCACATAATGAGAAAGAGGTACCAAGCTCACGGGCAAAGCGTATTATTATTATTACTATTAGTATTAGTGATAAATAATAATGATCATAATTGTTGTTTTAAGGGGCCTAACATCTAGGTTATCGGCCCATTAGTATTAGTATTAGTATTAGTATTAGTATTAGTATTAGTATTAGTATTAGTATTAGTATTAGTATTAGTATAGCTGTTACCATGTCATCATTGTAAAAAGAAAATGTAAATGCAAGAAGTAATATGAAAATAATGAATTGCAGTATAACCTACACATCAGGAACACAATTCTGTTACATCTATGCATATAACCTTACGGTCACACCATTTAACCCTGCCACACTATGTATACACTTTTGTTTCTTTCATTTTTCTTTCTACTAACGCCCAAATTTGTGAAAGTGTCCCGTTTCATCCCAAGAACAATAAACCATTACGATATATCCCACTAACTTATACCCGGGGACACCTGTTTTTCTATTCTCTTCCATCTTTTAAACTATATATCACAGGGAGCAATTTTTTCCTCCACACAGCGCCGGACGGTACAACCACACGTCCAGCCATAGGTTTTTCCCTCCCTGGACAATACCAATATGTATACTTAATGTCACGACCACGTTTTTTTTTGTTTTGTTTTCGTACCTTTATTATTAATGCTTCAAATGTCAACTTCCAAAAATTAACTATTTCAAATGTATAACATGTACAACCCAAAACCTACCCCTCTGAGCACAAGCTGAACTCACATCACCACGACATCGACACGCATATATCAACACGGAAGAAAAGAAGAAGAAGAAGTACAAGAGGAAATCAAAAAAGACCCATCACATCGACACCCCCACTCTACGTTCCGTTCCCGTTCGCGGGGACGCGAACTAATCGAAGAAGAGGACTTGTACAGGCCCGGGGGGCTGTACCCCCTAAGAGCCACCCCCCATCTTTCTCTAAAAACACCCTAACTGGCAACATCATAAGACCAGAACATTACCTTTACACAGCAAGAGGCGGCCACCCAGCTTGGGAGGTTAGCCAACGACTTGCGACACATACAGAAACATCTACACAACAACTAACTGGGGCAGCTACGTCGGCGGAATGCTGACCGCGCAACGCCGAGGACTATAAGAAGTGGAGTCCTAATTGGAGCCATTATCTGTTATACAGTGTGCGTCGCCGAAGGCCCTAGCCGACATCTGCTCCAGTTGCATCATCAGGTGAGACTCAGCAAGTGCTCTGAATCCTTTACTTTGTGAAACACCCACTCATAATTTTGTACACTCTACTTGTATAATTACCTACATTCCCCCAAGAGGGACTTACAAATTCACACTCACTGACCAATAAACACATGGTCAGTATACTACACTTGTATTGTCAATTACACGCCTCTTTACATCCTCATACCCTTCCTGACCTTCGTCACGATTGACCGTGACCATAGTAGCCAGTAACTGCTTTGTCAGACTGCATTGTGTTTCCCGCACGCGACCCGACTACGTAACGTCGAGCCACTGACATCAGCACGCCTATTGTATTACCCACACCGTCCAGCTGGCAGGCCAGGATAGTAGCCTGCGTTTAGAGGGTCCATCCCCTAATCAACACTTGCATCTTTGCAGGAACACCCCCAAGCGTTTAAGTACCAAACAACACACTACACAGGTAAGCTCTCCCAGCTACGGGAAGCTACTAACTTCCAGGAACTATCTTCCAAATCATCACAGTAACACAAGTGTTTTATCCCTAACTACCCCCCAACTAAGGGATCTAAAACAATATATACTGTACCAAGTTTTATTGCGTTTGGTTGGTTAAATCGCGAGAAACGTCTATTTAAAAGTCGCAAATTCGCGTGGCCGCCATGTTGGTTTTGTAGTTACCAGTTTTTCAAAAGTCACATGGGTGAACTTATAGTAGTTCCCTTTATCACCGGAATAAATTTCAGGGTGATATTGGGAATAGTTTCGGAGATATTGAATGCTGGTGAAACATTTCGCACAGCCGCCATGTTGGATTGGTGAGACGTTACAAGAGGTCGCCCGGTATAGTGCTATGAACTTACTGAGTTTCATTGAAATCGATTCAGCCGTTTAGATTTTATTAGGGACACACACACACACAACTCACACACACACACTCACACACACGCACACACACACGGACAAAAGGTGATCTCATAAGCATATTTTTTCAAAATTGAAAATAGGCTAAAAATGGACCCGAAATGACAAGAAGGTTACCGTCCCCATAAGACAATAAAATGTTTAAAATATGCATAAAATGACGAAAACCAAAGTTATTTAAGCTCCAATTATAAAATACTTTCTCGCAATAAATGAGGTCTGATCCTTCTACGAAAACCTGCATATTCTGCCTATTTTCGCCTATCCCCAAGTTTGTCCGGTGAAATCTACCTCCGCCTTCCGGCGTGCCGAGAGGACTTTTTTTTTTTTTTTTTTTTTACATTTATTAATTTTCATCATGAATTCTTTCCTCAAGACGGAGTCCATACCATTCAAAAACTCATTCAAACCCTCAGGCGTGTCGGCCAAGATGTCCCTGTCCTTATCACCTCCTATTTTCTTCCTATTTGAAGTACCGCAGTATGTTATACTGGATTTTAGCTGTGGTTTTCAAACCATAGTTTATACCCCAGAATTTTACAATATCATCACCAAACAGTCCATACAACGTTGGAATTCAGTATATTAACACCGGCTACTTACTATAATCGAAACTGAAACAAAACTTCGTTGGTCTAAACGTATCTCTGTTAAACATATTTAATAAACCTACTGCACAGCTAATTTTTAATCGCGTCTATGCTTGGGCGCGAGTGCACTCTATCAGCAACAAGAGGATTATTTTCAATTACACCGTATGCATGGGTTCGCTAACTGGAAATTTCAAGGCCGGTATAGAGCGCAGATCGCATCTCTTAGGCCGTGGTTAGCACACGCATAGTTCAACTGGTTGCTAGTAGATGTTTTAATTAAATATATTTTGTCCATTGCGAAATTTAATAACATCGCAGTACTTATAATAAAGCAACAAATATAAAAAAATAAGCAAAGAAATCTCTGGTAGGTTTTGAACCCCGGCCGACCGAGTGAAAGACCAGTGCCCTAACCACAGTGCCAAAAGTGTCCACCGAAGTTTAACGTTATCAATCGATCTACATACAACGTCTTAGCAAATAGTGACACGGACTAGACAATTTCTTCTCTGGAGAATATATTCATTATAATCCATTTTATACAAAGTTCATATTATTCCTATCAGTAGGCTCTGTTGTATGCAACATGCTCAAATTCGTGAAATATAGGTAAGAACGAGAGGTCAGTTGTCTTGTAACCGAGACGGCTCAGCTTCTTAAAGACACTTATGCAGTATAATATTATAAATTAAACTATTAATTTCGAACGGGCAACCTCCTTTAGAACAATTTAAACCATTCTCGAATCAATAATCGGAACTGGTGGGTCGTAGGTTATGCACAATAAAGCTTGCATAATTCACACGGCCGCCATCCTGGAATGATGCAGCTGATGATCTTGTAGGGTGTGCACAAGACGCATTCCTTATTAAGGTATGTTTTTAACAAATTCGGTAAAGATCCGATGATTAGTTTAGTCGTAATTTAATTTTAATTTTGACCATTTGAGTGGCCACCATTATGTTTCGGTAAAGATGGTGGCAATATAAAACATGACACTGAGATACTCTTTGCTAGTGCTACCTCTGTACCAAATTTTGTTCAATTCGGTTTCGTCGTGTTTGAATTGATAGGGAAGGGGCCGATATAATACTCACACACACACACTCACAGACTGACAACTTTATTCCCGTGTCGATATCATAAGTCTACATTCATTTTTGTCAAAAATAGATAGGAGGCTAATAATGTGAAACGTTTGCAGAAGAATACTTCTTAATTGGCATACTAAGTACCCTTTAATCTATACATAACATTTATGTTTACATAAAGATTATAATAAGGACGAATTTTATGCGTTATAAAATATCCTTCAGAAATTCTGTTTTTCCACTATTCTTTCACGTTTTCATAGGTAAAACATCAATTCCATTGTTTTACATGCAACCCATACGGGAAAACCCAACAATGGCCTTCAAAATAGTCAGTTTTGGAACAATAGTGAATGCACTCATTCATTGTCTGTATTTTACGTAATGGTGCACGATAAGGCGCCATATGCCTGGCAGATCACAGCTCGTGTGGATGGTCATTAACGCCCCAGACCGCTTTGCTTGTGGTACAAGCAGGAATTTTCGGCCAGGCAGTGGTTAAACCAGTACTGGCCATAATTTATATGTTAATCATGCTTTGCCTACATATCGCTTCAAGTTATTTAAACCTTAGTAGATCAATAGTTTCCCCGTGAAGGTTTCTGAAATAGAAAATTCATTTTACAATAGATGGCGCAAGAGTTGTTTCAAATAATGAATATTAGCACGCAATTGGTTTCCACAAAGTCCCGTATGCGTTCATATAATATTCATCTGATTGCAATGAAACTTTGGAGAGATGTTGTGCACACCCCCATAAATATTTATAAATTCATTAATCCATTTTACAACAGATGACGAAAGAGACATTTTAATAAATTAATGTTGGCAGGCGAATTGTTCCAACAAAGTCCCGTATGTGTTCATATTCCATTCGTACCATTGCAATGAACCTTTGTTTAGATGTGCACACTCCCATGAAGGTTTCTGGATAAGTAAACTCATTTTACAATAGATGGTGCGCAAGTCGATTCGACAAATGAGTGTTGGCGCGGTGAATTGTTGTGCGCACAAACTGACCGATATGGGCTTAACGTTAAAGCGTAAACAGGCAGCTACTGAATGGAGGAAATAGTCCGTCCTCGCAAATTACGAATACGATATTAGAGTAAACATGTGTGCCTGTCAGATCAATTGCTCCTGATGGAAGTTTAAGTAAACGGTAGCCTACTGTGGTTATTGCCAATAGCACAGTTATCACTTGTTGCGTCCATTATGTATTCATGTTAGTCTTCATTTTCATGAAGCATGTAACACGGCAGAACCTATGCATATTAATATTAGTGTTAGGTAGACTTCATTAGAAAGCTACGTATTGCAATGAGTGCCATGTTGCAACATATATTTGCGTTTCACATTCAACAGACCCCAAATCCACCGTCAGTTCAAAAGTTTTTATAATCTATATCCATATCCCTGCCTATATTATTCTGCTAAGATCCCATTCCAATTTTGTACAGAAAATAAGGTCCCATTAACACCAACCGACACATATGGGTTACCTTCATGTTCAGCATAAACCAATGCGTAAGCGAAACGCACTCACTTACTCTTTAAATGCCACACAATTAATTAAATACCTTAAAACATGTATATTTACAATGAAATCATGAAAGAATGCAACATGGTAACCATGGTCCGTCTATTTCTTTAAGACGAAATGCAATTCCTATTATTACATTACTGTGAAAGTTTCCAGACGGTTATAAGGTTATCACTGAACCAAATTAAGCTGTAAAATTCATCAATACATACAGTATAATGCGCTTAAGGTGGCCATGGGGCACTCTAGAATTTTTTCACGCAATTTTCACGCGTGAGTGTGGTTTGAAAGGTCTTTTTCACCCGAGTATAAAGGGTCTCCGAAAACCACATCTAAGGCTCTTAAATTAACAGTGTCTGTGATATTCCCAGAAAACTAACTTCGCTCTGATATACCTATGAAGGAATGACAAACCCCTAACCACTGCACCAGTGGCTGAATTGATAAAGTCTGATTATTCATACCAAGGATAAAACAGACATAGCATTCATGATTGAGATTTTGCTAAGTGTACTCTTTACAACTAGAATATTCGCGGGCGAAGCCGCGACGGCTAATGCTAGTATCTATATATATTACTACATTGTGGACACGATAATTACCTTCATTTTTTACCGATCACTTTCAATATTACACATAAATCGTAACCATTCAGAATCTAGACCGAGTTGATTAATGGGCAAAATCGGACCAAGAGGGTGGAAATGCGTGGCCTTTTAGGTAGATTTCATTAGAAAGCTAAGTATTGCAATGGGTACCATGTTTCGACTTCCGAAAAATTTCGACATATCTTCGCGTTTCACATCCCCCAGACCCCAAAACCACCATCAGTTCAAAAGTTTATATATAATTTATGTATATATACATATATCACTTTCTTGTGGACACGATAACTACCGTAATTTTTCACCAATCACTTTGAATTTTTTACATAATATGTATCCCTATAAAATCTCGGTCGAGTTCGTTAATGGGCACAATCGGTCGAAGGGGGGTGAAAATGGGGGGCTTTTTTTTTTTCGAAAAAGTGGAATATCGCTATAACTCTCTTAATATTTGAAATATTGAATCCATTCAAATTTCATACTATGTGTCGGATAAGGCCCAAAAAGTTATGTTTGAAAAGTTTTTTGACAGCACCAACCATTGACCAAAGGGGTGAGAAAAAGTGGGTTTTTCGGGAAACATTAATCATATCTCTCTTAATAGGCACAATATCAAAACCGTACAAAATGGACAATATTCCCCTAATAATTACCTAAAACATTTGTCTGAAAGAATTTTTGATATGACCCACCCTTACGCCAAGGGATGAGCAAAATGATTTCCGAATTAGAAGAAAATGCCAAGTGCCATCAGACGTTGCCATGACAACCCTACTGAATTGATGAGGGATGAGCCATCAGACGTTGCCATGACAACACCATTGCACGATATCACATTCATTTTTCCACCTGACTCTGTTGGAAGCGGCTTCGGTGAGGTAACTGGTAGCATACTGAACTAAGCCCAAGGTCGTGGGTTCAAAGCCGGCCGAAGTCGTCGTATTTTCTAAGAACACTAAAAGTCCCTCAGTATGCCTTCCTTTGGAGGGGAAGTTCCAACGTTCGTTGCGAGTAGCGGGTTGTGGTGGCATCTAGTAGCCAAGTTCACAACTAGGTGCCGTTGACGGTAGTATTTGGTAGCAAAATTAGGAACTACTACTTGAAATTGACCGTCCGCAGTCCTTACCAGAATTACAGACTAATACAGCCATCACAATTAACACCGTATATCAGACAGATTCTACACACACCCAAAGTACACGGGGCTACATAACCGCGTTGTTGCAGCCCCTGAACTGACGAACCAACCAACATCACTGCAAGAGATACAATTTTGCGTGAAGAAGTAAACCGCTAGATAGTTACACATCAGTGTCGAAACCTTGCATAAGGATAGTGTGACCACAAGTATGAACATGGACCCTAAATGACGAGAAGGTTACCGTCCCCATAAGACAATAAAATTTTAAAAATATGCATAAAAACGAAAAGCTAAGTTAATTAAGTGCCAATTGTAAAATACTTTCTCGCAATAAATGAGGTCTGATCCTTCTACGAAAAGCTGCATATTCTGCCTATTTTCGCATATCCTCTAGTTTTCTCGGTGAAATCTACCTCCGCCTTCCGGCGTGCCGAGAGGATTTTTTTTTATAAGTGAAATATTGCTATAACTTTCATAGTATGTGCAAAATCGAATCCATTCGAAGTTCGTAATGTTCTTCGGATAAGGTCTAATAATGTATGTCAGTAAAGTGTTTTGATAGCACCAACCAGTGACCAAAGGGTTGAGAAAATATAGAATAATATGCAGAATATCATAACCGTTTAAATTGTCAATAGTCCTTTATTACTGTACCTAAAACTTATGTCTGAAATTTTTTTGATATGACCCACCTTTTCGGCAAGGGATGAGCGGGATGTTTTCGTATGCTAAGCATATGCAACTTTTGTAGGTATAAAACGATCGACGAATTTACTGAATTCAAAATAGTTCTCTCTGTCCGGTGAAATACACTTCCGCCTTCCGGCGTGAGGGGTTTCTTTTACTTCATTTCATGCTTACAAGGGAAGTATCAGGTAAAACAGGCCGAAACCTACCTTAAAACGATGAGGACGTAATCGTTGAACTATAAGAGGACAATGTGCGGAAAATCAGCCGCTAGATTGAGCTGCAAGGCTCTGAAATTGTGCGTGACATCCTGGGTCGCAGGCATTACGGCTGACGGAACTGGACATCCCTGAGGCACTCGGAATTGTCACGTGGCGGGGCGTATTTTTAGGCGGTCGCGCGACCAGCCTTGAGTGCCTGGGCAGTCAGGGCTGCCCCTGCCAACATGTATGGTACTCGCTACTTCCCATTGGTTTGTATGAGAGATTCACCGCATGATTTCGGAGCCTTGCAGTTCAATATGGCAGCTGATTTTCCGCACGTTTTCCTCTTATGGTACTACGATTTCTTCCACAGAGTTTCAAGATAGGTTTCGACCTATCTTGCCTGATACTTCTCTTGTGAATGGTCATATTGGCTATCAACATGTAACATCAGAAGTCTATTGCGTAACAGCAGAAGTCTATTGCTAACATCGCTGTAACTATTTGTCTTCGGGAGTTGAAACCTAAGAGTTAACTGCAATTTAAAATCCATCATCCTCATATAAATGCTCCCCTGGTGGGCGAGAAACACTAATGAGAGTCTGAGGATAAATCGCATGCCGCTTCTTTTCAAGACGGCTGATGACACGTTGACCGTTGCTACTATAGCGTGAGAGGAATGACCACATTTGACGACTCTGCGTTTAAGATTCTCACGTTTCCACCCCTGCTACGTATGTCAGAGCCCCAAAGCGATGTGTTCTGCACTGCGCTGCATTACTTAATAACTGCATGTAATAAGCGAGAGCGTCCTAATGAGAAATACCTGGCTAGGAACACCGACATAAATTGTCGCTTCCTTCAAGTTGTAGTCACTAGGGGTGGCCAAACACCACTCTGTAAAGAGTGTGTATTTGAGTCTTCAGTCTCTTGACTGGTTTGATGCAGCGCTCCATCCCTCCCTGTCCTGAGCTACTCGTTTCATCTCTACATAGCTACAACAACCTACATCCGAGGCAATCTGTTTAATATATTCTAACCTTGGTCTACCCCTACAGTTCTTGCCCTCGACCCTTCCTTCCATAACTAAGCTTGCTATTCCTGGGTTTCTTAGTAAGTGTCCTACCAACTTATCTCTTCTCTTCATTAGCAGTCGTCAGAAACATCTCTCCTCTTTCACTCGTCTTTATACCTCTTCGTTTGTAACCCTATCTACCCATCTGATCTTCATCATTCTCCCGTAACACCACATTTCAAACGCTTCAATTCTCCTCCTTTCTGCTGCACCAATAGTCCAGGTTTCACTTCCATAGAGCGCCACGCTCTAGACAAAGGCTTTCAAAAATGACTTCCTAATACCTAAAAATATAGTCGATGCCAACAGATTCCTTTTTTTGTAGAAATGCTTTCCTTGCCTGAGCCAACCTACTTTTGAATATATATCCTCTTTGCTTCGTCCATCACTGGTTATTTTGCTGTAACGAGTGGTTAGTGTAAACACTGGTGGAGTAAATGGCCTTCGGGACATAATAATCATTTGAATGTTGTTAGATGCTAATAATTATGTACAGTTTGCAATATGTCTCACAATTCTGACGGATAATCCATTTCAGATTATCTGTAAGACATTAACGATTGTTATTATTTCAACATAAGAATGCATACACAATTAAGCTAATTTGAACATTAGTTGATACATTTTTATTTTATTTTCCTTGTTCAGTTGCCTTTTATACAGGGTGGGCCAAATAAAAGTGGCCCGAGGAACAGAGTTCCATTTTACAAGGAAACACACCAAAGGAATGGAGATAGTTCACTAACCTGCCTATAGCAATTGTTGAAAATGACCACCATTCATCTCTTGGTTCCTCTCAGCCCTGGTCAGCAAGTTGCGGAAGGAAGATCGCAGCTGGACCGCTGGAATTGCTGCAATCTCATCAGAATGTTCTGCTGTAGTTCTTGAGGACTATGAGGGTTGTTGCGATACACCTTAGCTGTCAAACAGTATTATGTTGACATGTACCGTCAGACAGCGCTACCACCTGCCGTCATTAACAGGCAATCGCTATAAACAGCCCTTTTAAGATCGGACACAGTATAGACTACCCAACATACGGTACTGCGATGGGTGTTGCCTACGTACAGGGATGCTGCTTTGTCTGTAACCTGGAGCTCTGTTCGCCGGACCACTTTCATTTGCCCCACCCTGAAAATACAAAATGAATATGTTGCTATGTATTTAAGGTTTGACGTATTCGAAGTGACAACGTTCAAGTTAAAAATGAAAACAAACTGATAACATTACAGTAAAACCTGCCTTTAAAGGAATTGGACGAGATTCGTATTTTTAGCCTATTTTCAATTTTGAAAAAATAGGCTTATGAGATCACCTTTTGTCCGTGTGTGTGTGCATGTGTGTGTAAGGTGTGTGTGTGTGTGCCCCCCCCTAATAAAATCTAAACGGCTGACTGAACAGAGTGCATGCGTGGGTCAAAGTCTAGTAACGTTATAATTATCGTCGAACCTAAACAGTCGTATGCAACTCGCCTATAATGGTAATTAGGACACTAGTATGGAAATAAAAAAACTCGCTACGCTCGGGTCTAATCTGCGTGAACCTGAGAGGAATGTGCATCGTGGACTATGAGTAGTGGTGTTGACGAGTGATGAGGTTTCTCGGTCCGTGCATAGTACAGAATTAAATACATTGGTCGGTGACTCACTCACTCATTCCTAACACCACAGTGGTTTGAGCAACGGCCCAATGTTAGCAGTATTGAAATAGAAAGGAATACCGTTGTCCAGATCACGGTGGGCTGTTGACAGATCCTTCTCTTCTCGCCCGACCCTACCCTGCTCTTTTCCTTCACCCCACGAGTACTCGTGTCTTAATTCCCATTATAGGCTCGTTGCATAATGTACAATTAGATTATGATAGTTAACTTATGACTCAAACAACAATATCAATTATTCTAAACAATTTGAAACAATTTATCCCATTGCAATGAAGCAATCATTTTGACTGTGAACCTCCGAGAATCCCATCCCCCTCCTCCCCCCTCCCCCTCCTCCCCCCCCCCCCCTTTCCCCTCCCCTCATTAGTCGTTGTGGGGTTAACACGGATGTAAAGTGATACAGTAGCAGAAATATGTAAATTCAACACTGAATACGGGATGTAGCCTATTTAATATTTTCTCAGTATGTCCATGGATTAACTATTTAAGCATAGGCCTACCTCCGTTAACTATTTACCTGGCTTTAATGGAAACAAGTAGTTCCGTGAAGAACTATACAGCCTATTTTCATATATCCTGCTCATGTTAATTGTCTCTATCAACATACAAAATTTCAGTTTAACTGCTGTAACAGATTCGTAGATATTGAGAACCGTCTAAATATTGCATATGGTCACCAGGATGGATTTTTATTTTTGTACAATTACATTAAGATTATTGTGTACGTGTGGTATTCAAACTTCAATCGCATGATTAGAACACAAGAAGTAAAAACGAGATTTTAAAAGTACGCACACCAGCCATCTTGTGATTATGCAAACAATTGAAATAAATTACATGCCAGTGGATCAACATTTGTATAAGCATTTAACGTGCAACGTTTCACGGCACTCGGATAGTTAATTCGCGAGAAACATCCATTTAAATATTTATACTTCGCGTCGCCGCCATGTTGGATTTGTGCTCACCAGGTTACTGAAAGTCCTATAGGTGAACATATGTTCATAGTCTCTATGAACATAAAAACATTCAGTTTGGTTGCTGTAAAAGATTCATAGATATTGAGAACCGTCTAAATATTTCGGAAGCTCGCCATTTACGATTGTTATATGTATAGGCCATATAGTTATGTACCATTCAAGGACAATTATTGCCTAGCTTCATTATTCAAACTTTCACTACGATCACATGATTACGACACAAGAATAAAAACTTAATTTTAAAATTTCGCACAGCCGCCATCTTGAGGTTATGTAAACAATTGAATTAAATTAGATGGCAGTGCATTACAATCTGCAAAATCATTTACTGTACCACATTTCACTGCTCTCAGAGAGTTAAATCACCAGAAAAGTCTATTAAAATATTTCAAATTCGCTTGGTCGCCATGTTCGTTTTGTACTTTACAGGTTTCTGAAATATGCATAGGTAAACTTGTATCAGTACCCTTTATCACCGTACAAAATTGCATGATGATATCTGTAATAATTTCGGAGATGTAGAATGTCAGTGAAATATTTCGCACAGCCGCCATTTTGAGGTTATGTAAACAATTGAACTAAATTAGACTCCAGTGCATTACAATGTGCATGAACATTTGCTGTACCAAGTTTCATTACGTTTGGATAGTTAAATCGCGAGAAATGTCTATTTAAAAGTCTCAATTTCGCTTGACCGCCATGTTGGTTTTGTAGTCACGAGGTTTTTGAAAGTCTCATAGGTGAACTTTTAGTAGTGCCCTTTATCACCGTACATAATTTCAGGGCGATATCGGTAATAGTTTCGGAGATATTGAATGCTAGTGAAATACTTCGCACAGCCGCCATGTTGGATTGGTGAGACGTAACAAAATTTGAAGGGCACGGTCGAGGTCGCCGGGAATAGTGCTATGAACTTACCGAGTTTCATTGAAATCGCTCCAGCCGTTTATAAGTAATTAGGGACACACACACACACACACACACACACACCTCTCTCACACACACACACACACACACACACGCACACACACACACGGACAAAAGGTGAACTCATAAGCCTATTTTTTCAAAATTGAAAATAAGCTAATAATGGGACAATTTAGGATTAATCTTGTCCATAATTTTAAGAAAGTAATTTCTTTCGGGAGAGTTTAACCCCTTAAGTGATTAGTTACCGGGTGAGTTAGCCGTGGTGGTTACGGCATGACGAATAGCGGTCGCTCACATCCGGGAGGCGAGGAGGTTCGAATCCTTTCGCCGGCAACCTTGAAGATGGTCTTCTGTGGTTTCCCATCTTCCTTCCAGACAAATGCCGGGGTTGGTCCCTCACTATAGGCCACAGTCGCTACCTTCCAACTCCTGGCCCTTCCCTTCCAACTTTCCTCCCCAACGGTACTTGTAGCTCACCCATTGGGTGTCCGTCTCGAAGCAGCTACAAAACTGGCAAGCCGAACATGTCCCCGGACACTCCCGGCACTAAAAGCCATACGCTAAAAAAAAGTGATTAGTTACCCACTTAGCTCCTTCAATTGTATTAAAAACGTAGAAGCCGTAATTTTTAACTCATCATGTCTACAGCTTTCGGGCCTTGATTAATCCATATGTAAATTCAAAATTCTAAGTTATTATTAATTTTTATTTGGAACAATTCAAAATTAAACTTTTATGTCCACGCTTGCATTATCTCCATAAGAATATAATAATTTCCCAAATTCAGTTGGCAACAAGTACTTGTTCCTTAATAGTACAAACATTGATATTCTTTGATCCGAAGTCACAGTGAGACGACAAGAATTTGCTTCTGTGTCCGCCATGCTTGTTTGCATTTTTGATTATGAACTCCAGCTGTAGACAACAAACGTCTAAAAATGCTCAGTTAGATACTTCCGGTAGCAAAGAATAGAAAGTCAAGTAGTACTACGTAATGCCCAACAGATGGCTAAACAATTCAGAAATCGACTCACCACTCGAAAAGGAAAGGGGAATATGAAAAATAACAACTAGTTCCGTGAAGAACTAAAGCCTATTTTCATATATCCTACTTATGTTAATTGCCACTATCAACATAAAAAAATTCAGTTTGATTGCTGTAATAGATTTGAATATATTGATAACCGACTAAATATTTCGGATGGTCGCCATGTTGGATTTTTATATATGTAGGTCTTAGAGTTATGTACTGTTACATGAAGATTATTGTGTACGTGTAGTACTTAAACTTCAATCGCATGATTAGGACACAAGAAGTAAAAACGAGATCTTAAAATTTCGCACAGCTGCCATCGTGTGGTTATGGAAACAATTGAAATAAATTAGATGCCAGTGGATTAAGATTTGTATAAGTATTTACTGTACCAAAATTCACTGCACTCGGATGGTTAAATTACGAGAAACGTCCATGTGAATATTTATAATTCGCGTCGCCGCCATGTTGGATTTGTGATCACCAGGTTATTGAAAGTCCTATAGGTGAACTTATGTTCATAGCCCCTATGAACATAAAAAAAATCAGTTTGATTGCTGTAACATATTCGTAGATATTGAGACCCGTTAAATATTTCGGATGGTCGCCATGTTGGATTGTTATATGCATAAGCCATAGAGTCATAAACCATTGATGGAAAATTATTGCATAGATTCATTATTCAAACTTTCACTTCAATCCCATCATTACGACACAAGAAATAAAAACTTAATTTTAAAATTCGCACAGCCAGCATCTTGAGTTAATGTAAACAATTGAACTAAAGTAGATACCAGTGCATTACAATGTGTTTAAACATTTGCTGTACCAAGTTTCATTGCGTTTGAATCTTTAAGTCACGAGAAAACTCTATTTAAAACTTTCAACTTCGCTTGCCCGTCATGTTCGTTTTGTAGTTAACCGGTTTTTGAAAGTCTCATGGATGAACTTCAAGTAGTTCCCTTTATCTCCATATAAAATTTAAGGGTGATACCGGTAATAGTTCCACAGATATAGAATGCCGGTGAAATATTTTGCACAGCCGCCATCTTGAGGTTATGTAAACAAATGAACGACGTTAGATGTTGGTGCATTACAATGTGTATAAACATATACTGTACGAAGTTTCATTGCGTTTGGTTGGTTAAATCGCAAGAAACTTCTATCTGTAAATGGACCTTATAGCGATAACCCGAACAAGCAACAGAGAGGTGATGAACGTCAAAGTGTTCAGAAATGGTGAATTCGATTCGGACCACTGCCTCTCCAAAGTTAAAATCCGCTTTCTCCTATCCAATCAAAGGAACCGCCCACCCAGAATGACCAGATACAACAGTAACCGAATAAACATCACAGAAAATATCAAAAAGAACTTTAGAGAAGAAATTCACACCGCTAACACGAAGAGGTGGCAAGACCTCTGCACGAGGATTAATGGTGCCGCGAAGAAGACACTAGGGCTGGCAAATAGGAAACGAGCAATCTGGGGGAACGAAGCATGCGAGGAAGCACTCGAGGAAAGATCTGAGTAATGGAGAATATGGAAATGTTCCGGAAAGACGGTACACTTGGAACAATTCAGGCATCAATGGAAGGAAACATCCATTGTATTTCGACGGTCAAAACGATCATTTGAGAAGGCACAGTTGGAAGTCCTTGAAACTAATTTCACCAGAAAAAGTTCCAGAGATTTCTATCAGACCTTTAAGAACAAATTCAGAGGATACTAATCACCAAGTATGGGCTTCAGAAATGAACATGGAAAAATCGGTTTGAACAACCAAGAAAACAGCGAGATACTTGCAAGGTATTTTGATAATATCTTGAACTACCCGCCACCAACCTCCAAACTAGAACTTCTGCCGCCACTGGAGGACCAAGGAGAGGACTTACCTCCAGCGAGGGAAGAAATCAAGAATGCCTTACGAAGTCTGAAAAACAACAAGGCTAGTGGCGAAGACTCGATAACGGCAGAAATGTTGAAATGGGCGGAACCGGAAGTCCTGGTTGACTTAAATCAAATATTCCAGTCAATATGGGAGACAGAGAAGATACAAGAACAATGGAAAACAGCGTTGATTCACCCCCTCCATAAGAAAGGGGACAAAAAGGACGTCAATAACTATAGAGGCGTCTCCTTACTTCCGGTCGCACATAAAATCCCTTCAAAGATACTCATGAATAGAATAGAGGAGACCCTTGATAAACAACTTGGGGAGTACCAAGGAGGGTTCCGAAAAGGTCGCTCATGCACAGAGCAGATCTTCAACTTGAAATAAATAATCCGGCATAGAATGCTGAGCTCCAAAAAATTGTAGTATCTTTCATAGATTTGAAAAAGGCTTTTGACTCGGTGGACAGAGAAACCCTCGATGGTATCATTCGAGAATTCGGGGTGAAACCCAAGTTGGCCAACATAATCAAAGATACATTAACAGGCACAAGATCCAAAGAGAAGTAGATGGGAGAACTGTCCCGGTCGTTTGAAATCAAGACGGGTGTAAGACAAGGCGACGGGCTTTCACCAATACTATTCAACTGTATCCTGGAAAAGATCGTACGAATGTGGAACTCAGAGCTTATAAATCAAGGAATAATCCCGATCTGCTTAGGGAGGAAATCAGGAGGATTAAATCAACTGTTTGGCCTTTGCAGATGACTTTGCGATACTCTCGGAAAGCCCAAGGGAAGCGATCACTCAGATTAACCTCTTTGAAAAGATCGCCAGTAAGACGGAATTCAGGATCTCGATAGAGAAAACAAAATTCATGATAAATGACGCACAAGGACCGAAATTCCTTGCAAAGGAGATAGGGCGGATTCAGAGAGTAAATAAATTTAAATATCTCGGTGAAACGATGCAGGACAATGGTCTAGAGAAAGCTGCGGTAGGCGATAGGATCTCAAAAATGGAGTGAGCGTATGGGCTTATAAAAAACACCTATAACAAGAAATGCATATCCCGGAACGCCAAAATAGAGCACTACGAGACTGTAGTCAAAACAGAATGCCTGTACGCCTGTGAATGCCTTTCAATGAACTATAGGCTAGAGAAGTTGGAGGTTCTGGAAAGGAGAATCCTCCGGAAAATCGTGGTCCCAATCCAGACGGAAACAGGATGGAAACTTAGGAGCAACGCCGAAGTCTACAAGAATGTAGAATAAATCTCTGCGACCATGAGGAAACAGAGGCTAATATTTCTTGGACACATGTACAGATTGGACAAATCCAGATTAACCAAGCAGTTGTTTGACTACTTCTGGAACAACAACAAAAAACACAACTACATCATGGATTAAAGAAACTCGGAAAGACCTTGATAGATCTAACATCTAGGAGGCCCAAATGTTAGAAAGTGATACGTTTCGAAACTGGATACACAATTTGGAAGAGTTCCATGACGAGAGACGAGCTACAAAGACCGGACGAGCTTGGACGGCCGAACAACGGCAGCAGCACAGCGATCGCATGAAGGAGTACTGGAGGCAGAAGAAATTACAACTAAAACAGTGAAATTGTAGCGTGATCCTAAGTGGTCAATTCGCAAGTAAAAAAGTATATAAAAATAATTGGCATAAGGACATGGCACACCCATCAATCAGTGACCCGAGTACCAGCTTGAAAGGCGAAGCACATGGTATGGAAGAAATGCCAACCAAAGCCGTACATCAGGCTTTCTCCAAGGCTTAAAATATTGGCAGTAAATAACTTGGTTGATGTGAAACGAATAGATGTGTTTCGTTACTTAGTATTGACAGGCTTTTTACATCAATTACATCGGAGAAGCATCGCAGTATTAACTGCATGCTCTCGTTATCAAATTAAAGATTAAGAAATAATGATGCTGTTTAATATGTCAGGGAGCAGAATGGCTGCGCTGATTAATGCTCCGTCTGCCCGAGGGACGATTGTGAACGTGGAGACAATGCTGAGTCATTTGTCAGTGGCTCACAATGGCGGGCAGGCTGGTCCAGTACTGACCCTCCCTCCATCTTTATGAACGCCGGTGACCAGACGGTCGTTACTCTGCTTGAAATCTGGCACAGTAGCCAAGTGACCTTGTTCCAGCACAACTACCTGCAAACTGAGCAGCAGTGTTCTCTCAAGACTTTCGTGATCGTATAGGAAATGACAGAGACTCCTTGCTTAAACAAAATTGAAAACCATAGAACACAACCCCAATCAAGCTCAGAGCTGAAACACTCAGATAGTGTAGCGGAATAAAGAAGAATTAAAAGTAACACAAGACTGCCAGCCTAACTTAAACGATGTAATCAATTAAAATTTGGAATTGTTAGCAAATAGAAAAAAGGTTAAAATATCAGGTAAACGAGCCAAGGGCCACGAAATTTTACTTGGTGGGGTACTTGGCTTTCTAATGTTAATGGCTTTGTAGATAATATCAAGGCCCTAAGTACCCGATCGGGTATTTTCGTGTACTCTTTGCTTGGTCAACTTGCAGATCCTTCTTATCTGCTCAGCTATGAGTGGAATATTAAGTTCATGTCTTATTTCGGAATTTCTTTTGACAGATCTTTTGACCAGAGGTAACTGCCGAAGTGTTTTATTTTGCGAAATTTGTACCCTTCATCCTTCAATCTTGAGTCGCTCTAGTGTAGGCCTGCCCTTAATTTTAAAATGTTTTCAGCCAGTCATCACTGACCGAATGAAATTAATTTTAAAATTTCGTTGAATAAGTGTACCCTTATTTCAGCCAAAATGTGTTCTATGTTGTTGATTTATTTAGGGGCTTTGCGACATCGCGGTCGTGTAGCCCCGTGTACTTGGGCGTGTGTGTGTGTGGGTGTGTGGGGGGATAAGTCTGATAACATGTGTTATTGTGATCGCTGCATCAGTGTGGATACTTGTAATTCAGGATTGGGAGGGTGACCGTCGCGCCGTGGCCTTCATTTAGGAACAATTCCGGTATTTGCCTGGAACAGACGTGGAAAAACACGGAAAACCACTTTCAAGATGGCTGTGATATGAATCGATTCTCAGTATTACCTCACGAGTCATAGTGTCCTCATTCAATCACTCAGACCAAACTTAGTTTTTTTTAGCAGAGTCGGAAATCGATCCCGGACTTTTAGGGCGAGAGTCAAGAATGCTAGCTGCTACACCACGATGTGATCTCCAATAGAGGCCATCATGGTGACATATAAAGTGGAGTCATACTGGAAGAATTAATTTGAAAATCAACAAGGAGACTACAATGCCCTGTTCATTATTTAAGCCGACTTCCATTTTTCTTTGTTGGAAAACATGAATCTTCTGATATCCACTTAGTCGAGATGACTGTTTATCTGCCAGCCCAAAACGTTGGAGCAGAACTCAATAAACATTGGCACAGAGGTTGGCATTCTTTATAGTGCCACCATCTTACCAAAAGAAATAGCAGCCACCTGTGTTACCCTAGTCTAACTGAAGTGCTGATTATAACGATCATCGTATCACTGTACATTTTAAAACTACAATCTAAGCAATGAAGTGAGAATGTTCTGAAACTGTATGCCGCCATCAGCGTAGGGGAACTTGGAGTTTGCGTCGTAGGTTAAATAAGTTCTCTTCAGGAACCCCAGAATTGCCAATGCTAATTTCAAAACTTCTTATTTACCTTTTTCTGAGAAACTATTAACAGGAACTAATCGATTTTTTCAGGGATGTTCTTCAAGACTCTCTCTTTGCTTTGTCACATATTTTTTGAATATAAATGTATTTTCGTGATTCTTCTCAATATTGCATAATTTTAACAGAACTTTCATGAATATTTCCGTGGCAAAATTAATTTAAAGTACATTTCGAATGCAATAGTAAGTAAAGCAACAAGTAGTACAGTGAAGAACTATACAGCCTATTTTCATATATCATACTTAAGTTATTACCCTCTATCAACATACAAAATTTCAGTTTGATTGCTGTCATGAATTAATATATATGTAGTACCGTCTAAATATTTTGGAAGGTCGCCATGTTGAATTTTTTATATATGTAGGCTTCAGAGTTATGTACTATTAGATGACGCTATGTGCTTAGGTTCATTATTCAAACGTTCACTTCGATCGCATGGTTAATACACAAGAAATAAAAACTTAATTTCAAAATTGCGCACTGCTGCTATATTGAGGTTATGTGAACAATCGAACTAAATTAAATGCTAGTGCATTACAATGTGTATAAACATTTACTGTACCAATTTTCAATCTGCTCAGATGATTACCGGTACCTCGCGAGGTTTTTGAAAGTCTCATAGGTAAACATCTAGTAGTGCCATTTATTGAAAAATGAAAATCAACAGCCTGCTTCCAGTCTCCGCCCGGGTCAGGAATAGAATGAATGAAGCCCCCATCTAGCGGCGAGGATATGAACTGTGCCGGCTGCCGAGGCCTGACGCACTCCTCTGGGGCAATGTTATATGAATGACAGATGAAATGATAGTGGAGAGTGTTGCTGGACTGAAATTATGACAGGGAAGACCGGAATACCCGGAGAAAAACCTGTTTGCCTCCGTTTTGCCCAGCACAGAGCTCACATGGAGTGAACGGGATTTGAACCACGGACCCAGCGTGCTGCCGCCTAAGCCACGGAGGCTTAGTGCCATTTATTACCGTACACAATTTCAAAGTGATATCAGTAAGAGTTTCGGAGATATAGAATTCCGGTGAAATATTTCGCACAGCCGCCATCTTGAGGTTATGTACACAATTGAACTAAATTAGATGCCAGTGCATTACAATGTTTCATTGCGTTTGGATGGTTAAGTCGCGAGAAAAGTCTATCGCATGGCCGCCATGTTCGTTTTGTGGTTAAAAGTTTTTAAAAGTCTCATAGGTGAACTAATAGTAGTGCCGTTTATTACCGTACAAAAGTTCAGGGTGATATGGGTAACAGTTTCTGAGATATGGAATGCCGGTGAAATATTTCCCACAGCCGCCATGTTTGATTGGTGCGACATAATAAAATTTGACGGGCACGGCCTGGGTCGGCTTAAGTCGTACTATGAACTTACCGAGTTTCATTGAAATCACTCCAGCCGTTTAGATGTTCTTAGAGGGGGACACACACACTTACGCACACACATTCACACACACATAGGCCTACACACACACACACGGAAAAAAGGTGACCTCATAAATCCATTTTCTCATAAATGAAAATAGGCTAAAAATCAGCGTTGCATGGTGAAAAGTTTCAAAAAAGGGAAATTTTATATCCAGAAAAACGTTTTGGTCAAAAATTGGATTCAGGATTTTTCCGGTTTTTAGACTATAACACTACCATGGCATTCCTCTGTCACCCTGTATTTTTTAAATACACGGATTTTTTAAGAGCGTTAAAAATCCCTCAGTATGCCTTACTTCTGAGGGGAAGTAAAGCCGGCGGTCCCATGTCATAGATTTATGGCATGTTAAAGAACCTTCCACTAATTGCACCTGTGTGAAGCTAAATTGGATAGGTTAAGAATGTAAACAACGCTCTTAGGTTTCTACGTTCGTTGCCAAGAGCCGACTGCGGTGGCGTCTAGTAGCTAAGTTCTGAACTTGGCCTAGTAGTCGTTGACGGTGGTGCTTGGTGGCAAAAGTAGGAACTATTTGAAAAATTCTAAGTTGCAGTACTTAAATTAAAAAACAGATAACACACACTAATACAGTCATCACAATTAATACCGGTTATCAGACAGATTCTACACACACCCAAAGTACACGGGGCTACATGACCGCGTTGTCGCAGCCCCTAAATTTAAGAACCAACCAACCAAGTCTTTAAAGGCCACTGGCATGAGCCGGATATCAACCTGTGAAAATGGACTCAGTAAGACAGCGTCTAACCGTCTGGGCCACTAAGGCCTGAAGTCAGGTGGATGGACGAAAATAATCCTGTACTAAATAGAAACTCAGAACACCCTTTGAGGGTTTCCGCTATAAACTCCGTATAACGTAACACCAGCGGCTCTGATCTTTGCCTTAATTATACCACCTGCTGTTAACACGGCGTCACCCTTTGGAGCGTTGCTAAATTTTTTGATAACGAATTATTGTCGGAATTAAATTGCCAAGGGAGACCGGAGATCACTCTGTCCTGCCCCCACTTTGACCGTACCAACTTTCAATATGCACAGACCGAGATTTGAACTGGGGTGCTGTATTGGATGGCCGATGTCTAATCTTCAGCTCAGTAAGGAGTATCATTTACTGTTATTTCACTCATAGTGATGAGCATAGTTTTTTCCTAGTTAATCGCTCAATTGTCGGTAGGTCTAAGTGACATGTTCGAGAGACAACGCATTCACATACAATTTCAAACATCCTTCTACACCAGGGCTGATCATCGAAATTAGTATATCCTTTACAACAAAATCAATCAATCAATCAATTTATAAATGACTTACACATTTGTATAAGGCTGGCTACACTGTACTACCGATTCAAATATCCCAAGCATTTATGTGAAATTTCACAAAACGAACACCGTATGTGCATATAACAGCTGCCCCCCCCCCCTCGTCAACAGCTCATAATTCGATTACTCAACAACTTCCTTTTCTTCTTTGCCCCACCCTGATCCCCACTGAGTAAAGCAGACTTAATTTGGATCTGAAAAGTTACTGTAAAACCTACAAACATTGACTTTTAAAGTATAAATTTCAATTTAAATATAGATGATAGTTCTTTCACCTAGCATGATTAGAATAGTCACTTCTATCACCAGGGTAACGGAGTACATGTGTATCAAGTACACCCTATATACAATAACATAAATATTGTATTTTATTATATTTTGTGATGATCAATTAGGCTATATAATCTATCCTCTTCTATTATTCAAATCACTTTTTTTCTATTATATTCTTTATCCCATTCCATCCATTTCTATTCTGTATTATTTATTACTCCATCCTATTCTATTATTCTGTTACCGGTACTTGCTTTCTATTATATATTTTCTTCTAAATAATACCCTACTCTATACTATTCTACTTTCCCTTCTCTTCTGTTCTATTACCCTATTCTATGATATATTATCATCTAATCAGTTATCTTCTATTCTATGCTTGACATGGTGGGTGAGTGGTTATCATGTCGGACTACCAACCCCAGCTTGCAGTTTCACTCCTGGCCGTGGGAAGTGGTTTTTGAAAGGCGACAAAAATCACGGTACGCATGTCATACGTTGTTGGCATGTTAAAGAACCCATCTGAATTCAGGAGGCCGTGTTCATAATAGCAAAATTAATCTCGGGATTCTCCATCAACACAAAACGTTCCTCCTTTTTCTACTAGAAATCGCTTTAGTGTCAAGGAGCCTAGATATCTAACCTCCTTGACTTTCATAGCGCTCCAAGGAGTGATAGAAAAATCGACATGCAAGCTGCCCTCTGGGCGTCAATTAACAAAGCTTGCATCTGGCAGGTTAGGCCATACGATATTTTTCTTATTATTAATCTATTCTATAATTCGAATTGATTATTCTATTCAACTCTATTCTATATTATGTATTGCTCTATCCTATTCTAGCAGGTCCCATCGTGTTGGGGTAGCGCACCTGCCTCACACCCGGAGGCCCCGGATTCGATTCCCGGCTCCGTCGGGGATTTTAGAAACTGACGTGAGGGCTGGAACGGGGTGCACTCAGCCTCGCGAGATCAATTGAGTAGCTGCCTGACGGTGAGGCGGAGCCCCGATCACGAAAACCAAGATAAACGGCCGAGGGGAACTGACGCACTGACCACGCGTCACCCCAATATCTGCAGGCCAAATGGCTGGGCAACGGTCGCTTGGTAGGCCTGGGCCCTCACGGGCTGTAGTGCCTGGGGTTATTATTTATCCTATTCTAGTCTGTTCTAGAGTATTCTAATATCGGCCTATTCTATTAATATAGCCTGGCTCTATGACACTGCGCTTTAAGGCACTAAGCTAGGTTGGTTGGTTCCTCAGTTTAGGGGCTGCGACAACGCGGGCATGTATCCCCGTGTACTTTGGGTGTGTGTGTAGAATGTGTCTGATAACCGGTGTTAATTGTGATGGCTGTATTAGTGTGTGTATCTGTTTTTTTTAAATTCAAGTAAGGACTGCAACTTTGAATTTTTCAAATAGGTCCTACTTTTGCCGCCAAACGCCACCGTCAACGACTACTAGGCCTAGTTCAGAACTCGGCTACTAGACGCCACCGCAGTTGGCTCTTGGCAACGAACGTAGGATCCTAAGAGCGTTGTTTACATTCTTAACCTATACAATTTAGCTTCACACAGGTGTAATTAGTGGAAGGTTCTTTAAAATGCCATAAATCTACGACATGGGACCGCCGACTTTACTTCCCCTCCGATGGAAGGCATACTGAGGGATTTTTAACGCTCTTAAATATTCCGACGGCTTCGGCCGAGTTTGAACCCGCTATCTTGGGCATAGAAGCTCAGTCGTGGCCGGTAACATAGTAAAAACAAAATAAACGATTGTAAATGTGTCTCAGCTATTGGAAGAGGTACACGAACGGTTTGAAATGAGCGCATAGGAGTGCACTCAGTGGAGACAGGCCTCACTAGGCGCAGAGTTATGAAAGGCCAGTTTCAACAATTCACCTGTGTAAATAGGGGCCTGCACAATGAACCTGACGTGCAGTGAAATAGTGGTCGATACCAAACGTGACTGAGCACCAAGGATTAGGCTTACACTGCCCACGTCCCCTAACCCATATATTTAACCTTGTCTTATAAACTTAATGTTTTGAACAGGTATCGGAAATCGTGGGAGCACCTCAATAGTTATTTAACAATCATGTCAGTAACCCATCTGGTTTATTTAATGTAAGAACAGCTGTCTCGGTGATTCTGTGGTAGTGTGATCGTATCATAAGTGCGAAATCACAGCATCGATTTCCGGACGAGGAAATCAGAATTTGAAAGGCAAAGATATCAAGTTAATATGTGCAATAAGTACCAACACATCCAAGACAAATTTGGTGACTATTCGGCAACATCTCAATTGTAGTTCACTATTAATCCCCGGCCATTATACCCCCAATCATAGAGATATATACCTAGGTAACATCAATTCACAGGTTATTTGAACAACTAGAGGACCTGTATGAGAAATCTTGCATGTGCATATAGGCTACCACCCCCGCCTGGCTTCTCTATTATGCGGGTTCGACACGTTACAGTTCTGGCAGGGGCTATCGTCTTATTTATTTTGAAGTGCACAGGGAAAGAAAGGGCTAAGTTGAAATTTTATAATGTTCAGTAAATTGCTTTTAAAGAGTTTAACTCTCTTTATCAAATTTATTTTTTAAACAAATTAATAAAACAAATTTGTTTTCTTTCTTACTAGCAACATAATTTTAAAACCGTTAGAACTTATCTCTGGAGTGAAAAAAGAAGATGTTATGGTTAGGAAGATAAACGTATTATCCCTTCTTTTCCAATGCACTGTTTCTAGTTTCCACGTATACTTGGATCTAACTCATTGTTTCCAAAACCACCTTTGGTATTGCTTAGGACCAGGAAGGAACCTCTCTTTCCCATAAAAATATACACATTAAAAATATGGACTTAGCTGTTCATTTCCCTGTACCCTTCATTTGTTTAAACGAATTTACTAAACAAATAAACATATTTCTGTTGACATTTCAATAAATGTAAGATTTTCCCCATGCTATTGAGACGATTTGGAAGATGTTGGCAAAAACCGCACATACTAACTCCGTCTGAATTTTGTGAAACATACATCTTAACTGCCAACGGTTTTGATGTTAATTCTTTGTTATTGATTAATTTAGAGACATTGCGATATTGTTGTCAGATAGCCCCGTGCACATGGGTGTGTGTTCATGTTGTCTGATAGCCTGTGTCACTGTGGTGTCTGTACTTGTGTTTGTATTTATAATTGAGGTATAATTTGGCTAGAAAGTGGCCGTGGCCTTAAGTTAGATACCATCCCGGCATTTGCCTGGAGTAGAAGTGGGGAACCACGTAAAAGCACTTCTTGGATGGCTGAAGTTCGAATTGAAGCCGCGTCTTCTCAGCTTTGTCTCACGAGGATGAGTACATTCCGTTCCAGCCCTCAGAAGATAATTCAATTTCTCGACAGAGCCGGGAATTGAACCCGGGCCTCCGTGATGAGAGCTAAGGATGCTATCCACTACGCAACAAGGCGGATGATATTAACTTAAGGGACACTAGGGCTGAGTTTTTAGGCAAAAATGACAAAATTACTGTTTTTTGTTTTTCCCATATATATCTCTTATGGACCCCTGTGGATCATTTCAGTAAATCAGTTTTCATTCACCGCCATTTTTAAAGGCACAGCGACATTTTTAAATCTCCTATGCGTAAAAAGAAGATGGAAGGCAAATCATAGAAAGTAGGCTATACTTTTAAAACTAGAAATCCTAGAAAGTTGTAGGTTAACTCAAACGAAAGGTCTCCATGCTCTTTATCTCTACAACAAAACATTGTATTTTTCACATCCTTTCCACAAAAGTTTCATTGGGTGAGCCAAACTGGTTAATATAGCATGCGATTTTATAAAAATGCTTTTATCTCCAAACAACGTTTTTAGGTAATCAAAATGCTCCATGTGCATGAGGTATTCACCAATTTTACTAAAAAAATCACCGGATATTCAGAAACACATGTGTTAAAAGATAACATTGCAATATCTCCATCCACTTTGTAAATTACAGACCAAAAAAATTAAAAACTATGAAAAATTATCAAAATTCATAAAACATGATGGCACATAAAGAAAAATAATAATCTGACAGCATACATGTATCACTTTCCTGAAATGTCTCAATGTTATAATATTTAGAATAGTTTTATGTATATGTAATAAAAATATGAAGCGTTTTACACAATTGCTAATGCGCATGGAGCATTTTGATTACACGGTATATTTTAATAATGTAATTAGTAAAAAATCAATTACATTTCATCCAATTACTTTCAAATTTGGTATGTGACTAAGTGTTACTATTCCAAATACGCAGTTTAAATTTCAACTCATTCTGATAAAAATGTGGAAGTTGAAAAACTCAGCCCTTGTGTCCCTTAAATAAAATCAAATGTTGTAGTTGTTATACTTATTGTATCCAACATCTTGGTCATCAGCTTCGCATAATAGTGAGTGCGATTTCTGCTTTCAGTAGATCTGTCCGCAGACAGGTTTCAAATGGACGTCCACCATTTCTCTGTGTCCTGAGCATCTTCCTTCATTTGCTTGTAACCTCTTCCCCTCTTCACATCTGTTAACATTCCAGACCTTCTTCTTTCGTTCCCTCTTTTTCCTTCAACTTTTCTTCCATGATTCTTTGTAGTAGACAATTTCTACGTAGTATGTGACCCATCCAGGTTTATTTCCTTTTCTGTATCATCTTCATGAAACTCCTCTCCAGGGGAAGATGACCTCGTAGTTCCGCCCCTTAAAACAACAATATCTAACTAAACTCCTCTCCTCTCCTACCCTTCGTGGGGCGTGGTGGCTCAGCGGTCTAGCTGTATGCCTCTCACCAAAGCGGTCCGGGTTCGATTCCCGGTCAATGCATGTGAGATTTTCGAAGTGAAATGCCATGCCCTGTGGTTCGGATTCCTCGTAAAAAGGAGGTCCCATGGCTCATGATCCCAAGATTAACGGTCACGTTAAACTACAAGCTTCCTTCTCCTACCCTTCATAGCTCCTCTTCATTTCTCATTCTATCGGTCCAGTTCACTTTCTCCATTCTTATCCATAACCACATTTCAAACATCTATAATACGCTAAGGTGTATGTTTCACAAAACTCAAGCTCCTAAACGAGAGGGAGTTAGAAGTTGTGGCTTGTACCAAAATCTTCCAAAATGTCTCAATAGTACAGGAACAATCTTGCATTTCTTGAAAAGTCAGCGGAATAGTACATTATGCAACGAGCCTATAATGGCAATAATTAAGACACAAGTATGTTTATAAAACGAGCGTACGCGAGTTTTATAATTTCCATACGAGTGTCTTAATTACCATTATAGGCGAGTTGCATACGACTGTTTATGTTCGACGATAACTACGGTATTATAAGTATTTTATGTTTGAACATAAATATTCATAAATATCTGTCGAGATTTCGCCAGTTTTATGCACTGAACAGAGCGCATGAGACGCAGACTGCCTTGTTTTTGACCATGGCCTCCTCGATTACCCCACTATGTCACTAGGCCAGGCAGTGAAATTTAAATTAAAAGGCTGTGGAACTCAGCGCATCTAATTATCTAATTGGTCAAACAACTGTTTCTTGAGCTCTGATTGGTGGGAGAAACTGTTTCATAATGAAAAATAATGTTATAATGAGCCTCATTAAAGTACAGTTTTCTGACATATAATAGTCAGGGTCGAACATAAGTATATTTATTTGTTTATAAAGTGCTATTAAACAAATAAACAAGATGGTAGCCTCTGCCTGAAGTGTATCGCACCGAGCTCGCAAGGCACTAGTGCCGGTCGGGTACTGTATACATGGGGCGCATACAACGCACATTTTTTAAAGTGCGTTTAAACAAATAAACATATTAATAGAATCCTGCATAACAGTAAAGCCAGGCGGGTTGTTTTTACACATGCGAGTGTTCCTGCACGGGTCCGCTAGTTCTAAATATTTTTGTTCTTTCTGTCTGACCGTTCATGTTTCCGAACCTTAAGGCACCACTCTCCACACAAAACATTTTGCAAACCTCTTCCTAAGTTGGATTGGTTTGATTTGTACGATAGCCCGTGGTATTGTGGGTTGGTGAAAGCACGTGTATATGTACTTGACGCTGGGAAATACAAAGAAGTGGTATTCAGTTAGAAACCATCCCTATGTACAGTAGAATTTGGTTACCATGGAAACCCACCTCTTCTGAGTTTGTCTCACGAACCTCAATGCAGACTGCCCCGTCCCAGTCCTTAGATCGAGAATAAACCAGGAATCGAGCTCGGGAACTCAACACCAACCACTACATCCAGGAATAGTCATGCAATATTTCATTACACTCAGCTCATCAGGGCGCGAGAAGTCTTGAACATGGCGATAGCCGCCACCACTTTGTTGCCCACGAGGATGAACGGATTGGCGACGTCCGGCGGACAAAAAGGGGATTTTCTGGCCGGTCTCGGAAATAGGAACAGCCTCTCTCCTTTTTTTTCTTTCTTCCCTTAACGCATGCGTAAGTAGATTTCACGTCCAGAAAAGATAAGCCGAATTGTATAGCTGAAGTCAACGGAAATTCTGCAACTTGAAGATAATATTAAATCCACGCTATTCAGAATTGAAAGCAGCCTCATGCTAAATATAGACTGCAATCTGTAGCAGTACAAGTGATTCAGCCGAGGCGGAAGAGGTAATTCAGTATTAATCTGGTTAAGAAGGGATATAGCCTATTTATTGAGACGAAAGGCTTTATAATAATATCGTATGGCCTCGGGTGCCTGGTGCAAGCTTTGTTAATTGACACCCAGAGGGTAGCTTGCATGTCGAATTTCGTCGTTCCTTTGAACGCTATGAAAGTCAAGGAGGTTAGATATCTAAACTCATTGACACTACAGCGCTTTAAAGTAGAGAATGGAGGAACTTTGTGTTGGCGGAAAATCCTGAGATTAATTTTGCCATTGAACACGGCCTACTGAATTCAAATGGGTTCTTTAACATGCCAACAACGTATGACATGAGTATCGTGATTTTTGTCGCCTTAAAAAATCACTTACCATGGCCAGGGTCGAACCTGCAATCTTGGGGTTGGTAGTCCGACACTATAACCACTCACCCACCGTGGCAAGCTTACGAAAGGATTTGAACACTTTGAACAGTAGCATGCAAGTAACAAAAGTTAGATTAATTAACGAAGATTGTAAATTGAAAAGAACTAATAATATATATGTATTTATTGTAGAGGTCTGGTTTTCTTCAGAAGAATCTCGTGTTGGAAGCCATTTTTCAGTGTTGCCTTAGTAAAAGAATTTAAGATTTTCCGTCGGTCAACAGGATTGTACCCAATTGTACTGGGTGTAAACAGAAACTGATTTGATTTTAAATTTTACGAAGATGGTGTCAGTATTGTGTGTCCATTCGTAATTGCGGCTTGGATTGCAAAGAATGCCATTTGTTGCTATTAATTACCGTAACGTTGGGTATCCTTCAGGGCAGCGAAATCAGAAATTTGTTATTTATGCAAGACTGATTGCGAACAGTCGCCCTATGAACCCCTATTAGCAGTTAGCACTGAGGCCTCCTCTGCTTCTAGACCTGTCACATCGAAATCGTTCAACAATGAATCTAACCATCGCCTCCATCTATGTGTGCCAGGATTCATTCGTGCTACACTCATATCAGTTACTTCTAGCTTTTATAACAGATATCTTGAATACTCGGTTCTCACTTCCTTACTGCAACGTCAGTCTAAATGCTGAGCGATTTAGGGAGTGTTTCCTAGCTTCTCTAACTTCTTTCTTACAACTGAGAACTCACAGGATTCACTATTATACACATTGACTCTATCACTTGTTTTACACAGTATTATTATTATTATTATTATTATTATTATAGCAAATGTAACACCATTATAAATAGTACTTTGACACAAAATTACCTAGGAATTACCATTGATGAACACTTTAAAAAGAACACACAGTAAACATGATAGAAAATCTAAGAGCAAGTATTTACACATTCTACACTCTCCGATTATATAAGTATGAAGATAAAAAAATACTTATAAAATCATTTGTTGAAAGCAAATGAAGATATGCCACATCAGTTTGGGGAAATCAAAACAAAACAAGCCAAAACAGTTTCTTTAAATATTTCACTGGTATCAATTATTTTAATATTAAAGAGTTGTTTCAAATTACTGTACTGAATCTCTACTACCATGATGCAAGATTCAGGCATAAGGTCTCTCACGACATACATATAAGAGCCATAACAAATACTAAATATGAAAATACTTTATGTGTAAACAGCCATGGTTTTAAGAGATTAAATTATACTAGCATTACCCATCGCGGCTTCGCCCGCGAATATTCGAGTTGTAAAGAGTACACTTAGCAAATTCTCAATCATGAATGCTATGCTATGACTGATTTATCCTTGGTATGAATAATAAGACTTTATCAATTCAGCAACTGGTGCAGTGGTTACGGGTTTGTCATTCCTTCATAGATATATCAGAGCGAAGTTAGTTTTCTGGGAATATCACAGACACTGTTAATTTAAGGGTCTTTAAATGTGATTTTCGGAGACCCTTTATAGTCGGGTGAAAAAGACCTTTCGTACTACACTCACACGTGAAAATTGCGTGAAAAAATCTACAGTGCACCTTGACCCCCTTAAGCGCATTATACTGTATGTATTGATGAATTTTACAGCTTAATTTGGTTCAGTGATAACCTTATAACCGTCTGGAAACTTTCACAGTAATGTAATAGTTGGAATTGCATTGCGTCTTACAGAAATAGATGGACCTGTGAGATTCTGTTACCATGGTTACCGTGTTGCATTCTTTCATTATTTCATTGTAAATATACATGTTTTAAGGTATTTATTTAATTGTGAGGCATTTAAAGAGTAAGTGAGTGCGTTTGCTTACGTATGGGGTTATGCTTAACCTGTAGGTACCCCATATGTGTAGGTTGGTGTTAATGGGATCTTATTTTCGGTTCGAAACTCGAATGGGACCTTAGCAGAATAGTATAGGGAGGGATTGTACCATTACTACTTAATGAACTACCACCTGGATTGTCCAACATGAACAGCAAACAACAAGCTATAGGCTACGTCGCATTATTGCCTAAATAAACATTAATTTATAACATAAACATATTATTGCATGCACTTTTGTGTCGAAACACAATCTGCTTTTATGTTGTAAAGAATAATTAATATGTCTCGCTGATAATTTGTACTGGTTTTGCCGTCAGATTCGTGGGACATGTCACAAATATATTGTCAATAGTAATTAATAAATAAATTCAAATTCAAAAAATATGATTATTGTTTCGTTTCGGCCAACTAAGGACCACGTCATTTCATCTGATTCCTTTTAGCTTTAAAATTAGCCCACTATTCCTTCAGTCGTAGACGGTGTTGTTCTTTAATCTCATTTGTCCGCGCCTTTCCAGTTTTCAGTGTCGGCTTTAGTTTTCTCATAAGCGGGTCATGCTCCTGGATATCTTCACATGAGATCCCAATCTCGTGCAGATCTCTTCATATATCACTGAAACAGGTGTGGAGTAACGTGAGCCATCTACTGGAACTTCTTGTTAAATAATTAATGATTGTTTGTATTTTCATGTTGAACAAAATAAACAAAAGAGCATAAAGAGTGGTTACGGTAATATGATAGTAAGAAATGTGTGTTTCCATTAGCTCTCCCCACATTAAACCTACAGTATAATTGCGTGAGTTAGCCGTGGTCGTTACGGCGTGGCTATAGGAAGTCGCTCACACCCGGGTGGCGAGGGGGTTCAAATCCCCCGCCAGCTACCTTGACGATGGTTTTCTGTGGTTGGTCCCTAACTATAGGCCACAGCCGCTACCTAGTCCTTACATTCACACTTTCCTCCCCAGACAACACTCCACACGCGACGGTATTTGTAGCTCACCCTATGGGTGTCCGCATAGAAGCAGCTACTAACACTGGCGAGCCGAACATGTCCTCGGACACTCCCGGCACTAAAAGCCATACTCGAGAGAAAAATAAAAATACAAAAACTACAGTATACCCAAGACCAGGCTCCCTTTGAGGTAGGTTAATCGTGTTGACGTCATTCGGGCCATTACTATTATTATTATATATTTTCTTCTTCTTCTTTTCGTTTGGGCCTGCTGAGGACCACGGGGCTCGTTTTGACTTCTTGTAAGGAATTTATATTTCTTCTTAGCCCAGGCAGCTTTCATCTTCTGGCTGTGTGTCTGCTTTCTTTCCTGTGTCCACTTCGGTCTGGTAGTCCCTGTACTCTTCCTGCTGGTGAGAGACACTGGAAAGACACCATATTGAATCATCTTTCGGAATTGTGATCTATCCTGTATGTTTTTTGATGAAATTCCAAGTTGCTGTAGGTCTGACTTCACTGTGGTGATCCATTTGTTTTTGGACGCTTTCCCTCTTCCTGTCGTGGTGAAGATATGGCTGGTAAGTCTATCTGGACCCATGCGTGTCAGATGTCCGTAGAAAGCTAATCGTCTCTTCCTCATGGATGTGACAATATCTTCTTGATGATCATAGAGCTCATTGTTGTGCCTGATCCTGTAAGTACCACCCTCTTCCCTTATTGGTCCTAAAATCCTTCTAAGTATTTTCCGTTCCTTGAGCTCTAGTTTCCTCAGTGGGCCTTTCCGGTTCATCAGGAGACACTCAGAGGCATATAGAACGGAAGGTCTTACTACTGAGTTGTAATGTAGAAGTTTAAGGTTCTTAGAGAGGCACTTTGATGTGTAGATGCTCTTACAGGAGTGGTAGACCCTTTCCAGTTTCGTGCATCTAGTGTCTATTGCTAAGGTCTCACTCTCGTTTGCTGGAATCCACTTCCCTAGGTACTTGACTGCAGGAACATTTTGAATTGCGGTGTCTTTCACAAGAATAGTAGATGGGGCTCCCTTTATATTTGTCATGAACACTGTTTTTTGTATATTGACTTTCAAGCCAGTTTTAGCTGCTATGTTATAGAGGCTCTGTAGTTGGTGAGTAGCTTCTTCTATGTTGTTCTATTATATATTTTATTATTATTATTACTATCATTGCCCTTATGGACTGTGTTAGAACTTAAATATCTCATGATGACACAATTTCCACTTCTCTCCCTTCTTCCTCTTCTCTCCCTAAAATCTCTTCATCCTTTGACTGTGCTCCTGTTTCCGTTGTTCTGTCCACAATGTTCTCATCTTCTTCTTTTCAATTATTTTAAAACTTGTACTCTTAATGTTGTGTCTGAATTGTCCTCTCTCTCCAATCATTTGCCTGTCGATCCCCACCTGCCTTAAGTCTTCCTCTATTTCATGATAACAATATAGATTTCCTGCTTGAGCTGTTTGCTACATCAAATATCTTCTTTGTAAGTCTGTTGCTGTTAATTCTCTGTATGTGCCCGTAAAAAGTTAGTCTGCGTTTTCTGATCATATCGGTGAGTCTGTCTGTGTACTCGTATAACTGTTTGGTAGGTCTTTTCATCCATATGCCACCTCTGTGTCTTCTTTCTTCTTTCGATTCGGCCAACTAAGGACCACGTCATTTCAACTGTTTCTTGTTGCATCGAGCTTTAACATCCTCCCAGTTCTTTCGCATTAGTTCTCGATGCTGTTGTTTCCTTTCCGCAGTCCACTTCTTGCCAGTTAGAAGCTTTGGTTTTTCTTGGAAACATCGGTGTGCTGTTAGTTTTTGTTTAAGGCTGGCACGTTCCCAAATATCTTTGCCTGTAATTCCCACTTCTTGTAAATCTTTGTCCACCTCAGTGAACCAAGCTCCTTTGGTTTTCGTTTTGAGAAAGTAGGTGAAAATTCTATTTGTCAATCGTGCTGGGTTCATTCTTGTTATATGACAGTAAAAGGAAATTCTCCGTTTCCACATGGTATCAGTTATTTTTTCCACGTGGGTGTAAAGTTCGTGGTAGTGCCGTCTCCTATATTCCCCATTTTCTTTTCCGGACCCAAGATTTTTCTTAGAATTTGTCTTTCTTTCACTTCCAGATTCTCTGTTAGTCCCTTGCGATGCATTTCAAGGCACTCTGCAGCATACAAAGCCTCTGGACGGATGGGTGTCTTAACTTGGCATTTGTTGATATGGATTTCTTGTTGTAAATGGCCTTTGTTAGATTATATGCCATTTCTATTTTCCTGATTCGTGACTCGAAAGATGCCTTCTCGGAGAGATTGGGGTCTATCCACTCATCCAAATATTTGAACGCTTTCGTTTGCTTGAATTTCCCCTGTCCTACATCCAGCTCTTTTGGCGCTAGCTTGATGTTGGTGATGAATTCTGTTTTTTCAAAGGATATATTAAGGCCCGTTTTTGCTGCTTAAATCTGGAGTTCATTAATTTGCGCTCCGGCTGCATCGAGGAAAAAAATTGCAAGGTCATCTGCGAATGCTAGGCAGTCAACTATCAGGTTCTGTTTTTTGTAGCCTAATCTGACTCCATTTTCAGACTTGTTAATGTTCATTACTTTTCGCCACTGACGGATGACTTTTTCGAGCACACAGTTGACTCACACCAGTCTTGATTTCGAAGGGCTCTGACATGCTGAGGGATTGAGCATTTCTAAATAATATGCCGAACCAGTACATAGTAAGTATACTTGGTTAATAGTTCATTGTTATATACGAGTATACAAAAGATTGGGTCATTTATAACAATGCTGTAAATTTATGTTTATGGTGCAAATTAATGTATAGCCTACATTGGTGAAACCTTGAGGGGTTGAGACGCATATGGACTTTATTTTCGAACACACTGTAAATCCCCAACTGTGTTTGAGCAGTTATTCCTCTAATTTCACCACTCTCGTGTGATGTATAGATTCAATGTAGAAGAATCTCATCATCCAATTACCTCTATTACGATATCGAATCTTGTGGCTAAAGACGGAGGCGAGGGTGGCTCATAATTCAGTGTTAAACCGTTTGTATTGTGTGGTTTGTGCGTGTGTTACAAATCAAGACCTCGGACAGGTGGAGCACGTCCGTACTGCACCGCATTGTGCGGCACTCACCTGGAAGTCGAGTCGAGTCGAGTCACACCTGCTTTTACAAAACCTAATTGTTCCAAGCGACGGAATACACAAAAACGTTTCCATGGCAACACAATGGCAAACACGCAACATCCCCTCTACAAAGAGCACCCATTCATCACGCCGCCAGTAAGGGCTGTTTATATACTACTAAGACGTTACAATGAAGTGATGCTCTCCATGGTCACACTGGCCAGATAATTTAGCCTTTATAGGTCTTTTCGGAGTGTGGGACAGAATAATTCATTTGGTTTGCAGTCCTGATTTAAATATGAGCGTCTACGAGGACAGAAAGAAGGAATGCACTGTGCATAGACATCATAACTGTAAGATAGAATGAATTTGAAGGACACAGGAGATGAAGGAACTAAGTCCTGATTTCAAAATGTTCAGGGCATTTTGTTTATAGAGTTAAACCTTGTGTTCAAAATTGATTTTTATCGTCAGTTATATTTATTTTCTTTCCTACTACAGTTAAAACTGACTTCGTAGGAATCGAATGGGACTCAAAAATTTTTCGGTTAAAGATAGATTTCTGGTTAATGAGGAAGGTAAACCTTTCACATGACAATACTGAGTTTAAAAAAACTGTTAGTTAGGTAGTCAGCCCGAAAGCTGGTTGGATCCTCAAAAAGTACCGCCGTTAGGTTATGAGGGTAGATTTGCTTGTTTGTTGTCACAATCTACCAACATGTTATTTTATAGTTTTAAATAAATGATCAGCACATTGTGTTGCCCAATACACATATAATATAGCAGGGAGAGCCAACAAATAAGATCCAACTGATTCATCGAAGTCTAGGAAAAGGTAATAACGTAAACTATTACGCTTCTCGTAACAGTATTCCACCTGAAGACGACACTGTGTAATATGCTTGATTGCTTTGTTTGGTAAGTAGCCTGCACATTGCGTTAGCCATTAAGCAACTAAAACAACAGAGTGGGCCATTAAGTTGGGAATCGACTGAAGTTTTAGCTTGGAGGACTGTATTATAAAATCATTGTTCCGTTTGAGGCGACAATTTGACCTACTTCCTTTGCGCTTATTCATTCTTCTGACAGCGACATCTTCTGTCACTACAGTTTTCGATCAAAATTATTGTAGTATTGACGTAGGCAGTTTATAAGGTTGATCTCTTATTTTAATAGCATCATTTTACTATCATTTTTTAATACATGGCATTTAATTATTCGCAAGCTTTTCCATGTTTTGATTAAAAACAATTTTTGTAAGGATATTCATTTCTTTTTGTCTTTGTTAACTAGTTTTAAGATTTAATATCAATCACGCTGAGGAAGGTATCAATGAAATACCGAAAAATGCACGATTAATAATGTAATTAACGTTTCTTTAGTGTTTGACTACGCGGTTTTAATAAGAAAATAATATCAGTCAACACGGTTATTAATTACTAGCAGTACTGCCCGGCTTCGCCCGGTGGATTTATTTTTATTATGGATGATAATGAATACTACTACAGAACTGACACATGATACTTAAACTGCCAAAAAAACAATAATTAAATATAACTTTTTGTGGTGGTGGTGGTTGTAGTGAGGGTGATAAGTAGTACAGTATAATGGACGTAACATTTAGATCATTTTCCCATAATGATAATAATGACAATAATGAATAGGGAAACGGCTATTTACTAACTACAGCACTGACACATGTAATTTACAAACACATTTCTAAATATGTTTAGAAAGAGGAGTAAGTGAAATAAAAGACACTGCCTAGGGCCTATATCTCATTGTCTGTTGGAAATGTAGAGACCAATAGTTTCGTATTTTGTCGCATAGCGCCGTAGGAAAATAATCAGAAAAAATTGGAAAACTTCGGCTGTCCCGAGCTCCTGAGGTAGCAATAGTATCATTTATGGCCACATAGCGCTCAACGATAAGTTTCGGAATAAATTACGGTAAATTTGAAAGCTCCAACGCTTATTGCAGCTGATAAATCAATGTACTGCACCAACACCATTGCACTTATACAGATGCATAATATGTTCATGATGATAACTGTTTTAAAGAGCTAAAGAAATCAGTTAACACTAATTACTCCCCGTGACTGTAATTTATAAGCAGCGCAAGATTTAATTATTTATGCAATTCTGCGCCAGAACACTGGTAGGGGTGACGTGATGCAGCCTGAATTACCAGTCAACGATAGACTTATTAAAATACTCTTACAGTTACACTACTACGGACATGAATGATTCTAGAGCCTTAATACATGGTTTTCAAGTTCAGTGTGTTTGTTATTCTAAATGTAAGGAATGGAGAGCGTTGCCAAAAATATCAAGTTTACAGTGTTACCAGTAGGGTTTCAAAGTGTATGTATAATTTATGTAATTAGGAGGAACGGTGTAGATTTGTGATAAAGGACCTAAATGCAGAGAATGTAGTGGTCTGTCCGAAATTTCAAGCAGACAGTGTTACTCGTCGGGTTGCAATGTGTAAATATGTGAAATTTGGTTCAGATCGGTGAAACGGTGTGCATTTGTACCAAAGGACCTAAATGCAGGGAATGGAGTAGTCTGTCCGAAATGTCTTGCTGACAGTGTTCCTCGTAGGGTTCAAACGGGTAAGTATAACAATTTTGGTTCAGATTGGTGAAACGGTGTAGATTTGTGCTGAAGGGCCTAAATGCAGGGAATGGAGTGGTCTGTCCGGAATGTCATGTAAACAGTATTACTCGCAGCGTTCCAAAGGGTATGTATACACATATTGGTTCATTTCGGTGAAACGGTGTAGATTTGTGTCAAAGGGCCTAAATGCAAGGAATTGAGTGGTCTGTCCCAAATGTAAAGTGTACAGTGTTACCCGCAGTGTTCCAAAGGGTGTGTATACATATTTTGGTTCAGATCGGTGAAACGGTGCAGATTTGTGCCAAAGGGCCTAAATGCAGGGAATGGAATGGCCTGTCCGAAATTTCATGTAGACTGTACTACTCGCAGGGTTCCAAAGGGTAAGTATACACATTTTGGTTCTGATCGGTGAAACGGTGTAGATTTGTGTCCAAGGGACTAAATGCAGGGAATGGAGTAGTCTGTCCAAAATGTAACATAGCCTATATTATTCCTCTTGAATCTGGCTATCACATAAAAAAAGAATTTTTCGAATCCGACTGGTAGTTCCAGATCTTAGCGCGTTTAAACACACAAACAAACACACAAACTCTTCAGATTAATTATATTAGTATAGATTACCATTGCCATAATGGTCAATGTTTGCGCATTTTATGTGGTTAGATACCAACAAAAACCCAAGGCAGCGCTAGTGTGAGGCGTACTAGGCAAGATGCGGAGTGAGGTAGTATGCCATTGTTTACCTCACTGAGTCAGAACAGCAAACTATATGTTAGCAAAAAATTAAAACTTTGCAGGATTGTTGATCACAGTTTACTCATTATTATCCACAAAACTCATTTTATAATATGCTTGCAGTCATGCAGTGTTATACAACCAAACTTTCAACTGTTTTATTTTACAGTTGGACAGCTTTTACTCGATATGTACCCCATAATGTAAAATATTTTCATGAATGTTCTTTTCAGCTGTTGGTAACATTCACGGCTACAACATATACCAAAATAATTGAGACATATATTCAGGATCTTTTTTCTTTTCATATTCTTACTCTAAATTTATATTTCTTTTTCCTTTTGTTACGTAAACTTTATTCCCTTAAATGGAAAGTATGCTTGATACAGAAAATACTTTTGTGTATGTTTTTGATATTAGTACAATACACAAGCATGTAAAATTTCATTGAGATATCTTGAATAGTATTTGAGTTATGAAGTAAAGGCTGTGTGAAAATATAGATTCTGGGAAACGAGCTTCAAACTTACCTACTGAAAGGGAGTGCTAGTCTGAAATTTAAAGAGACAACTTAAGCGACAGCAACTAACATTTAGGGGCATATCTTTGGAAGTATTGAATATATTTTCATTTTGTTTTCACCAAATGAAAGATAGAAGATTAGTAAATGAAATAATTTATTTTAAAAAGTCCTTTGACCTTGAAATGTGTACCTCCCCCCTTTCGGAGGTAGGTGTATGCTAAAATATTTAAACCATGAATATACAGTTCATATAATATTGAGAAAAATAAAATTATATACACACAGTACCTCATTCAATGCTGTATTTACATATTTCTACTACGAATTAGTACAGTGCTTTATCACTTTTACTCCCGTGTAACATTAAACTCAACTATTGTTTTCAAAGCCACACTGACTACTGCTGAACAATGTCACTAATGTCTGTACTACTATTACTGAGTCCATTTATTCCCCGATTCAATGGACATGACAGGTTTTTTTTCTTTCTGCCAGTGCTCTATTCTAGTTTTCCCCATATACTTGGATCTAACTCGTTATTTTCAAAACTACCTTAGGTAATGTCTCTGCACCCTTCATATGCAATATTACTATTATTGTTGTTATTATTATTGCCATTAGCGACAGCGGTAGCTATGCTCGCTAAAGGGCAGCGCTAGGGCACGAGGCCGAGCTCTCTGCAGACTAGGTTCACGTGAGTTCGATTCCCGCCGTCAGCCGTCCTTGAAATGGTTTTCGGTGGTTTCCCGTTTTTCAACTCCAGGAAAATGCTGGGACGGTACCTTCTGACAGGCCACGGCTACTTACTTCCAGATCCTTGCCCAGTTTCATTCATCATCTTTCATTACAACATTAATTACTCTCATGAGGTTGGCGTTAGGATGGGCATCCAGCCGTAAAAACCATCCGCCACATAGTATTTCATCGACCCCGTTGGAAACGGGAATAATAAGGGGTAGACATGCAATACAATTATTATTATTATTATTATTATTATTGTTATTATAAGGTGATGTCCATCGTGGGTTCGCTGAATTCATACTAGGCGGAAAGAAATATTTTATTGTAAATCCTCCAAGTACTATTTTAATACACGGAATTATATTTTCCAATATTTTCATATTTTTCGTAATGTAAATTGCATATCACCATAAGTTTGTATGTTTGAAACATTATATAAATATTAAATTTGTAATTAAAACAAAATAATTAATAATTGAATTACTTCTTAAGATCATAATTCCTGTGTTTATGTCATTTATTTTGATATTCTACGTTCTTTTGTAGGTCTTTTAAGGCAATTTTTAGGTCTACAACTTGCGAGTCCTATTGATCACCATCACCGGTGTTTCTGCTCCCGTGACAAAGAGCGACATGAGTTAGCCGTACGAGTTGAACACGCGTGCCTATCAGAAGTTTAACCGTATTTCTAATGCAATTGTTTCGTGAACAAAGAATCGTGCGTAAATAAAGTAAAAATTCCCTGAAAATAGCGCATTCTGTACACATGTATATGAAGCATTATGGGAATGGTAAAGAACCAAACATGTCAGTCAATGGACATGGACAGTTTACATGGCTGACATCACATCATTTATCAGCGAACGCCATAACTAACCGGCACATTGGACGGCTCTACGTATATTCAGCTTTCAAACAAATTGTACTACGTCTCTTTCGCCAGTTTCAACATATTAATTGAGTCGGAATTGTGAAGTGCGATGAAATATTGCACTCAACTACGCATTCATCACAACATTCCATAATTCTTTTTGTGTGTGTATGTAACCCAAATTTTGAGTGGCATTAACTAACCGGTGGTCATGGCTGACATCAATATGGATCAGGAGCTATTTATCCCACATTCTTTTGTCACATCGTTAAGTCCATCTAAGGAGCGTGAGAGAACTCATTTAGCAAGTGATGTTGATACTTTCTTCTCCCGAAGTCTCGTTATCTGGGCATTGAAGAGTTCCTTCCGTTCTTCAGTCCATGGTTTCCTGGTACTGATTTTCTCAATGATAGTTGTTGACAACTGTTCTGAATCATTGACCCATGGAAGTGCGACAGAATTCCGCAGCCAGCATAGTTCATATCCTCGCCACTAGATGGGGACTTCATTCATTCCATTCCCTGACTCGGTCGGTCGACTGGAAGCAGGCTGAGGATTTTCATTTTCAGGATATATGAAAATAGGCTGTATAGTCCTTCACGGAAATACTTGTTATATATACAGGGTGTTTCAAGAGGAATAGTAAATATTTTAGGTGGTGGTATAGACGAATTTCAATAAAAACAAGTAGTTCCGTGACGAACTAAAGAGCCTACTTTTCTTATAATTTAAGATTGGTGCCAATGATTAATCAACAGTATATGAACCTATCTAGAACAATGACGAAATTAAATTGGTCATATCGACATTTCTAATTAGTTCGAAATATACCTGGCATAATATAGCCTAATAGAGCACTAAAGTTGACAGCCCTGGTGACTGAATATATTCTTAGTTCCATCTCTTAAGGTACAGAATACAAAATTTGGTTAAAGTCCAATGGACGTTTCATGCAGTTAGACATTGGATCTATCAGCACGCGTAAAAGCATGTTGGCAACAATGTCATGCGTGTGCTGGTTAGAAATAATCTCAAGTATTATGATATCTTGTTGTGCCAATTTTGGATGAAATCCATTTGTTAGTATAGAAGTTGCATGTATTTTAAAATTGGGGGCGTGGTGGCTCAGCGGTCTAGCTGTATGCCTCTCACCAAGGCGGTTCGGGTTCGATTCCCGGTCAATGCATGTGAGATTTTCGAAGTGAAATGCCATGTCCTGTGGTTCGGATTCCACGTAAAAAGGAGGTCCCGTGGCTTATGATCTCAAGATTAACGGTCACGTTAAACTACAAGCTTCCTTCCTTCCTTTTTATTTTAAAATTGGACTTATCAGCAGGCATATTATCATGTTGGCAGCACTGACTTATATTAATTACTCCAAATTAATCTATAATGTCGGGTGCTATACGTGTGCAAAGTATAGAGCTGTTAACTTGCATACTTTCTGATATATTGATATTAGGGTGAAAAATATAGACAGAATTTATTAACAGTTGGCAGCCCTGATTGCTCTCAAGAAGACGCATAGTCATATCTGTTATGTTACACGTAGCACATACGAAATTTGGTTGAAATCCAACTGATAGTATAGAAGTTACAAGTATTTAAAAATTGGTCCTATCAGCAGGCTTAGAATCATGTTGGTAGAACTGACGTATATAAGTTACTCCAAATTAATCTAAAATGTCAGGTACTATACGTGTGCATAGTTCAAAGCTGTCGCCTTCACACTTTCTGATATATTGGTATTTGGATAATAAAATAGAGAGAGCAATTATTAACAGTTGGCAGCCCTGCTAGCTCTTATGAATACGCTCAGTCATATCTGTTCATGTACACATATTACATACAAAATTTGGTTGAAATCCAATTGTTAGTGTAGAAGTTATATGCATTTAAAATTGGACCTATCAGAAGGCTTAAAATTATTTTGGCAACACTGTCATGTACGGCCTCTTGGAAATTAACCTGAAATAGTATTATCTACATGTGTGCCAATTTTAGAATAGCTCCCATGCATACCTTCCATGATATCCAACATGGAGCTCAAATTTCTAGTGCGTTTTTTTAGCAGTTGGTAGCACTGACATCATTTTCAAATATGGGCATGAGATATTCCGGTATACATCTTTAATGATACTGAATTTGGTTTTGATTGCTGCAGCCGTTTAGGAGTTGTTGGGGGGGACACACACAGCCAGACAGATAGGACAGACAGACACACATTTTCCCGGATCGATCTTATAAGTCTACTTTTTCCTCATTTTTGCAAAATGTGAAAAGTAGGCTAAAATTCCATATAACACGTGTCCCATTTGTATTACGTACGGAGATACAGATGTTGGTATGTAACCAGGGCAGTTGTCGTTTCGTGTGTTGGCACACCGGTTACAATGGGCATATTTAACGATTGTCAACAGTCGTGTGTTGTTGTGAAGTTGTGCTTCAGTTTCCATTGAATGTGTTCACCTGTCAGTGTTCTTTGTTGACCAAGTTGTCTGTACTGTATCGTTTAAACATGCCGCACGTTTTTACACATGCTCCGTATGCCGATATATATTTGTGTATGGGTTTTGTAATGGAAACGCTGCTGCTGCTTGTAGAGAATACAATAGTGACTCGGGTGCAGTACCCTGCTGTCGATATGGTGAAACAACATCTAAACCTAACATTCTCCGGGAGATGGATCGGGAGTTATGGGCACGTTTCTTGGCCACCAAGATCCCCGAACCTTACCCCTTTGGTTTTTTGCCTGTGGGGATGGTTAAAAGGCGAAGTCTACAAGGAAAACGTTAACACAAAAGCCGAGTTGGTCGTTTGTGTTATGCATAGTGCAGCCCTCATCAAAGAACGCCAAGACGCCCTCCGAAGAGCTACACGGGGTGTTATCAAGAGAAGTGCAAAATGCATTGAAATTGGTGGTGGAAGTTTTAATAATCAACTTTCAACGTCCCTATTAGCTTTGGCTTTTCATTTGTTTGATTTAAATACTACCAGCAGTATCTTGGTATGCAATAGAAATGGGACACATGTTATATCTACAGTATACTACCATCTCCTAAAATATTTACTAATCCTCCTGAAACACCCTGTATAGTAGATTAGTAGTGAGACAAATGCAATGAGTTTTCGAATGTCGAGCTTTGCACTATGTGAGTGAACATTTATAATTTACGAAATCTGATTCATAAGCAGAAGCTAACAAGTAGTAGCCTAAAAAGATAGCTTAACATTTTTGCAACGAATACATGGGAGCAATGATACAGGAATACTCCATCAGTAGCTGCAATCGGTACACTGGATGAGGTAACTCAAATCGGTTTACACGACGAGGCCAATGAATAAGAAGTGATCACCAGGAGTAAAAGGAATGCATCTATATGAATAGAGAAAATAAGATGTTAAAAGATTGTTATACATATCACTTTTAGACTACTTTCGATTTTTGCAAAAAATGAGAGTAGACTTATGAGATCTACACAGGGCAAAAAATAATGTGTCTGTCTGTGTGTCTGTGAGTGTGAGTGTGTGTACTCTAAATGTGTGTCCCCCTATCAATTCGAACACGGTGAAACCGAAGTGAACGAAACTTGGTACAGAGGTAGAACTAGCAAAGGGCATCTATGTGTCATGTTTATTATCGCCACCATCTTGACGGACACGTAATGGCGGCCACCCAAATGTTCAAACTTTAATCAAATTACGACTAACTTAATCATCCGATCTCTAGTGGGTAGTTGAAGCAGTATTAGCGAATAGGGGATCATAGGGGTGCACAGTCCGCTCGTAGAGGCTTGCAGAATATACGAAATAGGCATACTGAAACGCACACTCATCTGTAGTTGATATCTTGCCACGGTGGGTGAGAGGGTATCGTGTCGGTCTACCAACTCTAACCTTGCAAATTCGCTCCTGGCCATGGTAAGTGATTTTTGAAAAACGACAAAAATCATGGCACGCATGGCATATGCTGTTGGCATGTTAAAGAACCCATTTGAATTCAGTAGGCCGTGTTCATAATGGCAAAATTAATCTCGGGATTGTCCGCCAACACAAAAGTTCCTCCTTTCTCTACTAGAAAGCGCTAGAGTGTCAAGGAGCTTAGATATCTAACCACCATGACTTTCATAGTGCTCCATGTAGCAACAAAATTCGACATGCAAGCTGACTTCTGGGCGTCAAATAACAAAGCTTGCACCCGGCAACCGAGGCCGTACGATATTTATAAAGAAATCTGTTGTTGATTAGTGGTTTGATTGATTGGCCGATGGATTGATTGAAAAATAAATAAATGCATGATTGAATGAATAAATAATAGAATGAATGAGTTAATTATTTAATTAAATAATTGCCATGACGTTGGTCCATCCCACAATTCCCACGGCCAACTCGAGTATTAACAAGACAAAAGTAGTAAACGTTCGGTCACTGTTGCAAAAATTTGATGAGTTGTATCACCGTCAGCATTATGGCCACCTCAATTTGATTGTGGCATCATTTGAATAATTAAACCACAGTGTTATTAACTGTCACTGTGGTTCCTCTTGATAAGTTAACTTCTCATATTGTCGGTTAACATGAAAAAGAAAATGAGGGACAATGCAATATTACATCAATGTTGACATTGTGGTAATTCGCTCTACTTGCGTCAAGTATAAGTTTTCCGATGATTTGACAATAAATAAAATAATAACAATAATAATAATAATAACACAATTCAGGGCAATACTTTCTAACATAAAGGTTCTTGTGGGAGAAAAGAGAGAACGCACGGAAAGAAGATGGGCAGCAGAGAGAACGGCGCACAGTGGTCCGGATTCGAAAAAAAAGCGGACAAAAATATTTTCCGTCAAAAGAAATGAAATAATTTTGTGTAAAACTTTAAATTAGATGTTATGAGGCAAATTTGTCGTAGTGCATAAAATTACTTACTTATTTATCCTCTGATCCAGATGAGTCGACTTCCTCTTCTTCCCCTTCCTGCTCCGTCTCGTCCTCGGGTATAGACAATAAATTACACACCTCCTGAGGCAACTGTCTTCTTTTCTTCTTCGGTAGACCTCCCGTGCTTGAAATTACTGGATCAGAGTTTAGCAATAGTCTATGGAACAAGTCAAAATTATTGGAAATTCTTGAGGATTTTCTGGTATGGTCTTCCCTATATTTTCTTAAGTCTTTGTTTCTAGACTCTAAGGCCTCTTCTGAAAGTTCTCCAATCGGCAAAATAGCTGCTTCTATAATGGAAGATCCATGGATAAGTATTTTATGGAGTGTTGGAGGCATGTAACACCACGGATATAGCCGTACATATAAGCTTGCTGTTTCGCTGCAGTAGGAATTAAACTCTGAACAATCAATTTCATTACCAGATGAAATTGCTTTTAAAATTATTCCGAAACGAGTTATTAACTCACAGTCTACCCCTGTTATTTCGGATGCTACTTGAGGTTCAAAAAAACCTTCGGGCAGTGTTGCCATCATTGGTTGTTCCATATCCAGGCTTCGGAATATCAACTAGAAGACCTAATCTCGTTCTGAATGAGTCTTGCACATTTTTTTCTTTCTTTCGAATAAGTCTCGATTACCATCTTTCACGCTCACTTTCCTCTTTTTAAAATCCAGGCGGTATGAAATATGCAGGAGACTTTCAAAAAATCGGATGTGCGCGTGCAGAACTGAAATTCCAAATTCAAGCTGTAAATTGTCGACGGGCTTTTGTGCCATTATTTGTAGGTTGTTCATTTCTGAAATTTTTGCACCACAAATATAGCACTTCATGCTTGAAGACTGTGCTAGAGCATTGCATATTTTTCCATCTATCATTGACAATATTAAGGAATACTGCACTTCGGTGTTGTTTATAACCAAATTATGTAAATTCTCAATTTGATCATTTAGATACATCCTTTCCGTCCGTGTAATTTCCGATGTTTCATGAACCCACTGCATTCGAATAGGCCTGCAGAATCGTGTAGATGAGGTTCTTGGATTTTTCCACGCAAGTATACCTGTTTTACTGTCAACGAGGTGCAGAGGCACGACAGATGACATAAATAAGCTCTGGTCACTCTTTTCAGCTTCTGACCAGGTTTGTTTATATTGGGAATGGCCGGAGCTGCCATCAAAGCCCCATTTACAATATAATGTATAGCTCTTATCACTCACATCTGGTAACATTGATAAAATTCTGGAGGAAGTGTGGTCCAGCAAGTCTTGTATTTTCACTTCACATTCATTTTCCTTAATTATTACATTTTGTGGATAAGTAGCCTTTTTAGCATTCAAAATAGCATAATAGCTAGGGTATAAATCATGGATATGTTTATTAGCTAATTTTCTCATTGTCACATACTGGTGCTTGGATAACTTTGCTTTAATTATTAATGATAAGGCTTCTTCCACTGACATTTTTGTAGATCGTTGATCCCATTTTCTCCATGCATCCCGTATTCGATTGCCCCTTGTTGGTGTAGTCGTGGTAGCTTATTTTAATAGCTTGGCTGATGAATCGTCTCCTTCTGCCCTTAAATTCATAGCGGTCGCATAGGCAAGCTCTGATGAAGTGGCACTCTCCCTTAGGTCTTTAATTTTTCTTCTTTTGCTTCTCTCCGTTAGCTCTTCAAATTCTTTTGAAGGACGACCTTGATCTTCTGATTTTGCGGAGCCAGGCATGCTCGGAATCGATATCACAATTTCTTTTTTCAACCAGTCTGAATATTTCTTCAAAAAAAAAAGCATGTTCTAAGAAGTGACACTTTCTCAACCGGTCAAAATATGGCTAAAAGAAAAAGGTTCTTATATTATTATACACTGTTTCTCTACACTCTCGTCAACATTTAATTGGAATTTGTTAATGAGATATGTTACCACAAACTTTTCTTGGCGAGCGCGAGATAGATTTTTGTTCTCTCGAATCTTGTTATGAAGTTTACTGCGACTAACAACGAAATTCATTTTTCACTCTTCACAACGATCACAACTACCACTAATCAATTACTTCTCGCGAATTAAGATTATTTTGGTTTCATGGCCAAGAGATATCCCTTGCGTAGCATAAACAAATGTCTCAACAGGCCCTTATCTCGCGCGAGTGTTTATCCTAAGAGCGCGCAGTAATGTTCTCTCCCTTCTCAATCATGCATCTGGCGTGTTCTGGCGATGAAACCTTTATGGATATATTCTCAAGTCTTCATTTTAAAACTTGCACAAGTTTCACGCTATACATATGTATACTTTTTTTGTAGGTCAAGCAAAATTTATTTTTCATAAAAAAAATGCACTATAAAAGTAAGTATAAGAGTTCTTACAAGTGATCTGAAATTGAAAATCATGCTATAAACACATATACCAGACCCAAACCTACATACTGATACAGTATTAAAGACCCCTGGTTTAATTTTGAAGTTAGAATGATATTTCAAAGTTTACTTAACGGAGTGCGGAGTTCAGAAACGAAGAGTTGTATCACATATGCAGTAATATATCTGAGACACACAGAAGCAATTTCCAAAGGAAACGTGTAATTAATGTACACGGATTAACATACTTCACTTGGAAGGAGGTTTGGTGTTTCTTAAGTAAAGTTGAAAAATCGATTTTGACCGCTTTTTTACTGATCCGGACCACTGTGCGGCGCAGCACTCTGAAGTAATGAAGGAAGTGTGGAGGAAGGGAAAGGAATAAAGAACTATGAGAAGGAAATGAAATGATATTTGCGTGGTCCTTAGTTTTGGCCGGTTCGCATAATGTAATGTACTCGTAATATTCATGATAATATTAATATTAACAACACATCCATGATGTTTAAGGGCAATGAAGTCACTGCGGTGGTTTTATTATCTTTATATTGCTGGTGAAGTATTGAGGAATTACGTGTTCCTACTGCTGATTCCAACAAAGGTGTTCTGAACTGTTGCTGTCGTACCGTCTTGATCTGGCGGAACTTTTAACCTGTTTATACTAATTAGTTTATCAATACGGAACCAGAATGAACCTTTTAAGTATCTATTCCAGGTGATTCTGTATGTTTTCTAAAAATAATTTTGAGATTCTCTCTCTTTTTGTTTCACGGTTTAATCCATATGGTTTCAAAATTTTCTCATAGTATATGAAATTATTTACCTGGGGTATTTTTACAAATTGAGTACACAGGTCGTTTGTCAAAGTATCGAGGAGATCCTTACTTGGATCGGGTTTTTAAAATTGTAATTTTAAGTCCAGATTTACCTGAAATTTAATGGCATCTTGTTATTAATATTCTTTTTACATCGTTATGCAAATCTGAGGAACGATAGAACTTATTTTGCTAATGATGTTTTTTTCTCACCCAAAATCTCTACCTCTGGGCACTAACATTCCTCCTCCGTTCTTCAGTCCATTATTTCTTGGTCCTGGTAGCAGTTTTCTCACAGAAATGACGGTTATTGATTAATTTTCTGAACTAGAGTCCATATTGTAAAATTTCAGTTGTAATTCCAATTTCTTGAAGATCTTTTTCTATTTCCCAAAGCCAGTTCTTGACTTGTGGCAAGGAGAGCAAGGTTGAGAATCCATTTGATGAACCTATCAATAATAATAGTGAGATTGTGGCCGCAGAACTTCAATCGCCTTTTTCGGAAGGTATCAGTGAACATTCTGATAAAGCTCATGAGACTTCCGTTTCATCCAGATTCCTTCTGAGCAGACTGGACCAAGGATTTTCCGCAATATTTTCCCTTCCTGTTTCTCTACGTCTTTAATGAGAGATCTGCCTCCAATGAACAAGGTTTCCGAGGCACATAGTTGTACAGATTTGATTACTCTTATTATTATTATTATTATTATTATTCTTTCTTCGATTCGGCCAACTAGGGACCACGTCAGTTCAACTGTCTCTTCTTCCGAGCTCTAACTACCGCCCAGTGTTCCCACTTTTGACTCCGGTGTTGTTCTTTTCTCTCTTGGGACCACGCCTTCCCTGTCTTCAGCTTTGGCTTTACCTGGAAACCTTTGTGCGTACGTAGGTTTTCCTGAAGGGAAACTCGCTCCTGGATATATTTAGGGGAAATTTCCATTTCACATAGATCTTTCTCAACTTCCGTAAACCATGCACCTTTGGTCTTCTTATCATGAAAGTACGTCAATATCCGTTTTGATATCCTGAATGGGCTCATTCGTGTCACGTGGCTATAAAAGGCAATCCTTCTTTTTCGAATCGTGTCACCGATCTTCTCCGCGTCCTTGTACAATTCATCGTTGTGACGCCTTCTGTACTCGCTGTTTTCTTTGATGGGACCCAGGATTTTCCTCAAAATCTTCCTTTCTTTAGCCTCTAGTTTTTCCATTAGACCTTTGTTGTTCATTATTAGAGACTCAGTCGCATACAGAACCTCTGGTCGAAAAACAGTGCAGTAATGTCTAATTTGGCGTTTAAGGATATCGATTTCTTATTGTAGATGTCTTTAGTCAGGTTGTATGCAATTTCCATTTTATTAATGCGTGACATGAAGGCCTCCTTCTCTGATAGATTAATAATAACATTCTTTCTTTCTCCGTTAGGGTCTTCTGAGGACCACGAACCAATTTCAATTTCAACAAAGGTGTTGCTCTTTCTTCTGCCTCTAGTGCTCCATCTTTTCGCTGAGTGTCTTCTTTCTCTCTTCCGACCATTTTGAGCCTGTTTTCTTCTATTGCCTTCCTCGGAGTCCTTCCATTCCCAATACCTTTTTTTTAAATTAATCCTCTAGTGCATCTTCTTCTCTTACATTGTTTCTTTCTAAATCTTTCTTTACTTCTTGAAACCAGGCTGTTGTCGATTTCTTTTTCCAAAGATATTTAAAAATCTGTTTGACTAACCAGCTGTCATTCATTCTATATAAATGTCCGAAAAATAACAATCGCCTCTTCTTTATTGTCTCCGTTATGTTTTCAATGTTCCGATATATTTCTTCGTAACTTCTTAATTTCCAAAACTCTGTAGTTCTTAATGGACCGAGAATGTTCGTACAATGTTTTTCTTCTGATACTTCTAATTTATCCAATTTATAATTTAGCATTAGACATTCACTGGCATATAAGCATTCTGGTTTAATTACTCTTCTATAGTGCAGAATTTTCAATTTCTTAGAAAAACATTTTTGTTGTAGATATTCCTGGTTATACCATATTCTCGTTGAATCTTGTACACTCTTTCTTCTACAGCAGATTTTTCTAAGCCATTCTTCTGAGTAATTTCCCCCAAATATTTGAACTTATTGTTATTGTAAAAATTTTTAGCCTACATTTCACATTTTGTAAAAATGAGAAAAAGTACACTTATAAGATCGATCCGGGCAAATGTGTCTGTCTGTCCTGTCTATCTGTGTGTGTGTATCCCCATATCAACTCCTAAACTACTGCAGCTATCAAAACCTAATTTTGTATGAGTAATGATCTATACCTGAATATCTCACGGCCATATTTGAAAATGACATCCATGCTACCATCTGCTGAAAAATCACATTTGAAATTTGAGCACTATTTTGGATATTTCAGTAGTTATACATGCGATCTATTCCATAATTGGGACACACAGATATGACATACCAGATTAATTTTCAGGAGCCCATATATGACAGTGTTGCCAACATGATTCAAATCCTGCTGACTGGTCCAACATTTAAATGCATGTAACTTCTAGACAATCAATTGGATTTCAACCAAATTTCGTATGTGATTTGTGTACCATAACAGATATCACTATGCATATTTTTGAGAACCAGCAGAGCTGCCAGCTGTTAATAAATGCTCTCCCTATTTTTATCCTAATTCCAATATATCAGAAAGTATGCAAGGCAGCAGCTCTAAATATTGCACACGAATAGCACCTGACATACTAGATTAATTTGGAATAACTGATACATGTCAGTGAAGCCAACATGATTCTAAGGCTGCTGATAAGTCCAATTTTTAAATACTTTTAACTTGTATATTAACAAATAGATTTTATCCAAAATTGGGACAATATTAGATCATAATATTTCAGATTAATTCCAAGCAACACATACATAATATTGTTGACAACATGATTTTACACGCACTGATAGATCCAATTTCATTTCTGATATATAGATTATTCATTGGCATGAATATTAATTTTAAGAAAAGTATGCTCTCTAGTTCGTCACGGAACTGCTGTCATTATTATTTCACCAAACAAAGTCCAAGCACACATAGCGTCATGAATTTCTGCTCGTAGTTTAGTGCAGGTCCGTTTAAACTGCGGTATGATTTATGTGGAGACTTCAGTACGTACCAGGCTATCTCCGCTCAGAGAACCTCATCTTTTGTACGTTTTGCATAGCTTTTTAAATGGAAAGTTACTTTGTAGAATTTCCTTGCACTAAGCTAAACAGTTCTCTTATGTAGGTCGTGTATGAAAGAGGAATAAAAGCCATGGCCTAAGGCAGATACCTTTGTGTGGAGGTAATCTTACAGAGCACAGCTCTAGGGTGTCTTGTCTTTCATGAGCAGAAAGAGTCAACACTCATCAATACAGCGTTGTCAAGTGCAGTACCTCGCCTTCGTTTGGATCCTGTCCGAGATGTCCGTATTCTGTGCTATCATCATATTGTTGTTATTTGAGTCTTCAGTCTTTTGACTGGTTTGATGCAGCCCTCCATACCTCCCTGCCCTGAGCTAATCGTTTCATCTCTACATAGCTACCACACCCTACATTCGAGGCAATCTGTTTAACATATTCTAACCTTTGTCTACCCCCACATTTCTTGCCCTCGACCCTTCCTTCCATAACTAAGTATGCTATTCCTGGGTGTCTTAATATGTGTCCTACTAACCTATGTCTTCTCTTCATTAGCAGTCGCCAGAATTATCTCTCCTCTCCCACTCGTCTTAATACCTCTTCGTTTGTCACCCTATCTACCCATCTGAGCTTCATCATTCTCCTGTAACACCACATTTCAAATGCTTCTATTCTCCTCTTTTCTGCTGCACCAATAGTCAAAGTTTCACTTGCATAGAATGCCACGCTCCAGACAAAGGCTTTCAAAAATGACTTCCTAATACCTAAATCTATATTCGATGTCAACAGATTCCTTTTTTGTAGAAATGCTTTCCTTGCCTGTGCCAACTTACTTTTTATATCCTCTATGCTTCGTCCATCACTGGTGTTTTTGCTTCCTATGTAACAGAAGTCTCCTACTTCCTTCAGCCTTTCACCCTTTCACCTGCCAATTTGATGTCCATAGAGGTTTCTAATTTATTTCGGCTGCATTCCAGTATTTTTAGCCTATTTTCAATTTTGAAAAAATAGGCTTATGAGATCACCTTTTGTCCGTGTGTGTGTGCGTGTGTGTGTGTGTGTATGAAGTGTGTGTGTGTGTCCCCCCCTTATAAAATCTAAACGGCTGGAGCGATTTCAATGAAACTCGGTAAGTTCATAGCACTATTCCCGGCGACCTCGACCGTGCCCTTCAAATTTTGTTACGTCTCACCAATCCAACATGGCGGCTGTGCGAAATATTTCACTAGAATTCAATATCTCCGAAACTATTACCGATATCGCCCTGAAATTGTGTACGGTGATAAAGGGCACTACTAAAAGTTCACCTATGAGACATTCAAAAACCCGGTAACAAAACCAACATGGCGGCCAAGCGAAATTGAGACATTTAAATAGACGTTTCTCGCGATTTAACCATCCAAACGTAATGAAACATGGTACAGCAAATGGTTATACACATTTTAATGCACTGGAGTCTAATTTAGTTCAATTGTTCACATAACCTCAAAATGGCGGCTGTGCGAAATATTTCACTGACATTCTATATCTCCGAAACTATTACAGATATCACCCTGCAATTTTGTACGGTGATAAAGAGTACTGATACAAGTTTACCTATTTATATTTCATAAACCTGTAAAGTACAAAGCGAACATGGCAACCGAGCGAATTTGAAATATTTTAATGTACTTTTCTCGTGATTTGACTCTCTGAGCGCAGTGAAATGTGGTACAGTAAATGATTTTGCAGATTGTAATGCACTGCCATCTAATTTAATTCAATTGTTTACATAACCTCAAGATGGTGGCTGTGCGAAATTTTAAAATTAAGTTTTTATTTCTTGTGTCGTAATCATGCGATCGAAGTGAAAGTTTGAATAATGAACCTAGGCAATAATTGTCCTTGAATGGTACATAACTCTATGGCCTATACATATAACAATCCTAAATGGCGAGCTTCCGAAATATTTAGACGGTTCTCAATATCTATGAATCTTTTACAGCAACCAAACTGATTTTTTTATGTTCATAGAGACTATGAACATATGTTCACCTATAGGACTTTCAGTAACCTGGTGAGCAAAAATCCAACATGGCGGCGACGCGAAGTATAAATATTTAAATGGACGATTCTCGCGAATTAACTATCCGAGTGCCGTGAAACGTTGCACGTTAAATGCTTATACAAATGTTGATACACTGGCATCTATTTTATTTCAATTGTTTGCATAATCACAAGAAGGCTGCTGTGCGTAATTTTGAAATCTCGTTTTTACTTCTTGTGTTCTAATCATGCGATTGAAGTTTGAATACCACACATACACAATAATCTTGATGTAATAGTACAAAAATAAAAATCCAACCTGGCGACCATCTGAAATATTTAGACGGTTCTCAATATCTACGAATCTGTTACAGCAATTAAACTGAAATTTTGTATGTTGATAGAGGCAATTAACATGAGCAGGATATATGAAAATAGGCTGTATAGTTATTCACGGAACTACTTGTTCATCATATTATATCATTACAATTGTCTCGATTGACTTGCAACATTTAAGATTGTTGATAAAAAAGTAATGTTATGCGAGAAAACGACAATGAAATGAATTCAAAATTAAAAACAAAGAAAAAAACGTAAAGAATAATATATACCAGGTGAATCAGCTGCACTTAATAATGTTTTTTATGCAGCCCAATTAACGCGTGTTGTCAGCAAGGTCGATATTTTTCTGCTCGCATCCCGTGTGTAATGCATAGCAAGTATATCCTGCTAACGATACTGAACACTATGTGTTTTCCTTTGTTTTAGTCTGTAGCCATATCGAGGGAAAAATAATAGTGTTCGGTATCATGTGCAGGATATAGTACAGTACAGCTGTAATGGTTTTGTTCCAAAAACCGTGCTATGGTTGGCGTTTTGTAAATCGTTAGAAAATCCTAAAAAAAGCTTATCTCTAGATTTCGGAATAATTTGTAGTATTATGTTGTCGGAAAAATCAAAGAAATTTTGAAAAGCGTTTTTCTACGAATCAACGTATTTTAAAAAAAAGTTTTTTGAACAAAAATGTACTGTAGAGGACATTGTCACCTACAATTTGTGTCATTGAGGTCATGTCATACGTTTTGAAATGCAGAAGCTAGGTGACGCCAAAGTTTCCAAAAAAGTGTTTTTTCATTTTTTGTCATAGAATTATTATTTTTTTTCCACAAAAGATTGAATCAGAAATTAGTTCCTCTAAAAATTGTCTGCAACATTTATTTAAACGTTTGTTTCCTCCGACTTACTGTTCCAAAGTTATAGTGCAGCAAATGCAACGCTGCGTAGTCAAGGCTACTATTGTTACTGCGGAGAGAGCGGTGGGCATAGTTTAGACCGGGACCGTGTCAGACAATTTTCACACTTCGGCAGACTATAACTTTGGAACGGTAAGTCGGATGAAAATAATGTTTCTGCATTTCAAAACGTATGACATGACCACAATGAGACAAATTGTAGGTGGCAATGTCCTCTACATTGTTTGTTTAAAAAGCTTTTTTTTAATACATCGATTCAGAGAAAAACGCTTTTCAATTTTTTTTTTTAGTTTTCCGACAAAATGATCGTGCAAAATATTCTGAAATTTAGAGTTAAACTTTTCTGGTGCTTTTCTAACGATTTACTAAAAGCCAACCATAGCACTTTTTTTTTGGAACAAAAGGGGTTCCTTCTGTGCAGCTGTACTTTACTAATAAGCTTGCAGTGCATTAGTACCATACGGGATGCAAGTAGAGGAATATCGACCTTCCTGATAATAAAGCTCGTTGGGATGCATAAAACAATATTATTAGAGCAACTGATTCAGTTGGTAAAATAATTTAGGAAAATACCTTATAATGCATGTAGATTTCAATTGGTGGCATAACTTTGACTTTGTTAAATGTTAATTATACTCTTATTGTGAAAAGCGATAAACAATGCTTTGATATCTTGTTTGAATCCCTTCATCAAGAGGCATCCATAGACATTTGGTGAATGATAAGTAAGCATTGTGACTGAACCCTAGAAAAACACATCCTGAAGCAGCCTAGCTAACAAGTAGGAGTCCCCGCAGCACGACCTGCATTTGATGAGACTGTGGCCTGATGCCTAGCATTTCGGGCCTTTGGCCCGATTGTGTGGTAATGTAGGAAAATTATAAAATGTTATTCTAGGCAATGCTGACACCATCACGTGGTTATGAAAGCCGGACGTCCTGGGAAATGGAAAGTATATTACAGCTGTAAATACATTATTTAACTTATTGAAAAGGTGAAAACGGGTTATTATAGATAATTTTCCGTAGAATTCGATTAGACCATCGTTAAAATTTTTACCTATTATCATAAACATTTGGGCCCCATTTTTTTTTCAAAAACCAAAAACATTTAATAACATCTACAGGGCCCCAAAATAAGAAAACGGTGAGAGATATCAAAAAATCGTTATGAGTAAAAAAGATGCATACCGCGGAGATCTTACACCTGAACATTTAACGTTTTTCGATGCGACCAACCGTTTCCGAGATATATCGATTCCAAAAAAATTTTGAAATTCAGGGCCCCCCAAAAAAGATTCGGCCCAGCACCGATTTTAACGCCCAACAATAGGATTCGTCACAGTCACTAACTCTTTCACCGTACCAAATTTCAGCTTCATATCTTGAAAATGGCGACCAGTACTTAGCTAAACGCAAAAATGTCACGCAGAATGGACATTTTCAGGGCCCTAAAAAAAGAAAACGGTGAGAGATATCAAAAAATCGTTTTGGGTAAAAAAGTTGCATACCGTAGAGATCTTACACCTGTACATTTAACATTTTTCGATACGACCAACCGTTTCCGAGATATATCGATTCCAAAAATAAGTTTGAAATTCAGGGCCCCCAAAAAAGATCCAGCCCTGCACCGATTTAAACGCCCAACAACAGGATTGGTCACAGTCATTAACTCCTTCACCGTACCAAATATCAGCTCGATATCTTGATTATTGCGACCGGTACTTAGCTAAACCCAAAAATGTGACGCACAATGGACATTTTCAGGGCCCCAAAAAAAAGAAAACGGTGAGAGATATCAAAAAATCGTTTTGAGTAAAAAAGTTGCATACTGCGGAGGTCTTACATCTGTACATTTAACATTTTTCGATACGACCAACCGTTTCCGAGATATCGATTCCAAAAAACAGTTAGAAATTCAGGGCCCCCAAAAAAGATCCGGCCCTACACCGATTTTAACGCCCAACAATAGGATTCGTCACAGGCACTAACTCTTTCACCGTACCAAAGTTCAGCTTAATATCTTGAAAATTGCGACCAGTACTTGGCTAAACGCAAAAATGTCACATGCAATGGACATTTTCAGGGCCCCAAATAAAGAAAACGGTGAGAGATATCAAAAAATCGTTTTGAGTAAAAATGTTGCATACCGCGGAGATCTTACACCTATACGTTTAAAATTTTTCGATACGATCAACTGTTTCCGAGATATATCGATTCCAAAAAAAAGTTTGATATTCAGGGCCCCCAAAAAAGATCCGGCCCTGCACCGATCATAACGCCCAACAATAGGATTCGTCACAGTCACTAACTCTTTCACCGTGCCAAATTTCAGATTAATATCTTGAAAATTGCGATCAGTACTTAGCTAAACGCAAAAATGTCACGCACAATGGACATTTTCAGGGCCCCCAAAAAAAGAAAACGGTGAGAGATATCAAAACATCATCAGGGGTAAAAAAAAAGGATGACATTCAGGGCCCCAAAGAATGGTCCGGCCATGCACCAATTTTAACGCCCGACAAGAGAGTTCCTGACAGGCCCAATTTCTTTCCCCGTGACACATTTCAGCTCGATATCTTGAAAATTCCGACCTCTAGTTTGCTAAACGTAAAAAAGTCACGCACATACGTACAATTTCAGGGCCCCCAAGAAAGACAACGCTGAGAGATATCAAAAAATCGTTATGGGTAAGATCGTTGCATACCGCGGAGATTTAACACTTGTGTATTTAACTTTTTTCGATATGACCAACCGTCTCCGAGATATATCGATTCCAAAAGAGTTTCAAATTCAGGGCCCCGAAAAAAGATACAGCCCTGCACCGATTTTAATGCCGAAAAATAGGGTTCCTCATAGGCTCTAGCTCTTTTACCGCTCCAAATTACAGCTTGTTATCTTGAAAATTGCAACCTGTACTTTGCTAAACCCAAAAACGTCACGCACATACGCACAACTTCAGGGCCCCAAAAAAAGAAAACGGTGAGAGATATCAAAAAATCGTTTTGAGTAAAAAAGTTGCATACCGCGGAGATCTTACACCTATACCTTTAACATTTTTCGATACGATCAACCGTTTCCGAAATATATCTATTCCAAAAAAAAGTTTGAAATTCAGGGCCCCACAAAAAAGATCCGGCCCTGCACCGATTTTAACGCACAACAATAGGATTCGTCACAGTCACTAACTCTTTCACCGTACCAAATTTCAGCTTAATATCTTGAAAATTGCGACCAGTACTTAGCTAAACGCAAAAATGTCACGCACAATGGACATTTTCAGGGCCCCCCAAAAAAGAAAACGGTGAGAGATATCAAAAAATCGTTTTGAGTAAAAAAGTTGCATACCGCGGAGATCTTACACCTGTAGATTTAACGTTTTTCGATACGACCAACCGTTTCTGAGATGTATCGATTCAAAAAAATGTTTGAAATTCAGGGCCCCCCAAAAAGATTCGGCCCTTTACTGTCTTTAACGCCCGACTATTGGTTTCCTCACATGGTCTAACTCTTTCACCGCACCAAATTTCAGTTCGATATCTTGAAAATTGCGACCGGTACTTCGCTAAACCCAAAAATTTCACACACACTGGACATCTTCGGGGCCCCAAAATGGAAAAGGGTGAGAGATATCAAAAAATCATTATGAGTAAAAAAGTTGCATACCGCGGAGATCTTACACCTGTACCTTTAACGTTTTTCGATACGACCAACCGTTTCCGAGATATATCGATTCCAAAAAAAAGTTTGAAATTCAGGGCCCCCAAAAAAGATCCGGCCCTGCACCGATTTTAACGCCCAACATCAGGATTCATCACAGTCGCTAACTCTTTCACCGTACCAAATTTCAGCTTAATCTCTTGAAAATTGCGATCAGTACTTAGCTAAACGCAAAAATGTCACACCCAATGGACATTTTCTGGGCCCCAAAAAAAGAAAACGGTGAGAGATATCAAATAATAGTTTTGAGTAAAAAAGTTGCATACTGCGGAGATCTTACACCTATACCTTTAACATTTTTCGATACGATCAACCGTTTCCGAGATATATCGATTCCAAAAAAATGTTTGAAATTCAGGGCCCCCAAAGAAGATCCGGCCCTGCACCGATCTTAACGCCCAATGACAGGATTCGTCACAGTCACTAACTCTTTCACAGTACCAAATTTCAGCTTAATATCTTGAAAATTGCGACCAGTACATAGCTAAACGCAAAAATGTCACGCACAATGGACATTTTCAGGGCCCCAAAAAAAGAAAACGGTGAGAGATATCAAAAAATCGTTTTGAGTAAAAAAGTTGCATACCGCGGAGATCTTACACCTGTACATTTAACATTTTTCGATACGACCAACCGTTTCCGAGATATATCGATTCCAAAAAACAGTTAGAAATTCAGGGCCCCCAAAAAAGATCCGTCCCTGCACCGGTTTTAACGCCCAACAAAAGAGTTCGTTACTGTCACTAACTCTTTCACCGTACCAAATTTCAGCTCGATATCTTGAAAATTGCGACCTGTACTTCGCTAAACCCAAATATGTCAGGCACAATGGACATTTTCAGGGCCCCAAAAAATGAAAACGGTGAGAGATATCAAAAAATCATTAGGAATAAAAAAGTTGCATACCGCCGAGATCTTACACCCGTAGATTTAACTTTTTTCGATACGACCAGCCGTTTCCGAGATATATCGATTCAAAAAAATAGGATTAAATTCAGGGCCCCAAAAAAAGGTCCGGCCCTGGATCGATTTTAACGCCCAACAATAGGGTTCGTCACAGGCCCAAACTCTTTCACCGTACCAAATTTCAGCTCGATATCTTGAAAATTGCGACCTGTACTTTGCTAAACGCAAGAACGTCACGCACATACGTACATACATACATACATACATACATACATACATACATACATACATACATACACACATACATACATACATACATACATACAGACAGACTTTTTTTGAATTTTTTTTTTCGACTCTGATTCGATTGGTATAGGTTTGAACAGTGGGCGACGCTTAGTTGCCGAGATCTCGAAAAATCCTACCACGGCTATATGAAAGCCTATAGTATCTTTAGATCCGGCTTTCATAACAAGTAGGAGTCCACGCAGCACGACCTGCTTTTGATGAGACGGTGGCGCAGCAGTAAGGGGCCAGCAAGAGGGGTTATAATCTCAAACAACAACTTCGTTGGCGGCAAGGCCTTGCATTTATGACATTCGACCCGATTGTGATTAAATGTAGGAAAATTATAAAATGTTATTCTAGGCAATGCTGACACCATCACATGGTTATGAAAGCCGGACGTCCTCGGAAGTGGAAAATATCTTACTGCTGTAAATACATGATTCAACTTATTGAAAAGGTTAAAACGAGTAATTATAGTTAATTTTCCGTAGAATTTAATTAGACCATAAGTTGAATTTTTACCAGATGTTATATACATTTGGGCTCCATTTTTTCTTCAAAAACCAAAACATTTAATAACATCAAATCGGTGAGAGATATCAAAATATCATAAGGGGTAGAAAAGTTGCAAATCACTGAGATCTTACACCTGTAGATTTAACTTTTTTCGATAGGATCGACGCTTCCCGAGATATAACGATTCGAAAAAAAGAATGAAATTCACGGCCCCAAGAAAGGAAAATGGTGAGAGATATCAAAAAATCATATGAGTTAAAAAAGTTGCTAATCACTGAGGTCCTAAATGTGTAGATTTTACTTTGTTCGATACGTTCAACCGTTTCCCAAATAATACGGTTCGAAAAAGAGGAAGAAATTCAGGGCCGCAGAAAATCAAATCGGTGAGAGATATCAAAAAATCTTAAGGGTTGAAAAAGTTGCTAACCACTGAGATCTTACACCTGTAGATTTAACTTTGTTAGATACGGCCAACCGTTTCCCAGATATAACAGTTCGAAAAAAAGGATGACATTCGGGGCTCCAGAAAAGGAAAACGGTGAGAGATATCAAAACATCATCAGGGGTAAAAAGAAAGGATGAAATTCAGGGCCCCAAAGAATGGTCCAACCATGCACCAATTTTAACGCCCGACAAGAGAGTTCCTGACAGGCCCAATTTCTTTCCCCGTGACACATTTCAGCTCGATATCTTGAAAATTCCGACCTCTAGTTTGCTAAACGTAAAAAAGTCACGCACATACGTACATTTTCAGGGCCCCCAAGAAAGACAACGCTGAGAGATATCAAACATCGTTATGGGTAAGATCGTTGCATACCGCGGAGATTTAACACTTGTGTATTTAACTTTTTTCGATATGACCAACCGTCTCCGAGATATATCGATTCCAAAAGAGTTTCAAATTCAGGGCCCCAAAAAAGATACAGCCCTGCACCGATTTTAACGCCGAAAAAATTGGGTTCCTCATAGGCTCTAGCTCTTTTACCGCTCCAAATTACTGCTTGATATCTTGAAAATTGCGACCTGTACTTTGCTAAACCCAAAAACGTCACGCACATACGCACAACTTCAAGGCCCAAAAAAAAGAAAACGTTGAGAGATATCAAAAAATCGTTTTGAGTAAAAAAGTTGCATACCGCGGAGATCTTACACCTATACCTTTAACATTTTTCGATACGATCAACCGTTTCCGAAATATATCTATTCCAAAAAAAAGTTTGAAATTCAGGGCCCCACAAAAAAGATCCGGCCCTGCACCGATCTTAACGCACAACAATAGGATTCGTCACAGTCACTAACTCTTTCACCGTACCAAATTTCAGCTTAATATCTTGAAATTTGCGACCAGTACTTAGCTAAACGCAAAAATGTCACGCACAATGGACATTTTCAGGGCCCCCAAAAGAAGAAAACGGTGAGAGATATCAAAAAATCGTTTTAAGTAAAAAAGTTTCATACCGCGGAGATCTTACACCTGTGGATTTAACGTTTTTCGATACGACCAACCTTTTCCAAGATATATCGATTCAAAAAAATGTTTGAAATTCTGGGCCCCCCAAAAAGATTCGGCCCTTTACGCCCGACTATTGGTTTCCTCACAGGGTCTAACTCTTTCACCGCACCAAATTTCAGTTCGATATCTTGAAAATTGCGACCTGTACTTCGCTATACCCAAATATGTCACGCACACTGGACATCTTCAGGGCCCCAAAATGGAAAAGGGTGAGAGATATCAAAAAATCATTATGAGTAAAAAAGTTGCATACCGCGGAGATCTTACACCTGTACCTTTAACGTTTTTCGATACGACCAACCGTTTCCGAGATATATCGATTCCAAAAATAAGTTTGAAATTCAGGGCCCCCAAAAAAGATCCGGCCCTGCACCGATTTTAACGCCCAACAATAAGATTCATCGCAGTGGCTAACTCTTTCACCGTACCAAATTTCAGCTTAATATCATGAAAATTGCGATCAGTACTTAGCAAAACGCAAAAATGTCACACTCAATGGACATTTTCAGGGCCCCAAAAAAAGAAAACGGTGAGAGATATCAAAAAATCGTTTTGAGTAAAAAAGTTGCATACCGCGGAGATCTTACACCTATACCTTTAACATTTTTCAATACGACCAACCGTTTCCGAGATATATCGATTCAAAAATATAGGATGAAATTCAGGGCCCCTAAAAAAGGACCCCCCTGCACCGATTTTAACGCCCAACAATAGGGTTCGTCACAGGCCCCAACTCTTTCACCGTACCAAATTTCAGCTCGATATCTTGAAAATTGCGACCTGAACTTTGCTAAACGCAAAAACGTCACGCACATACGTACATACATACATACAGACAGACTTTTTCCAATATAACACGGCTATATGAAAGCCTATAGGATCTTTAGATCCGGCTTTCATAACAAGTAGGAGTCCCCGCAGCACTTTGACCTGCTTTTGATGAGACTGTGGCCTGATGCCTAGCATTTCGGGCCTTTGGCCCGATTGTGTGGTAATGTAGGAAAATTATAAAATGTTATTCTAGGCAATGCTGACACCATCACGTGGTTATGAAAGCCGGACGTCCTGGGAAATGGAAAGTATATTACAGCTGTAAATACATTATTTAACTTATTGAAAAGGTGAAAACGGGTTATTATAGATAATTTTCCGTAGAATTCGATTAGACCATCGTTAAAATTTTTACCTATTATCATAAACATTTGGGCCCCATTTTTTTTTCAAAAACCAAAAACATTTAATAACATCTACAGGGCCCCAAAATAAGAAAACGGTGAGAGATATCAAAAAATCGTTATGAGTAAAAAAGATGCATACCGCGGAGATCTTACACCTGAACATTTAACGTTTTTCGATGCGACCAACCGTTTCCGAGATATATCGATTCCAAAAAAAATTTGAAATTCAGGGCCCCCCAAAAAAGATTCGGCCCAGCACCGATTTTAACGCCCAACAATAGGATTCGTCACAGTCACTAACACTTTCACCGTACCAAATTTCAGCTTCATATCTTGAAAATGGCGACCAGTACTTAGCTAAACGCAAAAATGTCACGCAGAATGGACATTTTCAGGGCCCTAAAAAAAGAAAACGGTGAGAGATATCAAAAAATCGTTTTGGGTAAAAAAGTTGCATACCGTAGAGATCTTACACCTGTACATTTAACATTTTTCGATACGACCAACCGTTTCCGAGATATATCGATTCCAAAAATAAGTTTGAAATTCAGGGCCCCCAAAAAAGATCCAGCCCTGCACCGATTTAAACGCCCAACAACAGGATTGGTCACAGTCATTAACTCCTTCACCGTACCAAATATCAGCTCGATATCTTGATTATTGCGACCGGTACTTAGCTAAACCCAAAAATGTGACGCACAATGGACATTTTCAGGGCCCCAAAAAAAGAAAACGGTGAAAGATATCAAAAAATCGTTTTGAGTAAAAAAGTTGCATACTGCGGAGGTCTTACATCTGTACATTTAACATTTTTCGATACGACCAACCGTTTCCGAGATATCGATTCCAAAAAACAGTTAGAAATTCAGGGCCCCAAAAAAAGATCCGGCCCTACACCGATTTTAACGCCCAACAATAGGATTCGTCACAGGCACTAACTCTTTCACCGTACCAAAGTTCAGCTTAATATCTTGAAAATTGCGACCAGTACTTGGATAAACGCAAAAATGTCACATGCAATGGACATTTTCAGGGCCCCAAATAAAGAAAACGGTGAGAGATATCAAAAAATCGTTTTGAGTAAAAATGTTGCATACCGCGGAGATCTTACACCTATACGTTTAAAATTTTTCGATACGATCAACTGTTTCCGAGATATATCGATTCCAAAAAAAAGTTTGATATTCAGGGCCCCCAAAAAAGATCCGGCCCTGCACCGATCATAACGCCCAACAATAGGATTCGTCACAGTCACTAACTCTTTCACCGTGCCAAATTTCAGATTAATATCTTGAAAATTGCGATCAGTACTTAGCTAAACGCAAAAATGTCACGCACAATGGACATTTTCAGGGCCCCCAAAAAAAGAAAACGGTGAGAGATATCAAAAAATCGTTTTGAGTAAAAAAGTTGCATACCGCGGAGATCTTACACCTGTAGATTTAACGTTTTTCGATACGACCAACCGTTTCCGAGATATATCGATTCAAAAAAATGTTTGAAATTCAGGGCCCCCCAAAAAGATTCGGCCCTTTACTGTCTTTAACGCCCGACTGTTGGTTTCCTCACAGGGTCTAACTCTTTCACCGCATCAAATTTCAGTTCGATATCTTGAAAATTGCGACCTGTACTTCGCTATACCCAAATATGTCACGCACACTGGACACCTTCAGGGCCCCAAAATGGAAAAGGGTGAGAGATATCAAAAAATCATTATGAGTAAAAAAGTTGCATAGCGCGGAGATCTTACACCTGTACCTTTAACGTTTTTCGATACGACCAACCGTTTCCGAGATATATCGATTCCAAAAATAAGTTTGAAATTCAGGGCCCCCCATAAAGATCCGGCCCTGCACCGATTTTAACGCCCTACAACAGGATTCATCACAGTCGCTAACTCTTTCACCGTACCAAATTTCAGCTTAATATCTTGAAAATGGCGACCAGTACTTAGCTAAACCTAAAAATGTCACGCACAATGGACATTTTCAGGGCCCTAAAAAAAGAAAACGGTGAGAGATATTAAAAAATCGTTTTCAGTAAAAAAAGTTGCATACCGCAGAGATCTTACACCTGTACATTTAACATTTTTCGATACGACCAACCGTTTCCGAGATATATCGATTCCAAAAAACAGTTAGAAATTCAGGGCCCCTAAAAAGATCCGGCCCTGCACCGATTTAACGCCCAACAACAGGATTCGTCACAGTCACTAACTCTTTCACCGTACCAAATTTCAGCTTAATATCTTGAAAATTGCGATCATTACTTAGCTAAACGCAAAAATGTCACACCCAATGGACATTTTCAGGGCCCCAAAAAAAGAAAACGGTGAGAGATATCAAAAAATAGTTTTGAGTAAAAACGTTGCATACCGCGGAGATCTTACACCTATACCTTTAACATTTTTCGATACAATCAACCGTTTCCGAGATATATCGATTCCAAAAAAAAGTTTGAAATTCAGGGTCCCCAAAGAAGATCCCGTCCTGCACCGATCTTAACGCCCAATAACAGGATTTGTCACAGTCACTAACTCTTTCACCGTACCAAATTTCTGCTTAATATCTTGAAAATTGCGACCAGTACATAGCTAAACGCAAAAATATCACGCACAATGGACATTTTCAGGGCCCCAAAAAAAGAAAACGGTGAGAGATATCAAAAAATCATTAGGAATAAAAAAGTTGCATACCGCCGAGATCTTACACCCGTAGATTTAACTTTTTTCGATACGAACAGCTGTTTCCGAGATATATCGATTCAAAAAAATAGGATGAAATTCAGGGCCCCAAAAAAAGGTCCGGCCCTGGACCGATTTTAACGCCCAACAATAGGGTTCGTCACAGGCCCAAACTCTTTCACCGTACCAAATTTCAGCTCGATATCTTGAAAATTGCGACCTGTACTTTGCTAAACGCAAAAACGTCACGCACATACGTACATACATACATACATACATACATACATACATACAGACAGACTTTTTTTTATTTTATTTCGACTCTGATTCGATTGGTATAGGTTTGAACCGTGGGCGACGCTTAGTTTCCGAGATCTCGAAAAATCCTACCACGGCTATATGAAAGCCTATAGGATCTTTAGATCCGGCTTTCATAACAAGTAGGAGTCCACGCAGCACGATCTGCTTTGGATGAGAAGGTGGGGCAAGATAGCAAGCAAACGGGGTATTGATCTCAAACAACAACTTCATTGGCAGCTAGGCCTGCGGAAATGCATTTCGGACCTTCGACCCGATTGCGAAGAAATGCAGGAAAATTATAAAATGCTATTCTAGGCAATGCTGACACCATCACATGGTTATGAAAGCCGGATGTCCTCGGAAATGGAAAATATCTTACTGCTGTAAATACATGATTCAACTTATTGAAAAAGTTAAAACGATTTATTATAGATAATTTTCCGTAGAATTCAATTAGACCATCATTTAAATTTTTGCCAATTATTATATACATTTGGGCCCCATTTTTTTTTCAAAAACCAAAAACATTTAATAACACCGTCAGGGCCCCAAAATAAGAAAACGGTGAGAGATATCAAAAAATCGTTATGAGTAAAAAAGTTGCATACCGCGGAGATCTTACACCTGTACATTTAACGTTTTTCGATACGACCAACAGTTTCCGAGATATATCGATTCCAAAAAAAGTTTGAAATTCAGGGCCCCCCCAAAAAGATCCGACCTTGCACCTTTTTTAACGCCCGACAACAGACTTCCTCACAGGGTCCAACTCTTTCACAGGTCAAAATTTGAGCACGATATCTTGAAAATTGCGACCTGTACTTCGCTAAACCCAAAAATTTCCCGCACAGTGGACATTTTCAGGGCCCCCAAAAACGATAACGGTGGGAGATATCAAAAAATAGCTTTGAGTAAAAAAGTTGCATACCGCGGAGATCTTACACCTGTATATTTAACGTTTTTCAATACGACCAACAGTTTCCGAGATATATCGATTCAAAAAAAAGTTTGAAATTCAGGGCCCCCCAAAAAGATCCGGCCTTGCACCGTTTTTAACGCCCGACAACAGGTTTCCTCACAGGGCCCAACTCTTTCACAGCTCCAAATTTCAGCTCGATATCTTGAAAATTGCGACCGGTACTTCGCTAAACCCAAAAATTTCACGCACAATGGACATTTTCAGGGCCCCAAAAAACGAAAACGGTGAGAGATATCAAAAAATAGTTTTGAGTAAAAAAGTTGCACCCCGCGGAGATTTTTACACCTGTACATTTAACGTTTTTCGATACGACCAACAGCTTCCGAGATATATCGTTTCCAAAAAAAAGTTTGATTTTCAGGGCCCCCAATAAGATCCGGCCCAGCACCGTTTTTATCGCCCGACAACAGACTTCCTCACAGGGTCCAACTCTTTCACAGGTCAAAATTTCAGCTCGATATCTTGAAAATTGCGACCTGTACTTCGCTAAACGCAAAAATTTCACGCACAATAGATATTTTCAGGGCCCCAAAAAAAGAAAACGGTCAGAGATATCAAAAAATCGTTATGAGTAAAAAAGTTGTATACCGCGGAGATCTTACACCTGTACTTTTAACATTTTTCGATACGACCAACCGTTTCCGAGTTATATCGATTCCAAAAAACAGTTAGAAATTCAGGGCCCTCAAAAAAGATCCGGCCCTGCACCGATTTTAACGCCCAACAATAGGATTCGTCACAGTCACTAACTCTTTCACCGTACCAAATTGCAGCTTCATATCTTGAAAATTGCGACCAGTACTTAGCTAAACGCAAAATTGTCACGCACAATGGACATTTTCAGGGCCCCAAAAAAAGAAAACGGTGAGAGATATCAAAAAATCGTTTTGAGTAAAAAAGTTGCATACCGTGGAGATCTTACACTTATACCTTTAACATTTTTCGATTCGACCAACCGTTTCCGAGATATATCGATTCCAAAAAACAGTTAGAAATTCAGAGCCCCCTAAAAAGATCCGGCCCTGCACCGATTTTAACGCCCAACAACAGGATTCGTCGCAGTCACTAACTCTTTCACCGTACCAAATGTCAGCTTAATATCTTGAAAATTGCGACCAGTACTTAGCTAAACGTAAAAATGTCACACACAATGGACATTTTCGGGGCCCCAAATAAAGAAAACGGTGAGAGATATCAAAAAATCGTTTGGACTGAAAAAGTTGCATACTGCACAGATCTTACCCCTGTTCCTTTAACATTTTTCGATACGACATACCGTTTCCGAGATATATCGATTCCAAAAAATCAGTTAGAAATTCAGGGCCCCCCAAAGAGATCCGGCCCTGCACCGATTTTAACGCCCAACAACAGGATTCGTCGCAGTCACTAACTCTTTCACCGTACCAAATTTCAGCTTAATATCTTGAAAATTGCGACCAGTACTTAGCTAAACGCAAGAATGTCACACACAATGGACATTTTCAGGGCCCCAAAAAACGAAAACAGTGAGAGATATCAAAAAATCGTTTTGAGTAAAAACGTTGCATACCGCGGAGATCTTACACCTATACCTTTAACATTTTTCAATACGATCAACCCTTTCCGAGATATATTGATTCCAAAAAAAAGTTTGAAATTCAGGGCCCGCAAAAAAGATCCGGCCCTGCACCGATTTTAACGCCCAACAATAGGATTCGTCACAGTCACTAACTATTTCATCGTACCAAATTTCAGCTTAATATCTTGAAAATTGCGACCAGTACTTAGCTAAACGCAAAAATGTCATGCACAATGGACATTTTCAGGGCCCCAAAAAACGAAAACGGTGAGAGATATCAAAAAATTGTTTCGAGTAAAAAAGTTGCATACCGCGGAGATCTTACTCCTATACATTTAACATTTTTCGATACGATCAACCCTTTCCGAGATATATCGATTCCAAAAAACAGTTTGAAATTCAGGGCCCCCAAAAAAGATCCGGCCCTGCACCGATTTTAACGCCCAACAATAGGATTCGTCACAGTCACTAACTCTTTCATCGTACCAAATTTCAGCTTAATATCTTGAAAATTGCGACCAGTACTTAGCTAAACGCAAAAATGTCACGCACAATGGACATTTTCAGGGCCCCAAAAAAACAAAACGGTGGGAGATATCAGAAAATCATTATGAGTAAAAAAGTTGCATACCGCGGAGATCTTACACCCGTAGATTTAACGTTTTTCGATACGACCAGCCGTTTCCGAGATATATCGATTCAAAAAAATAGGATGAAATTCAGGGCCCCAAAAAAAGGTCCGGCCCTGCACCGATTTTAACGCCCAACAATAGGGTTCGTCACAGGCCCAAACTCTTTCACCGTACCAAATTTCAGCTCGATATCTTGAAAATTGCGACCTGTACTTTGCTAAACGCAAAAACGTCACGCACATACATACATACATACATACATACATACATACATACAGACAGACTTTTTTTGAAAAAAAAATTTTCGACTCTGATTCGATTGGTATAGGTTTGAAACGTGGGCGACGCTTAGTTTCCGAGATCTCGAAAAATCCTACCACGGCTATATGAAAGCCTATAGTATCTTTAGATCCGGCTTTCATAACAAGTAGGAGTCCACGCAGCACGACCTGCTTTTGATGAGACGGTGGCGCAGCAGCAAGGGCCAGCAAGAGGGGTTATAATCTCAAGCAACAATTTCGTTGGTGGCAAGGCCTGCGGATTTGCATTTCGGACCTTCGACCCGATTGCAATGAAATGTAGAAAAATTATAAAATGTTATTCTAGGCAATGCTGACACCATCACATGGTTATGAAAGCCGGACGTCCTCGGAAGTGGAAAATATCTTACTGCTGTAAATACATGATTCAACTTATTGAAAAGGTTAAAACGAGTAATTATAGATAATTTTCCGTAGAATTTAATTAGACCATAAGTTGAATTTTTACCAGATGTTATATACATTTGGGCTCCATTTTTTCTTCAAAAACCAAAACATTTAATAACATCAAATCGGTGAGAGATATCAAAATATCATAAGGGGTAGAAAAGTTGCAAATCACTGAGATCTTACACCTGTAGATTTAACTTTTTTCGATAGGATCGACGCTTCCCGAGATATAACGATTCGAAAAAAAGAATGAAATTCACGGCCCCAAGAAAGGAAAATGGTGAGAGATATCAAAAAATCATATGAGTTAAAAAAGTTGCTAATCACTGAGGTCCTAAATTTGTAGATTTGACTTTGTTCGATACGTTCAACCGTTTCCCAAATAATACGGTTCGAAAGAGAGGAAGAAATTCAGGGCCGCAGAAAATCAAATCGGCGAGAGATATCAAAAAATCTTAAGGGTTGAAAAAGTTGCTAACCACTGAGATCTTACACCTGTAGATTTAACTTTGTTAGATACGGCCAACCGTTTCCCAGATATAACAGTTCGAAAAAAAGGATGACATTCGGGGCTCCAGAAAAGGAAAACGGTGAGAGATATCAAAACATCATCAGGGGTAAAAAGAAAGGATGTAATTCAGGGCCCCAAGGAATGGTCCAACCATGCACCAATTTTAACGCCCGACAAGAGAGTTCCTGACAGGCCCAATTTCTTTCCCCGTGACACATTTCAGCTCGATATCTTGAAAATTCCGACCTCTAGTTTGCTAAACGTAAAAAAGTCACGCACATACGTACATTTTCAGGGCCCCCAAGAAAGACAACGCTGAGAGATATCAAACATCGTTATGGGTAAGATCGTTGCATACCGCGGAGATTTAACACTTGTGTATTTAACTTTTTTCGATATGACCAACCGTCTCCGAGATATATCGATTCCAAAAGAGTTTCAAATTCAGGGCCCCGAAAAAAGATACAGCCCTGCACCGATTTTAACGCCGAAAAAATTGGGTTCCTCATAGGCTCTAGCTCTTTTACCGCTCCAAATTACAGCTTGATATCTTGAAAATTGCGACCTGTACTTTGCTAAACCCAAAAACGTCACGCACATACGCACAACTTCAAGGCCCAAAAAAAAGAAAACGGTGAGAGATATCAAAAAATCGTTTTGAGTAAAAAAGTTGCATACCGCGGAGATCTTACACCTATACCTTTAACATTTTTCGATACGATCAACCGTTTCCGAAATATATCTATTCCAAAAAAAAGTTTGAAATTCAGGGCCCCACAAAAAAAGATCCGGCCCTGCACCGATCTTAACGCACAACAATAGGATTCGTCACAGTCACTAACTCTTTCACCGTACCAAATTTCAGCTTAATATCTTGAAAATTGCGACCAGTACTTAGCTAAACGCAAAAATGTCACGCACAATGGACATTTTCAGGGCCCCCAAAAAAAGAAAACGGTGAGAGATATCAAAAAATCGTTTTGAGTAAAAAAGTTTCATACCGCGGAGATCTTACACCTGTGGATTTAACGTTTTTCGATACGACCAACCTTTTCCGAGATATATCGATTCAAAAAAATGTTTGAAATTCTGGGCCCCCCAAAAAGATTCGGCCCTTTACGCCCGACTATTGGTTCCCTCACAGGGTCTAACTCTTTCACCGCACCAAATTTCAGTTCGATATCTTGAAAATTGCGACCTGTACTTCGCTATACCCAAATATGTCACGCACACTGGACATCATCAGGGCCCCAAAATGGAAAAGGGTGAGAGATATCAAAAAATCATTATGAGTAAAAAAGTTGCATACCGCGGAGATCTTACACCTGTACCTTTAACGTTTTTCGATACGACCAACCGTTTCCGAGATATATCGATTCCAAAAAAAAATTTGAAATTCAGGGTCCCCAAAAAAGATCCGGCCCTTCACCGATTTTAACGCCCAACAAGAGGGTTCATCACAGTCGCTAACTCTTTCACCGTACCAAATTTCAGCTTAATATCTTGAAAATTGCGATCAGTACTTAGCTAAACGCAAAAATGTCACACTCAATGGACATTTTCAGGGCCCAAAAAAAAGAAAACGGTGAGATATATCAAAAAATCGTTTTGAGTAAAAAAGTTGCATACCGCGGAGATCTTACACCTATACATTTAACATTTTCCGATACGATCAACCGTTTCCGAGATATATCGATTCCAAAAAAAAGTTTGAAATTCAGGGCCCCCAAAGAAGATCCGGCCCAGCACCGATCTTAACGCCCAATAACAGGATTCGTCACAGTCAATAACTCTTTCACCGTACCAAATTTTAGCTTAATATCTTGAAAATTGCGACCAGTACATAGCTAAACGCAAAAATGTCACGCACAATGGACATTTTCAGGGCCCCAAAAAAAGAAAACGGTGAGAGATATCTAATAATCGTTTTGAGTAAAAAAGTTGCATACCGCGGAGATCTTACACCTGTACATTTAACATTTTTCGATACGACCAACCGTTTCCGAGATATATCGATTCCAAAAAAAGTTAGAAATTCAGGGCCCCCAAAAAAGATCCGTCCCTGCACCGGTTTTAACGCCCAACAAAAGAGTTCGTCACAGTCACTAACTCTTTCACCGTACCAAATTTCAGCTCGATATCTTGAAAATTGCGACCTGTACTTCGCTAAACCCAAATATGTCACGCACAATGGACATTTTCAGGGCCCCAAAAAAAGAAAACGGTGAGAGATATCGAAAAATCATTAGGAATAAAAAAGTTGCATACCGCCGAGATCTTACACCCGTAGATTTAACCTTTTTCGATACGACCAGTCGTTTCCGAGATATATCGATTCAAAAAAATAGGATGAAATTCAGGGCCCCAAAAAAAGGTCCGGCCCTGGACCGATTTTAACGCCCAACAATAGGTTTCGTCACTGGCCCAAACTCTTTCACCGTACCAAATTTCAGCTCGATATCTTGAAAATTGCGACCTGTACTTTGCTAAACGCAAAAACGTCACGCACATACGTACATACATACATACATACATACATACATACATACAGACAGACTTTTTTTGAAAAAAAAAATTTCGACTCTGATTCGATTGGTATAGGTTTGAACCGTGGGCGACGCTTAGTTTCCGAGATCTCGAAAAATCCTACCACGGCTATATGAAAGCCTATAGGATCTTTAGATCCGGCTTTCATAACAAGTAGGAGTCCACGTAGCACTTTGACCTGCTTTTGATTAGACGGTCGCGCAACATTGCGGCGAGCAAGATGGGCAATAATCTCACACAACAACTTCGTTGGCGGCAAGGCCTGATGCCTAGCATTTCGGGCCTTAGGCCCGATTGTGTGGCAATGTAGGAAAATTATAAAATGTTATTCTAGGCAATGCTGACACCATCACGAGGTTATGAAAGCCGGACGTCCTGGGAAATGGAAATTATATTACAGCTGTAAATACATTATTTAACTTATTGAAAAGGTGAAAACGGGTTATTATAGATAATTTTCCGTAGAATTCAATTAGACCATCGTTAAAATTTTTACCTATTATCATAAACATTTGGGCCCCATTTTTTTTTTAAACCAAAAACATTTAATAACATCTTCAGGGCTCCAAATTAAGAAAACGGTGAGAGATATCAAAAAATCGTAATGAGTAAAAAAGATGCATACCGCAGAGATCTTACACCTGAACGTTTAACGTTTTTCGATGCGACCAACCGTTTACGAGATATATCGATTCAAAAAAAAAGTTTGAAATTCTGGGCCCCCCTAAAAGATCCGGCCCTGCGCCGTTTTTAACGCCCGACAACTGGTTTCCTCACAGGGTCCAACTCTTTCACAGCTCCAAATTTGAAAATTACGACCTGTACTTCGCTAAACCCAAAAATGTCACGCACAATGGACATGTTCAGGGCCCAAAAAATAGAAAACGGTGAGAGATATCAAAAAATCGTTTAGAGTAAAAACGTTGCATACCACGGAGATCTTACACCTGTACATTTAACATTTTTCGATACGACCAACCGTTTCTGAGATATATCGATTCCAAAAAACAGTTAGAAATTCAGGGCCCCCAAAAAAGATCCGGCCCTGCACCGATCTTAACGCCCAACAACTGGATTCGTCACAGTCACAAACTCTTTCATCGTACCAAATTTTAGCTTAATATCTTGAAAATTGCGACCAGTACTTAGCTAAACGCAAAAATGTCACGCACAATGGACATTTTCAGGGCACCAAAAAAAGAAAACGGTGAGAGATATCAAAAAATCGTTTTGAGTAAAAAAGTTGCATACCGCGGAGATCTTACACCCATACATTTAACATTTTTCGATACGATCAACCGTTTCCGAGATCTGTCGATTCCAAAAAAAAGTTTGAAATTCAGGGCCCCAAAAAATATCCGGCCCTGCACCGATTTTAACGCCCAACAATAGGATTCGTCACAGTCACTAACTCTTTCACCGTACCAAATTTCAGCTTGATATCTTGAAAATAGCGACCTGTACTTTGCTAAACGCAAAAACGTCACGCACATACATACATACATACATACATACATACAGACAGACTTTTTCCAATATACCACGGCTATATGAAAGCCTATAGGATCTTTAGATCCGGCTATCATAACAAGTAGGAGTCCACGCAGCACTACCTGCTTTGGATGAGAAGATGCGGCAAGATAGCTGCGAGCAAGAGAGGTAATAATCTCAAACAACAACTTTGTTGGCAGCAAGGTCTCATGCCTTGCTTTTCGGGCCTTTGGCCCAATTGTGTGGTAATGTAGGAAAATTATAAAATGTTATTCTAGGCAATGCTGACACCATCACGTGGTTATGAAAGCCGGACGTCCTCGGAAATGGAAAATATATTACAGCTGTAAATACATTATTTAACTTATTGGAAAGGTGAAAACGGGTTATTATAGATAATTTTCCGCAGAATTCAATTAGACTATCGTTTAAATTTTTACCAATTATTATATACATTTGGGCCCCATTTTTTTTTTCAAAAACCAAAAACATTTAATAACATCCTCAGGGCCCCAAAATAAGAAAACGGTGAGAGATATCAAAAAATCGTTATGAGTAAAAAAAGTTGCATACCGCGGAGATCTTACACCTGTACATTTAACTTTTTTCTATGCGACCAACCGTTTCCGAGATACATCGATTCCAAAAAAAATTGAAATTCAGGGCCCCCCCCCAAAAAAAGATTCGGCCCAGCACCGATTTTAACGCCCAACGATAGGATTCGTCACAGTCACTAAATCTTTCACCGTACCAAATTTCAGCTTAATATCTTGACAATGGCGACCAGTTCTTAGCTAAACGCAAAAATGGCACACACAATGGACATTTTCAGGGCCCCAAAAAAATGAAAACTGTGAGAGATATCAAAAAATCGTTTTGAGTAAAAAAGTTGCATACCGCAGAGATCTTACACCTATACCTTTAACATTTTTCGATACGATCAACCGTTTCCGAGGTATATCGATTCCAAAAAAAAGTTTGAAATTCAGGGCCCCAAAAAAGATCCGGCCCTTCACCGATCTTAACGCCCAACAATAGGATTCGTCACAGTCACTAACTCTTTCACCGTACCAAATTTCAGCTTAATATATTGAAAATTGCGACGAGTACTTAGCTAAACGCAAAAATGTCACGCACAATGGACATTTTCAGGGCGCCAAAAAAGAAAACGGTGAGAGATATCAAAAAATCGTTTGGAGTAAAAAATTGCATACCGCGGAGATCTTACACCTGTACTTTTAACATTTTTCGATACGACCAACCGTTTCCGAGATATATCGATTCAAAAAAAACAGTTAGAAATTCAGGGCCCCCAAAGAAGATCCGGCCCTGCACCGATTTTAACGCCCAACAATAGGATTCGTCACAGTCACTAACTCTTTCACCGTACCAAATGTCAGCTTAATATCTTAAAAATTGCGACCATTACTTAGCTAAACGCAAAAATGTCACACACAATGGACATTTTCAGGGCCCCAAAGAAATGAAAACGGTGAGAGATATCAAAAAATCGTTTTGAGTAAAAAAGTTGCATACCGCGGAGATCTTACACCTATACATTTAACATTTTCCGATACGATCAACCGTTTCCGAGATATATCGATTCCAAAAAAAAGTTTGAAATTCAGGGCCCCCAAAGAAGATCCGGCCCAGCACCGATCTTAACGCCCAATAACAGGATTCGTCACAGTCAATAACTCTTTCACCGTACCAAATTTTAGCTTAATATCTTGAAAATTGCGACCAGTACATAGCTAAACGCAAAAATGTCACGCACAATGGACATTTTCAGGGCCCCAAAAAAAGAAAACGGTGAGAGATATCTAATAATCGTTTTGAGTAAAAAAGTTGCATACCGCGGAGATCTTACACCTGTACATTTAACATTTTTCGATACGACCAACCGTTTCCGAGATATATCGATTCAAAAAAAAGTTTGAAATTCAGGGCCCCCAAAGAAGATCCGGCCCAGCACCGATCTTAACGCCCAATAACAGGATTCGTCACAGTCAATAACTCTTTCACCGTACCAAATTTCAGCTCGATATCTTGAAAATTGCGACCTGTACTTCGCTAAACCCAAATATGTCACGCACAATGGACATTTTCAGGGCCCCAAAAAAAGAAAACGGTGAGAGATATCGAAAAATCATTATGAATAAAAAAGTTGCATACCGCCGAGATCTTACACCCGTAGATTTAACTTTTTCGATACGACCAGTCGTTTCCGAGATATATCGATTCAAAAAAATAGGATGAAATTCAGGGCCCCAAAAAAAGGTCCGGCCCTGGACCGATTTTAACGCCCAACAATAGGTTTCGTCACAGGCCCAAACTCTTTCACCGTACCAAATTTCAGCTCGATATCTTGAAAATTGCGACCTGTACTTTGCTAAACGCAAAAACGTCACGCACATACGTACATACATACATACATACATACATACATACATACATACAGACAGACTTTTTTTGAAAAAAAAAATTTCGACTCTGATTCGATTGGTATAGGTTTGAACCGTGGGCGACGCTTAGTTTCCGAGATCTCGAAAAATCCTACCACGGCTATATGAAAGCCTATAGGATCTTTAGATCCGGCTTTCATAACAAGTAGGAGTCCACGTAGCACTTTGACCTGCTTTTGATTAGACGGTCGCGCAACATTGCGGCGAGCAAGATGGGCAATAATCTCACACAACAACTTCGTTGGCGGCAAGGCCTGATGCCTAGCATTTCGGGCCTTAGGCCCGATTGTGTGGCAAAGTAGGAAAATTATAAAATGTTATTCTAGGCAATGCTGACACCATCACGAGGTTATGAAAGCCGGACGTCCTGGGAAATGGAAATTATATTACAGCTGTAAATACATTATTTAACTTATTGAAAAGGTGAAAACGGGTTATTATAGATAATTTTCCGTAGAATTCAATTAGACCATCGTTAAAATTTTTACCTATTATCATAAACATTTGGGCCCCATTTTTTTTTAAACCAAAAACATTTAATAACATCTTCAGGGCTCCAAATTAAGAAAACGGTGAGAGATATCAAAAAATCGTAATGAGTAAAAAAGATGCATACCGCAGAGATCTTACACCTGAACGTTTAACGTTTTTCGATGCGACCAACCGTTTACGAGATATATCGATTCAAAAAAAAAGTTTGAAATTCTGGGCCCCCCTAAAAGATCCGGCCCTGCGCCGTTTTTAACGCCCGACAACTGGTTTCCTCACAGGGTCCAACTCTTTCACAGCTCCAAATTTGAAAATTACGACCTGTACTTTGCTAAACCCAAAAATGTCACGCACAATGGACATGTTCAGGGCCCAAAAAATAGAAAACGGTGAGAGATATCAAAAAATCGTTTAGAGTAAAAACGTTGCATACCACGGAGATCTTACACCTTTACATTTAACATTTTTCGATACGACCAACCGTTTCTGAGATATATCGATTCCAAAAAACAGTTAGAAATTCAGGGCCCCCAAAAAAGATCCGGCCCTGCACCGATCTTAACGCCCAACAACTGGATTCGTCACAGTCACAAACTCTTTCATCGTACCAAATTTTAGCTTAATATCTTGAAAATTGCGACCAGTACTTAGCTAAACGCAAAAATGTCACGCACAATGGACATTTTCAGGGCACCAAAAAAAGAAAACGGTGAGAGATATCAAAAAATCGTTTTGAGTAAAAAAGTTGCATACCGCGGAGATCTTACACCCATACATTTAACATTTTTCGATACGATCAACCGTTTCCGAGATCTGTCGATTCCAAAAAAAAGTTTGAAATTCAGGGCCCCAAAAAATATCCGGCCCTGCACCGATTTTAACGCCCAACAATAGGATTCGTCACAGTCACTAACTCTTTCACCGTACCAAATGTCAGCTTAATATCTTGAAAATAGCGACCAGTAATTAACTAAACGCAAAAATGACACATACAATGGACATTTTGAGGGCCCCAAAAAAAGGAAACTTTGAGAGATATCAAAAAATCGTTTTGAGTAAAAAAGTTGCATACCGCGGAGATCTTACACCTATACATTTAACATTTTTCGATACGACCAACCGTTTCCGAGATATATCGATTCCAAAAAACAGTTAGAAATTCAGGGCCCCTCAAAAAGAACCGGCCCTGCACCGATTTTAACGCCCAACAATAGGGTTCGTCACAGTCACTAACTCTTTCATCGTACCAAATTTCAGCTTAATATCTTAAAAATTGCGACCAGTACTTAGCTAAACGCAAAAATGTCACGCACAATGGACATTTTCAGGGCCCCAAAAAAAGAAAACGGTGAGAGATATCAAAAAATCGTTTTGAGTAAAAAAGTTGCATACCGCGGAGGTCTTACACCAATACCTTTAACATTTTTCGATACGACCAACCGTTTCCGAGATATATCGATTCAAAAAAATAGGATGAAATTCAGGGCCCAAAAAAAAGGTCCGGCCCTGCACCGATTTTAACGCCCAACAATAGGGTTCGTCACAAGCCCCAACTCTTTCACCGTACCAAATTTCAGCTTGATATCTTGAAAATTGCGACCTGTACTTTGCTAAACGCAAAAACGTCACGCACATACATACATACATACATACAGACAGACTTTTTCCAATATACCACGGCTATATGAAAGCCTATAGGATCTTTAGATCCGGCTATCATAACAAGTAGGAGTCCACGCAGCACTACCTGCTTTGGATGAGAAGATGCGGCAAGATAGCTGCGAGCAAGAGAGGTAATAATCTCAAACAACAACTTTGTTGGCAGCAAGGTCTCATGCCTTGCTTTTCGGGCCTTTGGCCCAATTGTGTGGTAATGTAGGAAAATTATAAAATGTTATTCTAGGCAATGCTGACACCATCACGTGGTTATGAAAGCCGGACGTCCTCGGAAATGGAAAACATATTACAGCTGTAAATACATTATTTAACTTATCGGAAAGGTGAAAACGGGTTATTATAGATAATTTTCCGCAGAATTCAATTAGACTATCGTTTAAATTTTTACCAATTATTATATACATTTGGGCCCCATTTTTTTTTTCAAAAACCAAAAACATTTAATAACATCCTCAGGGCCCCAAAATAAGAAAACGGTGAGAGATATCAAAAAATCGTTATGAGTAAAAAAAGTTGCATACCGCGGAGATCTTACACCTGTACATTTAACTTTTTTCTATGCGACCAACCGTTTCCGAGATACATCGATTCCAAAAAAAATTGAAATTCAGGGCCCCCCCCAAAAAAAAAAGATTCGGCCCAGCACCGATTTTAACGCCCAACGATAGGATTCGTCACAGTCACTAAATCTTTCACCGTACCAAATTTCAGCTTAATATCTTGACAATGGCGACCAGTTCTTAGCTAAACGCAAAAATGGCACACACGATGGACATTTTCAGGGCCCCAAAAAAATGAAAACTGTGAGAGATATCAAAAAATCGTTTTGAGTAAAAAAGTTGCATACCGCAGAGATCTTACACCTATACCTTTAACATTTTTCGATACGATCAACCGTTTCCGAGGTATATCGATTCCAAAAAAAAGTTTGAAATTCAGGGCCCCAAAAAAGATCCGGCCCTGCACCGATCTTAACGCCCAACAATAGGATTCGTCACAGTCACTAACTCTTTCACCGTACCAAATTTCAGCTTAATATATTGAAAATTGCGACGAGTACTTAGCTAAACGCAAAAATGCCACGCACAATGGACATTTTCAGGGCCCCAAAAAAAGAAAACGGTGAGAGATATCAAAAAATCGTTTGGAGTAAAAAATTGCATACCGCGGAGATCTTACACCTGTACTTTTAACATTTTTCGATACGACCAACCGTTTCCGAGATATATCGATTCAAAAAAAACAGTTAGAAATTCAGGGCCCCCAAAGAAGATCCGGCCCTGCACCGATTTTAACGCCCAACAATAGGATTCGTCACAGTCACTAACTCTTTCACCGTACCAAATGTCAGCTTAATATCTTAAAAATTGCGACCATTACTTAGCTAAACGCAAAAATGTCACACACAATGGACATTTTCAGGGCCCCAAAGAAATGAAAACGGTGAGAGATATCAAAAAATCGTTTTGAGTAAAAAAGTTGCATACCGCGGAGATCTTACACCTATACATTTAACATTTTCCGATACGATCAACCGTTTCCGAGATATATCGATTCCAAAAAAAAGTTTGAAATTCAGGGCCCCCAAAGAAGATCCGGCCCAGCACCGATCTTAACGCCCAATAACAGGATTCGTCACAGTCAATAACTCTTTCACCGTACCAAATTTTAGCTTAATATCTTGAAAATTGCGACCAGTACATAGCTAAACGCAAAAATGTCACGCACAATGGACATTTTCAGGGCCCCAAAAAAAGAAAACGGTGAGAGATATCTAATAATCGTTTTGAGTAAAAAAGTTGCATACCGCGGAGATCTTACACCTGTACATTTAACATTTTTCGATACGACCAACCGTTTCCGAGATATATCGATTCCAAAAAAAGTTAGAAATTCAGGGCCCCCAAAAAAGATCCGTCCCTGCACCGGTTTTAACGCCCAACAAAAGAGTTCGTCACAGTCACTAACTCTTTCACCGTACCAAATTTCAGCTCGATATCTTGAAAATTGCGACCTGTACTTCGCTAAACCCAAATATGTCACGCACAATGGACATTTTCAGGGCCCCAAAAAAAGAAAACGGTGAGAGATATCGAAAAATCATTATGAATAAAAAAGTTGCATACCGCCGAGATCTTACACCCGTAGATTTAACTTTTTCGATACGACCAGTCGTTTCCGAGATATATCGATTCAAAAAAATAGGATGAAATTCAGGGCCCCAAAAAAAGGTCCGGCCCTGGACCGATTTTAACGCCCAACAATAGGTTTCGTCACAGGCCCAAACTCTTTCACCGTACCAAATTTCAGCTCGATATCTTGAAAATTGCGACCTGTACTTTGCTAAACGCAAAAACGTCACGCACATACGTACATACATACATACATACATACATACATACATACATACATACATACAGACAGACTTTTTTTGAAAAAAAAATTTTCGACTCTGATTCGATTGGTATAGGTTTGAACCGTGGGCGACGCTTAGTTTCCGAGATCTCGAAAAATCCTACCACGGCTATATGAAAGCCTATAGGATCTTTAGATCCGGCTTTCATAACAAGTAGGAGTCCACGCAGCACGACCTGCTTTTGGTGAGACGGTGGCGCAGCAGCAAGGGGCCAGCAAGAGGCGTTATAATCTCAAACAACAACTTCGTTGGTGGCAAGGCCTGCGGATTTGCATTTCGGACCTTCGACCCGATTGCAAGGAAATGTAGGAAAATTATAAAATGTTATTCTAGGCAATGCTGACACCATCACATGGTTATGAAAGCCGGACGTCCTCGGAAGTGGAAAATATCTTACTGCTGTAAATACATGATTCAACTTATTGAAAAGGTTAAAACGAGTAATTATAGATAATTTTCCGTAGAATTTAATTAGACCATAAGTTGAATTTTTACCAGATGTTATATACATTTGGGCTCCATTTTTTTTTCAAAAAACAAAACATTTAATAACATCAAAACGGTGAGAGATATCAAAATATCATAAGGGGTACAAAAGTTGCAAATCACTGAGATCTTACACCTGTAGATTTAACTTTGTTAGATACGGCCAACCGTTTCCCAGATATAACAGTTCGAAAAAAAGGATGACATTCGGGGCTCCAGAAAAGGAAAACGGTGAGAGATATCAAAACATCATCAGGGGTAAAAAAAGGATGAAATTCAGGGCCCCAAAGAATGGTCCGGCCATGCACCAATTTTAACGCCCGACAAGAGAGTTCCTGACAGGCCCAATTTCTTTCCCCGTGACACATTTCAGCTCGATATCTTGAAAATTCCGACCTCTAGTTTGCTAAACGTAAAAAAGTCACGCACATACGTACATTTTCAGGGCCCCCAAGAAAGACAACGCTGAGAGATATCAAAAAATCGTTATGGGTAAGATCGTTGCATACCGCGGAGATTTAACACTTGTGTATTTAACTTTTTTCGATATGACCAACCGTCTCCGAGATATATCGATTCCAAAAGAGTTTCAAATTCAGGGCCCCGAAAAAAGATACAGCCCTGCACCGATTTTCATGCCGAAAAATAGGGTTCCTCATAGGCTCTAGCTCTTTTACCGCTCCAAATTACAGCTTGATATCTTGAAAATTGCAACCTGTACTTTGCTAAACCCAAAAACGTCACGCACATACGCACAACTTCAGGGCCCCAAGAAAAGAAAACGGTGAGAGATATCAAAAAATCGTTTTGAGTAAAAAAGTTGCATACCGCGGAGATCTTACACCTATACCTTTAACATTTTTCGATACGATCAACCGTTTCCGAAATATATCTATTCCAAAAAAAAGTTTGAAATTCAGGGCCCCACAAAAAAGATCCGGCCTTGCACCGATTTTAACGCACAACAATAGGATTCGTCACAGTCACTTACTCTTTCACCGTACCAAATTTCAGCTTAATATCTTGAAAATTGCGACCATTACATAGCTAAACGCAAAAATGTCACGCACAATGGACATTTTCAGGGCCCCCCAAAAAAGAAAACGGTGAGAGATATCAAAAAATCGTTTTGAGTAAAAAAGTTGCATACCGCGTAGATCTTACACCTCTAGGTTTAACGTTTTTCGATACGACCAACCGTTTCTGAGATATATCGATTCAAAAAAATGTTTGAAATTCAGGGCCCCCCAAAAAGATTCGGCCCTTTACTGTCTTTAATGCCCGACTATTGGTTTCCTCACAGGGTCTAACTCTTTCACCGCACCAAATTTCAGTTCGATATCTTGAAAATTGCGACCTGTACTTCGCTATACCCAAATATGTCACGCACACTGGACATCTTCATGGCCCCAAAATGGAAAAGGGTGAGAGATATCAAAAAATCATTATGAGTAAAAAAGTTGCATACCGCGGAGATCTTACACCTGTACCTTTAACGTTTTTCGATACGACCAACCGTTTCCGAGATATATCGATTCCAAAAAAAAATTTGAAATTCAGGGCCCCAAAAAAAGATCCGGCCCTGCACCGATTTTAACGCCCAACATCAGGATTCATCACAGTCGCAATCTCTTTCACCGTACCAAATTTCAGCTTAATATCTTGAAAATTGCGATCAGTACTTAGCTAAACGCAAAAATGTCACACCCAATGGACATTTTCTGGGCCCCAAAAAAAGAAAACGGTGAGAGATATCAAATAATAGTTTTGAGTAAAAAAGTTGCATTCTGCGGAGATCTTACACATATACCTTTAACATTTTTCGATACGATCAACCTTTTCCGAGATATATCGATTCAAAAAAAAAGTTTGAAATTCAGGGCCCCCAAAGAAGATCCGGCCCTGCACCGATCTTAACGCCCAATAACAGGATTCGTCACAGCCACTAACTCTTTCACCGTACCAAATTTCAGCTTAATATCTTGAAAATTGCGACCAGTACATAGCTAAACGCAAAAATGTCACGCACAATGGACATTTTCAGGGCCCCAAAAAAAGAAAACGGTGAGAGATATCAAAAAATTGTTTTGAGGAAAACGTTGCATACCGCGGAGATCTTACACCTGTACATTTAACATTTTTCGATACGACCAACCGTTTCCGAGATATATCGATTCCAAAAAACAGTTAGAAATTCAGGGCCCCCAAAAAAGATCCGTCCCTGCACCGGTTTTAACGCCCAACAAAAGAGTTCGTCACTGTCACTAACTCTTTCACCGTACCAAATTTCAGTTCGATATCTTGAAAATTGCGACCTGTACTTCGCTAAACCCAAATATGTCACGCACAATGGACATTTTCAGGGCCCCAAAAAAAGAAAACGGTGAGAGATATCAAAAAATCATTAGGAATAAAAAAGTTGCATACCGTCGAGATCTTACACCCGTAGGTTTAACTTTTTTCGATACGGCCAGCCGTTTCCGAGATATATCGATTCAAAAAAATAGGATGAAATTCAGGGCCCCAAAAAAAGATCCGGCCCTGGACCGATTTTAACGCCCTACAATAGAGTTCGTCACAGGCCCAAACTCTTTCACCGTACAAAATTTCAGCTCGATATCCTGAAAATTGCGACCTGTACTTTGCTAAACGCAAAAACGTCACGCACATACGTACATACATACATACATACTTACATACATACATACATACAGACAGACTTTTTTTGAAATTTTTTTTTTCGACTCTGATTCGATTGGTATAGGTTTGAAACGTGGGCGACGCTTAGTTTCCGAGATCTCGAAAAATCCTACCACGGCTATATGAAAGCCTATAGGATCTTTAGATCCGGCTTTCATAACAAGTAGGAGTCCACGTAGCACTTTGACCTGCTTTTGATTAGACGGTCGCGCAACATTGCGGCGAGCAAGATGGGCAATAATCTCACACAACAACTTCGTTGGCGGCAAGGCCTGACGCCTGGCATTTCGGGCCTTAGGCCCGATTGTGTGGCAATGTAGGAAAATTATAAAATGTTATTCTAGGCAATGCTGACACCATCACGAGGTTATGAAAGCCGGACGTCCTGGGAAATGGAAATTATATTACAGCTGTAAATACATTATTTAACTTATTGAAAAGGTGAAAACGGGTTATTATAGATAATTTTCCGTAGAATTCAATTAGACCATCGTTAAAATTTTTACCTATTATCATAAACATTTGGGCCCCATTTTTTTTTAAACCAAAAACATTTAATAACATCTTCAGGGCTCCAAATTAAGAAAACGGTGAGAGATATCAAAAAATCGTAATGAGTAAAAAAGATGCATACCGCAGAGATCTTACACCTGAACGTTTAACGTTTTTCGATGCGACCAACCGTTTACGAGATATATCGATTCAAAAAAAAAGTTTGAAATTCTGGGCCCCCCTAAAAGATCCGGCCCTGCGCCGTTTTTAACGCCCGACAACTGGTTTCCTCACAGGGTCCAACTCTTTCACAGCTCCAAATTTGAAAATTACGACCTGTACTTCGCTAAACCCAAAAATGTCACGCACAATGGACATGTTCAGGGCCCAAAAAATAGAAAACGGTGAGAGATATCAAAAAATCGTTTAGAGTAAAAACGTTGCATACTACGGAGATCTTACACCTGTACATTTAACATTTTTCGATACGACCAACCGTTTCTGAGATATATCGATTCCAAAAAACAGTTAGAAATTCAGGGCCCCCAAAAAAGATCCGGCCCTGCACCGATCTTAACGCCCAACAACTGGATTCGTCACAGTCACAAACTCTTTCATCGTACCAAATTTTAGCTTAATATCTTGAAAATTGCGACCAGTACTTAGCTAAACGCAAAAATGTCACGCACAATGGACATTTTCAGGGCACCAAAAAAAGAAAACGGTGAGAGATATCAAAAAATCGTTTTGAGTAAAAAAGTTGCATACCGCGGAGATCTTACACCCATACCTTTAACATTTTTCGATACGATCAACCGTTTCCGAAATCTGTCGATTCCAAAAAAAAGTTTGAAATTCAGGGCCCCAAAAAATATCCGGCCCTGCACCGATTTTAACGCCCAACAATAGGATTCGTCACAGTCACTAACTCTTTCACCGTACCAAATGTCAGCTTAATATCTTGAAAATAGCGACCAGTAATTAACTAAACGCAAAAATGACACATACAATGGACATTTTGAGGGCCCCAAAAAAAAAGGAAACTTTGAGAGATATAAAAAAATCGTTTTGAGTAAAAAAGTTGCATACCGCGGAGATCTTACACCTACACATTTAACATTTTTCGATACGACCAACCGTTTCCGAGATATATCGATTCCAAAAAACAGTTAGAAATTCAGGGCCCCTCAAAAAGAACCGGCCCTGCACCGATTTTAACGCCCAACAATAGGGTTCGTCACAGTCACTAACTCTTTCATCGTACCAAATTTCAGCTTAATATCTTAAAAATTGCGACCAGTACTTAGCTAAACGCAAAAATGTCACGCACAATGGACATTTTCAGGGCCCCAAAAAAAGAAAACGGTGAGAGATATCAAAAAATCGTTTTGAGTAAAAAAGTTGCATACCGCAGAGATCTTACACCAAGACCTTTAACATTTTTCGATACGATCAACCGTTTCCGAGATATATCGATTCCAAAAAAAAGTTTGAAATTCAGGGCCCCCAAAAAAGATCCGGTCCTGCACCGATTTTAACGCCCAACAATAGGATTCGTCACAGTCACTAACTTTTTCACCGTACCAAATTGCAGCTTAATATCTTGAAAATTGCGACCAGTACTTAGGCAAAACGCAAAAATGTCACGCACAATGGACATTTTCAGGGCCCCAAAAAACGAAAACGGTGAGAGATATCAAAAAATCGTTTTGAGTAAAAAAGTTGCATACCGCGGAGATCTTACACCAATACCTTTAACATTTTTCGATACGATCAACCGTTTCCGAGATATATCGATTCCAAAAAAAGGTTTGAAATTCAGGGCCCCCAAAAAAGATCCGGCCCTGCATCGATTTTAACGCCCAACAATAGGATTCGTCACAGTCACTAACTTTTTCACCGTACCAAATTGCATCTTAATATCTTGAAAATTGCGACCAGTACTTAGGTAAACGCAAAAATGTCACGCACAATGGACATTTTCAGGGCCCCAAAAAACGAAAACGGTGAGAGATATCAAAAAATCGTTTTGAGTAAAAAAGTTGCATACCGCGGAGATCTTACACCAATACCTTTAACATTTTTCGATACGACCAACCGTTTCCGAGATATATCGATTCAAAAAAATAGGATGAAATTCAGGGCCCAAAAAAAAGGTCCGGCCCTGCACCGATTTTAACGCCCAACAATAGGGTTCGTCACAAGCCCCAACTCTTTCACCGTACCAAATTTCAGCTTGATATCTTGAAAATTGCGACCTGTACTTTGCTAAACGCAAAAACGTCACGCACATACATACATACATACATACAGACAGACTTTTTCCAATATACCACAGCTATATGAAAGCCTATAGGATCTTTGGATCCGGCTATCATAACAAGTAGGAGTCCACGCAGCACTACCTGCTTTGGATGAGAAGATGCGGCAAGATAGCTGCGAGCAAGAGAGGTAATAATCTCAAACAACAACTTTGTTGGCAGCAAGGTCTCATGCCTTGCTTTTCGGGCCTTTGGCCCAATTGTGTGGTAATGTAGGAAAATTATAAAATGTTATTCTAGGCAATGCTGACACCATCACGTGGTTATGAAAGCCGGACGTCCTCGGAAATGGAAAATATATTACAGCTGTAAATACATTATTTAACTTATTGGAAAGGTGAAAACGGGTTATTATAGATAATTTTCCGCAGAATTCAATTAGACTATCGTTTAAATTTTTACCAATTATTATATACATTTGGGCCCCATTTTTTTTTTCAAAAACCAAAAACATTTAATAACATCCTCAGGGCCCCAAAATAAGAAAACGGTGAGAGATATCAAAAAATCGTTATGAGTAAAAAAAGTTGCATACCGCGGAGATCTTACACCTGTACATTTAACTTTTTTCTATGCGACCAACCGTTTCCGAGATACATCGATTCCAAAAAAAATTGAAATTCAGGCCCCCCCCCCCCAAAAAAAAAGATTCGGCCCAGCACCGATTTTAACGCCCAACGATAGGATTCGTCACAGTCACTAAATCTTTCACCGTACCAAATTTCAGCTTAATATCTTGACAATGGCGACCAGTTCTTAGCTAAACGCAAAAATGGCACACACAATGGACATTTTCAGGGCCCCAAAAAATGAAAACTGTGAGAGATATCAAAAAATTGTTTTGAGTAAAAAAGTTGCATACCGCAGAGATCTTACACCTATACCTTTAACATTTTTCGATACGATCAACCGTTTCCGAGGTATATCGATTCCAAAAAAAAGTTTGAAATTCAGGGCCCCAAAAAATATCCGGCCCTGCACCGATCTTAACGCCCAACAATAGGATTCGTCACAGTCACTAACTCTTTCACCGTACCAAATTTCAGCTTAATATATTGAAAATTGCGACGAGTACTTAGCTAAACGCAAAAATGTCACACACAATGGACATTTTCAGGGCCCCCAAAAAAGAAAACGGTGAGAGATATCAAAAAATCGTTTGGAGTAAAAAATTGCATACCGCGGAGATCTTACACCTGTACTTTTAACATTTTTCGATACGACCAACCGTTTCCGAGATATATCGATTCAAAAAAAACAGTTAGAAATTCAGGGCCCCCAAAGAAGATCCGGCCCTGCACCGATTTTAACGCCCAACAATAGGATTCGTCACAGTCACTAACTCTTTCACCGTACCAAATGTCAGCTTAATATCTTAAAAATTGCGACCATTACTTAGCTAAACGCAAAAATGTCACACACAATGGACATTTTCAGGGCCCCAAAGAAATGAAAACGGTGAGAGATATCAAAAAATCGTTTTGAGTAAAAAAGTTGCATACCGCGGAGATCTTACACCTATACATTTAACATTTTCCGATACGATCAACCGTTTCCGAGATATATCAATTCCAAAAAAAAGTTTGAAATTCAGGGCCCCCAAAGAAGATCCGGCCCAGCACCGATCTTAACGCTCAATAACAGGATTCGTCACAGTCAATAACTCTTTCACCGTACCAAATTTTAGCTTAATATCTTGAAAATTGCGACCAGTACATAGCTAAACGCAAAAATGTCACGCACAATGGACATTTTCAGGGCCCCAAAAAAGAAAACGGTGAGAGATATCTAATAATCGTTTTGAGTAAAAAAGTTGCATACCGCGGAGATCTTACACCTGTACATTTAACATTTTTCGATACGACCAACCGTTTCCGAGATATATCGATTCCAAAAAAAGTTAGAAATTCAGGGCCCCCAAAAAAGATCCGTCCCTGCACCGGTTTTAACGCCCAACAAAAGAGTTCGTCACAGTCACTAACTCTTTCACCGTACCAAATTTCAGCTCGATATCTTGAAAATTGCGACCTGTACTTCGCTAAACCCAAATATGTCACGCACAATGGACATTTTCAGGGCCCCAAAAAAAGAAAACGGTGAGAGATATCGAAAAATCATTAGGAATAAAAAAGTTGCATACCGCCGAGATCTTACACCCGTAGATTTAACTTTTTCGATACGACCAGTCGTTTCCGAGATATATCGATTCAAAAAAATAGGATGAAATTCAGGGCCCCAAAAAAAGGTCCGGCCCTGGACCGATTTTAACGCCCAACAATAGGTTTCGTCACAGGCCCAAACTCTTTCACCGTACCAAATTTCAGCTCGATATCTTGAAAATTGCGACCTGTACTTTGCTAAACGCAAAAACGTCACGCACATACGTACATACATACATACATACATACATACATACATACATACATACAAACAGACAGACAGACTTTTTTTGGAAAAAAAAAATTTCGACTCTGATTCGATTGGTATAGGTTTGAACCGTGGGCGACGCTTAGTTTCCGAGATCTCGAAAAATCCTACCACGGCTATATGAAAGCCTATAGGATCTTTAGATCCGGCTTTCATAACAAGTAGGAGTCCCCGCAGCACGACCTGCTTTTGATGAGACTGTGGCCTGATGCCTAGCATTTCGGGCCTTTGGCCCGATTGTGTGGTAATGTAGGAAAATTATAAAATGTTATTCTAGGCAATGCTGACACCATCACGTGGTTATGAAAGCCGGACGTCCTGGGAAATGGAAAGTATATTACAGCTGTAAATACATTATTTAACTTATTGAAAAGGTGAAAACGGGTTATTATAGATAATTTTCCGTAGAATTCGATTAGACCATCGTTAAAATTTTTACCTATTATCATAAACATTTGGGCCCCATTTTTTTTTCAAAAACCAAAAACATTTAATAACATCTACAGGGCCCCAAAATAAGAAAACGGTGAGAGATATCAAAAAATTGTTTGGAGTAAAAAATTGCATACCGCGGAGATCTTACACCTATACATTTAACATTTTCCGATACGATCAACCGTTTCCGAGATATATCGATTCAAAAAAAAAGTTAGAAATTCAGGGCCCCCAAAAAAGATTCGGCCCTGCACCGATCTTAACGCCCAACAATAGGATTCGTCACAGTCACGAACTCTTTCATCGTACCAAATTTCAGCTTAATATCTTGAAAATTGCGACGAGTACTTAGCTAAACGCAAAAATGTCACGCACAATGGACATTTTCAGGGCCCTAAAAAAAGAAAACGGTGAGAGATATCAAAAAATCGTTTTGAGTAAAAAAGTTGCATACCGCGGAGATCTTACACCTGTATATTTAACATTTTTCGATACGACATACCGTTTCCGAGATATATCGATTCCAAAAAACAGGTAGAAATCCAGGGCCCCCCAAAAAGATCCGGCCCTGCACCGATTTTAACGCCCAACATTAGGATTCGCCACAGTCACTAACTCTTCCACCGTACCAAATTTCAGCTTAATATCTTGAAAATTGCGACCAGTACTTAGCTAAACGCAAAAATGTCACACACAATGGACATTTTCAGGGCCCCAAATAAAGAAAACGGTGAGAGATATCAAAAAATCGTATTGAGAAAAAAGTTGCATACCGCGGAGATCTTACACCTATACATTTAACATTTTTCGATACGATCAACCGTTTCCGAGATATATCGATTCCAAAAATAAGTTTGAAATACAGGGCCCCCAAAAATGATCGGGCCCTGCACCGGTCTTAACGCCCAACAATAGGATTCGTCACAGTCACTAACTCTTTCACCATACCAAATTTCAACTTAATATCTTGAAAATTGCGACCAGTACTTAGCTAAACGCAAAAATGTCACACACAATGGACATTTTCAGGGCCCCAAATAAAGAAAACGGTGAGAGATATCAAAAAATCGTTTTGAGTAAAAAAGTTGCATACCGCGGAGATCTTACACCTATACCTTTAACATTTTTCGATACGATCAACCGTTTCTGAGATATATCGATTCCAAAAATAAGTTTGAAATTCAGGGCCCCCAAAAAAGATCCGGCCCTGCACCGGTCTTAACTCCCAACAATAGGATTCGTCACAGTCACTAATTCTTTCACCGTACCAAATTTCAGCTTAATATCTTGAAAATTGCGACCAGTACTTAGCTAAACGCAAAAATGTCACTCACAATGGACATTTTCAGGGCCCCAAATAAAGAAAACGGTGAGAGATATCAAAAAATCGTTTTGAGTAAAAAAGTTGCATACCGCGGAGATCTTACACCTGTACATTTAACATTTTTCGATACGACCAACCGTTTCCGAGATATATCGATTCCAAAAAACAGTTAGAATTTCAGGGCCCCCAAAGAAGATCCGGCCCTGCACCAATTTTAACGCCCAACAACAGGATTCGTCACAGTCACTAACTCTTTCATCGTACCAAATTTCAGCTTAATATCTTGAAAATTGCGACCAGTACGTAGCTAAACGCTAAAATGTCACGCACAATGGACATTTTCAGGGCCCCAAAAAAAGAAAACGGTGAGAGATATCAAAAAATCGTTTTGAGTAAAAACGTTGCATACCGCGGAGATCTTAAACATATACATTTAACATTTTGCGATACGATCAACCGTTTCCGAGATATATCGATTCCAAAAAAAAGTTTGAAATTCAGGGCCCCCAAAAAAGATCCGGCCCTGCACCGACTTTTAACACCCAACAATAGGATTCGTCACAGTCACTAACTCGTTCACCTTACCAAATTTCAGCTTAATATCTTGAAAATTGCGACCAGTACTTAGCTAAACGCAAAAATGTCACGCACAATGGACATTTTCAGGGCCCCCAAAAAAAGAAAACGGTGAGAGATATCAAAAAATCGTTTGGAGTAAAAAGTTGCATACCACGGAGATCTTACACCTGTTCCTTTAACATTTTTCGATACGACCAACCGTTTCCGAGATATATCAATTCCAAAAAACAGTTTGAAATTCAGGGCCCCCAAAAAAGATCCGGCCCTGCACCGATTTTAACGCCCAACAACAGGATTTGTCACAGTCACTAACTCTTTCATCGTCCCAAATTTCAGCTTAATATCTTGAAAATTGCGACCAGCACTTAGCTAAACGCAAAAATGTCACACACAATGGACATTTTCAGGGCCCCAAAAATAGAAAACGGTGAGAGATATCAAAAAATCGTTTTGAGTAAAAAAGTTCCATACAGCGGAGATCTTACACCTGGTCATTTAACATTTTTCGATACGACCAACCGTTTCCAAGATATATCGATTCCAAAAAACAGTTAGAAATTCTGCCCCCCCCCCAAAAAAGATCCGTCCCTGCACCGATTGTAACGCCCAACAGCAGGATTCGTCACAGTTACTAACTCTTTCACCGTACCAAATTTCAGCTTAATATCTTGAAAATTGCGGCCAGTACTTAGCTAAACGCAAAAATGTCACACACAATGAACATTTTCAGGGCCCCAAAAAAAGAAAACGGTGAGAGATATCAAAGAATCGTATTGAGTAAAAAAGTTGCTTACCGGGGAGATCTTACACATGTAGATTTAAAGTTTTTTGATAAGACCAACCGTTTTCGAGATATATCGATTCCAAAAAAATTGAAATTCAGGGCCCCAAAAAAAGATTCGGCCCAGCACCGATTTTAACGCCCAATATTAGGATTCGTCACAGTCACTATATCTTTCACCGTACCAAATTTCAGCTTCATATCTTGAAAATTGCGACCAGTACTTAGCTAAACGCAAAAATGTCACGCACAATGGACATTTTCAGGGCCCTAAAAAAAGAAAACGGTAGAGATATCAAAAAATCGTTTTGAGTAAAAAAGTTGCATACCGCGGAGATCTTACACCTGTACATTTAACATTTTTCGATGCGACCAACTGTTTCCGAGATATATCGATTCCAAAGAAAAGTTTGAAATTCAGGGCCCCCAAAAAAGATCCGGCCCTGCACCGATCTTAACGCCCAACAATAGGATTCGTCACAGTCACTAACTCTTTCATCGCACCAAATTTCAGCTTAATATCTTGAAAATTGCGACCATTACATAGCTAAACGCAAAAATGTCACGCACAATGGACATTTTCAGGGCCCCAAAAATGAAAACGGTGAGAGATATCAAAAAATCGTTTTGAGTAAAAAAGTTGCATACCGCGGAGATCTTACACCTGTACATTTAACATTTTTCGATGCGACCAACCGTTTCCGAGATATATCGATTCCAAAAAAAAGTTTGAAATTCATGGCCCCCTAAAATGATCCGGCCCTGCACCGATCTTAACGCCCAACAATAGGATTCGTCACACTCACTAACTCTTTGACCGCACCAAATTTCAGCTTAATATCTTGAAAATTGCGACCAGTACTTAGCTAAGCGCAAAAATGTCACAGACAATGGACATTTTCAGGGCCCCAAAAAATGAAAACGGTGAGAGATATCAAAAAATCATTTTGAGTAAAAAAGATGCATACCGCGGAGATCTTACACCTGTACATTTAACAGTTTTCGATACGACCAACCGTTTCCGAGATATATCGATTCCAAAAAAAAAAAATTGAAATTCAGGGCCCCCAAAAAAGATCCGGCCCTGCACCGATTTTAACGCCCAACAATAGGGTTCGTCACAGTCACTAACTCTTTTACCGTACCAAATTTCAGCTTAATATCTTGAAAATTGCGACCAGTACTAAGCTAAACGCAAAAATGTTACACACAATGGACATTTTCAGGGCCCCAAATAAAGAAAACGGTGAGAGATATTAAAAAATCATTTTGAGTAAAAAAGTTTCATACCGCGGAGGTCTTACACCTATACTTTTAACAATTTTCGATACGATCAACCGTTTCCAAGATATATCGATTCCAAAAAAAAGTTTGAAATTCAGGGCCCCAAAAAAGATCCGTCCCTGCACCGATCTTAACGCCCAAAAATAGGATTCGTCACAGTCACTAACTCTTTTACCGTACCAAATTTCAGCTTAATATCTTGAAAATTGCGACCAGTACTTAGCTAAACGCAAAAATGTCACGCACAATGGACATTTTCAGGGCCCCAAAAAACGAAAACGGTGAGAGATATCAAAGAATCGTTTGGAGTAAAAAAGTTGCATACCGCGGAGGTCTTACACCTGTACCTTCAACATTTTTCGATACGACCAACCGTTTCCGAGATATATCGATTCCAAAAAACATTTAGAAATTCAGGGCCCCCAAAAACGTTCCGGCCCTGCACCGATTTTAACGCCCAACAATAGGATTCGCCACAGTCACTAACTCTTTCACCGTACCAAATTTCAGCTTAATATCTTGAAAATTGCGACCAGTACTTAGCTAAACGCAAAAATGTCACACACAATGTACATTTTCAGGGCCCCAAAAAAAGAAAACGGTGAGAAATATCAAAAAATCGTTTTGAGTAAAAAAGTTGCATAGCGCGGAGATCTTACACTTATACATTTAACATTTTTCGATGCGATCAACCGTTTCCGAGATATATCGATTCCAAAAAAAAGTTTGGAATTCAGGGCCCCAAAAAAGATCCGGCCCTGCACCGATATTAACGCCCAACAGTAGGATTCGTCACAGTCACTAACTCTTTCATCGTACCAAATTTCAGCTTAATATCTTGAAAATTGCGACCAGTCCTTAGCTAAACGCAAAAATGTCACGAACAATGGACATTTTCAGGGCCCCAAAAATAGAAAACGGTGAGAGATATCAAAAAATCGTATTGAGTAAAAACGTTGCATACCGCGGAGATCTTACACCTGTACATTTAACATTTTTCGATACGACCAACCGTTTCCGAGATATATCGATTCCAAAAAAAGGTTTGAAATTCAGGGCCCCCAAAACAGATCCGCCCTGCACCGATCTTAACGCCCAACAACAGGATTCGTCACAGTCACTAACTCTTTCACCGTACCAAATTTCAGCTTAATATCTTGAAAATTGCGACCAGTACTTAGCTAAACGCAAAAATGTCACGCACAATGGACATTTTCAGGGCCCCAAAAAAGGAAAACGGTGAGAGATATCAAAAAATCGGTTTGATTAAAAAGGTTGCATACCGCGGAGATCTTACACCTATACATTTAACATTTTTCGATACGACCAACCGTTTCCGAGATATATCGATTCAAAAAAATAGGATGAAATTCAGGGCCCCAAAAAAAGATCCGACCCTGCACCGATTTTAACGCCCAACAATAGGGATCGTCACAGGCCCCAACTCTTTCACCGTACCAAATTTCAGCTCGATATCTTGAAAATTGCGACCTGTACTTTGCTAAACGCAAAAACGTCACGCACATACGTACATACATACATACATACATACATACATACATACATACATACATACATACAGACAGACTTTTTTTTAATTTTTTTTTTCCACTCTGATTCGATTGGTATAGGTTTGAACCGTGGGCGACGCGTAGTTTCCGAGATCTCGAAAAATCCTACCACGGCTATATGAAAGCCTATAGTATCTTTAGATCCGGCTTTCATAACAAGTAGGAGTCCACGCAGCACGACCTGCTTTTGATGAGACGGTGGCGCAGCAGTAAGGGGCCAGCAAGAGGGGTTATAATCTCAAACAACAACTTCGTTGGCGGCAAGGCCTTGCATTTATGACATTCGACCCGATTGTGATTAAATGTAGGAAAATTGTAAAATGTTATTCTAGGCAATGCTGACACCATCACATGGTTATGAAAGCCGGACGTCCTCGGAAGTGGAAAATATCTTACTGCTGTAAATACATGATTCAACTTATTGAAAAGGTTAAAACGAGTTATTATAGATAATTTTCCGTAGAATTCAATTAGACCATCAGTTGAATTTTTACCAGTTATTATATACAATTGGGCCCCATTTTTTTTTTCAAAAACCAAAAACATTTAATAACGTCAAAACGGTGAGAGATATCAAAATATGATAAGGGGTAGAAAAGTTGCAAATCACTGAGATCTTACACCTGTAGATTTAACTTTTTTCGATGGGATCGACGCTTTCCGAGATATAACGATTCGAAAAAAAGAGTGAAATTCAAGGCCCCCCAAAAAAAAGGAAAATGGTGAGAGATATCAAAAAATCATAAGAGTTAAAACAGTTGCTAATCGCTGAGGTCCTATATCTGTAGATTTTACTTTGTTCGATACGGCCAACCGTTTCCCAAATATAACGGTTCGAAAAAAACGAAGAAATTCAGGGCCGCAGAAAATCAAAACGGTGAGAGATATCAAAAAATCTTAAGGGTTGAAAAAGTTGCTAATCACTGAGATCTTACACCTGTAGATTTAACTTAGTTAGATACGGCCAACCGTTTCCCAGATATAACGGTTCGGAAAAAGACGATGACATTCAGAGCCCCAGAAAAGGAAAACGGTGAGAGATATCAAAGCATCATCAGGGGTAAAAAAATAGGATGAAATTCAGGGCCCCAAAGAAAATTCCGGCCCTGCACCAATTTTAACGCCCGACAACAGAGTTCCTCACAGGCCCGATTTATTTCCCCGTACCACATTTCAGCTCGATATCTTGAAAATTCCGTCCTTTAATTTGCTAAACGTAAAAACGTCACGCACATACGTACATTTTCAGGGCCCCAAAAAAAGACAACGCTGGCAGATATCAAAAAATCTTTATGGGTAAGAAAGTTGCATACCGCGGCGATTTTACACCTGTGTATTTAACTTTTTCGATATGACCAACCGTCTCCGAGATATATCAATTCCAAAAGTGTTGCAAATTCAGGGCCCCCAAAAAAGATCCGACCCTGCACCGTTTTTAACGCCCGACAATTGGTTTCGTCACAGGGTCTAACTCTATCACCGCACCAAATTTCAGTTCGATATCTTGAATATTGCGACCTGTACTTCGCTAAAACCTAATATGTCACGCACAGTGGACATTTTCTGGGCCCCAAAAAATGAAAACGGTGAGAGATACCAAAAAATCATTATAAGCAGAAAAGTTGCATACCGCGGAGATCTTACACCTGTACATTTATCGTTTTTCGATACGACCAACCGTTTCCGAAATATATCGATTCCGAAAAAAAGTTTGAAATTCAGGGCCCACAAAAAAGATCGGGCCCTGCACCGTATTTAACGCCCGACAACAGGATTCCTCACCGGATCTAACTCTTTCACCGCTCCAAATTTCAGCTCGATATCTTGAAAATTGTGACCTGTACTTCGCTCAACCCAAAAATGTCACGCACAATGGACTTTTTTAGGGCTCCAAACAAGGAAAACGGTGAGAGATATCAAAAAATCGTTTTGAGTAAAAAAGTTGCATACCAGAGAGATCTTACACCTGTACTTTTAACGTTTTTCGATACGACCAACCGTTTCCGAGATATATCGATTCCAAAAAACATTTAGAAATTCAGGGCCCCCCAAAACGTTCCGGCCCTGCACCGATTTTAATCCCAACAATAGGATTCGCCACAGTCACTAACTCTTTCACCGTACCAAATTTCAGCTTAATATCTTGAAAATTGCGACCAGTACTTAGCTAAACGCAAAAATGTCACACACAATGTACATTTTCAGGGCCCCAAAAAAAGAAAACGGTGAGAAATATCAAAAAATCGTTTTGAGTAAAAAAGTTGCATAGCGCGGAGATCTTACACCTATACATTTAACATTTTTCGATGCGATCAACCGTTTCCGAGATATATCGATTCCAAAAAAAAGTTTGGAATTCAGGGCCCCAAAAAAGATCCAGCCCTGCACCGATATTAACGCCCAACAGTAGGATTCGTCACAAACTCTTTCATCGTACCAAATTTCAGCTTAATATCTTGAAAATTGCGACCAGTACTTAGCTAAACGCAAAAATGTCACGAACAATGGACATTTTCAGGGCCCCAAAAATAGAAAACGGTGAGAGATATCAAAAAATCGTATTGAGTAAAAACGTTGCATACCGCGGAGATCTTACACCTGTACATTTAACATTTTTCGATACGACCAACCGTTTCCGAGATATATCGATTCCAAAAAAAGGTTTGAAATTCAGGGCCCCCAAAACAGATCCGCCCTGCACCGATCTTAACGCCCAACAACAGGATTCGTCACAGTCACTAACTCTTTCACCGTACCAAATTTCAGCTTAATATCTTGAAAATTGCGACCAGTACTTAGCTAAACGCAAAAATGTCACGCACAATGGACATTTTCAGGGCCCCAAAAAAGGAAAACGGTGAGAGATATCAAAAAATCGGTTTGATTAAAAAGGTTGCATACCGCGGAGATCTTACACCTATACATTTAACATTTTTCGATACGACCAACCGTTTCCGAGATATATCGATTCAAAAAAATAGGATGAAATTCAGGGCCCCAAAAAAAGATCCGACCCTGCACCGATTTTAACGCCCAACAATAGGGATCGTCACAGGCCCCAACTCTTTCACCGTACCAAATTTCAGCTCGATATCTTGAAAATTGCGACCTGTACTTTGCTAAACGCAAAAACGTCACGCACATACGTACATACATACATACATACATACATACATACATACATACAGACAGACTTTTTTTGAATTTTTGTTTTCGACTCTGATTCGATTGGTATAGGTTTGAACCGTGGGCGACGCGTAGTTTCCGAGATCTCGAAAAATCCTACCACGGCTATATGAAAGCCTATAGTATCTTTAGATCCGGCTTTCATAACAAGTAGGAGTCCACGCAGCACGACCTGCTTTTGATGAGACGGTGGCGCAGCAGTAAGGGGCCAGCAAGAGGGGTTATAATCTCAAACAACAACTTCGTTGGCGGCAAGGCCTTGCATTTATGACATTCGACCCGATTGTGATTAAATGTAGGAAAATTGTAAAATGTTATTCTAGGCAATGCTGACACCATCACATGGTTATGAAAGCCGGACGTCCTCGGAAGTGGAAAATATCTTACTGCTGTAAATACATGATTCAACTTATTGAAAAGGTTAAAACGAGTTATTATAGATAATTTTCCGTAGAATTCAATTAGACCATCAGTTGAATTTTTACCAGTTATTATATACAATTGGGCCCCATTTTTTTTTTCAAAAACCAAAAACATTTAATAACGTCAAAACGGTGAGAGATATCAAAATATGATAAGGGGTAGAAAAGTTGCAAATCACTGAGATCTTACACCTGTAGATTTAACTTTTTTCGATGGGATCGACGCTTTCCGAGATATAACGATTCGAAAAAAAGAGTGAAATTCAAGGCCCCCCAAAAAAAAGGAAAATGGTGAGAGATATCAAAAAATCATAAGAGTTAAAACAGTTGCTAATCGCTGAGGTCCTATATCTGTAGATTTTACTTTGTTCGATACGGCCAACCGTTTCCCAAATATAACGGTTCGAAAAAAACGAAGAAATTCAGGGCCGCAGAAAATCAAAACGGTGAGAGATATCAAAAAATCTTAAGGGTTGAAAAAGTTGCTAATCACTGAGATCTTACACCTGTAGATTTAACTTAGTTAGATACGGCCAACCGTTTCCCAGATATAACGGTTCGGAAAAAGACGATGACATTCAGAGCCCCAGAAAAGGAAAACGGTGAGAGATATCAAAGCATCATCAGGGGTAAAAAATAGGATGAAATTCAGGGCCCCAAAGAAAATTCCGGCCCTGCACCAATTTTAACGCCCGACAACAGAGTTCCTCACAGGCCCGATTTATTTCCCCGTACCACATTTCAGCTCGATATCTTGAAAATTCCGTCCTTTAATTTGCTAAACGTAAAAACGTCACGCACATACGTACATTTTCAGGGCCCCAAAAAAAGACAACGCTGGCAGATATCAAAAAATCGTTATGGGTAAGAAAGTTGCATACCGCGGCGATTTTACACCTGTGTATTTAACTTTTTCGATATGACCCACCGTCTCCGAGATATATCAATTCCAAAAGTGTTGCAAATTCAGGGCCCCCAAAAAAGATCCGACCCTGCACCGTTTTTAACGCCCGACAATTGGTTTCGTCACAGGGTCTAACTCTATCACCGCACCAAATTTCAGTTCGATATCTTGATTATTGCGACCTGTACTTCGCTAAAACCTAATATGTCACGCACAGTGGACATTTTCTGGGCCCCAAAAAATGAAAACGGTGAGAGATACCAAAAAATCATTATAAGCAGAAAAGTTGCATACCGCGGAGATCTTACACCTGTACATTTATCGTTTTTCGATACGACCAACCGTTTCCGAAATATATCGATTCCGAAAAAAAGTTTGAAATTCAGGGCCCACAAAAAAGATCGGGCCCTGCACCGTATTTAACGCCCGACAACAGGATTCCTCACCGGATCTAACTCTTTCACCGCTCCAAATTTCAGCTCGATATCTTGAAAATTGTGACCTGTACTTCGCTCAACCCAAAAATGTCACGCACAATGGACTTTTTTAGGGCTCCAAACAAGGAAAACGGTGAGAGATATCAAAAAATCGTTTTGAGTAAAAAAGTTGCATACCAGGGAGATCTTACACCTGTACTTTTAACGTTTTTCGATACGACCAACCGTTTCCGAGATACATCGATTCCAAAAAAAATTTGAAATTCAGGGCCCCCAAAATAGATCCGGCCCTGCACCGTTTTTAACGCCCGACAATTGATTTCCTCACAGGGTCTAACTCTTTCACCGCACCAAATTTCAGTTCGATATCTTGAAAATTGCGACCTGTAGTTCGCTAAAACCAAATATGTCACGCACAATGGACATATTCAGGGCCCCAAAAAAAGAAAACGGTGAGAGATATCAATTAATCATTTTGGACAGAAAAGTTGCATACCGCGGAGATCTTACACCTGTCTATTTAACGTTTTTCGATACGACCAACCGTTTCCGAGATATATCGATTCAATTTTTTTTTTGAAATTCAGGGCCCCCAGAAAGGTCCGGCCCTACACCGATTTTAACGCCGGACAACAGGATTCCTCACAGGCCCTAAATCTTTCACCGTTCCAAATTTCAGCTTGATATCGTAAAAATTGCGACCTGTACTTTGCTAAACGCAAAAATGTCACGCACTATGGACATTTTCAGGGCCCCAAAAAAAGAAAACGGTGAGAGATATCAAAAAATCGTTTTGAATAAAAAAGTTGCATACCGCGGAGATCTTACACCTGTACCTTTAACGTTTTTCGATACGACCAACCGTTTCCGAGATATATTGGTTCCAAAAAAAAGGGATAAAATTCAGGGCCCCCCAAAAAGGTCCGGCCCTACACCGATTTTAACGCCCGAAAACAGGATTCCTCACAGGCCCTAACTCTTTCCCCGTTCCAAATTTCAGCTTGATATCTTAAAAATTGCGACCTGTACTTTCCTATACCCAAATATGTCACGCACAATGGACATTTTCAGGGCCCCAAAAATAGAAAACGGTGAGAGATATCAAAAAATCGTTTTGTGTAAAAAGGTTGCATACCGTGGAGATCTTACACCTGTACGTTTAACATTTTTCGATACGACCAACCGGTTCCGAGATATATCGATTCCAAAAAACAGTTAGAAATTCAGGGCCCCCAAAAAAGATCCGGCCCTGCTCCGATTTTAACGCCCAACAACAGGATTAGTCACAGCCACAAACTCTTTCACCGTACCAAATTTCAGCTTAATATCTTGAAAATTGCGACCAGTACTTAGCTAAACGCAAAAATGTCACGCACAATGGACATTTTCAGGGCCCCAAAAAAAGAAAACGGTGAGAGATATCAAAAAATCGTTTTGAGTAAAAATGTTGCATACCGCGGAGATCTTACACCTATACATTTAACATTTTTCGATACGACCAACCGCTTCCGAGATATATCGATTCCAAAAAAAAGTTTGAAATTCAGGGCCCCCAAAAAAGATCCGGCCCTGCACCGATCTAAACGCCCAACAATAGGATTCGTCACAGTCGCTAACTCTTTCACCGTACCAAATTTCTGCTTCATATCTTGAAAATTGCGACCAGTACGTATCTAAACGCAAAAATGTCACGCACAATGGACATTTTCAGGGCCCCAATAAAAGAAAACGGTGAGAGATATCAAAAAATCGTTTTGAGTAAAAAAGTTGCATACCGCGGAGATCTTACACCTGTACATTTAACATTTTTCGATGCGATCTACCGTTTCCGAGATATATCGATTCCAAAAAAAGTTTGAAATTCAGGGCCCCCAAAAAAGATCCGGCCCTGCACCGATTTTAACGCCCAACATTAGGATTCGTCACAGTCACTAACTCTTTCATCGTACCAAATTTCAGCTTAATATCTTGAAAATTGCGACCAGTACTTAGCTAAACGCAAAAATGTCACGCACAATGGACATATTCAGGGCCCCCCAAAAAAAGAAAACGGTGAGAGATATCAAAAAATCCTTTTGAGTAAAAAAGTTGCATACCGTGGAGATCTTACACCTATACATTTAACATTTTTCGATACGACCAACCGTTTCCGAGATATATCGATTCAAAAAAATAGGATGAAATTCAGGGCCCCAAAAGAAGGTCCGGCCCTGCACCGTTTTTAACCCCCAACAATAGGTATCGTCACAGGCCCCAACTCTTTCACCGTACCAAATTTCAGCTCGATATCTTGAAAATTGCGACCTGTACTTTGCTAAACGCAAATACGTCACGCACATACATACATACATACATACAGACAGACTTTTTCCAATATACCACGGCTATATGAAAGCCTATAGGATCTTTAGATCCGGCTTTCATAACAAGTAGGAGTCCACGCAGTATGACCTGCTTTTGATTAGACGGTCGCGCAACATTGCGGCGAGCAAGATGGGTAATAATCTCACACAACAACTTCGTTCCGGCAAGGTCTGCGGATTTGCATTTCGGACATTCGACCCGATTGCGAGGAAATGTAGGAAAATTATAAAATGGTATTCTAGGCAATGCTGACACCATCACATGGTTATGAAAGCCGGACGTCCTCGGAAATGGAAAATATCTTACTGCTGTAAATACATGATTCAACTTATTGAAAGGGTTAAAACTGATTATTATAGGTAATTTACCGTAGAATTCAATTAGACCATCAGTTAAATTTTTACCAATTATTATATTCATTTGGGCCCCTTCTTTTCAAAGATCAAAAACATTTAATAACATCAAAACGTAAAGAGATATAAAAATATGATAAGGCGTAAAAATGTGTCTAATCACTGAGATCATACACCAGTATATTTAACTTATTTCGATAGGATCGACGGTTTACGACATATAACGATTCGAAAAAAAGAATGAAATTCACGGCCCCAAAAACAGAAAATGGTGAGAGATAACAAAAAATCATAAAAGTTAAAAAAGTAGCTTATCACTGAGATCCTATATCTGTAGATTTAACTTTGTTCGATACGGCCAACCGTATCTCAAATATAACGGATCGAAAAAAGGAAGAAATTCAGTGCCCCAGAAAATGAAAACGGTGAGAGATATCAAAAAAATCATAAGGGTTGAAAAAGTTGCTAATCACTGAGATCTTACACCTGCAGATTTAATTTTGTTAGATACGGCCAACCGTTTCCCAGATATAACGGTTCAAAAAAAAAAAGGAAGACATTCAGGGCCCCAAAAATGAAAACGGTGAGAGATATCAAACCATCATAAGGGGTTAAAAAGGATGAAATTCAGGGCCCCCCAAAAAGGTCCGGCCCTGCACCGTTTTCCACGCCCAACAACAGGGTTCGTCACAGGCCACAACTCTTTCACCGTACCAAATTTCAGTTTGATATCTTGAAAATTGCGACCTGTACTTCGCTAAACCAAAAAATGTCACGCACAAAGGACTTCTTAAGGGCCCCAAAAAACGAAAACGGTAAGAGATATCAAAAAATCGCTTTGAGTACAAAAGTTGCATACTACGGTGATCTTATACCTTTACATTTAACGTTTTTCGATACGACCAACCGTTTCCGAGATATATCAATTCCAAAAATAAGTTTGAAATTCAGGGCCCCCAAAAAAGATCCGGCCCTGCACCGATTTTAACGCCCAACAATAGGATTCGTCACAGTCACTAACTCTTTCACCGTACCAAATTTCAGCTTAATATCTTGAAAATTGCGACCAGTTCTTGGCTAAACGCAAAATGTCACGCACAATGGACATTTTCAGGGCCCCAAAAAAAGAAAACGGTGAGAGATATCAAAAAATCGTTTCGAGTAAAAAAGTTGCATACCGCGGAGATCTTACACATGTAGATTTAAATTTTTTTGATAAGACCAACCGTTTCCGAGATATATCGATTCCAAAAAAAATTGAAATTCAGGGCCCCCAAAAAAGATCCGGCCCTGCACCGATCTTAACGCCCAACAATAGGATTCGTCAGTCACTAACTCTTTCACTTCACCAAACTTTAGCTTAATATCTTGAAAATTGCGACCAGTACTTAGCTAAACGCAAAAATGTCACGCTCAATGGACACTTTCAGGGCCCCAAAAAAGAAAACGGTGAGAGATATCAAAAAATCGTTTTGCGTAAAAAAGTTCCATACCGCGGAGATCTAACACCTGTACATTTGACATTTTTCGATACGATCAGCCGTTTCCGAGATATATCGATTCAAAAAAAAGGTTGAAATTCACGGCCCCCCAAAAAGATCCGGCCCTGCACCGATTTTAACGCCCAACAATAGGATTTGTCACAGTCACCAATTCTTTCACCGTACCAAATTTCAGCTTAATATCTTGAAAATTGCGACCAGTTCTTGGCTAAACGCAAAAATGTCACGCACAATGGACATTTTCAGGGCCCAAAAAAAAGAAAACGGTGAGAGATATCAAAAAATCGTTTTGAGTAAAAAAGTTGCATACCGCCGAGGTCTTACACCTATACCCTTATTATTTTTCGATACGATCAACTGTTTCCGAGATAATTCGATTAAAAAAAAAAGTTTGCAATTCAGGGCCCCCAAAAAAGATCCGGCCCAGCACCGATTTTAACGCCCAACAACAGGTTTCTTCACAGGGTCTAACTCGTTCACCGCTCCAAATTTCAGCTTGATATCATGAAAATTGCGACCAGTACTTAGCTAAACGCAAAAATGTCACGCACAATGGACATTTTCAGGGCCCCAAAAAAGGAAAACGGTGAGAGATATCAAAAAATCGGTTTGATTAAAAAGGTTGCATACCGCGGAGATCTTACACCTATACATTTAACATTTTTCGATACGACCAACCGTTTCCGAGATATATCGATTCAAAAAAATAGGATGAAATTCAGGGCCCCAAAAAAAGATCCGACCCTGCACCGATTTTAACGCCCAACAATAGGGATCGTCACAGGCCCCAACTCTTTCACCGTACCAAATTTCAGCTCGATATCTTGAAAATTGCGACCTGTACTTTGCTAAACGCAAAAACGTCACGCACATACGTACATACATACATACATACATACATACATACAGACAGACTTTTTTTGAATTTTTTTTTTCGACTCTGATTCGATTGGTATAGGTTTGAACTGTGGGCGACGCGTAGTTTCCGAGATCTCGAAAAATCCTACCACGGCTATATGAAAGCCTATAGTATCTTTAGATCCGGCTTTCATAACAAGTAGGAGTCCACGCAGCACGACCTGCTTTTGATGAGACGGTGGCGCAGCAGTAAGGGGCCAGCAAGAGGGGTTATAATCTCAAACAACAACTTCGTTGGCGGCAAGGCCTTGCATTTATGACATTCGACCCGATTGTGATTAAATGTAGGAAAATTGTAAAATGTTATTCTAGGCAATGCTGACACCATCACATGGTTATGAAAGCCGGACGTCCTCGGAAGTGGAAAATATCTTACTGCTGTAAATACATGATTCAACTTATTGAAAAGGTTAAAACGAGTTATTATAGATAATTTTCCGTAGAATTCAATTAGACCATCAGTTGAATTTTTACCAGTTATTATATACAATTGGGCCCCATTTTTTTTTCAAAAACCAAAAACATTTAATAACGTCAAAACGGTGAGAGATATCAAAATATGATAAGGGGTAGAAAAGTTGCAAATCACTGAGATCTTACACCTGTAGATTTAACTTTTTTCGATGGGATCGACGCTTTCCGAGATATAACGATTCGAAAAAAAGAGTGAAATTCAAGGCCCCCCCAAAAAAAGGAAAATGGTGAGAGATATCAAAAAATCATAAGAGTTAAAACAGTTGCTAATCGCTGAGGTCCTATATCTGTAGATTTTACTTTGTTCGATACGGCCAACCGTTTCCCAAATATAACGGTTCGAAAAAAACGAAGAAATTCAGGGCCGCAGAAAATCAAAACGGTGAGAGATATCAAAAAATCTTAAGGGTTGAAAAAGTTGCTAATCACTGAGATCTTACACCTGTAGATTTAACTTAGTTAGATACGGCCAACCGTTTCCCAGATATAACGGTTCGGAAAAAGACGATGACATTCAGAGCCCCAGAAAAGGAAAACGGTGAGAGATATCAAAGCATCATCAGGGGTAAAAAAATAGGATGAAATTCAGGGCCCCAAAGAAAATTCCGGCCCTGCACCAATTTTAACGCCCGACAACAGAGTTCCTCACAGGCCCGATTTATTTCCCCGTACCACATTTCAGCTCGATATCTTGAAAATTCCGTCCTTTAATTTGCTAAACGTAAAAACGTCACGCACATACGTACATTTTCAGGGCCCCAAAAAAAGACAACGCTGGCAGATATCAAAAAATCGTTATGGGTAAGAAAGTTGCATACCGCGGCGATTTTACACCTGTGTATTTAACTTTTTCGATATGACCAACCGTCTCCGAGATATATCAATTCCAAAAGTGTTGCAAATTCAGGGCCCCCAAAAAAGATCCGACCCTGCACCGTTTTTAACGCCCGACAATTGGTTTCGTCACAGGGTCTAACTCTATCACCGCACCAAATTTCAGTTCGATATCTTGAATATTGCGACCTGTACTTCGCTAAAACCTAATATGTCACGCACAGTGGACATTTTCTGGGCCCCAAAAAATGAAAACGGTGAGAGATACCAAAAAATCATTATAAGCAGAAAAGTTGCATACCGCGGAGATCTTACACCTGTACATTTATCGTTTTTCGATACGACCAACCGTTTCCGAAATATATCGATTCCGAAAAAAAGTTTGAAATTCAGGGCCCACAAAAAAGATCGGGCCCTGCACCGTATTTAACGCCCGACAACAGGATTCCTCACCGGATCTAACTCTTTCACCGCTCCAAATTTCAGCTCGATATCTTGAAAATTGTGACCTGTACTTCGCTCAACCCAAAAATGTCACGCACAATGGACTTTTTTAGGGCTCCAAACAAGGAAAACGGTGAGAGATATCAAAAAATCGTTTTGAGTAAAAAAGTTGCATACCAGGGAGATCTTACACCTGTACTTTTAACGTTTTTCGATACGACCAACCGTTTCCGAGATATATCGATTCCAAAAAACATTTAGAAATTCAGGGCCCCCCAAAACGTTCCGGCCCTGCACCGATTTTAACGCCCAACAATAGGATTCGCCACAGTCACTAACTCTTTCACCGTACCAAATTTCAGCTTAATATCTTGAAAATTGCGACCAGTACTTAGCTAAACGCAAAAATGTCACACACAATGTACATTTTCAGGGCCCCAAAAAAAGAAAACGGTGAGAAATATCAAAAAATCGTTTTGAGTAAAAAAGTTGCATAGCGCGGAGATCTTACACCTATACATTTAACATTTTTCGATGCGATCAACCGTTTCCGAGATATATCGATTCCAAAAAAAAGTTTGGAATTCAGGGCCCCAAAAAAGATCCGGCCCTGCACCGATATTAACGCCCAACAGTAGGATTCGTCACAAACTCTTTCATCGTACCAAATTTCAGCTTAATATCTTGAAAATTGCGACCAGTACTTAGCTAAACGCAAAAATGTCACGAACAATGGACATTTTCAGGGCCCCAAAAATAGAAAACGGTGAGAGATATCAAAAAATCGTATTGAGTAAAAACGTTGCATACCGCGGAGATCTTACACCTGTACATTTAACATTTTTCGATACGACCAACCGTTTCCGAGATATATCGATTCCAAAAAAAGGTTTGAAATTCAGGGCCCCCAAAACAGATCCGCCCTGCACCGATCTTAACGCCCAACAACAGGATTCGTCACAGTCACTAACTCTTTCACCGTACCAAATTTCAGCTTAATATCTTGAAAATTGCGACCAGTACTTAGCTAAACGCAAAAATGTCACGCACAATGGACATTTTCAGGGCCCCAAAAAAGGAAAACGGTGAGAGATATCAAAAAATCGGTTTGATTAAAAAGGTTGCATACCGCGGAGATCTTACACCTATACATTTAACATTTTTCGATACGACCAACCGTTTCCGAGATATATCGATTCAAAAAAATAGGATGAAATTCAGGGCCCCAAAAAAAGATCCGACCCTGCACCGATTTTAACGCCCAACAATAGGGTTCGTCACAGGCCCCAACTCTTTCACCGTACCAAATTTCAGCTCGATATCTTGAAAATTGCGACCTGTACTTTGCTAAACGCAAAAACGTCACGCACATACGTACATACATACATACATACATACATACATACATACATACATACAGACAGACTTTTTTTGAATTTTTGTTTTCGACTCTGATTCGATTGGTATAGGTTTGAACCGTGGGCGACGCGTAGTTTCCGAGATCTCGAAAAATCCTACCACGGCTATATGAAAGCCTATAGTATCTTTAGATCCGGCTTTCATAACAAGTAGGAGTCCACGCAGCACGACCTGCTTTTGATGAGACGGTGGCGCAGCAGTAAGGGGCCAGCAAGAGGGGTTATAATCTCAAACAACAACTTCGTTGGCGGCAAGGCCTTGCATTTATGACATTCGACCCGATTGTGATTAAATGTAGGAAAATTGTAAAATGTTATTCTAGGCAATGCTGACACCATCACATGGTTATGAAAGCCGGACGTCCTCGGAAGTGGAAAATATCTTACTGCTGTAAATACATGATTCAACTTATTGAAAAGGTTAAAACGAGTTATTATAGATAATTTTCCGTAGAATTCAATTAGACCATCAGTTGAATTTTTACCAGTTATTATATACAATTGGGCCCCATTTTTTTTTCAAAAAACCAAAAACATTTAATAACGTCAAAACGGTGAGAGATATCAAAATATGATAAGGGGTAGAAACGTTGCAAATCACTGAGATCTTACACCTGTAGATTTAACTTTTTTCGATGGGATCGACGCTTTCCGAGATATAACGATTCGAAAAAAAGAGTGAAATTCAAGGCCCCCCAAAAAAAAGGAAAATGGTGAGAGATATCAAAAAATCATAAGAGTTAAAACAGTTGCTAATCGCTGAGGTCCTATATCTGTAGATTTTACTTTGTTCGATACGGCCAACCGTTTCCCAAATATAACGGTTCGAAAAAAACGAAGAAATTCAGGGCCGCAGAAAATCAAAACGGTGAGAGATATCAAAAAATCTTAAGGGTTGAAAAAGTTGCTAATCACTGAGATCTTACACCTGTAGATTTAACTTAGTTAGATACGGCCAACCGTTTCCCAGATATAACGGTTCGGAAAAAGACGATGACATTCAGAGCCCCAGAAAAGGAAAACGGTGAGAGATATCAAAGCATCATCAGGGGTAAAAAATAGGATGAAATTCAGGGCCCCAAAGAAAATTCCGGCCCTGCACCAATTTTAACGCCCGACAACAGAGTTCCTCACAGGCCCGATTTATTTCCCCGTACCACATTTCAGCTCGATATCTTGAAAATTCCGTCCTTTAATTTGCTAAACGTAAAAACGTCACGCACATACGTACATTTTCAGGGCCCCAAAAAAAGACAACGCTGGCAGATATCAAAAAATCGTTATGGGTAAGAAAGTTGCATACCGCGGCGATTTTACACCTGTGTATTTAACTTTTTCGATATGACCAACCGTCTCCGAGATATATCAATTCCAAAAGTGTTGCAAATTCAGGGCCCCCAAAAAAGATCCGACCCTGCACCGTTTTTAACGCCCGACAATTGGTTTCGTCACAGGGTCTAACTCTATCACCGCACCAAATTTCAGTTCGATATCTTGAATATTGCGACCTGTACTTCGCTAAAACCTAATATGTCACGCACAGTGGACATTTTCTGGGCCCCAAAAAATGAAAACGGTGAGAGATACCAAAAAATCATTATAAGCAGAAAAGTTGCATACCGCGGAGATCTTACACCTGTACATTTATCGTTTTTCGATACGACCAACCGTTTCCGAAATATATCGATTCCGAAAAAAAGTTTGAAATTCAGGGCCCACAAAAAAGATCGGGCCCTGCACCGTATTTAACGCCCGACAACAGGATTCCTCACCGGATCTAACTCTTTCACCGCTCCAAATTTCAGCTCGATATCTTGAAAATTGTGACCTGTACTTCGCTCAACCCAAAAATGTCACGCACAATGGACTTTTTTAGGGCTCCAAACAAGGAAAACGGTGAGAGATATCAAAAAATCGTTTTGAGTAAAAAAGTTGCATACCAGGGAGATCTTACACCTGTACTTTTAACGTTTTTCGATACGACCAACCGTTTCCGAGATACATCGATTCCAAAAAAAATTTGAAATTCAGGGCCCCCAAAATAGATCCGGCCCTGCACCGTTTTTAACGCCCGACAATTGATTTCCTCACAGGGTCTAACTCTTTCACCGCACCAAATTTCAGTTCGATATCTTGAAAATTGCGACCTGTAGTTCGCTAAAACCAAATATGTCACGCACAATGGACATATTCAGGGCCCCAAAAAAAGAAAACGGTGAGAGATATCAATTAATCATTTTGGACAGAAAAGTTGCATACCGCGGAGATCTTACACCTGTCTATTTAACGTTTTTCGATACGACCAACCGTTTCCGAGATATATCGATTCAATTTTTTTTTTGAAATTCAGGGCCCCCAGAAAGGTCCGGCCCTACACCGATTTTAACGCCGGACAACAGGATTCCTCACAGGCCCTAAATCTTTCACCGTTCCAAATTTCAGCTTGATATCGTAAAAATTGCGACCTGTACTTTGCTAAACGCAAAAATGTCACGCACTATGGACATTTTCAGGGCCCCAAAAAAAGAAAACGGTGAGAGATATCAAAAAATCGTTTTGAATAAAAAAGTTGCATACCGCGGAGATCTTACACCTGTACCTTTAACGTTTTTCGATACGACCAACCGTTTCCGAGATATATTGGTTCCAAAAAAAAGGGATAAAATTCAGGGCCCCCCAAAAAGGTCCGGCCCTACACCGATTTTAACGCCCGAAAACAGGATTCCTCACAGGCCCTAACTCTTTCCCCGTTCCAAATTTCAGCTTGATATCTTAAAAATTGCGACCTGTACTTTCCTATACCCAAATATGTCACGCACAATGGACATTTTCAGGGCCCCAAAAATAGAAAACGGTGAGAGATATCAAAAAATCGTTTTGTGTAAAAAGGTTGCATACCGCGGATATCTTACACCTGTACGTTTAACATTTTTCGATACGACCAACCGGTTCCGAGATATATCGATTCCAAAAAACAGTTAGAAATTCAGGGCCCCCAAAAAAGATCCGGCCCTGCTCCGATTTTAACGCCCAACAACAGGATTAGTCACAGCCACAAACTCTTTCACCGTACCAAATTTCAGCTTAATATCTTGAAAATTGCGACCAGTACTTAGCTAAACGCAAAAATGTCACGCACAATGGACATTTTCAGGGCCCCAAAAAAAGAAAACGGTGAGAGATATCAAAAAATCGTTTTGAGTAAAAATGTTGCATACCGCGGAGATCTTACACCTATACATTTAACATTTTTCGATACGACCAACCGCTTCCGAGATATATCGATTCCAAAAAAAAGTTTGAAATTCAGGGCCCCCAAAAAAGATCCGGCCCTGCACCGATCTAAACGCCCAACAATAGGATTCGTCACAGTCGCTAACTCTTTCACCGTACCAAATTTCTGCTTCATATCTTGAAAATTGCGACCAGTACGTATCTAAACGCAAAAATGTCACGCACAATGGACATTTTCAGGGCCCCAATAAAAGAAAACGGTGAGAGATATCAAAAAATCGTTTTGAGTAAAAAAGTTGCATACCGCGGAGATCTTACACCTGTACATTTAACATTTTTCGATGCGATCTACCGTTTCCGAGATATATCGATTCCAAAAAAAGTTTGAAATTCAGGGCCCCCAAAAAAGATCCGGCCCTGCACCGATTTTAACGCCCAACATTAGGATTCGTCACAGTCACTAACTCTTTCATCGTACCAAATTTCAGCTTAATATCTTGAAAATTGCGACCAGTACTTAGCTAAACGCAAAAATGTCACGCACAATGGACATATTCAGGGCCCCCCAAAAAAAGAAAACGGTGAGAGATATCAAAAAATCCTTTTGAGTAAAAAAGTTGCATACCGTGGAGATCTTACACCTATACATTTAACATTTTTCGATACGACCAACCGTTTCCGAGATATATCGATTCAAAAAAATAGGATGAAATTCAGGGCCCCAAAAGAAGGTCCGGCCCTGCACCGTTTTTAACCCCCAACAATAGGTATCGTCACAGGCCCCAACTCTTTCACCGTACCAAATTTCAGCTCGATATCTTGAAAATTGCGACCTGTACTTTGCTAAACGCAAATACGTCACGCACATACATACATACATACATACAGACAGACTTTTTCCAATATACCACGGCTATATGAAAGCCTATAGGATCTTTAGATCCGGCTTTCATAACAAGTAGGAGTCCACGCAGTATGACCTGCTTTTGATTAGACGGTCGCGCAACATTGCGGCGAGCAAGATGGGTAATAATCTCACACAACAACTTCGTTCCGGCAAGGTCTGCGGATTTGCATTTCGGACATTCGACCCGATTGCGAGGAAATGTAGGAAAATTATAAAATGGTATTCTAGGCAATGCTGACACCATCACATGGTTATGAAAGCCGGACGTCCTCGGAAATGGAAAATATCTTACTGCTGTAAATACATGATTCAACTTATTGAAAGGGTTAAAACTGATTATTATAGGTAATTTACCGTAGAATTCAATTAGACCATCAGTTAAATTTTTACCAATTATTATATTCATTTGGGCCCCTTCTTTTCAAAGATCAAAAACATTTAATAACATCAAAACGTAAAGAGATATAAAAATATGATAAGGCGTAAAAATGTGTCTAATCACTGAGATCATACACCAGTATATTTAACTTATTTCGATAGGATCGACGGTTTACGACATATAACGATTCGAAAAAAAGAATGAAATTCACGGCCCCAAAAACAGAAAATGGTGAGAGATAACAAAAAATCATAAAAGTTAAAAAAGTAGCTTATCACTGAGATCCTATATCTGTAGATTTAACTTTGTTCGATACGGCCAACCGTATCTCAAATATAACGGATCGAAAAAAGGAAGAAATTCAGTGCCCCAGAAAATGAAAACGGTGAGAGATATCAAAAAAATCATAAGGGTTGAAAAAGTTGCTAATCACTGAGATCTTACACCTGCAGATTTAATTTTGTTAGATACGGCCAACCGTTTCCCAGATATAACGGTTCAAAAAAAAAAAGGAAGACATTCAGGGCCCCAAAAATGAAAACGGTGAGAGATATCAAACCATCATAAGGGGTTAAAAAGGATGAAATTCAGGGCCCCCCAAAAAGGTCCGGCCCTGCACCGTTTTCCACGCCCAACAACAGGGTTCGTCACAGGCCACAACTCTTTCACCGTACCAAATTTCAGTTTGATATCTTGAAAATTGCGACCTGTACTTCGCTAAACCAAAAAATGTCACGCACAAAGGACTTCTTAAGGGCCCCAAAAAACGAAAACGGTAAGAGATATCAAAAAATCGCTTTGAGTACAAAAGTTGCATACTACGGTGATCTTATACCTTTACATTTAACGTTTTTCGATACGACCAACCGTTTCCGAGATATATCAATTCCAAAAATAAGTTTGAAATTCAGGGCCCCCAAAAAAGATCCGGCCCTGCACCGATTTTAACGCCCAACAATAGGATTCGTCACAGTCACTAACTCTTTCACCGTACCAAATTTCAGCTTAATATCTTGAAAATTGCGACCAGTTCTTGGCTAAACGCAAAATGTCACGCACAATGGACATTTTCAGGGCCCCAAAAAAAGAAAACGGTGAGAGATATCAAAAAATCGTTTCGAGTAAAAAAGTTGCATACCGCGGAGATCTTACACATGTAGATTTAAATTTTTTTGATAAGACCAACCGTTTCCGAGATATATCGATTCTAAAAAAAATTGAAATTCAGGGCCCCCAAAAAAGATCCGGCCCTGCACCGATCTTAACGCCCAACAATAGGATTCGTCACAGTCACTAACTCTTTCACCGCACCAAATTTCAGCTTAATATCTTGAAAATTGCGACCAGAACTTAGCTAAACGCAAAAATGTCTCGCACAATGGACATTTTCAGGGCCCCAAAAAATGAAAACGGTGAGAGATATCAAAAAATCGTTTTGAGTAAAAAAGTTGCATACCGCGGAGATCTTACACCTGCACATTTAAAATTTTTCGATACGACCAACCGTTTCCGAGACATATCGATTCCAAAAAAAAGTTTGAAATTCAGGGTCCCCAAAAAAGATCTGGCCCTGCACCGATCTTAACGCCCAACAATAGGATTCGTCAGTCACTAACTCTTTCACTGCACCAAACTTTAGCTTAATATCTTGAAAATTGCGACCAGTACTTAGCTAAACGCAAAAATGTCACGCACAATGGACATTTTCAGGGCCCCAAAAAATGAAAACGGTGAGAGATATCAAAAAATCGTATTGAGTAAAAACGTTGCATACCGTGGAGATCTTACACCTGTACATTTAACATTTTTCGATACGACCAACTGTTTCCGAGATATATCGCTACCAAAAAAACGTTTTAAATTCAGGGCCCCCAAAAAATATCCGGCCCTGCACCGATTTTAACGCCCAACAACAGGATTCGTTACAGTCACTAACTCTTTCATCGTACCAAATTTCAGCTTAATATCTTGAAAATTGCGACCAGTACTTAGCTAAACGCAAAAATGTCACGCTCAATGGACACTTTCAGGGCCCCAAAAAAGAAAACGGTGAGAGATATCAAAAAATCGTTTTGCGTAAAAAAGTTCCATACCGCGGAGATCTAACACCTGTACATTTGACATTTTTCGATACGATCAGCCGTTTCCGAGATATATCGATTCAAAAAAAAGTTTGAAATTCACGGCCCCCCAAAAAGATCCGGCCCTGCACCGATTTTAACGCCCAACAATAGGATTTGTCACAGTCACCAATTCTTTCACCGTACCAAATTTCAGCTTAATATCTTGAAAATTGCGACCAGTTCTTGGCTAAACGCAAAAATGTCACGCACAATGGACATTTTCAGGGCCCAAAAAAAAGAAAACGGTGAGAGATATCAAAAAATCGTTTTGAGTAAAAAAGTTGCATACCGCCGAGGTCTTACACCTATACCATTATTATTTTTCGATACGATCAACTGTTTCCGAGATAATTCGATTCAAAAAAAAAGTTTGCAATTCAGGGCCCCCAAAAAAGATCCGGCCCAGCACCGATTTTAACGCCCAACAACAGGTTTCTTCACAGGGTCTAACTCGTTCACCGCTCCAAATTTCAGCTTGATATCATGAAAATTAAGACATATACTTCGCCCAACCCAAAAATGTCACGCACAATTGACATTTTCAGGGCCCCAAAAACTCAAAACAGTGAGAGATATCAAAAAATCGTTTTGAGTAAAAACGTTGCATACCGCAGAGATCTTACACATGTAGATTTATAGTTTTGTGATAAGACCAACCGTTTCCGAGATATATCGATTCCAAAAAAAAAAATTGAAATTCAGGGCACCAAAAAAGATTCGGCCCAGCACCGATTTTAACGCCCAATAAAAGGATTCGTCACAGTCCCTAATTCTTTCACCGTACCAAATTTCAGCTTCATATCTTGAAAATTGCAACCAGTATTTTGCTAAACGCAAAAATGTCACGCACAATGGACATTTTCAGGGCCCCAAAAAAAGAAAACGGTGAGAGATATCAAAAAATCGTTTTGAGTAAAAAAGTTGCATACCGTGGAGGTCTTACACCTGTACATTTAACATTTTTCGATACGACCAACCATTTCCGAGATATAACGATTCCAAAAAACTGTTAGAAATTCAGGTCCCCCCAAAAAGATCCGGCCCTACACCGATTTTAACGCCCAACAATAGGATTCGTCACTGTCACTAACTCTTTCACCGTACCAAATTTCAGCTGAACATCTTGAAAATTGCGACCAGTACTTAGCTAAACGCAAAAATGTCACACACAATGGACATTTTCAGGGCCCCAAAAAAAAGAAAACGGTGAGAGGTATCAAAAAATCGTTTTGAGTAAAAAAGTTGCATACCGCGGAGATCTTACACCTATACGTTTAACATTTTTCGATTCGATCAACCGTTTCCGAGATATATCGATTCAAAAAAAAAGTTTGAAATTCAAGGCCCCACAAAAAAGATCCGGCCCTGCACCGATCTTAACGCCCAACAATAGGGTTCGTCACAGTCACTAACTCTTTCACCTTACCAAATTTCAGCTTAATATCTTGAACATTGCGACCAGTACTTAGCTAAACGCAAAAATGTCACGCACAATGGACATTTTCAGGGCCCCAAAAAAAGAAAACGGTGAGAGATGTCAAAAAATCGTTTTGAGTAAAAAAGTTGCTTACCGCGGAGATCTTACACCTATACATTTAACATTTTTCGATACGACCAACCGTTTCCGAGATATATCGATTCAAAAAAATAGGATGAAATTCAGGGCCCCAAAAAAAGGTCCGGCCCTGCACCGATTTTAACGCCCAACAATAGGGTTCGTCACAGGCCCCAACTCGGTTCACCGAACCAAATTTCAGCTCGATATCTCGAAAATTGCGACCTGTACTTTGCTAAACGCTAAAACGTCACGCACATACATACATACATACATACATACAGACAGACTTTTTCCAATATACCACGGCTATATGAAAGCCTATAGGATCTTTAGATCCGGCTTTCATAACAAGTAGGAGTCCACGCAGCACTTTGACCTGCTTTTGATTAGACGGTCGCGCAACATTGCGGCGAGCAAGATGGGCAATAATCTCACACAACAACTTCGTTGGCGGCAAGGCCTGATGCCTAGCATTTCGGGCCTTAGGCCCGATTGTGTGGCAATGTAGGAAAATTATAAAATGTTATTCTAGGCAATGCTGACACCATCACGAGGTTATGAAAGCCGGACGTCCTGGGAAATGGAAATTATATTACAGCTGTAAATACATTATTTAACTTATTGAAAAGGTGAATACGGGTTATTATAGATAATTTTCCGTAGAATTCAATTAGACCATCGTTAAAATTTTTACCTATTATCATAAACATTTGGGCCCCATTTTTTTTTTAAACCAAAAACATTTAATAACATCTTCAGGGCTCCAAATTAAGAAAACGGTGAGAGATATCAAAAAATCGTAATGAGTAAAAAAGATGCATACCGCAGAGATCTTACACCTGAACGTTTAACGTTTTTCGATGCGACCAACCGTTTACGAGATATATCGATTCAAAAAAAAAGTTTGAAATTCTGGGCCCCCCAAAAAGATCCGGCCCTGCGCCGTTTTTAACGCCCGACAACTGGTTTCCTCACAGGGTCCAACTCTTTCACAGCTCCAAATTTGAAAATTACGACCTGTACTTCGCTAAACCCAAAAATGTCACGGACAATGGACATGTTCAGGGCCCAAAAAATAGAAAACGGTGAGAGATATCAAAAAATCGTTTAGAGTAAAAACGTTGCATACCACGGAGATCTTACACCTGTACATTTAACATTTTTCGATACGACCAACCGTTTCTGAGATATATCGATTCCAAAAAACAGTTAGAAATTCAGGGCCCCCAAAAAAGGTCCGGCCCTGCACCGATCTTAACGCCCAACAACTGGATTCGTCACAGTCACAAACTCTTTCATCGTACCAAATTTTAGCTTAATATCTTGAAAATTGCGACCAGTACTTAGCTAAACGCAAAAATGTCACGCACAATGGACATTTTCAGGGCACCAAAAAAAGAAAACGGTGAGAGATATCAAAAAATCGTTTTGAGTAAAAAAGTTGCATACCGCGGAGATCTTACACCCATACATTTAACATTTTTCGATACGATCAACCGTTTCCGAGATCTGTCGATTCCAAAAAAAAGTTTGAAATTCAGGGCCCCAAAAAATATCCGGCCCTGCACCGATTTTAACGCCCAACAATAGGGTTCGTCACAGTCACTAACTCTTTCACCGTACCAAATGTCAGCTTAATATCTTGAAAATAGCGACCAGTAATTAACTAAACGCAAAAATGACACATACAATGGACATTTTGAGGGCCCCAAAAAAAAAGGAAACTTTGAGAGATATCAAAAAATCGTTTTGAGTAAAAAAGTTGCATACCGCGGAGATCTTACACCTATACATTTAACATTTTTCGATACGACCAACCGTTTCCGAGATATATCGATTCCAAAAAACAGTTAGAAATTCAGGGCCCCTCAAAAAGAACCGGCCCTGCACCGATTTTAACGCCCAACAATAGGATTCGTCACAGTCACTAACTCTTTCATCGTACCAAATTTCAGCTTAATATCTTAAAAATTGCGACCAGTACTTAGCTAAACGCAAAAATGTCACGCACAATGGACATTTTCAGGGCCCCAAAAAAAGAAAACGGTGAGAGATATCAAAAAATCGTAATGAGTAAAAAAGATGCATACCGCAGAGATCTTACACCTGAACGTTTAACGTTTTTCGATGCGACCAACCGTTTACGAGATATATCGATTCAAAAAAAAAGTTTGAAATTCTGGGCCCCCCAAAAAGATCCGGCCCTGCGCCGTTTTTAACGCCCGACAACTGGTTTCCTCACAGGGTCCAACTCTTTCACAGCTCCAAATTTGAAAATTACGACCTGTACTTCGCTAAACCCAAAAATGTCACGGACAATGGACATGTTCAGGGCCCAAAAAATAGAAAACGGTGAGAGATATCAAAAAATCGTTTAGAGTAAAAACGTTGCATACCACGGAGATCTTACACCTGTACATTTAACATTTTTCGATACGACCAACCGTTTCTGAGATATATCGATTCCAAAAAACAGTTAGAAATTCAGGGCCCCCAAAAAAGGTCCGGCCCTGCACCGATCTTAACGCCCAACAACTGGATTCGTCACAGTCACAAACTCTTTCATCGTACCAAATTTTAGCTTAATATCTTGAAAATTGCGACCAGTACTTAGCTAAACGCAAAAATGTCACGCACAATGGACATTTTCAGGGCACCAAAAAAAGAAAACGGTGAGAGATATCAAAAAATCGTTTTGAGTAAAAAAGTTGCATACCGCGGAGATCTTACACCCATACATTTAACATTTTTCGATACGATCAACCGTTTCCGAGATCTGTGGATTCCAAAAAAAAGTTTTAAATTCAGGGCCCCAAAAAATATCCGGCCCTGCACCGATTTTAACGCCCAACAATAGGGTTCGTCACAGTCACTAACTCTTTCACCGTACCAAATGTCAGCTTAATATCTTGAAAATAGCGACCAGTAATTAACTAAACGCAAAAATGACACATACAATGGACATTTTGAGGGCCCCAAAAAAAAAGGAAACTTTGAGAGATATCAAAAAATCGTTTTGAGTAAAAAAGTTGCATACCGCGGAGATCTTACACCTATACATTTAACATTTTTCGATACGACCAACCGTTTCCGAGATATATCGATTCCAAAAAACAGTTAGAAATTCAGGGCCCCTCAAAAAGAACCGGCCCTGCACCGATTTTAACGCCCAACAATAGGATTCGTCACAGTCACTAACTCTTTCATCGTACCAAATTTCAGCTTAATATCTTAAAAATTGCGACCAGTACTTAGCTAAACGCAAAAATGTCACGCACAATGGACATTTTCAGGGCCCCAAAAAAAGAAAACGGTGAGAGATATCAAAAAATCGTTTTGAGTAAAAAAGTTGCATACCGCAGAGATCTTACACCAATACCTTTAACATTTTTCGATACGATCAACCGTTTCCGAGATATATCGATTCCAAAAAAAAGTTTGAAATTCAGGGCCCCCAAAAAAGATCCGGTCCTGCACCGATTTTAACGCCCAACAATAGGATTCGTCACAGTCACTAACTTTTTCACCGTACCAAATTGCAGCTTAATATCTTGAAAATTGCGACCAGTACTTAGGTAAACGCAAAAATGTCACGCACAATGGACATTTTCAGGGCCCCAAAAAACGAAAACGGTGAGAGATATCAAAAAATCGTTTTGAGTAAAAAAGTTGCATACCGCGGAGATCTTACACCTATATATTTAACATTTTTCGATACGACCAACCGTTTCCGAGATATATCGATTAAAAAAAATAGGATGAAATTCAGGGCCCCAAAAAAAGCTCCGGCCCTGCACCGATTTTAACGCCCAACAATAGGGTTCGTCACAGGCCCCAACTCTTTCACCGTACCAAATTTCAGCTCGATGTCTTCAAAATTGCGACCTGTACTTTGCTAAACGCAAAAACGTCACGCACATACATACATACATACATACATACATACAGACAGACAGACTTTTTCCAATATACCACGGCTATATGAAAGCCTATAGGATCTTTAGATCCGGCTTTCATAACAAGTAGGAGTCCACGCAGCACGACCTGCTTTTAATGAGACGGTGGCGCAACATAGGGGCCAGCAAGATGGGTAATAATCTCACACAACAACTTCGTTGGCGGCAAGGCCTGATGCCCAGCATTTCGGGCCTTTGGCCCGATTGTGTGGTAATGTAGGAAAATTATAAAATGTTATTCTAGGCAATGCTGACACCATCACGTGGTTATGAAAGCCGGACGTCCTGGAAAATGGAAAGTATATTACAGCTGTAAATACATTATTTATCTTATTGAAAAGGTGAAAACGGGTTATTATAGATAATTTTTCGTAGAATTCAATTAGACCATCGTTTAAATTTTGGCCTATAATTATATACATTTGGGCCCCATTTTTTTTTCAAAAACCAAAAACATTTAATAACATCTTCAGGGCCCCAAAATAAGAAAACGGAGAGAGATATCGAAAAATCGTGAGTAGTAAAAAAGATGCATACCGCGGAGATCTTACACCAGTACATTTAACTTTTTTCGATGCGACCAACCGTTTCAGAGATATATCGATTCCAAAAAAAAAAATGAAATTCAGGGCCCAAAAAAAAAGATTCGGCCCAGCACCGATTTTAACGCCCAACAATAGGACTCGTCACAGTCACTAACAGTTTCACCGTACCAAATTTCAGCTTCATATCTTGAAAATTGCGACCAGTACTTAGCTAAACGCAAAAATGTCACGCACAATGGACATTTTCAGGGCCCTTAAAAAAGGAAACGGTGAGAGATATCAAAAAATCGTTTTGAGTAAAAAAGTTGCATACCGCAGAGATCTTACACCTGTACGTTTAACATTTTTCGATACGACCAACCGCTTTCGAGATATATCGATTCCAAAAATAAGTTTGAAATTCAGGGCCCCCAAAAAAGATCCGGCCCTGCACCGATTTTAACGCCCAACAATAGGACTCGTCACAGTCACTAACAGTTTCACCGTACCAAATTTCAGCTTAATATCTTGAAAATTGCGACCAGTACTTAGCTAAACGCAAAAACGTCACATACAATGGACATTTTCAGGGCCCCAAGTAAAGAAAACGGTGAGAGATATCAAAAAATCATTTTGAGTAAAAAAATTGCATACCGCGGATATCTTACACCTATACATTTAACATTTGTCGATACGATCAACCGTTTCCGAGATATATCGATTCCAAAAAAAAGTTTGAAATTCAGGGCCCCCCATAAAGATCCGGCCCTGCACCGATCTTAACGCCCAACAATAGGATTCGTCACAGTCACTAACTCATTCACCGTGCCAAAAAGTTGCATAGCGCGTAGATCTTACACTTATACATTTAACATTTTTCGATACGATCAACCGTTTCCGAGATATATCGATTCCAAAAAAAAGTTTGAAATTCAAGGCCCCCAAAAAACATCCGGCCCTGCACCGATTTTAACGCCCAACAATGGGATTCGTCACAGTCACTAACTCTTTCACCGTACCAAATTTCAGCTTAATATCTTGAAAATTGCGACCAGTAATTAGCTAAACGCAAAAATGTCACGAACAATGGACATTTTCAGGGCCCCAAAAAACGAAAACGGTGAGAGATATAAAAAAATCGTTTTGAGTAAAGAAGTTGCATACCGCGGAGATCTTACACATGTACTCTTAACATTTTTCGATACGACCATCCGTTTCCGAGAAATATTGATTCCAAAAAAGGGGATGAAATTCAGGGCCCCAAAAAAAGATCCGGCCCTGCACCGATTTTAACGCCCAACAATAGGATTCCTCACAGGCCCTAGCTCTTTCACCGTACCAAATTTCTGCTTGATATCTTGAAAATTGCGACCTGTGCCTTGCTAAACGCAAAATTGTCACCCACAATGGACATTTTCAGGGCCCCCCAAAAAGAAAATGTTGAGAGATATCAACAAATCGTTTTGAGTAAAAAAGTTGCATACCGCGGAGATCTTACACCAGTACTTTTAACGTTTTTCGATACGACCAGCCATTTCCGAGATATATCGATTCCAAAAAAAGTTTGAAATTCAGGACCCCCCAAAAAGATCCGGCCCTGCACCGTTTTTAACGCCCGACAATAGGTTTATTAACAGGGTCTAACTGTTTCACCGCTCCAAATTTCAGCTCGATATCTTTAAAATTGCGAACTGTAGTTCGCTAAACCCAAAAATGTAACGCAAAATGGATATTTTGGCCTAAAAAAGTAAACGGTGAGAGATATCAAAAAATCGTTTTGAGTAAAAAAGGTGCATTCCGCGGAGATCTTACACCTATACATTTAACATTTTTCGATACGATCAACCGTTTCCGAGATACATCGATTCCAAAAAACAGTTTGAAGTTCAGGGCCCCCAAAAAAGATCCGGCCCTGCACCGATTTTAACGCCCAACAATAGGATTCGTTACAGTCACTAACTCTTTCACCGTACCAAATTGCAGCTTAACATCTTGAAAATTGCGACCAGTACTTAGCTAAACGCAAAAATGTCACACACAATGGACATTTTCTGGGCCCCAAAAAAAGAAAACGGTGAGAGATATCAAAACATTGTTTTGAGTAAAAAAGTTGCATACCGCGGAGATCTTTCACCTGTACATTTAACAATTTTCGATACGATCAACCGTTTACGAGATATATCGATTCCAAAAAAAAGTTTGAAATTCAGGGCCCCCAAAAAAGATCCGGCCCTGCACCGACTTGAACGCCCAACAATAGGATTCGTCACAGTCACTAAATCTTTCATCGTACCAAATTTCAGCCTAATATCTTGAAAATTGCGACCAGTACATAGCTAAACGCAAAAATGTCACGCACAATGGACATTTTCAGGGCCCCAAAAAAAGAAAACGGTGAGAGATATCAAAAAATTGTTTTGAGTAAAAAAGTTGCATACCGCGGAGATCTTATACCTGTACATTTAACAATTTTCGATACGATCAACCGTTTCCGAGATATATCGATTCCAAAAAAAAGTTTGAAATTCAGGGCCCCCAAAAAAGATCCGGCCCTGCACCGATTTTAACGCCCAACAATAGAATTCGTCACAGTCACTAACTCTTTCACCGTACCAAATTGCAGCTTAATATCTTGCAAATTGCGACCAGTACTTAGCTAAACGCAAAAATGTCACGCACAATGGACATTTTCAGGGCCCCAAAAAAAGAAAACGGTGAGAGATATCAAAACATTGTTTTGAGTAAAAAAGTTGCATACCGCGGAGATCTTTCACCTGTACATTTAACAATTTTCGATACGATCAACCGTTTACGAGATATATCGATTCCAAAAAAAAGTTTGAAATTCAGGGCCCCCAAAAAAGATCCGGCCCTGCACCGACTTTAACGCCCAACAATAGGATTCGTCACAGTCACTAAATCTTTCATCGTACCAAATTTCAGCCTAATATCTTGAAAATTGCGACCAGTACACAGCTAAACGCAAAAATGTCACGCACAATGGACATTTTCAGGGCCCCAAAAAAAGAAAACGGTGAGAGATATCAAAAAATTGTTTTGAGTAAAAAAGTTGCATACCGCGGAGATCTTATACCTGTACATTTAACAATTTTCGATACGATCAACCGTTTACGAGATATATCGATTCCAAAAAAAGGGATGAAATTATGGGCCCCCCAATAAGGTCCCTGTACCGATTTTAACGCCCAATAATAGGATTCGTCACAGTCACTAACTCTTTCACCGTACCAAATTTCAGCTTAATATCTTGAAAATTGAGACCAGTATTTAGCCAAACGCAAAAATGTCACGCACAATGGATATTTTCAGGGCCCCAAAAAAAGAAAACGGTGAGAGATATCAAAAAATCGTTTTGAGTAAAACAGTTGCATACCACGGAGATCTTACACCTGTACATTTAACATTTTTCGATACGACCAACCGTTTCTGAGATATATCGATTCCAAAAAACAGTTAGAAATTCAGGGCCCCCAAAAAAGATCCGGCCCTGCACCGATGTTAACGCCCAACAACTGTATTCGTCACAGTCACCAACTCTTTCACCGTACCAAAGTTCAGCTTAATATCTTGAAAATTGCGACCAGTACATAGCTAAACGCAAAAATGTCACGCACAATGGACATTTTCAGGGCCCCAAAAAAAGAAAACGGTGAGAGATATCAAAAAATCGTTTTGGGTAAAAAAGTTGCATACCGCGGAGATCTTACACCCATACCTTTAACATTTTTCGATACGATCAACCGTTTCCGAGATCTATCGATTCCAAAAAAAAGTTTGAAATTCAGGGCCGCAAAAAAGATCCGGCCCTGCACCGATTTTAATGCCCAACAACAGGATTCGTCACAGTCACTAACTATTTCACCGTACCAAATGTTTGCTTAATATCTTGAAAATTGCGACCAGTACTTAACTAAACGCAAAAATGACACATACAATGGATATTTTCAGGGCCCCAAAAAAAAAGAAAACTGTGAGAGATATCAAAAAATCGTTTTGAGTAAAAAATTTGCATACCGCGGAGATCTTACACCTATACATTTAACATTTTTCGATACGACCAACCGTTTCCGAGATATATCGTTTCCAAGAAACAGTTAGAAATTCAGGGCCCCCCAAAAAGAACCGGCCCTGCACCGATTTTAACGCCCAACAATAGGATTCGTCACAGTCACTAACTCTTTCATCCTACCAAATTTCAGCTTAATATCTTGAAAATTGCGACCAGTACTTAGCTAAACGCAAACATGTCACGCACAATGGACATTTTCAGGGCCCCAAAAAAAGAAAACGGTGAGAGATATCAAAAATCGTTTTGAGTAAAAAAGTTGCATACCGCGGAGATCTTACACCAATACCTTTAACATTTTTCGATACGATCAACCGTTTCCGAGATATATCGATTCCAAAAAAAGTTTGAAATTCAGGGCCCCCAAAAAAGATCCGGCCCTGCGCCGATTTTAACGCCCAACAATAGGATTCGTCACAGTCACTAACTCTTTCACCGTACCAAATTGCAGCTTAATATCTTGAAAATTGCGACCAGTACTTAGCTAAACGCAAAAATGTCACGCACAATGGACATTTTCAGGGCCCCAAAAAAAGAAAACGGTGAGAGATATCAAAACATTGTTTTGAGTAAAAAAGTTGCATACCGCGGAGATCTTTCACCTGTACATTTAACAATTTTCGATACGATCAACCGTTTACGAGATATATCGATTCCAAAAAAAGGGATGAAATTATGGGCCCCCCAAAAAGGTCCCTGTACCGATTTTAACGCCCAATAATAGGATTCGTCACAGTCACTAACTCTTTCACCGTACCAAATTTCAGCTTAATATCTTGAAAATTGAGACCAGTATTTAGCCAAACGCAAAAATGTCACGCACAATGGATATTTTCAGGGCCCCAAAAAAAGAAAACGGTGAGAGATATCAAAAAATCGTTTTGAGTAAAACAGTTGCATACCACGGAGATCTTACACCTGTACATTTAACATTTTTCGATACGACCAACCGTTTCTGAGATATATCGATTCCAAAAAACAGTTAGAAATCCAGGGCCCCCAAAAAAGATCCGGCCCTGCACCGATGTTAACGCCCAACAACTGTATTCGTCACAGTCACCAACTCTTTCACCGTACCAAAGTTCAGCTTAATATCTTGAAAATTGCGACCAGTACATAGCTAAACGCAAAAATGTCACGCACAATGGACATTTTCAGGGCCCCAAAAAAAGAAAACGGTGAGAGATATCAAAAAATCGTTTTGGGTAAAAAAGTTGCATACCGCGGAGATCTTACACCCATACCTTTAACATTTTTCGATACGATCAACCGTTTCCGAGATCTATCGATTCCAAAAAAAAGTTTGAAATTCAGGGCCCCAAAAAAGATCCGGCCCTGCACCGATTTTAAGCCCAACAATAGGATTCGTCACAGTCACTAACTATTTCACCGTACCAAATGTCTGCTTAATATCTTGAAAATTGCGACCAGTACTTAACTAAACGCAAAAATGACACATACAATGGATATTTTCAGGGCCCCAAAAAAAAAGAAAACTGTGAGAGATATCAAAAAATCGTTTTGAGTAAAAAATTTGCATACCGCGGAGATCTTACACCTATACATTTAACATTTTTCGATACGACCAACCGTTTCCGAGATATATCGTTTCCAAAAAACAGTTAGAAATTCAGGGCCCCCCAAAAAGAACCGGCCCTGCACCGATTTTAACGCCCAACAATAGGATTCGTCACAGTCACTAACTCTTTCATCGTACCAAATTTCAGCTTAATATCTTGAAAATTGCGACCAGTACTTAGCTAAACGCAAAAATGTCACGCACAATGGACATTTTCAGGGCCCCAAAAAAAGAAAACGGTGAGAGATATCAAAAATCGTTTTGAGTAAAAAAGTTGCATACCGCGGAGATCTTACACCAATACCTTTAACATTTTTCGATACGATCAACCGTTTCCGAGATATATCGATTCCAAAAAAAGTTTGAAATTCAGGGCCCCCAAAAAAGATCCGGCCCTGCGCCGATTTTAACGCCCAACAATAGGATTCGTCACAGTCACTAACTCTTTCACCGTACCAAATTGCAGCTTAATATCTTGAAAATTGCGACCAGTACTTAGCTAAACGCAAAAATGTCACGCACAATGGACATTTTCAGGGCCCCAAAAAAAGAAAACGGTGAGAGATATCAAAAAATTGTTTTGAGTAAAAAAGTTGCATACCGCGGAGGTCTTACACCTGTACATTTAACAATTTTCGATACGATCAACCGTTTACGAGATATATCGATTCCAAAAAAAAAGTTTGAAATTCAGGGCCCCCAAAAAAGATCCGGCCCTGCACTGATTTTAACGCCCAACAATTGGATTCGTCACAGTAACTAACTCTATCATCGTACCAAATTTCAGCCTAATCTCTTTAAAATTGCGACCAGTACTTGGGTAAACGCAAAAATGTCACGCACAATGGACATTTTCAGGGCCCCAAAAAAAGAAAACAGTGAGAGATATCAAAAAATCGTTTTGAGTAAAAAAGTTGCATACCGCGGAGATCTTACACCTATACCTTTAACATTTTTCGATACGACCAACCGTTTCCGAGATATATCGATTCAAAAAATAGGATGAAATTCAGGGCCCCAAAAAATGGTCCGGCCCTGCACTGATTTTAACGCCCAACAATAGGGTTCGTCACAGGCCCCAACTCTTTTACCGTACCAAATTTCAGCTCGATATCTTGAAAATTGCGACCTGTACTTTGCTAAACGCAAAAACGTCACGCACATACGTACATACATACATACAGACATACATACATACATACATACAGACAGACTTTTTCCAATATACCACGGCTATATGAAAGCCTATAGGATCTTTAGATCCGGCTTTCATAACAAGGGAAGGTCACGATATGTTGTCGCGCAAATTATATTCATACATAGCGCATTATATATAGCAAGTAAATATAGCCTACTCACACCATACACATATTAGCTGCTATGGACTATTAGAACAGGAGTATCCGTCGTCAGAGTTACGATGAGAATAACGGTACTGTACGTATCAATGATTTATTAAACAAATGGATCATTTGAGACAAATAGTCCATAAGTCAGCGCTGTGACACTAGCAAATTTTGGCGTATCGAATATTAGAATGGCTCATAGTAAACTCAGCTCTACACTACTGAAGTACGAAAGTGAAGAGTACATGAGAAGATCAGGGAGTTCCTGTACCTAAATTTATCACGAAGGATTTTGAGAATTGGAAATTTAAAGGCGTACTTTCCATAAACCATTGCACTCTGAATGAGACGATTTGATCCAGTTTTCACATGTATTTGTTAACTCCTAAATTATTTGTCAAAGTTTGACAAGATCTCGCGTTTCTGTGCAGGCTACTATGTAGGCTACAACAATATTAACAAAAGCACTTGTTAAAATTCATTTCGGGTCTATGTTACCGGCGTTATTCAAAGAATAACTTATGGTGTAAAGGTGTCAAAATGTTGTTGTTAGTTAATTCGTATTAGGGCCTTGGGGCATCTTGGTCATCTATCCCGTGCACTTGGTCGTGTGATCAATTTGGCTGATAACCTGTGTTTCAGTGGTGACTGTAGTGGTGTGTATAACTTTATTATTAGAGTTCGGAAAAGAGTAGGAGCCCAGGGATATGAAATAAGGTACTATCCCAGCAAATACCTGGAGTGAGCGTGGAGAGAAGATCCACACTCAGGATACGGTGTTAGACTGTATTCTAGTAATTCATAAGGCGATCTTAAGTGAGGGTCGGTCTGGCTAAATACTCATTTCCACACCACCATGAGGTAGAGTACATGGTGCGTTTTTTTTAACGTGGATTCCCCGGTAGGCCTAGTCCTCAATTCCTGTGTTTAATATGTCAATCATGTTAGGTTCTGGTCCCCAATAATATACAGCAACACTGCGTCTATTTCTTTGTACACTGATCGTAACCTTTGACTGTTTCCACTGGTCACTCGTCATCCATCCACTTTCTAAGGAGAATATTCGCTGGTTCTCTCGTTATAGAAGTTAATAATCACTATACATGTTCAATCAGACTTAATACAAGGCAAAAATTGTTCTCCATCGACTGCATTTAATAAAAGATGAAGAGCTAAACACTCCTTCGATCATTATAATTTGGGTAAAGTCTGTCCTTTTCTTATGTTTCATAACACTGTACTTCAACCATTTCAGTGTAATACTTCTTGGTTCTATTGCATGCCATAGTAGGGGGATGGTGGCGCTTCTGCTTCACTTGACGCCGCTGTGCCCAACAAACCAATATGGCCGCCGCGCGAAGTTGAAACATTTAAATAGACTTTTCTCTCGAACCCTTGGTCGGAGTTTCATGAATGAGGTGTCATAGGACTCGGGCTGACGTCTTTTTTTTGCTATGGACCACTCGTTATATTTTTGATTTTTTTTTTTTTGAAAATTGTTGTTTTCGAAAGTTGGTGATAGTTTGAAAACCAAAGATGATAGAACGTTGTGCCATGGTTCAAACGAATGGTCTTTATGACCTTTATTTTCTATAATAAAACTTTTTTATTTTTTATGTTTTTTTGAAAAAACTCGAATTTTGAAAATTCTATATTTTGGAAACTAGGAACTCTACAAAAAAAATTGTTTGACGTAAATCAATGGTTCCTACCCCCTCTACCCCCAAAATAAATTTCAAGTCTCTAGAGAAAAAAATTGTGTGTAGTAGTGGGATGGTGGGGGAGCTGCTTCCAAAAGCAAGTGGTGAGCCCCTGCGACCTTGGAATGGAAGGAGCCATGCTAGGAGGGCGTGCTTGGATTCGTTTTTTTCGTCTCGTTGTGCTCTTTACGGGAATGTAGGTGTCGAAAAGGTGAAAATTTGGAAACACGGTCTTTTTGGGGTAAAACCGTGATTTTGAACTTTTTGCTATATCTCGCGAACCAATCATGCTAGAGGCATGAACGAGGGGTCCAAGGACTCGGGCTGACGTCCTCTTTGCTATGGACCACACGTTATATTTAAAAAAAAAATGGAAACGCGATTTTGGGGTAAACACGTGTTTTTTGTGATTTTTGCCGATATCTCACGAATCAATAACGCTAGAGACGTGTACGAGGTGTCCTAGGACTCGGGATAACGCCCCCCTTTCGAGTGTGGTAGATATTGTTTTCCAAAAAAAAAATCGCAAAGGGACTAACGCCATACACATTGAAAAAAAAACTGTTTTTTTTTCTTTACCTGTTTATAATGTCCATGAAGCGTGGTGGTTGAGAGAGACGATACGGCTGAGTGTGTGTTTCAACGAACCTGTCGCTGACCATGGTGGCTGTGTTCAATAGAACAATCGCTATTTCGGCTGGTCGGTGTATGACAGAACGAGGGTACGTTTTTTCACAATTTTTACCTTTAACGTGTAAACGGTGATGAGAACTTGATTCTATGTTGGTCGAAGCGAGTATCGAAAACAAACGAGCAGGAGGTAAAGGTCATTTGAGCTTATTGGAAGGCGTTGATCTGACTTGACAACAGGTGCAATGGAAAAAATGACCATGACGCTTGAAGGTGAAATAATCTGACCATCGTGGTGGCAGGGAAGTGCGAAAGGCGTGCACACATGTGAAACCACAGGCACGCTAAACCAGTGACATCCTGTCTTGCTTCGTACGTGACAAAATGCAAGTCCATGTGACATTTGATCTACCGCAGGTGTTCACCTTGGACGTTATCTGTCCACGTGCATGATAACTGTTAACAAGTCACATCCTGTTTTGCTGCGTACGTGACAAAATGCAAGTTCATGTGAAATTTGATCCGGCACAGGTGTTCATCTTGGGTGTTAGCTGTCCACGTGCCTGATAAGAGAATGTTCAAAGCGTGGGAATCGCTAAATCAGTAAAAAGTATGATGCAACTTGTCGGAATGATGTCACAACCAATAGATAGGCAAGAGCTGAAAACACCAGTGGTGGGAGGTGAAGGGAGGGAAAGGGGGAGGGGTAATGTATGAGAGAACACAGGAGGAAAGGGACAGACAAACATGTATGAACATGCACGAAGCAAGGAGCGCTGTACACACAGAGCTATAGGGGGTGTACAACATGTGTGAATAAATAAAAAGTACACAGGTTCACACAACATGTAATTTATTGATCCAAGAATTAAACGTAGAGTTAAACCCTAACCATTTGACGTAGAGTTTATTTCCTTTTTGTTTCAACACTTTTTCCACAAGATAATGCTGAGGAAATGCTGTTTTCTGAAGTTCATGGAGATAAAATCTACCTTTTATGGGTTGATGGTTGAGGTCCTCGAGTAAATAGGTGACTGGAGTGTCCAAGTTGACTTGACGAATTTGAAATAGTTCAGTCCCCCACTGAGGCGTGTAGCCCTTATCGAAGGCAGACTTAAATTTGCTCACACGAACAAAATCCCCAATGTTCAGTCGGTGACGTTTAGGATCGGCTGTTTTTATGGGGTTAAACAGTTTATCCAATCGCTGAATATTTTTAGTCACGAGGCGTGGCTTGGTCCCAATCGTTCTATGTTTGGTGTCATTGTAACGTGACACTAGCTCAGGTAACATGTCCAACCAGCGATAACTGCCCTGAGCGGTAAACGCTTTCCACATATGGGTTTTCAATGTTCGGTTGAACCGTTCGACCACACTGGCTTTGAGATTGCTGTACGTGGTGTAATGGTGAATATCCTTAGATTTGAGAAAACTGGAGAAGTCCTTGTTGAAAAATTCTTTCCCCTGGTCGGTTTGTAGCAGCTGAGGTTGACGTTTAGAGTGTTGAATAATATGTTGAAAGGCCTTGGTAACTAGTGGACCAGACTTGCGACGCACAGGTTCTACAAAGGCCATTTTGGAATAGACATCAATGACGGTCAACATATAGCGTACACCGTCGTTAACGCCAGCATAGGGTATCATTTCAACCAAGTCAGCCTGCCAAAGTTCATCCACACCTCGTGAAATCACCTTGAGTCGTGGATAATGACGTCTAGCTGGGCGATGCAACTCGTGAGCAATACCCATTTTAATGGGTGAGGGCTTAAAGAATAATTTTGGCATTTCGAAGTTCTTGTTCAATTTCTTGAATTTCCCAATCGTGACCGGTGTGGCCAGCTTGACGTGAGGCATGCAACAACTGTAGCCGCTGGACGAGCTTATTGGGATTGTGCCAGTAGGTAACATCCACAAGGGGTTTTAATGGTTTAAATGTCACTCCCGAAGCGGATGCTTTACGACGAGTACTTTGACTGGTGGGAAACATTTTTGCAATGATGGTTTTATATTTTTGAGATATATTGGCATTCACTTGTTGCGTGGGATCATACTGTCTTTTGTGGGCATGGGTATCCAATAAAATGGATTTATATTTGTCAAGATCCTCTGACGTATAATCATGGAAAGAGGGGGTCCGAGAAAAGAGCAGCTTTAACAGTCCTGGCGTTAATTTATAGTTGATGTTTTTAATGACAGCTTTAGTACGAGCAAATTTAATGGATGAATCGCCAATTTTAAAACTATCATTCTCATAGCGAACACCATACGTGGTATCTGTGTTTCCAATAAATAGATCGGTGAAATAGGGTTCCAATGTTGATCCATAATATTTTATTAAAATGGTTTTCAGTTGAGCTTTATGTTGAGGGGTGGCCAAGAGTTGTGAAAACGGAGACGCCCTGGAAGGGCAAGGTGTTTCGACCATGGCCAAGGATTTCTTTTTTCTCAAAAACTCTGCAAGGGGTGCGGCCTTTTTTTTGAGGCGTAAACACTTGTTCCTCCTCATCCTCAACTTCACTAACACTAGTCAAATCTTCCTGTTCCTCTTCCTCAGGGTCCTCGTGCAGCGTCTGCGTGGCTTGTGAAACGGTGGGTAGCGTTTCAGATGGCTTGAAAGAGGGTTTCAACATGGCTTTTAGTGGAGGTGCTAAATGTTGCTGAATAAACAAAGCATGATTGGCACGTGATTGTTTCAATTGACGAAACTTTTGGCGAATAGTATTTTTTGCTCTAATAATATGCTTTTTCAATTGACTCTCTGCTAACGCCATGGTGTCTTGGCAAATGACTTGCCGGGGAATGAGACAAGGCCTTAAATAGCAATAAAATGATCAAACCCTAAGCGATACCGTCCTTGGTTGAGTTCACTTTGTTTGTCAATCACTAAACAGGCATGACGTTGACTGTTCCAGCACTTGGCACACAATTCTGTAAACATTTGAAAGGTCATATCCGGATTCACATGTTCATTATAAATGTGACGACTGTTCCTCTCGTCCTGACGAAATAAAACAATGACATTGGCATTGTCACGAATCAACTGTTTGGACATTTTTGAATACGTTTGTCCAAGATAGAAGCAATCGATATGTTTGTGACGACCCATGCTGAAATAGCTTTGAATGATGCCTTGACGTTCAGTGGATACATCATCGAAAATCATGAGTGAATCAGGCTTTACCTCATCCGGTGAAATCACATTTTCTTGCATGGAAAATGTAAAATAACCCATATTCTCTTTTTGTAATCCAGACATGACTTGATCCAGAAACACGTAGAGGGGTTGGTAGAGAGATTTTGCAAAAATATAAATATTTTGAAAACGCAGACCATTGGGCGCTGTAATGAGCGTTAGCAAAAGATTTGTCTTTCCACAGCCGGAAGGCCCCACAATGATGCAGCGAATGGAAGATGGAAACAGTGAACCATGGCGTTGTTCACGTGATGTGGGACAGAGATGGGAAACCATGTCCCCCACGGGGAATGACTCTTGCTGCTTAATAATCTTCATGTCAACTAAGGCTTAGACAGGCTAGCCGGCTGTCTATATACAGAACACCGAGCCTTGTCATAAAAACAGTAGACTGCTACTACAGGTTGACGATGGATGTCTTTGGACGTGCGTTGATGGCCAAAGCTAGGCCTGTCCTCATACATGATCCTAAACAGGAAACAGATCCTGCTAATAAACACTATGTGGATAGGTCAGTAGTGCCACGCACAAAACAGGGAGATTATGACTTTAAGGGAAAGCGGTTAACCCATGTAAAACATCCTCAAGTGTCTACAGACGTTACTACGAAAAAGTATGTGGATAACAAAGTGTATGAGTTTTATGACAAAGTGCCCCAGCTTATGGTGAATGGCTATAGCGCTAATCACCATCGGATTATTCACGTGGAAGACCCACAAGACGAAGACGATGTTTGTACCAAGCGTTACGTGACCCATGAAATGAAAAGGCTTTATAAATTTATCCCATGTGTATTTTTAGTGTATCTGACAAATGAAAAACCTTTGAATGAGAGAAACCATTTACCGCTAGTCCATGATCAGCACTCGACCTATGTGCTTGCTTCGGGTTTAAGCCACTATCGATTACACTATAATGGAACCATTCACATCAAATATGCCATACCTGATGAGAACCATTTACAAATAAAGATAAATGGTCATAGGATGTTGGTCCATAACCATGAAATGGTCAATGCAGGTGACGAATTATCCTTTCACCTCATGTTGACATGGGATGAAAAGCAAGCGGGAAAAACCATAAACGACTTCCCACTTTATGTGGAATTGGAATATACAGCCATGAAATAACCATCTGACGTTAGTTGTGATTTAAACTTTCGTGTGAAAGGTTGTTGGTCATTATCATCATGGTGAAACAAAGGTATGTGGTGAGAAAGACTAAAAAAAGGACATTGTCCTTGGCAAAGCCAGGGTTTTCAACATTCGTGGCCAAGCCCTTGCGAAAGAAAAAAAGAAAAAATAATGTATTGACCATAAGGAAAGCCCTTCGAGCAGCACAGAGACAGGTTATTCCAAAACGTCGGCGACAGGTTTCAAACCAAGGGCGAGTGATTCCCGTCCCCAAACGAGCGGGATTTTTACCTGCATTATTTGCCGGGTTGGCTGCTCTGGGTTCACTTTTGGGCGGTGCCAGTGCAGTGGCGAAAACCATTAAAGCCACGCAGCAGGGCAAGCAACAACTCAAAGAAAGTCAGCGACACAATGAAACGATGGAAGCGATTGCCATGGGGGCTAGAAATGCCAATTTAAAGCCAGCCTTTTATCAACAAGGATTTGGGATTTCACCATTTCGAAATATTAAAAAAAAAAAAATTTAACCTCAGCCATAGCGAGACATGCCCTGACGCATCAACAAGTGGAAAGCTATGCTAAACAACTAAAGCTTTCTCATTTTCGAGGTGTGTTTATGCGAAACCAATTACCCCCACGACCCTGGAAACAGGAATGTGCTGTTGTCAATTTGGATGATCACCGAGGACCAGGAACGCATTATGTAGCTTATGTCAAAGAGGGATCCACGGTATGGTACTTTGACAGTTTTGGGAATTTGCCCCCGCCCATGGAACTAGTGACCTATTTTGGAAACAGGATCAAGATATATTATAATGTGAAACGAGAGCAAACGTTTAACAGCCAACAGTGTGGACGTTTGTGTTTAATTTTTTTATATAAGACGCAGCATAAGCAAAAACGCCACCAGTATGTCGGCAGAAAGTAAAACGTTTACAGTGCATGGACGTGGACCTGAAGTCAGCCTAGACTTTTACCCGCCTATCGAATTGAGTGAAAAACCCTATGTTTTAGGACTTGTTTCTCTTGAAACGTACAATCGAATTTACAACATACGTGAAAATGTGAACAACAAGTTTTACTATGATGATTCTGTGCTCACCTTGAACTCTGGTGGATACACGATCGATGATATTTATGAACACATTTATGTGGTGTTGATCAATCAATATGGTTTAAAGTCATTTCTCGACGGAACGCACAAGTTTGAACTTGTAGGAAATACCAACACTCATCGCTGCAGTATTTTCTCCTCATTCAACATTGACTTTAAAACACACCCCGATTCCATTGGCCCATTACTAGGATTTAAACCACGTGTGTTGGAGCCCAACAAAAAACATGAATCAGACCATGAAGTGAAATTCATTGAAGACCATCATGTGTCGGTGACGTGTAATATTATTAGCCAAGTGTACACCAATCAAGAACCATCGCATTCACTTTATGACTTTATTGTGACATCGCCCAATGGCTATATTATTCGTGAAAACCCTCCAGTGGTGCTTTTTCATTCTGTGGCTGTTGATAGTATTAGTAATATAACATTAAGACTGATCAATAGAGATCAACAACTCATTGATCTAGATTCTACCACACCAGTGACTTACAAGTTAGTGCTAAAGCCACTATGAAGTTTGTGTATAAAACAACAACACCGTCTAGGAATGGTGTTAGTTGTTTGCCACGTGAATACACGTTAACATCTCAGAACAAGCAGATTTTACAGCATTTGGGTTACCACGTCAACCCTCATAATGAATTCTATCCTAGAGATAGCGAACCACATCGAAGAGCAACCAGGAGTGGTAAGAATTGATCTCCATTCCTATCAAGCTCAAACCCCTAGACTCAATAACAATGATGAAATTCAATTTGTTATCAACAACCAAGATATTTACACCCTACCGCATGAAAGTGTCATTCAAATTGAAGGTCGGCTCACCAAAGCCGATGGCTCTACACCTACCACATCCAAGTTGGCCAACCATGGTTTAGCCTTTCTGTTTTCTGAAGTGCGGTATGTCATTAACGATATCGTGGTGGATAGCACTCGAAATGTGGGCATTTCCAGTGTCATGAAACTATACCCCTCTTATAGTGAGGAAGAAGGTAAAACACTTTGCATGGCAGGTTGGTGTCCTGACTCGACCAATGACTGGATGGTACACACCGATGGAACCTTTACTGGATATTTACCTCTTAAACTGATTTTAGGCTTTGCCGAAGATCACCAACGCATTGTGGTCAACGCAAGGCAAGTGCTTTATCTGGTGAGAGACAGGAGTGATAATAATGCACTCAAGGGAGCTGACAATGCCCCCATCGATTCAAAAGTTCAACTACAACGCTTGCTATGGAAAGTGCCTCATGTGACCCTTAACGATAGCAAAAAACTGGACATACTCAAGATGGTAAAGAGAGATATGCCTCTACCCATGGAATTTAGAAGCTGGGCACTCCATGAGTATCCGCTATTGCCCACCACCAACACACACAGTTGGACTGTAAAAACAGCTCGCTATACAGAGAGACCTCTCTACCTGATCGTGGGTTTTCAAACGAATCGCAAGTATCAACAAACCAAAGATGCCACGCAATTTGATCACCTGCAATTGAGAAATGCACGTCTTTTCCTCAACGGAGCTGTGTTTCCCTATGAAGGACTGGATTTGGATTTTTCAAAAAATAAGTTTGGCCCCCTGTACGACTTGTTTTCTAAATTTCGATGGTCGTATTATCAAAAAGAGAACGGCCCCATGCTACTACCCCAAGCGTTTAAGGCAAGAGCACCACTGATTGTTTTTGACTGTTCTTACCTGGAAGAGTCTGTCAAGCCATCCAATATCGACATTCGACTAGATTTTGAAACGCATGACAATGTACCAGCCAATACGACGGCCTACTGTCTGATTATTCATCACAAACAAGTCAACTATTATCCACTGTCCAACCAAGTGACGAGTGTATAAATAACAGCTCAACCCACGTTAAGTCGCTCAGTCATGTCTTGCTTTAAAGCCTCAAGAGACGTTACATCCATGAATTTAAACTCTGAGGAACAACGTTTCAAGACTTTTGCCACATGGCCAGTGCCTTTCATAAACCCTCAAGCCTTGGCGGCTGCTGGATTCTACTATTTAAAAACAAGAGATGAAGTGAAATGTGCCTTTTGTCCCATCATCATAGACCAATGGCAGGAGGGCGATGAACCCATGCAGGAACATCAGCGCTGGTCACCCACCTGCCCCTACCTGTGCAGAATGAAAGTGGGAAATATACCCTGTCATTCAAGCTATCCCTCACTTGTGTCTCTGGGTGATGAAAAAAATACAAGTTACGATACATGTGGGCCGTATGGTATCCATGGTGCTTCGGTGAGCAGCTCACCATCAAAAACACCTAGTTTAGAGACATTGGGACATCATCGGTGTTATGGACGTTACAAACACAAGAGACTATATTGTTGTATCAGTTGCTATCGTCCTTATCCTAAAATGAGAAAAGCCTGTAAGACGTGTTATGATAATAAAATGATGTAATTCTTAAATTCTAATTTTTGCAGGTCCCCCTGTCCTACCCTAACCTTCTTTTTTGAAACTAGCATGGCAGGTAAGTCCATGGCATGATCACACCTGATCGTCAGTCAGTCGTCAGTTGACCTTGGTCCAGGCAAGCGTCAACATGTTGCGCACACTCATTGTGGATTGCCAAGGGTTTAAAATTGGTGACAACAAATTTATATTTAAACAAGTGGCCATGATCGATTGTACCACGTTTTGGATATCACAAGCTACGCATTTGCTATTTAAACCACCCCATGCTTTTGATTTATTGTGTGAAAAAGACCGTAAACAAACCCAGTGGATTGAAAATCATAGGCAACTAGACTGGAATCAGGGAACCATTTCCTATAAATATTTGGACGTGGTCATGAAAGCACACTTGTCCTCGGCCAATGTGGTATTTGTGAAAGGTAATGAAAAACGTCAATGGTTGCAACCATTTTTGGCGTCTTACTGTCAATGTATCGACCTCATGGAGTTGGGCTGCTCCTCCCTGCAAACGCTCATGGATACTTGTTCCTGTGGCAACATTACCCATACAGCCCTATCGCATGCGTGGCATCTCTTTCATTGGTTAACCACTCATGCCTGCTGGGAGTTGTTGAACAAAATTATAACTCAAGATTTACCTGTGAATGACGTCAGTGAGATTTCTACAAGCGACGTGTAAACATCCACAGCACGTGATACCATGGAGAAAGGCAATGCTACGGACAAAGCCATCGGCAAGTTCTTTGTGTGCAAAAAGAAACTAGACAGTTTTACCAAAGAGGAACTCTTGGCGCTGCCCAAGTCGTTCATTTATTATGTGGCCGCCAACGCGGTCAAAGAAATCTGGCAACATGTACCAAAATCATGGACTCAAGACCCTGTGTTGAGTGAATTGCAACCCTGTACGGATTACGATCACCATAAGCAAGTGGCCATGGCAAAAATACCGTCTATGCGTCAGTGTGCGACTTGCCAGCTAGTGAAACTGTATCACGGTCATAAAAGTCCGTGTAAAGACTTTGTTGAATCATTCCACGAGTGTCATGGCGAGAAAAAGCAACAACAACAACAACAACAAACACAAACATCGTCCACAGAGGAGGAGGAAGACCAAACCTTTCTACCATCAATGGAAAAGGATATGCCAGTCCTGTACTGGCAATGGCGTCATTGACAAAGTGATTCAATACCTACCTTTCGAAATACATCTTCCAGGTTATCGTTTTTGTGGCCCTGGAACTCGTCTCGAAAAACGTTTACAACGTGGTGATGTACCCATTAATCTTTTGGATCAAGCATGCAAGGAACATGACCTTTCTTATCGCCATAGTCATTCTGGTTTAAGACATGTGGCAGATAAATTGTTATTAAAGAAAGCTAAACAACGTTTCACATCCAGTGATGCCTCAGTAGGTGAAAGGATGGCAGCCCTAATTGTCATGAGTGCTATGAAAGGAAAGTTGATGATGCATGGACATAAACATTGAGGAGTGAGGAATTGGGATTTGTTTGTATTCTATTTTTCTTTTGTCAATTCACTATGACTATGAAATAAAAACAAAAGTTTTCCAGAGCACGATGTTTTGTTATTTTTAATTTTAAGAAATCGTGATGTTGATGGCTGATTTTTTCATTTTACACATTTCACACATGATGAATTCCACACACTGTCATTTATCATTTTGCAATTTACAGTTTTTGAAAACGTTCGTTTCAAGTTTAACGTTTTTGATGATATGGATTTTTCCATTTTGCTGATGACACATTTTAAACAATGTCCGTTTGAAGTTTTTGAATTTTCAAATTTCACACATGGCCATTTCCAGTTTTTAAAAAATGTCCGTTTTAAGTTTTGCTGTTTTGGTGATATGGAAACATGGAATTTCCATTTTGCTGTTTCATATTTTTTCCATTTGGTGTATGTCGAAAGTTGAGATTTGACAATGATGTTGATGCGAGTGCTTGACCTTGATAATACTGCAATGTGTTGGTGTGTGTTTGGAGAAACGTCGAGGTCTACGACTACTGCAGGTAAGACTGTTTTTACAAAAATAATGTCTATTGACTGCCACATTTCAATGAAAAAACGAAACTATTTAAAACAAAATGAGTATATAAGTGACCATTTACCCCCTCCCCACCCACCCACCCACCCTACCTCACCGTGTTTGCTCTGGTCAATCATACACACCAGTTTTCTCTCTCCAGTCATACATTCACACCTGTCTTTGGGAACAAACATAACCACTTTATTTATTCCCAAAAGCACATTCTTGACATGTACACTCATCCCAAAAGAACTTTTTTTAGTTTACCATTTTACTATTTCAAAAAATAATTAAATGCTAGTTATTAAAGTTACTAAAAATCTTACTTATTTCATATTTACAAAAAAATCAATTTTGTACAGCGTTAAAAGAATCACACTATTTACCAATCAAAAAAATTTTAAAAAATAAGGTTGCACACAACTTTTTTAAAGAGCAAAAGGTCCAAGTGAATTGTCACTATTTACAAAATCTACTATTTACAATGACAGAAACCAATATTTACAAAATTCTAAATCTACAAGTTACAAAAAGCCATGTCCCATAAACGATTAAACAGTGAAATCACACCTCCTCCTCGTTGCGATCATAACCCCAGGGCAGGCTAGTGAGCAGGTCATCAGCCCACACACGCTTGTTATCCATGGAGGCGAGGGTGCGTTTTCTCTGTTCCACAAGATACAAATGATGGTTGCTGGATTGTATCCTGCACTGTGTATGAGACATAGCTTTGCCAGTGCGTAAAACCGCTAGGTAATCGTCTACACGTAGCGATTTTACCACTGCCCTACCTACACCTTTTGCTCTCTTGGCTTCCTTACAGTCGAGTGTGCGGTAAGCATACATTTTTGAGGCCAAACCTATGAATTCCGTCATAATGGAATCACCGCATTCATCTTTTAAAACGCCCATTTCCTTTTTGTTCTTTATGGGCAGCTGAAACACATTGTCAGCGCTATAGCAAGAGGTGTCGAACCAGTCACTATGTTGCCTCATGACGTCATAGGGGTTGCAGTGGCGAATGTGGTAAATGAATGAGTCCGTGTCCATATACAAAAGAGAGACGTCCTCAAAATGGCGTTTCGCAAACTCATAGTGGAATCGATACATGACCGATTTAGAAAAGTCTAAAATGACTTGACCCAAGTAAATGGGTTTATCCATGGTCACGCTGGTCTTACTCATTTCAATAGTAGCCAAATCCTCATCGATAATTTTGATCGATTTGAAATTTGGCTTGGCAATGTACCGCCGGGCACCCCACTGCCCCTCCCAGACATTGACCAATTTAATGTCACGGTATTTGCGGACATTCTCCATGGACTTGCCATAGATGCAGTTGTTCATTAATTTAAAAAAGTTAATTTCAAACTGCTGTGTTGCCATTTGTCGGTGCTCCGTGTTGAGTCGCATGTATGGCTCAAGCCATGCTTTTTGAGCAAAAGAAATACCCCTGTGGATTTTCTTCAACACCAAGCCTTGGGCGAGGCATTGCACCAACATTTGGATATGTAGTACATACCGATTTTTGTTGTAAAGTGTGCCCATGAGTTTTTCAATTTTCACTTTACTGTCAGGGGGAACCATTTGCTCAAGGCAGAATGGGAAATCGGCATGTTCATCATACAAGGATGAGGGATATTCAATATCCACTTCTAGCACATATCCACGGCCTTTTTCTTGGCTAGCCTTCATTACATCAAATTCTGACACTTGTTTGTCTGTCAGCCAAGCAAACTTCCCATAGGGCAAAGGCTGACTCATGGCGTAACCGTACAAATTATTCACGTCATAGTACATTAAGTACGATTCTGGTTTGTCTAGTGAATAATCAGGCATGTAGACATTGTTCGCTTCAGCATGGCGTTGGTTAAGTGACACAAAGCCGCCACGAATGCCCTTTTCAAAAAATAGAACCATGTCTACGTCAGTGAGTAAATCCAATTCCACTTGAGTGTATTTCAAAGCGGCATCAAACGAGAGTCCAGGACTCGTATAATAGTGAGCCGGGTCAAGACCGTAAATGTGTTGACACAACTCACGGAATTTTTCAAACACATCAGTGAGCAGCAATACATCCAGTTTTAGGTAATGCAAAGCATATTCACTTAGCGTGTTCATGCCAAACACTCGCCAAACTTGACATGCATGTGCATAGTCTTCATCGGAAACGGTACTGCGTGTTAGTTTCGAGTAAAATTTCTCTTGTGGTGGGAGTTTTCTTTGCTTTAACACGTCCCAGCTATTGCAGAAATCATACGGGAATATACCTTTCCGAATGCACAATTGAAATTGCTCAGGATCATTAAAATGCATTCTAGTATTTTTTAATTCCTCCTCATTCAAGCCATTCACAAGGCTGTCTAGCGAGGATGCCATAAACTTAAAGGAATCCAAAAATCGAATGCTAAAGTCGCTCAACCTCCATGTCAGGGCCGTAAAACGCTCATGGTTTTGGGGAATAATGGTAAACGAGCCCTTGTTGACATGACCCAATTCACGAATCAAAAACTGAATGTCATAATTTGCCAGATTGTGGAAAAAGACACTGATGAAGCGAGGAGCTGGAAAGTTCAAGTTGCATTTACTATGCGCAGCACCACGAAACTCCCCTGTAAAGTGTGAGTGGTCTCTGACTTTTTCCTCTCCACTTAAAATAGGCTTTTCGCAAATATGGCATGTCGTGGCATGCTCATACTGCTGCTGTTGTTCTGGAGATAGGCTCATGGGTACTGGGTGGTCCAGTATTTCCTGTACATGATCGACCAACTTGACAAGTTCATCCAAGAACCATTTGGCACAATCTGGCCCCTCACGGTATTTGTAAACGGATTGTGTGGGGTCATAGGCACACATCACATTAAATCCTATGGCAAAAGGTTCATGTTTTTGAATGGGTGTGGTTGAGCTCATAGAGGGATCTGGTTCACATCCCGCCATGGGTGTAGTGAGAGCTTCAAAATCTGCATACACCACATAGGGAACAGTGTCACGCTTATGAATGTCCTTAAACTTTAACACAGCCTTGTCCCCTTGTGGCAATATCAATCTCACCGCTTCCTGAGAAACACAATCTACCCTATGACGTTCCAAAAGCGTAGGTGTTTTAAAATATTGCAAGCATCGATCACAAATATATTTTACACCAGTATGCTTAGACACTTGTCTGCTTAGCAATCTACGTAGGCTTTTAATTAGGCAATAGTGATTCACCTCTCCCTCAGACAGATATAAAAGATGAATGTGGTGTCGTTTCGGTTCTTTTGTGGCATAAAGAGGACCCACAATCTCATTACCGTCAAGGCCATACACCATGAACGAAAAGTCCTGGTTGTCTTGTTCAAACCTATGGATCTCGGTTAAGTCCATAGGGAACGATACTCGAGTTAAATTTAAAGTTTGTTTCAATTCATCAAACTTGGCCTTGTACTTTCCTGGTCGAGAACCATTACGGTCTTGTGCTGGCTGCAAATACGCGGCCACAGACCACAGGAAGCAATCATTGTCACGATTCTTTATATTGACCACAGCCTTTTTCAATGCTATTGCTGGTGGTGTTTCAATATAGCTAGACCCAGCATTCAACGGGTTGAATTGACAAATGTTGATTTGCAAATGATGAATTTTGTCTAAGGCTAGACCACTCGGTCCTTGTTGCAGTTTATCAAATTTTGATAGCAAGGCATTCACCACGTGGGTCTCATACCACTGTTCCAAATTATGGGCTATGAATAGCTCTTGCATTTTACTGCAAATATAAAATGTCTCTTTATGCTCCACGTCCTTCTTTTTATATATGAAATCGCACACCAGTTCTGTATTCACCTTTAAAGCCGTATGCAACCTTTGTGCTGTACAAATTTCAATTTTAAAAATTTCAAAACAAGATTGTAAAAATTCTTTGGGAATCAAACTTTTTCTAACATTGACCACGCGGCCAGAGCACACACGCGATTTAAAACAACTGTTTATGGGTTCCCAAGTTAACGTATCCGCAGCAGTAAAAGACATTATTTTGAAAGAACACTCTCACCTGAGTTTTCAGCTGTAGACTGCTTGACAATGGTTCCCAAACACACACGTTCCTGGTTATTAACAGAGGTCAAGCGTTTTCCAACACTCTAAAAAGAAATAAAATAAACCACCATAAGTATATCCATTCCATATAGTTTATGCATTTCATAAACAAAACAAAATCAAACAGGTTATATATATTAAAAAAATCTCACTTTCAAGTGTAATGCTTTGCTATATTCCCGTCTCGTGGGCTAGTGTGGAAATGGTTTCCTTTCTAGTTGTCCGTTTTTCTCTCTTTCTTTAATATCGTTCTCACAGACACACGACAGGTAGGCTATACCGATTATCTGCAAACAAATAAATAAATAAAATCATTAATTACCTAATCCATAAATAATTGCATGTATTTATATAAAAATCAATAAATATATAAATGAATAAATATATACCTACCCCACAACAAGGTTAAGTATTTTCCACCAACACCAAAACTGATAAACAAGACCAGGGGTTTCATGTAACGCAGTGTGTTCAAAGGTAGTCACCTAAGTGAGCGTGGAAATGATAACGACATGTCTTTATATATGCTATGTTGCATGTATAATCTTTTTTCCCACGCTTTGAACATTCTCTTATCGTGCACGTGGGCAGCTAACGTCCCAGGCGAACACCTGTGCCGGATCAAATTTCACATGAACTTGCATTTTGTCACGTACGCAGCAAAACAGGATGTAACTTGTTAACAGTTATCGCGCACGTGGACAGATAACACCCAAGCGAACACCTGTGAAAGATCAAATTTCACATGAACTTGCATTTTGTCACGTACGAAGCAAAACAGGATGTCACTGGTTTAGCGTGCCTGTGGTTTCACATGTGTGTACGCCTTTCGCACTTCCCTGCCAGCACAATGGTCAGATTATTTCACCTTCAAGCGTCATGGTCATTTTTTCCATTGCACCTGTTGTCAAGTCAGATCGGAGCCTTTCAATAAGCTCAAATGACCTTTACCTCCTGCTCGTTTGTTTTCGATACTCGCTTCGACCAACATAGAATCAAGTTCTCATCACCGTTTACACGTTAAAGGTAAAAATTGTGAAAAAACGTACCCTCGTTCTGTCATACACCGACCAGCCGAAATAGCGATTGTTCTATTGAACACAGCCACCATGGTCAGCGACAGGTTCGTTGAAACACACACTCAGCCGTATCGTCTCTCTCAACCACCACGCTTCATGGACATTATAAACAGGTAAAGAAAAAAAAACAGTTTTTTTTTCAATGTGTATGGCGTTAGTCCCTTTGCGAATTTTTTTTTGGAAAACAATATCTACCACACTCGAAAGGGGGGCGTTATCCCGAGTCCTAGGACACCTCGTACACGTCTCTAGCGTTATTGATTCGTGAGATATCGGCAAAAATCACAAAAAACACGTGTTTACCCCAAAATCGCGTTTCCATTTTTTTTTTTAAATATAACGTGTGGTCCATAGCAAAGAGGACGTCAGCCCGAGTCCTTGGACCCCTCGTTCATGCCTCTAGCATGATTGGTTCGCGAGATATAGCAAAAAGTTCAAAATCACGGTTTTACCCCAAAAAGACCGTGTTTCCAAATTTTCACCTTTTCGACACCTACATTCCCGTAAAGAGCACAACGAGACGAAAAAAACGAATCCAAGCACGCCCTCCTAGCATGGCTCCTTCCATTCCAAGGTCGCAGGGGCTCACCACTTGCTTTTGAAAGCAGCTCCCCCACCATCCCACTACTACACACAATTTTTTTCTCTAGAGACTTGAAATTTATTTTGGGGGTAGAGGGGGTAGGAACCATTGATTTACGTCAAACAATTTTTTTTGTAGAGTTCCTAGTTTCCAAAATATAGAATTTTCAAAATTCGAGTTTTTTCAAAAAAACATAAAAAATAAAAAAGTTTTATTATAGAAAATAAAGGTCATAAAGACCATTCGTTTGAACCATGGCACAACGTTCTATCATCTTTGGTTTTCAAACTATCACCAACTTTCGAAAACAACAATTTTCAAAAAAAAAAAAATTCAAAAATATAACGAGTGGTCCATAGCAAAAAAAAGACGTCAGCCCGAGTCCTATGACACCTCATTCATGAAACTCCGACCAAGGGTTCGAGAGAAAAGTCTATTTAAATGTTTCAACTTCGCGCGGCGGCCATATTGGTTTGTTGGGCACAGCGGCGTCAAGTGAAGCAGAAGCGCCACCATCCCCCTACTTGCCATATATACTACGAGCATTGTTCCTCTTCCTTCACCTCGGTGATAGTGCTCTAGTAGTGTTTCTGATACTATTAGAATTGAGATATTTATTTTATCTCCTCCTTCGTGTTCTCTTTTGTAATCAGACGTGTCTCAGCGCTTGCTGAAACAAATGGGAATTCTCCTCTTTATTTAGTCAGTAGGGTTAGAACAATACTATATTAGTTCACACACACATGATTGGGAGGGTATTGGAGGATAAAGTAGTCTCACAGCCAATGGGGGTCCAGTTATGGGAACGTAACCTCCTCATTGACATGGCTGTGCTCCTGATACCTGTGACCGAGACTACACTTCGATGATGACCCCAATCTCTCTCACATACACACACACAAACTCCCCATTAGACACACATGAATGAGAGGGTATTGAAGGATACAGCAGTCTCACAGCCAATGGGGGTCCAGTTATGGGAACGTAACCTCCTCATTGACATGGCTGTGCTCCTGATACCAGTGACCGAGACTGCTCTGAGATGATGTGCTCTCACTCCCATCACCAGACACACATGATATCTGTTAATAAACTAAACACTTACCGATTCTCAAAACACTCACTGGTCCTTAGTTCAATACTACCTCACCGAAGATACTCATGACTCTCAATCTCCATCTTTGCAGTTAACTGTCGAATCTATGAGGCACAGAGGTCAGTTGGTTCTTGTACAGTAGAGCAACAGAAGATTCGACAAGATCCATGAGGAATGTCCGGGATGACTTACACGAAGATCTAGTTAGCCTACTTTGATCTGCAATTCAGTAAATGGCATAGCCATTAGTTAGCAAGAATCCTAATAGACGTGGATCAGTCTAAGCAGGTTGGAAGTTTAACCTAATAGCCTACATAGGGAGGGAGTGTTTCTGGAAATTCACAGTAGCGGTTCCCGATGATTAGGTTATTTCTTGGCCATTCATCCGCACGTGTGGCATACCTAGCCTATTATACTGTATTTGGTAAGAATTTCGACGGCGTTCACATTCTAGCAGTTTACACCGGTGACATGTCATTTATGATACAGCTTCAAATCCCTCGCAATATGATAATATAAAATCGCTATGGATACGCGCTCATTGTTAGATACATGGTTTGTTTGTTGACTATATGACATGACACACACTATAACAGATTTTACGTACTTGACGACACTGGTTGGTTCCTCAGTTTAGGGGCTGCGACAACGCGGTCATGTAGCCCCGTGTACTTTGGCTGTGTGTAGAATCTGTCTGATAACCAGAGTTAATAGTGATGATTGTATTAGTGTGTGTATCTGTTTTCAATTCAAGTAAGGACAGCAGATATTGCATTTTTCAAGTACGGTAGTTCCTACTTTTGCCGCCAAATGCCACCTTCAACGACTACTAGTTCAGAACCTGGTTACCAGACGCCACTGCAGTTGGCTCCTGGCGACGAACGTCGGAACCTAAGAGCGTTCGTCAATTGGTTAACCTAACCTAATTTAGCATCACACAGGGGTAATTAGTGGAAGGTTCTTTAACATGCCATACAACTATGACATGGGACCGCCGGCTTTACTTCCCCTGCGAAGGTAGGCATACTGAGGGATTTTTAACGCTCTTAAAAATCCGATGACTTCGGCCGGGTTTGAACCCGCGATCTTGGGCCAAGAAGCGCAGCATGTTACCAACTACGCCACGTTAACGACACTATCAGAGGCAAAAGAAATGCAAGTCAGCAATAACAGTTCTTGCAGTGTGCATATTTGATGAAGGCAGGTTGGTCACAGTGCTCATGGACGCCCTTTTCCGTTAATCCTTCATCGATGCAGTACTACAAAGGTTTTTGAAATACACCAGGAAAGTCTTTGGTGTAGCCGTAAATGCACATTTGATTGAGTTGGAGAGTCTTGCTGCCGAGAACTGGAAATACACAAACGATTGAAGGCGTAAGAAGTGGTCTCTATGCCAATGTTAATGTCATTTTCAGAAGATACCATAATTGTATCTGTGATAAATTTCACAAAATGTTTGTATGGACGGAAAATGAAAACGTCGTTAGGTTGCGCGATGCCTGTGCACTTTTCTGGAATCAGCTTGTTGATGAATTCAATGCCTTCAGTAACTGTAGACTTGTATAGATCGTCATCTCTATTGGCTGTCCAGGAGTCAACTTAAAGAAGGGCTCTAGTTTTATCTTAAATATCTGGTCTCAGTACTTGTTCTAGGAAGGCTTAAAAAAAACTCTTCTTATGACCTATTCATCCCTCTCCTGTCAATACCGTTGCAGCATAGCAGCTAAAACTTGACAAAGAGCTATTCGTTCTCGTCAGTAATAAAACACGAACTGGTTTGTTCTATTCTCCACGGCAACTACCGTGATCTTCTCTTGTAAGATATGCACATTTTACAGCATATTAGTGGCAGATCACCAGTATATTCCACCCCTTAACACAAAATTCATATTCATCATCGTATTCATTACCCCTAATTATTTTCATTGCATTTTGTTTTCAACTCTCAACTTTTGAATTTACTTTGGAATGAAGCAAAGTAAATTCAAAAGTTGAGAGTTGTTTCTCAGGCTGAATGTCCTTCCTAACACCAGGCTTATTCAAGGGAATCAGAGACGAAGTAGATGAGGTTCAATGGAGACGGAATGGAATTTGAAAGGAGGTTACGGCTGTTCCGGCATTGCTCTAGAGTAGGAAATAGGATACCAATTGAAGCTGAAACCATCATCATCACCATCATCTTCATTTCCCGTTTCCTGCTTCCTGAATCGGGTTGTGAATTAAAGACCTCCATCGTTGCCTGTGTCTCCTCCACTCTCTCCTCTTTAAGTACATCTTCAGGTTTTCTTAACCTCTTCTCTATGCACTCCAAGACTGTATCCGTCCATCTCTTTCGGGGTCTTCCTCGTAGTCCCTTCCCTGTCATCTTTTTGGAAAAAACTTTTCTTTGGTAGTCTCTTCTATTCCGTCCTCATCATGAGCTATACCACTTTAACTGTGTTGTTTCTGTCCTGTCATGCAGCTTCAAGATTCCTGTCCGTTTTCTTATCTCTTCATTTATAACTCCATCTCTTCTGGTCTTGCTCTCTATGCTACTTAGAAATTTCTTTTCCAGTGCTTGTATTCTACTCTCCTCTCTTTTTGTAGTAGTCCATGTTCCAGCTGCATATGTTAGTATAGGCAGAAACCATCAAGGTTGAAAGAGTACCAACATTCTTAACCTACATTAATAAGCTGGAATTGGCCCATAGACTGCCTCAGAACATCTATAGCAAGAGCTGCCTAACAGGCAATCATAAACCGAAGCACTACATTACAGTCATCCGACTGGAAGCCCTCGGAAGCCCTGTATGCTATGGAGTGGCTGTCAATGGATAAAAGAGGCTTGATGGATACATTAGAGGCCAGAGAGAGAGAAAAAAAGTGACAGTCAGTCTGAAAGACTAGACTTTGTATCATTTTAAAAGCTACAAATGCTGAAAAATGCTAGAAAGGCTGGAGGCTTCTCGCTTCGCTCGAAGCCAAAGACTCTTGACATGTTAGAAAATTATCTGCATAATACTTATCTTGCTTATCTTGTTTCAAATTACTCGCGAACGGCAAGTGCAAGCCAGGACGCCGTCACGCTCACTAGAGCGCGCGGGGACGTGCCCCTTCCATCCAGTCTAAAAACACTTATAGTGGGCGATGTTTTGAAGATAGAGATATGCTCTCACGGACTATTTTTTGTAGAACTTTTCATGCTGACCAATTCTTACGCTCATAGTATACTGATATTTTTAACGGTTTGCCCAGCGTAAACTTAAGAAGCGCACAGACACCAAGTTTGTTTTCAACTTTTTCACTGAAATCGTTACTGCTTGGCTTCCTTTGATCATACATAAATTATTTCCTACAGAATCTTTCCTCGAGATATCCTTTACAGGATGGTGAAAACCGCATCAAAATCCATCCAATGGTTCTCGAGATTACCCGTGACATCCAAGAATCGGGGATTTTTGTCTTATACTAACGAAGTAGAGATTGTCGGGGAACACATGCACCAAGCGGTACTATGACGTCACACACCTCAGTGCATCTGGGTACATTTCGTCCTGTCACCGTAACGTAACGCCAGACCCCAGCGTAACGACGAAAGATTTTAGGACCAGTACTAGAAGATGGATAGTACTGAAGATAACACAACTCAGAGCTCTACGTACTAAAAGAAAGGCTTTCTAAATCTGACAAGAAAAGAAAGCTAGCTTTTTATGGTAATGTGGCGAGATTATCTTCGAACAGACCGACCACCCACCTGTTCACCTTCTGGCGAAACAAGAAGGTCCGTACCACTTGGATGACTGAAGTTGAGAAAATCAAAGAACTGGGACTAACAGACCTACAAGACAGGAAAACTGTCAGACATATTTTTAAGTCCGTTGTTTTCAGGACAAACCTCTAAAGAAAGCACCTTCTGGTCGGAGAAAAGAAAAGCAATGCACCGGGAAAAGAATGCGTAAGTACTGGGAAAAATTCAAAACCCAACAGTTGAAAAACCGAAGTCCCCATTAGGCCCGTCCGAAAGAAGAAGAAAAGAAGAGGAAGAAGAAGAGTTGACTTATTAGATCTACGCGGACCAAATGTCCGTGTGCGTGTTTGTGTGTGTGAGTATATTTCTGTCCCCCCAGTATCAATTCCCAAACGTCTGAATTGAATTTCATCAAGCTTTATTCAATAGTGGCACTGGAAAAGTGAACCTCAATACCAAGTTTTATATTGCCGCAATTATAATGATAATTAAATGACGGCCATCTGAGTGTTTAAAGCCTAAATCAAGTACTAACGAAACTAATCCTCAGGTTTATACCAAATTTAGGAGGAACAAACATCAATGTGAGAACTCAAATTGCTAAGTCATCAGTTGAATAATTTAAGATAGGGAAGGGCAAATTACGCACACTTAATAATAATGCATAACTTATTATCCAGTGAAGCAAAGCTCTCATTATTTGGTATCAAGATAGTTTTATTCATTTGTGGCTTTAGTGGCGTAGTTGGTAGCATGCTGAACTGCTATGCCTAAGATCGCTGGTTCAAACCCAGCCGAAGTCATCGGATTTTTAAAAGCGTTAAAATCCTTCAGTATGCCTTCCTTCGGAGAGGAAGTAAAGCTAGCGGGCTCATGTCATAATTTACGGCATGCAAAAAAAGGAAGTTTTTAGTTTTACGTGACCGTCAAGCATGCGATCATGAGCCACAGGACCTGCTTTTTACGTGGAATCCGAAACACAGGACATGGCATTTCACTTCGGAAATCTCACATGCATTGACTGGGAATCGAACCCGGTCCATCTTGGTGAAAGGCCAACAGCCTGACCGCTGTGCCACCACGCCCCCGAGCAAGTAAAAGAACCTACCACTACAATTGGTAGTTGTTGTTGTTTGAGTCTTTAGTCTTTTGACTGGTTTGATGCAGCCCTCCATGCCTCCCTGTCCTAAGCTAATCGTTTTATCCCTACATAGCTACCACACCCTACATCCGAGGTAAGCTGTTTAACATAATCTAACCTTGGTCTACCCCTACAGTTCTTGTCCTCGACCCTTCCCTCCATAACTAAGCTTGCTATTCCTGGGTGTCTTAGTATGTGTCCTACCTACCTATCTCTTCTCTTCATTAGCAGTCGCCAGAAACATCTCTCCTCTTTCACTCGTCTTAATACCTCTTCGTTTGTAACCCTATCTAGCCATCTGATCTTCATCATTCTCCTGTAACACCACATTTCAAACGATTCAATTCTCCTCTTTTCTGCTGCACCAATAGTCCAAGTTTCACTTCCATAGAATGCGACGCTCCAGACAAAGGTTTTCAAAAATGTCTTCCTAATACCTAAATCTATATTCGATGTCAACAGATTCCTTTTCTGTAGAAATTCTTTCCTTGCCAGAGCCAACCTACTTTTTATATCCTCTTTGCTTCGTCCATCACTGGTTATTTTGCTTCCTAAGTAACAGAGGTCTCCTACTTCCTTTAGTTTTTCCCCTGCCAATTTGATGTCCATAGAGGTTTCTGATTTATTGCGGCTGCATTCCAATATTTTTGTTTTACTTTTATTAATTTTCATCATGAATTTTTCCTCAAGACGGAGTCGATACAATTCAAAAACTCATTCAAATCCTGAGACGTGTCGGCCAAGATGACGATGTCATCAGCAAATCTCAGAGTTGAAATTTTTTCTCCTTAAATCTTCACTCCCACTTTAAATTTCTCTCAAATTTCCTCCATTGCTTGTTCAATGTAAAGATTGAAAAGTATGGGTGATAAGTTGCAGCCTTGCCTCACACCTTTCTGAATACCATCTTCTCTCTCATGTCCTTCAGCTCGAATGACTGCTGTCTGGTTTCTGTATAGATTGTAAATCACCCTCTTTACTCCAATTGATTTCAAAATGTGAAACAATTTAGCCCAATCAAAGTTATCAAAAGCATTTTCTAAGTCTACAAAAGCCATGAACGTTCTCTTATCTTTCCTTATTCTACCTTCCAAAATCAGCCTAAGACTTAGTACAGCTTCCCTTGTTCCTACATTTCTCCTGAAACCAAACTGGTCTTCACCCAACTCCGTTTCTATCTGACTTTCTATCCTCTCGTAAATTATTCTAGACAGGATCTTTGAAGCATGAGTAATCAAGCTGACTGTACGGTAATCTTCACATCTGTCAGCTCCTACTTTCTTTGGTATAGGGATGATTACATTCTTCTTGAAATCAGAAGGTACCACCTGTCTCATAAATCCTACACACCAAGTGAAATAACCTGATCAGACCTTCATCTCCTATGCAGCGTAGCGTGTAGTTAAATTTGTAGGTTATTTGATATATACGCTCTATCAAGTTCGAACGTTCACCGCAAGGTGTCATTGACAGTGGCATCTCTGGTAACCAAAGTTGGAACTAATTGAAATTGAACTTGATGGGAGCCTGCAGGCGTTCAATTAAAATACCCAGCGGTGGCCATTGGCTGCAATTCAAATATAGTTAAAATAATTTATTTGAGGATTCTGTATGACCAAGGTAAATTGAAATAGAATACTTCGTGTAGCCACCATTGTTATATCGTAAAATAAAAATTAAATCATTACTTAAGAACTACAACAACGATCATTAGTCACACCGCAGGATCGTATAAGGGACCGTGTATGCTCACGGCAAGTTAATAGTGACTCCATACATTGAAGATGACGGCCGGGCATCATATTAGAGCTTTAAATTAAAAACGCATAATGTGATTGTGCTCATAAAGAAAATCTTACCAAGATATGTGTGTCATTGACCTTTTAACTGCTAAGAATTTCCAGATGAATAAGCACACATGTGTTGAGTTATTTTCATCTTAGCCCCATTCTACGTCATGGCCCTACACCACTTTACCATATTGTCCCTTCTCCTATTGGCTTCAGATATTACATTAGATTACATTTTACACACATGTACTGAAATTAGTTTCATCTAGGAGAATTTTGGGGGGATATTGACTGCGTGAACTCTGTAGTGCTCACGTCAGACAAAATAACGTGAGTTACCACGTGGGGTGTTCACAGATACTCATAGTTTTCTGGTATTTAAGAACTCTAAAATGAAACATAGGCATGTGCAAATATATGTTATTGTCAATATCACTTACCTTCTGTTACTTTAATTAAAACATGCGGTTATCTCCTCACAATATCAGTACTACATGCTATAGTTCTGAAAAACACACATTCACACTTTTCATGTGCATCAGACACATTTTTCTGTAACGTTTGAATCAATACATCTTGGTTTTGACATCATTCATTATTGATCAAACAATACATCTTGATTTAGCGCCATTTCTTGTCTAATACTAAATGGAAGTTCTTAGGGAGCAACGTAGGCCTGCTACCACGTAGGGATCCACCAGATCCCGAGCTGGAATTATTGCCAATGTGTACTGAACACGTCCACACTAGACAATGACAAGTCCAGGACAGCTGTCGCGCTATTTCTGGATGCTACCTGGAGTCACAGTCATATTGCCAACCTTTGAACGGTAACACATAAAAGTTAGTAGGCTAGGCGCGGGGATATGTGAAACCCTCCACGTGGGCACTGAAGGGCTAAGTAGCAACTAGCTACTTAAACCAATAAATTTAACAACTCAAAATGTAATTGCGCAATTAAATCGGTTCTTGGTGAAAGATGAGTATCAAATTAGATATATTATTAGCGCTAAACAGAAGATTATCACACTGAATATAGCCCACAGTGCCTATCTTGAAATTATATTATGTCTATATTTTAGAGATCTACATAAACGAAACTTAGTAACGAGGAAGACCGGATATGTGGCTTCGTATGCCTAAGGCAAAATAACAGTCACTCCATACAATCAGGATAGTGGCTGGATGTGAAATTAAAATTTTGAAATCAATTTTTCTGGTTATAATTGATCTAATACAACCAAACGTAGTGAGGGAGAAGTACCATATAAGAGGTACAGTTTGTAAAACTCATAATATCTTCACACTGACTAGGGCTACAGCGCGTAGCGGCGAACTTAATATTTTAGAATATAATAATTAAACAATTTTGACATCTTTGACCTAAAAAAAGTAGAACCTGATAGGTGGTTTCGTATTCACAAAGCAAAATACATCAAGATGATGGCTAGGCGTAGTCCTACTGTTAAATATTTAAAAAGCAATAAATCTGAATGTAATTGCACAATGAACACAAGTCTAGGAGAGAGAGGAGTACCATATTAATGTAATGAACTCACCAACATAAGCCATAATAATATCGCACTGAATTTAGCACAAAACAGCAATAAAATAAATAACACTATACTTTAAAGATAACGAACGTTAGTAACAAAGTAGATTTGTATGACCAATCCATAACGAAAAGCATCTCCACACATTCACGATGGTGGCTGGACGTACCAAAAATTTATTTTAATCAATAATTGGGAATCAGGCGTGGATCTAAAGTTTGGCTTTGGGGGGGGGGGGGGGGGGGAGGGGTCACAGAATCGAAATTGTTAAGAAAAATGGTATCACTAACAACGCAATCACAAAATAACCAAACGTACAAAACCATGCCAATTTTTAGCAAGCTAGATGGATAGAAATTTGATGCGTTTAGCGCACCAAATATATTCGTACAAATTGCAACGGCGTGTTTTGCGAATTTTATATCGAGCTTCGAGAAAAGTATCAAGGTACGTTACAGTTTCGGCAAGTCGAGTTGGTACCGACAAAGGGAGAAAGTCACAGCTTAAATTGCCAACCAAGCTTGCAGTTTGGACGTCGGCAAAAGCTTTTGGTGCGAAAAAAAGCCCCAAATTCCTATCCGTGCATTGCTGCATATTCATCGTGACATCACTATAAACATCGATTCGGTAATCACAAGGTTTGCTAAACAAAATAGACGAGTTGATTGTGTTATATAAATAATCGTTTTTATATAACAGGTATGGAGTTGTAAATATGTACAGTTGTAACAGAACATCATAATTGCAATAAAGATATTTTCAGTATTGAATAAAATGAATAAAAAAATTGTTTTTAGTTCAAATTCGTTAAGTTTTATTTGTCTGGTTATTGTGTTTTCGTTTTTTGAGTTTGCAAAAAAAAATTGGTCTCCGTTTGGGGGTGGGGTCATGACCCCCGAGCCCCTCCCCCGTTGAATCTGCGCCTGTTGTGAATGCAATTCCACAATTAGTTCCAAGCTGGGAAATACAGGGAGTATAGTATGGTATGAAAATCAACATGAAAAAAAAAAAAATAGTTCCGTGAAGAACTATACAGCCTATTTTCATACATCATACTTATGTTAACTGCCATTTTAGTTTGATTGCTGTAGGTAATGCATTCGTAGATATTGAGAATCGACTAAATATTTCGGATGGTCGCCATGTTGGATTTTATATATGTAGGTCCTAGAGTTATGTACTGTTACATGAATATTTTTGTGTACGTGTAGCATTCAAACTTCTTTCGCATGATTAGGACACAAGAAGTAACAAGGAGATTTTAAAATTTCGCTCAGCTGCCATCTTGTGGTTATGGAAACAATTGAAATAAATTAGATGCCAGTGGATTAACATTCGTATAAGGATTTACTGTACCGAGTTTCACTGCACTCGGATGGTTAAATTGCGAGAAACGTCCATGTGAATATTTATAATTCGCGTCGCCGCCATGTTGGATTTGTGACCACCAGGTTATTTAAAGTCCTATAGGTGAACTTAAGTTCATAGCCCCTATGAACATTAAAATATTCAGTTTGATTGCTATAATAGATTCGTAGATATTCAGAGCCGTCTAAATATTTCGGATGGTCGCCATGTTGGATTGTTAAATGTATAGGCAATAGAGTCATGCACCATTACAGGAAAATTATTGCGTAGGTTCATTATTCAAACTTTCACTTCGATCGCATGACTACGACACAAGAAATAAAAACTTAATTTTAAAATTCGCACAGCCGCCATCTTGAGGTTATGTAAACAATTGAACTAAATTAGATACCAGTGCATTACAATGTGTATAAACATTTAATGTACCAGATTTCATTGCGTTTGGAACATTACATCGCCAGAAAGGTCTATTCAAATTTTCAAATTCGCTTGGCAGCCATGTTCGTTTTGTAGTTAATCGACTTTTGAAAGTCTTATTGATGAACTTCCCGTAGTGCCCTTTATCTCCGTACAAAATTTCAGGGTGATACCGCTAATAGTTTCAGAGATATAGAATGCCGGTGAAATATTTCACACATCCGCCATCTTGTCGTTATGTAAACAATTGAATAAAGTTAGATGTCGGTGCATTACAATGTGTATAAACATATACTGTACCATGTTTTATTGCGTTTGGTTAGTTAAATCGCGAGAAACGTCTATTTAAAAGTCGCAAATTCGCTTGGCCGCCATGTTGGTTTTGTAGTTACCAGTTTTTCAAAAGTCACATAGGCGAACTTCTAGTAGTTCCCTTTATCACCGTAAAAATTCCGGGGTGATATCGGGGATAGTTTCTGGGATATTGAATGCTAGTGAAATATTTCGCACATCCGCCATGTTGGATTGGTGAGACGTAACAATATTTGAAGGGCACGGTCGGGGTCGTCCGGATTAGTGCTCTGAACTTACAGAGTTTCATTGAAATCGTTCCAGCCGATCAAAAGTTATTAGGGGACACACACACACACACACACCTCACACACACACACACACACACACGCACACACACACGGACAAAAGGTGATGTCATAAGCCTATTTTTTCAAAATTGAAAATAGGATAAAAAATGACAGGTGTTGTCCATAGGGAAGAAACACAAGAATATAGAATTTTTGGTAGGTGGAACAAACTTGGAGCAGGTGGAACATTTTACATACTTAGCTGTATATTCTCTAAGGATGGTTGTATAAGGATTAGAGTTGTGACAATGAAGTGAGTTCTCGGTTGCAACTTAATGAATTATGGAAGAAAGAAGTTAATGTAGTGACGAATCCGTCTCTACATTGCTCAGTATTTATACCGACCTTGCTCTATGGAAGTGAGAACTGGGTAGATTCAGCTAGAGGTAACTGATACGAGGGTAGCATGAATGACTGTTGATACAAATAAATGGGGACAATGGCAGAAGGGAAGATATAAAGGCTAAGTTAGAAACAAACACGCTAGATGAAGCTGTTCGTATGAGTCGACTCAGATGGTGGGGTCATGTGATGAGAATGGCGGAGGGGAATTTACCTAATAGGTCAATGAACTCCGTTATAGGAAGAAATAGAAGCAGAGGAGGTGATCGTTAGATTCACTGTGCAAGCAAAGCAAGGAAAGAGGAGTGTAGAAGCAGAGGAGGCCGCTATGCTAACTGCTAATAGGGAATCGTGGAGGGGACTCGTTCGTAAACAGAGATTTTCAGACTAGTCTCAACGCTGAATGGAAAAACCATCTCAAATAAAATGTAATGATTGATAAGATATTATTGTGTTGGAAGCCTACATAGCCGTAGATATAGATTTAGAGCCTGAGCGTAGGGGATCTGATGATGATCGCTGGACAATCGAAACTGGTCATCCAAGAGAATGTATTAATTACATGTAATTTTCTTTCAGGTTTCGGGAAAGACACCCATTACAATTGGGTACAATCTGTTGAGCGACTATAAAGCATTTAATATTTCTGATTGATGGAATAATAAAGTTATAATAATAATAATAATAATAATAATAATAATAATAATAATAATAATTGTCTCAGTTCATTGCTATAGAGTGCGACAATTTCTAATTATTGAAAAATGAACTCAGAAATTACGTGATATTATTCTGTATTTTTTTAAATTATACCATTGTAAAATGAGGAATTATATGAATCTGTATTACAACAAAATGAAGAACAAAACATTTAAGGAGAATCCAGCAAAATTTAGGCCTAAATTGGTAATTTCTGCGGAACATCGGAGGATTCGTAGTGAAAGAATGCAGAAGCTTAGGGAAGAAAGGAAGAGATTGACCAGAAAGCCTTAGGTTCTATGCGACCCATAGTTGGCCAAATTCGGACACAAAAACTAAACAAAATATAATAATGGTAGGTTGACCAAAAGGATAATCATTTACTTCGCCAAGTGGAAGTCCACCTCAAAATGTGTTTATAAAACAAGAGAGGATATCCATGAAGTTGGAATTATCCTGAAGATATGCGAAACACAAAAGTGTTTCGAGGGAATATTGATAAATTCAAAGGGTATCAGAAAAAGCATAACTCAAAAGGTCGGTGTTCTGAAGAAGAGACTTAGCGATTGTATGAAGACATTCTGGGAGGTGAAAAAGAGATTGGCAAGTCGGCGGATTGTTTACCGTGATCCAGAGTAAGCCTAAATCGACAGAAGAAGAGAATAATAATAATAAGAAGAATACAGTAGAACCCCTCTCGTCTGCCCTCGGCTGGTCCGCCTCTCCAGTTGATCCGACCGTGCTCGAGCCGAACTTGTCCCGACTCGTAGCGCTGACTCACTACCCGTCGCACCATTGTTGTTTACTGCATTGTTGTTTACAGGTACTTGTTGTTATCGCTTGTCCGGTTTAGTGCTGCGGCATCTCTCGTATCGTTTCTGTCGTTGTCCATGTTTTGAACAGTAGACCTACGTTCTGCACTGCCAAGTTTTCAGTGCTTGCAGTTTGTTGGTTTTTGTGGACCATGAAATGGAGGGACACTGAAGCTAAGTCTAGAATTGCATCTTCTAAATTATATTTACTAGCGGACGCGTGCGAGAAATCTCGCATATTCATAAACCACACTTTTCCCAATATGTGTATAATGAAAGACTTAAGAAGAAAGGAGAGGGCGTGGTGGCTCAGCGGTCTAGCTGTATGCCTCTCACCAAGGCGGTCCGGGTTCGATTCCCGGTCAATGCATGTGAGATTTTCGAAGTGAAATGCCATGTCCTGTGGTTCGGATTCCACGTAAAAAGGAGGTCCCGTGGCTCATGATCTCAAGATTCACGGTCACGTTAAACTACAAGCTTCCTTCCTTCCTTCCTTAAGAAGAAAGGTTATTTTTTTATTTCAACCAAATGATTATAGAACACTATTTACATTTCCGTTAGAATTCCAAGTCCTACGTTCCCTAACTTAAGAAGGAAATCACTGAAAATTGGATTATCATAACGCTCAACGATTATTCGATTTGAGTACTCATTTCTTTGATTTACGTTTTCTAAAATCCATGCAAATTGATAAAGCCTCAGAATGTTAAAATGACATGAAACAGGCGTCAGAGCGGCCATAATGTGAAGTGAACAGCAATTATGGAGCGTATTTTCCTACAGAAACAGTATCTGCAATTCGCACACTTCGTACATTTTTTTAAGAAATTATATATATTTATGAAATCAGAGTGCAATTCGTCACTGCTAAAGTCTATTCTCTTTCATTTGAATGCTCATTTGCCACGATCGGTCGATTGTGAGCGCCGCAGGAGGGACCTATGCTACTGAAATAATTTTTTACTAGTTTACAGGCTACCTTACAGCACTGTAAATACGTACTGTACAGTATTGCTCTATTTCAATATATAATAACAGCTTTTGTGCGGTTTACTATATTACAATGGTTTTACGGTAGACTACAATATACATACTGTGCATATGTACAGTAGTCACTTTTGAGTTCAGAGATCGCTTATTTTAAAATAAATCCGTATTTTTCTGTACTCTCTGATAATACGACCATACCCTCAGTCCCAAAGGTGATGGTTTACAGGGGTTGTACTGTAATAATATGAATAGTACCAGTTGAAGTCAACAAGAGTTGGGAACCACACTGTGGAATCTCACTCCAAAGTTAAACGCTGAAAGCTAAGTGAACGAGACAATATTCATGTCTAAACGAGAACTAAACACAGCAGAAAGCGAGGCATAAACATGCCGGTATTTACAACACCCCATCTCCTTGACTTATGCACACTTTCCTCCGCCAGACAAATTATTGGAGGTGGAAACACATTCGCAACATCCGTCGCGCTAACGGCGGCGACACGTAAAAAAGAGAGAAACACAGGAAGCAGGGGAAGAGTGTGCAGGTAACAATACGAACCGCTCCACTCTCGAACAAACAACTGTGTTTACTCTTAAACTGGAGAACTGTGGCTGCGCTAGGGGCACGAGTCTTCAGTAGGAGCCTCAATTATACGTTTTGTCAACGGAGCAGTTATTATCTCGTTAATTCATAGGCCTAATAACACTGCGCCAATCCATACAAATTATGAAAAAAATACTCAATTTAAAATCAGCAATTTTTCTAGGTTTGGTTGGTTGGTTGGTTGGTTCCTCAGTTTAGGGGCTGCGACATCGCGGTCATGTAGCCCCGTGTACTTTGGGTATGTGTAGAATCTGTCTGATATCCGGTGTTAATTGTGATGACTGTATTAGTGTGTGAATCTGTTTTTTAATTTAAGAACAGACTGCAACTTAGAATTTTTTCAAATAGTTCCTACTTTAGCCGCCAAACGCCACCGTCAACGACTACTAGGCCTAGATCAGAACTTAGCTACTAGACGCCACCGCAGTCGGCTCTTGGCAACGAACGTAGAAACCTAAGAGCGTTGTTTACATTTTTAACCTATCAAATTTAGCTTCACACAGGTGTAATTAGTGGAAGGTTCTTTAACATGCCATAAATCTATGACATGGGACCGCCGGATTTACTTCCCCTCCGAAGGAAGGCATACTGAGGGATTTTAAACGCTCTTAAAAATCCTACGGCTTCGGCCGCGCTTGAACCCGCCATCTTGGGCATAGAAGTTCAGCATGCTACCGACTACGCCACCGAAGCCACTTTTTCTAGGTTTATGTCGTGTCTTGAGCGCATTCCGCCAAGAAACACAACGATAGGCTCATCAGTGGACTCTTGGTGTCCGTGCCTGGACTCTTACAGGAGTAGCGAACTGTGCACTACCTCACTTCTAATGAAGTGCATCTGCGCTTCTTTACTGTGAGAGCTAAAGCTTTTAACAGCCTTTCACCTTCCTGTAAAGGTTTCCAAAAGGATGGTATATTGGCTTTCACGGCCAAGAGATTAAAACTTAGCTTCATAAGAAGGAAGGTAGTGCACAGTTAGCTACTCCTGTGGGGGTCTGGGCACGGACATCAAGAGCCCGCTGATGTGCCTATCTTGGTGTTAGGCGAAACCCCGCACAAGGCACGGCTAAAAATCAAAAAATTAATGAGTTTTAATTCCTTGCCCGTGAAACCAATATAACAACTATTCAATTGTTTAACATCCATGTAATTGTTAAAATCTAGGTTGTCAATGAAGCCTTCTTCAGCTCTAAGTTCAATTAACCCTTTATGGGACAGGGGTCTCTATATTAACCACCTGTCATAGGACAGTTTATGCTTTCAAAAATGCTGATGGTTGAATCATTCAGCAAAATTTCGGAGAATTTTCTTGCCGAAGTGCTAGTATTTCTAAAATTCAAATATTAGGCCTATATACTGTAGGAACCTAACTGACGTAATGTGTTGGATAACATATTTAAAAATGTAAAACTTAAACAATAACAATTGATGTGTAAAAATAAAATATAAATATAGAAATAACAAGTAGTTCCGTGAAGAACTATACAGCCTATTTTCATATATCCTACTCATATTAATTGCCTCTATCAACATACAAAGTTTCAGTTTGATTGCTATGTTAGATTCGTAGATACTGAGAACCGACTAAATATTGCAGATGGTAGCCAGGTTGGATTTCTATTATTTATGTACTATTACATGAAGATTATTGTGTACGTGTGGTGTTCAGACTGCAATCGCATGATTAGGACACAAGAAGTAAAAACGAGATTTTAAAATTTCGCACAGCTGCCACCTTGTGGTTATGAAAACAATTGAAATAAATTAAATACCAGTGGATTACCATTTGTATAAGCATTAACGAGCAAAGTTTCACTGCACTCAGATGGTTAAATCGCGAGAAACGTCCATTTAAATATTTATACTTCGCGTCGCCGCCATGTTGGATTTGTGCTCATCAGGTTACAGAAAATCAATTAGGTGAACTTATGTTCATAGCCTCTATGAACATTAAAAAATCAGTTTGATTGCTGGAAAAGATTCTTAGATATTGAGAACCGTCAAAATATTTGGGATATTCGCCATTTTGGATTGTTATGTGTATAGGTCATAGTGTTATGTACCATTAAAGGAAAATTATTGCGTAGCTTCATTATTCAAACCTTCACTTCGATCGCATGATTACGACTCAAGAATAAAAACTTAATTTTAAAATTTCGCACAGCCGCCATCTTCAGTTTATGTAAACAATTGAACTAAATTAGGTGCCAGTGAATGACAATATGTATAATATTTACTGTACCACATTTCAATGCGCTCATATGATTAAATCACGAGAAAAATGTATTAAAATGTGTCAACTTCGCTTGGCCGCCATGTTCGTTTCGTAGTTTACAGGTTTTTGAAAGTTAAATAGATAAACTTGTAGCAATGCTCTTTATCACCGTTTTTCAGGTTGATATCGTAAATAGTTTCGGAGATATTGAATGCCTGTAAAATATTTTTCACAGCCGCCATTTTGAGGTTATGTAAACAATTGATCGAAGTTAGATGTCGGTGCATTACAATGTATATAAACATGTACTGTGCCAAGTTTCATTGCGTTTGGTTGGTTAAATCGCGATAAACGTCCATTTAAAAGTTGCAACTTCGCTTGGCCGCCATGTTGGTTTTGTAGTTACCAGGTTTTCAAAGGTCACATAAGTGAATTTCTAGTAGTTCCCTTTATCACCATACAAAATTCCAGGGTGATATCGGTAATAGTTTCGGAGATATTGAATGGTGATGAAATATTTCGCACAGCCGCCATGTTGGATTGGTGAGACGTAACAAAATTTGAAGGGCATGGTCGGGGTCGCCCGGAATAGAGCTATGAACTTACCGAGTTGCATTGAAATCTCTCCGGCCGTTTATATTTTATTACGGGGGCGGACACACACACGAATCACACACGCACACACACACACACACAAAAGGTGATGTCATAAGCCTATTTTTTTTCAAAATTGAAAATAGGCTAAAAACGATAAAAATAAAAGTACAATAATAAAAGAAATATAAAAATTAAAATTATAAATATAACTATAAAAGAATTATGAAAATAATTGTAAAAATGAATTCGAAATTAGTTAATTAAGTAATTCAATAAAAATATAAAAATTATATCTATAAATAATAAATTGAAAATTAAAAATAAATATATAAACATTAGAATTAGAGAAACAAAAAATAACATTAATTATAATTATAATAATTATAATAATTAAAGTAAATTAAAATGTAGAAATACATGAAAGTAAAAAATAGTTTTGCCCTATAAAGGGTTAAGATATTAATTAAGATATCGTTGTGACAAATCTATAAATTACTGATTAAAAAGAACAATAATATGCTATGGCTTAATCCTCAGAAATTAAAGGGAACCAGGGAATGTTCTCCGTAGTGCCTACTAGCTGCTGCGAGAGATTACGTCACCAGTTACGTTGGCAGCACGGCTGTCGCTTGTATCATAACAATAAGTCTCTAAACTAGACACTCACCACAGCCAATAACCTAACTGTACACACTGACGATTTTGACAGCCCACAGCCCACACATGTGGCCTTCACCCTGTCAAGGACACCGTGCTGCCAACTAAACTGATGACGCTACCTCTTGCAGCTGCACGTAGCCACTGTGGAGAACATTTCCTAGAAATGAATGAAAATATATCTATTTGAAAATATTTATAATTCTATAATTGTTGTTGTTTGAGTCTTCCGTCTTTAGACTGGTTTGATGCAGCATTCTATGCTTCACTGTCCTGAGCTAATCGTTTCACCTCTTTATAGCTACCACACCCTACATCCGAGGCAATCGGTTTAACATACTCTAACCTTGGTCTACCCCTACAGTTCTTGTCCTCGACCCGTCCTTCCATAACTGAGCTTGCTATTCCTGGGTGTCTTAGTAGGTGTCCTACCAACCTATCTCTTCTCTTCATTAGCTGTCGCCAGAAACATCTCTCCTCTTTCACTCGTCTTAGTACCTCTTCGTTTGTAACCCTATCAAACCATTTGATCTTCATCATTCTCCTGTAACACCACATTTCAAACGCTTCAAATCTCCTCTTTTCTGCTGCACCAATAGTCCAAGTTTCACTTCCATAGAATGCGACGCTCCAGACAAAGGCTTTCAAAAATGTCTTCATAATACCTAAATCTATATTCGATGTCAACAGATTCTTTTTCTGTAGAAATGCTTTCCTTGCCTGAGCCAACCTACTTTTAATAACCTCTTTGCTTCGTCCAAAACTGGTTATTTTGCTTCCTAAGTAACAGAAGTCTCCTACTTCCTTTAGTTTTTCACCTGACAATTTGATGTCCATAGAGGTTTCTGATTTATTGCGGCTGCATTCCAATATTTTTGTTTTATACTTATAAATTTTTATCATGAATTCTTTCCAGTGCCAGAGCCGCTGTGAGCGATCCTCATAAAATGAACGAAACTTGCCAGCGTCGCTCTGAGAGACGCTTCGATTTTGTATTCTTAGAGGGACTTATAGACCGAAAATGGCGTCTAAACTTGGCGTGACCATTAAAGAGAGTTCTAGCTACCATTTTCTGGCAAACATATTTTTTTTCTGTCTATCGATATACTCGAGCGATATTTGAAGTTCCTTGGCTTGTTTACGCGCGAACCGTAAAAGCATGGCGTCCAAGGGAAGGAAGCTTTGTTTGAGAGAGGAAGAAATTGAAGAATTAATGATTGATGAGTCTAGTGGTGTACTCTTGGACTTCGCGAACAGTGATTGCGATCTTGTGTGTCACAAATCGAGTGCCGATTCCGCTTCGGACAATGAATTACCTGCGCTAAATGCGATCGTACATAACCAATCAAGTGATAGTGATGGTAATGATGTTGATAGTAATAGTGACTGGGAAGAAAGGAATGTTGACCAGGACAATCCTCCACAGGCTACACAACCACAAATGTGAAAGATGAAACAACAGGGTGCCCTTCTGTTTATTTATTTTCACTGAAATTATTTTAATTTTATTTATATCAACAATGCCATTGTTGGTGTACGGTATTTTATGAATATGCTAGATTTTAGAATTTCGGATTTTTGACACCCCTGCTGATATTTCATAAACTAAATACTGCATTTCCTGGTTCTTTTGTTATGTATGTGTGCTCTCCAGTGTTCATTTTTACTCCATTTATAAGCGTGTGGTAATAGGAATAATCAAACTTTCTAATTTTTATTTTACAGAAGAAATTATTTTAATTAATTAATTAATTAATAAAGAAAGAATTAAGTTTCATAATGATCTGAAAATTTCCCTGAATTTAGATAGCTATGTTTTTAGCCTATTTTCAATTTTGAAAAAATAGGCTTATGAGATCACCTTTTGTCCGTGTGTGTGTGCGCGCGTGTGTGTGTGTGTGTGTGTGTGTGTGTGTGAGGTGTGTGTGTCCTCCTAATAAAATCTAAACGGCTGGAGCGATTTCAATGAAACTCGGTAAGTTCATAGCACTATTCCCGGTGACCTCGACCGTGCCCTTCAAATTTTGTTACGTCTCACCAATCCAACATGGCGGCTGTGCGAAATATTTCACTAGCATGCAATATCTCCGAAACTATTACAGATATCGCCCTGAAATTGTGTACGGTGATAAAAGATACTACTAGAAGTTCACCTATGAGACTTTCAAAAACCTGGTGACTACAAAACCAACATGGCGGTCAAGCGAAGTTGAGACTTTTAAAAAGACATTTCTCGCGATTTAACTATCCAAACGTAATGAAATTTGGTACAGCAAATGTTTATACACATTGTAATGCACTGGAGTCTAATTTAGTTCAATTATTTACATAACCTCAAAATGGCGGCTGTGCGAAATTTCTCACTGACATTGTATATCTCCGAAACTATTACAGATATCACCCTGCAATTTTGTACAGTGATAAAGGGCACTGATACAAGTTTACCTATGTATATTTCATAAACCTGTAAAGTACAAAACGAACATGGCGACCAAGCGAATTTGAAATATTTTAATAGACTTTTCTCGTGATTTAACTCTCTGAGCGCAGTGAAATGTGGTGCAGTAAATGATTTTGCAGATTGTAATGCACTGCCATCTAATTTAATTCAATTGTTTACATAACCTCATGATGGCGGCTGTGCGAAATTTTAAAATTAAGTTTTTTATTTCTTGTGTCGTTATCATGCGATCGAAGTGAAAGTTTGAATAATGAAGCTAGGCAATAATTGTCCTTGAATGGTACATAACTCTATGGCCTATACATATAACAATCCTAAATGGCGAGCTTCCGAAATATTTAGACGATTCTCAATATCTATGAATCTTTTACAGCAACCAAACTGATGTTTTTATGTTCATAGAGACTAGGAACATATGTTCAACTATAGGACATTCAGTAACCTGGTGAGCACAAATCCAACATGGCGGCGACGCGAAGTATAAATATTTAAATGGACGTTTCTCGCGAATTAACTATCCGAGTGCCGTGAAACGTTGCACGTTAAATGCTTGTACAAATGTTGATCCACTGGCATGTAATTTATTTCAATTGTTTGCATAATCACAAGGTGGCTGCTGTGCGTAATTTTAAAATCTCGTTTTTACTTCTTGTGTTCTAATCATGCGATTGAAGTTTGAATACCACACGTACACAATAATCTTAATGTAATAGTACAAAAATAAAAATCCAACCTGGCGACCATCTGAAATATTTAGACGGTTCTGAATATCTACGAATCTGTTACAGCATTTAAACTGAAATTTTGTATGTTGATAGTGGCAATTAACATGAGTAGGATATATGAAAATAGGCTGTATAGTTCTTCACGGAACTACTTGTTCTCTCCCTGACTACATTTCGCTTTCGTATCTTTGAAAACAGGGGATATACATATTTTTTTCTGAAAGCCTACAGTTTCCATTAAAACAGCCTGGCACTTTTAGACTTCACCTTCACCTTTTCGCCTGGCACTAAGAGGGTTAAGACGGAACCCATACCATTCAAAAACTCAGTCAAATCCTCAGGCGTGTCGGCCAAGATGACGATGTCATCAGCAAATCTCATAGTTGAAATTATTTCTCCTTGAATCTTCAATCCCACTTTAAATTTCTCTCAAATTTCCTTCATTGCTTGTTCAATGTAAAGATTGAAAAGTATGGGTGATAAGTTGCAGCCTTACCTCACACCTTTCTGAATACCAGCTTCTTTCTCATGTCCATCAGCTTGAATGACTGCTGTCTGGTTTCTGTATAGATTGTAGATCACCCTCCTATCCCTATACTTTATTCCAATCATTTTCAAAATGTCAAACAATTTAGTCCAATCAACGTTATCAAACGCCTTTTCTAAGTCTACAAATGCCATGAACGTTCTCTTATCTTTGCTTGTATAATTATGAGTAGCTTATTGAAATGAAGTTCTAAAATGTAAGCTAAAAGCCTAATGTTTGCAGTCTCAAACAACACGTTGCCAATGTTTTGTGGTAATTTTGAATGTCTTAGCGCTTCAGGCTAGAAATGAGGTCTGAAGCTTAATGCGTTAAATACGTAGCTTCCAACCAATTACAAAACAAGAGAACGTTGGAGCACATCTACGAATCATATAAAATTCAGTAATTGATTGCTTGGTTTGAACTATAATCTTTGACGTGTTGTATTTGCTCGGATAGCTTCAGAAACTATAAGAAGTTTCGCTCTAACCAATGCTATGTTCTTTTGTGACAAGCAGGTTATATAAGGATCGGAGTTGTTGTTTCAGTGAGTGGTTTCATTATATTGGTAATTTCCGCCCTGTAGATTTGAGTGTATGTAGAATTTCTCTCACGGGCTTATGGTATCTATAGTAGTTTGTTGGCCTACCTGTACGTGGGTATAAAGTTGTGAGGGAGGCATCCCAGCATTTGACTGAGGTAGAAATGGGAAAAGATACCTTTGAAGCCACTTTTAGCCTACTTTCGATTTTTGCAAAAAGAATGATAGTAGACTTATGATATCTACACGGGTCAAGAGTTGTCAGTATGTGTGTGTGTGTGAGCGTGTGTATCCCCCCCCCCCCCCTCCCCCTCTCTTTCTATCATAGAGCAAAGAGCACCTCAGTTTCATGTTTTATGTTGCCGCCATATTTACCAAAACTTAATTTCACCCAGAAACTTGACTTTTGAGTAAGTGTTTGTTAGGGTCCCATTTATCATATAATTGTAACTAGCATTACCCGTCGCGGCTTCGCCCGCGAATATTCTATTTGTATAGAATACACTTAGTAAAATCTCAATCATGAATGCTATGACTGACTTATCCTTGGTATTGTATCCTTCCAAAGGCCCTCTAGGATGATGAATCTTATCTCGGGCGTGGCTCGTTCGGTGGCTAATTAACACTTTACATCCTAGGAATTTCGAAATTTGGATCATGGGAACTTAAAACTATAAATCATATGCCAGGGGAACAAGGAAACAAAATTTATTCTCAGAAGTACAACAAGACGAAAAAACCAATCCCCTAATAAACAACCCAAAACCAAGGTAGAACCACAACAAAATAAACTGCGTCATCACTATCCTTCTCTGCCATAAAGTCCACAGAGATGGTACGACCAGGGTACCTTAATCTAATTAAATCGGGCAAAGCCTCAGCTTCCCCTGACCAAACACTGCAGGATCATGGAACTCCAAATAAAACACAAATCCAAATAAAATAAAATCAAAATCAAAGTGGCGCGCTCTCACCCCAGGTGAGTTCAAAATGCAACATCAAAAGATAAAATTAATGCCACAAGAATTGAATCATTACGTTAATCAGATCAGAACACTATACACTCCAACGGAGCATCAAATCAATTAAATTTTACAAGCTGGAATCTCATTTTAACGCTCTCTATTTGGAAAAAGTGAATCGTACAGACGAGATCGTTCCGTTTGGCAAACAGACCTCCCTTCACGACCTCCGTTAGGGTCGTGTACGGTCAGCATGCAGTGCGGCCACACAAACACTACATTAAGATACAACGTGCCTACCTCATTCACATACAACTGTTCCCGTGTGAAACATTTATCAAGACATCAATTATAACCGTCTAGCGGCCACCCAGAGGGTACAAAATCTGATACACTAGTAACGTGGGTCCACAATAAAATCAAAAGCACAACAAACCGGAATCCCAGAATCACTAACAAAATATATAAACAAACCAGCCATTTAACTTTTACCAAATAACCTCGGACAGACTCAAGGCCAAGCAAAAGCACCCCGCGGCGAGGAGTGGCTACCTGCTTTCACTACAACCACATCTGACGTGTACTGACTGAAGCACGTGCTCAATATGGCTCAATTCAACAAGCCTCGCAGAATCATCACTTAGCACGCTGCCTGCGGCCGCAGACCGACCCCAGCATCACGGCCGTGATTTTTACCTCGTGGGAATTACCTCGTCCACGGAATTATCAAAATACTTACGTGGTTTTGAACATCCACAACTTACCAATATGGGTGGGCACCATCCTCCACAAACTCAACCAAATACACGTGGGCACAGCATCCACGACTTACCGATATGCATTAGTACACCCAGTCAGACTTCAATTTATATACCTCAAATCGCCGAGTTTGCCTGCCTTGTCCGTCACCGATCGAAGATTCCAAAACCATTACCTGGTAGAACTTACCACAGGCGATCCACGAACCTTATTTACCTCAAAAAAAATATTCAATATGCTCTGGTTTGCTTACGACCACTGTACAAATTCTCCCCCACCTTCTCAACTGAAAATGTATTTACAGTGACAGAAGCTGATGGCCAGATTTCCCCTGAATGTTACTCTCCCCAAACTACACTGAAACCCTTGACCACACGATACATATTAACACGCACGTTGTATCAACAAACACAACAACCACAACCACAAAAACACAACTAACATTAGGAAATGAATATGTACACTGCCATTGCACTCATGTTGACCCGTACACCCCTAACTAAATTATGCAAGATAATTTGCTGTACTTATCACTATTCCTGGGTCCCATATCCTCTCCATCATTGCAGCGTGCCCCACGGTTTTGGTTTACGCCATCATTTCACACATGACGATTTCCACGTTTGAAGATCCTCCCATTGTTCCAATTGCTGTATCAAATTCTTCTTGCTTCGGGTACCTCGTGGTAAGGATGAACACAGAATACACAGTTACTTAATGCGGCATACAAGAAGGTAACTCGCACTCACTGTTCCGAGCCGTTAACCCTATCATTCTCCTAGATAGCTACCACCTGAACTACTCAATTCATCCAGATTGTCCGCCGTAGCTCCTATCGACACAACTTATATGTTTACCTAGCACAGTGGCTAGCCTATTTCTCAGCCGAACTTGCACTCGCGAACTAGCGCGCATATCAATATCTTATCTCGACACTGACAAGAACTCGCACTCGTATGTTATAGTATCTAGACATGATCTCAAAAGCAGCGCCACACTGTCTCAATTTTTACCACTGGACATGTAAAACAACAGAGTCCAACACACGAACTCGACTGACGTGAAGCGTCCGTAACAGAATCACAAAATCGACTGACTTCACTCTCCCAGATGGAGCTATTTAAGTGTTTGAAGCATAACTCGTCGTAGGAAGGGGAAATATGAGATTTATTTCCAAAATAATAGCTCTGTCCCGAATTGACTTATATCACTGAACTCGTTGTAACCCCAATGTCTCATTGGTGATGTCCTTTCCAAGAATCGATCGCGGGCTTCTTATCAAATGAACTCAGTAATCATCCCTTTTTGTCTGCCAATTTACGCGCAAAACACGGCTTGGTGACGCTTATCCTCTCATTGGCTGACGCTGAAACGCCCCCACATCAGGCATTTTATACTGAACTAGCAGAAGTACCCATTCTTCGAACGGTCGTCGGTATTAATAACCAGACGTAATCAATTGAGCTACTGTTGCAATGGTTAGGGGCTTGGAAACTGTTTGTCGACAAAGATAAACGATTGGTTGAAATATGCTCTGAAACTAATTTACCTAACGTGTACTTCCTGACGTGAAAATAAAATTGAAAACCTCGTAGACGAAATGCAATTCACGTCACATAAAAACTGACCCACACTGTTGTGTCAAGTGCGCATCCAGAGGATGACCCCTTTAATAAATTATAAAGGCTTGTGGTGCATGAAAATTCAGGTTTTTTAGCCTCCAATGGCCCAAATTCCTAAAAGCAAAAAAAAAAAAAAAAAAAAATATTTCAATTCAGGAAATTTTGAAAATAATGTTGCTGTTTGAAGATATAATAGACCTTCTGTACGACACATCGCACGTTTAAGTCTTGTGAAAAAATCCAGGGTACCTCTTGACCCCCTTATGCGCATTGATGAATTTTACAGTTTTTGTTGGTTCCGTGATAACCTTATAGCCATTTGCAAACGTTCACAGAAATTTAATAAATGGAGTGGCATTACTTCTTGCAGAAATAGATGGAAAGTTGGATGTACCTTTTTGAGACACTGTTGTCATGGTTACTGGCTTGCATTCCTACATTAGTTTATTAAATGAAATTAGTTTTCTGGGAATATCTCAGAAACTCTTGGTTTTAGAGCATTAAAATGTACTTTCCGGGATCCCTTTACGACTGTTTAGGGGCCCCAAGTTTTCTTTCTGACACCAAGGGGCTGAAAATGAGCTTTGTCTCGTCGTTGTAGGCCGTAGTATCATCATCATCATCCTCTTGAACAGTTTCCAGCCGTTGGCCGGGTCTGTTTGGAACACAGGCCACTCCAACGTCTTCTGTCTTCCCACCATCTCTCAGCTTCCACCCCTGTCCAGTCTTCTCCTCTCTTCTTCACGCTTTCTTCCATCCCTTTCAGCCACCTGTCTCTCGGTCTTCCTCTCGGTCTCTTTCCTTCCCACTTCGTCTCGTGTATCCTCCTGAGTATGCTCTTATCCTCCATTCGTTTTACATGTCCATGCCATCTAAGTCTAGATTTCTCTATACCATCCCGTAATGGTTCCTCCCTTATTAATTCTCTGGTCCTCTCATTTCTTATTCTGTCCATCTTTGTAGCTCCAATACTGCTTCTCAAGAACCTCATCTCACTGGCCTGTATTTTGCTCTTCTCCCTTCCTTTCATAGCCCAGGTCTCCGAGGCTTACGTCAGGATAGGGACATAGTACGTCCGATATATGATCTTTTATCTGTTCTGAGGGACATCCTTGCTCCATAACATGCATCTCACACTCCTCCGGAATGCTTCTGCCTGTATCCACCGCTCAATTTTCTCTATAGTTTCTTCCATTATCTTGTATCAGGCTTCCCATATAATTGAAACTCTCCACTTTCTTCAGCTGTTCCCCATCAGTTGTTATTCCCGTTGTGGTTCTTTCCTTCTTCCTTGTTGTGATCACCATCTCACTCTTATTTATGCTAAATTTCATCCCATATCCTTGTATTATTCCCACACGTCCAACTGTTCCTGTACCTCCTCCTCCTCCTTGTTTCCCCAAATCATCAAATCATCCGCCATGAAATTAATTTTCTGGGAATATCTCAAAAACTATTGGTTTTAGGGCCTTAAAATGTGGTTTTCGGCCCGAGTTTCGTTTCTCACATTGAGGGGCTGAAAATGAGCTTTGTCTCGCCCTTCTACGCCTATTTCAACATGTATTTTAAGGGGGTAGGCCCCCTTTTATGAGAGGTACAGAGAAGAGTTACATCAATGATTGGTGTCTTGCCTCTGAAGGATATCTGTACCAAATTTTACGTTGATCCACTCAGCCGTTCTCGAGTTATAAGGACACAAAATATTGTCCACAGACATACAAACAGACAGACAGACAGACAAAAATTTCATTTTCGCGCGCATCCGTCATAAAACAGTCTAAAACGCGTAAATAACGCAAATTTCCGTAGAAATTCAGAAAAAACAGACAAACTTTCATTCTTATATATATAGAGATTAAATCAGCCTTACATCCAAATTGCACCAAATTACATTTCTGGGAGGTAGAGAGTCTCCCGCTTCCATATATGCAACTCTCATTGCTCTCCGGTCATTAATTCTTAAGTAGGTCGCATCTGGGCGGTACCAAAACTTGAAGCTTTGTCCTTGCCAGACTGCAATTTTCTCACACAAAATCTTGCGTTCAACGACATGCCGTCCTAGTCCTCGCTCGTCTTCTCACGGTACACGTACACCCTCGGCTCTCCCTGGAATCCTGCTAAGTGCATTTATGACCACTCATCCCTCCTGCTATTCTTCGTTCATGTTTCTGCACATCTCCAATAAAAGCATTTGCCGATTCCGTACTCTGCATCTGCTGTGCCGGTCTGCGTATATAATTAATGTTGGAAACATACTTGAGACTAGATGGATATGCAATATGCCTTAAGGTCTCAGTATGAATAATCAGACGTTATCAATTCAGCTACTGGTGCAGTGGTTATCCTTCATAGGTATATCAGAGCGAAGTTAGTTTTCAGGCAATATCACAGACACTGTTAATTTAAGGGCCTTTAAATCTGGTTTTCGGAGATCCTTTATAGTCGGGTGAAAAAGACCTTTCGTATCACACTCATTTGTCATTCCTTCATAGGTATATCAGAGCGAAGTTAGTTTTCTGGGAATATCACAGACTCTGTTAATTTCAGGGCCCTTAAATGTGGTTTTCGGAGACCCTTTATAGTCGGGTGAAAAATATCTTTCGTACCACACTCACACGTAAAAATTGCGTGAAAAAATCTAGAGTGCCCCTTGACCCCCTTAAGCGCATTATACTGTATGTATTGATGAATAGTACAGCTTAATTTGGTTCAGTGATAACCTTATAACCGTCTGGAAACTTTCACAGTAATGTAATAATTGGAATTGCATTGCGTCTTACAGAAATAGATGGACCTGTGAGATTCTGTTACCATGGTTACCGTGTTGCATTTTTTCATTATTTCATTGTAAATATACAAGTTTTAAGGTATTAATTTAATTGTGAGGCATTTAAAGAGTAAGTGAGTGCGTTTAGCATACGCATTGGGTTATGCTGAACCTGTAGGTTGGTGTTAGTGGGACCTTATTTTCGGTACAAAACTGGAATGGGATCTTAGCAGAATAATATAGGGAGGGAGTCTTGTTATCCGTGCCCATTTCTATAAGAATGCCATAAAGTGTAATCCTGTCGTTTGAGTCATATACTTTCCGAAAGTCTACAAATACCGCCACATATTTCTTGCCTCTGGCAGCTCTGTTCTTCATTATTATCTAGAGGTTCCTTTCCTTCTAGATTGAAATGGAAACTTTATGCAGCCAAGAAGATGTTAAGTGACGTGGCAAATAGTATCAGAGGTCGAGACTATTTGGTGATTAAATACTTAGCCATGGAGTAGAGACTTGATACTTGGATCAGATTACTGGCACGGCCAAATGAAAGAGGATGCACTTAGTCTCAAGTGAATCAGACCAGAGACACCGGAGATATGAGGATTTACAGATTTCAGCGTGATCCAGCGTGGAGCCGACCGTTTTGTATAAAAGCCGCTCGGCCCAAGCATAAGCAGCTCACTTCAAACCAAGCTCTTGTAGGACAAGGTGCTGCTGCTACGTCGAGCCAAGGCACATGGTTGTCGAATCTACGCAGAAGATATCTTTGAATTGTTATAGTCACAAAAGTGCTACGATACGTGGGGAACGTAGTAAGTTTCCGGTAGAGGGAATCACTAAGGTGATTGTTATTTTCTACGGACATTGGTGAAACACTTTGTTTCTATATGGACATATGCTAGACTTTGTCTAGATATTATTCTGTCACAGTCCAGTAACAATAATTCAATACTTGGATATTTTAATCCAACTTGTCAGTTTCACAAATTGTAACTAAATAACCACTCAGATCTTTCAGTATATTGAAGGCCAGTCTATCACGGTGTTGTTCATTAGCCGACAAAGGGAAACTATATGTTGCTTCGCGCATGATAGATGGTGTGAAGCCATGCCCAGGAAATGATCTTCAGAACAGCCGTTGATTGTTTTAGACTATCAGTGTTTTCCTGTACTGAAAAGATTACCGTGAGTTATGTTACAACTGACGCTTTTGAGAAGAGATCATTTGGATCTGACCCCATTTAAGCGAACTGCTATGGATTTAATTGAAGTCAATATTAAAATGGATCAGCAGTTACTTCAAACTTCAAAAAATATTTCCACTACGTCGTGCTAAACAGATTGTGGGTATATAATGGCGGCCGATACAAGGATTAGACGTGCGTGTCTAATAGGGCATGTATCTGGATAAATCTGGTACAGACCAGGTTCAGTACGCTTCAAGACCAACGAGAAATGTAAGCCACATTTGACTTTTATATTATGCCTAGCTAATTGGAACAAACTCATTTTCTGCAGATGACCAACACATTTATTTTTCTTCGTATTTAAATCTTGCATTGATTTACGCAAGACACATTAGGGTTATTCTGAGTATTTTCAGCACTCAGAACAGTTTAGGATCGATGACCGAGCATACCGAGCATTTATTTGAATGTTCATTTTGTTTGAGAATCACGGTAATCAGCCGATATAACTGTAGAAGTTAATATTTATTTTTGTTGAGGAATGGATATTTTGTCCATATTCGAAGAGTCGAACATGTGTTTTTTTCACATAAGGAAATAATAATTAAACATATTTAAAGAAATAATAACAATAATAATCCAATAATAATAATAATTTTCATAATTTTTCTAAATAATTATTGGATCTTACATTTTCTAATAATCACATTCGTTGAGAGAGAGCTTAAGGATTAGTTTAATCAATCCTAGTTTGGAACAGGTGATTTTCCGAAAGCTAGTGGATAGCGCAAGCCCGTATTCCACCAACATTATAGTTCTGGTTGAACAGTTAATATTTGCATTGAGCAAAGTATATTTTTCAGATAACACGGAAAGGCATGAAACAGGAAGCCAATGATATTTGTATCAATTAGGATTTTTTTTTTTGTGTTTATATAAAATCATGACGTAGGCACACATTCGAAAGTGAAATAGAGAATATCACAAGTGTGGTAACTTCACGGTTTGAACTGAATGGTAAAATAAAATAAACTTGTAAGTTTATAGATCTTCCAGTTTTGATAACAAGCAGAGGCTTGATTTATTGTATAAATTTTGGGAAGAAAATTTATGTGTGTGGAGTAGTTGAAATGCCATTCCCAGGTGCGCATGTTTAAGTCGCAGGAATGAGGAGGTTTTTTTTTTTGAGCATCAATCAAATAGCAGGTTCGATGGCTCAGGTTTATAGGAGGAGTATTGAAACCACACATTTCGTCGAATGAATGACCAAACCATCAGTAATTATTTCAAACTTGTTTACGTATTCCATTAATACTTTGGATTTGCTAGAACCCGGTTTTGTCATGATAAAATTTTATTCTTCTTCAGAGGAAGACCTTTGCCGTTGTTGTTGGGATATTGTGTTCTTACACAAATAATTGAATGGGCCACTGCCAATTAAAAAATAATTCTGTATCCACGAATTACTTAAAGGATGTTTTCAATCCTATTGTCATGAACTAAATGAATTTATTATAAAGCTACAATTCTTATTTCCGCATTCTGTTCAAGAATTGCAAGTTGTGAAAGTTACTAAAATAGCAACAAATATAAATATTTTTCTTAATAATAATTCCAAGTGGAAAATCGAATAGTTGAATGGTACAACAATTTTTTTGATCAAGTTGATGATTCAGAAATCATATTTCTTTGGAATTTGAAGTTCATAATCGAGTCACTTCTCGAAATGTATAATTTTGGAAGAATAATAAATTTTGTTGTGCTTCGCACAGTTCTTCGATGCTATGCTCAAGGGTCAAATACTTTTCAGATGTTGTTATTAATATGTGTACATAATTAGTGTTGGGTCAAAGATAATATTTTTGACAATATTTTTGAAACTGGAAAAATAAGTGGAAGTTAAAAAATTCTATAAACAATTATAAACAGTGAGAATTTCTACGAGTGTTAATATCATGTTAGAAATTCAACCAGTGAACTAAATATTTCCAGTAAAGACAATTTAATTTGAACTGGATTTCATCGTAAATAATTGATATTATTTTGGAACACAGTCTACAGGACTGATAATCAGACTTGTGTCTCCAAAGACAATTTTTCTATGTGTTAGAAAATTTCTCTACATTGTGTAAATAGTAGTGTGTGCCGTCGCACTGGAATGATGTTACCTTGAGCATCATTTTGCAGTCAATTTTAAAATTTAGAATAAAATGAGATAATTTTACATGTTGTGTTATGCCCAGTTGAATCTCCTTCTATCCTTATTGTTGCATTGAGCCAAAAATCAGTAAAGCATTTTTATTTTATTTTGATGTCGTTTTTTTGCGATTAGCTTTAACCCATCTGGCGCCCCGGGATATTATGACTCTCGTGCTAACTGATTCTTGGTAAAATGCATATGTGGTTGTGCGGACTTCGGTCTAAACGGGCACAGTACGATTATACTACCGCCAATAAACATTCACACCCAACTACACCAGTGACCGCTTGAATAATAAGAAATGATATCTGGTAAAACATACTATATTCTGATAGAAACACATACAGTATAAACACTTTGCAAGATCCTCGCCGTATACAGACTGACTATTGGTTCCCTATCATATTAGCATGGCTACAGATAATGACACACTTACAGACAAGCTTCTTAATCAGATTCTTGTTTCTGCTTCATCTGGAGGTGTTGTGTCTGGGTTCTGTTCAGTCTTGACTTATTAACAATAATTGTCTAGCCTTTAGTCGGTCAGCCCAAAACCATTCCAATTACTGGACTGCGTGGTAAGATAACCTTAAATAAATTGCAGATGATTAAGGTTTATGTATTGTTACTGAAGAAGAAGAGGGAAACTAAGGAATGAATGACATGTTTTGCTCGTCGAGCGAACATCATCAGAATCAAATAAGCAAGAATCATTACTGGTTGCTTGAAGCCTACTCCAGTTGAGAAAGTCCACTGCTTAGCTGGGGAGATACGTAGGGAGGTAGCAGCGTACAAGGAAAGATTTAAGGCATTCACATCACAAACACGCCCACTATTTGGATATTCCCCCGCCCGAACTCGCCTTAAATCTAGGAAAATCTTCCTTCGGGCAACGGTCAGCCTTAAAGGCAATGCTGACACTGCTAGGGCAAGAATGTGGAATACCTTTTGCCTGATGTTTTGGCAGTGCTTCTTGTAGGTGGTACTATCCAAGGTGATTCCTAGATATCTTGGAGTGAAACAACGATTTAGTAGCAAGATAAAAAACACTACCAAACCTACAGTGACACCCACAGACAGTATCTGCCCTCAATTTCAGTCAATTACTCAATTGACCTCATAAGGCTAAGTGCACCCCGTTCCAGCACTCACGTCAGTTTCTAAAATTCCTGATAGGACCGGGAATCGAACCCAGGGTCCCCGAGTGCGACGCAGAAGCACTACCCCAACACCACCCATATCCATGGCCATAAATGACACAATAGCAAAGAAAACAACTCTTTACTGTATAGTACTTCAACATAGAAAGAGCAAATCTTAAACTTGAGGCACACAGTGTGTCCTGAAGACCCTACAATACAGTATTCAAAAGTGGGTCAATTGGCAATTCTGCTCAGTTTGAGATGTAAGGCGTACAGAACAATGCAGTTTCCTGCCTTGTGTAGTGAAGTGCAAGTACGGTCAAACTACTGTCATGGAGACTCTTGCTCATTATAAGACTCCATTGTTCGTTCCCTAGGACAAGACAGAGACTCATGAACGTAGACGGATCAGTTTCTCTTGCATACAGAGAAACCACATTTCCCATCTTCAACTGTCTACCTTCATAGGTAAATTAGATAAAAGACAAATAGTGAGTCAACATTCGCTATTTTTCACTTTACCAACGAAAATTGCTAAGAGACCAGTTTCTTTAACACCTTCTGTAATATCCGGGGTACGTATTGAGTCTCCAGTTCACAAGATCCTGGCCTCGATTCACGGCTTTGCCAGCTGTAACCTAATTTTTAAAAAGAAATTGGATGTTTCAGTGGAAATCTACAACGTAGAATGTAAATAAATGCAGTTATGACATCATAAATGAGGCGCTCGACGTAAAAAGGGCACTTAGAAAAAAACATTAGTTTGGAGATAACAAGAAATGAAATATTTTTCTGTGTTTTTCATCGGTGTTTGTTTTTATGTCATGCGGTAGTGTTTGTCATTATTTAGAATATTTAATTCAGATATGAATAATTCATATAGCTAAAATATGACTTAGAATAGTCCATGAATGAAATAAATAAGACATTTTAAATCAATGTTATGAGCCCTTTTTAAGTAGACAGCATTTTCGGTGGTAAAATTCAATAAACAAGACTCAATACAGAGTTTTAAATTAAATGTAATCCCATACTACAAGAGATTGAGTTTGTGGAAAAATTAATTAATAGGCTTCATTAGAACGGCATTGGTAGGGAATAACATTTCCTGCTTAGTCTTGGTATATTAACATTGTCAGAGAATAAAACCAAAAGAACCTATGTGATTTACTGTTCAGTCATGGCTGATCATCCCTTCAATAAATGCAACATAGTCTTCAGACAAAAACTTGTACAGGCTTCTTACATCCTTAACTTTCATTTGGTTGGTGAACAGTGGAGCGGTCTTTCCAATGGTGAAGTTTTCTTGTCTGTAAGGACATTTCGAAATTCGAAAAGGTTGAAATTTGCAATGTATGTGCGAGAACACAAAAGAGTACCACCTCTCATTGTTTTTATGATCATATACTGCATTATTGTGAATGGCACTTTGTTTCTAGATACTGGCTTGCCCAAAAGGAATTGAGATAAAAACTTCTCCCAATCTCGCAGTAGGTCCACATCCATTGAAACGGTTTCTGCGGCACAACACCATTGCAGTAAGATAAGGCTTGGCATTCCCAATCACTTCTTTCTGGTTAATACACTGCCTGATAAGTCCAAAGTTCCTTACACACCTAACTTTAAACAGGCATAAAAACATCAGTTTTCAAAATATCCCACTGATGCTTTTCACCATTATTAACTAGAGAAAATGGTGCACAAATCGATGCATTCTGCGTAAAACGGGCCCATAGGTCTATGTGCCCTTTTTATGTCGACCGCCTCAATTTTAGGTATTCATCGACCCTTCCATTAGTCATTTTCAAGAAAATTTTCGATTTTTTATTGTCTCATTCGAGATTATGTCCTCTCTAGCTTCCAGAAATTTATAGTTTATACTAGTTTTATTGTTGTTTACCTCATTTATATTCCCATTAATGATCGGTGTGCACGCTTCTCAGCAGCTGTCACTTTGACGCATAGGTGCAGCAGATAAAGCACAGATTAATCAGGCTTTGAAACAGTCTACTCCATAACTAAACAATGTAGGAGATACTCACGGGTCGGAGAATGCAGAAGATTGACCTAAAATCCAAAGAAAAGGCAGTGTTTAGGAGTTGAAAAGTAAGACTCTTTACTCTAAATGTGTACCTCAAATTTAAGTTACGATTTCTCTCACTTCATTTTTTTCAATATTTGTCTTGACTTGGGCAGTTGAAATGTCCACTTAGAATGCAGATATTAGTTTCATTTAAAAACTAAAATATAGACAAATAATGCAGCTATGTTGTAAAGCACAATGAAGCTGTTAAATTGAATTTAGGGGTTGCCCCCCCCCCCACAATTTTTTTTTTGAAATCAAAGTATTGTAAATTGTAAAACAAACCTAATATATTTGCCTCAATCAATGATACAAAAACGATTCTGCTATACAACATTCTGACCATACAGCAGATCAATTTGCGACAACAATGACTCAAATAAGTTGAAAAAGAGCAAAGATATCGCGTCCTTAAACAGCACGTTATTTTTGTGATTAATCTTTGAAACAGACCCCCCAAATTTATTTATTTTTTTATTTTTTTGGCAAATATCTACTAGTTTATATTCTTAGAATGAGTGATATCAATACAAGAAAATAATATAACTTGTAATGAATTGTCTTCAGTAGTGTCGATAAGTACCTTAGGCGAGTAAATTTGCTTTGGTAAACTATATTTTGTTGACATCACCTAGCAAATAACACAGCGAATTCGTTCCAATTTTGCCATCACAGAACAATAACACAGGCCTGCAAAAACGGAAAAAGGTCTGCATTAAAAACGAAAATACGTGCATTTGATTAATTGTGCTGTATTGAATTTGAATATGCGTTCTGTTTTTCCCTACGGTATCACATCTGGTTAATTGGCAATATTGAAATTGTAATTTTGATTTTAACAATAAAAATGTAATTGAGCCTAAATATGATGTAATATAAAAGAATCTGGCTCCATTTTCGGATTCAAAACATCAATCTCTACCAAAATTGCGTATTTCCTAATTTACCGCACAACCATGCATGCCTGTGTTATCATTAATGTTCTTGATGCTCCCTACTTAATGAATTAGAATATCATTACTATGAAAATCCACAGCCTGCTTCCAGTCGACCGACCGGGTCAGGGAATGGAATGAATGAAGCCCCCATCTAGCGGCGAGGATATGAACTGTGCCGGCTGCCGAAGCCTGTCGCACTCCCCTGGGGAAATGATTAAATGAATGACAGATGTAATGAAATGAGAGTGGAGTGTGTTACTGGAATTAAATTATGACAGGGAAATACGGAGTACCAGGATAAAAACCTGTCTGCCTGCGCTTTGTCCAGCACAAATCTCACATGGAGTGACCAGGATTTGAACCACGGATCCAGGGGTGAGAGGCCGGCGTTCTGCCGCCTAAGCCACGGAGGCTTCAATATCATTATTATACTAAGAAATATAAAACATTCGATTGAAAATGCAAAATATTGAAACATAATTTTCTTCATATTCAGTCTTTGAATGGGGACATATTATTCGCAGCTTTAATGCAGGATATTCTTAATTTAATGATCTCGTAAGTTACATCAATTTGTTTGGGTGATCAAACTGATTGTATGAATATATTCGCTTCTGTCAGTTCCTGTTTTCTTGGGTTTAGGGATGATAATATTCGTCATAAATCAGGGGGCCCCTCACCTGTCTTGTGCCAGATGTTTGCAATTATCGTATTTACTCACATCAGCACATAAAGTCTCCATCAAAAACTGCAGTGGGAAACTGCAAGTTTGGAAATCTGAGGTTCTAATCCCGGTGACATTATAAAACTGCCCTTTGCAAAGGGCTTCACATCAAGTTATCAGTGTAGTTTTACACTTCTACTCCAAGCAAATTGTGCATGCAATTCTATTGCAAATATCGCCCATGTTACGTTGCCAGTGTAAATACAACGCGTCAATATGGAACGTTCATCGTCGCGAGATTCTGTGGCATGTTCCACGAGCGACTATGAGGTAAAAGGTGGGTTTTGAATCCCTCTCTCTTTAATCCTAGAGGTTATTTGGGAGGCTTACCCTTTCACCTTTGTGGCATATGGTATTTAACATAATGCTGCCTCCTCCCACATTTTAACCGCATTGAAAATTAAGCACTGTGATATAGACACCAGAAAAGCGCAGAATAGCAGACAATATCCACGCAAACATGTGTACGTACCATTTAATATGTCCAACGCTGCACGATGAAACACCAACAGCAGCGTTCCTCAAAGTCACGTATTCACCGTCAATGCCTACGAAAATTCAATATTTTAAATTAAAATGCAAACAATCTTAGTTCTGTCTATTGGTCCCTATTTAATACTAAATTTTAATTAATTTCCAACTGGCAGTTTTGTGAGAAAAATAAAACAGCCACAGAATATGAATTTTACTTTCACTCATATTTTTCACAGATGTTGAAAACAAGGTTAATTAATATTTACAATGTCCTGTTGCGAAATATAGACAGTATTCTGCACAATAAACATCGTTATTAACATTTAATTCAATTGGCCTTGACATGATTTCTTATTTTTGGCACAGATATTCTGTAGGTATTTGTGTTTTGGGACTTTATTACTGTACGATATGTAGTTAATGTTCATCGTGCTGAAAGTATGTGACTCGCTATAACGTACACATAAATTATGAGCACTTATTTTTGAAATAATAAACCTAATATTCGTTTATTCCATAATTTAGCTGATCTTGCTAAAAGTAAGATTAGTAACACACGGGGAATACCAAACGTGATACCCAAACTGAATATTGTGTATTTTTTCATATTTTATTCAAACAATTTAAATATTGCCCACTTAATACCCACAAAATTAATCATTCTTGATGACTGTGAACATATTTAACATGAGACCTACAGTATGTCACATGGAACAAGTTTTAAATTTCTTTTAGATTTAGCGTCAGAATATTCCTAGAATGCAAAGCACACGAACTGAACACATTTATTTTTCTGATTTCCTGTCTTTCTTGATTTCACATACATTTCACAATGCAATGGTAGAACTTGTTTCCATCATACTTTTGTCCACTAGATGAGTTTTCATAAGTCCCTTCATGGCTACAAATATACCCCACATCATTTTCTGATACATAATTTTAATAAATGCCGTTTCGTTTTTACTTTTGCTGTATCATGTTATTCAGAAATGTTCATTTGACAATGTAAACGTGTATAAAAAAGCTAAAATGATGTCAATGCTTATAATAATTTTAAATTAAACTTGGGTACACTTGTACCTCGCTTGGTATTAGGAAGGTTAACTAGAATAACCAATATAACAAATTATAGTTTATTAGATGTTGAACGATTCAAACAAACGTATTCGTAATTTACCAAACATTCACAAAACTATAAATGCCACCTCTTCTTCACTTTCATCAAATTGGCAGGTGAAAAACTAAAGGAAGTAGGAGACTTCTGTTACTTAGGAAGCAAAATAACCGGTGATGGACGAAGCAAAGAGGATATAAAAAGTAGGTTAGCTAAGGCAAGGAAAGCATTTCTACAGAAAAGGAATCTGTTGACATCGAATATAGATTTAGGTAGTAGGAAGTCAATTTTGAAGGCCTTTGTCTGGAGCGTGGCACTCTATGGAAGTGAAACTTGGAATATTGGTGCATCAGAAAAGAGGAGAATTGAAGCGTTTGAAATGTGGTGTTACAGGAGAATGATGAAGATCAGATGAGTGGATAGGGTTACAGACGAAGTGGTATTAAGACTAGTGGAAGAGGAGAGATGTTTCTGGCGACTGCTAATGGAGAGAAGAGATAGGTTGGTAGGACACATACTAAGACACCCAGGAATAGCAAGCTTAGTTATGGAAGGAAAGGTCGAGGACAAGAACTTTAGGGGTAGACCAAGGTTAGAATATGTTAAACAGGTTGTCTCGGATGTAGGATGTGGTAGCTATGAAGAGATGAAACGATTAGCTCAGGACAGGGAGGCATGGAGCGCTGCATCAAACCAGTCAAAAGACTGAAGTCTCAAACAACAACAATATGACGCTCCAATTATTACAACCACGAAGAATAATTTCAAAGATGGTTGGTTGGTTGCTTGGTTCCTTACTTTATGGGCTGCGACAATGCGGTCATTTAGCCCCGTGTACTTTGAGTGTGTGCAGAATCTGTCTGATATCCGTTGTTAATTGTGATGACTGTATTAGTGTATGTTATCTGTTTTAATTCAAGTAAGGACTGCAAACATTATTTCAAGTAGTTCCTTTTGCTACCAAATGCTACCGTCCACGACACCTAGCTTGCGGACTTGGCTACTAGATGGCAACGCTGTCAGCACCTGGCATCGAACGTTGGAACTAATAGAACGTTGTCAATTCTAACCTACAAATTTTGACTTCACACAAGAGTAATTAGTGGAAGCTTCTTTTTCAAACCATAAATCTATGACATGGGACCGCCGGCGTTACTTCCCCTCCGAAGGAAGGCATACGGAGGGATTTTTAACGCTCTTAAAAATCCGACGACTGCGGCCGGGTTTGAACCCGCGACCTATAGCATAGAAGCTCAGCATGCTGCCGACTACCGCACCGAAGAACAATTTCGAAGATAGAAAACCCTCTAATTCCTGAATTAAGGTCATATTAGCAAGCACTTAGGTATTACTGTGTTATTCTGGTCCGTTTTCTACACTATACTTTTTTTTTTTTTTTTTTAGTCGTTTACCCTCCAGGTTGGTGGAACCCACGGACTCAGCGAGGGAACTCACCACTACCGCCTCTACGGGCAGTGTCCTAGAGCTGGGAACATTGAATCGGAAGGGATACAACTGGTGAGGTGGGATTGGCACCTCGCCCAGGCGGCCTCACCTGCAAAGCGAACAGGGGCCTCATGAGGGAAGGTAAGGCATGGTTAGGATGGATAGACAAGGAAGAGGGAAGGAGGCGGCCGTGGCCTTGAAGTAGGTACCATAGAGGCATTTGCCCGAAGACGAAGTGGGAAACCACGGAAAACCACTTCGAGGATGGCTGAGGAGGAATCGAAACCCCTCTACTCATTTGGGCCACCCGAGGCTGAGTAGACCCCGTTCCAGTCCTCGTACCACTTTTCAAATTTCGTGACAGAGCCTGGAATCAAACCCAGGACCTCCGGGGTGGCAGCTAACCATGCTGACCGCTACGCTACGGAGGCGACCACTATACTTTATTATTATTATTATTATTATTATTATTATTATTATTATTATTATTATTATTATTATTATTATTATTTTAAGGGAAGAAACGAATTTACGCCCATAGTGTCAGGCTTCTGAGTGGCAGACTACCGACTAAAACTCCCCCTGTTACTTCTGGAACCTAGCCTGGAACCGTTTATCACATTACTTCAGGCTAGGACCATATTATGCTAGGACACTTGTCCTCAACTAACTTTTTCTTTATACTGTTGTTCACTGATTAACAAGAGATCACTTTGCTTCTATGTAACTAGCTGATACAACAGATCATCGGCTGTTTTACTTCTATGTACTGTAGATTGGCTTCAAGTACACGAATCATTTGAACTTCAGACCCTTTTCTTTGTCTAAAGCTTCTCTGAAGACCTTACACTGGTCAGATCCCACAGTAAGTGCTAAATACTCTTTGTCAAAACCTCGTTCTTCACAAAGAACTCATTTCTACACTATAATAATAATAATAATAATAATAATAATAATAATAATAATAATAATAATAATAATAATAATAATATTTTGTTATTTCTTTTTTCCGAGGGACTGTGGAAAATCTTCAAAAGACACCTGTGAAGGGTTCGCACTCCACAGTAGTGTGGGATTCTTACCCACTAAAAACCACATCCCTTTTCCCACGATGCTTTTATCACCCCGGAGCCGCTCTCGCATTACTTCAGGGTGAGGTCGTACTTACTTAGCCTTTCAGACTTCTTCTTTCTTCATTTCTTCTTAAGGACGTTCGTACGCTTCTAGATCCCGCTTTTTCTGGCGAAGGACATCCTCCACATACACTGCTACCTGATCCCATGATTGCTGGTTCCGTAACATCACAGAAATAATATTATCTGGTGTCAGTTCTCCCAATTCAGTTTCCACATATTCTCTCGTTATCATCCAATGGCCGCACACGAAGAAGGTGTGAAGTACATCATCGATGTCGTCACAATATATGCATGTTGCACCACTTGCTCCGCCTACTCTATGCAGGAATTTCCGGAAATATCCGTGTCCTGTTAGAAGTTGTGTGAGGTAATAATTGACTTCACCATGGACTCTTTCGACCCAGGTATCCAGGCGTGGTATCAGTCGCTTGGTCCATTTACCACGAGCGTCACTTTCCCATCTGAGTTGCCATCGCCTCATCCGTTGATTAAAGGCACGCTTCTTTGCACATTTTTTCCCAGAATAATAAGAAGAACAGTAATAATAATAATAGAAATTGTAGTTATAATCATAATTACTTCTGTTAATGCAGCCAATAATAAATTATTTTATTTTCAGGACAAGTTAGGGAAGGGATTTGGTAAGGAAATCGCCAAGAAAATGGACCGTGGAACTATTGAGAGGAACCGTGCCAGCATTTGCTTGATGGTGAAAATGGGAAACAACGAAAACCATTTTCAGGGCGGCCGAGGCAGGATTTAAACCCACGCTCTCCCGATGCCTGCGTGGCACGAAGAAGCGCGTTAAAGCGTGGTCGTTCATAATAATAATAATGCTTTTTTGGTGTAGTAGCAACCTTGATTTTCACCACTGAGTTTCGGGTTTGATTCCTGGCGCTGTTGAGAAATATTATTCTTATGTCAGGGCTAGAACGGGGTACAATCAGCCTCGTGAGGTAAAAGAAGAACAGTAATTAAAGGCACGCTTCTTTGCACATTATTTCCCAGAATAATAATAAGAACAGTAATAATAATAATAGAAATAGTCGTTATAATAATAATTACTTCGGTTAATGCAGCCAATAATAACCATTTATTTTATTTTCAGGACAAGTTAGGGAAAGGATTTGGTAAGGAAATCACCAAGGAAATGGACCGTGGAACTATTGACAGGAACCGTGCCAGCATTTGCCTGGTGGTGAAAATGGGAAACCACGAAAACCAATTTCAGGGCGGCCTAGGCAGGATTTAAATCCACGCTGTCCTGATGCCTGTGAGGCACTAAGAAGCACATTAAAAGCGCTCGGCGACCTTAGTCGGTCATAATAATAAATAATAATAATGCTTTTTGGTGTAATAGCAACCTTGATTTTCACCACTGAGGTTCGGGTTTGATTCCTGGCACTGCTGAGAAATATTATTCTTATGTCAGGGCTAGAACGGAGTACAATCAGTCTCGTGAGGTAAAAGCGGATGAATTCTCACCTCGTCCAACCTAGAAATGGCTTTCCATGAATTTTCGTTTCTAATGTTAGCAAATACAGTGATGATCCTAACGTGAGGCCACGGCCGCCTCCTCTCAAATTATCATCCCTGTTACAAACACACACTGCACTGCAGACTCCACAATGGCAAAACCCCTAAATGGAACTAAAACAATCATCTGGCCCCAGCTACTGAGGTAGAGGCATTTGGGCTATGTATTGTACCCTCCAATTTCAACGTTCCGTTTGCACTTCCACCCAGCAGTGGGGACCAGTGATTGAGATTTAATTGTGTTTGCCTTGTAATAACGAAGAGGGATACAAGAGATCTATTATGAGCCAACATCATGAATCTTGGTATAACCCCTGGCACTACAGCCCATGAAGGGCCTAGGCCTACCAAGCGACCGCTGCCCAGCCATTTGGCCTGCAGATATTGGGGTAACGCGTGATCAGCGTGTCGGGTCCCCTCGGCCGTTAATCTTGGTTTTCGTGACTGGGACGCTGCCTACTGTCAGACAGCTACTCAATTGTCCTCACGAGGCTAATTGCACCCGGTTCCAGCCCTGACGTCAGTTTCTAAAATCCCTGACGGAGCCGGGAATAAAACCCGGGGTATCTGGGTGAAAAGCAGAAGAACTACCCCAACACCACGGGGCCGGCTGAATCTTGGTATGCTGTGAAATTTAGTTATCCTTCAAGTAATTAACTTTCTCGGTCGGGAATAGATTCCTCGATCTTGGAATTATGGAACGGGCATTCTACCGGGGTCACATCGAAAAATTACAATTCTAAACATGGCCATTTAGAACGTAACTCTTATTAAACCCTCTGGTGGTTATGCTTGAAACTGTAACGCTAGTAGTCGATGGATTACAATCGTAGGCCAATTTTTAACAGGTATTTCATAAGTTATTTTATGTTCGACCCTAACTATTATGTGTCAGAAATCTGTATCATAATGATGGTCATTATAACACTATTTTTCATTATGAAACAGTTTCTCCCGCCAATCAGAGCTCAAGAAACATTTGTGTGACCAATTAGATAAGGATACCTTCGCGCATGCGCTCAAAATCCAACATGTCTATATGAATTACCGAAAGAGCACCGTCCACATGTTCGCGTAAATAAACTGGTGAATATTAGACAAGTAATAGCACTGTACCTTAATATCCACAAAGACAATTTCTACACAGCGCGTGGTTTTGAAACGACTTCGGTGACAGTTTTACGGAATACTGGAGCACAATCTGAACATATGGCATTGAACCACACAGAGCGCATGCGTCGGTTGTCCAGAGAGCTTGGAAATCAGAGATATACTACCCACCGCAGCACCCGATCACAACATTCTAGTGACTGAACATATATTTATGAATATTTATGTTAAAACATATAATAAAGTTATAATTATCGTCGAACATAAACAGTCGTATGCGACTCGCCTATAATGGTAATTAAGACAATCGTATGGAAATTATTAAACTCGCTTACGCTCGTATTATAAACATACTCGTGTCTTAATTATAGCCATTATAGGCTCGTTGCATAATGTACTATTATGTTCGACCCTGATTATTATATGTCAGAAAACTGTACTATAATGAGGGTCATTATAACACTATTTTTCATTATGAAACAGTTTCTCCCACCAATCAGAGCTCAAGAAACAGTTGTTTGACCAATTAGATAAATAGATGCGCTGAGTTCCACGGCCTTCTAATGTAAATTTCACTGCCTGGCCTAGTGTCATGGTAGGGTAATCGAGGAGGCCATGGTCAAATACAAGGCATTCTCTGCGTCTCATGCGCTCTGTTCAGTACATAAAACTGGCGAAATCTCGGCAGATATTTACGAATATTTATGTTCGAATATAAAATAGTTATAATAATTATCGTCGAACATAGTCGTATGCAACTCGCCTATAATGGTAATTAAGACACTCGTATTGAAATTATAAAACTTGCATACGCTCGTTTTATAAACATACTCGTGTCTTAATTATTGCCATTATAGGCTCGTTGCATAATGTACTATTTAATTTTAATATATTTTTTCGACTTTATAAGAAGGATGGAGTGAGATAAATATACTAAGCATAGACAAATACATTAAATACTAAACATTTTGACACAGGACGAGAAACTTATTTAATTCGAACTTTGGAAAGAAATTTGGCAATATTTCTCGTATTAACAGTATTCATGTTTTTGGGCTATTCCCGTGTGAAAATAAATCCAAGTAAAAATGAGGCAAGGTTCCTTCGAAACGTCTGGTAAATAAGTTTATTTTCACACAGCAATAACCCAAAAAAAACATGAATAATATTAATAGTAATCCGGGCCATGAAAGCCTTAATCAAAATATTTCTCGTATTGAGTAAAAAAGTAAAATAGCCTACAGTACTTGCGAACAGATGATTATTTTTCTATAATTAAGTGTACATAATATATTCTGTTTCCCAATTCTATACAATGCTATATCTAGACAATGAAACCACCGCAGATCAAGCGTAGTTCCGAAAATAATCGTGTGGAGTACAGTTGTAATCTAAGTTAACTTTTAGGTGTGCCACTGACGCGCTAGTGATTATTGATGTACGGTAGGTTAATATTTCACGGTGATTGTGGCGAGGAGGCTTTCTAGGGAAGGGGTGTACAAAAAGCTAGTGTATTATGTTCGCAGATATAAAAAAAGTGAACCTCGATTTCAATATTTAACCACGTGAACAAAGGAAGGTGCAGTGGTCATGCTGCTTGCCTCTCACCGTGGTGGATCGGGTTGATTCCCGGTCAATGCATGTGCAATTTTTGAAGTGAAATGTCACGTTCTGTGGTTTGGATTGTACGTAAAGATGGAGGTCCCGTGGATCAATATTACGAGATTAACGGTCACGTACCTTTCTTCCCTTCCATCCCTTCTTCCTTCCCTTCCTTCCTTCAGTTCCTTCCTTCCATTCCTTCCTTCAGTTCCTTCCTTCCCTTCCTCCCCTTCCTTCCTTCCTTCCCTTCCTTCCTCCCTTCCGCCCTTCCCTTCCCTCCCTTCCTTCCCTTCCTTCCTTCAGTTCCTTCCTTCCTTCCCTTCCTTCCCTTCCTTCCTTCCCTTCCTTCCTTCAGTTCCTTCCTTCCTTCCCTTCCTTCCTTCCCTTCCTTCCTCCATTCCCTTCCTTTCATCCCTTCCTTCCTTCCTTCCTTTCTTTCCTTCCCTTCCTTCCCTTACTTCCCTTCCATCCCTTCTTCCTTCCGTTCCTTCCTTCCCTTCCTTCCTTTCATTCCTTCCTTCCCTTCCATCCCTTCTTCCTTCCCTTCCTTCCTTCAGTTCCTTCCGTCCTTCCCTTCCTTCCTGCAGTTAATTCCTTCCTCCCCTTCCTTCCCTTCATTCCTTCCTTCCCTTCCTTCCATCCCTTCCTTCCCTTCCTTCCTTCAGTTCCTTCCTTCCTTCCCTTCCTTCCTTCATTCCCTTCCTTCCCTTCCTTCCTTCCCTTCCATCCTTCCATTCCTTCCCTTCCTTCCTTCAGTTCCTTCCTTCCTTCCCTTCCTTCCCTTCCATCCTTCCTTCCCTTCCTTCCCTTCCTTCCTTCAGTTCCTTCCTTCCCTTCCTTCCCTTCCATCCCTCCTTACTTCCCTTCCTTCCTTCCTTCCTTCCTTCCTTCCCTTCCTTCCCTTCCTTCCTTCAGTTCCTTCCCTTCATTCCCTTCCTTCCCTTCCTTCCTTCCTTCCTTCACTTCCTTCCATTCCTTCCCTTCCTTCCCTTCCCTTCCTTCCTTCCCTTCCTTTCTTCCCTTCCTTCCCTTCCTTCTTTTCTTCCCTTCCTTCCTTCCCTTCCTTCCCTTCCATCCTTCCCCTCCTTCCCTTCCTTCCTTCAGTTCCTTCCTTCCTTCCCTTCCTTCCCTTCCATCCTTCCTTCCCTTCCTTCCCTTCCTTCCCTTCCTTCCTTCCCTTCCTTCCTTCAGTACCTTCCTTCCCTTCCTTCCCTTCCATCCCTCCTTCCTTCCCTTCCTTCCTTCCCTTCCTTCCCTTCCTTCCTTCCTTCAGTTCCTTCCTTCCCTTCATTCCCTTCCTTCCCTTCCTTCCTTCACTTCCTTCCATTCCTTCCCTTCCTTCCTTCCCTTCCTTCCTTCCTTCCCTTCCTTTTTTCCCTTCCTTCACTTCCTTCTTTTCTTCCCTTCCTTCCTTCCCTTCCTTCCCTTCCTTCCCTTCCATCCCGCCTTCCTTCCCTCCCTCCCTTCCTTCCTTCCCTTCCTTCCATCCCTTCCTTCCCTTCCTTCCTTCAGTTCTCTTCCTTCCTTCCCTTCCCTCCTTCCCTTTCTTCATTCCCTTCCTTCCTTTCTTCCTTCCTTCCTTCCTTCCCTTCCTTCCTTCCTTCCCTTCCTTCAGTTCCTTCCTTCCTTCAGTTCCTTCCTTCAGTTCCTTCCTTCCTTCCCTTCCTTCCTTCCCTTCCTTCCCTTCCTTCCTGCCTTCCCTTACTTCCTTCCCTCCCTTCCCTTCCTTCCTTCAGTACCTTCCTTCCTTCCTTTCCTTCCCTTCCATCCCTTCTTACTTCTCTTCAGTTCCTATCTTCCCTTCCTTCCTTCCTTCCTTCCTTCCTTCCTTCCCTTCCTTCCCTTCCTTCCTTCCCTCTCTTCCTTCCTTCCTTCCCTTCCTTCCCTTCCTTCCTTCAGTTCCTTCCTTCCCTTCCATCCTTCCTTCCCTTCCGTCCTTCCTTCCGTTCCTTCCTTCCTTCCTTCCCTACCTTCCTTCCCTTCCTTCCTTCAGTTCCTTCCTTGAGTTCCTTCCTTCCCTTCCTTCCCTTCCATCCCTTCTTCCTTCCCTTCCTTCCTTCCTTCAGTTCCTTCCTTCCCTTCCTTCCTTCCCTTCCCTTCCTTCCTTCCCTTCCTTCCCTTCCTGCCTTCCTTTCCTTCCCTTCCTTCCTTCCCTTCCTTCCTTTTCTTCCTTCCCTTCCTTCCTTCCTTCCCTCCTTCCCTTCATTCCCTTCCTTCCTTCCCTTTCTTCCTTTCCTTCCTTCCTTCCCTTCCTTCCTTTCTTCCTTCCCTTCCTTCCCTTCCTTCCGTTCCTTCCTTACTTCCCTTCCTTCCTTCCTTCCTTCCTTCCTTCCCTTCCTTCCTTCCTTCCATTCCTTCCCTTCCTTCCTTCCCTTTCTTCCTTCCCTTCCTTCCTTCCTTCCCTTCCTTCCCTTCCTTCCTTCAGTTCCTTCATTCCTTCCCTTCCTTCCCTTCCTTCCTTCCTTCCCTTCCTTCCCTTCTTTCCTTCCCTTCCTTCCTTCCCTTCCTTCCTTCAGTTCCTTCCTTCCCTTCCCTTCCTTCCCTTCCTTCCCTTCCTTCCTTCCTTCCCTTCCTTCCTTTCTTCCTTCCCTTCCTTCCTTCATTCCCTCTTGCCCTTTCTTCATTCCCTTCCTTCCTTCCTTCCTTCCTTCCCTTCCTTCCTTTCTTCCTTCCCTTCCTTCCCTTCCTTCCTTCAGTTCCTTCCTTCCTTCCCTTCCTTCCTTCCTTCCTTCCTTCCCTTCCTTCTTTCCTTCCCTTCCTTCCCTTCCTTCCTTCCTTCCCTTCCTTCCTTCCTTCCCTTCCTTCCCTTCCTTCCTTCCCTTCCTTCCCTCCTTCCCTTCCTTCCTTTCTTCCTTCCTTTCTGCCTTACCTTCCTTCCCTTCCTTCCTTCCCTTCCTTCCCTTCCTTCCTTTCTTCCTTCCTTCCTTCCCTTCCTTCCTTCCCTTTCTTCCTTCCCTTCCGTCCTTCCTTCCCTTCCCTCCATCAGTTCCTTCCTTCCATTCCTTCCTTCCTTCCTTCCCTTCCTTCCTTCCTTCCCTCTCTTCCTTCCCTTCCTTCCTTCCTTCCCTTACTTCCTTTCTTCCTTCCCTTCCATCCTTCCTTCCCTTCCTTCCTTTCTTCCTTCCCTAATTTCCTTTCTTCCTTCCCTTCCTTCCGTTCTTCCTTCCTCTCTTCCTTCCCTTCTTTCCTTCCTTTCCTTCATTCATTCGTTCCCTTTCTTCCCTTCCTTCCTTTCTTCCCTTCCTTCCCTTCCTTCCTTCCTTCCGTTCCTTCCTTCCCTTCCTTCCTTCCCTTCCTGCCCTTCCTTCCCTTCCTTCCTTCAGTTCCTTCTTCCCTTCCTTCCTTCCCTTCCTTCCCTTCCTTCCTTCCCTTCCTTCCTTCCCTTCCTTCCTTTCTTCCTTCCTTCCCTTCCTTCCTTCCCTTTCTTACTTCCCTTCCTTCCTTTCTTCCTTCCTTCCCTTCCTTCCTTCCCTTCCTTCCTTCCCTTGCTTCCCTTCCTTCCATCCTTCCTTCCCTTCCTTCCTTTCTTCCTTCCCTTATTTCCTTTCTTCCTTCCCTTCCTTCCGTTCTTCCTTCCTCTCTTCCTTCCCTTCTGTCCTTCCTTTCCTTCATTCATTCGTTCCCTTTCTTCCCTTCCTTCCTTTCTTCCCTTCCTTCCCTTCCTTCCTTCCTTCCCTTTCTTCCCTTCCTTCCATCCTTCCTTCCCTTCCATCCTTTCTTCCTTCCCTTATTTCCTTTCATCCTTCCCTTCCTTCCTTTCTTCCTTCCTCTCTTCCTTTTCTTCCCTTCATTCATTAGTTACCTTCCCTCCATTCCTTCTCTTGCTTCCCTTCCTTCCATCCTTCCTTCCCTTCCTTCCTCTCTTCCTTCCTTTCTTTCCTTCCTTCCCTTCATTCATTCGTTCCCTTTCATCCCTTCCTTCCTTCCCTCCTTCCCTTCCTTCCTTGCCTTCCGTCCTTCTGTTCAAGCTTATTCTCTGGTTCCCCTAACTTACATATGTCTTGGACTACTTGATCTGTCTTAGAGACCTCTTGAACTCCGGAAGGAAAAGAAAAGAAAAGAAAAGCGAAGTCCAGTTGGATCGTGTTCCGTGTTAATATGACCAAGAACTCAGGAAATTCGTAAGTTCAATGAATATAACTGTTAAAAAATTGAGTAGCTAAGTGAAAAGCATTCATCACGTGTGTAGCAAAGTGACGTACTTTGATAATAGGAATATAATTGTCTTTACTGAGAGATAGACACATACTGAGCGCCATTTTGGGATCTGGTGAAACATCACAGCCACGTAGATCGTAAGGTCAGATCACCAGTACCGGTACATTGCGGAACGAGTGAGTTTGCAAGGAGTGTTTTAGGCTGCCGGAAGACTGCGAGTATACGGAGAGATGGATGCACAGCGCTCGGTGTCATTGAGTGATCTTAGGATGGAACATAGAGATGGCAAGGATAATGCCTGTAGGAAACGAGTTACATCCACAGACCCTTGCAGTATTTCCCAAGAGTCATATGCTAAAGGGAATGAGGATATGTGCCCAATATGTGAACGGAAGGTGGAAGAAAATGAGACTGCTGTTGCTTGTGATGGTATATGCCAGAAATGGCATCATCTTCACTGTGCTGAATTGCAACAGGGGCAATTTTTTGCCCTTAAACCATTCAATAAAAGAAAATCTAAGCTGTTATGGCTTTGCTCTGGATGTCAAGAGGATTTCATGTTATACAAAGCAGGGAAAACTATGAAGAAAGAACTTGAAGATATGAGAGCAGAAATCAACATAAAAATAGATCAAATGACAAGCGCACTTAGTAAATTGCACAACGAACGTCGACCTTCCATCTCATCAATCTTACGAAACGAATATCATCGTGTGAAGGGAAACAGTAAGCCTGGGTCTCTGCCAGCTATAGATCATACCAATCAAGGAAACAATACGGTAATATCATCCCCGAAAGCACCAGCTGTATGCAGCACCATATCGGATCATACCAATCAAGGAAACAATACGGTAATATCATTCCCGAAAGCACCAGCTGTTTGCAGCACCATATCCCATGGAGAAGCTAAGCAGAAACCAAATGAGGTCAATGATGGAAGCTTGGAAATTCCTCGGTCTCCAGTCGAACAATTGATCAACCAGGTGGGTTCAATAAGCAAGCCACAGGGCGTTCATAAATGCAATGAATTTCAGTACACAGAGGAGAGGAGAATTGAGAAAGAGGATGGTTTTATTTTGGTAGAGCGCAATAGGAGGAAAAGAAGAAGTCAGCAGATCATAATTGGAACAGACACATCTTCAGTTTTAGCACTACAAGCAGGAGAAAGATTCGCCTGGCTCTATGTAGGACGATGTTCTCAACAAGCGACGACAGAGAAATTGAAAGGCTTCCTTTCGGAAAAGGGTATACGTGGTAACACCACTTGCGAGGAACTGAAAACAATGGGAACGAATATGGCGTTCAAGTTAGGAGTACCATATCAGTATCTTCAAGAAACAGAGAAACCAGAGTTTTGGCCAAAGGATGTACTCGTAAGGCCCTTTCGTATTCGAAGACAGGGACTGTACAACAGAGGAGCCGATTAGGAAGGAAATAGAGCATTTTCCACACACGAATATTAGATCAGAGATTTTACGAACATTTCTATGGAATGTGGAAGGTCTAAGGAGCGTCACAAAGATTGTACCGGAATACGTTTTTGCGGAGCATGATGTTGTGATACTTACAGAAACAATGTTGAGAGTAGAATGGACGGCAAACTATGCGTATACGTTTAATATACTGGCGAATCAGGGACCTCTGGGTAGACCAAAAGGGGGAATTACATGTCTGCTTAAAGCCAAACTAGCACCATTCAGAATTTTACATAAAACAGACAATGTACTAATGATAAAATCAAGACTATGTGTAATCATGGGAGTTTATTTTCAACCTGACAAGTCAGCTGTTGATATAATTGAAGAGATAGCCTATGCAATGAACAAGACAACAGTAAATGATGCTTTAATATTGGCCGGAGACCTTAACTGTCGCATCGATAAGACATGCCACAAGACGTCTTCAGTGCTAGACTACTTGGAAGGGGAAGGATTGACTCTTGTGAATGACGCGCAGAAGATGACCTATATATGCTACAATGGATCTGGTGCTATTGATTTAGTCCTTACAAACAGGAGACATATAGTTTCTGTAAGCCAAAGAATAATAAGGGATTCAACGAGGAAACACCTTCCTGTTGTAACGGTTTTCAGATTGAAACCAGAGAATTTCCAAAATGAAAATGTGCCTGTGAAGATCCCGAGAAAAATAGATACGAAACTGATAAACCTCACGGACAACCAGGCCATTTTGAAATTAATATCAATGGGTGATCTTGACGCAGCAACGAATGAAATTTAATAGCTCATTCTGCATGCAGCATACCCTTTACATGTTGTGGCGAAGAAATCTAAATTGTGGTTTAATGAAGAATGTTATATTGCCCGTAAGGTGGCTTTAACAGCCTTGCATCAGGCCTTACAATATTCCTCACCAGAGAATCTTCAAGCTTACAGCGAAAAAAGGAGACAAAATAAGGTCATCTTAAAAGCAACACGGATTTCATACCAAGAGAATGAAGAAAGAAAACTTGTTGAAGAAACCGAACAGAACCCCTACAGGGCTTTAAAACCAAGACAGCCCAGATTCCCAAGGAGTATCCCAATGGAGATCTGGGAAGAACATTTGTCGCTTATTCTCCAAGACAAGGAAACACGCCCATCAGGAAACTCCCATGCAACAGATCATTTACAATTGTTTACAGAAGAAGAGGTGTTGAGAGTGATAAACAGTACGAAGAATAACAAGGCATGTGGTCCAGATTTTATCTATAATGAACACCTTAAAAGCGTAGCACCAGTCCTTAAAGAGGGAATATTTTCTATTTTAAATGAATGCATCCGCCGTGGGAATATACCGGATAGCTGGAGGAGATCTGCAATTAAGATGCTTTATAAGGGAAAAGGGGATACCAGTGACCCGAATGCATACTGAGGTATAGCTCTTGAATGTACACTCTTCAAAACTTTGACGAAGCTGATATGTGAACGTCTGACAGAGCATGTGGATATTAAAATGCCAGATATGCAATTCGGTTTCCGGAGAGGTAGATCCACCTTACAAGCTATTCAGTGTCTTCATATGGAAATAGAGGAGGCATTAACACCACCAAGTGGAAACCTTTACGCAGTGTTCATTGATTACAGCAAGGCTTTTGACACATTAAACAGAACTATCCTATTAAAATAAAAAAATTGGAGAAATTCATAGGCGAGGAGCAATACCTGACCACTATAATACGGAATATTCTTAGCGGGAATTGTGTGGAGATTAATGACAACATCTCCAAGTCCAAGTCGATAGAACAAACTAATGGTGTACTACAGGGGGACCCTCTAAGTCCCCGGTTGTTCAACATCGCCACTGTGGACATACTAGAAGCAACATTGACGGGCAAATTCAGGTTATATATATATATATATGCAGACGACATGGTTCTATCATCAAGTATGGAATATCTCCAAAGAGCTTTCAACAAGTTGGTGGATTGGGCTGAAGTAAATGAATTACGCTTAAACGAGGACAAGACAGTTATGATGACATTCAGGAAAGGAGGGAAGCGGGGAAAGATAAGCTATAAAGACCGACTTCTTCCATCGGTGACTCATTTTAAGTATCTCAGGATAACTTTGCAGACTCTGGGAAACGTTTTTACAATCCATATGAGAGACAAGCTGACCGCTGCAGTGAAAGCGATGAGTGACATAAAACAAATTCATAAATTGTCCCTAAAGACTGCAATCCAATTGTTTCATGTAAAAATAGCACCAATTGCATCGTATGGATTGGAAAATATATGGATACACCTCAAGAGAAAACACTTGGCAGATCTGGAAAGAGTAAAATCCATCTATCTCAAGAGAGGTTTGTGCCTTTCAAAGTACACGCCATCCCGTTTGGTTTACCTGCTAGCTAGAGAGCCATATTTTGTTGAAGACCTGAGACTGAACCTACTGCTGCCCGTTACACCTGGATATGAGAATCTACTGACAGAATTGAAAAGGAAGAGAGAAGACATATTGGACGACTTTTACGGTACTGACGCGATGCTTTCGACTGAATGGACAAATGCATTGTACGATTTGCGTCATATAGTCACGAGATTTTCGGTGCATTGTTTTCACTTTAAAGTAAGCACCAAGAAGAGATTTCATCAGCCGGACCAGCAGTGCATCTGTTTGCTATGTGGAGAGCAGTGTGATAGGTATCACGTGATGTTGTGCAAACAAAGACGGGTCACACTTACAATGTTTTGTAGTGAAGACTAAGGCAATCATTTATGTCTTTTAATGTTAATTTATTAATTTGGCCATTGGCTGCAATAAACTTCTTATTATTCTACCAATAGACCTTCATTTAACAGGTCATTATAACCATCACTCGTTATTTACTTAAATAACTTCAATTGTTAATTACTCTAAACCTTGAAGATCTCGACTATAAAGAACGATACAATGCAGTATTCAGAATAACATTTCAAATGTTAGCCATACATAGCCTGTGCAGCTATGGGAAGGGTGTGAGGATGTGGTATCGCTACACGGGCCGGCTGAGGGAGAGTGTATCAGGAAGTAATGTGCGTGTATCAGCAGCCATTGAGCAGGCTATCAGGTCATTCAGTGACTCTGATAAAGTGGAATAGCGCCATCATCTCATACAACACACTACAGAGCATCGACCTTGCTAGTCTGCATGTTGCCGTGTGCATTGACATTGAAAGGAGCAATGCACTGAACAAGGTTGGCTAGATATATTCAAGTATTTGAATTGGGCGAACCTTAAAAATTAAATCACTGTCACGGTAATTGTCCACAGAAGACAAGCTCTGTCCTTTCACATTACTTTCTGTACTGAGCCGTTTATAATATTTTACGATGACCTCGATGTTCCTCTCGTTAAAGAAACACCAGTCACCACAATCATCAAATTACGATGACTTCTTTAAATTTTCCAGATATCTTACATCATCATCGCCGATGTCTGGCACCGTGGCAAAATATTGTACGAAATTCCAAACTACCGGAAGATGAAGTTCATTTGGATAACAAGTGAGTAAACCCTTACGAGAGAGGCAGATGACCTCACTGTTCCACCCCTTAAAACAACAATAAATAACTAACTAAATCCTAGCGAAAAATAGAAGTACTGATAGACGGATAAAATAATGTATTTGGATCTGTACACAAGAACAATATACAATAATTATTGTGATATAATTTATTCTTTAAGAGGTATTAAAGAAAGCTTTCCAGTCGGTCAACAAAAATTGTGCCCAATTACTTTAGGCAGGAAAACTAGGATTTAACACTCGAGAGGTCGCGCCCGTTTTAGATCGCGACAACTCGCGCGAAGGCACATATCACACGCTTAATATTTCCAGCACCTGCTATTTCACTTTTTCAGTAAATTCTCATACAAAATTACGTAATGTACCCTGTTTAACTACCTTTCAACTGCTATTAATATAATTAGTGTGTAAAAATATTGTCTCAAACAAAAGGATTGCACATGTATTGCAAAATCTCATGTCCTCCGGGAGTTTTCACTTCCAACCAAATGTCTGCTCTTTTTTGTTCTCGTCAGACTAGGACTAAAGTATTTTGGAAAGCTGTCGTTGATGGGAGAAACATTCTATTTCTGATATCTTGAATCAGATGGTCTGCCTTAGTTAGTATATACAATATACGAATCTCAATTTATAACATCCGCCTCGTCAAACATTAAGAAGTTTAATAATTAAATTAAAACGTACATGTTTCGGTATACAATGGTACCCTTCTCAGTGTAGTTTATATATATATACACCGCGGACAGGCCAACAAGGACCACGCAAATATCACTTCTTTATAGGTCTAGTTTCCTTCTTTCTCTTCCAGAAGTCTTTCATCCTGGTCGACTGTGCAGCTCTTCTTTCAGCAGTCCATTCTCCTCTGTTGAGATTTTTCTTCTCCCCGACAAGAATTTTGAGACCAAATTTTTTTTTCTGTACTCTATTCGATTTAGACAATCTTCTTCAGTAATTTTGAATTTTTGAAGTTCTTATTACATTTGTTTTACATAGCCTCCTTGTCCTTTATAGTTCCAGATTTTATCAAAAATTTGTTTGTTTAACCTTGAGCAATCCATGCAAACCATATGTCCGTAGAACTGAAGTCGCCGTTTTCTGATCATCACTTCAAGGTTGTCGATTTTACTATAAATTTCTGCATTCGATCTCAGTTTATAACCTTCCTGTGTTTTCCTAGGACCATAAATCCTTCTTAAAATTCTTCTTTCTATCTTGAGCAAATTCTCCATTCCGGTTATATTTGTAGTTTCCATGCCGTACAAGATGACTGGTCTAACAACAGTATTAAAATGTCGTAATTTTGCATTGATAGACAGGTTCTTTTTATGGTATATATTTTTTGTACAAAAATTTAATCTTTCCAATTTCCCTTTTTTGTTCTCGATTGCCAATTTATCCGTCCCATTGCTACTAATTATTTCTCCAAGATATTTAAATCGGTCAGTGACCCTGATGCTCCCATAATTTGTTTTTATCATTTTCTTAGTGTATTTCTGATCACTTGTCATCATCTCTGTTTTTACCAACGAAATCTGTAAGCCCGCTTTTTCCGCCGTTTCTTTTAACTGATCAATTTGGTTAATAGCTTCTTGTTCTGATTCAGCAAACAACGCTACGTCGTCAGCAAATGCTAAACCTTTGACTTTGAGGTTCTTATTCTTTGTACCAATTTTAGCACTTGAATCGTTCTTCTCCCAAAACGTCCTCATGACTTTATCCAAGACCAAATTGAAAAGCAGTGGTGATAGACTGTCCCCTTGTCTTAGCCCAGTTTTTACCTCGAAGGGCTCGCTAACTTCATTTAAAAATTTGACTCTGGAAATCGTATTAGTTAATGTAAGTTTTATTAAATTTATGGTTTTTTGATCAACTTGGTATTCTTTCAATGTGTCAAAAACAGTATCCCTATCCACTGAATCATACGCTTTCTGAAAATCAACGAATGAGATAAAGATATTCTTTGGCCTGTTGTTGTAATATTTTAATATCAATTTTAAACTAAGAATTTGTTCTGCACACGATCTATTCCTTCTGAAACCTCCTTGGAACTCCCCAAGCTGTGGTTCGATCTGTGGTTCAAGTCTGTTTAAAAGTAATTTGGCAAATATTTTATATGTGACAGACAACAATGAGATCCCCCTATAACTATTGACATCAATTTTTGAGCCTTTTTATGTAGTGGATGAATTAAGGCGATTAACCAGTCTTCTGGAATTGCTTCCTCAATCCAAATTTTCTGGAATAGATTTGTCGTCGCTATTAAAATTTCATCATCTACAAGCTTCCACATTTCTGCAATTATTCCATTCTTGCCTGAGGTTTTATTATTTTTAAGTGAGTTGATAATACATTTAACTTCATTTACATCTGGGGGCGTAGAGTCAAAATTTTGTGTTGTAAATTTGAAACTCAACTTGTCTGTCGGTTTTGGACAATTTAACAACTTCTCAAAATACGCAGCCAAGATATCACAATTTTCCTTGTTGTTTAATGCTAGCGTACCATCTTCCCTTTTGAAATTTAAACTCGGTGCTGAATATCCAGTGATTTCATTCTTAAATGCTCTATATAACAATCGGGTGTAATTTTTCTTAAAATTGTCGTCCATTTCCATTATTTGGTATATATATTTTCTTCGAATCGTTCTTAAAGTCTGGTGGGCCATTTCCCTTAATCTTTGTACTTCCTCTAAATTTTCTGGAGTCTTGTTCCCGTTCCACTTGTACCAAGCACAATGTCTTTCTTTGATCACTCTTTCACATTGTTCATTCCACCAAGCATGTTTCCTATAAAAGTTCAACGGTGCAATTTCCTGAGCTGGTTCAAGAAGGTTATTAGTAACATCATTCCAATTGGGTAAGAATTTAAATTTTCCTTGAAATTCTATCCTTTTTTCATTTGTAACAACCTCTCTATTAATTTTCGGAATGTTAATTCTAGTTGTATTTTGTTTGCGTGTAAAAGGTATGAAATTCATCTTTTAATGGATTTTCTGACCTTGACATTTTGAATTTCTTTGAAACAATTTCGAGAGATAGCTACATGATCTAGTTGAAACTCACCCAGCAACGCATTTGGGGAGACCCATGTTTTCTTTTTACTTGGTTTTGCTTTAAAATGTGTGGACATAATCTTTAAGTTTAGATGTTCACAGAGTTTAACCAATCTCTCACCATTCCTGTTGGTTCTATTGTGAGCGGGATATTTACCTATTATATCAGAAAATTTTCTCTCAGATCCAAGCTGAGCATTGAAATCTCCAAGTAAAATTTTTACATGATTAGAAGGAATTTTGAGAATTTCGGCTTCTAACTCGTCCCAAAATTTATCAACTTTCTCTGGATTCGTTTTATTATCCTTATTTATAGGAGCATGGGCGTTGATTAGCGTGTATCTCTTATTGAGAGATTTTATAGTTAGAAAAGATAGTCTGGCATCCACGCTTCTAAAAGCGATAACTGCGTCCAAAAATTTATTGTTGACCATAAAAGCTGTTCCAAGATGTGACATGTTCTTCATCACTCTCTTCCCAACTTTTCCTTTGAAAATTCGGCAGTTGTCAGATTCAAAGGTGTCCTCATCCAAGAACCTGGTCTCTTGAAGGGCTAATATTCTAATGTTATGTCTATGAAGTTCTGTTGTTAGTTGTTTTAATTTTCCAACCTGAATTAAGAAATTCACATTGTATGTTCCAAAAAATTATTTTCTCATTTTCTTGAATCTTGAACTGTTCTTGTGGTGCTCCGATTCATCATAATGTAACCCTAAACTGCTAGGCACCCTGGAATCCGATTTACGCCTAGCATTATCTTCAGGGTAATCATGACCATTATAAGCTAAATCCATGATATTAAAGTAAATGTGGGTTGGACAAAATCCAACGTTATACAACTAAGATTGTGAGTCCTAGAGGTTGCCTCAAGATGTGTTCTGGCTCTCATTTTACGGCTTAAGCCAACCCTCCTCCTTTCTCCGGGCTTGGGACCGGCAACAGAAACTACTGAGCTACTAAATCCACCCAGTAGATCCTGCAGGCGTAGTTTAAGTAATAAAAATAATCTTAAAAACTATGTTAACAAATACCAAACAGAAAATGGATATCCTTACAAAAACATTAGAATTTAAATAAATGAAAAGTCACAAATATTTTTAGAAAATACTCAAAAGAAACAAGATTAATGTTAACTAGCATTACCCGTCGTGGCTTCAACCGCGAATATTCTAGTTGTAAAGAGTACACCTAGCAAAATCTCAATCATGAATTCTATGACTGATTTATCCTTGGTATGAATAATCAGACTTTATCAATTCAGCTACTGGTGCAGTGGTTAGGATTTTGTCATTCCTTCATAGGTATATCAGAGCGAAGTTAGTATTCTGATAATATCACAGACACTGTTAATTTAAGGGCCTTTAAATGTGGTTTTTGGAGACCCTTTATAGTCGGGTGAAAAAAGACCATTCGTACCACACTCACACGTGAAAATTGCGTGAAAAAATTCTAGAGTGCCCCTTGACCCCCTTACGCACATTATTCTGTATAGATTGATGAATTTTACAGCTTAATTTGGTTCAGTGTCAACCTTATAACCTTTTGGAAACTTTCACAGTAATGTAATAATTGGAATTGCATTGCGTCTTACAGAAATAGATGGACCTGTGAGATTCTGTTACCATGGTTACCGTGTTGCATTATTTCATTATTTCATTGTATATATATATGATTTAAGGTATTTATTTAATTGTGAGGCCTTTATAGAGTAAGTGAGTGCGTTTCTCTTACGCATTGGGTTATGCTGAACCTGTAGGTACCCCATATGTGTAGGTTGGAGTTAATGGGACCTTATTTCCGGTACAAAACTGGAATGGGACCTCAGCAGAATAATATAGGGAGGGATAGTGAATCGAAAGTCACTGCTGAGTACATGGGATGTTGCTTCCAGCCAGGTATAATGATATGGAACAACGCATAAAATTTAAAAAAAATGAAGTCATCTAACCTTGGAAAGAATCCTGTTGAATCCTATTAGTCATTTATAATATGTTGTTTACAGATGGTCGAATACTGTAAAAAATATATATAAATGGTAAAATCAACAACTTCGAACAAGACAGAGGATTCCTATTTGTTGGTTAGCTCTGTAGAACTAGCTGTACAAATGGGTAATGTAATTATGACCTAACTCAAGTTAGCCAAGGTATGTTTATAGGTTGTTTAGATAATTCGAGAAATAAACTCCAATTAGTACATTCATGAAACAGGGTGCATCAAATGAAACATGCAAATGTAATGTAATGTAATATGACAATACCGAGATGCAAAGTGAAAATCTGATGGGATTGAAAGCACGATTTAAGAGGCCGAGCGGAAGCAAAAGTTAAAAGGATAAAAACAAATAGTTCCGTGAAGAACTATACAGCCTATTTTCATATATCCTGCTCATGTTAATTGCCTCTATCAACATACAAAATTTCAGTTTAATTGCTGTAACAGATACGTAGATATTGAGAACCGTCTAAATATTTCAGATGGTCGCCAGGTTGGATTTTAATTTTTGTACTATCACATTAAGATTATTGTGTACGTGTGGTATTCAAACTTCTATCGCGTGATTAGAACACAAGAAGTAAAAACGAGATTTTAAAATTACGCACAGCAGCCATCTTGTGATTATGCAAACAATTGAAATAAATTAGATGCCAGTGGATCAACATTTGTATAAGCATTTAACGTGCAACGTTTCACGGCACTCGGATAGTTAATACGCGGAAACGTCCATTTAAATATTTATACATCGCGTCGCCGCCATGTTGGATTTGTGCTCAGCAGGTTACTGAAAGTCCTATAGGTGAACATATGTTCATAGTCTCTATGAACATAAAAAAATCAGTTTGGTTGCTGTAAAAGATTCAGAGATGTTGAGAACCATCTAAATATTTCGGAAGCTCGCAATTTAGGATTGTTATATGTATAGGCCATAGAGTTATGTACCATTCAAGGACAATTATTGCCTAGGTTCATTATTCAAACTTTCACTTCGATCGCATGATTACGACACAAGAAATAAAAACTTAATTTTAAAATTTCGCACAGCCGCCACCTTGAGGTTATGTAAAGAATTGAATTAAATTAGATGGCAGTGCATTACAATCTGCAAAATCAATTACTGTACCACATTTTACTGCGCTCAGAGAGTTAAATCACGAGAAAAGTCTATTAAAATATTTCAAATTCGCTTGATCGCCATGTTCGTTTTGTACTTTTCAGGTTTATCAAATATACATAGGCAAACTTGTATCAGTACTCTTTATCACTGTACAAAATTGCAGGGTGATATCTGTAATAGTTTCGGAGATATAGAATGTCAGTGAATTAATTCGCACAGCCGCCATTTTGAGGTTATGTAAACAATTGAACTAAATTATACTCCAGTGCATTACAATGTGTATAAACATTTGCTGTACCAAGTTTCATTACGTTTGGATAGTTAAATCGCGAGAAAAGTCTATTTAAAGTCTCAACTTCGCTTGACCGCCATGTTGGTTTTGTAGTCACCAGGTTTTTGAAAAACTCATAGGTGAACTTTTAGTAGTGCCCTTTATCACCGCACACAATTTCAGGGTAATAGTTTCGGAGATATTGAATGCTAGTGAAATATTTCACACAGCCGCCATGTTGGATTGGTGAGACGTAACAAAATTTGAAGGGCACGGTCGAGGTTACCGGGAATAGTGCTATGAACTTACCGAGTTTCATTGAAATCGCTCCAGCCGTTTAGAATTTATTAGGGACACACACACACACACACACACACACACGCACACACACACGGACAAAAGGTGATCTCATAAGCCTATTTTTTCAAAATTGAAAATAGGCTAAAAACGCATATGTTTAGTTGTCTTGGTGATGATAGATGCGCTGTTATAGGTCGTAAAAATGCCACATGTGTTAAAAACAACATCGCGCATCAAAATAAAGGGTTTGTTGAAACTTGGCTATAAACTGGGTCTTATTGAGATGAAGTGTTATAACGTATTTATTAAGGTATGAGAAGTGCATTAAGGTCGTAAACATAATTTACATGTGACTCAAAATGAAGAGCAACAAAGCAGAATTACAAAAAAATATGAAAGTTGTTATAATATTAAATGGTGTAATATTTTAATAGTACATTATGCAACGAGCCTATAATGGCTATAATTAAGACACGAGTATTTTTTATAAAACGAGCGTATGCGAGTTTTATAATTTCCATACGAGTGTCTTAATTACCATTATAGGCGAGTTGCATACGACTGTTTATGTTCGACGATAATTATAACTTTATTATATGTTTTAACATAAATATTCATAAATATCTGTTGAGAGTCAGCTACTGGAATTTTGTGATCGCAGAGCGAGCGTTGGGTGTTATACCTTCGTCTTTCAAGAGCTTTGAACGGCCGACGCATGCGCTCTGGGCTTGCAATGCCATATGCAGCCATATGTTTACATCAGCCGACCCTCAGTAATATTGTCACCGCAGTCATTTGAAGACAATGCACTGTGTAGAAATTAGTGTTAGTGATTTTAAGGTACTGTGCTATTTCTTGTCTCATATTCGCCAGTTTATTTACGCGAACATATGGACGGTGGGTATTCCATGTCGGTAATTTATTATAGTTCGATGTTGTGTTTATGTCCGACATGTTGGATTTTGAGCGCATGCGCGAAATTATCGTTACCTAATTGGTCAATCAACGAGCTCTGATTGGCTGGAGAAACTGTATCGTAATGAAAAACGGTGTTATAATGACCATCATTATGATACAGTTTTCAAACACATAATAGTGAGGGTCGAACATAAAAGAATATAATAGGCCTACTAGTTAGAATTGGGGGTGGTGAAATGAAAGAGAATAAAGCAGAATAAGGAAGTTCAATTCGTTATCTACGGGGGATGCTGTCTTGTCGGACTATATTGGGTACAAATCGACAAACGTTAGTAGAAGGGGGTTCATATCGTTAATAGTTGCATGAAGATTATGACAAGCACCTAATTTTTGGTTGATGTAATGTAAATATCTATTATTAAAAGCATGCCTCACATCCTACCTTTATCTATTAAACGAATCTGTTTTTATTACTATTCCTGGGTGTCTGAGATTGTGTATTACCAACCAATATCTTATCTTTCGTAGTCGCCAGAAACATCTCTCCTCGCCCTATCGTCTTAATACTTCTTCATTTATTACCCTATCTTCATCATTCTCCTGTAACACCAAATTTCAAATGTTTCTATGCACCTCTTTACTGCTGCGCCAACAGTCCAAACTACACTTACACAGAGTTGCACGCTCCAGACAAAGGCTTTGGAAAATGACTTTCCAATGCCTAAATTTATATTTTTGGAAACGGATTTCTATTCTGTAGAAATGCTTTCCTTGCCTTAGTCAGCCTACTTTTTATATTCTCTTTGCTTAGTCCCTCTCTGGTTATTTTTCTTCCTAAGAAGCAGGAGTCTCCTACTTTCTTTAGCTTTTACCTGCCAATTTGACATCAAAAGAGGCTTCCTTATTTATTTCGGCTGCATTCTATTTGTTTTACATTAATTCACTTTCGCACATGTCTATCAAGAGCTATAAAATGATTTAACCTTTTGGATAAACCAAGTTAAGGCGAATCAGTGAACAGTGATTAATGGTGCAGCTTAATTATCGAAAATCCAAAACAGTCTAGCGACGAAATGGGATTTTTAGGTAGATTTCAATAGAAAGCTAACTATTGCAATGGGTACCATGTTTAGACTTCCGGAAAATTTCGACATATCTTCGCGTTTCACATCCCCCAGACCCCAAAACCACCGTCAGTTCAAAAGTTTATATATAATTTATGTATGTATATCTCTTATATAAAAACAAGTGTCCTGACTGACTGACTGACTGACTGACTGACTGACTCATCATCGCCCAGCCAAAACTATTAAAGTTAGAAACATGAAATTTTGGGGATATGTTCGTGGTAAGTCGAAAACGCGCACTAAGAAAGGATTTTTGGATATTCAGGTTCTAAAGGTGTCTTAAGGGGGTACACATGCATTTCATTGAATAGCAATATCTCCGGCTTGGTTTCATTGAGGGACGTGATACTCGGCATATAAACGTATCATTAAAAATAAGAAGACACGTGTCTGAGGGTTTTTCGATGTGGTGTATATTATGAGGTGAAAGGGGTGAAAAGTGGGGGTTGAAGGGTTCCTAACGGAGCGTGTATCTCTTAAACGACATAGGCGAGGAGTTTGAAACTCAGCGGAAAAAAATCAGCTTAAAAAATAAGTAAATAGGTGTTTGACCGTTTTTTCATAAATCGAATTTAAGGGGCCCATGGGGAGGGGTGAAATTCTGAAAAAAAGAAATTGAAAGATACAAAGTCCTGACTCACTCATCATCGCCCAGCCTAAATTATTGAAGTTAGAAACAAGACATTTTGGGGATATGATCATTATATGTCCAAACCGTCCACTAAGGGAGGTTTTTCGGATATTCAGGTTCTAAAGGGGTGTTAAGGGGGTAAAACCTGCATTTCATTGAATAACAATAACTCCGGATTGGTTTCATTTGTGGATGTGATACTCGGCATATAAACTGATCATTAAAAATAAGAAGACACGTGTCTGAGGGTTTTTCGATGTGGTGTATATTATGAGGTGAAAGGGGTGAAAAGTGGGGGTTGAAGGATTCCTAACGGAGCGTGTATCTCCTAAACGACATAGGCGAGGAATTTGAACTCAGACGAAAAACATCAGACTAAAAGATAAGTAAATAGGTGTTGACCGTTATTTTTTTCATAAATCAAATTTGAGGGGCCCATGGGAAGGGGTGAAATTCTGGGGGGGGGGGACAGGAAAGAAAGTGTCCTAACTGATTGACTGACTCACTCACTCTTCAATCTCAGGGAGTGAAAGCTGCTTAAAAATAAGTAAATAAGTGTTCGACAGTTTCTTTTTCATAAATCAAATTTAAGGGGTTCATGGGGAGGGGTGAAATTCTGGAGAAAAATAAATGAAAGAAAATGTCCTGACTCACTCACTCACTCACTCACTCATCATCGCCCAGCCAAAATTAATGAAGTTAGAAACATGACATTTTGGGGATATGTTCGTTGCATGTCAAAACCGTACACTAAGGGAGGATTTTCGGATATTCAGGTTCTAGAGGGGTCTTAAGGGGGTTGAACCTGCATTTTATTAATTAACAATATATCACTAGTGGTTTCATATGTGGATGTGATACTCGGCACATAAACTAATCATTAAAAATAAGCACACATGTGTCTAAGGGTTTTTCGATGTGGTGTAAATTATAAGGTGAAAGGGGTGAAAAGTGGGGGTTGAAGGTTTCCTAACGGAGCGTGTATCTCTTAAAAGACATAGGTGAGAAGTTTGAAACTCAGCGGAAAAAATCAGCTTAAAAATTAAGTAAATCGGTGTTCGAAAGTTTTTTCATAAATTCAACTTAAGGGGCCGATGGTGTGGGGTGAAATTCTGGGGGGAAAAGGAGAGAAAGTGTCCTAACTGACTGACTAACTCACTCACTCATCAAACTCAGGGGAAAAAGTCAGCTTAAAAAATAAGTTAATAGGTGTTCGAGCGTTTCTTCATAAATTCAATTTAAGGGGCCCATGGGGAGGGGTAAAATTCTGATAAAAATAATTGAAAGAAAATGACCTGATTGACCCACTCACTCATCATCGCCCAGCCAAAATTATAGAAGTTAGAAACATGAAATTTTGGGGATATGTTCATTGTATGTCGAAAACGTCCACTAAGGAAAGATTTTTGGATATTCAGGTTCTAAATGGGTGTTAAGGGGGTAAACCTGCATTTCATTGAATAACAATATCTCACGAGTGGTTTCATTTGGGGATGTGATACTTGGCATATAAACCAATCATTAAAAATAAGCTGACACATGTCTAATGATTTTTCGATGTTGTGTATATTAAGAGTAAAGGGGTGAAAAGTGGGGGTTGAAGGATTCCTAACGGAGCGTGCATCTCCTAAACGACATAGGCGATGAGTTTGAAACTCAGAGGAAAACAATCAGCTTAATAATAATAAATAAATAAATAAATAAATAAATAAATACATACATACATAAATAAATAATTTAATAAATAGGTGTTCGACCGTATTTTCATAAATCCAATTTAAGGGGCTCATGGGGAGGGGTGAAATTCTGGAAGAAAAACGTCCACTAAGGAAGGAATTTTGGATATTCACTCTCATCGACCAACCAAAACTATTAAAGTTAGAAGAATGATATCTTGGGATTATGTTTGTTGTGCGTCGAAAAGTCTACTAAGGAGGGATATTTGGACATTCAAGTTCTAAAGGGGTGTGAACGGGGTTAAACCTGGATTTCATTGAAGAACAATATGACACGACTATGACGCGAGCGAAGCCGCGGGTACCTGCTAGTGTATATATATATCTATCAGTTTCTTGTGGACACGATAACTGCCGTACTTTTGCACCAATCACTTTGAAATTTTTACCAAATATGTATACCTATAAAATCTCGGTTGAATTCTTTACTGGGCTAAATCGGTCGAAGGGGGTGAAAATGGGGGGCTATTTTCGAAAAAGTGAAATATTGCTATAACTCTCTTAATATGCGAAATATCGAATCCGTTCAAAGTTCATACTATGTGTCGGATAAAGCCCAAAATTGTATGTTTGAAGAGTTTTTTCATAGCACCAACCATTGACCAAAGGGGTGGGAAAAGTGGGTTTTTCGGGAAACATTAATCATATCTCTCTTAATAGGCACAATATCAAAACCGAACAAAATGGACAATATTCCCCTAATAATTACCTAACTCTTTTGTCTGAAAGAATTTTTGATATGACCCACCATTACGCCAAGGGATGAGAAAAATGATTTCGGAATTATAAGAAAATGCCAAGAGCCATCAGACGATGCCATGACAACGCACTTGCACGAGATCAGATTCAGATTTCCATCTGACTAAGTGTGAAGCGGCTTCGGTGACGTAACTGGTAGCATGCTGAACTTCTATGCCCAAGGTTGCGGTTTCAAAGCCCGCCGAAGTCGTCAGATTTTCTAAGAGCGCTAAAAATCCCTCAGTATGCTTTCCTTGCAGGGGAAATTCCAACGTTCGTTGCGAGTTGCTGGTTGCGGTGGCATCTAGTAGCAAAGTTCACAGCTAGGTGTCGTTGACGGTAGTATCTGGTAGCAATATTAGGAACTACTGCTTGAAATTGACCGTCTATAGTCCTTACCTGAACTACAGACTAATACAGCCATCACAATTCACACCGATTATCAGACAGATTCTACCCTCACCCATAGTACACGGGGCCACATGACCGCGTTGTCGCAGCCCCTAAACTGAGGAACCAACCAAAATCTCTGCGGGAGATATAATTTTGCGTGAAGAAGTAACAGACCGTTACATAGTTACACATCAGTGTCGAAACCTTGCATAAGGACAGTGTGACCACAAGTATAACAAGAAGTTTCGTGACGAACTAAAGAGCCTACTTTTCTTAAAATTTAAGATTCATGTCAATGATTAATCTATATGGATCTATCTATAATAATGACGAATTTAAGTTGGTAATATAGAAATTTCTAATTAGTTCGAAATACTGTATAACTGGCATAAAGTAGCCTAATAGAGAACTACAGTTGGCAGCCCTGGTGACTGAATATATTCTTAGTTCCATCTCTTAAGGTACAGAATACAAAATTTGGTTGAAGTCCAATGGATAGCATGGACGTTACATGCAGTTAAACACTGGATCTAACAGCGCGCGTAAAATCATGTTGTCAACAATGACATACATATTGGTCAGAAATAATCTGAAATAATATGATCTATTGTTGTGTCAATTTTGAATGAAATCCATTAGTTAGTATAGAAGTTACATGCATTTTAAAATTGGACCTATCAGCAGGCTTAGAATCATGTTGGCAGCACTGACGTATAATCGTTACTCCAAATTAATCTAGAATGCCAGGTAATATACGTGTGCATAATTTAAAGCTGTCGGCTTGCATACTTTCTGATATATTGGTATTTGGATCAAATAAATTGAGAGCATTTATTAACAGTTGGCAGCCCTGGTGGATCTTAAGAATACGTTCAGTCATATCTGTTTATGTACACATAGCACATACGAAATGTGGTTGAAATCCAATTGATTGTGTAGAAGTTATATGCATTTAAAATTTGGACCTATCAGCAGGCTTAAAATTATTTTGGCAACACTGTGATGTATGGCCTCCTGGAAATTAAACTGAAATATTATTATCTATACGTGTTCCAATTTTGAAATAGCTCTCATTCATGCCTTCCAAGTTATCCGACATGGAGCTCAAACTTCAATTGCGATTTTTCAGAAAGTGGTTGCACTGACATCATTTTCAAATATGGCCGTGAGATATTCAGGTATAGATCTTTACTCCTACCAAATTTTGTTTTGACTGCTGCGGCCGTTTAGGAGTTGATAGGGGGGGGGGCACACACACACAGCCAGACAGGCAGACAGAAGGACAGACAGACACACATTTGCCCGAACTCAAAAGTCTACTTTTTCCTAATTTTTTCAAAATGTGAAAAGTAGACTAAATATAGTTGCTATGACTTATGACTCGACCCTCGTATATACTGTGAGTTCAAGAATTGTTCAGCATGGAAAGTTCTACATATAACTCCGGGACAGCATATCTCTACCTTTAATAGTTCGCCCACAATACAGTAAGTGTTTTTAAGTTTTATTTTTTTCCAACTATCTCCATACAGTGGAAATTTAAATTTCTAGCTTCGGAGCGAGTCAACGAGCTATCGAGCGAGCCTATAATCAGCATCAAACTGTCGAGTCGTGTCGAGTTAAGACTTCAGAGAAGATTATATGTGTTTGGAGTTTCGTTGTTCACCTCAGCTTTTCTCAATGGCGTCTGGGACCCGCCGTCCGTGCACCTGGTGTATTCTTTGCATACACGGTACCTGAGATATAATTTTTATTGCTCTTTGCATGTTCATTTCTTCCCTCCTCTTTGTCAAACACCAACAGTGATCTTCTGTTTTCTCCTTGATAGGCAAATCTCTTATGTCTCCATAAGTCTGTTCTAGATATATAACTTCTGTGACCCACCTAGCGTCATCTCGCAGCGAATCTCTGAAGCTCCTCAATTCTTCCTGGTGCTAGAGGACTTACTTATCCATTTGGCCACCAGATCCTGTTACCATCGCCAGCTATTTTCTCCTTGAGCAAGAGGACCACGTCTACTTCTTTACTCACCATGCTGCGCTAGTATCATCTGTTATCAACTCTTTGAAGACCAGCTCACCAAGAGAAGATCATTTTTTGTTATAACATTGGCAATGTTTATATGTTCTCCTTTTGTTTCCTACCCCCCACTCTTTTTCCCTTCCTTGGTCCCTCCGTGCTCGGTTGAGCAGGTCTCACTTCTCAGTCGGCAGTTGACTCGATCAGTTAAAGCTCCTCTCGAGCTAGCCTCCTCAAACCAAGAGGCACACTCTCTTCTACGCCATGTTGGCAAGGTAGTTGTCATCAAAGGAAACTTCGCCTTCAACATGAAATCAAGATAAGTACCATTTTAAAGGTTTTAACCTCATCTTCATCAATTTTATCTACATGCTTTTATTGATTATTTTATAGACAGCGTGAGATTACTTGTGGGGCGGTAATCATTCTTCGCGGGATTTTCCATGTTGGGCTTTTGTCTAATCAAGCCAATCTTGGTGAAAAGCAGCATTTCTTATGCTTGCAAAATGAGAAATCCTCTCACTACGTGGGATATTATCTAATACCCGCTGTCTATAAATTATAAAGCTAGTTCCTCCGCTGGATTAACTTTGACTCCATTCTTCTATAAAGATCGTTCTGGAACTTTCCAGATCTGGTACTCTATCTGCGAGGCTTGCCGTCAGGTATTTTTCACTCACTTGTGAAAATACTAGTTAAAATGAGGAATCTTCCTTAAATTACTGCAATAGCTAACTTTCGTCCACCGTTGGGATGTTCTATGGCGCATTTAACTGTAATCCACCATTTTCTCCAGCAATAGACTCTCGCCTACTTAGTGCAACCAGTTCTTTCCAGCATTGTAAAAACTTTCTTTCTCATGAACTTTCGAGTTTCTACAGTGAACTTTGCATCAATCTTTACAGACTATAGTGATAATCAGTGCTTGTTCCACTTTTCTACCGCGTCGCGATCGTCCGTTTATATTAAATACGGCCATGAACATTTTTTCCTCCATCCCTATTTCTCTTTCCTAAACCTCTTACTAACAATCTGTAATAAACTTTTAAATTTAGGTCTGTTTCAATAAGGTGTCACTCACGAAGTGCCCTTCCAACTTTGCTAGTTTAACATTAATTAAATTCTGTATAATTACGTGTGTGACACACGATTCAAATTCACATTGTTCCTTTCCTATAATCAGGGAAAACAATTCCTTAAACTCTTGAGCGAGTCATGTTCAGGTTTCACGAAATGGAAACTGTCCCATTTGGCTAGTGATTCCTTTTCAAACTTGGGAAGTCTAGAACCTTCCTTTTAACTTTCTTCAGGTTTCACAGTAAGTGACCTGCCCTCTTTCGTATAATTCCCATATAGTAATTCTGTATAAATATAAGAAGTTGTAGGAACTTCTATCTTATTTTTCATGTTTTTATTATTGTTATTTTCGAAGTTGTCACTTTCTCTAGAACATTCTCTCAAGAATTTCTTAAGGTGCACTCTTTGTACTCCAATTCACGTTCAAATTTTAATTACTTCATTGTTTATTTGTTTAAATCTTATAAAGATTTTAGAAACATGTAAGGTTTGAAACCTTGTAAATTGTCAATTGCCTGGAGCAAACGTTTAATGTTGAGAGGTCTGCGACCCTATTTGTTAAAAAGTTCAAATGAACTATGTTTGTCAAAATTATATCACATAATTGTTAATTTCCTCAAACTTCTTTGAATTGTTAAATAAATGAAGCGTTTCCTTTCGCTTTTTCATTTACGAATACAAAGTTTAGGCAAAATCCTGTCTTCCTTGACTCTCCTCACTCAATGACATTAAAATCAGCAATAGGGCTTTCACCATTTGTTGCATTTGAGCAAGAACTCTTAATTTTCACCTCACTAAAGTTCTTTTTAGCTTTAATAGCTAATTCTAATTGGCCAGTAAGGCAAGTAAAGCTCGCTAAGCCAGCTACCTGCTTGTGGAGACCCTCTCCGAACACTTATGGTCAGTTTTCGAAAAGATAAGTGTTTCCTTTTGTCTAAACTTTTAGCCGGCTCCTCGCTGAGTAAAAGCTTAGCCATTTTCCAATGCAACCATTGGTTCATTTACCAAGATTACTCCATAAGGCATAATCTTTTATCATTTTCCTTCTTAGAGACACTGGGTCGCCCTTACAGGAACTCCAAAATTTTGGAAATTAGAAATACCAAACCTGAGTTAAATCATTGGCATTCTTCGAATTATTTTGTAAAACCTAATTTCTTTGAGAAGACATACAGTAAATTTGTTACTATCAGTCTTGCCAGACCATCACCCTTCCCTATAGTAGTTTCATACATGCTTGGGAGGAAATACACTAAAGCCTCTCTCTTGCAAATCGCCCAAGTCCCGGCTGCGGTTCCCGTTAGCTTCGACCAAGTTCGTACCTACTTTAGGTATCAAAGAGTTAATTTTCAGTGGCAACTGCATCTAAAGGTATTTAAAGCTAAACTTATTAATTTTGTGGGACTCTCCTCCCATTTTCTATCCTTTTTCTCCAATCCAAAATCTATTTCCTTCTCTTAATCTTCTTCCCTTGGTGGGTGGGTTATTCCTCAGCCAATAAACTACCCAAAATTTGGTGCCGAAACCCGGGAGAGCCCATTTTTTCTTTTTTCTTAAAAAAAAGTGTCATTTGACAATACTTTGCATATTACTAATATCTGCTTTGAATTTTTCAGCTATAATTACATCATGCAAAGCCTGTGAACGGGAAAGAGGCCGCCCCTGTCTCCTTTGGTGTGTCCCGTTCTTTCTACTCATTCGCTGCTGCCAGCTTGACAGCATTTCCAAGGTTCCACAGTTTCGTGAGTTACATTTTCATCTACCTTTTTTAATATGGCTCCCACTGATAAGGATAAGGATGAAAAACTTACTTCTAAACGAGCATCCTATAAAGGGCAAATTACCCGATTCAGAAGGTACATAAAAGAATTAGATCCCTCGGAAGCGCAATTAGATTTGTTGAAACATCGTGTAAAGGATTTTGAACGTTCTTATGAAAACTACTGTAACATTCAAACTGAAATAGAAACTTGCATGCTCAATCAAACAGAAGATCGTGTCGAAATAGAAAACCTATATTACGAAGGCATAGGTTCTGCTTTCAAAATAATACGCCAACTCGAAGAGGAGCAGAAAAAGGACGCTTCTGTTCTTGGTTCCCTTCACGAACCACAAACTTCTTTCCGTGAGGGTACTCACAAGCCCAAACCAACTTTGCCTAAAATTGATTTACCCCATTTCTCTGGAGATGAATCCACTTGGGATTCTTTCTATGAATTATTTTGCTCCCTTGTTCATGACAATGAAGACATTCAAGTCATTTACAAGTTTCATTACTTGAGATCTATCCTCCGAGGTCAAGCTTTGCAGTTGGTCGAAGCACTTCCCCTACGTGCCAAAAATTACCCCATTGCCTTTAACTTATTAAAGGAAAGATATGGAAATTTACGTTTACGTATTCAACGCCATATGAAGGCTCTATTTAACCTACCTGCGTCACAGCACAATGACGTCACTAGTTTGCGTACTTTACTTGACACTACCCAACACCACGTTAAAGCTTTGTCCCAATTAGATCAACCGACTGAACATTGGGATACTTTCCTAATACATGTAGTAGTCTCTAAAGTTGATGCTGCTACCCTCAAAGCTTGGGAAATTGAACTTTCTAAAGATGACGACTACACTTACGAGCATTTAGTTACTTTCATAAACGCTAGATGCCAACTTTTAACCGCTCTAGCTAATCAAAGTGAACCTTCATCTCCTAGTTCCAAATTCGAATTAATGTCCATCAAACCCAAAAGTGAACGCTCAGCGTCCAATACCCAAAAACCCGGGTCCAGCTCATCCAAATTTAAATCAAACACTACTGGTTACCCAACTAGGTCTAGTGAACGTCGTGTTGCTAGCTCTATTGTTTTAAACACGCAAAGCAAACCTCGCAAAAGTTTAAATGAACCTGTAAAGTGCATACTTTGTAAAGATCCCCATGCCCTACACCTCTGCAAATCTTTTAAAGAAATGTCAGTCGACGACAGACGAAAATTAGTCGCTCAAAACAAACATTGTTTCAACTGCCTAGCGCCCACGCATTCTGCTTCTAACTGTAAGTCCACAAGACTTTGCTACCATTGTGAAAAGGCTCATCATACTTTGCTACATCGTCATGATCAGGCAAGGTCATCGACAGCATCTACTTCTCCGAAAAATGATAGTACTAACAGTTCTAATGCTTCATCGTACATTCAAAATGCCAAGTCCATTCGCAGTGCTCAAGTATTGTTGTCTACTCTCCAAATCGAAGTTCAGGATAACTTTCGCAACTGGGTCCGTGCACGCGGTCTTCTAGACTCAGCGGCAACTCATGATTTTGTGTCTAATTCCTTGATTAGAAAACTAGGTCTACCTGTAAACCCCACTTCTATCAACGTGTGAGGCATTAACAGCTCAAAATCGCAAGCTTTACAATTCTCAAAGCTAACTATAAGAGATACTTGTCATAGAAACAACTTTCTTAAACTTAATTGTCTAATTCTCAATAGCATTGGAGAAGACACTCCAAGTCACTCTGTGGATATTTCAGGGTTAAACATTCCCTCGCATTTAAGGCCAGCTGATCCTTTTTTCAATATGCAAAACCCTATTGACATACTCTTTAGTGCCAATGTTTTCTGGAATTGCCTACGTAAACAGGTTCGTAAGTTATCCTCAAACGTGGTCGCCAGATACACTAATTTTGGATGGATCGTCACCGGTCAACTTCCCCATTATTTTCCTCAACCCGCATCGCAATGTTACTTCTCCAATACTGACCTGGAACAGTTCTGCAGGCTTGAAAATGTTGATTCTCCTAATGTAACCTCTTCAGAAAATGAATTCTGTGAGCAACTTTTTTTGAACACCACCACTCGTTCTTCTGATGGCCGGTTCGTTGTTCAAATGCCAAGATTACACAATCCTCCTAAACTTATCAACTCTCAGCCTAAAGCTCGAAAAGCTCTCTTTGCTATCGAGAGCAAATTCAAAAAGGAACCTCTTGTTAAACAACAGTACACTGATTTCATGGATGAGTATGAAAGCTTAGATCATATGGAAGTTGTTAACAAATCTGATGATGAATTGCACCCCCCCAATTGAAACGGTTTATTTAAATCATCATCCCGTGTGGAAAAACCCTCTTGTAAAAGATAAAATTCGAGTTGTTTTCAATGGTTCATCACCCGACGTTAATGGCAACAGCCTTAACGACACTCTTTATTCTGGTCCTGCTATTCAATCAGATTTATCTGCTATACTCTTAAACTTTCGATTATTTCCCATAGCTGTCATAGCCGACATAAAACAGATGTACCGTCAAGTGTTAATTCAACCAGAACAACGAGATCTTCAAAGAATCTTGTGGCGTGATGAAACCAGTAAGCCCATTAAGGTATTTCGCTTGAAAACGGTTACTTATGGCTTAAAACCCTCTGCTTTCCTTGCTATCCGATCCCTACACTTGCTAGCCTCTCAAGATGGTCATTTATTTAACCCCAAAGCCTCTGAAGCACTAACTACGTCATTCTATGTTGACGATTATTTGCAATCCTTCCCCTCTTTGGAGGAAGCTTCTTTTGTATCTTTAGAACTTCAGGCATTACTAAGGAATGGAGGTTTCCCACTCCATAAGTGGAACTCCAACTCCCCTGAGTTTCTCGCTCAGTTTCCCATTGAAGACGTAGATCCTTCTTCTGCCGAAATTTGTGGAAACTCCGAATCTATAAAAACTCTAGGAGTTCACTGGTGCACTAGCACTGACACTCTTATCTATAAAGTTTCGCTTGCAGAAGAGCTTCCTAATACAAAAAGACAAATTCTCTCTGAAATTGCAAAAATTTTTGATCCACTTCAATTCCTTGCCCCAGTTATCGTCATAGCCAAACTCTTCATGCAAGAGCTGTGGTCGCTTAAATGTGAATGGGATGACACTGTCCCTCTTTCTTTTCTTAATCGTTGGCTCTCGTTTCGCAGCAATTTGCTGGATCTTTCCCTTATTGAAATTCCCAGGAATTTAATCAGCTCTCATTCTAATGCATCTTTTTCCCTTCATGTGTTCGCGGACAGTTCCGAAAAAGCTTATGGTTGCTGTGCATATTTAGTTCATCACGATTCACTCTATGGATCTCCAGTTTCCAACCTTGTTTGTGCCAAATCGAAGGTCGCTCCTCTTAAAACTATCACTTTGCCTAGGCTCGAACTGTGCGCTGCACTCATGGCTGCAGAACTTGTCAAGAAATTACGGGAAGTATTGAAAGTCGAATTCTCGCAAATCTATCTCTGGAGCGATTCCATGATCGCCCTTTCTTGGATCGCCAAGAACCCCTCTCACTGGCAAACTTTCGTTGCAAACAGGGTTTCCAAAATTCAAACTCTTTCTTCTGGATGTCAATGGAGGCATGTTCCCAGTGCGGATAATCCAGCCGATATTATCTCTCGTGGTTGTTTACCCTCTCAATTGGCAGCTTCCCAATTGTACTGGCATGGGCCCTCGTGCTAATCGAAGAATCTTCTTCATGGCCTTCTAAACCTCCAGCTACAAAATTCAACTTGCCTGACGCTAAAGTACCTTTATCCATTGCTTCGTGTCTTGTTTCCAACGCTTCTCATCCTTTGTTGTCCTGCTATTCTTCTTTTCATAAATTACTACGAATTGTCGCCTATCTCCTTAGATGGAAATATCTTGTGATTGACCAACCTCTTCTCCTTAAACCACACCTTACCAATCATGAATTGAATCTCGCTACCATTAAGGTTTTACAACTGACACAGCAAGAAGCCTTTTCTTCTGAATTGTCTTTGCTTTCTTCTAAAAGAGATCTTCCCAAATCCAGCCGTCTTCGTGCTTTAGCCCCGTTTCTTGATGACCATGGGTTACTCAGGGTAGGTGGAAGGCTCTCGCAATCTTTACTCTCTGAGGACAAAAAGCATCCCGTTATTTTGCCTTCCAAACATCACGTAACTTCCTTAATTATACGTGACTTTCATTACCGTCATCTTCATGTTGGTACACGCACTCTGCTTTGCCTCTTAAGGGAAAAGTACTGGATTATAAATGGAATTCATGAAGTTTCTTCTGTAATTCACAAGTGCATTCCTTGTTTCAAAGCGAAACCTAAAATCAATACTCAATTAATGAGCGATCTGCCCTCTTTTCGCTCTTCTCCTATACGCCCATTTGCTTTAACTGGCGTGGACTATATGGGTCCGTTCCAATATCAACGAAACTCTCCTGAAGCTAAACGCAAATTGTTTGGTAAGCTTTATGTTTCTCTCTTTGTTTGCATGGTTACCGGCGCAATCCACTTGGAACTAGTAACGAATGCTTCTACTTCTTATTTTTTATCAGCTGTCTCTCGCTTCACCGCTAGGCGTGGTGTTCCTTCAGAGATGTTCTCTGATAACGCTTCCACCTTTCAGGGCGCAGCTTCCCTGTGGAAAAAAGCTCTCACTTCCTCTCCTGCCATGGAACAAATCTCTAATTTTTCCTACTCAAAGGGTTTCAAATGGCGCTTTATACCTCCTTACGCTCCTCATCATGGTGGTAGGTGGGAATCTTGCGTAAAGCTCACTAAACGTCATTTAAGAAAAGTCTTAGGTAATCGAATTCTGACTTACGAAGAATTCAATTCACTGTCTGTTCTGATTGAAGGTGTTGTTAACTCTCGCCCTTTAACTCCGCTTTCCAATGACCCTGATGACCTACTTCCACTCACCCCTGGTCACTTCCTTATCGGCACTTCTCTTTCTGCCCCTCCTCCTCTTCCCAATTCTTACAGGGATTTTAATCTACCGATTGTTTGGCGTAAACTTGAAGCCCTCCGTAATTCTTTTTGGAAGAGATGGAACTTGGAATATTTAACTTCCTTGCAACGGAGGCAGAAGTGGTTTCTTTCCAGTCCCGACATTAAAGTGGGTGACTTGGTCTTGGTTAGGGATGTTTCTCCCCCTCTAGTCTGGACTTCCGGTAGAGTGACCAAGTGTTATCCTGGAAGAGATGGGAGAGTCAGGGTGGTCAGAGTCTTGACCATTAACGGTTCGATTACAAGACCCCTGTCTTTGATCGCTCCTCTTCCATTAAATGTGTAACTGCTTATTTGCTCTCTGTTGGTGTTTCCCCCCAGTATGGTGTATTCTTTGCATACACGGTACCTGAGATATAATTTTTATTGCTCTTTGCATGTTCATTTCTTCCCTCCTCTTTGTCAAACACCAACAGTGATCTTCTGTTTTCTCCTTGATAGGCAAATCTCTTATGTCTTCATAAGTCTGTTCTAGATATATAACTTCTGTGACCCACCTAGCGTCATCTCGCAGCGAATCTCTGAAGCTCCTCAATTCTTCCTGGTGCTAGAGGACTTACTTATCTATTTGGCCACCATATCCTGTTACCATCGCCAGCTATTTTCTCCTTGAGCAAGAGGACCACGTCTACTTCTTTACTCACCATGCTGCGCTAGTATCATCTGTTATCAACTCTTTGAAGACCAGCTCACCAAGAGAAGATCATTTTTTGTTATAACATTGGCAATGTTTATATGTTCTCCTTTTGTTTCCTACCCCCCACTCTTTTTCCCTTCCTTGGTCCCTCCGTGCTCCGTTGAGCAGGTCTCACTTCTCAGTCGGCAGTTGACTCGATCAGTTAAAGCTCCTCTCGAGCTAGCCTCCTCAAACCAAGAGGCACACTCTCTTCTACGCCATGTTGGCAAGGTAGTTGTCATCAAAGGAAACTTCGCCTTCAACATGAAATCAAGATAAGTACCATTTTAAAGGTTTTAACCTCATCTTCATCAATTTTATCTACATGCTTTTATTGATTATTTTATAGACAGCGTGAGATTACTTGTGGGGCGGTAATCATTCTTCGCGGGATTTTCCATGTTGGGCTTTTGTCTAATCAAGCCAATCTTGGTGAAAAGCAGCATTTCTTATGCTTGCAAAATGAGAAATCCTCTCACTACGTGGGATATTATCTAATACCCGCTGTCTATAAATTATAAAGCTAGTTCCTCCGCTGGATTAACTTTGACTCCATTCTTCTATAAAGATCGTTCTGGAACTTTCCAGATCTGGTACTCTATCTGCGAGGCTTGCCGTCAGGTATTTTTCACTCACTTGTGAAAATACTAGTTAAAATGAGGAATCTTCCTTAAATTACTGCAATAGCTAACTTTCGTCCACCGTTGGGATGTTCTATGGCGCATTTAACTGTAATCCACCATTTTCTCCAGCAATAGACTCTCGCCTACCTAGTGCAACCAGTTCTTTCCAGCATTGTAAAAACTTTCTTCCTCATGAACTTTCGAGTTTCTACAGTGAACTTTGCATCAATCTTTACAGACTATAGTGATAATCAGTGCTTGTTCCACTTTTCTACCGCGTCGCGATCGTCCGTTTATATTAAATACGGCCATGAACATTTTTTCCTCCATCCCTATTTCTCTTTCCTAAACCTCTTACTAACAATCTGTAATAAACTTTTAAATTTAGGTCTGTTTCAATACGGTGTCACTCACGAAGTGCCCTTCCAACTTTGCTAGTTTAACATTAATTAAATTCTGAATAATTACGTTTGTGACACACGATTCAAATTCACATTGTTCCTTTCCTATAATCAGGGAAAACAATTCCTTAAACTCTTGAGCGAGTCATGTTCAGGTTTCACGAAATGGAAACTGTCCCATTTGGCTAGTGATTCCTGCTCAAACTTGGGAAGTCTAGAACCTTCCTTTTAACTTTCTTCAGGTTTCACAGTAAGTGACCTGCCCTCTTTCGTATAATTCCCATATAGTAATTCTGTATAAATATAAGAAGTTGTAGGAACTTCTATCTTATTTTTCATGTTTTTATTATTGTTATTTTCGAAGTTGTCACTTTCTCTAGAACATTCTCTCAAGAATTTCTTAAGGTGCACTCTTTGTACTCCAATTCACGTTCAAATTTTAATTACTTCATTGTTTATTTGTTTAAATCTTATAAAGATTTTAGAAACATGTAAGGTTTGAAACCTTGTAAATTGTCAATTGCCTGGAGCAAACGTTTAATGTTGAGAGGTCTGCGACCCTATTTGTTAAAAAGTTCAAATGAACTATGTTTGTCAAAATTATATCACATAATTGTTAATTTCCTCAAACTTCTTTGAATTGTTAAATAAATGAAGCGTTTCCTTTCGCTTTTTCATTTACGAATACAAAGTTTAGGCAAAATCCTGTCTTCCTTGACTCTCCTCACTCAATGACATTAAAATCAGCAATAGGGCTTTCACCATTTGTTGCATTTGAGCAAGAACTCTTAATTTTCACCTCACTAAAGTTCTTTTTAGCTTTAATAGCTAATTCTAATTGGCCAGTAAGGCAAGTAAAGCTCGCTAAGCCAGCTACCTGCTTGTGGAGACCCTCTCCGAAAACTTATGGTCAGTTTTCTAAAAGATAAGTGTTTCCTTTTGTCTAAACTTTTAGCCGGCTCCTCGCTGAGTAAAAGCTTAGCCATTTTCCAATGCAACCATTGGTTCATTTACCAAGATTACTCCATAAGGCATAATCTTTTATCATTTTCCTTCTTAGAGACACTGGGTCGCCCTTACAGGAACTCCAAAATTTTGGAAATTAGAAATACCAAACCTGAGTTAAATCATTGGCATTCTTCGAATTATTTTGTAAAACCTAATTTCTTTGAGAAGACATACAGTAAATTTGTTACTATCAGTCTTGCCAGACCATCACCCTTCCCTATAGTAGTTTCATACATGCTTGGGAGGAAATACACTAAAGCCTCTCTCTTGCAAATCGCCCAAGTCCCGGCTGCGGTTCCCGTTAGCTTCGACCAAGTTCGTACCTACTTTAGGTATCAAAGAGTTAATTTTCAGTGGCAACTGCATCTAAAGGTATTTAAAGCTAAACTTATTAATTTTGTGGGACTCTCCTCCCATTTTCTATCCTTTTTCTCCAATCCAAAATCTATTTCCTTCTCTTAATCTTCTTCCCTTGGTGGGTGGGTTATTCCTCAGCCAATAAACTACCCAGCACCTTTTAAGCTTACGCTGCTAAAATGCCAAAGATACCGGGCGAAACCGGGACGGGTTGCTAGTTGTCCAATAAAAGAAATCGATTGTGTGATGTAATCGATAAATATTCAATAGAAACACAGACTCACGTCAATGTTGAGGATGATATTGGCGCTGATGACATGTTTACACATAATGAGGGTATAAAACTATAGTTGTTGTAGTTAATTCTTTTGGGGGCTTTACAATACCGTGGTGCTTGCCACGGAGGGTGAGTGGTTAACGTGTCGGTCTACTAACCCCAAGCTTGCAAGTTCGCTCCTGGCCGTGGTAAGTGATTTTTGAAAGGCGGCAAAAATTACGACACCAACATATCATACGATGTTGGCATGTAAAGAACCCATTTGAATTGAGTAGGCCGTGTTCATAATGGCAAAATTAATCTCGGCAGTTTCCGCCAACAAAAAAGTTCCTCATTTCTCTACTAGAAAGCGCTATAGTGTTCGAGCTTAGATATCTAACCTCCTTGACTTTCATAGTGCTTCAAGGAACAACGGAATTTGACATGCAAGCTATCCTCTGGGTGTCAAATAACAAACCTTGCACCCGGCCACCGAGGCCATACGATATTATTATTATTATTATTATTATACCGTGGTCATGTAGCCCCGTGTACGTTTGTGTGATATCCAGCGTCACTTTGATACCCATACTAGTGTGTGTATTTTTATTTAGGTAGGATTTGGGTATATTCATGGCTGTCATCGCGGAGGCTCAGGTTCAATTCCCGGCTCTGTCAAGAATGGTAATTCTGGTCAGAGGACTGGAGCGGGGAACACTCAGCCTTGTAGGTCAAGTCTGAGAAGAGGTGGTTCGATTTCTACCTTAATCACCCATGGAGTCGTTTTCCGTGGTTTCCTACTTTTTTGTGGAAATTTGAAGCCATTCCTTTTTTCAGTGTCGTCCAGTTGCAAAACTCGTTTAATCCACTTGTGAATAAGGATCATGTCGTAAAATTATTTAATTATTTTATTTTACTTTATTTTATTATGTTTTTTTTTTGTTTTGTTTAATTTTATTTTGACTTTCCAGAAAAACAAACTACGAAGCAAAAAGCAAAATTCAAAAAAAAAAAAAGCAAATGCAGATAACAAACACAAAACCTAGAATGAAAAACAAAAAGTAAAATTCAAAATCAAAAGCACAAAGCAAACACAAAACCAAAAACCAAAAGCACAAAGATAAAAAAAATGTAGAAAACAACAAACACTAAAGATACGTGAGGCAAAGTCCAGATAAACGTTTCTCATGAAAATGACTCTTATTCACAAGTGAATTAAACGAGTTTTGCAGCTGGACGACTCAATTGTCTTTGCTGATTTTCAGTCGGTAAACACGATTGTGCCCAATGAATTTAGTGGGGTACAAAATTTTAAATATGTAAACACACTCCTGGAAAAAATTACATGCATGTTTCGACTTCCGGAAAATTTCGACATATCTTCGCGTTTCACATCCCCCAGACCCCAAAACCACCGTCAGTTCATTAGTTTATATATAATTGACGTATATATATATCAGTTACTGATAATTGCCGTAATTTTGCACCAATCACTTTGAATTTTTTACCGAATATGTATACCTATAAAATCTCGGTCGAGTTCGTTACTGGGCTAAATCGGTCGAAGGGGGTGAAAATCAGGGGCTTTTTTCGAAAAAGTGAAATATTGCTATAACTCTCTTAATATGTGAAATATCGAATCCGTTCAAAGTTCATACTATGTGTCGGATAAAGCCCAAAAATTATGTTTGAAGAGCTTTTTTATAGCACCAACCATTGACCAAAGGGGTGGGAAAAAGTGGGTTTTTCGGGAAACATTAATCATATCTCTCTTAATAGGCACAATATCAAAACCGTACGAAATGGACAATATTCCCCTAATAATTACCAAAAACTTTTGTCTGAAAGAATTTTTGATATGACCCACCATTACGCCAAGGGATGAGAAAAAATTATTTGGGAATTATAAGAAAATGCCAAGAGCTATCAGTGGTTGCCATGGCAACACTACTAAATTGATGAGGGATGAGCCATCAGACGTTGCCATGACAACGAACTTGCACGAGATCAGATTCAGATTTCCATCTGACTAAGTGTGAAGCGGCTTCGGTGACGTAACTGGTAGCATGCTGAATTTCTATGCCCAAGGTCACGGGTTCAAAGAGCGCTAAAAATCCCTCAGTATGCTTTCCTTTTGGAGGCGAAGTTCCAACGTTCGTTGCGAGTTGCTGGTTGCGGTGGCATCTAGTAGCCAAGTTCAGAGCTAGGTGTCGTTGACGGTAGTATCTGGTAGCAATATTAGGAACTACTGCTTGAAATTGACCGTCTGCAGTCCTTACCTGAATTACAGACTAATACAGCCATCACAATTCACACCGTATATCAGACAGATTCTACACTCACCCAAAGTACACGGAGTTACATGACCGCGTTGTCGCAGCCCCTAAACTGAGGAGATATAATTTTGCGTGAAGAAGTAACAGACCGTTACATAGTTACACATCAGTGTCGAAACCTTGCATAAGGACAGTGTGACCTCAAGTATAAAAATGGACTCCAAATGACAAGAAGGTTACCGTCCCCATAAGACAATAAAATGTTTAAAATATGCATAAAATGACGAAAAACAAAGTTAATTAATCTCCAATTATAAAATACCTTCTCGCAATAAATGAGGTCTGATCCTTCTACGAAAACCTGCATATTCTGCCAATTTTCGCCTATCCCCAAGTTTGTCCGGTGAAATCTACCTCCGCCTTCCGGCGTGCCGAAAGGACTTTTATTTCCAGGAGTGTGTTTACATATTTATAAATTTGTACACAATCGTGTTGACCGACTGAAAAGCAGCAAAGACAATTCCTAGATCTACTCTATGCAAATGCCAGCAAGGTAACTTAAGCCACGGACACCTCCTTCCTCATCCAATCCTCAAATTGCAAATACGCACACTAGTACAGCTAACACACTAACACAGATTGTCACTCAAATCCCACACGCATCCAAATACCATGATGTCGCAAGGCCCTTCAAATAATCAACAACAACAACAACAATACATATAACGTCAAGAACGAGAGGTATCTACAAATATTATGTCAAGGTGGCACAGTACGTCTTGTTTATAATAATGAGGCGCATTATAGATATCGTGTTTTTTTTATTTTAGCATATTGAAATCAAATGATATTTGTACATGGGAACTAACTCTCTGTTAGTATCATTCATAATATTCATAAATTTAAACAAACAATTGTGTTGTAATCAGCGTAGGCTTGATCTGTTTTTAAACAGTTGATCATGTAGCATTGGTGTATTGCCTCACTAGCGCCGCACTGCGGGGAGCGCTTGAGCTCGGTCAGTGATTACACGATTCCACAGTTAGTTTGACTGGAGGCTCACGGTTTCAAATTGGTTGTTGGTAGAATATGAGTATATTAGCATTACCCGTCGTGGCTTCGCCCGCGAATATTCTAGTTGTAAAGAGTACACTTAGCAAAATATCAATCATGAATGCTATGAGTGATTTATCCTTGGTATGAATAATCAGACTTTATCAATTCAGCAACCGACAGTAGTGGCTACGCGGGCTAAAGCGCTGCGTTGGGTCAAGGGGCCAAGCTCTCTGCTGACTCGGTAGACGCGTGGGTTCGAGCCCCACCGTCGGCTGTCCTTGAAATGGTTTTCCGTGGTTTCCCATTTTCAACACCAGGCAAAAGCTGGGACAGTACCTTCTGACAGGCCACGGCCGCTTCCTTCCACATCCAGGCCCAGTTTCATTCATCTTCATCCATCTCTCATCCCGACGCGCAGGTCGCCTACGGGCGTCGACTAGAAAGACCTGCACTCGGCCTCTCAGGAGGCTACACGACAAAAAAAAATTCAGCTACTGGTGCAGTGGTTAGGGGTTTGTCATTCCTTCATAGGTATATCAGAGCTAAGTTAGTTATCTGGAAATATCACAGACACTGTTAATTTAAGGGCCTTTAAATGTGGTTTTTGGAGACCCGTTATAGTCGGGTGAATAAGACCTTTCGTACCACACTCACACGTGAAAATTGAGTGAAAAATTCTAGAGTGCCCCCTTAATCGCATTATACTGTATATATTGATGAATTGTACAGCTTTATTTGGTTCAGTGATAACCTTATAACCGTCTGTAAACTTTCAGAGTAATGTAATAATTGGGATTCGTCTTACATAAATAGATGGACTTGTGAGATTCTGTTACCATGGTTACCGTGTTGCATTCTTTCATTATTTCATTGTAAATATACATGTTTTAAGGTATTTATTTAATGTGAGGCATTTAAAGAGTAAGTGAGTACGATTTGCTTACGCATTGGGTTATGCTGAACCTGTAGGTACCCCATATGTGTAGGTTGGTGTTAATGGGACCTTATTTTCGGTACAAAACTGGAATGGGACCTTAGCAGAATAATATAGGGAGGGATTCCTTGGATTTTAACCTGTTTGCTAGCATGAAATTCCTTGAATGTTCCAGATTACACGTTATAATTGGAGCGATGGATCAGAAACGAAGACAATGATATTTGTAGCATTTTAGAAAGTATTTCTCCACGTGACTGAAATTTAATACATAGCGTGGGGGCCGTATTCTTCTGTATATTGTCAAAGGCCCTAAATTCATTGTCTCTTCGAAAAGCAATCTTAAAGTTCAGTTTGTGCGTTTTCTGTGCGATGCACTAGTGTGTAATTAGGATTTCCTTTGTGCAATTACTTAAATGTCAGTTATTTGTTTCACGTGCACAGTTGCAGACTGAAACTTTCAAGTAAGTCATTTTAAAGGGAGTAAATGAATCGCACTTTTATTAAAATAGCTTATCGATTTTTTGTTTTCATTTGACAGCGCACGGGCAGCACTCACAAGAAACCTTACAGCGACGAGACATTATTCCACTAGATGCTTATCTAACCGCTAATGAGATACTGTATGGACAACGTTCAGCCGATCACTGAGTGAATCAACTCTGTGTCTAGCCGCTCGTGTGATTACACTATTTTTAGCCTATTTTCATTTATGAAAAAATAGGCTTATGAGATCACCTTTTGTCCGTGTGTCTGTCTGTGTGTGTGATGGTGTGTGTGATGGTGTGTGTCCCCCCCCTAATAACTTCTAAACGGATAGAGCGATTTCAATGAAACTCGGTAAGTTCATAGCACTATCCCGGACGACCCCGACCGTGCCATTCAAATTTTGTTACGTCTCATCAATCCAACATGGCGGCTGTGCGAAATATTTCACTAGCATTCAATATCTCCGAATCTATTACCGATATCACCGTGAAATGTTGTACCGTGATAAAGGGAACTACTAGAAGTTCACCTATTTGACTTTTGAAAACCTGGTAACTACAAAACCAACATGGCGGCCACGCAAATTTGCGACTTTAAATAGACGTTTCTCGCGATTTAACCAACCAAACGCAATAAAACTTGGTACAGTATATGTTTATACACGTTGTAATTCACCGACATCTAACTTCGTTCAATTGTTTACATAATCTCAAGATGGAGGCTGTGCGAAATATTTCACCGGCATTCTATATTTCTGAAACTGTTACCGGTATCACGGAGACAAAGGGCACTACTGGAAATTTAGCTATAAGACTTTCAAAAACCGGTTAACTACAAAACGAATATGGCGGCCAAGCGAATTTGAAAATTTTAAATAAACCTTTCTCGCGATTTAATGATCCAAACTCAATAAAACTTGGAACAGAAAATGTTTATACACACAGTAATGCAATGTTATCTAATTGAGTTCAATTGTTTACATAACCTCTAGATGGCGGCTGTGCAAATTTTAAAATTAAGGTTTTATTTCTTGTGTCGTAATCATGCGATCGAAGTGAAAGTTTGAATAATCAATCTACGCAATAATTTTCCTTTAATGGTACATGACTCTATGGCCTATACATATAACAATCCAACATGGCGACCATCCGAAACATTTAGATGGATCTCAATATATACGAATCTATTACAGCAATCAAACTGAATGTTTTAATGTTCATAGGGGCTATGAACATAAGTTCACCTATAGGACTTTCAATAACCTTGTGATCACAAATCCAACATGGCGGCGACGAGATATAAAAATATTCACATGGACGTTTCTCACAATTTAACCATCCGAGTGCAGTGACACTTGGTACAGTAAATCCTTATACAAATGTTAATTCACTGGCATCTAATTTTTTAAAATTGTTTCCACAAGATGGCAGCTGTGCGAAATTTTAAAATCTCGTTTTTACTTCTTGTGTCCTAATCATGCGATTGAAGTTTGAATCCTACACGTACTCACTAATCTTCATGTAACAGTACATAACTCTAAGACCTACATATAAAAAATCCAACATGGCCACCATCCGTAATATATAGTCGGTTCTCAATATCTTCGAATCTATAACATCAATCAAACTGATTTTTTTATGTTGATAGAGGCAATTAACACAAGTAGGATAAATGAAAATAGACTGTATAGTTCTTCACGGAACTACTTGTTTTCTATTAGGCATGCTGTTAGTAACCAAGAATCCACTATATAGTTTTAAATCAAGAATCGACTTTCCCGTTTTAAATAGAAAATCAAGTTTTGCCTCTTCAAGGATTGTTGGTAAATTTCATGATCCTCCGTTTGCTACCCTCCAACTACTAAGTCTCCATGCCAACCCGTTTATTTTAGCCTACTTTCGATTTTTGCAAAAAAAAATTACGACCAAACTAATCATCGGATCTTTACCAAATAGGGTAAAAAATACCTTCATAAAAGGCACGTCTTGCTCCCAAACTACAAGTTCATCAGCTGTACCATTTCAGGATGGCGGCCGTGTGAATTATGCAAACTTTATAATCCATAACTTGGGACCATCCAGTTCCGATTATCGAACCGAGAATCGTTTAAACTGTTCTAAAGGACGTGATCCGTTCAAAATTTCAAAATTAAAAGTGCAGAAGTGACTTTGGAAAGCTGAGCCATCTCGGTTATAAAGCAAGATGGCAACTGATCTCTCATTCTGGCCTACAGTATATTTCACAAATTTGAGTACTTTGCATACAATATAGCCTACTGATAGAAATAATTATGAACTTTGTATGAAATGGGTTATACTCCTGTGAAGAAATGGTTTAGTTAAAGTCATTTTTGCTACGACGTTGTATGTGAATCAATTGATAACGTTCGGCTTTATTTGGTTCTGTGATAAGAGCTTTGGTCTTTCACCTGGGTGGCCGGGGTTCAAAAACTATCAGAATTTTATTTTATTGTTGATTTTTTATATTTATTGCTTTTGAGCACTGAGGATTTATAAAATGGAGCGTTATATTGTGCATTTAGCAATGGAAATGGAAAATATATGTTTAATTAAAACAAAGTGCGCCACCATATCTGGACGAGTGACATCTACTAGCAACGAGTTGAACTATACGTGAGCTAACCACGGCCTACAAGATGCGAGCTGCGCTCAGTACCGGCCTTGACATTCCCAGTTAGTTAACCCATGCATACGGTGTAATTGAAAGATTTCCTCTTGTTGCCGATACAGCACACACGTCCCCAAGGATTGGCGCGATTAAAAATTAGCTGTTCAGTAGGTTGATTAACTGTGTTTCTCCCAGTGGTACGTTTAGACCAACGAAGTTTTGTTTCAGTTACAATTGTAAGTAGTCGGTGTTACCATACTAATATCCTACGTTGTTTGGAGTGTTTGCTGATGAAATTGAAAAATGCTGGGCTAAATTATAAACTATGATTTGAAAGCCGCTGCTGAAATCCAGTATGTCATACTGTTGTGTGTCATTTTGCACTTCGAATAGGAAGAAAATAGGAGTTGATAAGGGCAAAGAATTATAACTATACCCTTACATTTAGGAGAAAGTAGGCTATATGATCTTTCCTGAACATCTTGTTTAATTCTGTAAATCATTTAGCATCAAAACTCAAATCGTAAGGAACTTTGAAAAAGAACTAGGTAAATTACATGACACACAGATTGGTATCCCCGACACACGGTGAGCTATCTTTTGCCTATTTTCATTTAGCCTATGAAAAGAATAGGCTTATGAGATCACAATTTGTCCATGTGTGTGTGTGTGTCGCGTGCGTCCCCCTAATGAAATCTAAAAGGCCGAAGCGATTTCAATGAAACTCGGTACGTACATACGTTGTTCGATCTCGACCACGCTTTTCAATTTTTTTTTTTTTTTTAGTTTCACCAATTCAGTATGGCAGCCACGTGAAATATTTCACTGGCATTCAGATATCTCCCTCAAGTTTTGTACAGTGATAAAGGGTACTACTACAAGTTCACCTATGTGACTTTCAAAAACCTGTTAAGTACAAAAAGAACATGTTGGCCAAGCGAATTTGAAACATTTGAATGAATTTTTCACGCGATTTAACCATCTTAGCGCAGTGAAACTTGATACAGTAAATTTATATACACATTTCGAAGCACTGCCATCTAATGTAATTCAATTTTTTCATAACCTCAAGATGGCGTCTGTACGAAATTTTAATATTATGTTTTTACTCTTTTATCCAAATCATGCAATCGAAGTGAAAATTTGAATAATGAATCTACGGAATAATCTTCATCGGAAAGTGCATAACTCTATGGCCGACATACAGAATAATCCAACATGGTGATCCTTCTCATAGGTGGGAGAGTTGTTAATAGGGAAGACCAATAGGATATATAAAAATAGGCTAATTAGTTCTTTACGGAACTACTTGTCTTGAAAATGAAAATCCACAGCCTGCTTCCAGTCTCCGACCGGGTTAGGAATGGAATGAATGAAGCCCCCATCTAGCGGCGAGGATATGAACTGTGCCGGCTGCCGAGGCCTGACGCACTCCTCTGGGGCAATAATTAAATGAATGACAGATGAAATGAAATGATAGTGGAGAGTGTTGCGGGAATGAAATTTTGACAGGGAAAACCGGAGTACCCGGAGAAAAACCTGTCTGCCTCCGTTTTGTCCAGCACAGATCTCACATGGAGTGACCGGGATTTGAATCACGGACCCAGTGGTGAGAGGCCGGCGTGCTGCCGCCTAAGCCATGGAGGTTTAACTACTTGTCTTAATTCTGTAAATTATTTGCACCAAAACTCAAATAATAAGGAATCTTTAAAAAGATCTAGTTAAATTTTATGACTCACAGATTCGTATCCCCGACACTGGGTCTCGATGGTGAGCTATTTTGTTTAGTATGCGACCAAAATTCAAATCTTAAGAAATTTTGAAAAATTAGGGTAAATTTCCATGTGGCAGCTACTCTCACAAGTAATCGATCGTAACAAATGCGCATTCAAAAGAAAGTGACGAATTGCGCATAAATATGGGCAATTTGTTTAAATAGTGCGAATAAGCAAATAAACAAGACGATAGCCCCTGCCAGAACTGTGTCGCGTCTAACCCGCATAACAGTAAAGCCAAGTGGGTGGTTCATACACTAGCGAAAGTTCTCGCAAAGTTCTGTTCGTTCTAATAATACTGTATGACCAGTTGGCCACATCTGTATGTAAAAAATGATTTATTGTGTTCATATATTTTCAAACATCCACACTAAAATTTCAGTAGATTCTTTTGTTTGAGTTAATAATTTCCAATCGATGAAACAAAATGTTAAGAGGGAAAATGTATGAATCTATATTAAATCCAAGCTTGACTTAACTCAGATAAATTACACTACTCTCGCGCAAATCAAGCATGGGAGTGGGGGAGATGGAGAGGAGGGGGTCGAATATTAAAAAAGGAAAGGACAAATGTTTTACTTGTCACGTGTAATTTACAGTCGTTAGCTAATTGACGCGTATTTGTTATGAGGAGACTTAATTTTTCTAGACTCTATAGAGTGAGAGGGGAGGGGTATATATGTTTTCAATATTTAGCGACAAAGTGCAGCAGCAGTTCTCCGTGACGGATATACGAGCTGGGTTTGTATTTATGGGAGATGGGCTGTCAAATACCACGGGGTCCAGGCTGCTGGTGTAACCTGGTGTCAAAACGGTATAACCCGACTGCTTGCAGGGCTGTGGTCATTACGGCCGCCGGTAAATCACTAGTAATTTCAGGCCCGATGTGCAGAGTGCGGGCAGTGGGATGTTGTGGCTGGCGCAGGCAGAGTTGGTACAATCAGCGATGATCAAAATGGACCAATCATCCACCGTCTCAACATGCTCCCATCATCACCCAACATAGGACTATCACACTCACACATTGCGTCATCATCACCCCTTCCCACAATCAATCAATCAATCACTCATTAGCCACAAATAATAATAAAAATAAAAAAAGATCATCATTCACCGCATTCATCCCACATTTATACAGCAACGAGCACCATCTTAAATTACCCTGAACTAAGCTCCATGCACACATCATCCTTTCCACGTGCAGCCACCTTATGATCTATACGTAAATAACCCCCGAGCAATATGTTACTCAATTTACTTTTGGCATTTGCGGCAGTTGTTTTCCGTGTTTCCATCGTTTTCAATCAAATATAAATCATTCAAAGTTATACCTACAACAAATAAAGCAGTCACTCCTTATACCCCCATCACCATTTCAACTCCTCTCCCTAAAAACCTTATCTCCTTGGCCCGAAGAGACGGCGAAACCGTCTAAGGCAGGCCGTTCCACATCCACGAGTTTGAGTATGCGTACACGCGAGTACTCAGCAGTGAAGCTCGGAGCACGGTTGGAGAGGGACTGGGGTTGATAGCCAATACGTCACTGGGTGAAGGTCATAGCAGAAGTCCATGGGCTTCCTGCCAGTCTTGATGTATCCATCGCTTAGTAACGGCAGCTCCCACAGCTGAGCTGTATTGCATATTGCAGGTTTACTCACAGAAGGCGGCGAGTACTCAGCTGCTCACAAGCGAGCAACTCGGTTGGAACAGCCTGGTCTAAGGGGGGCCGCTGCCGCAGGGTGGAATGAAACGACTGCTATTGATTGATGGACCAATGAACACATGTACAATGTAGGTTTTGGAAGTTGGACGATTTGGAATAATCCACGTATAGCTTAATAGCGTAGTTGGTAGCAAGCTGAACTGCAAGATCGCAGGTTCAAACCCGCCCGAAACCGTCGGACTTTATAAGAGCTTTTAAAACCTTCAGTATGCCTTCCTTCGGAGAGGAAGTAAAGCCGGCGGGCTCATGTCATAGATTTATAGCATTAAATGAACCTACCACTACAATTGGTAGCGTGTAGCTAAATTTGTAGGTTATTTGGTTAGAAACGCTCTATCAAATTCCAATGTTCGCCGCTAGGTGTCAGTGAGCCAAAGATGGATCTACTTGAAATTGAACTTGATGGAGAGCCTACAGGCGTTCAATTAACGCTATGGCCATTGGCTGCAATTCAAATATAATTAATAGCTTAAGACCACCATTGCTATCTTCACATAATATTTATGTGGTCTTAGGTGACCTCGTAGCCATTTAACCCAATGCTGAGTGTTGAGATGTTCAGGTACACCCTGTACTAAAGTAACCTCTCGAATAACTTTAAGAAAATCACGCATGTAAACAAGACCATGCGGATACATTAGTACTGATGAGACCAGAGAAATAAAACAAATAACAATGCGATGCATTTCTTAAACAAGGAAAAGCAAACTTTGTCACACCAATATTTTTATTTCTGGTACACAACCGATTATCAATTAATATGATAATATTGGTCCGGTTAACTCAAACATAAACTGCCCCAGTGTGCCGTTGGGCTCGTCAGTTGGTAGACACACACCTCCCCAATACGCGTGGCTAGCACATACTAAGAAGGCCATCACAAGACACAAAATACAAGTAGTATTGTCGTCACAAGTGATGCCAATGTGCTACGGAAGTCAAGCTTCCTTTCATAAAACAAAAGCCTTACCTGGGCATGTGGGCAATCCAAATAGGTTATGAATATTCTCGAATGGGAATACTCAGGGTCTGATTTAGATTTTATGCGCTCCTAGGCCCGTGGGAGAGGGAGAATTTAGACCTCAGAAAGGTCTTTGTGAAGTATTTATTTATTTATTTATCATGTCAGAAGTACAAAGTAAACATAGAAAAATGAAACAATAGAAATATTAAACACTGGTTGACCAATAATTTGCCACGACGAGTGCATTTGAAGTTGCTCCCATTAAGTCTTTAATGGTGCAAGTGTCTGGAGAAGAAGGACACAGTAGAAGATGATCATTGGCCTGCTCAGTACCACACTCGCAGTAAACTGATTCCACAGGAAGGCCCCATTTCTGCTGGTTAGTCTTGCATCTCGTGGTACTGGAGCGTAGCTGATTAAGAGCCTTCCATGTTGTCCACTTTTCTGGATGTCCAGGGGGAAGCTCTTCCTTTGCGACCATCCATTCTCTTAAATATTGGCATGTTCCCCGCCACATTGAGATTCTTGCTTGCTGTGATGTTCCTTTAAGAGCTTCAGTGGTTTTCAAGAAGCTCTTTCTTGATTTCAGCCTAGGATGTGCTGGCTGACAAGCATACAATGGGTGAGTTTCCATAGCCATAGCCTTGCTTTTCTCATATCTAGGAGCAACCTCGCGTCGGATTTCAGGTGGTGCAATACCAGCGAGACAGTGAAGTTTATCTATGGGTGTAGGTATTTAACAACCCGTGATAATACGGCAGGTGTCATTTAATGCCACATCTATGTTCCTGGTATGGCTGGACTTGTGCCACACCGAGCATGCATATTCAGCAGTGGAGTAACACAGGGCTAGCGCGCTTGTTCTCGGAGTACATGGATGAGCTCCCCAGGTGGTGCCTCTCAGTTTCCGCACTATGTTGTTTCTGGCAGACACTTTTTGCTTCCCGTTTAGACAGTGCTTCTTAAATGTAAGCGTACGATCCAGAGTTACTCCCAGATATTTTGGAGTCGGACAATGCTGAAGAGGGATTCCTTCCCAAGTGATTTGTAGGGGTTTAGCTGCTTTTTTGTTAATGAGGTGAAATACACAACTCTGAGTTTTGGCAGGATTTGGCTTCAGGTGATTGTCACTGTAGTAGCTAGTAAATTCTTTCAGGGCTTTAGTCAAAGTCTGTTCTACATTTACAAAGCAGTTGGCCTGAGCAGTGACTGCACAGTCATCAGCATAGACAAAACTCTGGGTACCTTCAGGTAAAGGCTGATCATTGGTATAGATGTTAAATAACAGTGGTGCGAGCACACTGCCTTGCGGTAACCCATTCTTCTGTGTTCTCCATCTGCTTCATTGTCCCTGGAATTCCACAAAAAATCTACGGTTTTGGAGAATATTTCTAATGTTGCACACTAGGTGGAAGTCTTTGGTGATGTCATACAATTTTGCTAGAAGAAGCCGATGATTGATTGTGTCGTAAGCTGCAGAGAAATCAATGGATACAGCGCCTGTAATGAGTGCTTTTCGAATCCATCCTCAATGTACTGTGTCAAGTTTAATACCTGTGATATGCAACTTTTCCCTTCTCGAAATCCAGCTTGCTGTGGTATAAGAAATGGCTCCACTTTTCCAATAAGTCTCTGAAGGATGAGCCTCTCTAGGACCTTGTACAGGTGACAGAGCAAGGAGATAGGCCAATAGCTTTTGGGATCCAACCTATCTTTGCCCGGTTTAGGGATAGCAATGACTCTAGCCTTTCGCCAGATTTTGGGAATTTTGCATTCTTGGACACAATTGTTCATTAATTCCAATAGCCATCGCCTCGTAACAGGACCAAAATTCTTGATCTGCTCAACTCGAATATCGTCTAGTCCAGCTGCTTTTCTCAATTTGCACTTCCTTAGTGCTAATTCCAGTTCGGCTTCAGTAAATGATGCAGATAGGATGTTGCTCTCTTGGTTGTACTGCTGTGCTATTGGTTTCTTATCTAGCTTTCTAGATCGGGTTAGTTTAGCATTAACTAGCAACTGGTGGGCAATTTGATCTGCCTTTATATTAGCAAATGTGCTGGCTTGAGCTTTGAGAAGTAAATTTTATTTTAATGTACTGGTATCGTGAAATAAAATCAATTAAATATATTAAAATAACGAGAGAATCAACTGTTTCTAAATGTGTACCAATAAATAGGACAACGAGATATTAAAATAAGTTTAAACCATTCAGACTCATTATACACTTACAGATATACACTGCATCATACAACCTACAACTATGGATAATGAATTATTCAAATTAAACTGATATTAATATTCAAGACATAAATTGTCTCATAATAAATCATAAAACATTGCTGTTCTAAAGCTGAAGTCGATAAAACTGCTGTTGCAAAACATTTGTTGGAAAACGACGGCCACAATATAAATTGGAAAAGTGTCAACATTTTGGAAAGTTTAATTTAAATAATAAAATTATACGAAATATGTGTATTGTTTGTGTGTCGCTGTTTGTGGTAGTGATGCAAGTATTGGGTAAGCTTTCCAGACTGGTTAGCTGCCCTTGCGGTGTTAATAGATGTTGGTCTGGACTTACAAGATTTGCCAGTTAGGGGTGATTTAAATAGATGATGGGGGGATGGCCTCCAGGGGGTGCATACCCCTGGGGGACTGTACAGTATTGTATTCTATAAAATTATATGGAAATTTTCTGACAATAATATTGCGGATTAATTTTGCGCCCCTCTGCATAGTGCGGCCCTAGGCCGGGGGCATATGGGGCCTATTGGTAAATCCAGCCCTGAGAATACTACTTGTATTTTGTGTCTTGTGATGGCCTCCTCAGTATGTGCTGGCCACGCGTATTGGTGAGGTGTGTCTGTACCAACTGACGAGACCTACGGCACACTTGGGCGAAACGCTGGCATTTCATGTTTGAGTTACCCGGACCAACTTTATCATATTAATTGATAATACGTCTGCTCAAACGGAGATAACATCATATTCCCATTTGGGAATATTTATAACACAACCGATTTTCATAAAACTGCACTACATTCATTACTTGAGTATGGGGAGTATGTTATGTAAGTTTCATGCTTATAGTTCCGTTAATTTTCATGGAATATGAACCCGAAACTGAAAAGAATACTTTTACTGTAAATTCAAACGTTAAACAAAAGTAAATTCTCTGTTACCTTCACAATTAGAACAACTCTCCCCCATAATCTAGATCATCCACATCATTTGAATCATCCTCTTCCTCTTGGCCTTCCTCTGATGCTTTCTGCCAAGTTTACATGGGACTTTGGCTCGTATTTTCCTGGAAGGAGTTGGTTTGTCTTGGAGGTTAGGCTCACTCTTGCACTTACTGTTGCTTCTTACATCAACTGTTCATTTACTGTTATAAGGCGCAATAGTGCACAGCGATTCAAATTGTTAATATGAACAGATTCTACGATATTGAGTTGAGGGCTCAAACTGTCGAGGAATGTTAATAGGCAGTTGGTATCCCTCGGATACACTCCTCATTAATGTATTTTAAGTCTACAGTGCAGGTACATAATTTGGTATAAATCCATAGTAATGTAGAATTCCGTTGGAAGCACTCACATGGAAAATTAACTGTAGCCTAGGTATGTCTAAAGCAAAGTGCTTACTGTGTGCTAAGCTTGAAGTAATTTTCATCCACATATTTTGGTATATTTAGTCAAGGGATAAAAATCATTGTTATCATGAATGCACCGTTGGCAGACCTGGTGACTCAAATAATGAGCACAGTTTTATGTATGAAGGCGTACATAGCACATAGAACATTTGGTTGAAATGCATTTGATTGTAAGGGAGATAGGCCTATATGAAGTTAATTGTAGTGATAGAAGCCATTTTGCAGTGTTGCCTAATTCTATTAAAGAAAGCTTTTCAGTCGGTCAACACAAATTGTGCCCAATTACATTAGACGAGAAAAACGTATGTAGGCTACATCCCCTATACTGAATAAAGAAACGAGTTATTATTACAAACCAGCACGCTTTTATGACAAAATGGGGTACCTACTTATCTGAATGACATGTCTAGAACGTCAAGTGTTCATCTTCAGATCCTGTTCACTTAGGATTAATTAGTATACGATGTTCATAAATTACACTTAAACTCAAAGTTTATATTACGTAAGATTCCAAGAACTTGTGTAACGATTTACGTCCCGCGAGCACGAATTCCTGTGCATTTTTCGTGCACAGTCGGAATATTTCGGCATCGCTCGGGATTCCTTGAGCAGCAAATAGCAACAGGCACGATACACTCCACATTGAAGTTCTGTACTAACTTGCGCATTGAAAGAGGCAGGTCAAGATTTTGAGCCAATACTGTGAAAATCCACAGCCTGCTTCCAGTCGACTGCCCGGGTCAGGGAATGGTAAGAATGTAGCCCCCATCTAGTGGCGAGGATATGAACTGTGCCGGCTGCCGAAACCTGTCCCACGCCCCTGGGGTCAATGATTAAATGAATGATAAATAATATTATCGTATAGCCTCGGATGCCGGGTGCAAGCTTTGTTATTATTTATCACCCAAAGGGTAGCTTGCATGTCGAATTTCGTTGTTCCTTGAAGCACCTGAAAGTCAAGGAGGTTAGATATCTAAGATCCTTGAACACTATAGTGCTTTCTAGTAGAGAAATGAGAAACTTTGTGTTGGCGGTAAATCCCGAGATTAATTTTGCCTTTATGAACACGGCCTACTGAATTCAAATGGGTTCTTTGACATGCCAACATCGTATGACATGGTGTCGTAATTTTTGCCCCCTTTCAAAAATCACTTACCACGGCCAGGAGCGAACCTGCAATCTTGGGATTTGTAGACCGACACGTTGACCACTCACCCACCGTGGCAAGCTGAATGACAGATGAAATGAAATGATAGTGGGGAGTGTTGCTGGAAATAAATTTCTGACAGGGAAAACCGGAGTACCCGGAGAAAAGCCTGTCTGCCTCCACTTTGTACAATCATCCTAAATTGCGGAGGTTCCGGGCTGAACATCACTTGTCACTAGATGCAAAACCGGCAATCTCCACTTTCTTTTGACAGTGAGTTATGATTGGAAAACGATTCTCCGAGGTGTTTATGATCAGTTTATAAACTTGTTTGGTTCCAAATCCTGCTCTTTGAGGGGAATTTAGCAGGATTTGGAACCAAACAAGTTTATAAACAGATCACGAACACCTCAGAGAATGGTTTTCCAACCATAAGTCATTGAATCCAAGAAATGGAGATAGCCGGTTTTGCATCTAGACCCCTCTTTCTGCTATATGAAAGAAGAAAACTTGAACCCAAGGCACTTAGGTTACTGAGCAGACTCGATACAACTGGTATACTTTACCTACGAAATTGCGAGGTTATTGTCGAATGATTTCAATTACGTTAAAACTTCAATTCCAATTGGAATGCATTCATTCTGCGTCTAGTATATTTTTAACTTTACTTAAAGCAAGTTTCAAGATAATTTTTGCGTTAATAATGCGAATTATTAGCAAATTTTAAAGCTCAACAACTCTCTTCCATGTTTGTTTCCTCGGGATACAAATATATTACAGAACGTAGATGTGGAGTGTCTCTTGTCCGTTGCTCTTTGATCTTCTAGGAATCCCAAGCGATTCCGAAACATTCCGACCTAGCACGAAAAATGCACAGGAGTTTGTGCTCGTGAGACGCAGGTTGTGTAACTAGTTAAACTTGTTTACAGCCAGTATAGTTAGTTCACTTCTGTGATTGTTGCGTGATTATTATTATTATTATTATTATTATTATTATTATTAATGTGGTTTAAGTACGTAGCCTGTGAATTGTTATTGTGAATAACTTCAGTAGTGATGTTGTCTACACTATTTTGTTATTAATGTTCTAAATCAACCAATCCTCTTTAAACTCGTGACCTAATTGTATTGTAATATATCGTGTGGCAAATACACAAATGAAATACTGCACTAAATGGAATAAAGTTAAGCCAACTTATCTGCTTTTAGAAACTGATCGTTACAGCGTCCGGTCTTAATGCACGCACTCACCGGACTGACGCTCCGAGATAGTGCTAGATTTATGTTTGTCGTCTGTGGGGCGCTCTCTTTGGGAATGTTGCATCACCTAAAATGTAATACTTGCCATTATGAGTACTAGTCATTAATGATACGTCAAAGTGCTCCCAGCACCAACTGTTGTTGCAACTTTAAAACATTACTTGGTCTTTTATATGTTAGTTTGTGTCGTGGCCGGCAATGACCTAATCTGTATGAGTGTATGCAAATTGTGAAGGATTATCTCAACTATTAACAACCAATCTCTTCTCCGCCTCGCATAAACTAATGAGTCATATATGAGCGCTTCAGGACATTTAGGGGTTTCTTGAACTCGTTAACACTGCCTAATGTAGGCCTAGGTTTATTGAGAATACGGTAGAAAGTATATCCTTCTCGCTTAGCATTTTTCCCTGTCATCCCCCAATATTGTTTCATTGCCTGGCTTTTTTCGTTATATTGTCACCTTATTGTTGACGGGTTTGATGCCTAATAGTGTGGATATGGGTAAACTCTCCAAGAATGTGTGTTCATTTTGATTATCTGAGTTGTTTAATTTAGCTAAGTGAATTTTATGTCAAGTTCTCTACCTTTGGTTTCGTAGTGTACGATTCTTAGGTCTGTTTCTATGCTTGTGAAGCTATGTCCTGTGTCATTCATGTGATCGCATATTGCTGAGTGTTTCCTATGCTTGATGGCCTTTCTATGTTCTTTATAACGTGTGTCCATCCTCCTTCCTGTCTGCCCTACGTAATTTGCTTGTCACTCTGTTCCTTGGCATGAAAATAAGTACACACCTGAGTTTAAGTATGGATTTGTTTATAAATTACATTTGTGGAGGTGCTTACCTAGTGTGTCGATTGTTCTGAATGCTACATTGATTCCTTGTTTTTTGAAAAGATTAGTGATTTTTACGAGTTTGCAATCACGAAGTTGAAACGCGTGAACTTGCTTAAATCACTGGTTGGTGTGTGTAATATACTATATTTTATGCGATGTCTTTGTATTATTTGATCTATATTTTGAGGTGGAAAATTGTTCTTTTATCTATTTTTTTATTGTTTTAATTTCTTTGTTGTAATGTTCTTTTATCATGGGTATACAATGGCCCTGTGGACCATCGAGCTGAAGGTGTTGATAGGGACACACATGCACACACACAACACACGGACAGACACATACATATCACCCCAGATGTATTCCATTAGTCTGAACTTTTATCAGTTTTTCAAAACGTGATAAATAGGCTAAAGTCTCAGAATATACACTATCTACAACACGTTAAACACATGATTAGTTCATCTCAAAAATACTAAGAGGGAAACTACATGATAGAAAATTTCAGAACAGCTATAAAGTCAAATGTGAAGGAAAAGGGTTTTTGTTGTTGTTTATTTTTAGGAGCTTGGACATTTAGCTCGATGTATAAGGTGCGTTTAAAAAGTAACGAGCCGGAGGCATAATTACAGAAACCAGTACCTGTATGTTAGAAGTATTGGCCCTGACTGTTGAGGCACTTGTCCCACTGTGATACAAGGCGGTGAGTGGCTGTCACATAAAATTCCCTGGGCAGCGATGTGAACCAGTTCCGCACGTACTGCTGGATGTCGGCGTCCGAGGTGAATCGTTGGCCCCGCAGAGCCCTTTTCAGGGGACGAAACATGGCGTAATCACAGGGAGAGAGGTCTGGACTGTATGGAGGGTGGCCGAGAACCTCCCATTTGAATTTCTGGAGGAGTGCCACGACTTTGTTGGCCGTATGAGGTCGTGCATTGTCGTGGAGCGACCACGGTGGCTATGGCGTTGACTGTCACTCGGTGGTCCTGGGTAATGAGTGCATCAACCAGCTGGACGTTGTCATCGGTAATGCAGGGGGTGCCCCAGACCGGCCATCATCGACTAACGACACCCGTCCTTCCCTGAAGTGCTTGTGCCACGTCTTGACCCTTGCAAGGGGCATGCAATATTCGCCGTACACTTGTGACCTTCGGCGATGAATGTCCGTTCCCCCTACTCCTTCCGCTGTCAGAATACGATCAACACCTCTTTGCTCTTCGGTTGACGTCTCCATGTCACTGTTTGCAATGCAACTGGCAGAGTTGGACGATTGATGCATGCTGCTGCTCGCTTTGTATCGTCACGTGACGTGCACTCGTGCCATCTAGCGACGGGCTGTGACCTTCCACGCTCTGGTTGGAACCACACCTCGTTACACATGCCACGATTACCCGATGTAGTCACCGGTTTGCGCATTCCAGCCTCCGGCTCGTTACTTTTTGAACGCCCCTCATACTTGGAATTATATTGCATTGACCGAATGAAAACTTAACAATATCAATTCCCAATAAGGCAACACTGAAAAAGGCTTCAAATCTATCTATAATATCTTCCCATGTTGAGCCTTATACTGCTAGCGGTAATGATTCGGTTGGCAGATTTTATTTCCGACTAGAGCTCTTGGAACCATGACTTTTTATAGCACAAACATGAACGAGTTAAAACACTAATTAAATGGTATGTATGTAATATGGTGAAAAATTGGAGCGTGTCGCCTGAAACAAAGCGAAACCACACACGTAGAGAGTCAAACAGAACAATAATTGGGACGTAACGTCCCGCCATGCGCATTCAGGTCGAAGGGAATAATTAACATAATTAGTCGTGCATCCTTCGAAATAATGAAAACAAGCACAGCACACAGATTGTGTTGTATTTTAACAAGAACCTCACACCCGGCATGTTAGGCTAGGGATTTTATGTTGCTATGTTGGACAAATTGTTATTATTGAAATGATAGAAGTAATTCTTCAGTGTTGCCAAAACAATCGATTAACGGGTGGCGTAGTTATTGGTGGCAACCTGAGCTAGCTCCTATGTCCAAGTACGAGAGTTCAAACCCGGCCGAAGACGTCGGATTTTTTAATAGCATTAAGAATCCTTCAGTATACCTTCCTTTGGAGGGGAAGTAAAGCTGGCGGGCCCATGTCATAGATTTATGGCATGTAAAATGGTTGGTTCCTCAGTTTAGGGCTGCAACAACGCGGTCGTAAAGCCCCGTGTACTTTGGGTGTGTGTAGAATCTGTCTGATGACCGGTGTTAATTGTGATGACTGTATTAGTGTGTGTTATCTGTTTTCAATTCAAGTGAGGAATGCAGACTTTGATTTTTTTTCTATTAGTTCCTACGTTTGCCACCAAACGCCACCGTCAACGACTACTATCCAGAATTTGATTACCAGATGCCACCGCAGTCGGCTCCTGGCGACGAACGTCGGAACCTAAGAGCGTTTGTCGAATGTTTAACCTATATATAATTTAGTTTCTCTCTCTATTCGTTTAGTCGATTCCGACTCTCCGTGGCTCTAAACTACGCCAATTTCTTCTGTCCTGCACTGCCTCCCGAAGATTTTCCAAGCTGGAATCTAGTGCTTCTGTGATTCCATCCATCTCATTCTTCGCCTCCCACTTCGTCTTGTGCCTTCTATCTTTCCGAGCATTAAGGTCTTCTCTAATGAATTATGTCTTCTCATGATGTGTCCAAAGTAGCCCAGTTTTTGTTTCAGGATTAAGCCCTCCAAGGAACACACAACGGTTTAATTTGCTGTAAAACTGACTTATTGGTTCTCTTCGCAGTCCATGGAACTCTAAGAACTTTTCTCCAACACCATAATTCGAAGGAATCTATTCTACGGCGTTCAGCTTTTCTTATGGTCCAGGTCTCACACAAGTATAATTAGTGGAAGGTGCTTTAACATGCCATAAATCTATGACATGCGACCGCCGCCTTTACTTCCCCTCCGAAGGAAGGCATACTGAGGCATGTAAAATAACCTTCCACTAACTACAATTGTGTGAAGCTAAATTTGTAGGTTATATTTGTTTAACTCACTATTAGTTCCAACGTTCGCCGCCAGGTGCCGGTTGTCTTGGCATATAGTAGTCAAGTTCACAGCTAGGTGTCGTTGACGATAGCATTTGGTAACAAAAGTAGGAACTACATGAAATTGATCGTTTGCAGTCCCTACCTGAATTGCTGGCCTGTTTGCCATCTCTTGAAGAATGCAGTACATTTGAATTTGTCTGTTGGCACAGGCTAGAGTTAAATGTGGCTTTTCACCGATGTCTCAGTCTCACTCATGACTGTGATTATATGGAAGCTACTGAGGTATGGGTGGTACTTAGTAATGTCAAACGGGGGCACAGTCAGTGCCTGTGGATGCTGTGAATAATGCTCTACTCATAGGGTTAGTACAGCTGTTCTGACTCAATGAGGTAAGCAACGACAAACTACCTCACCCTCTTCTGGCCTAGTACGCCTCAATGTAGTGCTGCCTTGGATATTTGTGGATATCTACCCACATAACCTAACGGTGGTACTTTTTGAGGATCCTACCAGCCATCGGGCTGACTACCAAACAGACAGACCTGAATTACAGATAACACACACTAATACAGCCATCACAATTAGCAATTAGCATCGAGTGACATCCTGCCAAGGGGCTCGATCAGTTTGGACCTGGACGACTGCTATACTAAGGACAATACATCCGGGGATAGATCACTTACCAGCGGTGTGCATAATGGTTTGCGATTTTGAACTTACTGGGTTTTCAGTTTTGATTATCGGTTTGTAGGGGAGCAGTAGGGGTTCTGTCTCCCCCCTCCACTACTCCCAATGCGAGCCGATTACTCCTGAACCTGTGATCGGAGATTCACGAATGAGGTGTCATTGGACTCGAGCTGATGGGAGCTTTGCTATGGACCACTCGTTATATTTTTGAATGTTTTTTGAAAATTTTTGTTTTTGAAAATAGACGATGGTTAAAAAACCAAACATGATTGAACGTTGGGCAATAGCTTAAACGAACTATCTTTATGTCCTTTATTTTTTATAATAAAACGTTTAAATTTTTTACATTTTTTTGAAAAAAGTTTAATTTGGAAATTTCTATATTTTGGAAACTAAAGAGTTTACAAAAAATTTTGTTTGACATAAATGATTGGCCCTGATCCCCTATATCCGCAAAATAAATTTCAAGCCTCTAGGACTAAAACTGGTAGTAGCGTGAATTGGACAGTTCTGCCCCACCCCCTACTTTCATATAAACTCTGCCGATATCTCGCGAACGCGTGGTCGGATTTTTACGAACGAGGTATTGTTGGCGTTGGGATGACGTTTTAATGGCCAAGCATGTGTGTTAGTATTTTTTTAAATTGAAAATGTTTTTTTTTTTTTTGATTGGCGCTATTTTGGAGACGGTGAATTGGAAAAAGGTTTGTTTGACGTTAATGAAAGTTGGGTATGCCCTCTAGGTGGACAACAAGTTTCAAGGGTGTAGGAGGAAAAAAAATGATAGCCTAGTTTCTCGCGAACATTGGTGATCATTGGCGAACGGATGGTCGGATTTTAACAAATGAGGTGTCGTTGGACTCGAGCTGACGTCCTCTTTCCTATAGATCGCTCGTTATTTAAAAAGAAAATTAAAATTTTTGTTTTTAAAAGTAGGCGATAGTTTGAAAACCATAGTGCCATAGTTTTATAGTTTTATAGTTTTATAATAAAACTTTTTATATTTTGAGATGTTTTGAAAACCCATAAATTTTGAATTTTTACTATTTTGGAAACTAACACGTTGACAAATAAGTTTGTTTGACATAAATGAAAGGTACCAACCCCCTCTACCATGAAAATAAATGTCAAGTCTCTAGAAATAAAAATATAAGCCTTTTAATTTTTTTAATATTTTTTTCCTTAAATATAAGCGTGTTTGTAGACAGAGAGCCGGTAGCGCTTGACGTATATTACAACGAGGCTGTGATTGGCCATGGTGGATACTGGAAATGGCTATTTCGACGGTGCGATGTACGGCAAAACGAGGGGGTTGCTTTTCGCTATTTTTTCCTATGAGAGATGAATGAAGGCGAATATTTTCGAAAATCCCTCATGACGATCGTTAAAATTGGTTGGTAAACACTGACCAGTAACCAGACAAAATTCATAATGCTATGAGACGAATAAAAAGCAAGGCTTTTTATAGTTGTTAACAACAGAACTTGTTTTTCTATGTCTAGCTGACAGCCATAATATAAAAAAACAGAATATCTGCTCGAGAGACCCGCTTGGTGCCTGGATAGCCAGCTAAGAGAATGGAATGTGGGTGAGAGCTGTCAACATTGCTGTAAGATGATAACAGTTTGCAACCATCTGACAACTCTGTAAAAAGTGATAACGGCCAGCCTGATTAGCAGACAGCGGTGGGCAGGGCCCCCGCAGAGTGGGTGAGGGGAAAGGAGAGAAACCTCTACACAACAGGAAATCACGTGACCACTGCAGAGTGGTGAGGGGGCGGGGCCAGAGAGCCGGGGGAGAGGTGAGGGGAGGAGTGGAGAACCCATGACAGCCAATAGCTGAACGAGTTGTATGTCAACATGGAGTGAAAGAGTGAGAGGCGAGTATGGAGAGAGAAAGAGAAACATATATGGACATGCACGAAGCGTGGAGCACCGTACACAGAGTTCTCGTACACACGATTCAATAAAATAAAATAAAAAATTGCACAGGTTCACACGACATGTAATTTGTTGATCCAAGAATTAAACGTAGAGTTAAATCCTAACCATTTGACATATAATTTATTTCCTTTTTGTTTAACACTTTTTCCACATGATAATGTTTAGGAAATGCTGGTTTCTGAAGTTCATGGAGATAAAATCTTCCTTTTATGGGTTGATGGTTGAGGTCTTGCAGTAAATAGGTGACTGGACTGTCCAAGTTGACTTGACGAATTGGAAATAGTTCAGTCCCCCACGGAGGCGTGTAGCCCTTATTGAAGGCAGACATGAATTTGCTCACATGAACAAAATCCCCAATTTTCAGTCGGTGAGGTTTTTAATATCTGCTGTTTTTATGCGGTTAAACAGTTTATCCAGTCGTTGAATATTTTTGGTCACGAGACGTGGCTTGGACCCAATGGTTCTATGTTTGGGGTCATTGTAACGTGACACTAGCTCAGGTAACATGTCCAACCAGCGATAACTGCCCTGAGCGGTAAACGCTTTCCACATATGGGTTTTCAATGTTCGGTTTAACCGCTCGACCACGCTGGCTTTGGGATTCCTGTACGTGGTGTAATGGTGAATATCCTTAGATTTGAGAAAACTGGAGAAATCCTTGTTGAAAAATTATTTTTCCTGATCGGTTTGTAGCAACTGAGGTTGGCGTTTGGAGTGTTGAATAATATGTTGAAAGGCCTTGGTGACTAGTGGACCAGACTTGGGACGCACAGGTTCAACAAAAGCCATTTTGGAATACACATCAATGACGGTCAACATATAGCGTACACCGTCGTTAACACCAGCATAGGGTATCATTTCAACCAAGTCAGCCTGCCAAAGTTCATCCACACCTCGTGAAATCACCTTGAGTCACGGATAGTGACGCCTAGCTGGGCGATGCAACTCGTGAGCAATACCCATTTTAATGGGTGATGGCTTAAACAATAATTTTGGCATTTCGAATTTCTTGTTCAATTTCTTTAATTTCCTAACCGTGACCGGTATGGCCAGCTTGACGTGAAGCATGCAACAACTGTAGCCGCTGGACGAGCTTATTGGGATTGTGCCAGTAGGTAACATCCACAAGGGGTTTTAATGGTTTAAATGTCACTCCCGAAGCGGATGCTTTACGACGACCACTTTGAATGGTGGGAAACATTTTCGCAATGATGGTATTATATTTTTGAAATATATTGGCATTCACTTGTTGAGCTGGATCATACTGTCTTTTGTGGGCATGGGTGTCCAATAAAATGGATTTATATTTGCCAAGGTCCTCTTACGTATAATCATGGGAAGAGGGAGTCCGAGAGAAGAGCAGCTTTAACAGTCCTGGCGTTAATTTATAGTTGATGTTTTTAATGACAGCTTTAGTACGAGCAAATTTAATGGATGAATCCCCAATTTTAGAAGTATCATCCTCATAGCGAACACCATACGTGGTATCAGTGTTTCCAATAAATAGATTGGTGAAATAGGGATCCAGTGTTGATCCATAATATTGTATTAAAATGGGTTTCAGTTGAGCTTTATGTTGAGGGGTGGTCAAGAGTTGTGAAAACGGAGACGATCTGGAAGGGCAAGGGGTTTCGACCATGACCAAGGATTTCTTTTTTCTCAAAAACTCTGCAAGGGGTGCGGCCTTTTTTTTTTTTGAGGCGTAAACACTTGATCCTCGTCATCCTCAACTTCGCTAACACTAGTCAAATCTTCCTGTTCATGTTCCTCTTCCTGTTCCTCAGCGTCCTCGTGCAGCGTCTGCGTGGATTGTGAAACGGTGGGTAGCGTTTCAGATGGCTTGAAAGAGGGTTTCAACATGGCTTTTAGCGGAGGTGCTAAATGTTGTTGAATAAACATAGCATGATTTGCACGTGATCGTTTCAATTGACGAAACTTTTGGCGAATAGTATTTTTTTCTCTAATAATATGCTTTTTCCATTGACTCTCTGCTAACGCCATGGTGTCTTGACAAATGACTTGAGAGGGAATGAGACAGGGACTTAAATAGCAATAAAATGATCAAACCCTAAGCGACATCGTCCTTGGTTGAGTTCACTTTGTTTGTCAATCACTAAACAGGCATGACGTTGAGTGTTCCAGCACTTGCCAAACAATTCAGTAAACATTTGAAAGGTCATATCCGGATTCACATGTTCATTATAAATGTGACGACTGTTCCTCTCGTCCTGGCGAAATAAAACAATGACATTGGCATTGTCACGAATCAACTGTTTGGACATTTTAGAATACGTTTGTCCAAGATAGAAGCAATCGATATGCTTGTGTCGACCCATGCTGAAATAGCTTTGAATAATGCCTTGACGTTCAGTGGATACATCATCGAAAATCATGAGTGAATCAGGGTTTACCTCATCAGGTGAAATAACATTTTCTTGCGTGAAAAATGTGAAATAACCCATATTCTCTTTTTGTAATCCAGACATGACTTGATCCAGAAACACGTAGAGGGGTTGGTAGAGAGATTTTTCAAAAATATAAATATTTTGAAAACGCAGACCATTGGGCGCTGTGATGAGCGTTAGCAAAAGATTGGTCTTTCCACAGCCGGAAAGTCCCACAATGATGCAGCGAATGGAAAATGGAAAAGTGAACCATGGCGTTGTTCACGTGATGTGGGACAGAGATGGGAAACCATGTCCCCCACGGGGAATGACTCTTGCTGCTTGATAATCTTCATATCAACTAAGGCTTAGACAGGCTAGCAGGCTGTCTATATACAGGACACCGAGCATTGTCATAGAAACAGTAGACTCATACTACAGGTTGGCGATGGATGTCCTTGGACGTGCGTTGATGGTCAAAGCTAGGACTGTCCCCATACATGATCCTAAACAAGAAACAGATCCTGTTTATAAACACTATGTGGATAGGTCAGTAGTGCCACGCACTAAACAGGGAGATTATGACTTTAAGGGAAAGCGGTTAACCCATGTAAAACATCCGCAAGTGTCTACAGACGTTACTACAAAAAAGTATGTGGATAACAAAGTGTATGAGTTTTATGACAAAGTGACTCAGTTTACGGTGAATGGCTATAGCGCTAATCACCATCGGATTATTCACGTGGAAGACCCGCAAGACGAAGACGATGACTGCACCAAACGTTATATGACCTATGAAATGAAAAGGCTTTACAAATTTATCCCCTCTGTATTTATAGTGTATATGACGAATGAAAAACCTGTGAATGACAAAAACCATTTACTGCTAGTCCATGATCAGCACTTAATCTATGTGCTTGCTTCGGGTTTAAGCCACTATCGATTACACTATGATGGAACCATTCACATCAAATATGCCATACCTGATGAGAACCATTTACCAATAAAGATAAATGGTCATAGGATGTTGCCCCATAAACACGAAATGGTCAATTCAGGTGACGAATTATCCTTTCATCTCATGTTGACATAGGATGAAAAGCAAGCGGGAAAAACCTTAAACGATTTCCCACTAAATGTGGAATTGGAATATACAGCCATGAAATAACAATCTGACGTTAGTTGTGACTTAAACTTTCTTGTGAAAGGTTGTTGGTCATTATCATCATGGTGAAACAAAGATATGTGTTGAGAAAGACTAAAACGACTAAAAATAAGACCCTGTCTTTGGCAAAGCCTGGGCTTAAGACATTCGTGGATGAGCCCACGCGAAAGAAAAAAATTAAAAATAATGTGTTGACCATAAGTAAAGTCCTTCGAGCAGCACAGAGACGTGTTATTCCAACACGTCAGCGACAGGGTTCAAAACAAGGGCGAGTGATTCCTGTCCCCAAACTAGCGGGATTTTTACCTGCATTATTTGCCGGTTTGGCTGCTCTGGGTTCACTTTTGGGTGGTGCCAGTGCAGTGGCGAAAACCATTAAAGCCGCGCAGCAGGGCAAGCAAAAATTAAAAGAAAGTCAGCGACATAATGAAACGATGGAAGCGATTGCTATGGGGGCTAGAAATGCCAATTTAAAGCCAGCCTTTTATCAACAAGGATTTGGGATTTCACCATTTCAAAATATTTAAAAAAAACTCAGCCATAGCAAGACATGCCCTAACGCATGAACAAGTGGAAAGCTATGCTAAAAAACTAAAGCTTTTTCATTTTCGAGGTGTGTTTATGCGATACCAATTACCCCCCACGACCCTGGAAACAGGAATGCGCTGTTGTCAATTTGGATGATCACCGAGGACCAGGAACGCATTATGTAGCTTATGTCAAAGAGGGATCCACCGTATGGTACTTTGACAGTTTTGGGAATTTGCCCCCGCTCATGGAACTAGTTACCTATTTTGGAAACAGGATCAAGATATATTATAATGTGAATCGTGTGCAAACGTTTAACAGCCAACAGTGTGGTCGTTTGTGTTTATTTTTTGTATATAAGACGCAGCATAAGAAAAGCGCCAACAGTATGTCGGCAGAAAGTAAAACGTTTACACTGCATGGACCTGAAGTCAGCCTAGACATTTACCTGCCTATCGAATTGAGTGAAAAACCCTATGGTTTGGGACTTGTTTCTCTTGAAACGTACAATCGAATATACAACATACGTGAAAATGTGAACAACAAGTTTTACTATGATGATTCTGTGCTCACCCTGAACTCTGGTGGATACACGATCGATGACATTTATGAACACATTTATGTGGTGTTGATCAATGAATATGGTTTAAAGTCATTTATCGATGGAACGCGCAAGTTTGAACTTGTAGGAAATACCAACACTCATCGCTGCAGTATTTTCTCCACATTCAAAATTGACTTTAAAACACGCCCCGATTCCATCGGTCCATTACTAGGATTTAAACCACGCATGTTGGAGACCAACGAGAAACATGAATCGGATCATGAAGGGAAATTCATTGAGGACCATCATGTGTCGGTAACGTGTAATATTATTAGCCAAGTGTACACCAATCAAGAACCATCGCATTCGCTTTATGACTTTATAGTGGCATCGCCCAATGGCTATATTATTCGTGAAAACCCTCCAGTGGTGCTTTTTCATTCTGTGGCTGTCGATGGTATTAGTAATATAACATTAAGACTGATCAATAGAGAGCAACAACTCATTGATCTAGATTCCACCACACCAGTGACTTACAAGTTGGTGCTAAAGCCACTATGAAGTTTGTGTATAAAGCAACAACACCGTCTAGGAATGGTGTTAGTTGCTTGCCACGTGAATACACGTTAAAATCTCAAGGCAAGCAGATTTTACAGCATTTTGGTTACCACGTCAACCTCCATAATGAATTCTATCCTCGAGATAGCGAACCGCATCGAGGAGCAACCAGGAGTGGTAAGAATTGATCTCCATTCCTATCAAGTTCAAACACCTGGACTCAATAACAATGATGAAATTCAATTTGTTATCAACAACCAAGATATTTACACCCTACCGCATGAAAGTGTCATTCAGATCGAAGGTCGGCTCACCAAAGCCGATGGCTCTACACCCACCACATACAAGTTGGCCAACCATGGTTTGGCCTTTCTGTTTTCTGAAGTGCGTTATGTCATTAACGATATCGTGGTGGATAGCACTCGAAATGTAGGCATTTCCAGTGTCATGAAACTATACCCCTCTTATAGTGAGGAAGAAGGTAACACTTTGCATGGCAGGTTGGTGCCCTGACTTGACCAATGACTGGATGGTACACACCGATGGGACCTTTAATGTATATTTACCTCTTAAACTAATTTTAGGCTTTGCCGAAGACCACCAGCGCATTGTGGTCAACGCAAGGCAAGTGCTTTATCTGGTGAGAGACAGGAGTGATAATAATGCACTCAAAGTAGCTGACAATGCCCCCATAATTTCAAAAATTCAACTACAACGCTTGCTATGGAAAGTGCCCCATGTGACACTTGACGATAGCAAAAAACTGGACATACTCAAGATGGTAAAGAGAGATATGCCTCTACCCATGGAATTTAGAAGCTGGGCACTCCATGAGTACCCGCTATTGCCCTCCACCAACACACACAGTTGGTCTGTAAAAACAGCTCGCCATACAGAGAGACCTCTCTACATTATCGTGGGTTTTCAAACGAATCGCAAGTATCAACTAACCAAAGTTGCCACGCAATTTGATCACCTGCAATTGAGAAATGCACGTCTCTTCCTCAACGGAGCTGTGTTTCCCAATGAAGGACTGGATTTGGATTTTTCAAAAAATAAATTTGGCCCCCTGTTTGACTTGTTTTCTAAATTTTGATGGTCGTATTATCAAAAAGAGAACGGCCCCATGCTGCTAACCCAAGCGTTTAAGGCAAGGGCGACACTGATTGTCTTTGACTGTTCATACCTGGAAGAGTCTGTCAAGCCATCCAATATTGACATTCGACTAGATTTTGAAACGCATGACAATGTACCAGCCAATACGACAGCCTACTGTTTGATTATTCATCACAAACAAGTCAACTATTATCCACTGTCCAACCAAGTGACGAGTGTATAAAAGACAGATCAACCCCATGTCAAGCCGCTCAGTCATGTCTTGCTTTAAAGCATCAAGAGAAGTCATATCCATGCATTTAAACTCTGAGGAACAAAGTTTCAAGACTTTTGCAACATGGCCAGAGCCTTTCATAAGCCCTCAAGCCTTGGCGGCCGCTGGATTCTACTATTTAAAAACAAGAGATGAAGTGAAATGTGCCTTTTGTCCCATCATCATAGACCAATGGCAAGAGAGCGATGAACCCATGCAGGAACATCAGCGCTGGTCACCTGCCTGCCCCTACCTGTGCAGAATGGAGGTGGGAAATATACCCTGTCATTCAAGCTATCCCTCACTCGTGCCTCTGAGTGATGAAAAAAAAAAAACAAGTTACGATACGTGTGGACTGTAAGGTGTCCATGGTGCTTCGGTGAGCAGCTCACCGTAAAAAACGCCTAGTTTAGAGACATTGGGACATCATCGGTGTTATGGACGTTACAAACACAACAGACTGTATTGTTGTATCAGTTGTTATCGTCCTTATCCCCCAAAATGACAAAAGCCTGTAAGACCCGTTATGATAATAAAATGATGTAATTCTTAAATTCTTATTTTTTTCATGTCCTCCTGTCCTACCCTAACCTATTTTTTTTCAAACTAGCATGGCTGGTAAGTCCATGTCATGACCACACCTTAGTCATTGATTGTCAGTCAGTCGTCAGTTGAACTTGGTCCAGGCAAGCGGCAACATGTTGCGCACACTCATTGTGGATTGCCAAGGGTTTAAAATTGGTGACAACAAATTTATATTTAAGCAAGTGGCCATTATCGATGTACCACCTTTTGGATATCGCAAGCTACGCGTTTGCTATTTAAACCGCCCCATGCTTTTGAGTTGTTGTGTGAAAAAGATCGTAAACAAACCCAGTGGATTGAAAATCATAAGCAACTAGACTGGAATCAAGGAACCATTTCCTATAAATATTTGGACGTGGTCATGAAAGCACACTTGTCCTCGGCCAATGTGGTATTTGTGAAAGGTAATGAAAAACGTGAATGGTTGCAACCATTTTTGGCGTCTTGCTGTCAATGTATCGACCTCATGGACCTGGGCTGCCCCTCCCTGCAAACGCTCATGGATACTTGTTTCTGTGGCAACATTACCCATACAGCCCCAGCGCATGCGTGGCATCTCTTTCATTGGTTAACCACCCGTGCTTGCTGGGAGTTGTTGAACAAAATTATACCTCAAGATTTACCTGTGAATGACGTCAGTGAGATTTCTATAAGCGACGTGTAAACATCTACAACACGTGATACCATGGAGAAAGTCAATGCTACAGACAAAGCCATCGGGAAGTTCTTTGTGTGCAAAAAGAAACTTGACAGTTTTACCAAAGAAGAGCTCTTGGCGATGCCCAAGTCGTTCATTTAGTATGTGGCCGCCAACGCGGTGAAAGAAATTTGGCAACATGTACCAAATCATGGACTCAAGACCCTGTGTTGAGTGAATTGCAACCCTGTATGGATTACGATCACCATAAGCAAGTGGCCATGGCAAAAATACCCTCTATGCGTCAGTGCGCGATTTGTCAGCTAGTGAAACTGTATCACGGTCATAAAAGTCCGTGTAAAGACTTTCTTCAATCATTCCACGGGTGTCATGGCGAGAAAAAGCAGCAACAACAACAAACACAAACATCGTCCCCAGAGAAGGAGGAAGACCAAACCTTTTCACCATCGATGGAAAAGGATATGCCAGACCTGTACTGGCAATGGCGTCATTGACAAAGTGATTCAATATTTACCTTTCGAAATCCATCTTCCAGGTTATCGTTTTTGTGGCCCTGGAACTCATCTTGAAAAACGTTTGCAGCGTGGTGATGTACCCATTAATCTTTTGGATCAAGCATACAAAGAACATGAACTATCTTACCGCCAGAGTCATCCTGGTTTAAGACATGTGGCAGATATAAATTGTTATTGAAAAAAGCTAAACAACGTTTCACATCCTGTGATGCCTCAGTGGGTGAATGGATGGCTGCGCTGATTGTGATGAGTGCTATGAAAGGAAAGTTGATGATGCATGGACATAAACATTAAGGATTTGAAGTGTGAGGAATTGGGATTTGTTTCTATTCTATTTTTTCTTTTGTCAATCCCTATGGTTATGAAATAAAAACATAGGTTTACCAGAACTCGATGTTTCTTTTTAATTAAAAAATCATGATGTTGATGGGCTGATTTTTCATTTTTACACTTTCACACATTGCCATTTGCCAATTTGCAATTTACAGTTTTTAAAAATGTTCGTTTCAAGGTTTGTGTTTTTCATGTTATGGATTTTCCACTTTGTTGATGACACTTTTTAAACAATGTACGTTTAATGTTTTTTCAATTTTTATATTTCACACATAGCCATTTCCAGTTTTTTAAATTGTCCGTTTCAGGTTTTGCGTTTTGAATTTTGGTGTTATTGAAACATGGATTTCCCATTTTGATGTTTTCACATTTTCCATTTGGTGTATATCGAAAATTGAGATTTGTCAATGATGTTGATGCGAGTGCTTGACCATGATGATGCTGCTGATGTGTCTATGTGTGTTTTGAGAAACAATGAGGTCTACGACTACTGCAGTTAAGACTGTTTTTACAAAAATAATGTCTATTCACCACTACATTTCAAAGAGAAAAAAACTATCGACAAAACAAATTGAGTATATAATTGAAAATTTCCCCCTCCACACCCACCCTACCTCACCGTGTTTGCTCTGGTCATACTCACACACACCAGCTTTCTCTCTACGCACACAACCAAACCTGTCTTTTTGCGAAAAAAAACACAACCGCTTTATTTATTCCCAAAGGCACATCCTCGACATGCAAACTGATCCCTAAAGAACTTTTTAGTTTATCATTCATAATTTACATTACAAAAAATAATTAAATACTAGTCATTAAAGTTACTAAAAATACTATTACTCATTAAATATTTACAAAAAATAACACTTCAGTACAGCTTAAATAATCAAACTATTTACCAATCAAAATTTAAGAAAGAAAAATAAGGTTGCATATAACTTTTTAAAGATTAAAAGGTCCAAGTGGGTTGCCACTATTTACAAAATCTACTATTTACAATGACAAAAAACAATATTTACAAAATACTAAATCTACAATTTACAAAAAGCCATGTCCCTAAACGAACAAACAATGAAATCACACCTCCTCCCCTTTGTGATCATAACCCCAGGGCAGGCTGGTGAGCAAGTCATCAGCCCACACACGTTTGTTATCCATGGAGGCGAGGGTGCGTTTTCTCTGTTCCACAAGGTACAAATGATGGTTGCTAGATTGTATCCTGCACTGTGTATGGGACATAGCTTTGCCAATGCGTAAAGCCGCTAAGTAATCGTCTACACGTGGCGATTTTACCACTGCCCTACCTACATCTTTTGCTCTTTTGGCTTCCTTACAGTCTAGTGTGCGATAAGCAAACATTTTCGAGGCCAAACCTAAGAATTCCGTCATAATGGAAAAACCGCATTCACCTTTAAAAACACCCATTTCCTTCTTGTTTTTATGGGCAGCTGAAATATGTTGTCAGCACTATACGAGTCACTATGCTGCCTCATGACGTCATAGGGGTTGCAGTGGTGAATGTGGTAAATGAATGAGTCCATATCCATATACAAAAGAGAGACGTCCTCAAAATGGCGTTTGGCAAACTCATAGTGGAATCGACACATGACCGATTTAGAAAAGTCTAAAATGACTTGGCCCAAGTAAATGGGCTTATCCATGGTCACGCTGGTCCTACTCAATTCAATGGTGGCCAAATCCTCATCGATAATAATGATCGATTTAAAATTTGGATTGGCAACTTACCGCCGTGCACCGTAACGACCTTCTCAGACATTCACCAATTTAATGTCACGGTATTTGCAAACATTCTCCATGGACTTTCCATGGATACAGTTGTTCATTAATTTGAAAATATTAATTTCAAACTGCTGTGTTGCCATTTGTGGGTGCTCTGTGTTGAGTCGCATGTATGGCTCGAGCCATGCTTTTTGAGCAAAAGAAATACCTCTATGGATTTTCTTAAACACCAAGCCTTGGGCGAGGCATTGCACCAACATTTGGATATGTAGCACATACCGATTTTTGTTGTAAAGTGTGCCCATGAGTTTTTGAATTTTCACTTTACTGTCGGGGGGAACCATTTGCTCAAGGCAGAATGGGTATCGGCATGTTGATCATACAAGAATGAAGGATATTCAATATCCACTTCTAAGACATATCCACGGCCTGTTTCTTGGCTAGCCTCGATCACATCAAATTGTGACACTTGTTTCTCCGTCAGCCAAGCAAACTTCCCATAGGGCAAAGGCTGACTCATGGCGTAACCATACAGATTATTAACGTCATAGTACATTAAGTACGATTCTGGTTTGTCTGGTGAATAATCAGGCATGTAGACATTGTTCGCTTCGGCATGGCGCTGGTTAAGCGACACAAAGCCACCGCGAATGCCCTTTTCAAAAAATAGAACCATGTCTACATCAGTGAGTAAATCCAATTCCACTTGAGTGTATTTCAAAGCGGCATCAAACGAAAGCCTAGGACTCGTATAATAGTGAGCCGGGTCAAGACCATAAATATGTTGACACAAGTTACGGAATTTTTCAAACACATCAGTGAACAGCAATACATCCAGTTTTAGGTAATGCATAGCATATTCACTTAGCGTCTTCATGTCAAACACTCGCCAAACTTGACACGCATGTGCATAGTCTTCATCGGAAATGGTACTGCGTGTTAGTTTCGAGTAAAATCTCTCTTGTGGTGAGAGTTTTGTTTGCTTTAACACGTACCAGCTGTTGCAGAAATCATACGGGAATATACCTTTCCGAATGAACAATTGAAATTGCTTAGGATCATTAAAATGCATTCTGGTATTTTTTAATTCCTCTTCATCCAAGCCATTCACAAGAATGTCTAGCGAGGATGCCATAAACTTAAAGGAATACAAAAATCGAATGCTAAAGTTGCTCAACCGCCATTTCAGGGCTGTAAAACGCTCATGGTTTTGGGGGATAATGGTAAAGGAGCCCTTGATGACATGAGCCAATTCACGAATCAAAAACTGAATGTCATAATTCGCCAGATTGTGGAAAAAGACACTGATGAAACGAGGAGCTGAAAAGTTCTAATTACATTTACTATTCGCAGCTCCACGAAACTCTCCCGTAAAGTGCAAGTGATCACGAACGGTGTCTTCAGTACTGATCAGTGGATTTTAGCAAATATGACATGTCGTGGCATGCTCATACTGCTGCTGCTGTTCCGGAGATAGGTTCATGGGTACTGGGTGGTCCAGTAATCCCTTTACATGGTCGGCCACCTTTACAAGTTCATCCAAAAATCATCTGGCACAATATGGCCCCTCACGGGATTTGTAAACGGATTGTGTGGGGTCATAGGCACACACCACAATAAATCCTATGGCAAAAGGTTCATGTTTTTGAATGGGTGTGGTTGAGCTCATGGTGGGATCTGGTTCACATCCCGCCATGGGTGTAGTGAGTGTTTCGAAATCTGCATGCACCACATTGGGAACAGTGTCACGCTTATGAATGCCCTTGAACTTTAACACAGCCTTGTCCCCTTGTGGCAATATCAATCTCACCGCTTCCTGAGAAACGCAATCTATCCTATGACGTTCCAAAAGCGTAGGGGTTTTAAAATATTGCAGACAGCGGTCACAAATATGTTTTTTACATTTATATTTAGACATTTGACTGCTTAGCAATCTACTCAGGCTTTTAATCAGGCAATAGTGATTCACCTCTCCCTCGGACAGATATAAAAGATGAATGTGGTGTCGTTTCGGTTCCTTTGTGGCATAAAGAAGACCCACAATCTCATCACCATCAAGGCCATACACCATGAACGAGGTGAGTTAGCCGAGGTCGTTGCGGCATGACTGTTGGCAGTCGCTCACATCCGGGAGGCGAGGAGGTTCGAATCCCCCCGCCGGCAACCTTGAAGATGGTCTTCTGTGGTTTCCCATCTTCCTTCCAGGCAAATGCCGGGGTTGGTCCCTAACTATAGGCCACAGCCGTTACCTTCCAACTCCTCGACCCTCCCATCCAACATTCCTCCCCAACGGTACTTGTAGCTCACCCATTGGGTGTCCGTCTCGAAGCAGCTACAAAACTGGCGAGCCGAACATGTCCTCGGATACTCCCGGCACTAAAAGCCATACGCTAAAAAAAAACATGAACGAAAAGTCCTGGTAGCCTTGTTCAAACCTATGGATTTCAGTTAAGTCCATAGGGAACGATACTCGAGTTAAATTTAATGTTTGTTTTAATTCATCAAATTTGGTCTTGTACTTTGCTGGTCTGTTAACATTACGGTCTTGAGCTGGCTGCAAATACGCAGCCACAGCCCACAGAAAATATTCATCATCAAAATTTTCAATATTCACCACAGCCTTTTTCGAAGCTATTGCTGGTGGTGTTTTAATATAGTTAGACCCAGCTTTCAACGGGTTGAAATGAAAAATGTTGATTTGTAGATAATTGATTTTGTCTAACGCTAAACCACTGGGTCCTTGTTGCAGTTTATCAAATTTTGATAGCAAGGCATTCACCACATGGCTTTGATACCACTCATTCAGATTATCAGCTATCAAAAGCTCTTGCATTTTTCTGCCAATATAAAAAGTTTTTTATGCTCACCGTCCTTGTTTTTATATATGAAATCGCACACGAGTTGTGTATTGACCTTTAAAGCCGTATGCAACCTTTGCGCTGTACAAATTTGTTCTTTAAAAATGTCAAAACATGATTCGACAAAGTCTTTTGGGATTAAACTCTCTCTAACATTCACTACACGGCCAGAGCAAACACGCTTTTTAAAACAAGAGTCAATGGGTTCCCAAGTTAAGCTATCTGCAGTGGCAACAGACATGATTTTTATAAAAGAAACAATCCCACCCAAGTTTTCAGCCGTAGACTGTCTGGTAAACAATGGCCCCAAACACATCCGTTCTCAATCAGCAGTGGTCAAGCGTTTTCCAAGACACACTAAAAAAGAAATAAAATAAACCACTATGCGTATATCCAGTCCAAATAGCACCTTTCATAAACAAAAATAAATAAAATAAAATAAAATATAAAAAACAGGTTTTATATATATCATTTAAAAAAATCTTACCTTGTTTTGTAAAAAGCCCTGTGTTTTCCTTCTCCTAGGTTCGAGTGGAATGAGGTTTCTTACTCCCACAACAGGTATGCAGATTATCTAAAACAAACAAAATAAAAAACAATCCATCAATCAAATGGTAAACCAATAATTTAATCATTCATTAGCATAAAAATAAACTAAACAGTGTTATTCCAACACTTACCTCAAATATATAATGTATCCAATATATTAACCAACTGGGGTTGAGCACACTAATGCAATTAATTGTATACACAAAAGACAAAGCCTATGTTAACACAGTAACGTGTAAAACAGTAATGACTGACTGTGTGTCATAACATGGTCAACGCTCTAATACCTCCCTGGCCTCCTCTCCTCGCCCAGCCCCTCGCCCTGGGTCCCTCTTACCACAGCTGTTAAAACCGCTCTTGCCCTGCAATTGGCTATGGGAATGGTAGGGGGAGGAGTTATACTCGCTTACTGCATTATTGCTCTGACGTCGTTGTGACATTGTTCGACCTCCAACTCACCTCTACGTCACAGTAATTTTCCATTGGCCTGTTGTCTCGTCCGCTTACATTCCTGAATCGCGATAACATGTTAAATCCTGTCACCCAGCCAGACAGGCTTCAAGCTGGCCTCTCGAGCAGATATTCTGTTTTCCCATTCTGGCTGCCAGACAGACATAGAAAAAAACATATTCTGTTGTTGTCGACTATTTTTATTCGTCTCATAGCATTATGAATTTTGTCTGGTTACTGGTTAGTGTTTACCAACCTATTTTAACGATCGTCATGAGGGATTTTCGAAAATATTCGCCTTCATTCATCTCTCATAGGAAAAAATAGCGAAAAGCGACCCCCTCGTTTTGCCGTACATCGCCCCGTCGAAATAGCCATTTTCAGTATCCACCATGGCCAATCATAGCCTCGTTGTAACATACGTCAAGCGCTACCGGCTCTCAGTCTACAAACACGCTTATATTTAAGAAAAAAAATATTAATATTTTTTATAAGGCTTATTTTTTATTCCTAGAGACTTGACATTTATTTTCATGGTAGAGGCGGTAGGTACCTTTCATTTATGTCAAACAAACTTATTTGTCAACGTGTTAGTTTCCAAAATAGTAAAAATTCAAAATTTATGGGTTTTCAAAACATCTCAAAATATAAAAAGTTTTATTATAATAAGATAAAAGTCATAGAGACCATTGGTTTGAACTATGGCACAACATTCTATGATGTTTGATTTTCAAATTATCGCCTACTTTTAAATACAAAAAAAATATCATTTTTTCTTTTTAAATAACGAGTGATCTATAGGAAAGAGGACGTCAGCTCGAGTCCAACGACACCTCATTTGTTAAAATCCGACCATCCGTTCGCCAATGATCACCAATGTTCACTAGAAAGTAGGCTATCATTTTTTCCCCTCCTACACCCTTGAAACCTGTTGTCCGCCTAGAGGCCATACCCACCTTTCATTAACGTCAAACAAACCTTTATCCAGTTCACCGTTTCCAAAATAGCGCCAATCCAAAAAACAAACATTTTCAATTAAAAAAAAATACTAACACACATGCTTGGCCAAGAAAACGTCATCCCAACGCCAACAATACCTCGTTCGTTAAAATCCGACCACGCGTTCGCGAGATATCGGCAAAGTTTATATGAAAGTAGGGGGTGGGGCAGAACTGTCCAATTCACACTACTACCAAATTTAGTCCTAGAGGCTTGAAATTTATTTTGCGAGTAGAGGGGATCAGGGCCAATCATTTAGGTCAAACAAAATGTTTTGTAAACTCTTTAGTTTCCAAAATATAAAAATTTCCAAATTAAACTTTTTTTCAAAAAAATGTAAAAAATTAAAACGTTTTATTATAAAAAATAAACGACATAACGATAGTTCGTTTAAGCTATTGCCCAACGTTCAATCATGTTTGGTTTTTTAACTATCGTCTATTTTCAAAAACAAAAATTTTCAAAAAAAAATCTAAAATATAACGAGTGATCCATAGCAAAGCTCCCGTCAGCTGGAGTCCAACGACACCTCATTCGTGAATCTCCGACCACGGGTTCAGGAGTAATCGGCTCGCATTGGGAGTAGTGGTGGGGGGAGGCAGAACCCCTACTGCTCCCCTACTTCGGTTTTATGCTTTGAGTGTTTGTTTCATGTGATGGCTGATTAAAAGAAGAAAAAACAAGATGTTCAGTTAAGAACATATAGCCTACTTTCTCATAAATGCATGGGTATTTTTATAACTCTTTGTTTTTTTCATGGAGTATAATTGTATGTAGGTTGTAGTAGCTTGTTGAAATAAGTGTCATACGGATATTAAACATGAATATGAGGTGCCCTTTTCTAGTGCTACCTCTGTACCAGATTTCGTTCAATTCGGTTTCACCGTGTTTGAATAGATAGGGGGAATCGATTGGCACACATACATGACCACCATCCGCAAATTATTGGGCAGATGACCTCCTAGTTTGGTGAAAAGATTCTTCATACACAAAGGTATAATGTTACAAAATTTGGTAGAGATCAGATAAAAAGGTTGGTCGTAATTTGATTTAAGCTTTGAACATTTGGGCGGCCGCCATTACGTTTCCGTCAAGATAGCGGCGATATAAACCATGACACTGAGGTACTCTTTGCTAGTGCTACCTCTGTACCAAATTTCGTTCATTTCGGTTTCACCGTGTTTGAATACATAGGGGGAATCCATTGGCACACATACATGGCCGCCATCCACAAATTATTGTGCAGATGACCTTGTAGTTTGGTCAAGAGATTCTTCATACATAAAGGTATAATGCTGCAAAATTTGGTAGAGATCAGATGATTAGGTTGGTCGTAATATTATTTAAGCTTGTAACATTTGGGTGACCGCCATTACGTTTCCGTCAAGATGGCGGCGATATAAAACATGACACTGAGATGCCCTTTGCTAGTGTTACCTCTGTACCATATTTCGTTCAATTTGGTTTCACCGTGTTTGAAAAGATAGGGGGAATCAATTTGCTCACATACATGGCCGCCATCCGCAAATTATTGGACAGATGACCTCGTAGTTTGGTCAAAAAATTCCTCATACATAAAGGTATAAAGTTACAAAATTTGGTAGAGATCAGATAAATAGGTTGGTCGTAATTTGATTTAAGCTTTGAACATTTGTGTGGCCGCCATTACGTTTCCGTCAAGATGGCAGCGATATAAAACATGACAATGAGGTGCCCTTTGCTAGTGCTACCTGTGTACCAAATTTCGTTCAATTCGGTTTCACCGTGTTCGAATTTATAGGGGGGACAGACATTCAGAGTACACACACTCACACACACACACACACACACACAGACTTACACACACACAGACTCACACACAGACAGACACACATACTCACACACACACACACACACACAGACTCACACACACAGACAGACACACACACAGACTCACACACACACACACACACACACAGACTCACACAAAGACAGACACACAATTTTTGGCCCTGTGTAGATCTCATAAGTCTACTTTCATATTTGCAAAAATCGAAAGTAGGCTAAAACGTCGAAAAAATTACTTAAAATCTAAAAAATTCACAAAGAAACACAATTAGTCAAAATACGAAAAAAGAATACAATCAAACAGTCACAAAAGCTCAAAAAGTAAAAAAATAAATAGATGAGTCCAAATCTAAAAAGAAAACAATCACGGTCAAAATTAGTGAAATCCAGCACAAAAATCCAAAATAAATAAATAAATAAATAAATAAATAAATAAACAAATAAGAAATTAGTCAAAATCCAAAACACAAAAAATTGAAATTAGTCAAAATACACAAAAATCAAAATTAGTCAAAAATTGACAAAAAGACCAAAGAGTAAAAAACAAACGAAAAAAGTACTTTAAATCTAAAAGTCACAAAGTATCAAAATTATTCAAAATGCAGAAAAAATAATCAAACTTAGTTAAAAAACGTAATATAGCTTAGGAGCTATTAGGTCGAGTGACACTTTAAAAACCGACGTTCCAAGAAAAATACCTGTCCCTTTATCAAGGTATTTCAAGAAAGAAAAACAGAAAGAAAGAAAGAAAGAAAGAATTAGTAAACAATGGCAGAGCCTCCATAGATAAATAGAATAAGATGGGAAGCCATGTCGAAACAAATAGTTACTCCATGACCTCCTGAGACCAAGAAGTTGTTGGTAATGAAACTATAGGGGGCAGCCATGATTTCTCAAGGATAACCATTACCTCTATTGAAATTGTGTGGTTGGTTACTTATTTCAATTATTTTTTTATTATGTATGCAATTGGTCGAGAACGTTTATGCAAAGAAGCTCAATAAGTATATTTTTTAAATCAAAAAACAAAAAGGAAACAATCACAATTATTCAACATTTGTGAAAACGAGCTCAGAAATACAGAGTAAATAAAAAATAAATAAAAAATTAGTCAAAATGAAAATGAAATCAAACAAAATTATTCAAAACCAGTCTCCATTCTGCTGGCCTAGAGAATGAAATAAAAGTTGACGTAAGTGGTATTTATTATCAGTTTCTAGAATCGTAGTCGTCGTCGATGCGAATCTTTACCGATAACAACGTAGCGCTGCCGTTCTACGGTTATGGAAGCATGGTTCGTCAAAGAGGAAAAGTTAAGTGGGTGTCCGAGCATTAATAATGAACAATAGGAAGAATAATTTCTCTTTGCAATGGGTAGTGTTTCGAAATCGAATTGTTTGATCCGTTTAACGACATTAGCAGTTCCTAAAAAATATAACCTGCAAAGGCATTTCAATCAAACACATGTTTATTTCGACAAATCAGATCTTCCTAACGCTGCTTTTAAAAACTGACTACATCTCTAACAAGAAGAAAGGACTTCATTGTATGCAAAACTTATAATAACTGAATTACTTTTAAATATTATGCAACACTTTCCTGATTATTTTACTAATATTCATATAATACTGCAGTTCACACTCAAAATACTGTACTTCGAAATGACATGCAAAGGACCATATCCAGCCAAATCCTTATTGACCGAGTTTAATGAAATATTAGGAAAAGATACCTTAAGTCAATAAAATCTAATATTTGAGAAATATTTCGATTATATTATAACCTTTTTCAGGAGACGAATGAAGTTGCTAGATTACATATAATGTTATAAAAAGTATAGAATGAGTTCAAGCATATTTCCCAAACGTTAACTATCCAAAAAGATTTAAAATATTCCAAAAGAATTTGAAATCAGATCTGTTACAACTTTCTATAAATTAATGATGAAAGAACGAATTCTTCAAAAGACAGAGCCCCTAGTGGAGATAATTTCTGTTACAATTTTCTTCAAGTTAATGATGAAAGAACAAATTCTTCCAGTGGAGATAATTTCTGTTACAATCTTCTTTAAGTTAATGATGACAGAACAAATTCCTCTAAAGACAGCCCGTAGTGTATATGTCTATGATCTCCACTACGGGCTGTCTCTTGAAGAATTTGTTCTTTCATCATTAACTTAAGAAAGTTTTAACACATCTGATTTAAAATTATTTTTAGAATATTTCCAATGTTTTAATGTTTTGGAAACATTTTTGAACTCATACTTTTTATAAAATTGTATGTTATCTTGTATTTTCATTCGTATCATATAATGTCTGCTGAAGAAGGTTATAATATAACCGAAACTGGTACAGTGTTTTAAAAATCATTTTATTGACTTGTATTTCAAAATAGTTCTTAATATAAATTTAGATAAATGGCCCTTCAATTTTTTTAACATAAATTTACTAATCCAAGCTCATAATAGGTTCGGCACCCCTGCCACAAAGTAACCAACACACACTCTGAGCACCCCCCACCCCACTTCCTGCGTTATTCGACTAAGTTTTTGCTCCACCTCATTGGATTCTGCGTGCGAATATCTGGCAGTAATTCATTATGGGAGTTAATTACATGCTGGTGGGACCTGGAGAACCACTCAAGCATGGAGCGTCGCAAAGCGCCGAGTCGACGAGCCTCAGAGAGATGTTATAAATAGCAGGTATGCGATTGCAGCTCGGCGCACGGCCTACGTCAGCACTGCACGGCATGGCACAGCCCAACCAACAGGTAGCGAGAGGAACATGCCTAGCAGCTGACGCCAAGCGCTAAATCCAAGACTAATGCCCTTCTCTCAGCAGTAAATCATACCTATAAATCCCTGCCCAACTCCCGTTATATAATAACTCGGCCTCCCGCAGCATTTACCACCTCCTACACATTCGATCATTTTTTATTTTCCCTCTCGCTGAACCTTGAGCTGAACTACTAGTTTAATTAAAACCTGAATAAAACCGGTGTCTTTATGAAGGACATTGCACGGGAATTAATTCCACTAAAATTATAATGGCTTAATGAAGAATGAATTATTATATGTCAGCCAATGGGGGATCGAGTTATCCGATATACGTCCAGCTGAAAATTGTGCGTTTGTTTCCATTTGAATTAATTTTAGCCTATTTTCATTTTATGAAAAATGAGGCTCATGAGATCACCTTTTGTCCGTGTGTCTGTCCGTGTGTGCGTGTGTGTGTGTTTATGATGGTGTGTGTGGGTCACCCCATAATAAATCCTAAACGGCTGGAGTGATTTCAGTGAAACTCCGTAAGATCATAGCACCATTCAGGCCGACCCAGACCACGCCCTTCAAATGTTATTGTCTCTCAGAATTCCAACATGGCGGCTGTGCGAAATATTTCACCAGCATTCAGTATCTCCAAACTATTACAGATATCACCCCGAAATTTGGTACGGTGATAAAGGGAACTTCTAGAAATTCACCTATGAGGCTTTCAAAAACCTGGTAACTACAAAACCAACATGGCGGCCAAGCGAAACTGAGACATTTAAATAGAATTTTCTCGCGATTTAACCATCCAAACGTAATGAAACATGGTATAGGAAATGTTTATACACATTGTAATGCACTGACGTCTAATTTAGTCCAATTGTTTACATAACCTCAAAATGGCGGCTGTGCGAAATATTTCACTGGCATTCAATATCTCCGAAACTGTTTATGATATAACCTTGAAATTTTGTACGGTAATAAAGGGCACTGCTACAAATGTATCTATGTAACTTTCAAAAACCTGTAAAGAACAAAACGAACATGGCGGCCAAGTTAAGTTGAAACATTTTAATAGACTTTTCTCTTGATTTAACCATCTGAGCGCAGTGAAATGTGGTACAGTAAATGATTATACATATTGTAATGACTGGCATCTAATTTAGTTCAATTGTTTACATAACCCTAAGATGGCGGGAGTGCGAAATTTTAAAATGAAGTTTTTATTTCTTGTGCCGTAATCATGCGATCAAAGTGAAAGTTTGAATAATGAAGCTACGCAATCATTTTCCTTTAATGGTACATATCTCTATGGCCTATGCATATAACAATCCAAACTGGTGAGCATCCGAAATATGTTGATGGTTCTCAATATCTACGAATCTTTTACAGCAATCAAACTGAATTTTTAATGTTCATAGACGCTATGAACATAAGTTCACCTATATGACGTTCATTAACCTGGTGAGCACAAATGCAACATGGCGGTGGGGCGAAGTATAAATATTTAAATGGACGTTTCTCATGATTTAACCATCCGAGTGCAGCGAAACTTTGCACGTTAAATGCTTATACAAATGTTAATCCACTGGCACCTAATTAATTTCAATTGTTTTCATAACCACTACATGGCAGCTGTGCGAAATTTTAAAATCTCGTTTTTACTTCTTATGTCCTAATCGTGCGATTGAAGTCTGAATATCACACGTACACAATAATCTTCATGTAATAGTACATAAATAAAAATCCAACTTGGAGACCATCTGAAATATTTAGCCATGAGTAGGATATATGAAAATGGGCAGTATAGTTCTTCACGGAACTACTTGTTACTTAATAGAATCTGTCCACAGTGGGCACCATTCACAGTTTGAAGGCTAGCTGACTTCCTCGAGGGGTCAGTGGTTACGAGTTAGATTTCTAGCTCTAGCTCTACAAAACACTACCAAACCCACAATAACACCCACAAATGGGCTCTGCCCTCCAATAAAAAAAACAACGACAAAAACCTGGATATTTTGTCAACTATTACTGATAAATATTAAGCTTTAAGCACCCGTAAAAAAGGGAATTCTAGAGAGGAGGAGTTTGCAATGGTTGGGACATGTCATTCGAGCTAAGGATTCCATATCCAATCGTGTTTTCAGTTCGACACCAACTGGGATACGTCCGAGAGGCCGCCCTAAAACAAGATGGAAGAATCGAGCGATAATGTCACTGGTAAAGTTGGCACCAACAGCAACTTGGAGGATGCAAGGGACAGAGAAAGGTGGAAGACCATCTGCGACCGATACTTGTGAAGAGTCTTAGTCCCTCCTGTTGTAATGCCTGTGTGGTTTTGTATATGAGTTTTTGTTTAATGCTGTTATTGTCTGTCCTGGGTCGTAATGGACACTTAATGCAATAAATGAAGATGATGATAATGATGATGATGATGATGAATATCTAGAAATTAGCTGGACTGAGCAAATTGATGATCCCTTCAACATACAATCTTCCTCCACCAACTAATGTGTGAAGGAATAGCTATTATTGCTGTCATATACTTATGTAACAAGCCCTAAATTAAAATTCTAAACTAAATTGCAGAAATAAATGACTTACGACTACTCTGATGAGATAAGTGGCGTATCTACGGGGTGGTGGTGGGGAGGCGTGATCAGATGGATTAATTCCCCCAGAGCCAAAGTAATAAAAATACGTTAAAAACCAATCTTCGGATTGATGACAAACGATTGGACTATAAACCTTCATAATTTCTCATTAGAGAACATTTTTTTTCGCGTGTAAAACCTCAATGTTACCTAAACACGAGCAAAACTGTTCATTTTCGAGCTTCTGTACATTGAAGGGTGCAAATAAAACGTATCAAATGGTATCAAGATAATAATAATCGAAAACGTGTAATTTAGCTTCCATTGATTATAATTATCGAGCAAAAAAGATATAAAAAACTAACAAAAACAGAACAACACAAAGCCTAAAACCAATAACAAAATATCAAAAAAAGAAATGAAAAACAAACCCAAAAACAAAAAACAGAGACAATCAAAATCAAAAGCAGAAAACAATAGGCCTAAATACCAAACAAACAAAAAAAACGCACAAAGCAAAAATCGCAACAGAATATCAAAAACAAACACAGAATTTAAACAGAAAATCACATTAAAGACAGACACAAAACGAAACATAAAAACAAAAATAGAGAGACACAAGAGAGCATTTGAAAAAAAAGAGGTTCCGTGAAGAACTAAAGAGCCTACACTACTTTTCTTAAAATTTAAGATTCATGCCAATGATTAATCTAAACGGGTCTATCTAGATTAATGACGATTTTTATTTAAGTTGGTAATATCGTAATTTCTAATTAGTTCGAAATACAGTATACCTGGCATAATGCAGCCTAATAGAGCACTACAGTTGGCAGCCCTTGTGACTGAATATAGCCTATTCTTAGTTCTATCTCTTAAGGTACAGAATACAAAATTTAGTAAAAGTCCAAAAAATAGTATGGACGTTACATGCAGTGAGGCATTGGATCTAACAGCGCGCGAAAAATCATGTTGGCAACAATGTAATGCATGTGTTGGTCAGAAATGATCTGAAATAATATGATCTATTGTACCCGATACCTAGTTGAGGCTATCGGCTACGCCAGCAGACATTAAGCCGTAGTTGAGATTTTGGGAAGAGTTAAGAAAAGATAGCGCTCAGATCGAGTCAAGAGGAATGTCAGGATGACGTAGTAGGTCTAGGATCAAGAAGGCACTGACATCTGTAAGCGGATGGAATTATGGATGGAATTATGAAGCTTTATTAAGATCTGTATGGAATATGGTATTTAAACATCTTAGAAGAGGAGATATAACATGCATTATATGTGGTAATAATTTAAAGGAAGTTAGATAACCCTTAAGTTATTTTATAACTTAATAGCCGAGATGATCGGGGTTCGAGATTATAGTTGTGACGCAAGAGCACAGTGGTGGGGAGGACGTCACATGACTGCGCCAGGCAGGTAAGGGTCAAGGCAGTCCAGAGACAATCAGTCTAGCTCAGTGAGCCAAACAGTCGAGATCTGTTAGCAAGAGAGTAGCACACGCCAAGCGCATGGTACAGGTCGCGCAGCGAATAGAAACTGTCACGGAAAGTGAAAGCGACAGTTTCAACTTCACCGAGCAGCGAACGACAAGTAGATCAGTGAGCCGGGCGGACATCCGCAGTAAGCAAGCATAGAAGGCCGGGGTTTTAGAACAGCATTGCGAGTATTTGGAGAACTTTATTCCAAGCTGCATTTCAACGCAGAACGGCATAGTAGAGCGACATGGCGAGGCCAGCTTTAGGCGGAGATGATTATAGCATTGCAGTAGGACCGAGCGGGTTATTTCCAATTATATACGCAAGCATTATGACAGAAGCTGAACTTCATTACAACATTGAGTTGGAACGTTTATTCAGCATTTGAATTATAAAAGCAGATAGTTACGAGATACTGCAACTGTGAACTTCGAATGAACATAGTTTTTCTTAATGACATTACGACTATGCATTTCATAACGCATTCCAAGTAACATTAACGAGTTCAGGCAAACGGAATGTTGTTAGCATATGCACTTCTGAACATTAGCACGTGCATTAATGCAATTATTTCTTATGCAGTGTTATAAATTACCGAGTAGGAACACAGCTACAGGGTGTTTCATGAACTTAGACACTCATATATAAAATTTTATTTTATGAAAGTGAGACTTAGCAGTTATTGGAGATTGAACTTTCAACACTCAAACTGAACATTGTATAGAACATTGGCGTATCGTAGAAGAGGAATAGGGGGTCCGCTGTTTCTATGAACTTTTTCGTGAGGATTTGGACAATATCCGCTTTGGATAGCCAGAAGTTCATCATGTCGGAGTAAACGCAGACAGAGACGCGATGGCACCACAGAGCGATGGATTCGATTCCTGACGAGAAGGAGGTCCATCAGCTGATTCACTTGGGATTTTGAAGGCAATCGTCATTTCGTGGATGGAATGATATTCACGCCGATCTTTCGAGAAATTCATTACATAAGGAAAATCGACGATCTTTGAAATTTAATAACAGCTAATTATGAAAAGGTACTGTAAGAGTTATAACTTTCTGATACGATTATTTTCATGAATACTGGGCACACATGTATATTTTTCTAATAGGAGTGATACGACTATTTAGACATGGTTTGACTTTATATGCTTCAAATTTTGCTAGAATATGGCGTGACCATATGATATGGCAGGCATCATTATACGATATTCTCACCATTGGTTGGCTTTATTAAGCAGATGTTTGGTCTTTTAGACATTTTTCCAGCAAGGATATTTTTCATGAATAGTTTTTTTGTGTAACGAGTATTTCGAACTCGTGATCTGCAATTGATTATCTAAATTACTTCGTCAGTTCATTGCATACTAGCGAGTGTGTATTATTCATCAGTAGGGATTTTTTTCTATTGGATTGTTTGGAGATATTAAGATGTTATTCACTTTAGTGAATGAATATCGCTTTTATATGACAACTAGAGACTTGTTGATTCCTATCTGGTACATTCACTCATTTAGTCGTCGAGATGGGGTCTTTCGTATTTATACGATTGTATGGTGGTTACTCATCTTACCCATCGTTCAGGGCACTATCATGTTAGTAGACGGGGCGAGGTCTTTCGTATTTATACGATTGTACGGTGGTTACTCATCTTACTTGCCATTGAGGGACTCATTTTTATCATCCGAGTGTACACGAGATTGTAAGTGAATCAAACAAGGAACTACTAGTCACATATCAGTCGAAATTTTGTTAAATAAAGTAAAGATAAATGTTAGCAGGGTTACATTTGTAATTCTTGTTTGCCAATCCAATATTTTGTTGCTATACTCTTTTGAGAGTAATTTCAGTTTAACAGCTGTTACAGCTGATGCTTTTGATGATTTTTATAATTGTGTTTGATACCTTTGAGAAGGATTTAAAGTAATTGAATCTTGTATGATGAATCATTAATGGTCAGATTTATTTTAAGGCAGATCAATATTGTAGATTTTGATATGAAATTATAGCACATTGGTGTTTTTTCTGTGATGTGAATTATGAGAATTGTAAGAGAATTTATGCTATTTGAAAGCAGATCTTGAATTACTAAGGTAATATTTTTTTCAATTGTTTAAGAAGTTGTCTAGATGTGATCAGATTAATTACAGTTATTGGAGATTGTGTGCGTTGATAGTTTGAAGCCAGTTATATATTTTTTTTGTAGATCATGCAACATGGTTAAGTGAAGTTTGTGATAGGCATTTTGTGGAAGTTGCCATGTGATAGTTGCAATATTGCTAATGTATTTTGAAGCAGACATGAGGTTGTCGAACCCAGTCTAGCGTAATTGTTGAGATTCATGCTGTATATGCTGAATATTTATGGAGTTTTGTGGAATAATTGTGGTATTCAAATGTGATATTTGAAGAATTGAAGATATATAATGTAATTGTGGATAGTCAGATCCAACGTGATGTCGTGAAGGCAATAATATTTTTTGGCATGATAATTAAATACGAAATATAACTTGGAAGTGATAAAACTGTAAGACAACGTTCTATAACCCATATTAAACAATTTGTTAGGAAATTAAACAAATAAATAAAGTTTATAATAGAAGATTTTCTGATAATAATAATTAATGAAATAATAATCTGAAATTTAAGCATATTAATGATCTGACCTAATGAAATAAAAATCAGAATGACTAGATGAATTAATAAAAATCTAAATAACCAGAAGAATAAAATTTAAATAAATTAATAAATTAAATTTTGGAATAGATCAATGAATTAAATAAATGGATGAATTAAAGATTGGATAAATAAACTGATTTAAATAAATTAATAGATGATTAGATAGATAATGAATAACTGAATTAGAAGGTGATAATTAATTAAAGAAGCTGATGATTAATGAATTTATATGGATTAAAATAAATTTAATTGAGATATAATTTAAGAAATTGCAACTTGAGTTGAGGAATTAAACAATTTGTATTGATGATTTAAGATGATTTAATCTGAAGTAGATGATAAAATAAGAGTGTGTGAATAATTAGAAAGTATAATGAAGTGATGATAATAATTTTCATTTAAATGATTTAATGGTGATGAATTAATGATTCTGACAGGAATATGTAGAATTTTGAGAAGAGAATTAATGTGAGAAATATTTAACTTTGATGATGATGATGATGACCAATGAGCATTGAATTTTCTGTAATTTACAAACAAGTAATTTGTAATGACAATGTAAATAGTGTAAATTAATTATTCGATGTTTAGGAGCATTTTACTAACGTGTTCAACATTTAAATTATGCCATGCAAGCCATAAATTACGTGATATTTAATATATGTGATTATAATGTGTATGTTTAGACAGATTAATAATTTTTTAATCCACATTTATGATGTTAAATTAAAGAGAAATTAGGTCTCAGGTATCACAAATGTCAGTGACGAAAGACATAGTGCTACAGTGATCCTGAGAACCCAAGAGAACTTTAGAGATTTTTCTGTTTTATGTGGATGAAATATTTTTGATTAGAAAAGAGATGGTTCGATTTTTGGACAATGACAATTTAACGTTGGCATTCGACCATACTCTCAGGCAGGATATTTATTTAAGATGTCTGTCTGACTATCAAAGTGAAATAAATTTGTTTTTATCTTAGTTGTGATCTGATGATGGTGTGATTTTCCTTTTTCTTTCCTTGTCTTGATTAAGGCTTAACCGGAAAGGATGTGGTTTGCTAGGAATTCAGTTGATGGCGCCCATTTATATTTGCATTATTTTTATTAAACTTAAGCCCGTAACGACCCTAGAGATACTTTGTCTCGTGTTACCCACTGCTTTTTCGATATCTCAGCTGAATTTCCGACACATTCCTTATTTGACTAGAGGTTCATTTAACTCCGCTCTGTCCTGGAACTCCAGGAATGCGATGTAATAGCAGATGGGTCATCGCATCCCCAGGGCGAACGGGTACACAGAGAGAGAGGGAGAATTGGCTTTACCCACCTATGGGGCTTCGATTTTGTTTATTCTATGGAATCACATCAGATTTAGATTACTGAGAGATTGATCTCAAGTTCATTTAATTGTGTTACAAATTTTATTAAACTTAGTCAGACAATATACTTGTGTGCCCATTCCAGTGTTCATGTTAATCGTATTAGTATTATATCATGTTAGTTATAAGTCATTTTTCCTATACCCAAGTGAATGCAGGAATTGAGACATTGTGATGTGTTGTTGTCTAACGTCTCTGAATAAAACGTATATTGAAAATATAATTATGTTGCCGGAAGATTTAGGTAAGGTGTTAGGAGAGTTGCAGAGTGGTATGTCTGGTATTGCAGAAACTATTTCTAAAATGGAAACGGAAGTTAAAGAACAGATAAATAGTTCAGAAGCTAGATTAGAAGCTAGATGTAAAGAAAATGTGCAAGCATTACAAACTAGTAATGAAGATAATTTCAAGTCATTAGAGACTAGGTTACAGTCAAATAGTGAAGCTATCTTGAAGGATAGTTTTAAATCATTAGAAGAAAGATTACAGTCAAATAGTAAAGATGAGTTGATGTTATTGGAGACAAGATTACAGTCAAATAGTGAGGATAATTTTAAATCATTGGAAAATAAATTACAAGCTCGTAGTGAAGAAACTAACACAGAGTTAAAAAACAAGTTAACTAGGTTAGAGAATAGATTAACTTTAAAGAATAATGAAATGCTTAAGACTTTACAATTAGATATAATTGCAGTAAATATGAAAGGAGAGGAAAATGTTCAAATATTAAGAAAGAATATTATTGAATTAGAAAGTAGAGGAGAAGAAAACATTCTTACTTTAAGAACAGACGTTATGTCTATACAGAAAGACATTAAATCGGATGTATCGAAGTTGAGATTCGACATCGATGGTTTAGTGGCAGATGTAGGAAAAATTCAAGAGTGCTCTACCGAAGTATCTTTCGAAACTAAAATCAAAGGTCTAGAGATGAATCTAGGTAATGAGATTAAAGATTTAAAGTCAGTAATTGGGACCATTAAAGAGGAAGTCTTAGGAGAGGTTAATTCTAATTTAAAATCATTAGAGAATCAATTGCAGAAAGATATTAGGAAGATGGACGATGATATAGAGCAAAAGGTTAATGAAAACTTAGCTTTATTCAAAAATAGAGTCGGTGCAATCGTGGAAGAACGGTATAGTGAGGTCGATGCCGAAGCAAAAGAAAAACGTGCAGGATTAGACGAGAAATTAATCGCAGGTATGGCGAACTTAGAAGCGAGATTTACGGAGAACAAGGAAGCGATGAAGGTAGATTCAACTCTATTTAGGACAGATGTTGATCTGTTAAAGGAACAAGTCGCGTCAGTAAAGAATACATGCGAAGACAAGATAGATAAGTTGAAAAACGATTTAGACGAGAGTAACAAAACGCAGAATGTAACGTCGTTAGATGAGTTGAAGACTCAGGTCAAGACCGCAGAGAAATTGGCAGAAGATAGGATAACTAAATTAGAATCTATGATTAATAGTTTCACCAGTCAAAATATAACATCAGGGAAAACATTGATAAATCAGACAGCGATAGACCGCAGTATGAGTAATCAAGAAGTTAGCATGGGAGATGACCGTCAAACGCAACCGAATGTGACATTCGATAGGGCAAGTTCAACCCCTCAGGATAATCCAAGTTCGAATAGGAGTACGTTGGGTACAAGTGAACGATACTCAGGTCCAGTTACCATTATCAGAAATCTGGATGACAAGCCGAGGAAGTTTTCAGGAAATACAGGAGTCACACCAGTCGAATTTCTGCGAGATATTCGAGACTACATGGCGGAACATAGAGTAGCCAAGGAAAGAGAGCTAAGGATAGTCGAATGCGCCTTAGACGGGTCTGCGTTAACTTGGTTTAGAGCATTCAGAAGCAATTTTGCGAAAATGGAGCAATTTGCAATGGCATTCTTAAGGAGATTTTGGAGTGCAGAGGATCAACTGAACGTAAGAGCGGAAATGTACTCGAAGCGTTATTCTACGTCACATCCGACGCATTATGCCAATTATTTTACGTCACAGCTGGCTAAATTACAGTTTCTGATTCCTCCATTGCCAGAAGAAGAGCTTTTGCAAGCTATAGCGGGACAGTTACCGATTGAGGTACAGCGATCACTCATAGCGTCGGGAGCAAACACACTTGAGCACTATGACGACATTTTACGGCGATTAGACTATACAAGCGCTCAAGTTACGCCTAGAAATGCAATAAACGACAATCGGAATACGCAAGAGGTGAATGCGGTAGTCGTTGATAACGCAGCTCAGACGGACAGAAGATATTCCTGGGAAAACAGAAGGAACGAACGAAATCGAGGAAACATCCGTAACGTTCGTGGAAATGATCGATATAGAGGACCATATGAGAGGCCATACGATCAGGAAGCAAGAGATAGCCGGTATAGAAATTATAATCAGAATTCCAAATATCAAGATAGGAATCGATACAACAATAGATATCGTGGTAGAAATAACTGGAGCCAAGGTCAACAGTATAATCGTAACGACAGGCAGGATGGCCGAAGAAACGATCCTAATGAAGGACGAGATAATCGTGAATATGAGAGATCAAGGCAAGAAAATAGATAGCCTAGTGCACCACCCGAGGAGACAGTCAGAGATGTCAATCGAGCAAGCACGAGTAATGAAGGAAGAAACAGACGTCAAAGTAATACAGAATCAAGATGCTAATCATTGGAAATCAATCATCATTGTTGAGAGTCAGAAAGTACCATCATGCTGAATGAGAAGATTGTAGAGCTATCGTGTACATGTGTTATATATAGAATGCCTGAGAGTGTATTTTTCTTCTAAATCCTGATAAAAAAGGACATGTACGGGAGAGATGTACCCGATACTTAGTTGAGGCTATCGGCTACGCCAGCAGACATTAAGCCGTAGTTGAGATTTTGGGAAGAGTTAAGAAAAGATAGCGCTCAGATCGAGTCAAGAGGAATGTCGGGATGACGTAGTAGGTCTAGGATCAAGAAGGCACTGACATCTGTAAGCGGATGGAATTATGGATGGAATTATGAAGCTTTATTAAGATCTGTATGGAATATGGTATTTAAACATCTTAGAAGAGGAGATATAACATGCATTATATGTGGTAATAATTTAAAGGAAGTTAGATAACCCTTAAGTTATTTTATAACTTAATAGCCGAGATGATCGGGGTTCGAGATTATAGTTGTGACGCAAGAGCACAGTGGTGGGGAGAACGTCACATGACTGCGCCAGGCAGGTAAGGGTCAAGGCAGTCCAGAGACAGTCAGTCTAGCTCAGTGAGCCAAACAGTCGAGATCTGTTAGCAAGAGAGTAGCACACGCCAAGCGCATGGTACAGGTCGCGCAGCGAACAGAAACTGTCACGGAAAGTGAAAGCGACAGTTTCAACTTCACCGAGCAGCGAACGACAAGTAGGTCAGTAAGCCGGGCGGACATCCTCAGTAAGCAAGCATAGAAGGCCGGGGTTTTAGGACAGCATTGCGAGTAGTTGGAGAACATTATTCCAAGCTCCATTTCAACGCAGAACAGCATAGTAGAGCGACATGGCGAGGCCAGCTTTAGGCGGAGATGATTATAGCATTGCAGTAGGACCGAGCGGGTTATTTCCAATTATATACGCAAGCATTATGACAGAAGCTGAACTTCATTACAACATTGAGTTGGAACGTTTATTCAGCTGTTTTAGATCCCTTATTGGGGGGTGGTTGGATCTAAAACGGAAGAGTTATTGTGTTAATTTATAAGGAAGTGCCTAAAAGGGGGTAGCTTCCCGTAGTCGGGCAAGCTGACCAGTGTAGAGTGTTGTTTAGTGTTAGGATGCTAGGGGGCCATCCTGTAAAAGATGTAGGTGTATTTTAGGGGATGGAACTTAGCGTACAGGTCAACGTGCTGGCCTTCCAGCTGGCTGGCTGGTTATGTAACCGATGTGCACGCGTCAGCTTTATGGCGCGCGCCGCTCCTAGCAGTCGGGCCTATACGGGAATACAATGATACTTGCGCTAGCAAGTGTCTGGCTACTGTACGTCACGTCTAATCGTGACGGAGGATTCAGGAAGGGAGTTAGGGCGTAAAGAAGCGTGTAAAACAGTAATACAAGTGTAGTGTACTGACCAAGTATTTATTGGTCAGTAATATGGAATTATGAGTCCCTTTTAAGGGATGTAGTAAATGTTACAATGTAAGTGTACAAACTTGTGTATACAATTTGTGGGTAAAGGTTACAAAGTACAGGATTCTGAACACTGCTGACTCACCTGATGTTAACAGCGATAGTCTCCGGCCGACGCACTGTAAGACTGGTAATTGAGAGAGGGCTTGCCCTTCTTAAGGCCTCCCTTTATAGTTTTTGGTGCTGCTTCGTCGGCATTCCGATGGCATAGGTGCCCCAGTTAATTGTGTGTCGCTGTTTGTGGTAGTGATGCAAGTATTGGGTAAGCTTTCCAGACTGGTTAGCTGCCCTTGCGGTGTTAATAAATGTTGTTCTGGACTTACAAGATTTGCCAGTTAGGGGTGATTTAAATAGATGATGGGGGGATGGCCTCCAGGGGGTGCAGACCCCTGGGGGACTGTACAAGCTTCTTCCCCTATTTAGTTCGCGTCCCCGCGAACGGGAACGGAACTTGAGGTTGGGATGTTGATGCAGCAGTTAGTTCTTGAAGCCCCCTCGTATCTTCTGTTGGTGCCTTCCTCGTCGTCGCCGTCGTCGTATAGATGTGATGTCGTGTTGATGCGTAGGTGTGAGATCAGCTCGTGTTCAGAGGGGTGGGTTATGGGATATACACATATATATATAACATTGACATTGGCATAGACATTATAAAAATAGTGCATGAAAAAAAAATCGATATTGACATATTGAAAGTTTGAAGAGAAAAAAAAATACATGGTGCTGATAGTTATTCGGTACATTGTTGTTCAGGGAGGAAAAACCCCAGGGCTGGACGGATGATTGCGTCGTCCGCCCTATCTTAGGGAAAAAGTGCTCCCTGCAATGAGAAAGATAGAAGAAATAGACAAAAATGGGTGTTCCTGGGTATAATTTAAGGGAAATATTCAAAATGCATTTATTGATTTGGGATAAAACGGAACACCCTGACAAATGGGGAAGTTAGAAGAAAGAAAAATGAAAGAAAACAAGTCATAGACATTCTGTACATGTGATTTTAACAAACATACAAAAAAGTGTACCGTTTTATGTGCTATGTTGCGATGTTCATATGTTAACATTTAGGAATATTATTGATCACCTCCGCCGACAATGTGGGGTTGCGAAGTATTATATATATATTGATTTCTAGTGGAATAATTGCCCGTGGGCGCATGAATTGTATTAAGTTACCCTTTAAAATGATCAGTTACAATGATCTTATGTCTAACTTAAGCGCGCTAATCTCTTATGCTTCTAGTTTTTGGTACCTCGCGTGCACGCTACTCGTTTGTACGTACGCGCCGTCTCACGGCTAATCCTTCACGGCCACTTCCTGTTACGGTTTAGTGGTGGTACTGCTTGCAATGTATTTCTATTCTGTGAAGCATCCCCTGTGGGTGAATGCTTTCACACTTGACAATGAGAGTCGCCGCCACAAGTCGGTTGCGCCCTCATTGCCGTAATTTGCGCCGCATTTTTGACGCCTTATGTTTCTTGTGTACGTTGATCTGCCAGCGAGCCTGATACCCCACAGGTATCAGCCGTGCAGTGCAGATTTTTAAAGTGTAGCTGTAAAAATGTGGTGAGCCTGTAAGTGAAGATGAATATTAAATATAAATTAGTGCGCACAGGTGCAATACAATAATAAGAGGGCATTAATAGCATGCTGCTGCTATATGGCAGCAAAATGGAGAGGTTAATAAAACATTTAAATATTGCCTATTTTCTATGCCGCTTCCTGTGGTAGTGTGTCCACAGTCTGAAGCTCTTTTGACCTGTGAAAAAAATGGCATGGTTAGTGTTAATCGATGTATGGCCGGGCTTACCCTATACGGTGCCGTAATGTCGTTTCTTAATGTGTTGTCGATCTTACCCCGGTAGCGGAATTGTGGTTACCGGGTGCCGATATATTCCACCTCGATTATACTTATGTTAATGTATTATCATGTATTCTAATGTATGATAATGTATTCTAATGTATTCTAATGTATTATAATGTATTATAATGTATTGTAATGTGTTATCGGACTTATCCTGATGACGGATTTGTCGGCCATCAGGTGCCGAGCGGCGTTACTTAACACTATCTATCTTAATTATGATTAAAAATTAAAAAAATGGCTACTATTATTAAGCCGAATGGGTGGCCTTATTCTATTGCCGAAATGTGCTGTGCCATTACTCGGCAACAGCGGTTAAAGAATTTGCTTAATCCTAAGTTGCGTACCAAAGTGCAACTGTCTTATTTGCTAAATTTGGACCAGAGCGATCGCCTGAGGCAATTTACTTCCTCAGGGCACCACCCGTACGAATCCTAGAAACACCGGTTGTCTCTAGAATCGCCGGATTCCGCTCCCTTAATTCTAGTTGTCGACGTCTATTCTAGGTCTTACTAACTAGTACTAATCTAGTCACAGGCGGCTTACGGTGCCACGAAGCAAACCGTTTCGCCTGCTGTACTTTCCTGCTCATTACCGTTGTTTTTCCATACGTTGTCGTAGTTGGGTCGCCCACTTTAACCCCTTTGAGTTGCTCGCTGTGCTACCCATTTAATGCCCTTGGCTGCCCGCTGCGTCGCCATTTATGTGGGCATTGGACATCGTCCAATGGCATAATATTATCTTCGCCTTTATTGGCAACCGTAGTATGCTTTACGCAGTAGTAATAATCTCTTCGCCTTTATTGGCAACCGTAGTATGCTTTACGCAGTAGTAATAATCTCTTCGCCTTTATTGGCAACCGTAGTATGCTTTACGCAGTAATAATGATCTCTTCGCCTTTGTCGGCAATCGTAGTATGCTTTTCGCAGTAATCATGATCTCTTCGCCACTGTCGGCCGCAATAATATTTCACTCCCGCGCGTGGGAGTCTTGCTTCCCGCTGTAGAATCCGTACTTACTTACATTTACCTAAGAGTCTAGTCCTAGCTTGGTCGTCTCTAGGGTCAACTTCTGGGTCCGGCGTGGAGCGAGCTATTTCTCCCACCATCCTCAGAAAGTCTTCCCTGCAGGTCTTGGCGTCGATGACCGTGGCACATAGTGGGTGTAGCATCCCTTCCTCCCAGGGGCAGTTTAGGCGCACCTAGGATTCCAGAGCTTGCCCGGCCAGGCCGCGAGTGCCTCAACCTTACGTGGTTCGTCTGTTTGGTCTAGTCGTCACTGAGCTGTTGAGCCAACTGGGGTAAGGGTCAACATCACCTTCCCCAGCTCTGCTCCAGTGTGGTGCCTCTGGCCTTCGGCTTGTGCCGCTATCACCAATCAGAGTGTTTCAGATTCATTTTCATGTAAAAAAAAAAATATGTGCGTAACCTGTGTAAATAACTTATTTTGTGTAAAATGTAAAATATTTCAAGTGTTGTGGGGTTGTAGAGCTTCTAAGTGCATAGACTACTTTAGGTCTACTATTGCTACGTCGGCTTTCCAGCGATAATGCTCTGTTAACCTTTATGGAGGTGTTAGTAGGGTCTATGGTGTTAGGTACCCTGTTATTAGGATCTGGGGGTAGTTATTCGTAGAGTAGGCTGAAAGCATGGTAGGAAGAGGTTGCGCATCTTTGGGCTCAAATAAATGGTGGCCTTGAGCCGGTAATGCTGCTAGGATTGCTCTTACAATGAGTGGACGGGGGAGGTAATTCCCGGGATTGCAAAAATATGAAAATTCCATGCAGGTTTGATAGTGATACCGTTGGTAAGTGGATGGGATACTCATGCATGTGTCTGGAAATGAGGCATCCGCACTCATGTAAGGATAGGTGTAGGGTGAGGCGTAATAATAATATATCCCTGTCATGCGGGAGTATTTAATTTAAAAAATGGTTAATATGTGATTGTGGCCTCATCTCTCATTTGGAGATGCGCATTATGCTTATTTGTTGTTTGCCGACCCACCCCTAATACTCAGGTGGTAGCATCGAGATCCAAGGCGTAGTAAGCCCTCATTCTAAACGCATGAAGTCTATCAACCCCTATGTATTCTTTGTAATGTAGTGTAGGTGTTTTCATCGTGTCCATGTGTCTGCGTTGGTCATGTTGGACGTGGGAAGGTTATTGGAGGGGAGTAAGGTATTCAAAATGGTAGCCTTCGGGTGGTATGTTGGTAATCCCGCTGGGATTATCCACCTATGCTTCAGTCATACTCCCTTTGTCCATGTCTGCTCGCTATCCGCTTCTTGGGATAGTAAAGCGTCGTGACGCTGTGACGTCACGACTTAATCTGGTCTGCCATTTGTAGTGTGAATGTGGCCAGTGGTCGTAGTGCGACTGGCCATGTCCTAATCGCCTGGAATGATTTTTTTAAGAAATAAAATCGCGAAAGGAAGTTATTAGGGGGAAGGTCTTGTTTCCTCAGAGCCCCTGTCTGTGTTCGCTCCTGATTAGTGAGCGTGTGTGTTTGTGGCTATGTTCCGCTACACCACGCGGACGGTTGGTCTGTTATAGGCTAAGTCCTAATGTGTATCGCGTGTATGGTCAGGAGGTGCCCGTGGCCTGTCAACGTCTTTGAGAACGTGCTCCTATGGGCCCAAGATAAGTTCCGGTCTGTCACGTCTGTCCATTGCTAAATGTCACAATTGTTTTTGCAGTGTTAAAAAATGTGTGGCATTATGATTGCTTTGTGCTTGTAATTTCATGGTCAATGCCGATACAACAATAGTGTCTGTCACCAGCAGTATTGCAATGTGACGAAATCTGCAAATCAGTATTTTCGTCATGTTGTGCTTACATTTGTTTGCGTACGTGATTTTTCGCCAGTATGTGAGTGTTGCCATTGTTCTAGATTCCGGGAGGACCAATGTAGCAATTCGTCCTATTTAGCTAGTACTGTTGTGTGGCCACTATTCCATAAGACCTTTGTCTTACGAAATTTCTATACCTGTGTCTGGGAAATATATTTTCCATGTCAGGTGTAATTGAAATTTTATGCCTGGCTTTTGGCCGAAGGAAATGTGGTATTATCTGGTTCTGTAGTTGTATGGGCCAATTTCGGTGTGATTGGAAGCCTGGAGAGTTATTTTCCATGGTGTCCAATTTTCGCTGGGATTTGGACCCGTGATCTCATGTCATTCTCTGTGTTCTGTGTCTGCGTTGTGTTTCAGGGATTGAGGTGTCCTCAGTGTGGTTTTTGCTTGTGTCTCTCGTACCATAAATACCGTTGGTTAGTTAGTTTTTGGTACGAGTGTGGTGTGTGATCATGGGTTCGGACCCGGCTTACTGTAAAGGCTTGTTACGACGCTATCTGTGCCGTATATATTATGGCACATGTACCGTGTATTTGAAATGCGCAGATGGGAATACGCATTCCTGTGAAGAGTTTGTGTGTTTTTGAATTCTCCTCGTAGTGTAATTCGGGGAGTTGTGTGGTTCTGAACTCGGCGTAAATGAACGCGTATTTCCCAGGTTCGTCTGTAGTGCTCCCAGTCAGTCTGTGCCAGCAAAGGTCGCCCACGGTGAGTGCGTTATCGCTGACGCGATAGTCTCTAGTTTCACTCACGTGTGCGTTATCTTGTTAGTTGCTTGACAATGCTCCGTGTCTGTATGTTTGTGCCTCTTAGCCTGAGTGCTAACTCTGTAATTGCGAGTGGGGTTTTCCGCCATACAAAAGAACCTCTCACTACTACATTCGTGTCCCCAAGTTTTGTGTTAACTGTAACGTGGGTCGAATATGTCAGTAGTAAGCGTTTGCTACACTCCAAATATTGCATCATCATGACCAGAAATTGCGTAATCCTGATGACGTCATGGGTCCTTAGAGCGACCACGTGGTCCAGGAGCGGGGCATGTGCACTGCACGTGTTAGCGTGGGAAGGGGTTGACCTTTTGGCTTGTTTATGTGATTGTGATAAAAAGTTAATGGGTGTTGACGGCATGGGGGTTGTTTATTAGGATGGTAACTCGAAATTCAGACTCCTCTTCCACTCCTACAGGGGAGTTTCTTGGTTCGATTCTGTGTTTTGTTATTTAATTCCCGGGGCAGCCTGTGTATCATGGTTATTAAGTATTGATTGATTATTGAATTATATTTTGGTAATTTCCCAAGGAAGTGTAGAGAGTCTTGTGTGTCATAACTTTTGAATGAGAGTGTACGGTGAGGCACTCGACATAGCCGGATCGCTACCAGACATGTGGTGTGCAGCTGTTCCGTTTTTGCTCGCGCCGTGCGGCAAGCCATGAGAGTAGCCAGCGCATGTAGTGCATGGTTGTCGTTAAAGTTTTTGCTCGCGCAAGCTAAATAAGTAATCAGATGTTGTAATGCGACACTCTGTTTAAGTACGACATATATTACCACAGCGTGGGAGTGGAGTTGTGTTACTCCTTCTCGCTATGTTATGTCTGTTTAATTTAAATGATGTTAACATTTTTTGTGTTCTGGCTTGCTTCATGATCTCAATCTGGTTAAAGTGTTTTATATGACATGTATAACTTTGAGTGTGTGAAATGAATTTCGATCTGTTTGTTTTTAGATTCCCAGATGTCATTAGTCAAGTCTGTAATTTTTAATGCGAGAACGAGATTGGATGTCGGTTCCCAGAGCTCCATGTGAAAATGTTTAAAATAGCTTTTTGCAGTTTGATATTCGCAATATATAAGAGCACATAGCTATGAAGTAACACTTAGTTTCAAAGCAACTCAGTTAACAATCAACATGACCATGTATGGAAATCTTTTAGTTAAGCTCCAGCAGCTCTATGAGATAAAATCTCTGAGAGAACAATCAGAGAGGCTGGGGCTAAACTTCGCAGTGAGCGCGTTGAAAGTGGAAGAGGACGTTTGGTTCAACGGGCTTAGCAATCTTCAGCAGGACATGTATAATTGCGAGTTATTGGAAATAATTCGAGACCGCCAGCATTGTAGAGAGTTGACAGCGGATGGCGTAACCCCCCACATATTGGGGGTGATCATTCAGCGGCTGGAATCAATCGACTCCGACAGTATCGAGCTGCTCGATTTTCCACCGCTGGAGGAAGAGAGTGTGGGGGGTGAAGATCGTATGGATGCCGAAGAAGGTGGAGAAGAAGAAGAAGAAGAAGAAGAAGAAGTCCAAATGATTAATTAAATGGACGTTGGACAGTGGGTGTTTAAAAAAAAAAATTAAAAAAAAAATAATAATAATAATAATAATAATAATTTGTGTGGTGTAAATCTTTTTTAAAAATATATTTATTTGATCATTTGTGGTTTACATTAATTATATAATATGAATTAGTGAAAAATGATATGATCTTCGTTCTTAAAGTGGTAAGTAGTTCTTTTTCCAACAAGCGGCAGAGAGAATTGAAGATGCTGTGTTGTTTGCAGAGTGGAATATGCTGGTCTTGTGCACGGGGTAAGTACAATCATTCTTTTCTTTCTTGCGTGTGTTGGTTTTAGTGAGCTGAAAAATATATATATATATATAGAGACACATTAATAATAATAATAATAATAATAATAATAATAATAATAATAATAATAATAATAATAATAATAATAATAATAATAATAATAATAATAATAATAATAATAATAATAATAATAATAATAATAATAATAATAATATCTTTTGTGAGGAATAAAAAATAAAAATAAAAAAACTTACACTGTTCTAATTATAAGATATTTTTGTTGGGGATCCAAGAGTTGTGAGTTGAATCGAATCCAAGCCAAGATACGAAGGCTCGGGTTCCTTTTCTACGTAGTACTTTGTCGACTAAGTAAATATTAGGATGTTTTGTTCGTTGTAACTCTGCTTCGTAGAACGCACCAAATATTGGGATATTTTTATTATCTTTTAAAAGATATGTTCGTGGATTAGTATTTTGAACTTTATAAATTGTAAATAATTCTGTTGTCCAATTACCTTCGTACCCTTTACTGAAGTGTTTCTTGATTTTTGATATTCTTACAATGTCGCCGATTTTATATTTTGGTTTTCTTAAAGTTTCATTATATTGTGTTGGCAAGCGGGGTGGATTGTTTCTTTTCACATCATTAGGTTTCATGCCAATGCTGCGATGTATTTTGTGATTATACTTTACTAGTAACTCAGGCAAAATATGTACCCATCGGTAAGAACCTCGTGTTGTGAATTCTTTCCACATCGATTCCTTAAGAGTTCGATTAAATCTTTCTATCACACTCGCTTTAATGGAGCTGCCAGTGGAATAATGCTTTAGATTTTGTTTCTGAGACCATGTTTTGAATTCACTGTTATAAAATTCCGTTCCTCGATCGGTGTGAAAATAATTGGGCAATCTTTTACTTTGAGAATAAACAAATTTTAAGCTTTTCACAATCTCACTTCCTTTTTTGGTTTTAAGAGGAATTGCCCATGCATATTTCGAGTAAACGTCAATAATGGTTAATAAATATTTAAATCCATTATTCCATTTTGCAAGTTTGGACATGTCCACAAGGTCAGCTTCATGGAGGTCATCGATTCCTTTGCTAATAACACGTCGTCTTTTAAACTTTTTTCTAAGCGGTGCGTGAAGTTCTTTTGCAATTTCTCGTCTGATTTCGTTCATAGTTATTTTCCAAACAATGTTTTATAACATACTGTGCATTGTTTTACAAACGTTGGAATTTTTATTCAATATATCCAGCATTTCTTAGTTCTTCTTCTATTGCAAAGATTTCGCTGTCTAGTCCTGTGTGACCTGCAGCTTTCGATGCAATTAATGTTTTAAGTCTTGATACCAATTTGTTTGGTTCATTCCAGTGAACGAATTCAATATTGTTTCCGCCTTCAAATTTCCAAATGGCTTGTGGCGCGATGTGTTTTTTTTGACCATATCCAGTATGCATTGTAGTATTTGCTTCTTCATTTTCATCTGCTGTTTTTATAATTCTATCTATGTCTTCAGTGAGAAGGGGTTCAATTATATGTCTATACTTATAAGATTGCGTTCCTCTTGGAGCTGCATTGCTTGTATTGTATTAGGTACTCAGCTAATAATAGTGTACATCACCCCTTATTATTTTCCCTAATTACAGTACATGGGAATGATGACCATGATTTCCAAGCCTCTAAGTAAAACAAAAACAAATTATTTCCATTTCCAAACAGTTGGTGTGAGGTGAGGTGAGGTGAGTTTTCTAAACGTCAAACTCATGTGGATTTCCACTTTTACTCCAGGTAAATGCCGTGTTTGCCCACAGAAAAGTGCAAAGAAAATCGAAACATGTTATGTTTGGATCAATTCCTTACCTACATGACAACATGTACTCGAAAGAACAAGTAATGAGCATTCTATGTTAACAATAGAGAGATGTTTGCAAACTGCCAATGCTTAGAGCTCATTAGCGGCTTCTAAGAGAGATAAGGAGTACACTCACTTGAAAGACTAACAAGAGGAGTTTTCGATTTTCCCACAACATCCAATCTGAAAGTAAATATAAATGACTATGCACTTAAGTCCATAACCATCTCCTTACCATTCCTACCCTTCATAGTCAAAGGCACACATTAATACAGCCATCACAGTGACAGAGGTTATTTTTAAAATATCTAAATATCTGAGATTTATCTTGAAATTGACCAGAATTTTGTAAAATCCACTAAATTTACCGCAAATTTAGCAAATTCCACCAAATTTCAGCAAAATCCAACAAATCACTACCAGATTTATTGAAATGCCATTGAATTATTAAAGAATGGTTTGAACTAGCTCAAATTTATATAAAATTACCCGAATATTGATGAAAATTCACCAAATTCTACCAAATTTAGCCAAGAGGACTACAAAGCATGAAATTTAACCATTTTTTAAAATTCACAACATATACTCGAAAATTCTATAATATTCCCTTTACGTGTATGCTTTTTTAGTTGTTGTTTCGTTTCCCACACTCCCTGCAGACAAATACCTGAACATGACTTTCTGCTAGACTAGGAGCTCCACATTCGACATGATAGCTGAGTTTCATCTCCCATAAACTCGTCTCTGAGGTGGGTGCCAGAAAAGGCATCCAGCTGTAAAAACCACACCCTCACATAGACTTTCATAACTTCTTACGTTGAGGTTCATAACACTACGTTGAATGATTTATCGGTTTCCTTTTCACAATTCCTGTCTATACTTTCCTCTTGAAGGTTGCAAGATGCTTGCAAGGTTCCTAAAATGCAATTCAATTTAATAAATACCTTAAGATGGTTTGATTTGTTTAATGATATGGTGTTAATACTATTTTTAGGTCTTGACTGGCTTTGCAATAAGAATTGACTAACCAAACATGAGTTACCTATGAGGGAAATATTTTGGCCACTATGTTGGCTATTGACCAGTGAGTTTAGCTGTTTATCATTTTTTAAAATCATAAACAACAGAGGCTTAAACGTATAGATAAACCGTGTGACCATGTTTGTTAAACAAGACATTATACCAGAGACAATTAGGATACTTATGTAGAGTTTACCAAAAATAATGTTGTGTAACAGTAAATGCTAGTCAACAAACAGTTATACACTTCTAAAAAAAATCATCATACAATACCTGAGAGCTCTTCTAAAATTATTGATGTGTAACATGATTCCACTAACTTGCTATGTATTTTTTGGCTTGGGGGTGATTTTCAAGAAATGCAAATGGAACTGAAATGCAATACAAACGATGAGCGCGCCTGGTGGCTGAAATTGATACCACGACGTACTGTCGGTTATGTAGCTATGTGGAATGTATATCAAATATGGTTTACTTAAAGGTTTGGTGGTCCCATTAAAGGTATTCCTACAATAAATGATTTTCAAGTTGTCGTTCTGTGACGTGAAAATATTTATTATATGATATTTGCTAACAGGATATGCCACTGGAATTATTTTTCAAGTAGTTATTTTAATGACAACAGAGTTCACTGTTAATAACGGAGAGCCCTATGTGGAATGTAGGATAACATGTAACATAATATACGTGATATGTCACAACTGTAAGGCTTGTGATTTTTTAAAGATGCCTTTATACCTATATTAATCACCCAGTTTACAAGACTGATAACTGTAATGCTACGGAAAATCATAACAAACCAAAAAATGTGCATTGAAAAACCAAAAAGTGGTTGAGCAAATATACAGTCAACATGCAAAGAAAACAAGAAATATATACAAACTGTGTTAATTAATTCAAATATATATATTTTTACAATAGGTACACACACACACACACACACACACACACACACACACACACACACACACACACACAGAGAGAATACAGCTCTTTTTTGTTCATGTTGTCCTGCTAGAGTTTTTAAATATAACACTTGCTGAACATTATTTTAGGGGATGGAGGTGTTGCTAGGTTGACCAATTACACAATAATACCAGCTTTACGAAGTTCATCTTCTATTTTTAACAGCTCTTCCTCATAACCAAAATGACCAGCCTGTTTACAGGCATGCAAGAGCTGTAGACGTTCGACTAATATATTAGGATCGTTCCATTTGCTATTTTTTATGAATGGTTTCAAATACTCGGGAAGCAGTCCATCATTTTCACCATCAACATCATTATCATCCTCATCATTATAATCATCTTCATAATGATCATCATCATCCTCATCATCTTTACCATCATAATTTCCACCTGTGTCCACAGTCTGTTCAATGGTTTGAGTTCCCTTTGATAGTGTTGAAAGCTTCTTTTTAGATGTACTAGAGTGCTTCAACATTATGTTATTATTATCACCATCACCATCCTTTTCATCTTCCCCAACCAACTTCTTGATGGGGTATGTTGTCTCTGATAGAGTTGAGGGCTTTTGAGATGTGTGTGTGTGTCTGATCATGGGTTTTACTGGAGGTCTTAAAGGTTTCTCATTAAACAACTCGCTAACAGCATGAGTGCGTTGTAGTGTATTAAACCCGAGGTTAATATTATCTTGAGCAGCACTATTTTTTTCTTGGACTTGGTTTTTTGCTTCGGTTTGAGTTTTCCTTACATTTACACTAGCATGATTATTATGTTTACAATCATGACTGTTTGAAGAAAGTATGTCCAATTCTCTTGTCTTAAGCATTCCTCGACACTGTTTCGATCGTTGCTTTGAACAGCGCCAAATAACAGTTCCATTTTTATTGCTTCGTTTCACAATATATGAATATCCTTTATAGTATGCATAAGGCTTACCATACCTAGTCACTGATACTTCCATATCAACTGTCAAGCATAAACTAATTTCTAGTAAAGACAACCTGGTAATAACAACAATAGATTAATGTGGGAGCATATATAGATGCAAAAATAGGGAGCAAAATTGGGGGTAAAAAGTGTCAGCGAAAGTGGGAGCAAATGTGGGAGCAAAAACTGTGAGCAAACATTGGGAAGCAAAAAGTGGGAGCATATATGGGATGAAATGTGGGAGCAAAGCAAATATAAAAAGTGGGAGCAAATATGCTAACAAATATGTCAACAAATATGCCGGCAAAAGTAAATACACATTTCAAGATAGTTGAAAGTGCAAAGAAAATATGGAAGCAAATATGAGAGCCAATGCAGTGTTTTTCTAAAACAACTAAGCATAACAAACTTAGTCATAACCTAACCTGCCGCAACCTCACCTAACTTAACTTCACCTATCCTAACCTAACCTAACCTACCCTAACCTAACCTAACTTCACCTATCTTAACCTAACCTAGCCTAACTTAACCTAACCTAACCTCACCTAACCTAACGTAACCCAACTTCACCTAACCTAACCTCACCTAACCCAACTTCCCCTAACCTAACCTAACTTCACCTAACCTAACTTGACCCAACTTTACCTAACCTAACCTATCATAAATTCACCTAACCTAACTTTACCTAACCTCACCCAACCTAACCTTTCAACTCTCAGATCAAAATTAAATTCTGGGCATAGCCGAGTTGGAACCCATGACCTCAGGGATAACACCAAAGTATACTAACCACTACATCGCGAGATGGGCAAATTATCACGCTACACAACACAAAAATAAAAGTTTCCTGTAGTGGAATTCATTGGCTGACAACCATAGTTGGGAATTCAAACCCAAGACTTCAGGACTTTTGTTATGAACATTACCAGAAATATTATTCCATTTACATTTTGCTGCTGCTTATAATTATAAGAGTTGGCATTAATATGGGATCAAAAAGTGGGAGAAAAAAGTGGGAGCCAATATGGGAGCAAAAGTGGGAGCAAAAGTGGGGGCAAAAGTGGGAGCAAATGGGGGAGCCAATATGGGAGCAAATGTGGGAGCAAATCAGCTCACCTCGGATATCACCAGTGAGTGCTCATATCCACCGCTAGGTAGCGGAAACACACTTTGCGTGTTGTATGTAATTATCTTACTAAGTTTGACTGCATGCAAAACGTGCTTGTATAAGCTGTGCATATAATTTTAATATACAATTAACACTAATTGTTCAGAACTAACATGTATAGCCTTTTCTAGGGTATCCTTAGCAAGAACGACTGACTAACCCAGGAGTGTAAAGCCTTGCCATATTCAGTAAGCACCTGTTGCCGCTTCCATATTTTCTTTGCACTTTCAACTATCGTGAAAGTTGAAATTTTCTCTTTAGATGATCTGGTAGATGTTCCCACTCTATACGAATTCGTTGTGGTTCATATATACTCAAGCCTTACAGTTGTGACATATCACGTATATTATGTTACATGTTATCCTACATTCCACATAGGGCTCTCCGTTATTAACAGTGAACTCTGTTGTCATTAAAATAACTACTTGAAAAATAATTCCAGTGGCATATCCTGTTAGCAAATATCATATAATAAATATTTTCACGTCACAGAACGACAACTTGAAAATCATTTATTGTAGGAATACCTTTAATGGGACCACCAAACCTTTAAGTAAACCATATTTGATATACATTCCACATAGCTACATAACCGACAGTACGTCGTGGTATCAATTTCAGCCACCAGGCGCGCTCATCGTTTGTATTGCATTTCAGTTCCATTTGCATTTCTTGAAAATCACCCCCAAGCCAAAAAATACATAGCAAGTTAGTGGAATCATGTTACACATCAATAATTTTAGAAGAGCTCTCAGGTATTGTATGATGATTTTTTTTTAGAAGTGTATAACTGTTTGTTGACTAGCATTTACTGTTACACAACATTATTTTTGGTAAACTCTACATAAGTATCCTAATTGTCTCTGGTATAATGTCTTGTTTAACAAACATGGTCACACGGTTTATCTATACGTTTAAGCCTCTGTTGTTTATGATTTAAAAAAATGATAAACAGCTAAACTCACTGGTCAATAGCCAACATAGTGGCCAAAATGTTTCCCTCATAGGTAACTCATGTTTGGTTAGTCAATTCTTATTGCAAAGCCAGTCAAGACCTAAAAATAGTATTAACACCATATCATTAAACAAATCAAACCATCTTAAGGTATTTATTAAATTGAATTGCATTTTAGGAACCTTGCAAGCATCTTGCAACCTTCAAGAGGAAAGTATAGACAGGAATTGTGAAAAGGAAACCGATAAATCATTCAACGTAGTGTTATGAACCTCAACGTAAGAAGTTATGAAAGTCTATGTGAGGGTGTGGTTTTTACAGCTGGATGCCTTTTCTGGCACCCACCTCAGAGACGAGTTTATGGGAGATGAAACTCAGCTATCATGTCGAATGTGGAGCTCCTAGTCTAGCAGAAAGTCATGTTCAGGTATTTGTCTGCAGGGAGTGTGGGAAACGAAACAACAACTAAAAAAAGCATACACGTAAAGGGAATATTATAGAATTTTCGAGTATATGTTGTGAATTTTAAAAAATGGTTAAATTTCATGCTTTGTAGTCCTCTTGGCTAAATTTGGTAGAATTTGGTGAATTTTCATCAATATTCGGGTAATTTTATATAAATTTGAGCTAGTTCAAACCATTCTTTAATAATTCAATGGCATTTCAATAAATCTGGTAGTGATTTGTTGGATTTTGCTGAAATTTGGTGGAATTTGCTAAATTTGCGGTAAATTTAGTGGATTTTACAAAATTCTGGTCAATTTCAAGATAAATCTCAGATATTTAGATATTTTAAAAATAACCTCTGTCACTGTGATGGCTGTATTAATGTGTGCCTTTGACTATGAAGGGTAGGAATGGTAAGGAGATGGTTATGGACTTAAGTGCATAGTCATTTATATTTACTTTCAGATTGGATGTTGTGGGAAAATCGAAAACTCCTCTTGTTAGTCTTTCAAGTGAGTGTACTCCTTATCTCTCTTAGAAGCCGCTAATGAGCTCTAAGCATTGGCAGTTTGCAAGCATCTCTCTATTGTTAACATAGAATGCTCATTACTTGTTCTTTCGAGTACATGTTGTCATGTAGGTAAGGAATTGATCCAAACATAACATGTTTCGATTTTCTTTGCACTTTTCTGTGGGCAAACACGGCATTTACCTGGAGTAAAAGTGGAAATCCACATGAGTTTGACGTTTAGAAAACTCACCTCACCTCACCTCACACCAACTGTTTGGAAATGGAAATAATTTGTTTTTGTTTTACTTAGAGGCTTGGAAATCATGGTCATCATTCCCATGTACTGTAATTAGGGAAAATAATAAGGGGTGATGTACACTATTATTAGCTGAGTACCTAATACAATTTTGCATACCCCTAGGGCCAGTATTGCATTATAAAGGCATGCCATTTGTTACCGTCCTTAAAGCCAGTGATTTAAAACAAAAGAGCTGTTTATTTTCCACCACCCCCAAACAAGGGCTTTCATCTAGTGGAATGTAGGTTGACGACCATGGAGCCCCAGCTGAGTCCGTCATTGTTCCCACTGACTTGTGCTAGGCTCCTGTCTGTCTTCTTTCCTGTCGACCACACTTGGTCAACTCTTGTTCTCTACCGACTCCGACATTATTAGGCTATCCAAGGCTTAGGGAGTCTCTTTATTTTCCGACTTAATTGACCCTTGTTTATTTTTTCTGATACCCTCCTTGTGTGAGGAGGCAGCCTTCTTTTTATTTTTATGTTATTTCCTGCCTATTGCCCAAGCCACACTAAAGGTAGGGTGTATGTAGCCCCACCACTTGTGGTGCACCCTGGATATGCCTACACCCTCAGGGGCTTACGGCTGATGAGTTTGGAAGTTTGCGACCACAAGGGATTCCTGAGCTGGGCCCAGTTTTCCTCCTTTTATCGATTACCTCTGGAGCGGGACCCTCTCCTCTTTTACTTTCATATCTACCTTTTATGGCTCTCCTTCCTTTCAAGTTCATCAATCCACATTCTTGAGGGTTGAGGGGCATTATTTATTCCTTCTGTCCTTTATTTGTCCTGTTATCCTTTTGTCTTACATTTCATTTTTCTAGTTATAAGTGTGTAGTTAGTTTTAGTTATAGTTTACATTTAATTTTATTTTCACCATCAGCCAAACAATTAGGGGTCGATAGGACAGCTTGGTGGTCAAGTTTATAGAACGCTTGTCTTTTGTTTGAAACAACACCATGTTGATTTCCCGGCTGGGTCAAGAATTGTATACTTTGTTCACTTATTTCCCATGGCTTTGAAACTGGCTGCCTGTAACGTGATCATTATTAACTTTAACTTCAGTGTACGGTGTAGGATTGGAAAGGAGGCAGCCATGGCTTCTGAATTACAACTATGTTAGCGTTTGTCTAAAGTATAAATAAAAAGAGAGTTCAAACATCATGTAGGACATAAACTATTTTTAAATTCAGAATAAATAAAAAGAGAGTTCAAACATCATGTAGGACATAAACTATTTTTAAATTCAGATTTGTGTTTTACAGTAAACACAATCATTCTCCGTTTAAAACAACCCATACATTTCTTTTTCTAACATGATAGCTTATAGGTGGGCATTGCTATAGCTTACATGTAGTAGGGTCAACAGCTAAGGATTCAATTTCAATTACCTATACCTCTCATGGTATGGCTCTTAGTCAATTCGTTAAACTACATAAAACTTTTCTATATGTTCTGTTACATTATCATTTGACCATCTCACAGTGTAGTGTTTAACATAGTTGGTTGTCTACCCTAAGGCCTTGGCTTGCAACCCCGACTATACCAAGAAATTCATATTCATCTTAAGGTTGCAATAAGGTTCATTGAGCCTTGTCAACCCTTACCTAACAACTATCAAGTCATGTACGTTAACACGGTGCGAATCACGTCCACCATCAAGCAGACGAGTAATATGAAACTTGCTGGCAAGAGCATCGTGTTCTTATCACCAAGACTCATTACACAAACAAAGCCAGTGTCTCTGTGCAGATTCAACCCAGCGATAGTATGCAAGACTGTGTTTGTTCAAAAAGCATCATTAATATAACTCGACTGTCACCACACAGGTCCGGGTTCGATTTTCTAAAGGCTGCAACAGGTACACTCAGTCTTGTCAGGTAAAACATTTTGGGTCAATTCATAAATCATGGGAAAGGGTTAGCCACTGTCAGTCCAAAACAACATCTTACTTCACCCTCTCCGATAATTAGTTTTATAAAATCACAGGTCGATAACCTTAACGTTTTGGCTCTTTTGGGTATATTCATGGGGAATGGCAACGGTTTGGCCATCCTGATTTGTACAACACCTGATACAACTCTGTAGCCTTATTCATTAGCTATAAACACATTAATCCATAATTACCTAATAATAATAATACAAATAATAATAATAATATTAATTTGCAAGCTGTCATCCTCCAAACACACATTCATTAAAAAGCATGGTTTCAAAAAACTCTTATGCTTTTAAGTGTTTAATACCTTTTTCTCCTGTAACATTACTATTCCCTGTTTTATGAGTGAAATAATCTATCGAGGTAAAAGCGTATGTCATCACCTATTTTTCAACTATCAAACCTAATTTTAGGGTTCTTAGTTTGCAAGATATCGATTTTTTCAATTTGAGGGTAGTTTTCACCCCCCTACTATTTTTCATGAAAAACAAAAGATCTTAGGTTCAATTATCATTTTTACCCGTTTAAGACCTTTTTCCCCACTGTAAAATCAGTACTTACTGTTTTAGGGGTGACATCATCTATCCAGGTAAAAGCCTATGTCACAACGAATTTTTTAAGCTATTACACATAATTTTACGGTTCTTAGTTTCCAAGGTATCGATTTTTCAATTTGGGGGTAGTTTTCACCCCCGTGCTATTTTTCATCAAAAACAAAAGATCTTAGGTTCAATTATCATTTTTACCCGTTTAAGACCTTTTTCCCCACTGTAAAATCACTATTTACTGTTTTAGGGGTGACATCATCTATCCAGGTAAAAGCCTATGTCACAACGAATTTTTTAAGCTATTACACATAATTTTACGGTTCTTAGTTTCCAAGGTATCGATTTTTCAATTTGGGGGTAGTTTTCACCCCCCTGCTATTTTTCATCAAAAACAAAAGATCTTAGTTTCATTTATCATTTTTAGGTGTTTAACACGTTTTTTTCCCATAACATGACTATTTACTGTTTTAGGGGTGAAATGACCAATCCAGGTAAAAGCCTATGTCATCACCTATTTTTAAAGCTATCACGCCTAATTTTAGGTTTCATAGTTTCCAAGATATTGAGTTTTCAATTTTGGGGGGGTAGTTTCACCCCACAAAGGGGGACGTCGCCCCAAGTGCTAGGACCCCTCATACAAGTCCCTAGCATGATTGGTTCACGAGATATTAACAAAAGTGTAGTTAGGCCCTTTTGACAAAAAATAAAAAAAATGAATCATACTTTCAAAAACGAGGTGTCATCCCAAGTGCTAGGTTACTGCCTATGGCAAAATCCCATCCTGGGTTCAGAAAATATTAACAAATGTGTAGTTAGGCCCTTTTGACAAAAGCCACCGGTGTGCATACATACAAAAATTGCTCTTTCACCTCAGGTAAGGGTAGTTTTTATTTTGGGGGTTGACATACCTCATTCATACAAAAGGAGAATTCACTACGAGTCCTATGACACCCCATATGTTTAAATCGCATTATTGGTTAGCGAGATACTAAAAAGCGAATGACCTATTAGTTTTTTGTTTTTTTAATAAATTTTTTTAAAAGCCTCATCTATAAAGAATCATTTAAAAATTCCGCTCTTTACAAAAGCCCTCAAGTGCGCATGCATACAAAAATAACCACTACTTAACCTCCGGGTAAGGGTAGATTTATTTTGGGGTGGATATACTCCCGTCCATAGCAAGGGGTGGTTCACCACAAGTCCTACGACACCCTATATGCTCAAATCCGACCATGCGTTCGCGAATCATCGCCAATGTTCGCCAGAAAGTAGGCTATCATTTTGTTTTGTCCTACACACTTCAAACTTGCTGTCAGCCTAGAGGGCATAGGGACCTTTCATTGACTTCAAACAAACTTTTCTCTCATCTTCACCGTTTCCAAAATAGCACCAATTTCAAAAACAACAATTTAAAAAATATATATATATACCGACACGCATTCATAGCAAAGAGGACGTCACACCATTCCTAAATAACACATCGTTCTAGCCTTACAAGCTCATTAAATTCGCCAAAATGTCAAAAACGCACGTTTACCTCAAATTGCGTTTCCAAATTCCACCCATTTTAAAAAATTACCTCACCATCAAATAGAGCGGGAAAAATAGCATTTAAACGAGCCCTCACTCAACCCTAGTCCTCGCCCACCACCAAACATTTTCCCAACATAGCCATACGTATTCAAGCACACACGCGACTTGCAAGAGAACATACACTACCCCACTACCCGCGAATGACCTTTTGTTTTGGTATTTTATTTAAATAATGAGGCTATAGGAAAAGAGGGGGGCATTACTACGAGTGCGAGATATCAGGTTCGGGGCCGATACGACGAGGGTTCAATCGCGAGCAAAAAAACATAACAGCTGCACACCACATGTGTGGATTGCTCGCACTGGCACACATGCTCACAGTCGCACGGGTGTCAGATGACAGTTAAAATCCTAATAAACAACCCCCATGGCGTCAACACCCATTAACTTTTTATCACCATCACATAAACAAGCCAAGAGGTCACCCCCTTCCCACGCTAACACGTGCAGTGCACATGCTCGCTCCTGGACCACGTGCTCGCTCTAAGGACCCATGATGACGTCATCAGGATTACGCAATTTCTGGTCATGATGATGCAATATTTGGAGTGTAGCAAACGCTTACTACTTATGTCCCTATCCATTGTACAAAATGTCGTTATACACGAGTTTCTCCGGGCCGCTAGTCGCGTGTTTGGTGACTATGTGCCGGAGGTGATTTTGTTGTTTTTCATTTATGACCATCTGTTAGTGGAACTGTCCCAATCTGTTTTAGCTTCCTACTTTTCTATCCTGCAAATGGATAGCTACCCGACCTGACATTCCTGGTATTCAGAAGGTTGCGGGTTTTGAGACCGTCTTTACCCAGAGAAATTGTTTCTGGTGCCATTCTAGGCTGTGCCTCCGGGACAGTTTGGTAGTGTATTACTGTTATGTGGTAATGTAAATTGACTGTGTGCCTTCCAAAAATATGTAGGGTTTCCCAAAATCTGGGATTTTCACCCTATGGTGTGTTTGCGTTTTAGCTTGCGTGTTGTTATGGAGGTGAGAAAAAGTCGTGTTATAGGCAGTGTAATGTGTCACGTATGCCTATGGATTAAATATATACAGTTCAACTTGGCCACCTTCCTTTCTCGGGATTAGTGCGTGAGGCAAAAAAAATGAGTAATGCCCCGCTCCGAATTAAGAGAGCACTTTGGGGAAAAAATAGAGAAATTATATTGTATCTCGCCTGCCCACTGCTTTATGCTTATTAAGGCGGGTTGCCCGACGGCGGTAGCCTGTAAAAATCGTGTCGTAAACAATATGAAAAATGTTTAAAAATGAGAAGTAGGACCTGAGTGTAGTATCCGCCCATTAGTTGACGTTAGTACGGCAGTACTCTAGTTGCGTCTCAGGGGAATCTACCACTTTTGAAAAATAGTTTGAGATTCTTAATTCTTGCTACAATCAGGGCTCTCGCCCGCCACAAGAGAATCTATCAAACTGTGGGACCGGATCATAGAACACTTAGTCTTTTCCACCTAGAAAGACCCGCTTAAGCTCTATGCTGTGATTTGATGCTTAAGCTGTGTTCGGAATATCTCTTTCCGGCCTTAAGCCGCGTGGCTCACCTGATGGGCTTCCGCTTGGCTTTGCATATTAGAAACTTTACGCTATCCGAGTTATAATATGGACCACTATGTTCAATAACCATTGATGGCCTGAGAGAAAAAAAAATGCTAGTGACCAAAAAAAAATCAAGAAGAATTTAGACTTATACACCTTTGGTTTAGCCATGTTGCCCTGCATATACATGAAAAAAAATGTGCCGTTTACGTTAGTGAGTCTTTATGTGTTTATTGCCGTATTTCTCCCGTGTAAACGAGCTTATGTGTGTCCCTAATATAGGTGCAAGTGTTATTAGTTTATTTCTGTGTCCCTGGTGGAATTCGTTATTCTCGTCCGAGCGTCCGTGCTCTGGAAGGTGAAGACTTCCGCCCTGTTACGAGGGTATAGGCCCTCGACACCCATTGGGGCGCTTCTTTGCCATTTTTCGGGGGAGTTTGTAGCAAAGTAAGCCTGGGCCTACTTCCACCGTAGCGCGTGTCTGTAGGTTTGAGTGTGCCTGTATTCGAGGGCCTAATTGCGCTCTGCGCTACCCTAGTAGAGTTTACGGGGGTGTGTGTATTTTTGACTGAGTGGTTTTGTGGGGTAGGTAATAACACCTTTCCTATACCCCGTGTACCGTGTGTTAGTGCCTGGTCAAAATTTGCGGGCGTATATTGTGCATCCTGAGGGCTTGAATGCAACACCCTCTTATGCATTCGCACCTGGGATACGAATGCCGGTGTTCGCCTCCGTTCTGGCAAACTTGCCCTTTGAACTGGCGGTAAAGGCCGCTTAATTGCCTGTCTCTGCCCTGGCAATGTGGTGGCGTGTAGCCTGACCGCTTTCTGGCCTGTGGCCACGGTAGACTCCTGCCATTGTGTTTGCCTATCTGTGTGGGTGTGTGTAGGCTTTATGTGCTGTAGGGCGGGCTCTACGTCCTCAGCCCATGACGTGGTTACCTCCCGTTGTCTGCCTGTCATACTATGTGTGTCTGAGGGTCCTGGCTTCAACTCCCTCTCGTTCGTCCGTTGCGAGGGGGTTGGCCTAGGTTCTGCTGCCCGGTTTGGCAAAATTGCCTTCCGAACCGGCGCTAAGGGATGTGTAATGGTGTAAGCTTGTCCCCGCAGTGTATTGGAGTCTAACCTGGCCGTCTCCTGGACTGTGGCCACGGTGAACTCCTTCCCATGTGTGGCAGTACATGGCGAGAGGGACATCCTCGCAAATTGCCGAGTTAGCGTATCTACGCTTATGTCCTCTCTCGGCTGGGCTGGTGGCCCTGCCATGTACTCGAAAATGGCCTAGTGAGCCCGGAGTTCCTTATGTTCGCCCCAAATTTGGGCGTACTGCCTGTTGAGGCTCATGGCCTGCTGGCAAACTGTTGTATCAATGTGGTTGTGTTTTGTATAGTTCTGTGGCCGCCAGTTGGAGAAACGCCTGTTTGCGAATTAACTCCTTGTGCTGAGTGTGTAAAATCGTGTAGTGCACCCTCAACCTGTCGAGGGTTGCATTATTTATTACGGGACCACGTGTGGTGATCAATTGGTCGTGTATTCTGTGTCTTTGGATATGGATCCTATTGAGGTGTTCATGTATGTGCCTCAAGTGCGTATGTGCGCATCTTAATCGCGCTGTCCTCCCCTCTGGCGGAGTGTATGGCTGTTTGCCCTGTATTGCCCCGATTTTTGTTTGGAGTGCCCGTATCTGTGTTTGCCGGCTTTGTATGTGCCTTTGGCATCTGAACAATAATGCTAATAATATTGGCGTACCGCTACTGCCTCTATGGCTTACAATCTCTGTTGTTTCTGCATGAGGTGCCATTCTGAATGAAGTGTATGCGTCTTTAAATTTAAAATAAACTGTGCGTGTTTGGCAGTGTATCCTGTATCTCTCTGATTCTTTCTGGGGGCTGGGGCGTTTGTTTGCTAAGAATTTCCCCTGTGTAAGTAGTACGGAGCAAAAATGATGCTCTCTGTCTGGGGAAAAAATTCACAATTTTGCTTGGCTGTTTGCGGTACGGAAGGGGTCGTTTCTACTACGAGGGCTCGTTGTTTGAGTCCTATTTTACTGTGCGTAGTAGAGGCGCCTCCACCATCTGTTTTAGATCCCTTATTGGGGGGTGGTTGGATCTAAAACGGAAGAGTTATTGTGTTAATTTATAAGGAAGTGCCTAAAAGGGGGTAGCTTCCCGTAGTCGGGCAAGCTGACCAGTGTAGAGTGTTGTTTAGTGTTAGGATGCTAGGGGGCCATCCTGTAAAAGATGTAGGTGTATTTTAGGGGATGGAACATAGCGTAAAGGTCAACGTGCTGGCCTTCCAGCTGGCTGGCTGGTTATGTAACCGATGTGCACGCGTCAGCTTTATGGCACGCGCCGCTCCTAGCAGTCGGGCCTATACGGGAATACAATGATACTTGCGCTAGCAAGTGTCTGGCTACTGTACGTCACGTCTAATCGTGACGGAGGATTCAGGAAGGGAGTTAGGGCGTAAAGAAGCGTGTAAAACAGTAATACAAGTGTAGTGTACTGACCAAGTATTTATTGGTCAGTAATATGGAATTATGAGTCCCTTTTAAGGGATGTAGTAAATGTTACAATGTAAGTGTACAAACTTGTGTATACAATTTGTGGGTAAAGGTTACAAAGTACAGGATTCTGAACACTGCTGACTCACCTGATGATAACAGCGATAGCCTCCGGCCGACGCACTGTCAGACTGGTAATTGAGAGACGGCTTGCCCTTCTTAAGGCCTTCCTTTATAGTCTTTGGTGCTGCTTCGTCGGCATTCCGATGGCATAGGTGCCCCAGTTAATTGTGTGTCGCTGTTTGTGGTAGTGATGCAAGTATTGGGTAAGCTTTCCAGACTGGTTAGCTGCCCTTGCGGTGTTAATAGATGTTGTTCTGGACTTACAAGATTTGCCAGTTAGGGGTGATTTAAATAGATGATGGGGGGATGGCCTCCAGGTGGTGCAGACCCCTGGGGGACTGTACACAGCATTTGAATTATAAAAGCAGATAGTTACGAGATACTGCAACTGTGAACTTCGAATGAACATAGTTTTTCATAATGACATTACGACTATGCATTTCATAACGCATTCCAAGTAACATTAACGAGTTCAGGCAAACGGAATGTTGTAAGCATATGCACTTCTGAACATTAGCACGTGCATTAATGCAATTATTTCTTATGCAGTGTTATAAATTACCGAATATGAACACAGCTACAGGGTGTTTCATGAACTTAAGACACTCTCATATAAAATTTTATTTTATGAAAGTGAGACTTAGCAGTTATTGGAGATTGAACTTTCAACACTCAAACTGAACAATGTATAGAACAGTGGCGTATCGTAGAAGAGGAATAGGGGGTCCGCTGTTTCTATGAACTTTTTCGTGAGGATTTGGACAATATCCGCTATGGATAGCCAGAAGTTCATCATGTCGGAGTAAACGCAGACAGAGACGGGATGGCACCACAGAGCGATGGATTCGATTCCTGACGAGAAGGAGGTCCACCAGCTGATTCACTTGGGATTTTGAAGGCAATCGTCATTTCGTGGATGGAATGATATTCACGCCGATCTTTCGAGAAATTCATTACATAAGGAAAATCGACGATCTTTGAAATTTAATAACAGCTAATTATGAAAAGGTACTGTAAGAGTTATAACTTTCTGATACGATTATTTTCATGAATACTGGGCACATATGTATATTTTTCTAATAGGAGTGATACGATTATTTAGACATGGTTTGACTTTATATGCTTCAAATTTTGCTAGAATATGGCGTGACCATATGATATGGCAGGCATCATTATACGATATTCTCACCATTGGTTGGCTTTATTAAGCAGATGTTTGGTCTTTTAGACATTTTTCCAGCAAGGATATTTTTCATGAATAGTTTTTTTGTGTAACGAGTATTTCGAACTCGTGATCAGCAATTGATTATCTAAATTACTTCGTCAGTTCATTGCATACTAGCGAGTGTGTATTATTCATCAGTAGGGATATTTTTCCATTGGATTGTTTGGAGATATTAAGATATTATTCACTTTAGTGAATGAATATCGCTTTTATATGACAACTAGAGACTTGTTGATTCCTATCTGGTACATTCACTCATTTAGTCGTCGAGATGGGGTCTTTCGTATTTATACGATTGTATGGTGGTTACTCATCTTACCCATCGTTCAGGGCACTATCATGTTAGTCGACGGGGCGAGGTCTTTCGTATTTATTTGATTGTATGGTGGCTACTCATCTTACTTGCCATTGAGGGACTCATTTTTATCATCCGAGTGTACATGAGATTGTAAGTGAATCAAACAAGGAACTACTAGTCACATATCAGTCGAAATTTTGTTAAATAAAGTAAAGATAAATGTTAGCAGGGTTACATTTGTAATTCTTGTTTGACAATCCAATATTTTGTTGCTATACTCTTTTGAGAGTAATTTCAGTTTAACAGCTGTTACAGCTGATGCTTTTGATGATTTTTATAATTGTGTTTGATACCTTTGAGAAGGATTTAAAGTAATTGAATCTTGTACGATGAATCATTAATGGTCAGATTTATTTTAAGGCAGATCAATATAGCAGATTTTGATATGAAATTATAGCACATTGGTGTTTTTTCTGTGATGTGAATTATGAGAATTGTAAGAGAATTTATGCTATTTGAAAGCAGATCTTGAATTACTAAGGTAATATTTTTTTCAATTGTTTAAGAAGTTGTCTAGATGTGATCAGATTAATTACAGTTATTGGAGATTGTGTGCGTTGATAGTTTGAAGCCAGTTATATATTTTTTTGTAGATCATGCAACATGGTTAAGTGAAGTTTGTGATAGGCATTTTGTGGAAGTTGCCATGTGATAGTTGCAATATTGCTAATGTATTTTGAAGCAGACATGAAGTTGTCGAACCCAGTCTAGCGTAATTGTTGAGATTCATGCTGTATATGCTGAATATTTATGGAGTTCTGTGGAATAATTGTGGTATTCAAATGTGATATTTGAAGAATTGAAGATATATAATGTAATTGTGGATAGTCAGATCCAACGTGATGTCGTGAAGGCAATAATATTTTTTGGCATGATAATTAAATACGAAATATAACTTGGAAGTGATAAAACTGTAAGACAACGTTCTATAACCCATATTAAACAATTTGTTAGGAAATTAAACAAATAAATAAAGTTTATAATACAAGATTTTCTGATAATAATAATTAATGAAATAATAATCTGAAATTTAAGCATATTAATGATCTGACCTAATGAAATAAAAATCAGAATGACTAGATGAATTAATAAAAATCTAAATAACCAGAAGAATAAAATTTAAATAAATTAATAAATTAAATTTTGGAATAGATCAATGAATTAAATAAATGGATGAATTAAAGATTGGATAAATAAACTGATTTAAATAAATTAATAGATGATTGGATAGATAATGAATAACTGAATTAGAAGGTGATAATTAATTAAAGAAGCTGATGATTAATGAATTTATATGGATTAAAATAAATTTAATTGAGATATAATTTAAGAAATTGCAACTTGAGTTGAGGAATTAAACAATTTGTATTGATGATTTAAGATGATTTAATCTGAAGTAGATGATAAAATAAGAGTGTGTGAATAATTAGAAAGTATAATGAAGTGATGATAATAATTTTCATTTAAATGATTTAATGGTGATGAATTAATGATTCTGACAGGAATATGTAGAATTTTGAGATGAGAATTAATGTGAGAAATATTTAACTTTGATGATGATGATGATGACCAATGAGCATTGAATTTTCTGTAATTCACAAACAAGTAATTTGTAATGACAATGTAAATAGTGTAAATTAATTATTCGATGTTTAGGAGCATTTTACTAACGTGTTCAACATTTAAATTATGCCATGCAAGCCATAAATTACGTGATATTTAAAATATGTGATTATAATGTGTATGTTTAGACAGATTAATAATTTTTTTTAATCCACATTTATGATGTTAAATTAAAGAGAAATTAGGTCTCAGGTATCACAAATGTCAGTGACGAAAGACATAGTGCTACAGTGATCCTGAGAACCCAAGAGAACTTTAGAGATTCTTCTGTTTTATGTGGATGAAATATTTTTGATTAGAAAAGAGATGGTTCGATTTTTGGACAATGACAATTTAACGTTGGCATTCGACCATACTCTCAGGTAGGATATTTATTTAAAATGTCTGTCTGACTATCAAAGTGAAATAAATTTGTTTTTATCTTAGTTGTGATCTGATGATGGTGTGATTTTCCTTTTTCTTTCCTTGTCTTGATTAAGGCTTAACCGGAAAGGATGTGGTTTGCTAGGAATTCAGTTGATGGCGCCCATTTATATTTGCATTATTTTTATTAAACTTAAGCCCGTAACGACCCTAGAGATACTTTGTCTCGTGTTACCCACTGCTTTTTCGATATCTCAGCTGAATTTCCGACACATTCCTTATTTGACTAGAGGTTCATTTAACTCCGCTCTGTCCTGGAACTCCAGGAATGCGATGTAATAGCAGATGGGTCATCGCATCCCCAGGACGAACGGGTACACTATTGTTGTGCCAATTTTGAATGAAATCCATTTGTTAGTATAGAAGTTACATGCATTTTATATTTGGACTTTTCTGCAGGCTCAGAATCATGTTGGCAGCACTGACGTATGTTACTTACTCCAAATTAATCTAGAATGCCAGGTAATATACGTGTGAAAAGTTTGGAGCTATTGACTTGCATACTCTCTGATATATTGATCTCAGGGTAACAAAAATAGATACAGCATTTATTAACAGTTGCAGCCCTGGTTGTTCTTAAGAAGACACCTAGTCATATCTCTTATGGTACACATAGCGCATACGGAATTTGGTTGAGATCCAAATGATAGTGTAGAAGTTACATGTATTTAAAATTGGACCTATCAGCAAGGTTAAAATCATGTTGGTAGCACTGACGTATATTAGTTACTCCAAATTAATATAGAATGTCAGGTACTATACATTGCATAGTTTAAAGCTGTCCGCTTGCATACTTTCTGATATATTGGTATTTTGATAAAAGAAATTGAGAGCATTCATTAACAGCTGGCTCTTAAGAATACGCTCAGTCATATCTGTTTATGTACACATCGTACATACGACGTTTGGTTGAATTACAATTGATAGTGTAGAAGTTATATGCATTTAAAAATTAGAACTATCAGCAGACTTAAAATCATTTTGGCTACACTGTCATATATGGCCTCCTAGAAATTAAACTGAAATATTATTATCTATACGTGTGCCAATTTCAAAGAAGCTTCCATGCATACCTTCCAAGATATCCAACATGGAGCTCAAATTTCAATTGCGATTTTTCAGCAGTTGGTAGCACAGACATCCTTTTCAAAATACGGCATTGAGATATTCAGGTATAGATCTTTACTCCTACCAAATTTTGTTTCGATAGCTGTAGCCGTTTAGGAGTTGATAGGGGGGACACACACACAGCCAGATATACAGGAAAGACAGACAGACACACATTTTCCCAGATCGATCACATAAGTCTACCTTTTCCTCATTTTTGCAAAATGTGAAAAGTAGGCTAAAAAAAATTTTAGTTGTGCCCCATAAAGTGTGTAGACTTAGTCAACATTCCCCCAAGAAGCAAATCCTGATTACGCCACTGGCTGATATAATTGTAAAAGCTAGAACTGCAACATACAAAAACAGTATTTATCTACTAATAATCTGTTAAGACATCTGATATAGAGACTTGTCTATAGGGGCAGATGACCTCGTAGTTCCGTCCCTTAAAACAACAATAACTATCTAACAGACTTATCTGAAACTAGCAGTAGTGCCCGGTGGATTTGTTTTATGGATGATAATGAATACTACTACTGAACTGGCACATGATCCTTAAACTAACAGAAAACAACATTTTAAAAATATATCTTTTTGTGGTGGTGGTGGTGGTGGTGGTTGTAGTGGGGATGATATGTAGTTCAGTAACATTCAGGTCAATTTCCCGTAATGCTAATTATGAATAGGAAAACAGCTATTTACTAACTACAGCACTGGCACATGTAATTTACAAACAAATTTTAAAAAAATGATTAGAAAAAAATATAAAGAGCAGTAAGTGAAATAAAAGACACTGCCTAGGGCCTATATCTCATTGGCTGTTAGAAATGTAGAGACCAATAGTGTCGTCTTTTGTCGCATAGCGCCGTAGGAAAATAATCAAAACTCTTTGGAAAACTTCGGCTAACCCGAGCTACTGAGATAGCAATAGTACCATTTATCGCCACAAAGCGCTTAACGATAAGTTTCGGAATAAATGAAGGTAAATTTGAACGCACCAACGCTTATTGCAGCTGATAACCTCAATGTACTGCACCAACACCATTGTACTTACACAGAGGCATACTATTTCATGATGATAACTGTTTAAAGGGGCCTAAGAAATCTTTTTGCACTAAATACCCCCCGTGGCTGCAGTTTATAAACAGCGCAAGATGCAACTATTTTCGCAATTCTGCACCAGAACACCGGTAGGGGTGACGTGATGCAGCCCGAACTGCCCGTCAACAATAGACTTATTAAAATACTCTTGCAGTTACACTACTAAGGACATGAATGGTTCTAGGGCCTTAAAACGTGGTTTTCAAGTTTATTTTGTCTGCTTTTTTTAAAGTAGGGAATGGGGAGCGTTGTCCAAAATATCAAGTGGACAGTGTTACCAGCAGAGTTTCAAAGTGTATGTAAAGTTTGGTGCAATTAGGAGAAACGGTGCAGATTTGTGATGTGATGAAGGGCCTAAATGCAGGGAATGGAGTGGTCTGTCCAAAATTTAAAGTAGACAGTGTCACCCGCAGGGTTCCAAAGGGTAAGTATACAAAATGTGGTTCAGATAGGTGAAACGGTGTACGTATCACTAACCATAACGCCAGCGCATGCGGATAGAGCTGTTCGGAGCACTTGCTCTACCGACTCACTGAACAAAAATCAATCTTGAAGGTTATCTGAGAGGTGTAGCCTAATGCTACATAGCCTAAACTATTCCTCTTGAATCAGGCTATCATATAAAAAAAGAATTTTTCGAATCGGACTGGTAGTTCCAGAGATTAGCACGTTTAAACACATAAACACACAAACACACAAACTCTTCAGCTTTATTATATTAGTCCCTAGATGTGGAATGTCTACAAGCTGCTCTGACAACCACTGTCCTGTGATAAAACCAAGAAATTTGAAGCGGAACCGCTCTCAAATCACCAATATCAAGATAAAGTTAAGTAATTAGAGGAGCTTTGTAATAGCAGATTGTTATTGCAACGTTTCATCAATAAACAAAATGGATTCAAAGCCTTCTATATCAACAATACACTTAATCGCAAAGAGAAAGTTTGTAGCTGACGAAGCCTAGCATAGCACTTGTCACGACAGGGGGACATCAAGCGATAAAGGGACCATTATGGGGGCGAGGAATGACCACAATGAATTCCTGTATCTTTCAGAGCCACTCATGCGTTTCTCGTGCCAGTAGTCATCTGCATTACACTGTCTGTGACAGCGCGCCGGAACTCGGAAAGACGGAACATGCCTGGAGACAGCAGCCTTTTAAGAAAGCACTAGGGGGGATTCCCCTTTGTTTTATATGTCGTCCGCGATCATCTCGCCTGTCATTTGGCTTGATATAATGGAGTAGCCCTTGTGAGGACAATATACTGATATAGGAGACGCCCTAGCAACGCGGACAAGAACAGACGACAAAACCTAATAGAAATATGTGTTTCATTCCGGATAAAATGAAATTCATTTCTATTCTATTAAATCTGTGTAGAGCGATGCGGTTGTATTTAAACGTTTCAGATTAGCATTAAGTTCATTACACTAGAGAAGAAGGAAGAGGTTAATAATTAAAAAAAAATAAAACAAAGGATAAGACTTACAAGGGAAAATTCAGAAGCACACCACATGAATTTTGATGAGACATGATATTACCGAGATCACCTAACATGGCAGCCCCGCGAAGTATTTCACGGTCCCTCGATACTATCACAAAGATCAAACAGACATTTTGCATGGAGGACTATTAGGTATACATGTACGACTTTGAGAACTCTGATAAATACATAAATAACATGGTGGCCACGCGAAACATTTCACCGGCTTTCTATGTATCCGAAACTATCTCAAAGATCAAACAGATATTTTGCAAGGTGATGGAAGACTATTTTAGTATAGACCTGCATTTATACGATTTTCAAACTCCTAATGAATGTATAAGGAGCATGGCGGCCCTGCGAATTTCAAATATTTAATACGATATTTCTTGTGATCTAAGCATCCGAGTCCGGTAAAATTTGACACAACGAAGTTTTGTTTAGAGCTAAATATTTTGGCATTCTATGGTGTTCAATGGTTTTCCAGAATTGAATATGGCGGCCGTTCGAAATTTTAAAACATTTTTAGCCTACTTTCGATTTTTGCAAAAAATGAAAGTAGACTTATGAGATCAACACAGGGCGAAAAAAGTGTGTCTATCTGTGTGTGTGTATGTGTGTGTGTGAGTCTGTGTGTGTGTGTGTGTGTGTGTGTGAGAGTCTGTGTGTGTGTGTGTGTGTGTGTCTGTGTGTGTGTGAGTGTGTGTACTCTGAATGTCTGTCCCCCCCTATCAATTCGAACACGGTGAATGCAAATTGAACGAAATTTGGTACAAAGGTAGCACTAGCAAAGGACACCTCAGTGTCATGTTTTATATCGCCGCCATCTTTACTAAAACTGAATGGCGGCCACTCAAACGTTCAAAACGTAAAATCAAATAACGACTAACGAAATCATCCGATCTCTACCAAATTTGGTAACAACATACCTTCGTATAGGATGCGTCTTGTGACCAAATTACAAGGTCGTCCGCCATACCATTTCAGGATGGCGGCCGTGCGAATTATGCAAACTTTATAATCCATATCATGGGACCCACCAGTTCCGATTATCGAGCCGAGAATCGTTTTAACTGTTCTAAAGGAAGAGGCACGTTCGAAATTAAAAGTTTATTTTGTAATACTATAGTGCAGACGTGATTTTAAAAAGCTGAACTGATTCAGTAATAAGACAAGATGGCAGCGGATATCTTGTGCCGGACTTATATTTCACTAATTTGAGTATTGCATGCAATATAGCGTACTGATAAAAAATAAATAAACTTTGTATGAAATGCTTTATATATAAATAATATACTCCAGTGATGAAATCGTTTAGTATAAATCATTATTTGCTAACAAGTTCTATGTAAGTCATTTTAAATAGAACGATATTCGTTGACACAATTAGCTCAGTGGTAGAGCGTTAGCCTATCGCTCAAATGCCTATGGTTCAAACCCGATCAGAGCTAGGTTTTTTGCTTGAAATGTTATATGTTTATTGTTTTGTAATGACTCAGATGTTTTAAAATTAAGCGTTATATTGTGCACATTATGGTGTAAAATATATATTTAATTAAAACATAATTCGCCAGCAGATTTACTCGGGACATCTAGCTGCCAAAAAGGTAACTTCCAGATTTTATTGAAAAGTTTCTTCTTCTGGCCGCCAGAATGCACTCGCTCTGTTAGGATTATATTGTTCGATATTTCACCAATAGATGTCACGACTAGTCTACGTGGGGATCCATTGTTTACTATACCATTATCATTCTATGCGCATCGAATTTGAAGAATGACAAGATGATACTACGATACATTTTAACTTTTTATTTTAAAGGGTTTGTAACAGCCTATTTTGCGTTACTTGAAAATGTTATTAAGCGTTATATTGTGCACATTATGGTGTAAAATATATATTTAATTAAAACATAATTCGCCAGCAGATTTACTCGAGACATCTAGCTGCCAAAAAGGTAACTTCCAGATTTTATTGAAAAGTTTCTTCTTCTGGCCGCTAGAATGCACTCGCTCTGTTAGGATTATATTATCGAAAATATCCACGTAGTTTGTATACACACGTCTCTGTAGGGTCATGGAAAGATTTGTTAATTCAATTAGGGTTGTGAAAGCCATGCACAACCAGACGTGTAAAGACATGCCTCAACTCAAAGTTGGATGTTGCCCACGGCAGGTCGTAATAATAATAATAATAATAATGTTATTGGTTTTACATCCCTTTTAACTACTGCTGATTTTAGAGACACCGGGGTGCCGGAATTTTGGCCCGAAGGGGATCTTTAACGTGCCAGTAAATGTACTGACACGGCTCCCTCGCATTTGTGCACCCTCAAATGCCAGCTGACTGCGCCAGGATACGAACCTGCAACCTAGGGCCCAGCAAGCGAGAACGTTACCGCTGAACCACGCCGCCAGTCCGGTCGATTATGTCTCCAGATCCATAACATTCTTGATATACTTCTTATCTTTCTTTCTTCAATGATGGTAGCAGTTTTTTATCTAGGTTGTGGCGTTTGGTAGAGGTAAATCGTTTCTAAGGTCTTCAACAAAGAATAGTTCTATTATACTCTTTGATAATAACAACGAGTTATAACTATACTCATACATTTAGGAGAAAGTAGGCTATATGTTCTTTACTGAACATCTTGTTTCCATAGTCATATTCACACGATCGAAAAGAAGCTTCTTCGTATTGAATGACCACAATAATATTTACGAACACGCTCAAAATTCTATGGCTTACATTTTGACCAATCTAATATGGCAGCCACTGGAAATATTTCACCAGTAGGCTACTCAATATATCTGAATCTATTACAGCTATCAATTTGAAATATAGTATGGTAAAAAAGACTATCATATAGCCTAACTGCCCATATGCGACTTTCAAAAACCTGGTAAGCATAAAAACAACATACCATGGCCATCTAATTTGTTCAATTGTCTCCAAAAATTCTAAATGGTGGCGAACATATTTGTATTTCTCGTATCCTATTCACGCGATCGAAGTAATCCTTATTTACAGGCACTGAAATATCTAGCTTACATTTCGGAAATTTCATAAGCCGTACATTTGACTCTCCTTAAAACTAACTTTCAGAACTAATTACGGAAATGTGCCTTCTATGCAGAAGAGGTCATATTAGTGGTGGTGTTTATTATTGTTTTAAGGTTCTTTTTTTAACGTATGGCTTTTAGTGCCGGGAATGTCCAAGGACATGTTCGGCTCGCCAGTTTTGTTGCTGCTTCGAGACGGACACCCAATGGGTGAGCTACAAGTACCGTTGGGGAGGGAAGTTGGAATGTAAGGACGAGGAGTTGGAAGGTAGCGGCTGTGACCTATAGTTAGGGACCAACCCCGGCATTTGCCTGGAAGAAAGATGGGAAACCACAGAAGACCATCTTCAAGGTTGCCGGTGGGGGGATTCGAACCTCCTCGCCTCCCGGATGTGAGCGACTGCCAGCAGTCATGCCGTAACGACCACAGCTAACTCACCCGGTGTTTTAAGGGGTGGATACCATGGTTACCTACCCCCTATTTTCTAGTGTTGATACTACAGTATAAATTACAGATTATGCACATCTTAATTTCTGATATTATTGATATTCTACTGAGCTAGTCATTCGGAAAATTGATAAACCATTATCATGAACTAAAATAATATCCTGGTACTCAACTCTCTAGCACTGTGTCTCATACCGTGACTTTGGGCACACATTTTTCAGTGCCAGAGGTTTGTTTATGTGAGTGATTTTGAGCTACAATGACATATTTGGTTTAAGACAGGACATAGTAAGACAACGTTGTCATTTTAAAATGTTTGAGGCGGCTTCGGTGGCATAGTTGGTAGCATGCTGAGCTTCTATGCCCAAGGTCGCGGGTTCAAACCCGGCCGAAGTCATCGGATTTTTAAGAGCGTTAAATATCCCTCAGTTTGCCTTCCTTCGGAGGGGAAGTAAAGCTGGCGGTTGCATATTATAGATTTGCGGCACAAAAAAGAACATTCCACTAACTACACTTGTGTGAAGCCAAAATTTGTAGGTTAGAATTGATAACGCTCTATTAGTTCCAACGTTCGCCGCCAGGTGCTGACTGCGATGGCATCTAGTAGTAGGCAAGTTCACAGCTAGGTGTCATGGACGGTAGCATTTGGTAGCTAAAGTAGGAACTACTTGAAAATATTGTCTGCAGTCCTTACTTGAATTAAAACAGATAACACGCACTAATACAGCCACCACAATTAACACCGGTTATCAGACAGATTCTACACACACCCAAAGTACACGGGGATACATGACCGCGTTGTTGCAGCCCCTATACTAAGGAACCAACCAACCAAAATGTTGAACTTTACTCTCTAAATTAACTGGATACCAATATTGAGTTTTGGGTTCAATTTTTTTTATTTACTTCATCACAATGCAGGTCATATGCCTTTGCCTATAGCCATTCCTTGAAAAATATATTTCATTGGTGGAATATTTTAGACATGAAAATAATAGGCCATTCATTTTTTCAGCAAACGACTTCTTTCTTTATACAGTACTAGCTGAAGTACCCGTGCTTCGCTACGGGTCATAAATAAATTAAAATGCGAAGGGGACAGTTAAAACAGGGGATAGGCGAGGTGCTGCGCAGAGGGAGATTAAGGATGGAACATTTTGTCCAACTACACCGCTCGGCGTTGACCGTGTTTTATAGCACAAATTCAGGTTTTACGCTAACCGTTGGAGATACCTTTCGGATAGAAAATGTAATTTTAAGCCTCGTATATGCCATCAAAAGTTTGCTATTTCTTAGCGTTCTCTTTTTAATTGAAATGGAAATATGAAAGTTTGAAACCAAAGGGTATAGTGACGTCACTAAAATGGTCGCCATCTTTAAATAGTGCAAAGTATTGAAATCAAAAGTAACCTATATTTTAACCAGGTAAATCAGCTACTTCCATAAATTCATGTAAATCGGACCAGTGGTACTTGCGTGATTGAGTAATACACAGACACACACCATCTCATTTTTAGCCTCGCTTCGCTCGCGTCATAGTCGTGTCATATTGTTATTCAATGAAATGCAGGTTTAACCCCGTTAACACCCCTTTAGAACTTGAATACCCAAAAATCCCTCCTTAGTAGACGTTTTTCTTCCAGAATTTCACCACTCCCCATAGGCCCCTTAAATTGCATTTATGAAAAAACGGTCGAACACCTATTTATTTTATTTATTTATTTATTTATTTTTAATCTGATTGATTTCCTCCGAGTTTCAAACTCCTCGCCTATGTCGTTTAAGAGATACACGCTCCGTTAGGAATCTTTCAACCCCCTCTTTTCATCCCTTTCACCTCATAATATACACTACTTCGAAAAACCATTAGACATGTGTCAGCTTATTTTTAATGATTAGTATATGTGCCAAGTATCACATCCCCAAATGAAACCACTCGTGAGATATTGTTATTCAATGAAATGCACGTTTACCCCCTTAACACCTCTTTAGAACCTGAATATCCAAAACCCTTTCCTTAGTGGACGTTTTCGACATGCAACGAACATATCCCCAAAATTGAGTGAGTGAGTCAGTCAGGACATTTTCTTTCATTTATTTTTGATAATTTCACCCCTCCCAATGAACCCATTAAATTGGATTTATGAAACAAACGGTCAAACAGTTATTTACTTATTTAAAGCTGTTTCCCAACTGAGTTTGATGAGTGAGTAAGTGAGTCAATCAGTTATGACACTTTCTTTCCTGTTTTTCCCCCCAGAAGTTCACCCCTCTCCAACGGCCCCTTAAATTGGATTTATGAAAAAACGGTCGAACACCTATTTACTTGTATTTTAAGCTGTTTTTTCCCGCCGAATTTCAAACTTCTCGCCTATGTCGTTTAAGCGATACACGCTCCGTTAAGAATCCCTCAACCCCCAATTTTCACCCCATTCACCTCATAATATACACTACATCGATAAACACTTAGACATATTATGATTATTTTTAATGATTAGTTTATATACCGAATATCACATCCCCAAAGAAACAACTCATGAGATATCGTTATTCAATGAAATGCACGTTTAGCCCCTTAACACCTCTTTAAACCCCGAATAAACAAAAATCATTCCTTAGTTGACGTTTTCGACATACAGCGAACATATTCCCAAAATTTCATGTTTCCAACTTTAATAGTTTTCACTGGACGTGATGAGTGAGTGAGTCAGACAGGACATTTTCTTTCAATTATTTTTGCCAGAATTTCACCCCTCCCCATGGGCCCCTTAAATTGGATTGATGAAAAAACGCTTGAACAACTATTAACTTATTTTTTAAGCTGTATTTTTCCCCTAAGTTTGATGAGTGAGTGAGTTAGTCAGTCAGTTAGGACACTTTCTCTCTTTTTTCCCCCAGAATTTCACCCCACCCCATTGGCCCCTTAAATTAATTTATGAAAAAAACAGTCGAACACCGATTTACTTACTTTTTAAGCTGATTTTTTTTCGCTGAGTTTCAAATTTCTCGCCTATGTCGTTTAAGAGATAGGCCTACACGCTCCGTTAGGAATCCTTCAACCCCCACTTTTCACCCCTTTCAGCTCATAATAATACACCACCTCGAAAAACCCTTAGACACATGTCTGCTTATTTTTAATGATTAGTTTATATGCCGAGTATCACATCCACAAATGAAACCATTCGTGAGATATTGTTATTCAATGAAATGCTGGTTTAACCCCCTTAAGAGCCCTTTAGAACCTGAATATCCAAGAAACCTCCCTTAGTGTACGGTTTTGACATACAACGAACATATCCCCGAAATGCCATGTTACCAACTTCAATATTTTTGGCTGGGCGATGATGAGTGGGTGAATGAGTCATGACATTTTCTTTCAATTGTTTTTCTTCAGAATTTCACCCCTCCCGATGAACCCCTTCTATTTGATTGAAAAAATAAGCTATTTACTTACTTTAAAGCAGTTTTTCCCCCTGAGTTTGATGAGTGAGTCAGTCAGTCAATCAGTTAGGACACTTTCTTTCCTGTTTCCCCCAGAATTTCACCCCTCCCCATGGGCCCCTTAAATTGGATTTATGAAAAAACGGTCAAACACATATTTACTTATTTTTTATGCTGATTTTTTCCGCTGGGTTTCAAACTCCTCGCCTATGTCGTTTAAGAGATACACACTCCGTTAGGAATCTTTCAATCCCCACTTTTCACCCCTTTCACCTCATAATATACACCACATCGAAAAACCCTCAGACATGTATCTTCTTATTTTTAATGATGAGTTTATATGCCGAGTATTACATCCCCCAATGAAACCAATCGGGAGATATTGCTATTCAATGAAATGCAGGTCTACCCGCTTAACACCCCTTTAGAACCTGAATATCCAAAAATCCTCTCTTAGTGGGCATTTGCGGCCCTTGAGGAAGCTGCATACCAGATTTCATTCCAATCCGGTCGGTGGTTTCTGAGATTCCGTGATGAATAAATGAATGAGTGAGTGAGTGAGTGGTATTTGACAAATATATAGTAGAAAGAAGATAGTGTCAAGTCATTGTTATGCTAAACTCGGTTGACAGTGCTGTGTGAGCAGTTGAGTAACTAACGGGATTTCAAGTAAAGATCCTCATTTTCTATACCGGTAGTGCAGAGTGCAATTAACATCTAGTCGGCCGTGTCTCGAGTTGAGCTATGTTGCCATGGAAACTATCTGCCTTGCCATTCCTTCATGAGTATATTTTATGATTTGATTAGCCTGTGCTTGAGTGCAAAAGGGCCGAAATCAGAAGAATGAGAAAGACTATCAAAAATTCATGTAGCCAGCGGTTCCTTCTGGGTACTAAACTATGTGTATGCAAAATATGGTTGAGATAGGTGGAACGGTGTAGATTTGAATACGGAACCAACCACATACATACATACATACATACATACATACATACAGACTTTCACTTTTATATATTAGATTGTAGACTATTCAATTATGTCCTTCCATTCATTTTTCTTAAGTCTATTAGTTGAGAGCGGTGACTAATCACGAAGGACCGTGCTACTTCCTAATATTACATTACTTCTACTCATTGACAAAAAAGAATAGCTGTAACTCTCACAACGACCAAGTAATAAGGAAGTACCACACTCGTTTTCCCAACTGCTCTCAGCGCTTGCCATCTGGGGCGAATTTTCAAACAGACTGGACATAAATGTAAGCAAAGTACGAAATATATTACGATGCAAATTCCATTATGCCTTCAAATAAAACTAGACTGATCGTAGTATCGAACGTGAAAGAATATTACCGAGAATTCATCTCTAAACAATGTGAATTCTCCATTCAAAAACAACCTTGTATTCAGTTGAAAGATACAACGTGCTGAAAATTGCGTAAAACTGAGTAGGCCTACCAGTAAAAAACATTCACAGCTAGACATTCGTTGAATATGACACAGGTAATTCCTAGGTTCGTCAACAATTTTGTGTCGTGCTTCTGACCCTTCCTTTATTTGAGGTTTTGTAAGAAGTTATATATCCCCTTCAGAAATTTCCATCAATTATTACTGCTCCAAATCAATCTATTCCCTGAAGTCATTTCTACGATCATTTATATTATTGCAGGATGACTGAAGGTAGAAGGAACTGTCAAAGTAGGAGGGCAAATAACAGAAAAGTTGGATGAATTCCGATAGAGAATTAAGAAGAAGGAAGAGATGAAGGAGTGAAATTTACATCCGACATTCTTGAGGACTGACAACTGGTGGTCATAATCCCGTTCAAATTCTTGATTGTTAAAGACAAGCATAAGGGTTAGGAACAAAATATTACAAGATGGCTAGCAAATAAGTTATCTGTTCATTATATCTCCGTGGAAAGGCAAGGGCTGATGATGGTTGGTTGGTTGATTCCTTAGTTTAGGGGCTGCAACAAAGCAGTCATGTAGCCCCGTGTACTTTGGGTGTGTGTAGAATCTGTCTGATAACCGGTGTTAATTGTGATGGCTGTATTAGTGTGTGTTATCTGTTTTAATTCAAGTAAGGACCGCAGACAATAATTTCAAGTAGTTACTACCTTTGCTACAAATGTTACCGTCTACGACACTTAGCTTGCGGACATGGCTACTAGATGGCATCGCAGTCAGCACCTGGCGGCGAACGTTGGAACTAATAGAGCGTTATCAATTCTAACCTACAAATTTTCTCTTCACACAAGTGTAGTTAGTGGAAGGTTCTTTTTCATGCCATAAATCTATGACATGGGACCGCCGGCTTCATTTCCCCTGCGAAAAAGGCATACTGAGGGATTTTTAACGCTCTTAAAAAATCCGACGACTTTTGCCGGGTTTGAACCCGCGATCTTGGGCATAGAAGCTCAGCATGCTACCAACTACGCCACCGAAGCCGCCAAGGGTTGATTATAATATACTAGAGCTTAAAAAATTCAAAAAGATGGAATATTGGCTTTCACGGCCAAGGTATTAAAACACAGCAATTTTTCTAGGTTATTGCCGTGTCTTGTGTGGGGTTTTGCTTAGGAACACCAAGATAGGCTCATCAGCGGGCCCTTGGTGAACATGCCTGGACGCCCACAGGAGTAGCGAACTGCTCGCTACCTCCCTTCCTAGGAGGCGCAATGCGCTTCTTTACTGCGAGAGCTAAACGCTCAAGCAGTCTTTCACCTCCTTATAAAGGCTTCCAACAAGATGGTATTGCCTCTCACAGCCAAGAAAAAAATCTAGAAATATTGCTGAGTTTTAATTCCTTGTAAGATTTCTAGGAAGCGTGAAGTTACTCACACATAATGCTGATTTCCGTGTGAAAGCAAGGCAGATATTAATAGTTGACGAGACGAGAACATGCATTTGACACTCACAACTACGTCATTATATTTAAAACAAGACTTTCGTACCTTTCTAGGGAACAATACCAATTGGAATTATCGTATATTATCTCTAGTGCACTGGAAATATGTGCTAAATTACGTAAATAACTGTGTTTGTTTCTTGCTCACTGAACGGCGGCATCCATGTTGCTCAAGCGCTGCGCATTCGTCAACTGTTTCATGGGTGGAGACATTGACGAGACACATGACGACATATTCACGTCACAGTAGTGTTGCCAACATGTAAGATATAAGATACACCACCACATGAGGTCGATCATATGCATGACTAAAGGCATTGGTCAACAGAAGGATTATGCGTGACTATTTCTACTGTGCTTCACAAAAACCAGGGGTGTATTTATGGCTAATACGGCCCAAAGGCTAAAACCATTGTCAAAACTCATTGGTTAAAATGGTCGGGTTGAGGTGCAGCCTTGGCAACGGGAATTCAGCGGGGCACTGTCAACGACACGTTCGGCTGTAACATTGTCAAGCAACCATTGGATTTGACGTGTTAGGCTGTAACCATTGTCAAACAACCATTGGATTTGACGTGTTAGGCTGTAACCATTGTCGAACAACCATTGGACTGGACGTGTTAGGCTGTAACCATTGTCAAACAACCATTGGATTTGACGTGTTAGGCTGTAACCATTGTCAAGCAACCATTGGATTTGACGTGTTAGGCTGTAACCATTGTCAAACAACCATTGGATTTGACGTGTTAGGCTGTAACCATTGTCGAACAACCATTGGATTTGACGTGTTAGGCTGTAACCATTGTCAAACAACCATTGGATTTGACGTGTTAGGCTGTAACCATTGTCAAGCAACCATTGGATTTGACGTGTTAGGCTGTAACCATTGTCAAGCAACCATTGGATTTGACGTGTTAGGCTGTAACCATTGTCAAACAACCATTGGATTTGACGTGTTAGGCTGTAACCATTGTCAAGCAACCATTGGATTTGACGTGTTAGGCTGTACCCATTGTCAAGCAACCATTGGATTTGACGTGTTAGGCTGTAACCATTGTCAAACAACCATTGGACTGGACGTGTTAGGCTGTAACCATTGTCAAGCAACCATTGGATTTGACGTGTTAGGCTGTACCCATTGTCAAGCAACCATTGGATTTGACGTGTTAGGCTGTAACCATTGTCAAACAACCATTGGACTGGACGTGTTAGGCTGTAACCATTGTCAAACAACCATTGGACTGGACGTGTTAGGCTGTAACCATTGTCAAACAACCATTGGACTGGACGTGTTAGGCTGTAACCATTGTCAAACAACCATTGGATTTGACGTGTTAGGCTGTAACCATTGCCAAAACCACTGTTCCTTTCATTTGAACCCCTCACAGAACGCTACCTAGACCACGTACCGTATGGGTGGGGTTTGCTTGGGGTTGGCAATACTGAACTTGAACATAATTAACGCGGATAATGGCTGACACAGCTGGAATTTTACTACATAAGACGTGATATGAAATGGGATGGTGGGTAGGTTACAGACAGCGGGGAAGTTAACATCCTTCAGTATGCCTTTCTTCAGAGGGGAAATAAAGCCGGCGGTGCCATGTCATATATTTATGGCATGTAAAACATCCGTCCACTAACTAAACTTGTGTCAAGCAACATTATTATGGTGTTTGAACCAATTTTCAGTGTTGTCTTAGTAAACGAATGTGTAATGCTTTTCAGTCGGTGAACATGTTTGTACCCAAATGAGATGGGTTATTCCCTAATCCTGAAAAAAATTCTCTTCATGGTTAGGGAATAATAATAATAATAATAATAATATTAATAATAATTATAATAATAATAAATAGCCTTAAAATCCCATAAGGGCTATGGCCTCCCGCTTTTCAGGGAATTGCTCAGTTTTAACTCATCAGGTGAGCAAGTCCTGAGGAGCATTCGGGGTCATTCTTTCTGATTGAGCCTTCTATATAGATGTGTAGCTGATTAAGGATTAAGTAAATAATATTGCGCTGGTATAACATTCGCTACAACAATCTGTTATATAGAAACCTATTCGTTCATTTCTGAGTCTGGCGATATCAAGGCCTCAAATATCCATTAGTATTACGAAACTCATAATAGCCATCAACCAATATCTGGGAGATTCCCATTGCCACTAAGCACACAGCTTTTTTTTAGCCTACTTTCGATTTTTGCAAAAATTGAAAGTAGACTTATGAGATAACTACAGGGCGAAAAAAAAGTGTGTCTGTCTGTCTGTGTGTGTGTGTCTGTGTGTGTGTGTGTGTGTGTGTGAGTGTGTGTACTCTGAATGTCTGTCCCCCCCTATCAATTCGAACACGGTGAGCGCAAATTGAACGAAATTTGGTACAAAGGTAGCACTAGCAAAGGACACCTCAGTGTCATGTTTTATATCGCCGCCATCTTGACGGAAACGTAATGGCGGCCACACAAATGTTCAAAGCTTAAATCAAATTACGACTAACCTAATCACCCCATCTCTACCAAATTTTGCAACAACATACCTTTATGGGGGCAGCATCCTTTGACAAATCTAATAGGTCATTAGCCAAAAAGTTTGCGGATGGCGGCCATCTTTGTGTCAAAATCGATTACCCCTATTAATTCGAACACGGTGAAACCGAATGGAATGAAATTTGGTACAGAGGTAGCACTAGCAAAGGGCACCTCAGTGTCATGTTTTATATCGCCGCCATCGTGACGGAAACGTAATGGCGGCCACACAAATATTCAAAGCTTAAATCAAATTACGATTAACCTAATCATCCGATCTCTACCAAATTTTGCATCAACATACCATTATGGAGGGAGCATCTTTTGACCAAAGTAATAGGTCATTAGCCTAATATTTTGCGGATGGCGGCCATCTTTGTGTCAAAATTGATTCCCCCTATTAATTGGAACACGGTGAAACCGAATGGAACGAAATTTGGTACAGATGTAGCACTAGAAAAGGCCACCTCAGTGTCATGTTTTATATCACCGCCATCTTGACGGAAACGTAATCGCGGCCACCCAAATGTTAAACGCTAAAATGTAATTACGACCAACCTAATAATCTAGTCTCTACCAAATTTTGCAACAACAAATCTTTATGTAGGAAGCATATTCTGACCAAACTGCTAGATCATCAGCCCAATAGTTTGCAGATGGTGGCCAAGTATGTGTGCAAATCGATTCCCCCTATCAATTCAAACACGGTGAAACCGAATTGAACGAAATTTGGTACAGAGGTAGCACTAGCAAAAGGCACCTCAGTGTCATGTTTTATATCGCCGCCATCTTGACGGAAACGGAATGACGGCCACCCAAATGTTAAAAGCTTAAATCAAATTTCGAACATCCTAATAATTTGATCTCTACCGGATTTTGTAACAACATGCCTTTTTGTGGAAAGCATCTTATGACTGACTACAAGGTCATCAGCCCAATAGTTTGCAAATAGCGGCCATGTATGTGTGCAAATCCATTCCCCATATCAATTCAAACACGGTGAAACCGAATTGAATGATTTTTTTTACAGAGGTAGCACTAGCAAAGGGCACCTCATATTTATGTTTAATATCCCTATAGCACGTTGTATTTCAACAAGCTACTACAACCAACATTCAATTATACTCCTTGAAAAGGACAAAGAGTTATAACAATACCCATGCATTTAGGAGAAAGTAGGCTATATGTTCTTTACTGAACATCTTGTTTTTTTCGCTATAGTTTTACCCTCCAGGTTTGGCTTTTCCCACGGACAACCTCTACCGCCACTGAGGGCATTGTCATGGAACTGGAGACTTTGAGTCAGGGATACAACTGGAGTGTGTGACCAGCACTACGCCAGGCGGCCTCACCTGCAAAGCGAACAGGGGGCCCGATGAAGGGATGGAAAGAGTGGGACGGTTAGGCAAGGAAATGGGAAGGAGGCGGCCGTGGCCTTACAGTAGGAACCATCCCGGCATTATGCCCGAAGACGAAGTGGGAAACCACAGAAAACAACTTCGAGGATGGCTGAGGTGGGAATCGAACCCCCTCTACTCATTTGGGCCACCCGAGGCTGAGTAGACCCCGTTCCAGTCCTCATACCATTTTTGAAATTTCGTGGCAGAGCCGGGAATCGAACCCAGGACCTCCGGGGTGGCTGAACGCTACGCTACGGAGGCGACGTAAGCACACGACTTACCCTGTCAAATCACTTGAACAATGACAGAAACTGCCAAGTCTTCACTCTTCAGTAAAATCTATATTGAACCGTTTCAAATAGAAGGTTTTTTTTTTTTATGCAATACAAAAGACATTGGTTTAGTGGTCGCTGCATGCGAGTTTCCCTAGGTCTTTCCACTCCTGTCTCATCTTTCCTGTTAGGGAATTGGGTGCAATCGTGTTGACTGACTGAAAAGCATCAAAGTTTCGTGAAGCTAAATGTCTAGGTTACATTTCGTTGAAACGATCTATCAGAGTTCCAACGTTCACCACTAGGATTCAGTGGCATCTGGTAGTGAAAGTTGGAACTACTTGAAATTGAACGGAACTTGTAGCTCACCCTATGGGTGTCCGCTTGAAGCAGCTACAGCCTCTGGCGAGCCGAACATCTCCTCGGAAATTCCCGGCACTAAAAGCCATACGATAAATGTAAATATAAAAGAGGGGAAGTGAAAAACTTCCTTTCCACATTAATTTTGATTCATTTCAGAAGGTTATTCATGGCGTATATGGGGAGCGTGATGGATCAGTGGCTTAGCTGCTCGTCTTCCACCATACGATAAATGTAAATATAAAAGCGGGGAAGTGAAAAACTTCCTTTCCACATTAATTTTGATTCATTTCAGAAGGTTATTCATGGCGTATATGGGGAGCGTGATGGATCAGTGGCTTAGCTGCTCGTCTTCCACCATACGATAAATGTAAATATAAAAGCGGGGAAGTGAAAAACTTCCTTTCCACATTAATTTTGATTCATTTCAGAAGGTTATTCATGGCGTATATGGGGAGCGTGATGGATCAGTGGCTTAGCTGCTCGTCTTCCACCATACGATAAATGTAAATATAAAAGCGGGGAAGTGAAAAACTTCCTTTCCACATTAATTTTGATTCATTTCAGAAGGTTATTCATGGCGTATATGGGGAGCGTGATGGATCAGTGGCTTAGCTGCTCGTCTTACACCCGGACTGCCGGGATTCGAATCCAGGTGATAGCGGGGTGGAATTTTCAACTGAAAAATCACGTGGCTTCAGGAAGGGCATCCGGCCTTAAAATCCCTGGCGAAAACCAAAATGAGCCTAGTGGGGCCGGTGACCCCAATTAATTGGGAAAAGCCGAAGAAAGAAAAAAAATTATTCATGGCTTATATCAGTAGTTATTTTTTCCATGTCTTCTCATCTCCTCAACTGTTACCGGGGAGATTGCGATATCTACTGTCTGTTGCAAACTGTTTCTTGAGGATAATGAGAGATGCTGCCGTGCTGATTGTGTGAGCAAATTTCATAAGGCAATGTCGACTAGGCATTCTGTAATATACATAAGAGAAGACTGGGGAGTCGGCAAATGAGAAGCTTGTTTTAACAGGCACACAAAGCGTGCAACAGGAGGAGCTCATTTGAATATATGACAAGGTACATGCATGTACGCTATCATGTCATAAACATAACGTACAGATTTATGCAGAATCTGAACTACAGTTCATACAACATGCCGTGACCGAATGTAAAGCAAGGGGCCGGCAAATCGCAGGACAGTGATTCGTGAACTATGTGCAACCATTGAATAGCGTCTGAATATTCCTACTGGCAGCATAACGATAATTCTAGCTACATGCGTGTGGAATTCAGTTTCAACCAGAGTTCAACTGTCAGGTCACTTGCGTTGGGGTAAGCAATTGTGATGTACTGTCCTTACTTGGTTATATAATAGTTCATTACGATAATTATCATCAAAATGACGTACAATATGGAAGTTTTTACCAAAGAATTTTTACTAACACATTTAAAGAAGTTTGTGGTACGTTTGGAATTCCCAACCCTTGAAAGTACACAGGGTCCTAGTTTACAAGTTTATGTAATTCAGAATGAATTTTCCTTTAATTTTGATCCTCGAATCAATAAAGAGTAACATTATACCACATTTTTATTAAAATGCTTCTTGCTCAAACATTTTAGGGTAGCACAATTATCATGACTTCTACTTGAAAAATCCACAGCCTGCTTCCAGTCTCCGACCGGGTCAGGAATGGAATGAATTTAGCCCCCATCTAGCGGCGAGGATATGAACTGTGCCGGCTGCCGAGGCCTGACGCACTCCTCTGGGGCAATGATTAAATGAATGACAGATGAAATGAAATGATAGTGGAGAGTGTTGTTGGAATGAAATTTTGACAGGGAAAACCGGAGTACCCGGAGAAAAACCTGTCTGCCTCCGTTCTGTCCAACACAGATCTCACATGGAGTGACCGGAATTTGAACCACGGACCCAGCGGTGAGAGGCCGGCGTGCTGCCGCCTAAGCCACGGAGGATTCATCATGACTTCTACTTATGTGTTATTAATTTATTTAAAAAAGAATTGCTCTACGGTTCATATGAATACAATTTGTAACTTTATTCCTCCTCCAATTACTTAATTAAACAATTTGATAATTACACCATGTCAGGGCCAGTTCCCTGAAACTGAGGGCATTTCATAAACAAAACATTGTTTACATTGTAATATTAAAATCAGTCAAATTCATCATTCACATTGAACTGCAGTCTAAATTATTAAAGTGAAAAAAAAAACGAGCCTTACAGTAGTCGCATATGATGTGTAACATCTGACATGTTATTCGAATAATTCCATATTACTTACTCGCATTTTTTAAAGAATGAACTCACAGTGCTACCTTGTGCCAGCAAACATGAAAGAATTCTCCAATGCATCTGCAGTAGTGACATATACCTGCAACTGTATGCGGGAGCAATCCACTGCCTACTTGATGCGAGCTGCGCTTTATACCAGCCAGTTTGTGAACCCATGCCAGCGGTGTTATTGAAATTGGCCTCTTATTGCCAATATAGCGCACTGCCAAGTATAGGCGCGATTAAAAATTAGGTGTGCAGTAGGTATATTAAAGGCGTTTCTCCCAGTGATACGTTTAGACCAACAAAATAGCTTAATATGATAATAGTGGAAACTCCCACGAGAAACTGGCGACACTGATTATGCGTGCCATCTAGCGGTTCGCGAAAACAACTACGAACTCGATTTCAATCAGCTGGCAAGTTTATCTGCACAAGTTAGAAGTGTAACTTTTGGGCTATGTGTGGGTGTTGTCATTACATAATACAAAGTGATTAAGTGATTAAGCTATTTGGACCAACGAAGTTTCAATTATTGTTAGTAGTCGGTGTTAATATACTGAATTCCTACGTTGTTTGGAGTGTTTGTTGATGCGATATAGCACTCGAGGTATCGAGTGCTTACATTAAATAAGAATACAGCAAAAGTATGAAGATTTAATAAATCGTAATTGTTCTCAGCAAATATGATATAATGAATATTTTTACACCAAAGAACGACAATTTAAAGATGATTTATTGAAGCAATTTCTTTAATGGAGCCTCCAAACCTTGAGGTAAATCGTATGCGATTTACATTCCACATGGTCACATGGCTTACAGTATGTCGTTGTACCGATCTACGCCGCCACGCGCGCTCATTGTTTCCGTCCCATCCACTTCCGTCCCATCCACTTCCGTCCCTTTTCCAAAATCACTCCCACAAACGTGTCCAGCTACCGAGTGCCACAAAAATATCCAGATACCGAGTGGAAAGATGTTACACATCAAAAATACATGACTGTTACAATCATGCACAAGAATATTATGACACAGCAATTGCCCAAGTGAGGAAGCCTCCGTGGCTTAGGCGGCAGCACGCCGGCCTCTCACCGCTGGATCCGTGGTTCAAATCCCGGTCACTCCATGTGAGATCTGTGCTGGACAAAACGGAGTCAGACAGGTTTTTCTCCGGGTTCTCCGGTTTTCCCTGTCACAATTTCATTCCAGCAACACTCTCCACTATCATTTCATTGCATCTGTCATTCATTTAATCATTGCCCCAGAGGAGTGCGTCAGGCCTCGGAAGCCGGCACAGTTCATATCCTCGCCGCTAGATGGGGGCTTCATACATTCCATTCCTGACTCGGTCGGAGACTGGAAGCAGGCTGTGGATTTTCAATTGCCCAAGTACAAAATTTCCATATAAAGTCACAACTGAAGTATAAGTTTAAAGACAGATAAATGGTATTCCGGAGTCCAGTACATTCTCAGTTACTGTTCTCAAAACTTCCTTTATCATCACTTTCGTGTAGTAGTCTTTGTTCGCTGCGACAGGCCATTAGTATTTGTTTTAATTCAGAAATATCCATTGTTCTAAAATAGAATAAAAACTATCTTCGGCTTTTCCCAATTAATTGGGGTCGCCGGAGCAAACCAGGCCCATTTTTTGCCAGGGCTTTAAAGCCAGATGCCCTTCCTGGCGCCACGTGATTTTTGCAGGTGAAAAATCCACCCTCTGTCACCGGGATTCGAACCCCGACCGTCCGGGTGAAAGGCAAGCAGCTAAGCCACTGCGCCATCACGCATCCCTGTTATAAAATAGAATATTTAATGATAATTAATATCTGTTGTCAATGTCCAATGATACGGTAAAAATTAAAGATCGGACGTAGCTGCTTTTGGAACTGGTGAAATTGTGAGCAGTATGCAGGAAAACAATTTCTAACTAGAAGTGAATGCTACCATTTTCCTTATGCAGTATTGATTCCCATTGCAAGACGTACCGGTAACTAACTTTTTAGACTGTGCCACAATCCGATAGATACAATTTGTTGCTTGTGTCCTGAAGGCATGCAAATAAAGAAGAATGCAGTACGTTCATCAGATGGGCATTGGAATTAGATTAGGGTTCTGAAGGAAGTATTGGGGACAACCCTCCATTACAAAGGAACCAACAAAAATATATAGACAAGAGTTTGATAGAATCTTCCTTCTATTGGAAACTTTTAAAAGGCCTAGCCTGACATGGTTTCGTATTTCTCGGGGCTATTCCTTGCCGTTCACAGAAAGGCCCCTCCCCGTTTAATCTGCTCGTCTCCCATATATTTAAGACACAATTTCTCCCCCTCCCCAATCTTCCCTCTGAGAGTTTAACGTTTTGTTGTTTGCGAAATCAAATCTTCTCTGCCCCATTTACTTCGGAATATGGACCATTGAGTTGCTTTTGTTTCTGCTGATGGGGAATGTGGCCACTTTTTTCTTTGTTTCTGTTATTATTTAGTCTTGTTCTCTTCCTTGGCTGTAATCTTGTCCTCGAATTGCCCCTCATTCCCTGTTCCTCTTTCTTCTCTGAACATATTCGTTTCTTTAATGTTTGCTTTGTATTATTCTGAATACATAATTCCGTTACTCAGATGTGCGGAGGAATTAGCGTGCTGGGGAGGGTGGGTTGGCAAACGATGGCTGTAGGGAATGATTTTAAGGAGAAACATAAAACAAAATCAGCCACATGTTAACCATCAGTCCATTAATAATACAATATCGAAATTTAATGTTTTCCCTAATTCTGAAAATAATTTAAAATAAAATAATAAATACACTTGCATGACCAGTTTCGATCGTCCAGCGATCATCATCAGATCTTTTACACTTAGACTATTAAATATATGTGTACAAGTATGGGTTTTCATTAAGGCCTGGAGGTTCATGCACTGGGTTGGCGACCACGGGGCCCTAGCTGAGTCCGGCATTGCTTCCACTTACTTGTGCCGGGCTCCTCTCTGTCTTCTTTCCTGTCGACCTCACTTGGTCAACTCTTGTTCTCTTCTGACCCCGACGGTATTAGGGTATCCGAGGCCTAGGGAGTCTCTTCCTTTCCCGCCTTAATTGGCCCTTGTCTCATCTTTTCTGATACCCTCCTTCTGCGAGGGGTCAGCCTTCTTTTTCTCTTCCTTTTACCTCCTGCCTTGTGCTCTAGGCCCTTAAGGAGGCAGGGTGTATGTAGCCCCACCACTTCTGGTGCACCCTTGATAATGCTACACCCTCAGGGGCTCACGGCTGGTGAGTTCGGGAGTTGGCGACCCCGAGGGATTCCTGAGCTGGGTCCGTTTTCCCCTTTTGTCCCTTACCTTTGGGGCGGACCCTCTCCTCTTTCACTTTCCTATCTGCCTTTCATGGCTCTCCTTCCTTCCAAGTCCCTCAATCCGCCTTCTCCGAGGGTTGAGGGCATTTCTTTTCCTTCTGTCCTTTTATTTGCCTTATTCTCCTTTAGTTTTCCATTTCTTCTTCTAGTATATAGGTTAGTAGTTAGGTTAGTAGTTAGTTTTAGTTTTAAGTTCGCATTTCATTTTCATTTTTCACGATCACCCAAACCATCAGGGGCCGATAACCTAGATGTTAGGCCCCTTAAAACAACAATTATCATCATCATCACTGTTAAATCAGTAAATATGCATGCAAAAAGTGCTATTTATTGGTCAAATATGCATTACGTTTCAAAAAATATGCACTTTGTAATAACTACGGCAATTACGACCACTCCGTAGTCTTTAGCGTTCTTTATTTTTAATATCAAGAACATATGAAAAGACGGAAACATAACTACACCTTTTCCAAAATATATCAAATAAGAAAAGAAATTATCCACAGCCTGCTTCCAGTCTCCGACCGGTTCAGGAATGGAATGAATGAAGCCCCAATCTAGCGGCGAGGATATGAACTGTGCCGGCTGCCGAGGCCTGACGCACTCCTCTGAGGCAATGATTAAATGAATGACAGATGAAATGGAATGATCGTGGAGAGTGTTGCTGGAATGAAATTTTGACAGGGAAACCTGGAGTACCCAGAGAAAAACCTGTCTGCCTCCGTTTTGTCCAGCACAGATCTCACATGGAGTGACCGGGATTTGAACCACAGACCCAGCGGTGAGGGGCAAGCGTGCTGCCGCCTCAGCCATGGAGGCTTATATATAAAATAAAAAACAGTTCTAAATAGTAGGACATGTTATTTTATGGAACTTGAAGCGCATATGACCATCATTCCTCCCTATATTATTCTGCTTAGGTCCCACTCCCGGTTTGTACCGAAAATAAGTTCCTGTTAACACCGACCTACACATATGGGATACCTACAGGTTCCGCATAACCCCATGTGTGCCCGAAACGCACTCACTTCCTCTTTAAATGCCGCACAATTAAATAAATACCTTAAAAATGTACATTTACAATGGGAGCACCGTAACCTGGTGAGCCTGCCGCTAGAGCGCAGGGAAGCTCGGCGATGGAAGTCACCTGGCGGGAGCGCGGCGTACTGCTAGCTGAGGAGTCTCTCAGCAGATGGCTCCGGTGTGGTCTCGCCAAGACTTTCTCTAGGGTTCAATCCTTTGCAAATGTAAAAATTGCTGTAGAAGAAAATCCCGAGCAAACAATAACCGATGAATTCGATGTAACATCCAATATTGTCTACAAAGAGGTTCTGTGACAAGTACAAAACACTGTTCTGCATAATTCTTTGTGCTCTTCTCATGTACGTATGCCGTTTAATAACAATGAATACATTTCTTCAATATTTAAAACTTCGTCTCACACATTCTTCCCTACTACCCCATAAACCTACATTCACGTTGCGAAAGCTCGCTCGGGCCCACTAGTAATTATTTTTTATGTTAATTTTTAAGTAGTCTACTCGTTAAGTGATATACAACTTTAATAGTCAATGAATTTTGAACAAGAAGTTCCGTGAAGAACTATACAGCCTACTTTTCATGCCAATGATTATTCTACAGTATATGAACCTATCTAGAATAATGACGAAATTAAGTTGGTAATATCGAAATATCTAATTAGTTCAAAATATACCTGGTATAATGTAGCCTAATAGAGTACTACAGTTGGCAGCCCTGGTGACTGAATATATTCTTAGTTCCACCTCTTAAGGTACAGAATACAAAATTTGGTTGAAGTCCAATGGACGTTACATGCAGTTAGACACTGGATCTATCAGCACGAGTAAAAGCATGTTGCCAACAATACCATGAGTGTGCTGGTAAGAAATAATCTGAATTATTATGATATCTTGTTGTGCCAATTTTGGATGAAATCCATTTGTTAGTATAGAAGTTACATGTATTTTAAAATTGGACATATCAGCAGGCATAGAATCATGTTGGCAGCACTGCCTTGTATTAATAACTCGAAATTAATCTAGAATGTCAGGTGCTATACGTGTGCAAAGTATAGAGCTGTTGGCTTGCATACTTTCTGATATATTGATATTATGGTAAAAAGAGTATAGACAGCATTTATTAACAGTTGGCAGCCCTGATTGCTCTTAACAATACTTATAGTCATATCTGTTATGGTACACATATCACATACGAAATTTGGTTGAAATCCAACTGATAGTATAGAAGTCACATGTATTTAAAAATTGGTACTATCAGCAGGCTTATAATCATGTTGGTAGAACTGACGTATATAAGTTACTCCAAATTAATCTAAAATGTCAGAATATACGTGTGCATAGTTTAAAGCTGTTGGCTTGCATACTTTCTGATATATTGGTATTTGGATTTAAAAAAATAGAGAGCAATTTTTAACAGTTTGCAGCCCTGGTGGCTCTTAAGAATACGCTCAGTCATATCTGTTTATGTACAGATATTACATACAAAATTTGGTTGAAATCCAATTGATAGTGTAGAAGTTATATGCATTTAAACATTGGACCTATCAGAAGGCTTAAAATTATTTTGGCAACACTGTCATGGTTGGCCTCCTGGAAATTAAACTGAAATAGTATTATCTACATGTGTGCCAATTTTGGAATAGCTCCCATGCATACCTTGCAAGATATCCAACATGGAGCTCAAATTTATAGTGCGTATTTTCAGCAGTTGGTAGCACTGACATCATTTTCAAATATGGTCGTGAGCTATTCCGGTGCACATCTTTACTCATACTAAATTTGGTTTTGATTGCTGCAGCCGTTTAGGAGTTGATAGGGGAGGGGGGGGGGGGGGCACACACACAGCCAGCCAGACAGACAGAAGGACAGACAGACAGACAGACAGAAGGATAGACAGACAGGCAGACACACATTTTCCTGGATCGATCTCATAAGTCTACTTTTTCCTCATTTTTGCAAAATGTGAAAAGTAGGCTAAAAATGAAAATAATTTACAATATTTACATAGTGAATGCTGAATAAAAATAATTGATATTAACTTGCAAAAAGGACTGAAACGTACTGGGTATTAAAATAATTTCAGTATTATTCCGTGATAAACTCTTGGAGTCCGAATCGAAATATACAACTTTAAGAACATCAAGTAACAAGAAGCTCTTCAAAACAATAGTAAATTAGAATGTATGCCCTTCTCAAGCAAAGATATGCATTTAACAGGTAAAGCAGAAAAATATGATCCATTGTGCCAAAATATCCAAAATATGCATACATATGCAAAAATATGATTTTGCATGAACTTCCGGGCCTTAGTGATAATCACAATATATACACTCATTTAGTTGCAGTAGTAAATTAAGGCTAAAGAAGTTATGTACAAAGCATATTATGTTCCTATAATGACATATGCAGAAGAAACTTGGACAATGACTAAGAGGGATGAGAGCAGAGTACAAGCAGCTGAGATGAGATTCCTGAGAAGTATGGTCCAGAAAACAGGGAAGGGACAGAGTGAGAAATGAAGATATACGGAAGAACTGGGAGTACATAATATAATGACAACTGGAGCAAAACAGATTGAGATGGTTTAGACATGTCAAACGGATGAATGAATTAAGGCTACCAAGACGAGCACTGATACGACGGATGACAGGGAAGAGAAAACGAGGAAGACCAAGAATGCGTTGGATAGACTCGGTGGAGAATAGTATTAGAAAACGGAACCTGGATTGGAACACTGTGTCGGAAGAGGAATGGTGGAACGACAGAACAAATTGGAGAGGGACCATATTTGCCCCCACCCAGTGTCAACTGGAAAAGGGGAAATGAAGATGATGATGATGATGAACTGGTCAAAATGTGCGATTTTTTGTTGAGATATTGTTAGTGGTGATTGACGTTAAGTTTGCTTGCTTAGTTTATGCGATTGTTAGTAAATGGTCAACTTTTGTGGATTGTGCACTTAGCTGTTTGAGCGATGTGTGAAGGATCTGATGATGATCGCTTGACGATCAAAACTGGTCATCAAAGTGTATTTATTAATCTCATGTAATTTTCTTTCATGGTTACAATCGGGTTGACCGACTGAAAACATTACATTTCGATTACTAAGGCAACACTGAATAATGGCTTCCAACAAAATAATATTACAATATTAATAATAATCATAATAATAAAAATAATAACAATTCCAATGACAATGATAATACACTCAACTGTCATAAAACGGAAATGCTTTTATGCAACTGAATGCTTGGTCCTAAAAAAGGAGAATTCCAAGAATTGGATACAATGGATAGTACTAAGGAAAATACTTGGACCTAGGAAAGTTGGGAATACTTGGATACAGTAATAACGTAAGGTAATTTATACCCAAACTGAAAGACTATCAGATGCTCTCAGAAAAAAAAGGGTTACTTGGCCCGAAATAACCCGAAAAAATAACGGGGAAAAAATTGACTGACTTGACAAAGACCAAAACGATGATTTGGTGGTCCATCGAAACGAAAAATGTTTTATGTGAAGTCACCCTGGGGACGGAGGTCAATAAATGGTTGTTAGTGTTTCTTGTTTTTCAGAAATGTATGAAGTTCTCTGAACAAAATGCAGATTCTATATAGGTTTATTGTAATATTAAGATATTAGAAACTGCTTTGAATGCACAGCCCACTTGTTATTTGACCTAATTATAAGAAAATTGCACGCTTTTTCTTTAAAATATATGTTTTCAAACCTATTTAGTGTAAATACCAGGGGATTTATTGTTTTGTAGAGGACACTCCATAAAATATCATTTAAGTGCAAAATGTGTTCCCAAAAGTAATAACCTTACAGTAGTAATTATCAAATAATATGATAAAATTGGCCCGGCCAGATCAAACATAAAATGCCAGCGTTTCGCCCCAGTGTGCCATTGGGCTCGTCAGTTGGTACAGACACACCTCACCAATACGCATTGCTAGCACATACTGAGAAGGCCATCACTAGACACAAAATACAAGTAGTATTGACGTCACGATCTGATCAAACGGAAATTACATCATATTCTCATTTGGGAATATTCATAACCTATTACAGTAGTAATGCCCTCCGTACTGTATGCCTCTGAATGCCTCTTGTTGAACAGGAAGGGTCCACTAAATAGGCTTGAGCTCAAGGAACGAAAAATTCTAAACAGGGCCAATAGGAGAAATGGGTGGCACCTATAGGATCAGACATATTAGTGAGCTGTACCATCTCCATGAGGACATGATCACAATGATGAGAAAAAGGCGACCAACCTTTTATGGTCATCTAACCCGCATGAGCCCCTGCAGACTCACGAACAGGATCTTCACCACAACAGGAAGAGGCCCATTGAAATCAGACCAGGAGAAGCTTCAATTTTCTGCCGACACCGCATATGATCGGACCAAATTCCGTCATCTCATTCTTCAAGGGGTATTCCCAGTATCCGTTACCAACAAGAAGACCACAGGAACCACCAGACAAAGTGGACAGAGAAGAGGAAGCCTGCTCATAGCCGGAAAATGAAAGCCTTCTGGGCTAAGAAGGAACAGATGATCCATTTAAAGAATAAAACCAAGCCTCGTGGACCTTAGATGACCAAAATGAAAAGAAAAAGAAGAACCTAAATTTTACAAAATTATAGTAGAGTGACGATCATTTGTAGATTAATGGTTTTACTGGAGTGAATAAAAATAGATATACCCGTAAAATAGTTTCTGAGATAATGAGGCTTAATTCTTCATGTTTTAATATGACTCCTCTTAACAGAAATGAAAATAACAAAAGAAGCAATTAAAAACAGGCTTACATTTCGCAATAAGATTAGAGCTTTCAAGACTTTTCAGGAAAAAATACCAAAAGCGCGCAACTGTTTGTACAGATGAAAGAAGAAGAAATCTTAGGAAGTTATTTCACGTGTTTCATGGATGGCCAAAATTGAAGGGAGAAGTAGAGTACACTCATGATAATGGAAATATTAACACTGCAATGGAACATCATGGACGAATATTTGGCAGTGATACGATGATAACACCTTCAGCTCCCTCTGACCTCAAATGTGGACAATGGGCAATATAGAATGTGCCCAAAACGAGCTGAAATACTATTTTGAATTGTCCGAAGAATGAAGACACTAAAGTTCAGGATCACTTCCTGATTAATAGCGGTCCATGCTTGCTACACTGAACGATTGAGTTGTTCCAGAGTTCTGCGTAGTTGAGGCAATTCACCCAGTTGTCGACCCATCATGTCCCACTGGACCTTATCACTGCGCCATGCTGTCAGCCGCCCTTACTAGCAAACGCTAACGTGAGACTAACTGAGTACGGTTGTACAGAGGTGGCCACATTTTATTATGGAACTGAATAGAACCAAATTCTTTAGTGCAAATTAAGATACAATGCAGAATTTCCTTTGATGCCTAGTCTAATTTGTAGTTCCTTTCTTAATTGTTTTCACCAAATGTGATACAAGAAATCCTTTACGAACCATGATAGTATGCAGTAGAAACCGTAACATATCCAGGAAGACGAAAAATCAGATTATTTAATACCAATGTGATAGCTGTCCTATTGTATGCATGTGAAACATGGAAAGTCACCAATCCTATCAGCCACCAACTTCAAGTATTCATCAGTTGTTGTCTGCATCGAATTCTGGGTATACCATGGCCAGATATAATCTCCAACGAAGAGCTATGGCAAAGGGCTAACCAACAACCTATAGAAGTCCAAATTAAACAGAGGAAATGGGGCTGGATTGGGCATACTCTGCGGAAAAAGAATGATGCAGTAGAAAGGGGAGCTCTGGACGGGAATCTTCAAGGAGACTAAGAAGACCGAGGAAGACCTGGAAACGCACCATTGAAGAGGAGGCCAGAAAAGCTGGAAAGACTTGGAGGGAAGTGAAGAACGTGGCAACAAACAGAGGCCGATGGAAATCATTCTTGGATGCACTATAGTCCGCACGGAGCGAAAGGAATAAAGTCAAGTAAGTCATAGTATGCAGTGTCACTAAAATATGTTGTAAATATCTTTGAGTGACCTTTTTTAAGAAAATTCTTAAGAAATGCTGATTCTTTTACTTTTTTATATCGTTTGGAAAAACATTTGACAATAGAAAAACTGTACAAATATGAATCAGTTCAGGGAAACCATGGAATTTCAATCGCTGAAAGTGGGCATAGCTTTACTACACTTGTATCTGCATCATTACTGATCTTTGATATTACAGCTTCATTGTCACATGATGATATCCCTCAATATCTACAAGAAGGAAAGTCTTCAAAATTGCTGAAATCGCTGTCCGATTCGTTCTAATACCTTGTAATCGTGGACACATAGTTATCGTACCAGCCCGCCATTTCAATCTTTATAAATCAGCTGATAATGTCAAACTCAAGTATCTATCTAATCAATATTCTGAAAAATCAAAATGAAAAGATTCACATAATTATTCCCAGTTGGAGGTGCGTCGTTTGTAAAGGTTGCCTTGTACCTACCGTAATTAAATGTAAACTTATAATAGCCTCCGGAATATATCGTAAACAACACGTAAAGCAAAGATATTAGCGCGGAGTATTCTGAAAAAGACACGGAAATGGTTAATCCAACTCTATCTTATTTCCTATTGGACAATAGGCATTAAAGGATAAAAAGAAATCAAGATGGTGTGGTGTTGGAACTTTCCCTGTCCTTAAACCAAATCTATCGCCGTTTCTTCTTTTGCTACCAGTAGTGTATGGCATACGAATAGCCTATGTTAGAAGGAATTATTTCACAGCAAATCATCGACCTGAAATCATTAATTTAATTAATTTTCAGCCGCGTTAGCTCAATTGGCAGCCAAGTATGATCTGGTTATGATGACTCAAATAACATTCTCTTCACCAGGGCACAGGATGCATTGTTGGTTTGTTGTTTGAGTCTTCAGTCTTTTGACTAGATTCATGCAGCCGTCCTTGCCTCCCATTCCTGAGCTAATCGTTTCATCTCTACATAGCTGCCACACCCTACATCCGAGGCAAACTGTTTAACATATTCTAACCTTGGTCTACGCCTACAGTTCTTGTCCTCGACACTTCCTTCCATAACTAAGCTTGCTATTCCTGTGTTTCATACTATGTGTCCTACCAACCAATTTCTTATCTTCATTAGCAGTCGCCAGAAACATCTCTCCTCTTCCACTCGTCTTAATACCTCTTCGTTTTTAATCCTATCTAAGCATCTGATATTCATCATCTCCTGTAGCACCACATTTCAAACGCTTCAATTCTTTTCTTTTCTGCTGCACCAATAGTCCAAGTTTCACTTACATATAGTGCCATGCTCAATCCAAAGCCTTTCAAAAATGACTTCTTAATACCTAAATCTGATTTGATATCAACAGATTCCTTTTATTGTAGAAATGCTTTCCTTGCCTGAGCCAACCTACTTTTCATATCCTCTTTGCTTCGTCCATCACTGGTTATTTTTCTTCCTAAGCAATAGAAGTCTCCTACTTCCTTCAGCTTTTCACCTGCCTATTTGATGTCCATAGAGGTTTCAGATTTCTTTCGTCTGCATTCCAATATTTTTGTTTTACATTTATTAATTTTCATCATGAATGCTTTCCTCAAGACGGAGTCCATACCATTCAAAAATTCATTCAAATCCTCAGGCGTGTCGGCCAAGATGACTCTATGAATGAAATAACAATAAACAAATTGATTCTCTTCATCTTTACCATTATGATTTCGTCACCTGTTTATATCATGTGCAGATCGTTGCTGTCCAGTACCTGGTGGAGTGGGAGGAAAGACGTAACGTACATAGAATCATTTTAAGAAAAAACTAGATGAAACCCGTCAAAACATGACGGACAATGGAAAACAAAATTACTGAAGAAGCTTCTTATATAAGTTACATTCTTTGTACGATTACTTTTTAGCACTATTGCAACTTTAAGGGCGTCAAAAGATAGCACTCTCAGCATTGCAATATATTGCTGGTCATGACTGAAAACGTGATGAGGTCATCATCATCTTGCACAGTTTCCAGCCACTGGCCGGGTCTGTTTGGAACACAAGTCTCTCCAACGTCTTCTGTCTTCCCACCATCTCTCAGTCTCCACCCTTGTCCAGTCTTCTCCTTTCTTCTTCACGATTTCTTCCTCCCCCTTCAGCCACCTGTCTCTCGGTCTCCCTCTTGGGCTCTTTCCTTCCCACTTCGTCTCGTGTATCCTCCTGGGTATCCTCTTCTCCTCCATTCGTTTTACATGTCCATACCATCTAAGTCTAGATTTCTCTATACCAGTCTGTAATGGTTCATCCTTCATTAATTCTCCGGTCCTCTCATTTCTTATTCTGTCCATCTTTGTAGCTCCAATACTGCTTCTCAAGAAACTCATCTCACTGGCCTGTATTTTGCTCTTCTCCCTTCCTTTCATAACCCAGGTCTCCGAGGCATACGTCAGGATAGGGACATAGTACGTCCGATATATGATCTTTTTGCTGTTCTGAGGGACATTCTTGCTCCATAACATGCTTCTCACACTCCTCCGGAATGCTTCTGCCTGTCTCCCCCGCTCATTTATTTCTCTATCGTTTCTTCCATTCTCTTGTATCAGGCTTCCCAGATACTTGAAACTCTCCACTTCCTTCAGCTGTTCCCCACCAATTGTTATTCCTGTTGTGGTTCTTTCCTTCTTCCTTGTTGTGATCACCATCTCACTCTTATTTATGCTAAATTTCATCCCATAACCTTGTATTATTCCTTCCCACACGTCCAACTGTTCCTGTACCTCCTCCTCCTTGTTTCCCCAAATCATCAAATCATCTGCAAGCACCATTGCTTTCATCTTTCCTTCCCCAATTACTTGTGCCACTCGGGTCATTATGTCATCCATCACCACAATGAAAAGTAACGGTGCCAGTGCACTTCCTTGTTTCAGGCCGTTTCTCTGTTCCAACCAGTCCGATCTCTCTCCTCCCACTTTCACACAGCTCACTCTTCCCTTGTACATCTCCTTTATCTTCCTTATAGTCCATTTTTATATTCCTCTATCCTCCAGGGACTTCCATACTTTGTTTCTGCATACACTGTCATATGCTTTCTCAATGTCCAGGAAGGCCATCAGTAGATCTGTTCCATACTCATAGTGCTGTTCTTGTAACTGCCTTACAGCAAAAATCAAATCCACTGTAGACCTTCCTGATCTGAAGCCATGTTGTTCTTCCCTCATCCTTCTTCTATCCTTGTCCTAATTCTCCTTTCCAAAACTTTCTCAAACAACTTTGCACAATGACTCATCAGTGTTATTCCCCGATAGTTTCTTCATTCTGTTCTACTACCTTTCTTGAAGATCGGGACAATTATTCCCTTTTTCCAGTCCTCTGGGGTCTTCCTTTCCTTCCATGCTGTCTTCATCACTCGGTACAACCATTGTATCCCCACCTCTCCTGCTGCTCTCACCATCTCCACACTCAACTCATCCACACCAGGTGCCATCCCTCCTTTCATCTTCCTCACTGCATCTTCCACTTCTTTCCATGTTAAGTCCTTTTCTGTTTGCAGTTCATCTACTGTACCTCTTCCCCGATTTCTTCCTCCTCGCCGTGGTTTCCATTTGGGTTCAGGAGTTCTTCAAAATATTCTTTCCACATTTTCTTCAGTTCTTCCCTATTTTCTATCTCTTGCCCCCTTTTGTTCACCATTCTAACATAATCCGTAGGATCCTTCCACCTTTTATTCTTTACCATCCCAAACAGGACCTTTTTTGCACCTTCACTATCCTGCTGGTCATGACTGAAAACGTGATGAGGTAATTAGCCCAATAAGTTCAAGAGTTTCTCCTTGAGCTTGATTGATTTTGATAAAGTAGGCCGAGCGAATAGGACATTGTTGCCTATTAAAAGAAAATGTACTGTACCTGTAAGTGTTTTATCGGAAGGTGTTAAATCAAGTCGTAGGATTTGAGCTCTCTGCCTAATATTACTGCACCTATTATATCCGAATCCAAGAGATTTCTTACAATTAATATATTACCATATATGAGTCCTTGGGAAACGTTCAGATTTCTAAGAAGCATATCTACGGCTCAAACGTTCGAAGTATGTGGAGGCGAATCTCTTAATTCCAAGGAATTGAAAAATTCAATAATAGGGAAATGAAGTAGCTGGCTTTCATCTTCAGTATCCAGTCTGTTAACGCTGATGTATGTGTTTGAACTACTGGATATAAGTTCAATGACTTTTAAATTAATATCATTACATTGTTGCAGCTTGGCAAATGTTTTATATTCCAGCAGATCAATTTTACCCTCACAACAGTAAAGACCAAAGTAACCACGCATAGATTTTACGCAAGAGAAATACAATGTAGAACAATGTTTACATTTGATCGTCAAGGACCTTACAGTACACTGTACTGCATAATATCTGGAATTGTTTCTGAAATGGCCTATTTATATTGGATTTTAAATGTGGCTTCGTATTATTCGATAACACTATAGTGTCCTGCAATAACGGAGCCGCTAAATATTAAATGGCAAATAATACTTCCATTGCCGAAATCAACTGCGTAGTTGGACTCAGTACTCTAAACAAATAATCATTAAACAATTGTCTTATACAATGAAGTTCAACATGACCGTCCAGAGACTTTCATACTCAAGTTGGCTGGTGAGGAGAAAGCGATGAGACTGATCGCTTACAATAAATTCCTTATAATTGTTCCTGCCAGCGAATTTTTTTGCAATAGCTTGAAAACGCAGCTCAGAATGGCGTTCTTCATTTTGTTATAAACAGTACGAAACTGCTCTAAATAAGCAATTTCCATCACCTGTTATAGGTTATGGCAGTACATTTTGCAGGGGAACATAGAATCACTTCGCCAACTACTGGAATGACCATAGGCCTATACTCAATCCGGGTTACATTTCCTGCTCTGCCAAGAAATTTAATTCTGGTCTCAGGGCAAAATCGGGGTTCAATCAGTCTCTTGAGGTATATCTAAGAAGAGGAAGGTTTAATTCCCACCTCGATAATCTTGGATGTGGTTTTCCGTGGTTTCCCACTTCCACTTAAGGCAAATACCGGGATGGTTCCCAACTTAAGGCCTTGGCCGTCTCCTTGCCATTTACCACCTTAATTACAAATACACACAGTAATGCAGCCATCACAATAACACAGGTTATCAGAGAAAATTTCACACATACACACCCAAGTACACGGGGCCGAGTGACCAAGATGTCGGAGCCCTTCAAACGAATTATATTTGCCAAGTGTCTCTCATGGCGAAAGCAATTGTGGACACGCGCGAGTGCCTGGAAAACTACTTATTTCTTTAATAATTTTAAGAGTATATCGACGATGCATAATTATAACTTTTAGTCAAGGACGCTAATAACTTGACCACCGAAGCATTGGGAAGAAATTGCAATATTAAGGTACATAAACAACCTAGCCTACACATTCAACTGTCGGTTAATGTTCCTCAACATTTCCCTTCTTAAATATTCCCCTCCTTTATAATTTTCCATCACGTGAAAACATGCCATGTCTTGTGTTTTAAATATATCGATGCAATGGTGTTGCCATCTGCTGTCAGTTAATGGAACTATATGGGCGATGTACTGCCATCTGTTGTCTGTTATAGGAACTGATTGCAGATATTTAAACGGGGTACTGCGGACAACGAATACTCCGTGGCTTAGGCGGCAGCACGCCGGCCTCTCACCGCTGAGTCCGTGGTTCAAATCCCGGTCACTCCATGTGAGATCTGTGCTGGACAGAACGGAGGCAGACAGGTTTTTCTCCGGGTACTCCGGTTTTCCCTATCAAAATTTCATTCCAGCAACACTCTCCACTATCATTTTATTTCATCTGTCATTCATTTAATCATTGCCCCAGAGGAGTGCGACAGGCCTCGGCAGCCGGCACAGTTCATATCCTCGCCGCTAGATAGGGGCTTCATTCATTCCATTCCTGACCCGGTCGGAGACTGGAAGCAGGCTGTGGATTTTCATTCACTGCGGACAACAGTTTGCTCTTTTGATCACATGCTGCAATGCAATGGTAAAACGAAAATAAAACGTATTTAGAGGGAATGTAGAAATAAGTATCTTTTACAGACATAAAACCTTACTAATACTCCTTGATTAAACAATATTTCAGTGGAAAAAAAAAATACCGGCAAGGGCTAGGATCGAACCGGCGCTTCTTGGAACCACAGTCGGTCGCCTTAACCACATGGCTACTCTCGCACTCATGTTGAGCAGCAGACGCAGCCATTCATTATATTCAAAAGCCGCTGTTTGAAGGAAATAATCAATTTCATTATCCAAATAAATCAATGTTGCACATTCGTATACGTTCATACTGTTATTATATTTTATTGTCAGAACTTGGTTAATGTATGTTTTCAATTACATGGAAGCTTATTAAATAACTTACATTTTAATGGACTTCTCACCGCCATTTTGTCATGACCCCAGGCGGATTGTGCGCATGCGTGAGGGACAAGAATTCTGCTATTTTCTATGTTGTCGTTTGAGTCTTCAGTCTTTTGACTGGTTTGATGCAGCTGTCCATGCCTCCCTGTCCTGAGCTAATCGTTTCATCTCTACATAGCTCCGACACCCTACATCGGAGGCAATCTGTTTAACATATTCTAACCTTGGTCTACCCCTACAGTTTTTGTCCTCGACCCTTCCTTCCATAACTAAGCTTGCTATTCCTGGGTGTCTTAGTATGTGTCCTACCAACCTATCTCTTCTCTTCATTAGCAGTCGCCAGAAACATCTCTCCTCTCCCACTCGTCTTAATACCTCTTTTTTTGTAACCCTATCTACCCATCTGATCTTCATCATTCTCCTGTAACAACACATTTCAAATGCTTCAATTCTCCTCTTTTCTGCTGCACCAATAGTCCAAGTTTCACTTCCATAGAGCGCCACGCTCCAGGCAAAGGCTTTCAAAAATGACTTCCTAATACCTAAATCTATATTCGATGTCAGCAGATTCCTTTTTTGTAGAAATGCTTTCTTTGCCTGAGCCAACCTACTTTTAATATCCTCTTTGCTTCGTCCATCACTGGTTATTCTGCTTCCTAAGTAACAGAAGTCTCCTACTTCCTTCTATATTAATTTAAAAATATACCGTAATATATTTGTTTATTTTAGAGACACTCTGCAAATCTAGAGGCCAAGAGCTTTCGTTAGAGTGCTCTACGAAGTAAATCGGTTCTGTCGTTTTCTCAATCTCGTGGTAACAAAAATCACCTTACTGTTTTAAATATATAGATAGATTATCCAAATAAATCAATGTTGCACATTCGTATACCCTCCTCTGTCCTTACGTAGCATATATGCTACATGCGGTTTTTATTTTTTTCTGACTCAAGCGCTGGCTTCTCTGCGGGTTGCCGGCTGTAGCATAGTCTACTGGCCACGCATCACGCACATTATTTTTTTTTGTTACCCGCTCGAGCGAATAGGTGGCAGCACCTCTGTGAATATTGAAGTTGGCGGACTGGTAACCATGGAAACAAGACGTGCAGGTAATTAATATGTATTTGTATATTAAAGTAATGTAAATGTTATAAAAATTGCTTACAATTGATCAACAGTTAATGTGCTATTGAATGTAAGTTTCGGTAGTATACTAAAATACATACACGATCACGATTTGCATTTCGTAGCATATACTCTACATCAGGCAATGACCTTGACATTTTATACTTGCTACTTGATTTTATGTCTGAATTTTCCTCATTTTTAGCATGTCTTTCAGTGCTGTAGGTAAGGCTTAAGTCACATGTGGCTTAAATGTTGAGAAATATGCGGTCTTTAAATCTTATATAGCCTACTTTCTCTTACCACATAGCCTACTTTCTCTTACCATGTAATGAAAACGCTAACATTAAAATTCACCATTTATTTCTTCAGCCTTGAATGATGCAGACATTGTGAAACTGATTGACTCTATCGATCCTGATGTGTCTGATATTCAGCTGGAGACTGGAGATGATGATGATGGGAGGGAAGATGACCCGAGATTGAATACGGCATCTCCAACAATGAAGATGAAGCGAATGATGTAGCTGATGATGGTGATGAGGACGATGGAAATCGAAAGTTGAGGCGCCGCAGAATACCAGCGCCTATGCCGTCTGTTCAATCCAGGAAGTTTCATGCTTTGCATCTACCAGAAATAATGAGCAGAACGCAAAAAAGTAGATCAAGATGTAGACTACCGGGCTGAAAGGGATTCACTTTTGTACAGTGCAAAAAATGCAAAATGTACCTGTGCTTTACGGAAAAAATAAACTGTTTCTCAGCATTTCATGAGTCATAACTGGATATTGTGGATTGTACTCTCAATTTTATGTTTTTTTTAATATAACTTCTTTAGTGCTTTGACTTTTTAATCAAAAACTTTTAATTATCATTTCTCAATTATTTGTATTTTGACTTTAGATAATGCAAAATAAATATAGAAAAATGTACAAAAAATTATGTTACTATTGTAAATACTTTATAAGGCATTAAACCATTAGTAATCGTGTATCACAAAAGAATTTAGCATTGCAAAGTAGTGGGAGGAGAGTCGTCATTAAGTCCTGATGTAGCATATATGCTACATGTCATAATAGCCCAGTGATTTCGAATTTTTTTTTTTATAAATATGTATTATTTTACCTAATTGCAATAAGTTAAACACAGAAAAGTATATTTCAAAGTTCTGAACTGAGCTCAGGACTGAAGAGGATACGTTCATACTGTTATTATATTTTATTGTCAGAACTTGGTTAATGTATGTTTTCAATTACATGGAAGCTTATTAAATAACTTACATTTTAATGGACTTCTCACCGCCATTTTGTCATGACCCCAGGCGGATTGTGCGCATGCGTGAGGGGCAAGAATTCTGCTATTTTCTATATTAATTTAAAAATATACCGTAATATATTTGTTTATTTTAGAGACACTCTGCAAATCTAGATGCCAAGAGCTTTCGTTAGAGTGCTCTACGAAGTAAATCGGTTCTGTCGTTTTCTCAATCTCGTGGTAACAAAAATCACCTTACTGTTTTAAATATATAGATGAGTCCCAAAAGCTCTGACTAGCAAACAGAATTCCTCCTCTTGAAAGGAACCCAGAACCCTCTAAGGTTCGCGCACCCCAATTTGAAAACCACTGGCTTAAAGCACTAGGAGGGGAAGGATTAGCGATGGAATCTGAATGTCCCTCTTTGCCTCTCATTACCCTAACAAAGCAAATCTATATACAGTCACATGCGTAAAGAATAACCGAGTCATAAAACGGTCCTTACAAGTGGAATTTCCCCACATAGCTTGAACGACCGAGACTTGGGTAACATCGTGCAGTATTTTGTCTTGCAGACGATAACTACACTCTTGAATCTTGAGCTATTCTGCATTTGTAATGTAACGTCTACATGCAAGTCTTACCGGGGGGCTAAAATGACATCAGTTGACTGGAAGAATACAGATCTGGCTGAAAATGCAATTACTAGCACTTTAGAAGGAAAATCTTTTGCGATACGAGAAGAAGCACAAGACAGTTTGAGATAAGTTTGTTTAAAAAAAGAAGGACAGGAAAGACAATAAAAGGAGTGGAGTTCATTGGAAACAAAGGCGATTAAGGGGGCGTTTATCTGAGCACATCGCTACTGTATCATGCGGTGTCTCGCAGTCTCGGCTAATGAAGGCTGTTGAACAATGCTAAGTGAGGATTTGCAAGGCTGAAGAAGGATATAGAGGATTAAAAGAAATTAAAACATGGTAATACATTCATGGTCTTATTTTCCCTGCCAGCAAAGAAGAAGTAGATGGAGTTGGATTCATTATCTAATGTGGAACTGCTTCACGGAGAACGAGTGCACAGTTTAAATACAATGTTGTTCCATTTAGAGGTTTCTGACAAACTTCGTATGATTTCTGTGTGTAGACTTCATACGATAAACTGTTCTATTGTGGTGTCTTTAACACGAGTTTAGTGCTTTTCAGTCGGTCAACATGAATGTACCCAAAAGAGCTGGGTTATGCTCTAATTCTGAAATAAATTACATGAGATTAATAAAACACTAGGATGACCAGTTTCGATCGTCAAGCGATCATCATCAGATCCATTACACTTAGGCTATAAAATCTATGTTTGAAAATACAGGTGAAAATATTTACAATATGTACAATTATTTAGTTGCAGTATTGGTACTTATTTTCCCTGCCAGCAATGAAGAAGTAGAAGGAGTTGGATTCATTGGTATTGGTATTGGTATTGGTATTGGTACTGCAACTGTCGGTGTATGCTAAATGCAGTATATGTAATGTTAGGTGAAATGCTAAATGGTGATAGATATCCGGAGTAGTAGCCTGCAATATTACAGTTTAACCATAGTTGATTTTTTTACAACCATATAATCACTCCAATTTACCAACTCCGGATATCTATCACCATTTTAGCATTTCACCTAACATTTGATATACTACATTTAGCATACACCGACAGTTGCAGTACCAAAACTGCAACCAAATAATTGTACATTTTGTAAATATTTTCACCTGTATTCTCAAACATAGATGTTATGGCCGAAGTGTAATGGATCTGATGATGATCGCTTGACGATCGAAACTGGTCATCCTAGTGTATTTATTAATCTCATGTAATTTATTTCAGGATTAGGGCACAGCCCAGCTCTTTTGGGTACATTCGTATTGACCGACTGAAAAGCACTAAACTCTTGTTTACTAAGGCAACGCCGAAAAAATGGCTTCAAACTCCACAATGTGTGGTGTCTTTATTAGATGTTGCACTTGCAACTCAAAGAATGTGGCCCTGTCCTAAATGTCAGGTAATATCCCTTCATCAAGTGCAATAACATTTACCACGCTAGGTAATGCGAGATATTTTGATCTATCGACTCATAGATTCCTCTATGTATGTACGCCTATCAATACAATTCATGAAACATACTTTGGATTTAAGAACATGTTTCTACCCATCGATGGTGTCTTATTCAGCTTTTATCTAAGGAAAAATCTATTCAAGAGTAAACGTATTCATAAAGCTATATTTAGTTTCAAATAAATAACTAAATAAATAAATCTATACTAATATAATAAAGCTGAAGAGTTTGTGTGTTTGTGTGTTTAAACGCACTAATCTCTGGAACTACCAGTCGGATTCGAAAAATTATTGTTGTATATGATAGCCTGATTCAAGAGGAATAGTTTAGGCTATGTAGCATTAGGCTACACCTACAACCTTAAAATCGATTTTTGTTCAGTAAGTCGGAAGAACAAGCGCTCTAGAACGGCTTCAATAATACCAAAGTCTATTGTTGCCATGTAATGCGGGCCGCATCACGTCGCCCCTATTAATGTTCTGGTGCAGAATTGCGAGCTGCTTATAAATTGCAGTCACGGGGAGTAATTAGTGCAAAAAGATTTCTTAGGCCCCTTAAAACAGTTATCATAGTATGCCTCTGTATAAGGGAGATGGTGTTGGTGCAGTATGCTGAGGTTATCAGCTGCAATAAGCGTTGGTGCTTTCAAATGTACTTTCATTTATTCCGATCCTTATGCTTGAGCGCTCCAGTTGTGTTAAACAAATAAATCCACCGGGCGAAGCCGGACACCACTGCTATAGAGCATCCAGCGTTTAGATAAGACTGTGGATCTTATGGGCTTTTACTTTTAATGGAAACCCCCCCTACACTGGTTTTCTTACCTCACCTTTTATCATTAAGGAACTCTGAAATATATATTTTTCGTCATAATAGCTTCCTACAATCATCTACCAATTGATTACCTTTGTTATTTCATACAAGTATCGTTTATATTACATCTTAGTAATTTAAACATTTTCGAGGTTAGCACGCTGGAAAGAAGAGCCTCGTCCTGTGCTGCTTGCTCGCCCGGAGTGGAGCACGTGCTCAGTTCCGTCGGCACTATCCGTCATTGGTGTTATTGTTGTGTGTCTGTTTTATTTTCTGTTCGATCGAATCAGGGCTGCCGACAGTTGGGTTCGAACTCACTATCTCCCGAATGCAAGCTCACAACTGCGCGCCCCTAACCGCACGGCTAACTCACTACAATATTACAAATATTAATCTAAACAAAACAACAAGAATAAAATTGAGAGAAATAAAATTATAGCCTAACTAATGACAAAAAAAAAAAGGTGATGATCAACAATATTGTTGACCTAAAAATTGTAACATCGTCAGCATACAGTACATCCGACGCATTGGTTATTGGTTCTCTTCGCGTACTGTATCCTTAATACTGGTCCAATCCGTTAACACCTGAAAAACTGCTCCTCATGGGCGTGTTCTATATCAGGAAGCTGTTGGGGTTGTGTTGTGTCGCTAACTTATGAAAGCGTAGTACTCGAAACGGGTGAACATAACTTATGACGTCAGGGCTACCTCTGCCTAGAGTTAGCAACACTATCGCCATAAGGCTCCACAGTCTTTTCTAAACGCTGGATGCTCTATAGTAAATATATAAATAAATAAATGATTGGAGTCAGAGGAGAATTCGGAAACAACATTTAGAATACAAAATTTAAAACAAATAAATGGATGAAGACAAGAACATTGTGGACAGAACAACGGAAACAGGGACACAGGCAAAGGATGAAGAGATTTTAGGAAGAGAAGAGGAAGAAGGGAGAGAAGTGAAAATTGTGTCATCATATTTAAGTCCATGCACTGTCCATAAGGGCAAAGATGATATAATAATAATAATAATAATAATAATAATAATAATAATAATAATAATAAATAAATAAATTCACATAACCTTACCTCATGTTCTGTTCCAGACCAGATGGCATTACGACATCTCTTATTTTCCTCTCTTGATTGCCCCTTTCTGTTTCCCATCTGCCTTTAATGGTTGTTCTTTCTTTCGAGTTTCCTCAATACTGATTCTCAGACTGTTATTTCTTCTGTTTTCCTTTATTTTTCTATATCCCTTCATTTTTTTTGTTAGATGTAAGTCAGTAGTAACTCAAGAAGTAGCAGTGAATTTCATTTCTTTTTCACTATTACCAATGTCATTACGAACAGATAACCTGGATGTATTGCCATTAAAACCATCATTATTGTAGTTTTCAAGAAACGAAGCATCTGTATATGTTTGAATGCTCCTCGGACACATATTGGTTTCACATTACCAACAGTTCTACATTTATGATTATTATAATACTCATTAGTTGAAGCCTAACATAAGATATTTTCTGCATTCTATCTTTACTTTCTCCTTCTTTGCTGCTTGCTGGGCTATTCTGTCGCGGGGAAGGGAGGGAGGGAGGAGGTTACCGTGGCGAGCGCCGTCTTATTGCATTCCGTGCTCGCGATTGCCCGAGTTCCTTCATTCGTTAAGTGCCTTTGCCAATAAGAGAACGAAATCGAGTCTAGTGGTAAAAAACTACGTGCACTGCATTCCATACGTTTCCGACAGAAAAACCAGCCGACAGTGTGCGTAATGCGCGCCAGTAGCAATGCGTGCGTGCGTGTATTAGTGGAGGTTGATTTTACTTCATGAACACGTGCAACGAGGAGGGCTGGAATTAAATGGAAGTGGAATACATGTACGGAAGGGAAATAAACTGAGAACACTTTCTGATGTTCGAGGCAGATTTTGCATTTGTACCAGGAATAACCTTTGCATTTTCTAATCAGAACCCCTACAGAGGTCTAGAGGTTCGTATTGAGGCTCAAGTCTCGAAATGCTGGGTTTGATTTCCGACTATACCAAAATGAATATATATTAACCCTTATGAAGAATGGTATTAAATAATATCCGTGTTTATTAAGGCTTTCACTGCCCGGATTACTATATAAATAATTCATGTGTTTTGGGCTAATGCCGTGTGTAATTAAATTAGAACCATACGTTTCGGAGAAACCTTGCCTCCTTTTTCAATGAACTGATATTAATCTCAAATTATAATGGCCGCCTTGTCAAACACTCAAAAAACGTTTAATATTTAAATTAATACGTACATGTTTCGGAATAAATGATACCCTCGTCAGCGTAGATTAAAATAATAAAATAAACTTAAAAATTTATGTTACAAATAGCAAAGTAAAAATTGATATCCTTTCAAAGAGCACATTAAAATTTAAATAAAATGTAAGGTCACAATAAACAAGAAAAATACATCAGAGAAACAAAGTTAATATAAATATAAATATAAATATTAACTTTAGTATTGTTTCTTTTATGTATTTTTCTTGTTTATTGTGACCTTACATTTTATTTAAATTTTAGTGTGTTCTTTGTAAGGATATCAATTTTTACTTTGGTATTTGTTAACAAAGTTTAACGATTCCTTTATTATTTCAATCTACACTGACGAGTGTACCATTGTATACGCAAACATATACGTATTAATTTAAATATTAAACGTTTTTGAAGTGTTTGACAAGGCGGCCATTATAATTTGAGACTATGCGAGAATAAAATTTGCTGGCTCACTTAGCCTCAAAAGGACAACTGAGAAGAAATGAGTTTGATTCCCGCCTCTGACATTCTCCAATTTGTTTCTGTGATTTCACACGTCTGATCCATACTAATAGACTAGTATCCCTCTTGAATATTTCCTGTTGTTGCTTATTTTCTTGGAGTAGAAATGGAAAACCACTTCCTGGATGGCTGAGGTGGGAATTGAACCCTCCTCTTCTCGCTTTTACCCCATGAGGCTGAGTGTACCCCGTTCCAGCCCTAACACGAAAATTAAAATGTCTTGGCAGAGCCAGGAATTGAACCTGGACCTCTAGGGCGACAGCCAAGAATGGTAGCCGGTACCACCACGAGGTTGTCTCTTGATTATTAATTCTAACTTTTAGACACGTTATTCATCACGAGTTTTTATTAATGCTAGAATATTATTCAAGGAGTCTCTTACCGCGTACACGACAACATCAGGCAAAAAGTCTGCGGAGTAACTCAGTTGTGAAGAACCACATTTCGTCGCTGAACATGCAATACCTCGTATCTGATAAACAGGAACATTTTCTTTTTCTTTTTAGTGTATAGCGTTTAGTGCCAGGAATGTCCGAGGACATGTTCAGCTTGCCAGAGTTTGTAGCTGCTTCTATGCGGACACCCATGGGGTGAGTTACAAGTACCGTCACGTGTGGAGTGTTGTCTGGCGGAGGAAAGTTTGAATGTAAGGACAAGGAGTTGGAAGGTAACGGCTGTGGCCTATAGATAAGGACCAACCCCGGAATTCGTCTGGAAGGAAGATGGGAAACCCGAGAAGATCATCTTCAAGGTTGCGGCGGGGGGATTTAAACCTCCTCGCCTGCCGGATGTGAGCGACTGCCTGCAGCCACGCCATAACGACCACGGCTAACTCACCCGGTAAGAACAATATTAATGATTGGTCACGCCTCCCAGTCGTGTGAGGATGTGCCGACCAGCAGAACAATTCACGTTAAGTTCACTTTCCTGTGTGTGTATTACTGATGGAAAATGAACCTCTTATACACTGTACTGTAGGAGTGCATAACTACACGAAAATATACTTTTGTACAGTACAGTGGATTTAAAGCTAATTTTTCTTTAAGTCAGGAAATGTCTTTCTGATGAGGAAAAACAAGATGTTCAGTAAAGAACATATAGCCTACTTTCTCCTAAATCCATGGGTATTGTTATAACTCTTTGTCCTTTTCAAGGAGTATAATTGAATGTTGGTTGTAGTAGCTTGTAGAAATACAACGTGTAATAAGGATATTAAAAATGAATATGAGGTGCCCTTTGCAAAATTTCATTCACTTCGGTTTCATCGTGTTTAAATTGATATGGTGAATCGATTTGCACACAAACATGGCCTCTATCTGCAAACTATTGGGCTAATGACCTTGTAGTTCAGTCAAAAGATTTTTCCCACAAAAAGGTATGATGTTGCAAAATTTGGTAGAGATCAAATAATTAGGTTGGTGGTAAATTGATTTAAGCTTTTAACATTTGGGTGGCCGCCATTCCGTTTCCGTCAAGATGGCGGCAATATAAAACATGACCCTGAGGTGCCCTTTGCTAGTGCTACCTACGACCCAAAATTCGTTCAATTCGGTTTTACCGTTATAGGGGGAATCGACTTGCATACATGTATGACCGCCATATGCAAACTATTGGACTGACGACATTGTAGCTTGTTCAAAGAACGCTTTTCACATTAAGGTATGTTGTTGCTATATTTGGTAGAGAGCGGATGATTAGGTGAGTCGTAATTTGATTTGAACTTTGAACATTTGGGTGGCCGCCATTACGTTTTCGTCAAGATGGCGGCGATATAAAACATGACACTGAGGTGCCCTTTGCTAGTTCTACCTCTGTACTAAATTTCGTTCAGTTCGGTTTCACCGTGTTCGAATTGATAGGGGTGACAGACATTCAGAGTACACAGACTCACACACATACACAGACAGACACACAATTTTTCGCCCTGTGTTGATCTCATAAGTCTACTTTCATTTTTTGCAAAAATCGAAAGTAGGCTAAAACCACTTAACCCGCGAGGACTGGCGCATGGGTATTTTTTGACCCGAGGCTTAATTAATGCTCTATATTTTCGTTTTTATCCGCCCTTATTTCTTGTCGCTTACTGTACCTTCCTTCCTAGCCTTGAACTTCACCCTGCAAAAGAAACATGTCCATAGCTTTTTGAACACTCAAGTTATTTCTATATTATTTACGGTCGGGTCAGATTTACCCATGGCGCCAGTCCTCACGTGACAATTTTCGGCTTACGTTAGCCGGCAGAATCTGTGAAAAATAAGGGGGTAAATCCACCTATTTTGCTGCAACACAATCACATATCTCACGTTCTTGTTGATCCATGTTTAGGGTCTAGGGAAACCTTGGTCATCAGCTCCTTTGTTCCCAAAGAAACTAAAATGATTGTCTTACCGCCACTATCAAGGCTAATGACACTGCTACGAAAATTATTGGCTTTCTTCCGCATGTTAAATTTGAATAATGACGAACTTAAATTGATAATATCGAAATTTCTAATTAGTTCGAAATACTGTAGCCTAATAGAGAACTACAGTTGACAGCCCCGGTGACTGAATATACTCTTAGTTCCCTCAATTAAGGTACAGAATACAAAATTTGGTTGAAGTCTAATGGATAGCATGGACGTTACATGCAGTTAAACATTGGATCTAACTGCGCGCGTAAAATCATGTTGGCAACAATGACATGCATGTATTGGTCAGAAATAATCTGAAATAATATGATCTATTGTTGTGTCAATTTTGAATGAAATCCATTAGTAAGTATAGAAGTTACATGCATTTTAAAATTAACCTATCAGCAGGCTTAGAATAATGTTGGCAGCACTGGTGTAGGGCAATATTAGTTACTACAAATTAATCTAGAATGCCAGGTACTATACGTGTGCAAGGTTTAGAGCTATTGACTTGCATACTTTCTGATATATTGATATTAGGGTAACAAAAATAGAGACAGTATTTATTAACAGTTGGCAGCCCTGGTTAACCTTAAGAATCGGCATAGCCATATTTCCTATGGTACATATAGCACACACGAAATTTGGTTGAAATCCAAATGACAGTATAGAAGTTATATGTATTTAAAGTTAGACCTCTCAGCAGGCTTAGAATCATGTTGGTATCACTGACGTATATAAGTTACTCCAAATTAATTTAGAATGTCAGGTACTATACGTGTGCATAGTTTAAAGCTGTCGGCTTGCATACTTTCTGATATATGGGTATTTGGATTTAAAAATGAGAGCATTTATTAACAGTTGTCAGCCCTGGTGGCTCTTAAGAATACGCTCAGTCATATCTGTTTATGTACATATAGCACATACGAAATTTGTTTGAAATCCAATTGATAGTGTAGAAGTTATATGCATTTAAAATTTGGACCTATCAGCAGGCTTATAATCATTTTGGCAACACTGTCATGTATGGCCTCCTGGAAATTAAACTGCAAAATTATTATCCATATGTGTGCCAATTTTGAAATAGCTCCCATTCATACCTTCCATGATATCCAACATGGAGCTCAAATTTCAATTGCGATTTTTCAGCAGTTGGTAGCACTGACATCATTTTCAATTATGGTCGCGAGATATTCAGGTATATATCTTTACTTCTACCAAATTTTGTTTCGATTGCTGCCGCCGTTTAGGAGTTGATAGGAAGGGGAACTCACACACAGCCAGCCAGCCAGACAGACAGAAGAACAGACAGACAGACACTCATTTGCCCGATCTCATAAGTCTACCTTTTCCTCATTTTTGCAAAATGTGAAAAGTAGGCTAAAAATATGAATACACATAATTTTATATAGGGAATAATTTCATAGGAAGACACCATGTGTAAAATTACTTCATTAACATCTCTACGACCACGACAAAAATGGAGTGACTCACTATGTATGGGTCAAAATGATCCGACGTCATTCCTCGTGTTTTTTCGCGCCAGTTCTCAAGAGTTAATTTAGACTTCCTGGACCTCACGAGGGACGCGGTTGAAAACAGGGAACACCATCTTGCGACATTTACGACTTCCCACATTTTTCAAGCCCACATGTGTTATATTTACATTAATTTGTGGTTCTGAATGTAATGACCTCAGACAGATGACACATCGTCCTTGAACCAACATAAGGTGGAGCAGTAATTCCTGTGAACCTTCACCTCCGCTTGTGAGTCTGTGGGGTTCTCTCACCCTCACCAGTCCACCTGTCTAATTAGGGGCTGGGCAGAAAGGAAGGCTCGGGCTGATAATTCAGAATAATTCCGAGAGGGAGATGTACATTTGTCATTTTACTAAAGGGTGAAGTGGTACTGCACCCCCTGGTGAGCGTACAGGTGGGGATGTACCCCCTGTGGTCTGTCGAGAAGATAGGGTGGTGGAAGGGTGAAGGACTTGACATATTGTATTCTTTCTTCTCGGATGTTAAATAAGTTGCACATCCTATTTCGTGAGGGAGGCTTTATCAAGTATGACATTTTCAACTTTGAATTTTGTATTAAATTTGGATTATACTATAATTTTAACAATCAAATAGTTAATATTTCATTTAATTGAAATTTCATCCGGGGGATTTCTTTCCTTATATTTTTCATAGGCACCTCAGCACAGTGTCTAACATTGCTGGCTGTCGCCTCAGAGGTCCGGGTTTGATTACCGTCTCTGTCAAGAAGTGTTATTCTGTCTGAGGGCTGGAACGGAGCGCACTCAGCGTCATGAGAAGAATTAAATTCGATTTTCACCACAGCGGTTGCGAGGATTCCCTCTTCTAATTCAAGCAAATGCCTCATATCCCATTCCAGCTCCAATGACAAATACACTTATAATACAGCTTTCTCTCCCAGGGGCTCACAACTTATTGGACCTAGGTTGGCGACCATGGGACCCGAGTTGAATTTGGCATTACTTCACCTTACTTGTGTCGGGCTCCTGTCTATTATCTTTTCTCTCAACCTCCCGTGGTCAACTCCTGTTCTTTTCCAACCCCAACGGTGTTAAGGTATCCAAGGCCTAAGAATCTTACATGGCCCTTGTCTCTTCTTTCCTGATCCCTCATTCATCGAGTTGTCAGATCTCTACTTTTCTTTTCATTGTATCTCCAGCCTTCTGCTCAAGGCAGGGTGTGTGTAGCACCACCACTTACGGTGCACCCAGGATTGTGCTACACCCTCAAGGGCTCACGTCTGGTGAGTTCGGGAGTTGACGATCCGGAGGGCTTCCTGAGCTGGGTCTGGTTGTTAAAATCTTCCAATGCCTTTGGGGCGGTTTCTCTCCTCTTTCCCTTTCCTCTCTGCCGTTCGTGGCTCTCCTTTCTTCCACGTCCTTCAATTCGCATTCTTCAAGGGTTGAGGGCATTTCCTTTCCCCCTGTCTTTTGTTTCCCTTATTCTTCTTTTTGTTTACCATTTCTCTTCAAATATGTAAGTATGTAGTAAGTTTTAGGTATAGTTTCATTTCATTTTCACGATCATCCAAACCATTAGCGGCCGATAACCCAGATGTTAGGCCCCTTAAAACAACAATTATCATCATCATCATAATACAGCTTTCTCAATAGCACAGGTTACCATACAAATGTAATACACACGTCTAAGTACATGGGGCAACATGGCCACGATGTCGTAAAGCCCCTTAACGGACTAACAATATATTTCATTCACTCCCACATCAAGTCTCCTATATTTAATTACACAACAACAACATAACACAATGTGAACATTGAAATGTTCAAAATGATTTTTCAAATAACCTTGCTGGAGGTGAAGCTGAGGAACATTAAGATATTTAGTCCCATAACACCCCCAGCGCTGTGGTAGCAAATAAGGTCCTCTACCAAGTCTCAGAAGGCTCTGTGTCATAATTAAATTCTTCGGCTGGTGGTTAGAATACGGCAGCCGGGTTAAATTTCATCTCTGCGAATATTTCTAGACTCCAGTGTTCGGTATATTCAGGTATTGTCATTCTTCTTGTTTACATCTTCTTTTGATGGTGATATTGTCATCTTAGCCGATTGACCAGAGAATTCGAACACATTTTTAAAAGGTATGGACTCCGTATTGAGAAAAGAATCCAAAAATAATGGGATCCAGTGAAAAGGTTGGCTCAGGCAAGGAAGTTTAGTTAAAAGACTAATCCATATGGTTCCACCTGGTCAATACTTGTAAAATTATTTTTTATTTTAAAACAGTGTACAATAGTTTCGAGTTATTTTGATCTCATCTTGAGCACTAAACCTAATAATGTGAAACATTTCCAAAACATTACAAATTATAAAACACCTTTTAATTAAAATACATATAGGTTAAAATCCTCTCTTCTGTTCAGACAATTAATTTTCCTTGTTAATTGACTGAACAGAAAAGAGAGAATTCTAACCTTAATGTGCTTTAATTAAAACGTTTTCCTTAATTTGTAAAATGGGCGTGTCTTGGAAATTTTTCACATTATTACGTTGACTGCTGAAGATGAGGTCAAAATGACTCGAAACATGTGTACTACACTATTTTAAAATAAAAGTAATTTAATAAGTATTGAATAGGTGGGACCATGTGGATTAGTTTTTTAACTAATTATGTAAGTCAATACGGAACGATAAAAAAGATTTAAAAAACTATCATGGTATTTTAAGCCTATTTTCAATTTTGAAAAAATAGACTTATGAGATCACCTTTTGTCCGTGTGTGTGTTCGTGCGTGTGTGTGTGTGTGTGTGTGTGTGTGTGTGTGTCGCTAATAAAATCTAAACGGCTAGAGCGATTTCAATGAAACTCGGTAAGTTCATAGCACTATTCCGGACGACCCCGACCGTGCCCTTCAAATTTTGTTAACTCTCACCAATCCAACATGGCAGCTGTGCGAATTATTTCACCAGCATTCAATATCTCCGAAACTATTCGCGATATCTCCCTGGAATTTTTTACGGTGATAAAGGGAACTACTAGAAGCTCACCTATGTGACTTTTGAAAAACTGGTAACTACAAAACCAACATGGCGGCCACGCGAATTTGCGACATTTAAATAGACGTTTCTCGCGATTTAACCAAACAAACGCAATAAAACATGGTACAGTATTTGTTTATACACATTGTAATGCACCGACATCTAGCTTGGTTCAATTGTTTACATAACCACAAGATGGCGGATGTGCGAAATATTTCTCCGGCATTCTATATCTCTCAAACTGTTAGCGGTATCACCATGAAATTATGTACGGAGATAAAGGGCACTACTGGATGTTCATCTATAAGACTTTGAAAAACCGGTTAACTACAAAACGAACATGGTGGCCAAGCGAATTTGAAAATTTTAAATAGACCTTTCTCGCGATTTAATGTTCCAAACGCAATGAAATCTGGTAGAGGAAATGTTTATACACATTGTAATGCACTGGTATCTAATTTAGTTCAATTGTTTATATAACCTCAAGATGGCGGCTTTGCGAATTTTAAAATTAAGTTTTTATTTCTTGTGTCGTAATCATAAGATCGAAGTGAAAGTGAGAATAATGAACCTAAGCAATAATTTTCCTTTAATGGTACATGCTTCTATGGCCTATAAATTTAACAATCCAACATGGCGACCATCCGAAATATTTAGTCGGTTCTCAATATCTACGAATCTATTACAGCAATCAAACCAAAATTTTGTATGTAGATAGAGGCAATTAACATAAGTAGGATATATGAAAATAGGCTGTGTAGTTCTTCACGGAACTACTTGTTTATATATAGTCTATATATAGGGGTTTCCTTTATTGAAACAAAAACTGTGCTTCCTAACTGAAAACACAATAAAGGAAAAAGTATCGCCCAAATGGGCATTAATTTTTACTATAATCACTTAATGATTTTAATATTTTGCGGCACGTCGTAATATCGTACCTGGTACACCTTTCGTTGCATAAAGTGCAAACACAATTGCCATTCGGACTATGGAAGTATCTGTTGGAGCATATCTTATGATGGAATCCGTGAATAGCGAGTCTCATTACTATGTGTCTTTGATCTTGATTCTCGTTAGATCACGTTCTGTCCATCATGGCATTAGTAATATAAAAGATTGGATCTATATCTCGTCTCTATTCTCTTTTAGACTCCAAAATGTCAGTAGAGGATCTTGTAGCCGGCAAAGGTACTTTCAGTCTGAGGTCTTCGATGAAGAAGATTTCCTTTGCTAACTCGTAGACTAATCTAGTGGGAGCCATCTTTTCTAGCATTTTATGGACACGTCTACAAGATTGATTCCTACCAGGTTGACCAACCAGCTCCCCGGTTAATGGCAAAATCAGAAGACCAAGTCACCATGGTTGTACGAAGTGAGCAAGATCTGCAAGAACATGCAGGAACGGAAAGAGATTTAAAGACCGGACATCTCTCAGGAAGATGCTTCAGCAAATGAGGTTCCAGGACAAACCGCCAAGATAGAAAACAGGTGCCCACTGGACACCGGAGAGGAGGGACCAACACAGCCAGAGGATGCGTAACTACTGGGCAAACTTCAAAGCCCACTCCAAATTTAACAGTTGAATGTCGTGGTCCTTAGATGGCTTTTACGAAACAATAATAATAATAATAAGAAACACAGAAGCAAAGAGAAAAGAATGAAAGAAAGAAAGATAGGAAGAAACAGATAACAAGTGATACTCGAGTATTTTGAATGTTCGAATGGTATGAACAACCTATGTATCAGGATATCCGCATGGCTCTATTCGTCTAACATCCGACCATTCGGATATTTTGAAATTTCGAATAATTGATTCTAATTTCGAATTAATGTACATTAAAAATATTCGAATTAATCGAATATCCGAACGATATGTGCAGTCCTCGTTCAGATAGAAAGCTAACTATATTTTCATATTGATTGTTCTAAATCCAAATACACAGAGGAGTGGATGGAACTCAATTTTATGCAAACTCCGCACCTTTTTATCAAAGGCAGCAAGAAAAGAACTTACCTCCTCACTTTGTTCGAGTTGCATCGTTAGTAATAAGACCATTACAGTTTACTACGATTGATTCGATTCACTGAGTTCATCGGCCGACACGATGCGGTGCGGCGGAACGAAAATCTCTTTGATCGCAAAATTACAAAGGACTGATCGTTAATTAAGAAGTTACTTCCAGTCTACTTATCTGATCATTAACTTCAGTTTCCAAGTAGGTTACATGCTCACATTTTATAATAATAATCCCCCTTCTTTGACACTGTGACGTAAATGATATCGTAAAGACTTAAAATCTCTAAGGTGGCCGATAAGAAATGGTTCTATCTGCACCCACAATACTACTCCTTCACCCCATCCCTCCAGCACTGGCCCAGGAAATATGAGCTATCTCTCTCTCTCTCCCTTTCTCTTGCCCCATATTCTCTGTCCTTCTCACTCACAGTATTATTTTTAACCCCGATGAGGGATCGTTCAATTAAGCCTCAGCTTCCATGTTCCGCCAACGACCACCTCATTTTCCCACTCCTACCCTTCTCATTCCGTCCTACCCCCTATCTGACACCCCCTTACTCCTTTTTTATTTTCATTTCTTCGTCCAACACCTCACACACTTTCTTATTTTAAAAAAAAAAACACGAGAAACGGTGCGCTCAGACTGAACTAGTTTATTACCCTGGACAAGTCATCGTTCCACTATAGGCTATGTTCAGTCAGAACCGGCCATAACGTCTTTCACTTGACATCGGGCATTCACAGGGGACTTAATAGATTAATCCACCTCTATTGACGATAGATACGAAACAAATCTCTTAATAATACCTTAATATGCATGAATATGATAATGTAACAGTGGGGCTCACTGGTAGGATGTAGGTCCTGTAAGTGGACTCGTGATCGGTTGGCCGTTCGAGTCCGATCACGGGCATGGATGTGTGTGTTGCCTTTAATTATAGACAATTTAGTTTCTAAGCCAGCAATATCTAATTAATAACTGTAAGTTTGCCCTAAGAAGTCATCTGATATAAATAACAAGTAGTTCCGTGAAGAACTAAATAGCCTATTTTCATATATCCTGCTAATATCAATTGCCTCTATTAACATACAAATTGTCAGTTTGATTGCTGTAATAGATTCGTAGATATTGAGAACCGTCTAAATATTTTGGATGGTTACCATGTTGGATTTTTATATTATTGGCCTTAAATGTATGTACTATTATGCCTACATGAAGATTATTGTGTAGGTATTTTATTCAAATTTCAATCGCATGATTAGGACACAAGAAATAAAAGCGGGATTTTAAAATTTCGCTCAGCCGCCATCTTGTGGTTATGAAAATAATTTAAATGAATTAGATGCCAGTCGATAAAAATTTGTACAAGCATGTACCGTATCAAGTTTCACTGCGCTCGGATGGTTAAAACGCAAGAAACTCCATTTAAATAATTAAATTTCGCGTCGCCGCCATGTTGGATTTGTGCTCACCAGGTTATTGAACGTCCCATAGGTGAACTTATGCTTATAGCCTCTATACACTTACTGTAGTAGATCAGTAGATATTGAGAACCGTCTAAATATTTCAGATGGTCGCCATGTTGGATTTAATATATGCAGGCCATAGAGTTATGTACTATTAGATGATGATTATTATATACGTTTATTATGCAAATGTTGAATTCGATCGCATGATTAGAACACAAGAAATAAAAACTTAATTTTCGAAATTCGCACAGTCTCCACCTTGAAGTTACGTAAACAATTGAACTAAATTAGATACCAATGTATTACAATGTGTATAAACATTTGCTGTACGAAGTTTCATTGCGTTTGGATCATTAAATCGCGAGAAAAGTCTATTTAAAACTTTCCAGTTTTTGAAAGTCTCATAGATGAACTTCCAGTAGTGCCCTTTATCACCGTACAAAATGTCATTGTGATACCGGTAATGGTTTCAGAGATATAGAATGCCGGTGAAATATTTCGCACAGCCGCCATATTGAGGTTATGTAAGCAATTGATCGAAGTTAGATGTCCGTGCATTACAATGTGTATAAACATATACTGTACCAAGTTTCATAGCGTCTGGTTGGTTAAATCGCGAGAAACGTCTATTTACAAGTCGCAACTTCGCTTGGCCGCCATGTTGGTTCTGTAAATACCAGGTTTTAAAAAGTCACATAGGTGAGCTTCTAGTAGTTCCCTTTATCACTGTACAAAATTCCAGGGTGATATGGGTAATAGTTTCGGAGTATTTGATTGCTGTTGAAATATTTCGCACAGCCGCCATGTTGGATTGGTGAGACGTAACAAAATTTGAAGGGTACGGTCAGGGTCGCCCAGGATAGTGCTATGAACTTACCGAGTTTCATTGAAATCGCTCCAGCCGTTTAGAAGTTATTAAGGGGATACACAAAAATCCTCACACACACACACGCACACACAGACAGACACACGGACAAAAGGTGATCTCATCAGCCTATTTTTTTTTCATAAATGAAAATAGGCTAAAAATACACAAAAATAAAGTTGGCGAATGGGTCACAAAGGCCGAGAAAAGCCTCATGTTACGATTCATTGCCTTGGGTTCTGTAGAGAGCCAGTGAGGATTGGCAGGAGATTGTCATGTATGTTGAATTATTGACAGATTATTGCGTCAAAGTTAAGATCCAAAACCCTGTGAGTTGACAGTTGATCTACTGTAAATATCGGAGTCACATGCTACAAAAGGAGCTAGTAATTGAACGGATAAAACCATTCTATATGTGCACGTTTGATGTGGGATAGTTCTAAGAGATTAGGATTGGATCACGTGTTACAGAAAGGGCCGGTCATTGGACGGATTACACAGTCCAATATCCGTACGTGTGAAGTGATATAATGGCAGCACCGGTAAAATGAAATAACACATTGATTAAAATTTGGCGTTTTCGTTCCTCTGTTTACATTTGCGAGTGCACTTGACGTGTCGGTGCTGCCGATATGAATTCATGCGGTCATGATGGGAACCAGCTGGCCAGGCCTGAACAGCTCATAAATTCTCCAATTTCCGTGTCACTAAACCTGACCCACGCCATATTTCCTTTTCCTCGTCTCCCTCTATTTCCCGGTACTGATTGTGTCAGGTGAGTTTCTACACTCGAGAGGAGCTTAGTGGGATAAGGCGGCAACCAGCTGCAGTGAATTCTGAAAACACTAACTCCTAAAACTGACTTATATCACATCTGAACAAGTAGTTCAGTGAAGAACAAAATGGCCTATTTTCATAATATCCTACTTATGTTTATAGCCTCTATCAACATACAAAATTTCAGTTTGATTGCTGTCATAGATTAATAGTTATTCAGACCCGTCTAAATATTTCGGATTGTCGCCATTTTGGATTTTAATATATGTAGGCCATAGAGGATTATTGTGTAGGTTCATTATTCAAACGTTGAATTAGATTTCATGATTAGGACACAAGAAATAATAACTTAATTTAAAAATTTCGCACAGCCGTCATCTTGAGGTTATGTAAACAATTGAACTGAATTAGATGTCAGTGCATTGCAATTTGTATGGTCATTTGCTGCACCAAGTTCAGTGCGTTCGGATGATTAAATCGTGAGAATAGTATATTCAAATGTTTGAACTTCGCTTGGCCGCCATGATCGTTCTGTAGTCAACAGGTTTTTAAATGTCACATAAGTGATTTTTTAGTAGTGCCCCTTATCAGCATTCAAAATTTTAGCGTGATATGAGTAATAATTTTGGAGATATAGTTCCGGTGAAATATTTCGCACATCCGCCATATTGGATTGGTGAGATGTAATAAAATTTGAATGGCCCGGTCAAGGCTAGCCAAAATAGTACTATGACCTTACCGAGTTTCATTGAAACTGCTCTATCCATTTAGAAGTTATTAGGGGGGACCACACGATCGGACGCACACACACGGACAAAAGGTGATCTCACAAGCCTAATTTTTCACAAATGAAAATAGGCAAAAATGTGTGTTCTTACAGGTGTGATATTCAAATGTGTTAGTGTACAGGTATCCTGGCAGAGTCAATAGCTAGCTGGCCCAACGGGCTACCCAGAAAACTGAGATCGACAAAGGGAACTACTCGCGTATGGTGGAGCTCATTCCGGTCACGGAGGGAGTCCGTCATTTTGTGTAGGCCAAGGATAGGTTACGCAAGATCTACCCACACGTACATATTTAGAAGGGAAGACCCCCCCCCCCCACTTTGTTCCTATGGAGTCGTATTCACCATGACCCATGGTTTAACCAAGGGTTTGCATCTTATTGATCTACAAAGAAACCTACAGAACACACTCGAACTTATATTAGCCGATGGCGTGTGGCTGCTGAACACTTCATCCGCTTTATAATTGAGAGTGGATTAGGGCCAACAATTTACATTTTCTTAGGCTATGTGTATTTATTAAGTGAACTTTTTGTTTCTTTAATTTACATCTTTTGCTTTTTGTATATTTTTGTTTATTTTTAAAATTATTAGTTCTTGTCTTTCTTTTCGGTTCGTTAGGGCCATCTATGTTTCGTGCTGTCATCGTCGTTGTTTGCCACGATTGGTGTTCTGATTGATGGGTTTGGCAGCAGCTTTCTTGTAGGTGCCTTGAGCTTTTCTGATGGCCCAGTAGTCCTTCATTTTCCTGCTAACTTCAATCTTGCGCTCCTCAGACCATTTTCTGGTCCTGTCCTTTGGTCTGTGGATAGCTTCTGTGAGGGACATTACGAAGGGTGTAGTTTTGACGGTTAATCTGGTTATCTATGTCTTTTCGATCAATATGGAGTTCCGCAAGATATTTCTCTACTTGCTTCATCCACAAGAATTCAGTGGCTTTGCTCCTGTTAGCAACCTTGAAGAACCTGTTAGAGTCCATTCTGGACAAGTGTCCGAAGAAAGTCAGTCGCCTTCTTCTTTTTTTTTTTGTCTTATTACAGTATTTTTAGACTTTGTTATATTTAGGTGCCCAACTCTAAATTTTAAATAAATCTAAAATTCTGTAATTTTATCGTTTTGACCGACTGAAAAACATCAAAATTTCGTTTACAAAGGCAACACTGAAAATTTCTTCAAAAACCATAATAATTTGATCTGTGTTAAAAGGGGCAAATGACCTCGTTCCACCCCTTAAACAGCAATGAAAAATGAACATCCACAGCGTGCTTCCAGTCTCCGACCGGGTCAGGAATGGAATGAATGAAGCCCCCATCTAGCGGCGAGGATATGAACTGTGCCGGCGGCCAAGGTCTGACGCACTCCTCTGGGGCAATGATTAAATTAATGACAGATGAAATGAAATGATAGTGGAGAGTGTTGCTGGAATGAAATTTTGACGGGGAAAACCGGTGTACCCGGAGAAAAACTTGTCGGCCTCCGTTTTGTCCAGCACAGATCTCAGATGGAGTGACCGGGATTTGAACCACGGACCCAGCGGTGAGAGACAGCAATAAATATCCTAAATACCGGACGTCGGATGATGGCTACGTTACCCCAAGCAGAATTCAGCATTTTAATGGCATACAGAATGACGCAACTGTGAAATCAATTTACGTCTGATTTTCATTTCTCCCCTCAACATCGGAGGCATGATGGTGCAGCGGTCAAGCTGCTTTCCTTCCACCAAGGCAGACCGGGATGGATTCCTGGTCAATGCATGTGGGATTATCAGGGCGCTGTCTCGTGGTTGAGGTCCCGTGGCTTATGATCGTGTTGATTGTTCTGTAAATCTTCAAGCTTCCTCTAAAGATCGCTTTCCAGCAGCGTAAATCCACGACTGAAACTGAAAGTTGCAGCAATTGCAGATACCCTGACATTGGTAGTAGCCCACTTGGGGGTGTCTTCTTACTTTTGCCGCCAAGCGCCACCGTCAACGACTACTAGTTCAGAACTTAGCTACCAGACGTCACCGCAGTCGGCTCTTGGCAACGAACATACGAACCTAAGAGCGTTGTTTACATTCTTAACCTATACATTTTAGCTTCACACAGGTGTAATTACTGGAAGGTTCTTTAACATGCCATAAATCTATGACATGGGACCGCCGGCTTTACTTCCCCTCCGAAGGAAGGCATATTGAGGGATTTTGAACGCTTTTAAAAAATCCGACGACTTCAGCCGGATTTGAACCCGTGATCTTGCACATAGAAGCTCAGCATGCTACCGACCACGCCACCGAAGCCGCCTCAAATATGTTAGAACTGATACAAACTTGAATACCAACCTCTATTAAGCCTTGCATACTGGAGAATTATAACGGCGTCGATGTGTCGTCAACATTTTTGGAGTCAATACAGTCAGCATACGTGAGTATTTCAAAAAGCATGATCCTCCATTTAAGCGTAGATCACAGTGGAATAATCAGTAATTTGAGAGGCTGGCTCATCGGCAGCGGTGTACCCAAGGTTGCAGGATAGAATCCTTGCGCAATGATCTGGCATTTGAGGGTGCGCAAATGTGAGGGAGCGGTGTCAGTAGATTTACTGGCACGTTAAAGATCTCCTTTGGGGCGAAAATCCGGCACGCCGGCGTCTCTAAAAGCCACAGTAGTTAAAAATGGACTTACAGCAAATAACATTATCCCTCCCAATATTATTCTGCTAAGGTCCCATTCCAGTTTTGTACCGAAAATAAGGTCCCATTAACACCAACCTACACATATGGGGTACCAACAGGTTCAGCATAACCCCATGCGTAAGCGAAACGTACTCACATCCTCTTTAAATGCCTCACAATTAAATAAATACCTTAAAACCTGTATATTTACAATGAAATAATGAAAGAATGCAACGCGGTAACCATGGTAACAGAATCTCACAGGTCCATCTATTTCTGTAAGACGCAATGCAATTCCTATTATTACATTACTGTGAAAGTTTCCAGACGGTTATAAGGTTATCACTGAACCAAATTCAGCTGTAAAATTCATCAATACATACAGTATAATGCGCTTAAGGGGCCAAGGGACACTCGAGAATTTTTTCACGCAATTTTCACGAGTGAGTGTGGTACGAAAGGCCTTTTTCAGCTGACTATAAAGGGTCTCCGAAAACCACATTTAAAGGCCCTTAAATTAACAGTGTCTGTGATATTCCCAGAAAACTAACTTCGCTCTGATATACCTATGAAGGAATGGCAACCCCCTAACCACTGCACAAGTAGCTGAATTGTTAAAGTCTGATTATTCATACCAAGGATAAATCAGTCATAGCATTCATGATTGAGATGTTGCTAAGTGTACTTTTTACAACTAGAATATTCGCGGATGAAGCCGCGACGGGTAATGCTAGTTATTATTAGTCCATTAGTAATTTGAAATAATGTGATTTGCTGGGGTGATTTTCATCGCGACTATTCTCTGATTTTCTGACACTTTGTTAGAGACAGGGAGTGGCTGAGCGAATAAATGAAGGGTTTGCCTTGGAATTCAAGACGAGGGACAGACAATAAAGGAAGACTGAAATGAATCTTAGAAGACAAGAGGAGAAGAAGAAGAAGAATAGCAGCAGTTCCACAGTGGTAGTGGAAAACAAGGGAGTATAGCTTCCTTGAGGTTTTAATCTACTGCTCCGTACCTCATTGTGGGTCCAGTGACCCGCGACGCAATCGGAAGGTATATATGCCAGGCAATATATGAGAAGGAGCCGAGGAGCTACACCTCCTTGCTAGCTATTTACTCAATGAAAATGAGGGATTGCTGCTGAAAAGAGACGCCATGGGGAGCAAGACAAGAGACAATTCCCCGTCTTCCTATAAGATTGTTGAAACAAGGATGCCCAACTTCTCCAGGCTGGTATTACGGCGAGCTGAAGAGAGGCCAAGACATCTCCCGCTGGAAACAGTTTCTCAAATATATTCGAAAATTTCACCGCCGTTTTCGATCTTGTAGTTTATGTTTGGGATTTTCTGCAGTCTCATAATCATGAACTTGATTGAGGAACTAATTATGGAGTTAAATAACGCACAGGTCTCATATTTCTCTTACAGGGTAATCGTTCCTACTGTATGCTGTATTAGCCTACTTTCGATTTTGGGAAAAAGATGAATGTAGACTTATGAGATCTACACAGGGCCAAAAATTGTGTGTCTGTCTGTGTGTCTCTCTCTCTGTGTGTGTGTGTGTGTGAGTATGTGTACTCTGAATGTCTGTCCTCCCCCTATCAATTCGAACACGGCGAAACCGAATTGAGCCAAATTTGGTACAGAGGTATCACTAGCAAAGAGCACCTCAATGTCTTGTTTTATGTGACCGCTATCTTAAGCAAAAGAAATTGGCGGCTATCCAAATGTTCAAAACTTCAATCAAATTACGGCTAAACTATTCTTGGGAACTCTACAAAATTTTGTAAAAACATACCTTCATATGAGAAGCGTCATGTGGCCAAACTATAAGGTCATCAGCCAGAATTCCATAACTTTTGATCCAATGAATCAATGTTTACAATACTTGGCATTCAGGTAGTTTTATATAATGACCCTCTATTACCAACGTTATGACTAGAGCTTCAATATTACGTGAAATTATAAAATATAAAATTAAATAACTCTCAACTCTTCAGAACTACAGTAACGAAAATTAGTGACAAAGTAGGACCGTATATGTGAAAATAATTAATCTTGTTTCACTTCTTTCCCAGTATCGCAGAAATTGTCACATGAAATGAAAATCCACAGCCTGCTTCCAGTCGACTGACCTGGTCAGGGATGGAACGAATGAAGCTCCCATCTAGCCGCGGGGATATGAACTGTGCCGGATGCCGAAGCCTGTCTGAGGCAATGATTAAATGAATGTCAAATGAAATGAAATGATAGTGGAGAGTGTTTCTGGAATGAAATTTTGACAGGGAAAACCAGAGCGCCCGGAGAAAACCCTGTCTGCCTCCGTTTTGTCCAGCACAGATCTCACATGGAGTGACGGGGATTTGAACCATGAACCCAGCAGTGAGAGGCCGGCGTGCTGCCGCCTAAGCCACGGAGGCTCCTGCAGAAATTGAATTGATACAGGGGGAGGAGCAGACAGACACACGGCCATATTCTTTACAATAATCAAAATTACGCAAAAATGGAGGAAAGCCCTTTGCCCTCAAAGCCACTAATAGTGGACTGCATTACAATAACTCGAGTTCCTGTAAAGAACTCGAATCGATAGCAATAAATCATGGTTAGCCCATCCATTGTCAAGAACCAACCAGTGGAGCTTGGGTGAAACAGCAATAAACATAAAATAGCTGCCAGAAGTTATTTGAGTAGCGTACGTATGGACTCACTCCACGGCCTCTACAAAGTAATATCTTACTTTATTGGGGCACATACATGTTTGAAGGATGTGCATCGTGCTATATCACACGGCTTGTGAGTTATTTGCATCCAATTCCGAGCGTGTTCCTCGAAATCATATCTGAACCTACTGTTTCATGTCAAGAAAGTGCAGAATGGTCTTATTCCCAGGATTTGAGGTTTCCTCCTATCCCGTCACCACTTTTTATTCCATAAATAGTATGTGTCCTAGATTTATTGTTAGGGGTGCTTTCTAATTAAACAGAAACCTTCCTGCCATTCGGTTTAAGGGGCTCCGGAATACCCAAAATCTTCAAGAATTTTGAAATATCATTTATTGCGTCATATTAAGCTACGGAACCTTCGCTTTCTAACGGTATATTTATTTTCTTCTTAGCTCATTGCTGAGCTACTATCGTCACACAATCTCACATTATCTCTATTCAATTTCAGCAAAGCCTTTGATAGATCTCACCATGAGATCCTACTAGTTAAATTAAGAAATCTAGGTCTTTCAAAGTCAGTACTGAACCCATGGGCCATAGGGTCCATGACGGTCGAATCCATGTCCTTAAGGAAGAAATGAAAGAAAAGTATAGTTTCTTAAAGGAACGGAGAGAGATTTTAAGCCAGGAATATAGCTTAACATTGTGCAAGCGACTAGGGACAGATGTTCCTTAGATGAGATCACCCCACTCGACATGCCAGAGAGGGCTGGTCACGAGTATTAATAACTGAGTGGAATCTTCCACCGTGATAGAGAGAGAAGCCTGAATCGGAATTCAAGCTGACGTGGCTGGAAATTGACAACGTCGCATATGCACCAGAAGAGGAATAATTAAAATTAACACGTTTACGAGCATAATAATGAGTAAACAAGCACAGTACAGTGAATCATTTTGAATGAGAGATTTTTCAGTATAGAGAAACCATGTAATAATTGTGCAGAAATAAACTGCCGACGTAAGACGACGTCATCTGGGAAGTACCTAAGCCTCTGTGGTGGGGAGAGAGCAAAAAGAATACAACACCCACACAATTGAGGACGAGAAATTAATTAATATCTCCAAATTGCACGATCGATTCTTAGGTGCAATAAGATCATTTGACATTGAAAAGACGAGCTTTCGGAAGGTATAATTTTTATATTTGTGGCACCATTATTTTAGAAGTTGACCACAGAAAAGGCTTGAGTCTTATTTTTTTGTAGTAAAACAGTATAAAGCTTCGGGCGTTTCCAAGCCAATCATGCAGTATTCGAACGGCCCGAGGGGTATCGCCACGCATCACGCATCACGAATCCGTCCAGGAGGACGTGAAGTTATATCAGCACATGCAGTTATTCTGAGAGCCCGTGAGGGGACGTAACGCTGTATCACACCGCCGAAGCAAGATCCGATAGCCACAGGCGTCACAGTAGTAACGACTTGCTTGCCTCCATAAGGAGCATTCAAGGCGAGATTTTAAAGTATCGCCGCAGTGAAGTATTAGGAAAATCCTAATTATAGGATTTAGGCCCGACTGTATACAAGTTAAAGTGAAAATTCGCAAGTTATAGTCAGAGCAGGCTGCGTACGTCGGACTTAAAGGCGATAGGTCGTTAAATGTGCGAACGAACAGATCATAACGTACGGAAGTATCGTACCAGACAGATAAACTGTTATTTAAATTGAAGCAACCTAAAAAGGAAGAACAGAATAAGGTTCGAACGTAGGAGCGTTAAAACAGTTCCAATAAATAGAATAGGAGACTATAAACATTAGCTCCAGATATCAGGCGAACAATTCTAATAGTACTAGAATCAAGAAGTGCTAGCTGCTAGAAACTAAATCTATAGGTCTTAGAGGAGACCTCGATCCATATAGACTTTCGTTAGGATCAATAGACAGATCGACAGAGAAGCCGTTCAAGCTAGATCAATAGCCAGTTATCCAGGATAGGAATAGCAGAATTGAACTCCAGGGAACAGTAGATGTTTCGGGACTTTCGGATTCTTCAGAATAGGAAGCCGACATCGGATAAATCTCACCCTTGGAGACGGGAATTAAAGAAGATCACGTGTGATAGGCGCAGAAACACGGCCTAGTGATCGAGAAATTGTGAAGTGTAAAATAATCAAGATTGTGTGTTAGATAATATTTTTAGTGTTATTATGTGTTCAAAAGGGACACACCAGTATATAAAAATGTCGTCAATAGTAAGTGTTTTAGATATATGTTTATTTGTGTTTTTACGTAAGATGAATACCTTTAATATGGTGTAAGAAGTTCAAAGTGGGCCCAAAAATGAAACACCACACCAGATTTAAGATCAGGGATGATCTGGAAAATATGTAAGTACAAAATTCATTTTTATTTTGGTGTCAGAAATTGATTGTGCGCAACTCACCGGAGTTTTGAGTGAAAGGGATGTGTTTTAATGAATGATTAATGAATAATCAAGAATACGGTCTGAACAATAATAAATAAATAGAGAAATTATGAATAATTATGTAAAGAATAATTCCCGTAGAGGTAATATGTGAATAAAGGGTTAATGTATTTAACAGATGTCATAAGAGCAAGCGAAATATCATTTAATTATCATAAAAGACATTGAAATAAAGTAAAGTTGAGATATGAAAGAAATAGCTTTTGAGCTTGTATAAAGAATAAAGAGAATAATAATAATAATTAAATATGGAAATGTTAAATAAAAATCAAATAAATTGATATGAACATAAGAACGTTAAGCTTTAACGTATGTGTAAGAAATGAGGTTCAATGGAATATTTTAAAACAGGGAACGATTTATCGACCATGGAAAGATTAATATGTGAATTAAAATAATATTGAATTGTTACTAAAGAGATTTTATCAGTTCTTGGGAAGACATTTTCGGCTTAAAATAATGCATAGCGCATAATGAGCGCAAATATAATATTAAAGTGTCACGCTCGGAACGCGTAGTAGTTAAATACTTGGTACATTACTTATGGAGGGTAGTTGATTGCAGTGAATGATAATTGTATAAGTCCTCTATTTGTGACATTAGTATCACGAGGCATTGTGTATGTATTTAAAAAGGGAGCTAATATATGGTATTATTGAGCGTATGTCATATGGGCCACGGCCGACTCTAAATCGCATTTTGTATAAGCCCTCTGTATGGGATTAGTTCCCGAGGCACCTGAAGAGATTCGAATGCAGGATCTTCTTATGATAAAAGCCCCTGAAATTCTCCGTCGTCGTATGTGTATTTAATCTTCCCAATCAATGAGGACCCTCTCATAATTAATAAATGCCAAGGATATGAAAATGGTCTGTGAACCAAAGAATAGTTGTTTGAATGTTACGGTACAATAAAGCCTGGTCTCCTCAGAACTGGATAGAATGGAAAGGTTTGTTTTGAAAGCCTTGAAAATAAGCTACTAAAATGTTGGGTCAGACGGGAAATCTCCACCACCCTAACAGGTCATAAATCGCACCCCAGTAGTAGAGACTAGCTCTTTTAAAGCGAGATGGAACAGAGACCGTCTCGTAAGCTGTTGTAAAGAGAGACGAATACACCAGGAGTGTTTAGAGTTGTAAACGACCCGGGCATTGAACCGAGGCCCTTAAAGATGGATATTTCGTTTGCCGGTTCAGATCGTAGTTTCTTATATGATAATGGTCTATTGAGACATAAGAGATAAATAACAATCCCTATTGTAATAATGTATGGACGTGGGATTCCACGAGTTGATTGAAGGCAACTGAGTTCGGGAGTAACTATAGTTTTTTGACTGTGTCAAGTACCTTCACGCTCTGGAGTACACAATTGATTTTCTGATTACCTTAATATGTTTGTGAAGTAAAGAGAGATGATAACAACTGAATGTGTGGACATGCCCAAAAATATTGAATTAGATAATTAACATAGATTTTAAATATAATTATATATTTGTTCTTGAGAAATAAGAAAATATAAAAGACAATGTTTGAGGTGTACAAGAATGACACCATAATAATGTAAATGCATGGAGCCAAAGAGCTCGGAGTTATGTAAACTTAATGTTAGTGCTTTATGGAAGTGAGACTAAGTAAGAATTGTTGGTTTATGTGGAAACCACAGGTTTTGAATTCAATATTTGTTTATTTTATTTTTTGATCCCTTGTTCATTTGGAACGAGCAGTTGATATTTGGGTCAGTAATTAATTGTTTAAATGTTTGTAGCGCCATTAATTTTATTAATTAAATATGTTTAAATAAGAGTTGATTTTGTTGTTATTTTTGCAAGTGTATCCTCTAATTAATCCAAAATATGTGAGTCACAGAGTGGGGGAACTTACCACTGCCCCGAAATCCCGAATTGAGCTACGCTGGTATACTGTGATTGGCATATTTCATGCTAAATGGGCACAGGGGGATATATAAATACTGTGCTGGATTAATAACTAGAGGAACACTTAAGTCGGTCATATCATGTAAAATTAAAGTAATGATAGGAAAAGCTACAACGTAAAATATTAACTGACCGCATGGGTCCCTGGAAACTCATACCGAGCAGCCCTGAATATATATGAATATATATATATATTAAACCCCCTAGCAAAACTAAACATGGCGCCCAGTACGCAGGGATGAGTTTTCCTAGGGAAAACCCGAGTTTTCTCGAAAAATCAAAATTTTCATTTTTGAAAAAAATGGTTTTTCGAAATTTTGAATTTTGAATACTTCCATAAAGGTTTTATGAAGTTAAATAAAAGTAGTAAAAGGGTACGTTGTAAGTGAATACCCGTACCAAGGTAATATTTTAAAAGAAATTGGGACACACGGATTCAGAGTATCATCTCTCAAGCATGTACTAGTGTGGTGGCATTTGTGGCCCACTGTATTCTCATAAGATGGTATTGAGTGAGGAATTGCAGGGGCTTTTGGAGGCGATAAAAGCCGATAGTAATGAGAAGTTGGAGGCGATAAACAAGACATTGGGCCTCCAAAAGGAGGAAAATAACATAGTGTTCGAATCCATAAATGAAAGTTTGGAGTCAATAAAAACTGATAGTGCTAATATGGGCACTAAATTAGAGAATATCGAAGCTAAAAGTAATACCATGGAAACTAAATTAGATAATATCGAAGTTAAAGGTAATACCATGGGAATTAAGTTAGAAGCTATCGAGGCTAACTGTGTAACAATGAACAATGAAGTAAAGGCTGAGATAGATAAAATAAATAACAAGTTCCAAGGTTTTGACACTAAGTTGGAGACTAAGCTAAGTGAAATTAAAGAGGAAAGTAAAGGATTTTACTCAGGAATACAAGTCCAAATAGAGACTATGAACAAAAATAGTATAGAATCCAAAAAGGAGTGCCAAGATAATTTTAAAAGTATAGGGAATAAAATTGATACCATGGAAAATAAATTTGGTTCTATAGAAACTAAATTAATTAACATAGAAACAAAGGGTGATGAGTGTGAAAATAAACTTGTAACCCAGATCCAAGGTGTGCAGAAAGAATTGGAAGCTCAGATAAAATCTAACAGCGATATTTGTAAGGCATCCCGGGATGAAATAAAACAAAGCGTGAATAAGTTAGGAGATAGATTTGAAGGGGTTGAAGAGAAAGTAGAAAAACTCGAGGGGAAAGTCGAGAAAGTACAGACAGAAATAACTGAGGTTAAGAAGCAAGCTGAGGCCGATGCCAACAAAAGGGAATTGCAATTTAACGTATTCACGGGACAGGTGGACGAATGGTTGAGAAAGCATGAGGGGGATATAACTACGAAGTTAAGCGAATACGAAGGGAATCTTAAGAAGGAAAGCACGCAACGAAAAAGGGATCGTGATGAACAACTTATAAAAATAGAGAAGATAGATAAAGGGGTTACTGGAATTCGGGAAACCGTAGTAGGATTAACAAAACAAATGGGAGACACAAAGGGAGAGATAGATAAGGTTATGACCGACATAACAATTATATTCGAGGAGCAAGGAAGGGCTCGAGAGGATATGAACAAGATCCAGGATAAAGTCTACAAAGGACAAAAAGAAGTGGATAAGCAGATAAAGGAGATACGAGAGGGCCTGGAGACCATAGGTGACGTTAAGCCAGAAATTATAGACCAACAGGCTAAGATCATTAAGAAAGAGGTAGAAGACCAAATAAAGGAATTCAGGGATAGTTACAGGGATGAGAAATTCCAATCCAAAAAGGAAGAGGAAGAGATTAAAAGGAATCAAGAAAGAATTCAGAATGAATTAAGATCCCGATTGGAGAGGACGGAACATAAGAACAGTCAAATGGAAATCCAACTCATGGCAAATGAAGAAAGTGCCCGAAGAGAAAGGAAGCTAGAATTCGAAAATCAGGAGGAGTTTCCAAAAACAGGATGGGCAGATTCTCGTGAACAAGGCACAGATACGGAGAGGGACTTAGGAGGGGAGAGCCCTTATAAGATCCCAGGATATCCAATGGCGATGTCAACACCGTACACAAATCAGACAAATGGCCAAATAATAAACATTATTAAATCCAATGAGGACAGACCAGTAAAGTTTACGGGTAACAACATGTCTATTACTCCAAAATACTGGCTAAAAGAAGTGGCAGAGTATCTAAATGAAATGAAGGTTCCTCAGGATCGGAGACTGAGAGCTATTGAAAAGCTGTTGGCAGGTGATTGTCTCACCTGGTTCAGAAGCTTTAGATACACTTTTGATACGGTGGAAGGCTTTAGGGAAGCATTTTTAAAGCGATATTGGGCAGCAGATGTCCAAGAAAACTTAAGGCTAGATCTGTACTCTAGGAAGTACAGCACCAATGCACCTACTAAATACTCGGAATTTTTCACCGCTCAGCTGTGTAAATTCCGCGAACTGGATATTGCTCCGGCAGAAAACGATTTGTGTGCCGCCATTGCGAGACAGCTTCCATATGAGATTCAGAGGCTGTTAATCTCATCCAAAGCCAGAAGTGCTGTGGAAGTGGAAAGCGTATTACGTCAGTTAGATATGACGACTTCGCACGTAACACCTCGGCATCAGAGACAAACTGAGCAAGTACACATGGCCAGCAGTCAGGAAACTGGAGAAAAACCAGCGACCAGGAATCAGTCCACCAGTACGGATACTCAAGGACGAGATCGAGAGTATGGGCACCAGGAGCCTAGAAGGATACAGCCATATTACAGGGGAGGATATCGAGGAAGAAATCCTCGAACGACGGGTTATAGGCAACAGGAAAGCCGACCCTATAACAATAACCAGCAAAGGCCGGACAATAGAAAGAAATGGGAGAATTATCCCAGGAGGAATGTAAGGCCAGATGATAGGGATGATGAATATCGGGCCGAAATAGAAGAAAGATATCAGGAGAGTCTTCGTTATATGAACGAAAGACCAGATGAACCTGATAGGCAAAAAGTCCGTTGGAGTGAGGCAATCAAGAACCGGAAATCACCCGACCGACTAGACGGAGCTCAAAGCTTGGAACTACAAGCTCAGCTAAAGAATGAGGGAAAAGGGAGCCCTCAGGATAAAAAAAAAACTCCAAATTTAAATTGTCAAAAGTGGAAACATACCAGGAGCTGGGAGGAAGTAGAAATTGTAAATTGGATAGCCAGACCAGATGAACTAATTAACGAGGATGTGGAAGGAATCCCACCTGTTAAAAGAGAACTACCTATAATTATGCTTAGGATAGAAGGATTACTGGTCAGAGCATTGATTGATACTGGATCCACAATAAGTTTAATTACACAAACCCTTTTGAATGAATTGGAAACAAGGGGCCGAGTACTAAAGATTCCCACATCAAGTGTAAAGATTAAGGGAATTATCCCTGAAAAATCTTTGACATGTAAATTTCAGGTATACATTGATCTAATCATGGGTAACGCTGAAATTTCGCAGTGCTTTTTGCTGGTAAATCAATTACCGTATAATGTCATATTAGGTATTGATTTTATCCGTGAGAACAAGGTCATTATAGACCTAGCGCAAAATTGCATTAGAATTCAAAGAGATGATGTGGATGAACAAAACATTAACCTACAGGAACAGGATGCGAAAATAGCAGAACAGGTATGGCATATGGAAGAAGTGATTGAGGAAGATTATAAGGACATAGAAAAAATATTTGAAGTCCTCAACATAGAACTCGAAGATAATGTGGAAAATGAGTTCGAGACCAACCTGTCAGGAAAAGTGGAGGAAGCTAAAGTCAGCCTCGAAATTAAGGAACAGTTAAAGAAATTATTATTGGATTATAGGGACGTATTTGATTCCAAGCCAGGGAAGATTGAAAATTTTAAATATGCGTTCCAAGTCAACGATTGGGCACCGTTCAAACAAAAACCATACCCGGTTGCGGAAAAACATTACCCACAAACCAAGAAAACACTGCAGGAGATGATGAATGCAGGTGTTATAGAAAAGATGGCGACACCATATGTTAGTCCATTAGTGATTGTGAGTAAACCGGATGGCTCAGTAAGGGTGTGTTTAGATGCCAGAAATCTAAATGCAAAAATTATACCAGAAAATGATTCGGCACCACCCATAAAAGAAATACTGAGGAAGTTTAAAGGCAAGAAGATTTTTACGAATATTGACATGACTTCTTCGTATCATCATCTCGAACTGGAAGAGAAAACCAGCTTGTTAACTGGATTTCAGTTCGATCAACAAACATACTGCTTTAGAAGATGTCCGTTTGGATTGAAAACTGCAGGATCCGCATTAATAAGAGCGCTTGATCGAAACCTATCAGAGGAAGTGAAAGAGTGCACTATCCGATACGTAGATGACATTTTGCTTACCTCGGAGAACATTGAGGAACATTTAGAAAATTTGAAGAAATTATTAGAAGACCTAAGAAGGGCAAATTTTAAGATAAATTTAAAGAAGTCGAACTTCTGTCAAAGGCAAGTGACATTTTTAGGGCATGTGATTGACAAGGATGGTGTTAAACCAAATCCATGCAAATTGGAATCGATAAGGGATTTTCCAAGGCCTTTGAAAGTGAAGAACGTTCGCCAGTTTTTGGGATTGATTGGGTTCTTCTCAGGACATTGTCCATCATACACCAAAACTGTGGCACCACTACAGGACCTTCTGAAGAAGGGGGGCAAGTGGAAATGGACGGAGGAAGCAGAAAAAGCATTCGTGGAGGCCAAGGAAATGCTCTTAAATTACGTGAAGCTAGGATATCCTGATTTTAATCAGAGATTTATCATTCAGACAGATGCATCCCAGATTGGAATAGGGGCAATGCTATATCAGGAGAACCCGGAAAACCCTGATAAGAAGAATTATCTAGCTTTCACAAGTAGGAGACTGAAACCACACGAGAAAAATTATACGATCAGCGAGATCGAGCTGTTAGCGATATTGCACGCGTTGCAATATTGGCGGAAGATCGTATATGGGTTTCAGGTCATTCTAAGGACGGATCATAAAGCCTTAACCTTTTTGTTGAAGACTGATTTATCCAGTCAAAGGTTGATGCGTTGGGCTTTATATATTCAACAATTTGATGTCCAGATAGAGTACTGCCCAGGAAAGGAAAACATAGTTCCAGACTACTTAAGTAGACAGCCAGAGTCCATAGAAGAGGAAGTAATGGCTATAGATTTGGAAGACAGGGATCAGCGTACTCTTAATGAGTTAAGAAGCATTAGTCAAAGGCAACGGGAGGATCCATGGATGAACATGCTCATATCATTCCTTAAGGGAAGCTTGATAAGAGGAACACCAGCGTACACGGAAGCTGAGAAGATAGCACAGGACTACACGTTTTATAATGGGTTATTGTATAAGTTTGTGGACTCTGACCATACGAAATTAAGGATTGTGGTACCTGCAATTTTGCAGAGGAAAATAGTATGGTTAGCCCATAGATCGTTCGGACATATGGGAGTCGACAAAACAGTCTCGATGCTGAAAGAAGCATTTATATGGCCGAGACTGAGAGAAACTGTAAGGGACACGCTAAAGACATGTGATCTATGTCAAAGGATTAAACCTAATGCATTTCTGATGAGACAGAAGCCTATACCATTGTTGCCTGAAAGGCCCGGCCAAATCATATCTATCGATAATTTTGGACCTTTGCCAAAGGCAAGAAGAGGAAATCGACACATAATGGTGGCTATGGATGTCTTCACTAAAATGGTTGTCCTTGCTCCCATACAGAAGACTAGTACCAAACAGGTGTTAAAACGACTTAAAGAAAAAGTGATACCGATTCTGGGGAAACCTGAGAATTTGTTGTCGGATCACGGCAGTTGTTTCACCAGTGTAGAGTTCAGACGAGAATTAGAAAGACTTGGAATACGTCAAATTTTGTCAAGTATTCGCCATCCTGAGGCAAACCCTGTAGAGAGAGTTATGAGAGAAACGGCCAAGTATTGTAGAATATACTGTGCCGAAGAAAATTGGAAGTGGATAGATATTTTGGATATTATTGAATTTTGTATAAATAATACAATCCATGAATCCACCGGAGAGATACCCATAACGTTACATCGGAATGAGCAACCAGAAAGACCTTGGAATCTGGTAATTCCTAGACCAGCAGACGCTCAGCCGGGAAGAGATGTACGAATTAGGAGAGCCTTTGAGCATCTAAAAGCTCAAGCCGACAGGAGGCAGAGAAGAAATAGGCATAAGAGGTATCATCGACCATTATTAGCAGGAGAAATGGTGTTAGTGAAAAGACCAGCCATTTCGGATCCAGGGAACCGTGTGTACAAGAAGTTCCAGAAAATGTACCACGGACCATATCAGATAATCAGAGATTTGAGGAATAACGCATATAAAATTCGGCACTGTGAAACGGATCACGAAGTGACCATGAATTCAGCAAATTTGAAATTATATTACCCTCCCGAAGATTTTGATGAAGAAAATGAACAAGCCCTGGTCATGGAAACATTTAGAGATGAATCCGCTTTTGACATAGACAAGAATAAGGAAGAAATAGAAAATAGAGCTCAAGCATTCGAGTGCGAATGCGAATTGGAGAAAGTATATTGGGAAATTAAAGAAATAATTGAATTTATTGAAGAAGAAAATTCCAATTTAAGAAAAGAAAATGATGAAATAAGGAAACGGGTAGGGATAGACCAAACCCGTAAGGGAGAATGAGGTTCTGGGAACGTAAAGTCCAGACAAATAAAGAAAGAAAGAAAGGGTAGGGACAGAGCATACCCGACCTACACAATTACCGGATACGACTTAAAAGAAGTAAAAACAACAGTAAATACGGATGACGTTATGATGGATTCGACGAATAGAGTAATACAAATTAAATTGAAATAAATTTCCTCAAAATTTTCGAAAATTTATTTACCTAAGGAGGGGAGAGATGAACCCATGGGCCATAGGGTCCATGACGGTCGAATCCATGTCCTTAAGGAAGAAATGAAAGAAAAGTATAGTTTCTTAAAGGAACGGAGAGAGATTTTAAGCCAGGAATATAGCTTAACATTGTGCAAGCGACTAGGGACAGATGTTCCTTAGATGAGATCACCCCACTCGACATGCCAGAGAGGGCTGGTCACGAGTATTAATAACTGAGTGGAATCTTCCACCGTGATAGAGAGAGAAGCCTGAATCGGAATTCAAGCTGACGTGGCTGGAAATTGACAACGTCGCATATGCACCAGAAGAGGAATAATTAAAATTAACACGTTTACGAGCATAATAATGAGTAAACAAGCACAGTACAGTGAATCATTTTGAATGAGAGATTTTTCAGTATAGAGAAACCATGTAATAATTGTGCAGAAATAAACTGCCGACGTAAGACGACGTCATCTGGGAAGTACCTAAGCCTCTGTGGTGGGGAGAGAGCAAAAAGAATACAACACCCACACAATTGAGGACGAGAAATTAATTAATATCTCCAAATTGCACGATCGATTCTTAGGTGCAATAAGATCATTTGACATTGAAAAGACGAGCTTTCGGAAGGTATAATTTTTATATTTGTGGCACCATTATTTTAGAAGTTGACCACAGAAAAGGCTTGAGTCTTATTTTTTTGTAGTAAAACAGTATAAAGCTTCGGGCGTTTCCAAGCCAATCATGCAGTATTCGAACGGCCCGAGGGGTATCGCCACGCATCACGCATCACGAATCCGTCCAGGAGGACGTGAAGTTATATCAGCACATGCAGTTATTCTGAGAGCCCGTGAGGGGACGTAACGCTGTATCACACCGCCGAAGCAAGATCCGATAGCCACAGGCGTCACAGTAGTAACGACTTGCTTGCCTCCATAAGGAGCATTCAAGGCGAGATTTTAAAGTATCGCCGCAGTGAAGTATTAGGAAAATCCTAATTATAGGATTTAGGCCCGACTGTATACAAGTTAAAGTGAAAATTCGCAAGTTATAGTCAGAGCAGGCTGCGTACGTCGGACTTAAAGGCGATAGGTCGTTAAATGTGCGAACGAACAGATCATAACGTACGGAAGTATCGTACCAGACAGATAAACTGTTATTTAAATTGAAGCAACCTAAAAAGGAAGAACAGAATAAGGTTCGAACGTAGGAGCGTTAAAACAGTTCCAATAAATAGAATAGGAGACTATAAACATTAGCTCCAGATATCAGGCGAACAATTCTAATAGTACTAGAATCAAGAAGTGCTAGCTGCTAGAAACTAAATCTATAGGTCTTAGAGGAGACCTCGATCCATATAGACTTTCGTTAGGATCAATAGACAGATCGACAGAGAAGCCGTTCAAGCTAGATCAATAGCCAGTTATCCAGGATAGGAATAGCAGAATTGAACTCCAGGGAACAGTAGATGTTTCGGGACTTTCGGATTCTTCAGAATAGGAAGCCGACATCGGATAAATCTCACCCTTGGAGACGGGAATTAAAGAAGATCACGTGTGATAGGCGCAGAAACACGGCCTAGTGATCGAGAAATTGTGAAGTGTAAAATAATCAAGATTGTGTGTTAGATAATATTTTTAGTGTTATTATGTGTTCAAAAGGGACACACCAGTATATAAAAATGTCGTCAATAGTAAGTGTTTTAGATATATGTTTATTTGTGTTTTTACGTAAGATGAATACCTTTAATATGGTGTAAGAAGTTCAAAGTGGGCCCAAAAATGAAACACCACACCAGATTTAAGATCAGGGATGATCTGGAAAATATGTAAGTACAAAATTCATTTTTATTTTGGTGTCAGAAATTGATTGTGCGCAACTCACCGGAGTTTTGAGTGAAAGGGATGTGTTTTAATGAATGATTAATGAATAAACAAGAATACGGTCTGAACAATAATAAATAAATAGAGAAATTATGAATAATTATGTAAAGAATAATTCCCGTAGAGGTAATATGTGAATAAAGGGTTAATGTATTTAACAGATGTCATAAGAGCAAGCGAAATATCATTTAATTATCATAAAAGACATTGAAATAAAGTAAAGTTGAGATATGAAAGAAATAGCTTTTGAGCTTGTATAAAGAATAAAGAGAATAATAATAATAATTAAATATGGAAATGTTAAATAAAAATCAAATAAATTGATATGAACATAAGAACGTTAAGCTTTAACGTATGTGTAAGAAATGAGGTTCAATGGAATATTTTAAAACAGGGAACGATTTATCGACCATGGAAAGATTAATATGTGAATTAAAATAATATTGAATTGTTACTAAAGAGATTTTATCAGTTCTTGGGAAGACATTTTCGGCTTAAAATAATGCATAGCGCATAATGAGCGCAAATATAATATTAAAGTGTCACGCTCGGAACGCGTAGTAGTTAAATACTTGGTACATTACTTATGGAGGGTAGTTGATTGCAGTGAATGATAATTGTATAAGTCCTCTATTTGTGACATTAGTATCACGAGGCATTGTGTATGTATTTAAAAAGGGAGCTAATATATGGTATTATTGAGCGTATGTCATATGGGCCACGGCCGACTCTAAATCGCATTTTGTATAAGCCCTCTGTATGGGATTAGTTCCCGAGGCACCTGAAGAGATTCGAATGCAGGATCTTCTTATGATAAAAGCCCCTGAAATTCTCCGTCGTCGTATGTGTATTTAATCTTCCCAATCAATGAGGACCCTCTCATAATTAATAAATGCCAAGGATATGAAAATGGTCTGTGAACCAAAGAATAGTTGTTTGAATGTTACGGTACAATAAAGCCTGGTCTCCTCAGAACTGGATAGAATGGAAAGGTTTGTTTTGAAAGCCTTGAAAATAAGCTACTAAAATGTTGGGTCAGACGGGAAATCTCCACCACCCTAACAGGTCATAAATCGCACCCCAGTAGTAGAGACTAGCTCTTTTAAAGCGAGATGGAACAGAGACCGTCTCGTAAGCTGTTGTAAAGAGAGACGAATACACCAGGAGTGTTTAGAGTTGTAAACGACCCGGGCATTGAACCGAGGCCCTTAAAGATGGATATTTCGTTTGCCGGTTCAGATCGTAGTTTCTTATATGATAATGGTCTATTGAGACATAAGAGATAAATAACAATCCCTATTGTAATAATGTATGGACGTGGGATTCCACGAGTTGATTGAAGGCAACTGAGTTCGGGAGTAACTATAGTTTTTTGACTGTGTCAAGTACCTTCACGCTCTGGAGTACACAATTGATTTTCTGATTACCTTAATATGTTTGTGAAGTAAAGAGAGATGATAACAACTGAATGTGTGGACATGCCCAAAAATATTGAATTAGATAATTAACATAGATTTTAAATATAATTATATATTTGTTCTTGAGAAATAAGAAAATATAAAAGACAATGTTTGAGGTGTACAAGAATGACACCATAATAATGTAAATGCATGGAGCCAAAGAGCTCGGAGTTATGTAAACTTAATGTTAGTGCTTTATGGAAGTGAGACTAAGTAAGAATTGTTGGTTTATGTGGAAACCACAGGTTTTGAATTCAATATTTGTTTATTTTATTTTGTGATCCCTTGTTCATTTGGAACGAGCAGTTGATATTTGGGTCAGTAATTAATTGTTTAAATGTTTGTAGCGCCATTAATTTTATTAATTAAATATGTTTAAATAAGAGTTGATTTTGTTGTTATTTTTGCAAGTGTATCCTCTAATTAATCCAAAATATGTGAGTCACAGAGTGGGGGAACTTACCACTGCCCCGAAATCCCGAATTGAGCTACGCTGGTATACTGTGATTGGCATATTTCATGCTAAATGGGCACAGTACGAAGTGGTTTAGGTCTTAATTAACAGGGAGATGTAAGAGAGTAGTCCTAGCAGATGGCCATGTTTCAGAATGGTGTGAAGTAAAAATAGGTGTGCCCCAGGGTTCAGTCCTTAGTTCACTCTTGATCTCTGTGTATATAAATGGCCCTCCAGCTGTGCTTAAGCTCTGTCAACATCTTAATGTACGCAGATGATCTACAGCTATATCAACAAAAGCATCTGAAATCCCACCCTAAAACCAAAATAATCCCCGTTTCCCCAGCGAGCGTAAAACTCTTTGATTCTAGTTCCATACTAAAATCTATTTCTTAATATAAAAATTACACTTATCCCCAACTTTTCAGCACAAAATCTGAAATTTTAATAAGAATGATCTTATATCAGTCATATTTTAACACAGGCATTATTCAAAATTTACTTTAGTTAAATTTTCCCAGATTGAAATGTTCATGAAATTGCTGTTAATATTACGCTATTTTAAACAAATCTTAAAAAATTAAATCATATACTGTATATTATTTCCTGCGGCGCTCACAAGCGACCGATCGTGATAAATAGGCATTAAAATGAGAGAGAATAGACATTAGCAGTGACTTATCGCACTGTAATTTCATAAATATCTATCATTTCCATAAAAAATGACTTTAAAAAAATTATACGAAGTGTGCGATTTGAAAACACCGTTGCTGTCGGAAAATACGCTCCATAATTGCTGTCCACGGGCCACTGTGACGTTTGTTTCGTGTCATATTAACATTCTAAGGTCTTTCCTTTATCATGAAATGCGAATAGTGTTCTATAAGCATTTGGTTGAAATAAAAACATAACCTTTCTCCTTAAGTCTCTCACTATAAACCTGTCGGGGAAAGTGTGGTTTATGAAGATGCGAGATTCTCGCTCGGGTCCGCTAGAATACATTTATTTCTGAAACAAACTCTGTTTAAATAAGAAGAAAGCCTGATGGAACATACCAGCAGCAATTAAATAATTTCCTGAAAATATTGCTTTTTGGGAAAAGGTGAATAAAGAGTTGAAAATTAACATGGGCTGTATAGGACATTCCGGAGTTCCTTAATAGTTCTGATATCAAACCATGAAAATGACAAACAGATAAACATCAAATTGAACATTAATTTGGAAATATATTTGGTCGTTATACTCCCAATCCGAGATGTTAGCCAAAACTCCAAAACGATTAGTCGAAAAACTTACTTAATTTATGGAGACAATTTAAGTTCGAGGGAGTTGGGTAACGTTTTAATATTCGTCAGTAGTCCAGCACAGTCACTGTGTTTACGAATGGTTGAAAGTTAGTCCCCTGGTTTCTAGATTTGGACACCACTGGCTGGGAGATTCTTATCCACACTCTCTTTCCGTAAGAATAAGATATGAGAGTCGCCTTGCAAGACGAAGGAGAATAAGTGAAGCATGCAGAACTCATTGCCATGTCAAAGGGTGTCGAGGATAATATCTTATTTATTAACCCTTCGTTATTACGAAATTCACACCCCATCACCACCGATCCTTTGTTTCGCAGCCGGCGCGCTAAGCTCAACCCACTGTTATTAGATCTTTCAGTTCTCAAAGGTTTCTATAGATACGCATTCTTTGAGGGACCATCCACTTCTTATGACTTATCAAAACACTTGGGACCTTTGTAATACTATTGAAAGGAAATTTCCATAGGTCGTGCGTAATCCCGAATAACTTTTGTCAAGAGAATCTCCATCCAATCTTGATGAAAGCATGAATACTTTCGCATAATCAGTGCTGATGAAATATAGCGGGTGTCTCTCGTAAGAGGCACCAGTCATATTTTCTTCCGTGTTTATGAACATATTTTTAATTGAGTTTTTTTTAGAGGGACGTACAACTTTAAGAGGTTTCTTATTTTGGCGAAAACACATTTCATAAATTATATAATAGCTCTGCAACTATTTGAAGGATTTTATAGAATTTTGGTCAACAAGGACATACTTGTTTGTGTTTTGCATAGCAAGATCAAAACGGATTGTGCTTGATATGATTGATCTTTGTTGGCATTTAAAAAGTATGTATTTTGTAGAAACCTCAATATTCTTAGAGGTATAGCAGAAACGGTAACTCGTTCCACTCCACATTTCATCAAATGTTTTACATTACGGTATAATCCAACATGAGATTACCAAGTACGTTCATATAGAAGTAAATGAAACTAAAATTTCAAGGTTTTGAAATATAAAATCTTCTGGTGGGTTTTCAACTGTAGCTCCTGCAATTTATTTTAAATGTGATCATTGATGTTCATCCTGGACTATATTTACATCTAAAGAATTCTGCTAATTTTTAAGTGAATCATTGAATTAAGTTATGGCGACTCGAAGATATACCTATACATAGTACGAATAATATGTATTCTTTGGTTGTCTTTGTTCTTTCCCCGTGACACGTATTTTAATCTTCTTTTCGGTCAAAAATACAAAATAAGAAATGCTTGTTTGTAGCAAGATTTGTAATATTAAATGTTAATTATCATCAAAACCCTCAAGGTTATGAAATATCATGGTTTTCTTTTTGATTTTTCTGTTTTGCAGTTACATACATACCGGTAACTATCAGGAAGACAACATTGCAAGTTGTACTCTCGGCATGTGTCTCCTTGCACTGGCCCTTTTCACTGAAACCCAAAATATCTCAAAACTAATTGCTTATTCATTGGCACAGAAAGAGAGGTACACGCGTCTCATCAAATGAATACAAAAAATGAAAAATCTGAAGATTTCTAATTGTCTGCCTCTGAGGGCCAACAAAATAACAGTATTGTTGTACATGTCATAAATCATCTACAACAATTGAACATATTTTTAAGAAAACGTAGACGTCTTTGCGTTTAGGAATACATTCCTAAATTTTGACGATACTAATCATAACTGTTTGCATTCAATATCCAAACTTTGCCCTTGTTTTGATCTGTGCCCCCCAACGTTTTCATTTTTAAAATAATTTTTTAAACAATTTTCTTTTATCACCCGTTAACCCCCCAGCTACAAAATGAACCTTACTCAGATGAGTAGGGCTTTAATTAGCATTTCGATGAAATGTTATTTTTAAAAGAAAATGAATTTCTGAAGTTGCACAGAATTTAAATTACATTATCATATTGAGGTAACAAATGTGTAAATGACTGAAATTCAAATTTTGCCTGAGCGTTTAACATACACTAGAAAATAAGTTTAAAATGTTCACTGTTCATTTTTAGGTTACTTTTAGGTTTGTAGCATGGCCACATCTTGCTGCTGGGTCATGACAGGGAATCTAGTGCATGGAGCTATGAGATTCTTTGTAATGGTCTGGCAGTGAGGTAGGGGGAGGGGGGGGGGCATGCTCATTTGAGTTTCTTATCTGCAAATATATTTATTTTTATGATTGTCAATTTTTTTCTTATTCTTATTGATTTTGATGATTGGGTTGTGTAAAATTATATAAAGAGGATAGGCTATGTTTTGTGGAGATGAAGGGAAGTCTGAGTATCTTGCTGCAGAAATTAGAATACATAAGAAAGAAGATCTTATATGTGAAAGTTGTTGTAGAGATTCATTGAGAATAAGAGGCCTACGATGTTTTTGCCATAAGCAAGTCCTATTGTCCTTCTGCCCGGGAGGGGAGATTTCGTGTTCTCTACTTCATTCTCATTGTGTATATGAGTGGCGCCCAATGATATTTGTTTGTGTTGAAGAGCGATCACAATACATTTGGGAGATATGAGAGGAAATAGCAAAGTACAAAGCAAGGACCTATTTTGTAAACCAGTACTTATGATTAAAACTTGTAAAACTTAGATGAATTTTTCTGGTAGCAAAAGTGTCTATGTAAAATTGTTTTACAAGATTTATGATTTGAAGTGATAGAGGCCATTTTTCAGTGTTGCCTAAATCTATTAAGGAAAGCATTGCAGTCATTTGTGTCGACCGACTGGAAAGCTTTATTTAATAGATTTATGAAAGTCCAGTCATAATATTGTTGTTGTTTCATTGGAGAGGCTTGAACACTGTGGCCATTTAGCCCCGTGTACCCGAGTCTGTATATATATTAAGCAAATGTTTCTGTTATTGCTGTGTTTGTAATAGTATGTGCATCGTTATATCAGGTGAGGATTGGGAAGGAGGTGGCCCTGGCCTTAATTTAGGAACCAACCTGGCATGTGCCTGGATTAGGAGTGGGGAAACAACGGAATCCCACTCCCAGGATGTTTGAGTTGGGAATCAAACTCACCGTTCCTCAGTTTTGCTTTACGATGCTGAGTGTACCCTATTCCAGCCCTCAGATCAAAATTGAATATCTTGGCAGAGCCAGGAATCGAACTCTGGCTAAATTGCTAGGCGCTACACCTCAGTCGAAAATTGATGTGGATAGTTTTGTTCATCGTTAATCTGTACCTGCCACATTAATGTGTATGTTAAATCATTACTGATATAGCCTATTGCTTTTGCTAGCGCGACTTCTGTGCCACATTTTGTTCAACTTTGTTACTTTGGAAGCATTGTCACTGACGATAATAGGCGCACCACAGAAATCAAAAGGAGTATTGCCCTCGCTAAACAGGCCTTGAGCAATAAGACACAGTGACAATCAGGCGCATTAGCATTAAAACTAGAAAATCGTTTATCAAAACATTTGTCTGGAGTATTTTGTTATACGGATGCGAAATTGGATTCTAAGGAAACAGGACATACAACGCCTGGAATCAGCGGAAATGTGGGTGTGGAGAAGGATGTTGAATATAAGGTGGACTGAGAGAAAGACTAACGAATGGGTCCTCAAGGAAGTAGACGAAACAAGAAAATTGATCACTATTATAGAAAAGAGGAAAGCAAAATTCATTGACCACACCCTAAGTCATAATGAGTTCCTGACCACCATATTGGAACGAAAAGTTCTGGGGAAAATAGGAAGAGGACGACCGCGGAAGGCTTATCTAGATTCTGTGATGCATGGACTTCAATTTAAACAGTCTGCTGACTTAAAACGTTCAGCCAATGAAAGACAAATATGCTTGCAGCGACAAGGCCTAGCTTTCAGATCATGATAATGGTGATAGTGTTTGAATTAATAAGGGGAGGGGGGGGGGGGGAATGCACCCATACATACTCACAGAGAAACACACGGACATTCGACTTCTGCCGGCACACCATAAAGACACACAAAAAAGAACGTTAGAGTAACATTCCATAATAATCGATAACACTAAACACCTACGAGGCTTAGGCTATACAGACTACAACAACAATATTTTGATATTATCATTACTACCATTCTTTTGTATGTTTACTGTGGGGTCCTTACCAATCACAATAAAAATAATGATGATTATTTGTACGAGTCCTTTGACAGGTTTTTAACACAGTGTATGAAATACCAACACAAATTTGTGAGTAAATTTAGGAACTCTGTCCATCGTATGTAATTTCCATGTGGACACAACGAGAAATATTTTTAAATCCTGTGCTTACAATAGAGGAAAAACATGATTAGGTCTTTGTTTGCAGAGGGAAGAATTAGATTGTTTGACGGTATAAAAGGTAAGAATTGTGGAATAATTTTCAATTTACCCGTGACTCATTTCTGTGTCCGGCGAGCTACTGATCTTGTTACGTGGACCCTCTTTTGCTTGTTGGTGACCAGACCGGGTGAGAGCGAGGGGGTGGAATTCTGATTGGACGGCACATCATGTCTATACCAACACAATTTGCTCAGTTAATAATCCTACGGCCCACACAAAGCTCACATTCAAGTACTTTCGCGTTCTTATTCCACCCCCACGAGTCCAGCATTCACTCCCTGAGCCGTGCGTGTTAATAAAGGGGACTGATGATCTTGATGTTTTATTTATTAAAACAACAATCACCAACAAACCTAACAATTTGGAAAACAATGAAGTAAACAAATCGTGGCCCTTCATCCTGCTATGATAAGCTTCAGACACTACTGCTGTAATTACTCGTCCTTTATTAGTCAGAGGTAAGCAACTTAACTATTGGACCATGAAATTAACTAATTAATTTTTCAATTATTCTCTTTGGATCAGAGAGAGAACTCGTCATGCTCCACAGTTCGTTGGATCGACTTACGGCTGAGTTCTAAACTCCCGGTGAAATGTGTGTGCAATTAACGTTCTTCACCTACATGTCAATAGAATTAATTAGTTACTAGTTGAAACCCGTCAAAAATGACGGTCAATAGAAAAATATTTACTGAAGAATTTTCTTATGTAGGCCTACTGTATATTCTTTGTACGATGATTTTTTGGCTCTATTGAAACTATAAGGGCGTCAAAAGATTGCGCTCTCAACATTGCAAAATACTGCTGGCCATGACTGAAAAATTGATGAGGCAAATTGAGACCTATACGTTCCAGAGTTTTCCCTTGAGCTTCATTGATTGTGACAGAGTATGCCAAATAAATTGGAAAATATTGCCTCTTAAAACAAAATGATAGTGTTTTATCGGATGCTGTTAAATCAAGTAGAAGGATTAGACCTCTCTGCCTAATTTTAACTGCACTTATTATTTCCAAATCCAAGCAATATGGTTGCATTTAGGAGCCCTTGGGAAACGTTCAGATTTCTAAGCAGCATAACGGTTCAAGCGTTTGGAATATGTGGAGGCAAGTCATTTATTTCCAAGGAATTCAAGAACTCTGAGGAGTCTAATAAAACTGGCCGCAAACCGTCACATATAATTTTGGAATATAACGAAGAAATGCGATGAAGTGCACCTCCATACATCTTAGAACAATGTGGACCGTATGGGTGTGGCACAGTAACATTGGCACCAAATGAAACGAAGGACATAGCATTGTACTGCCGATTAGTCTCTCTGAAATTCCTTGAGATATCATCTCCAGTGAAAAATAATTGTTGCAGCATGTCAAATGTTTTATATTTAGTCAGATTAATTTTACATTACAACAGCAAAGGTCAAAGTAACCAAGTGAAGATTTCTCTCAAGAGAAATACAGTGCAGAACAATGTTTAAATTTGTTCGTCAAGGACCCTACAGTGTAACGGTATAGTATCTGGAATTGTACCTGAAATGCCGTATTCATATTGGAGTTTAAAAGTGGCTTCGTATTTTTCTCCGATTTCCCACTTGTTTGCGGCTAATGTTCTATTTCGTAAAATGGGTTTATTTATAGCAGCATTTCTCCCCAAATTAACGTCATAGCTTATTAAATAACACTATAGTGGCCTGCATCAACGCAGCTGCCAAATATTAAATAGCAAATAATAACTTACTTCCATTGCCAAAATCAACTGCGTGGTTAGACTCATTGTTATGTACTCTAAAAAAATAATCAATAAACAACAATATTCACTTATACAACTAAGTTCAGAGACTTCCATTCTCAAGTTGGTTGCTGATGAGAATGCGATGAGACTGATCGCCAATAATAAAATCCTTGCAATTTTTGCAATTTGCTTGCAAACGCAACTCAGGATGACGAACTTCATTTTGAAATAAACAGAATGAAACTGCTCTAAATAATCAATTTCCATCACCTGTTGAAGGTACAATACTTTGCATTTCCATGACAGTAAATTATGCAAGGGAGCATAGAATCACTTCGCCACTACTGGAATGAGCATGGACTCACTTCGCCAGCCACCGTAATGGAGGGAGTTTTAGAATTATATGTTCAGTGTTTTTCAAAGATCGTATTAACACAGGGAAGCCCAGTCTTAAGGCTACATTCTGAGCTATCGCCCCAGATTCCAGGTTCGATCCCTGCTCTGCCAAGAAATTTAATTCTGGTCTGAGGGCTGGAACGGGGCGCACTCTTGAGGCAAACCTAAGAAGAACAAAATTTTATTCCCATCTCAACAACCTTGGATGTGGTTTTCCGTGGTTTCCCACTTCCACTCCAGGCAAATACCGGGATAGTTCCTAACTTAAAGCCTCAGTCGTCAACTCTCCATTCCCCATACTAATTACAAATGCACACATCAATACAGCCATCACATTAACACAGGTTATCAGAGAAAGGTTTACACTCACACACCAAAGTAGACGGGGCTGAGTGACCACGATGTCTGAGTCCATCAAATGAATTATGTTCGACAATTTTCTCTCAAGGCGAAGCGATTGTGCCGATATTTATATAATAATTTAAAAGTATCTGGGAACGTAAATCATGGAGAATTCCTTACCTTACGGGAATAATAAACGTAGCCTAACATATGTTTAGACAATGTAATACCAATTGCAAGATAGAATAATTGGGAAATAGAATTACATGTCTGAGGTGGGAATCAAACTCCTTCGACGATGCATAATCAATTTCGTTGTCCACAATGTTAGCCGCTGAGCCACCCAGACAACGAAATTAGAGTGCAATATTAAGAGACGTAAACAACAAACGCACTTAACTGCCAGTTACAGTTCATCAATATTTCCCTTATTTCATGATTCTCAACTCCCTATTCCCCTTACTAATTACAAATGCACACATCAATACAGCCATCACATTAACACAGGTTATCAGAGAAAGGTTTACACTCACACACCAAAGTAGACAGGGCTGAGTGACCACGATGTCTGAGTCCATCAAATGAATTATGTTCGACAATTTTCTCTCAAGGCTAAGCGATTGTGCCGATTTTCATTTTCAATTTAAAAGTATCTGGCAACGTAAATCATGGAGAATTTCTTACCTTACGGGAATAATAAACGTAACATATGTTTAGACAATGTAATACCAATTGCAAGATAGAATAATTGGGAAATAAAATTACATGTCTGAGGTGGGAATCAAACTCCTTCGACGATGCATAATCAATTTCGTTGTCCACAATGTTAGCCGCTGAGCCACCCAGACAACGAAATTAGAGTGCAATATTAAGTGACGTAAACAACAAACGCACTCAACTGCCAGTTACAGTTCATCAATATTTCCCTTATTTCATGATTCTATTCCAGTATATATCGGGATACAACATAAGCGATATTTCCCTTTTCAATTCTCATAAACAAAGATCACACTACGATACGGTGGATCTTTTATCCGCCATTTCTCTCATGAAGAAACGCAATTGTGGCAACGCGCAATTGCCACATATATTACCTTTTTCTTTAAACATATAAAAATATACCGTAACATATATTTTCCTTTTAAAGACACACTGCAAATCTGCATGCCAAGAGCTTTCGTTAGAATGCCATACGAAGCCAATCGGTTAAGTCGTTTTCAAAATCTCGTGTGTACAAAAAATACCTTAGTGTTTTAAATATATATAGATGGCAACAGAGAATTCGTTACTTTACAGGAATGATAAAAGTGAAATATGTTTCTACACTGTAATACCAATCGTAGGAAGGAAGAAAACAAAAAAAAAACATATCCGAGGTGGGAATCGAACCCTCTCGACCATGCAAAGGATGGGAACAGAGAATTCGTTACTCTACGGGAATGAAAAAGTGAAATATATCTCTACAATGTAATACCAATCGTAGGAAGGAAGAAAATGAAAATTAAAAAAACGTATCCGAGGTGGGAATCGAACCCTCTCGACCATGCAAAGGATGGCAACAGAGAATTCGTTACTTTACGGGAATGATAAAAGTGAAATATGTTTCTACAATGTAATACCAATCGTAGGAAGTAAGAAAACGAAAATAAAAAAAACATAACCGAGGTGGGAATCGAACCCTCTCGATGGGAACAGAGAATTCGTTACTTGACGGGAATGATAAAAGTGAAATATGTTTCTACAATGCAATACCAATCGTAGGAAGGAAGAAAACGAAAATAAAAAAACATATCCGAAGTGGGATCGAACCCTCTCGATCATGCATAATACAAATATCTGGGCAGTAACCTTATCCCCTTGGCCAACCAGGCAACTATGTGACAGTGCAGTATTAAGCTATCTAACCAGTATACACACTCAACCTGCACTTTATGTCCTTCAATTCGTGGTTTATTTAATATAATTCTATTTCAATGCATATTGTAAAAACATAACTAACATTATTGCAGACCCTTTTTGATTCTCATAAACAAAGATCTCAGTTAGACGCGACCGGAATCGCCATTTTCCTTGTTGAGAAAGGCCATTGTGCGCATGCGCGGGAGTGTCAAATATTACATATTTCTTTAATCATTTAAAAATATACCGTAACATATATTTTTCTTTTAAAGAAACTCTGCAAATCTGCATGCCAAGAGCTTTCTACAATGCAATACCAATCGTAGGAAGGAAGAAAATGAAAATAAAAAAACATATCCGAGGTGGGAACCGAACCCTCTCGATCATGCATAATACAAATTTCAGGCCAGTAACCTTATCCCCTTGGCCAACCAGACAACTATGTGACACTGCAGTATTAAGCTATCTAACCAGTATACACACTCAACCTGCAGTTTATGTCTTTCAATTCGTGGTTTATTTAATATAATTCTATTTCAATGCACATTGTAAAAACATAACTAACATTATTGGAGATCCTTTTTAATTCTCATGAACAAAGATCTCAGTTAGACGCGACCGGAATCGCCATTTTCCTTGTTGAGAAAGGCCATTGTGCGCATGCGCGGGAGTGACAAATATTACATATTTCATTAATCATTTAAAAATATACCGTAACATATATTTTCCTTTTAAAGAAACTCTGCAAATCTGCATGCCAAGAGCTTTCGTTAGAATGTCTTACGAAGCCAATCGGTTAAGTGGTTTTCACAATCTCGTGTGTACAAAAAACAGCTTAGTGTTTTAAATATATAGATGTTTTAAATGGCAACAGAGAATTCGTTACTTTACAGGAATGATAAAAGTGAAATATGTTTCTACACTGTAATACCAATCGTAGGAAGGAAGAAAACAAAAAAAAAACATATCCGAGGTGGGAATCGAACCCTCTCGACCATGCAAAAGATGGCAAAAGAGAATTCGTTACTTTACGGGAATGATAAAAGTGAAATATGTTTCTACAATGTAATACCAATCGTAGAATGGAAGAAAACGAAAATAAAAAAAACATAACCGAGGTGGGAATCGAACCCTCTCGATGGGAACAGAGAATTCGTTACTTGACGGAAATGATAAAAGTGAAATATGTTTCTACAATGTAATACCAATCGTAGAATGGAAGAAAACGAAAATAAAAAAACATAACCGAGGTGGGAATCGAACCCTCTCGATGGGAACAGAGAATTCGTTACTTGACGGGAATGATAAAAGTGAAATATGTTTCTACAATGCAATACCAATCGTAGGAAGGAAGAAAACGAAAATTAAAAAAACATATCCGAAGTGGGAATCGAACCCTCTCGATCATGCATAATACAAATCTCTGGGCAGTAACCTTATCCCCTTGGCTATCCAGACAACTGTGTGACTTTGCAGTATTAAGCTATCTAACCAGTATACACACTCAACCTGCAGTTTATGTCCTTCAATTCGTGGTTTATTTAATATAATTCTATTTCAATGCATATTGTAAAAACATAACTAACATATTGGAGACCCTTTTTAATTCTCATAAGCAAAGATCTCAGTTAGACGCGACCGGAATCGCCATTTTCCTTGTTGAGAAAGGCCATTGTGCGCATGCGCGGGAGTGTCAAATATTACATATTTCTTTAATCATTTAAAAATATACCGTAACATATATTTTCCTTTTAAAGAAACTCTGCAAAGCTGCATGCCAAGAGCTTTCTACAATGCAATACCAATCGTAGGAAGGAAGAAAACGAAAATAAAAAAACATATCCGAGGTGGGAATCGAACCCTCTCGATCATGCATAATACAAATTTCTGGCCAGTAAGCTTATCCCCTTGGCCAACCAGACAACTATGTGATATTGCAGTATTAAGCTATCTAACCAGTATACACACTCAACCTGCAGTTTATGTCCTTCAATTCGTGGTTTATTTAATATAATTCTATTTCAATGCATATTGTAAAAACATAACTAACATTATTGGAGATCCTTTTTAATTCTCATGAACAAAGATCTCAGTTAGACGCGACCGGAATCGCCATTTTCCTTGTTGAGAAAGGCCATTGTGCGCATGCGCGGGAGTGTCAAATATTACATATTTCTTTAATCATTTAAAAATATACCGTAACATATATTTTCCTTTTAAAGAAACTCTGCAAATCTGCATGCCAAGAGCTTTCGTTAGAATGTCTTACGAAGCCAATCGGTTAAGTCGTTTTCACAATCTCGTGTGTACAAAAAACAGCTTAGTGTTTTAAATATATAGATGTTGTTATTGCTGTTTTAAGGGGCGAAACTACGAGGTCATCCGCCCCTCTTAACACAGATTAAAGTATACAAATTTGGAATGGAATTTAAAATTGGTAGATTTACCAATAGAATTAGGGAATCATGGTCATCAACCCCGTGATTACTGAATTTGTGTGATGAGTTGTGTGTCTGTGTTGACTGTTACAATCGTGTTGTCTGTCTGTTAGGTAGTCAGCCCGAAGGCTGGTTGGATCCTCAAATAGTACCGCCATTAAGTTATGTGGGTAGATACCCACAAAAACCCCAGGCAGCGCTATATTGAAGCGTACTAGGCAAGATGAGGAGTGAGGTAGTTTGCCATTGCTTTCCTCACTGAGTCAGAACAGCGGTACTAATCCTATGAGTAGAACCTTTCACAGCATCCACAGGCACTTACTGTGCCCTGAATGTCATTACTAACACTGCCATCGTAATGTCCAGGCCGCAAGGTTCCTCTAGTGACGTCACGCTTAGGGCCGGTACAGCCGCCGCAGCAAGTATGACGGCTCCTTTCACAAGCAGTCACTCCAAAGCGAATATAAATTCATATTTATAGGAAAATGTTAATAGTATTTGGAGTTCACTGGCAGTTAGATAAGTAACCACTAAATAGGCCTAATTATCGCTCAGCTACTTCGAATCCTGCCGTTGTAGCGGACATTTTACGAGTGAACAAAATGGTACATCGTCTGTGAACTTACTAGGACGTTGACGCACACAGTCAGGGCAAAATTGCAGCATTTTGACGTCCTGTAAATGTTATATCAATAAAAAGAGGTATTGAAACAATTACTCAAGATGTACCACAACGCCGATAAATCGCATATGGCTAAACTCGGGATTGAAGGAAGGAAATATTCGAATATTTCAATACACAAAACAATTTGCAGGAACAGTTTGTTAATAAAATAAATCTATGTACCCACAGAAACAATATATAGACAGGTACACTTTTCTGTGCCTACTGCCAGAAAAACCCTCGAACTGAGCTTAAGTTATAACATTCGAGAAAACTACAGAATCTCTCTTTCAAGGATAAGGTACCAAATTATGTTCATCTCTAATTCTGTATTTTATGTTCCTTTCTTTTAGATAACCAGCCCCCACCCCCACCCCTTACTGCCTTCTTGAACACTCTGCCCCCAAAAATCATTATATACGGTAGCAACAGAAATATTCATTTCTAGACCTCGTTTATCAGAAATAAATCAACAGAGAAGGTAACTTCCTTTCTGGATCTCACGCACAAAAACTGCCAGTATCCTTACTCACCAGTAAAACAGAATAACATTACAAAAGTACTAGCTATTCACTTCTGGACTTGCATGAGAAAAAGGCTAAGTAAGAAATCTGCCATTCTTGACAGTCAGTAAAACAAAGTTATGAAAATTATTCCTCCTCTCTAAACAATACCAGCAAAATCCAGATATAAAAATATACTTTTGAATTTTTGTATATTTATGCACTAACCAAAGTAATTGGGGCCAAAAGCCACTGTTACTTTAATGAGGATCTTCTTCAAATCAGTATCTCTTGTACAATATAACCGTTATCCCCCTTGGCCTGTCAGAAAAATGGTTAAATTTCAAAAGGTCAATGTCACTTTACTGAGGATTCCACAAAAAACTAATGCTATCACTGTTGTCCAACTTCATTTCTTCGCACAAAAATGAATGACGTTCACAAAACAGGATATTCTTCGAAAAAACATATTTAAGTATAAAAATACTATGTCCCCCTTGGCCTACTGTCAAAAAATAAGGTTCAAGAACCACTTCTTCGCATAAAATTGTATGTACCAATTCACTGCGGTACTACTTGACCACCAGAAAAATGTTAATCGTTAATTTCAGTAGTTCAAAAAATTGTACTTAAAATTTTATACAAAGGAATACCTCTCCAAAAGTTTTACCGAATATCCTAATCTAAGTGTCATAATTTCATGCAGTATTGAGGTACTGTTGTGATACCAGCACTAGAGTTTAACCTCTTATGGAGCAAGCTACAGTACAGAAAAATTAATAACTAATGTAGCCTAACTATCTACTCTAGGCCTACATGTCTACATAAATTCTAGGCTATTCAACAGACCACATTCTAAACTACCTACTCGTGGCTCATGCCGCACAACGTAACCTATCTTAAACTGTAATAAATGCACAGACCATTCTTGTGTTCCCTGTAATGCGCAAATCTTTTCTAGAAATTTTAAGTTTCCATTGCTTTCTTAAATTTTCGTCGGCAGGGAAGAAAAAACAAGGCATATAACCTAATCCTCTCCATCATACTAGTTGCTTTCACAACCGGTAACACAACAACTTTTCGGCATGCCAGGGACCTGGGCAGGAATAATTGTTACAATGAACATATAGAATATTGTATTACCATCCAAAAAGCCTGCATTAGTCGAAAATAAGCGATGCAAAGGTTCTAACTGAACCACAACATGCAACATGCCTGCAACTCAAACTTTTTATAGATAGGCCTATAGGCTAATGACCTACCTACAGAATGAACATTTGCTTCGGGAAACAAACGGAATAATCCTCATTCTGGATGACGTAAGTAGTAGCGTTCTTACGTATTGCTTTTCACTCGGACACTAATTAAAATGTATAAACAGCACACAATAAACGACACACATTTAAGCAAATGGCCGTTACATCTCCGACTCTGTCGATCAGCTGATCACGTGGTAATGGCCGCTGCCTGACGGCCTGGACGTTACGATGGCAGTGTTACTAAGCACCACCCATACCTCAGTAGCTTCCATATAATCACAGCCATGAGTGAGACTGAGACATCGGTGGAAAGCCACATTTTACTCTAGCCTGTGCCAACAGACAAATGCAAATGTACTGCATTCGTCAAGAGATGGCAAACATTAAATTTCGATTTCTAAGACAACACTGTAAAATGGCTTCTGATACAAAACTGTTGCAGTGTGTAACCTAGGCAGTCAGCCCGAAGGCTGGTCCAATCCATTAATAGAAGCTTCGCAGTCGGTCAACACAATTGTACCCAATTGTGATGGGTGTTTCCCTAATCCTGAAAAAAAAAATTACATGAGATTAATAAATACACTTGGATGACCAGTTTCGATCGTCAAGCGATCATCATCAGATCAATTACACTTAGGCTATTAAATCTATGTCTACAAGAATGGATGATGGTATTTACAATACAGTATTTACTGTAGTTGCATTAGCAAATGAACTAACACAGTTAGTCAATATATTTTGTTAGTTGAATGTGATTTCTGATGAGAAACTGAAAGTGCTAATTGACTTTCAAATTAATAGCACTAGGAACGAGATATGGAAATAATAAATGTACCGTTACAAAGCTAAGGTCCGTAGTATAATAATATTACACTAAAAACTAAATTTGGTTATTTTTGGCATTCCGGAGTCCTTTAACGTCCTTTGACTTTTCTTATTTTACTGGCTGGTCTACGTTCACAACAATTTTAAGAGTTGTTACAAACCAATAAAATATGAGATAGTAGAAGGATGCATTAAGTATTGCCATTCTAAAATAGTGAAAATCAAAAACATTGAATTTAAGACAAGTGGGAATAAAAGCTCTTGAATTAGCGAGGACAGTTTCGCGTGATTTATGGCCTAACCTGCATGTACTGTAGATGTATTTAATTTAAGTTCCTCCACTAAACCGAGAAACATCAATTTATGGATAGATGATGAATACTTGCTGCCTTGGTAACCATTTAGGAGGCCTAGATGACCTTTACTCTTCTGATTTAGAAAGGAAGCTTGTAGTTTAACGTGACCGTTAATCTTGAGATCATGAGCCACGGGACCTCCTTTTTACGTGGAATCCGAACCACAGGACATGGCATTTCACTTCGAAAATCTCACATGCATTGACCGGGAATCGAACCCGGACCGCCTTGGTGAGAGGCATACAGCTAGACCGCTGAGCCACCACGCCCCACTCTGATTTAGATGATGAGTACTTGTTGCCTTGGTAACCATATAGAAGGCCTAGATGATCTTCACTCTTTACATTTAGATGATCAATACTTGTTGTCTTGGCAACCCTATAGGAGGCCTAGAATACCGGCACCATGTTAGGTGTTATAACGCAAATTTTTCACTGACTCCCAGACCGAAAGCATATCAATTTTAAAATCACACAAGATCTAGCGACCTATCCCTAATGTTGGTAATACTGTGCTCACGGCTCCAACTTTGTTGGTGTGAGAAATAAGACACAACTCAACCGAACTGAAACTGCAAGGATTGGGATATGCCCTTGTTAGTATTTAGATTGGTTATTATTGACGTCCCTAAGATTAAATTGCTTCGTTGCGAGACTACAGAGTCTGAAATGTAGTCATTATGATTAATTCAATGTGATTTGTAATGAGTGGACTGGCCTGAGCTACGTCCTAAACCAACACGCGTCAAACTTTGAGAGGGTGCAAGGATTAATTATACGATTTAGTGGTTGCGAGATGGACTTGTTTCGGCAGGGCTTATGTCTCTGTGACCACACACAGTAACTCTATTACCACTCAGACCACTCCAGCCAGCACAGCGCCGGTAAACAATCACTGCTGAGTCGGGGAATTCAAACTCTCTCTCTCTCTCCGAAGTTAGCAGGAGTGAACCTAATTCAGAAAGCTTTATCTTATATCTTCAGATTCTACATGAAGAACAAATCTGACGGTTGATTTTGAAAGTCTTTAAAGTCCGTATTAACTCCAATTGTATTTGAGACACCGTGGTCCCCGAATTCTTAAGAACTTTTAACGTGTCAGTAACGGCTCTCCCACATTTATGAACCCTTAATTGCCAACCAATTCACCGGTCGGGTAGTTTAGCGCGTTTACACGTAACCTTATAGGGCCATGCTATTTTCAGACTGGAAAGACGGGTGGGTTTTAACCCCACTATCGTCTTTGCTTGAATTGGTTTTCCGTGGATTCCCATTTTCAACTAAAAGGAAATGCGGGGACGCTACCTTCCAATAGGCCTCGGCAGCTTCCTTCCTATTCCTTATCCTTTTTTCAATCTTTATTCTTCTCCCATTGCTCCTCTCATGAGGTTTCATTCAGCCGTAGAAATCACTGATTGCAGAGGTAACGTTATTGCTTGTAGTAACCAAGGTTCCTCTAGCGAATCCCGGCGCTATCAGTTGGCATTTGCAGTATGTTTACTGGCATATTAAAGATCCCCTCCCGTCTGGCACCTGAATGTTTCTAACAGCCGCAGTAATTAAACTGGACGTAAAACCCTTAGCATTGTTATTATTATCATTATAATTATTATTATTGTTAATATTATTAATTAATACGCTTTGCCTTATTGAGGTGTGTGATGCACACACTATGATTTTTCTCCCTTTCTTCTGTCCATTGAAACAGATTTGCAGCACAGTGATGATTGTTCACGCCAGTCCCTTTAAATTTCATCTGTTACTTCGATTTCTTGAAGGTGATTTTCAATTTCATTGAACCAGTTATTCGTGACTTTTACTAAGAAAGCATGATTAAATACTTTTTCATAGGTCTTTCATTTTCCATTCTTTGAAAATGACCATGAATTTAAATAGTGTCTGTTATTTTCTCGAAATGTTGGTATAGCTCATAAGACCCCCTTTTCAACCACACTCCCTCTATCACACAGGGTGAAATATTTTCGTAGGATTTTCCTTTCGTGTTTTTATTGTTGTCTGAGTCTTCAGTCTTTTGACTGGTTTGATGCATTTGTCCATGCCTCCCTGTCCTGAGATAATCGTTTCATCTCTACATAGCTATCACACCCTACCTCCGAGGCAATCTGTTTAACATTATTCTAACCTTGGTCTACCCCTACAGTTCTTGTCCTTGACCCTTCCTTCGATAACTAAGCTTGCTATTCCTGGGTGTCTTAGTAAGTGTCCTACCAACCTATCTCTTCCCTTCATTAGCAGTCGCCAGGAACATCTCACCTCTCCCCACTCGTCTTAATACCTCTTCTACCCATCTGATCTTCATCATTATCCTGTAACACCACATTTCAAACGCTTCAATTCTCCTATTCTCTGCTTCCCCAATAGTCCAAGTTTCACTTCCATATAGTGCCACGCTCCAGACAAAGGCTTTCAAAAATTACCTCCTAATACCTAAATCTATATTCGATGTCAACACGTTCCTTTTCTGTAGAAATGCTTTCCTTGCCTGAGCAAACAACTTTTTATATCCTCTTTGCTTCGTCCATCACTGGTTATTTTGCTTCCTAAATAAGACAAGTCTCCTACTACACTTCCTTTAGATTTTCACCTACCAATTTGATGCCCATAGAGGTTTCAGATTTATTTCGGCTGCATTCCAATATTTTTGTTTTACATTTATTGATTTTCATCATGAATTATTTCCTCAAGACGGAGTCCATTCCATTCAAAAACTCATTGAAATCCTCAGGGGTGTCGGCCAAGAAGACGATGTCATCAGAAAATCTCAGAGTTGAAATTATTTCTCCTTGAATCTTCACTCCCACTTTTATTTTTTCTCCAATTTCCTTCATTGCTTGTTCTATGTAAAGATTGAAAAGATTGGGTGATAGTAGCAGCCTTGCCTTACACCTTTCTGAATACCAGCTTCTCTCTCATGTCCTTCGGATTGAATGACTGCTGTCTGGCTTCTGTATAGATTGTAGATTGTGTAGTTATTATTATTATTATTATTATTATTATTATTATTATTATTGACTCTGCAGATCTTGCTGCTTGCATTGCAGACTGGCATGTAATGCTAGATTATAACAACAGTGATCATAGATACATCCTTTTTAATACTAGGCCTCGAGGAGGCCTAGTCCATGAAATTCCGATACCGTTTAGATGGAACGTTGATCACATGGATGGTGAAATTCTTCTTGCAGTAATAGCACAAGGGAAACAAGTTCTGGAGGATTTGTTTCAACATAGCCCCGCGAGCTCTGCAGAAACCCTGGTTAGGTCGACCATTGATCTCATTGTTGGGCTTGCGGAGCATCCATGCCCAAAAAGAAGATTTTTCCGAACAAACGGCCAGCCTATTGGTGGAATGTTGAAATAGCAGAGGCTCGACGAATGTGTTTTCGATTAAGGAGAAGGGCACAAAGGCTCTGCAGAGATTCTCTAGAGTTTGCAAATGCGATAGAAGAGTGTAGAGTAGCGAGGAGGGCTCTCAAACGGGCCATTGCTCAAAGTAAGACACATAAATGGAACGAGCTCATTAACGATCTGGATCAGGACCCATGGGGTCTGGGCTACAAATTTGTCAGTAAGAAGCTCGGCGGCATTATGGTGTCTACTGCTGCTATGACGGCATCCCAGAAGGAAGCTATTATAGATGAGCTATTTCCTAATCATCCAGAGAGATTTCCCGATCACATGCCGGTGATGCTAGATGATATTCCGCTATTCAATAGAGAGGAATTACAAACTACAGCACGATCTTTTCAGAATAAGATGGCACCAGGGCCGGATGGAATTCCTGCTGAAGTGTTAAAGATGATATCCGAAGAGGAACCAGATGTTTTGCTGAATATGTATAATTGTTTTTTACTACAGGGAGTCTTTTCGACCCCGTGGAAAGTGGCCAGGCTTGTGCTCATGCCTAAAGGCAAAGGAGATCCCACTACTGCTTCAGGTCAGAGACCTCTATGCATGTTGGACATGGCTGGCAAACTGTTTGAGAAGATGATTAAGGGAAGGCTTCAGGCAGCGATTGTTTCTGCAGGAGGTCTGTCCCCCAAACAATACGGTTTTGTGAAGGGTAAGTCCTCCATCAGCGCCATTGAAGAAGTGGTGATGGCTGTCAGATCCATTGAGCATGGCAACCATTTCTCTAGGAAAATGTGCTTACTGGTTACTCTGGATGTGAAAAATGCCTTCAATTCTGCCCGGTGGATTGACATAATAGCTGCACTTGAAACAACATTTAACATTCCTCGCTACTTGGCGTCTGTTCTGAGGAATTATCTTTGTGAACGTTGGATACAGTATGACACAGATGAAGGAGTCAAGTGTCGCAAGGTAACAGCGGGGGCGGCTCAAGGCTCGGTGTTAGGTCCTGATTTATGGAACGTAAATTATGACAGCATTTTACGGATGGAGATGCCAGAGGACACTTCTTTGGTGGGATATGCTGATGATCTTGTTGTGCTCATTATGGAGCGCTCCATGGAGGGTCTGCAACTTAAACTTAATCAAGTAATGCGGAGAGTTTCCACCTGGATGAATGAACATGGTCTCCAACTAGCAGTTCATAAAACAGAACTAGTCCTTGCTACTAAGAAGAGAGTTCCACGAGTTGTACGAATGCTAGTAGAAAATCAAGTGATAGCAACAGCTCCTGCTGTTCGTTACTTGGGTGTTATGATTGACAGCAAGTTAACATTCTGGAATCATATCAGCAAGATTGCTGATAGGGCTGCAAGGATTGTTAACAACTTGTCGCGGCTCATGGCGAATATTGGCGGCCCTTCACAATTGAAGAGGAAACTGCTGATGAGAGTGGCGGAATCAGTTATTGTTTATGGTGCAGAGATTTGGTCAGTAGCTCTTGACTCTGAGATGTATAGAAAGCGGATAAACTCTGTTCACAGAAGAGCTGCCCTCAGAATAACTTCTGCCTATCGTACAGTGTCTGGACCGGCAGTGCTAGTAATAGCTGGGGCGATACCCATTTACATCCTGGCCAAGGAAAGGCGCCGTATATACTTGCGCAAAGACGAGCATTCTAAGATACGCGTGAAGAGGGAGGAAAGAGACAGATCTCTTCTGGAATGGCAGGAAGAATGGGAACGTGAACATCGTGGCCGGTGGACCGCTAGGCTCATCAAGCAACTGAAGCCATGGTTGTCGAGGGAACATGGTGATGTTAATTATTACATTACCATGTTTCTCTCTGGCCATGGTTATTATGAAGCATACCTCCATCGAATGGGAATATCACCGAGTTCACGGTGTCGTTATTGTGATGATCAATGGGACGAAGTTCAGTACACATTCTTTGCATGCTTGAGGTGGAGAAATCTTCGAAGGCTTCTGGAGACAAAAGTTGGTGTCATTACACCAGACAATGTGGTGGATAAAATGCTCAGCAGCAGAGAAAGTTGGGCACAGATTACAGTTTACATCTCTGAGCTGCTGAAAACAAAAAAAGAAGAGGAACCGAGAAGATTGGTTGCTGAAGACAGTGAAGATGATGATGAGTAATTTCATTATCATCACATTTAATGAAATTGACTGAGACCTCTGGTCGTAACAGTGGCTCCACCCTGAAGTAAGGCTGGACAGGGAGTTCCGGGGTGGCCTTATGCCAAGTATAGGGTTTGTGGGTTTTTAGTAGGTAAGAATCCTGCACAGTTGTAAGTCCGGAAGCTTGCAATCTGTCTTTTGAACATTTCCCCACGTTTCCCTCAAAAAACTAAAAACAATATATATATATATATATATATATATATATATATATATATATATATTATTATTAACTCTTGGGTGTGACCCCTTCACCCGTGAGGTTTGGGTTCGATTCCCAGCTCAAACAAGATATTTAATTCTGATCTGAGTGTTGGAATGGTGCACTCTCAGACTTGTGGGTTCGATTGGAATTTCAGTCAAGCTGGAAGAGTTTTCCCTTGGGTTCTCACTGCTACTTAATGTAAATGACCGGATCGCCTCTAACAAGAGATTTTGATCACATCCGTTATCCAATCCTGGAATAAATGACTACTACAGACATCAAAATAACAAAGGTTATCAGACAAATTCTACATACACACCCATGAACGTGGGACTCATGATCGTGAATTCCAAGACCTTAAAATGAAACAACTAAACATTATATTTGACATGACTTACTTTATATCTCGCACGAATACATTAAATCATTCCTGTATTCTTTTATTCGACGCATCATTTCCGTCTCCTTTCTTTCATATCTGAAAAGCTCTTTTCATGTGGATCTCATAAAATGTTGTCGTACCATATGCGCCATCATTTCCACATCACTCAGCTTTTCCTTCATCTCCGTTTTCCTTCTGCTTTATATTGAAACACACGAAATATCTATTCTCTTTACTCCTTTCCCTTGTCTCAAACCGTGCGTTATGTTTAAACAAAGATCAAACTTGGAGAAGAGAAGAGGAAACCTAATACGGGATATGCAAGTTTCCCTGTGAAGCTCCTCTCAATCGCTGACTCGTGGCACGGCCGCATAGCACTCCACATAATTACAGTGGACTACAACTTCCCAGCTTCGGCTTCTATCACAAGTAAAATTCCACTTTTTTAAAATGCACGGATATCTCTGTTGGAGATATCAAAGCTGGACCAAGTAATAGTTTTACTCCTGTTTGTGTGATTGACATGCTGTTGATGAAAGTCTAGTCAGCAGAGTAGATGACCACATTAAGTCTTTACAGCCGTAATTGGGAGTTAGAACATGCTTTATTATTTTTTGGAATCCACCTAAGTTAAGTAACTTATACCAAAACAAAACAATATAAATATAAGAAGAAGATTAACACCTTAAGTCAATATTTGATACTTTCAATGTTGCACCGGTTTCGGTTACATTGAGACCATCCTCAGCACAATTTATAATAGGAAGAAATTACATTATAAAATTCACCACAACAGATCAAAAATAATTATAAAAGTATTAATCGTCTAAACGCTAAAAACAACACATTAAAATTAAAAAAAAACAGATTTGTAAAAAAAGACAAGATGTTCAGTAAAGAACATATAGCCTACTTTCTCCTCCTAAATGCATGGGTATTGTTATAACTCTTTGTCCTTTTCAAGGAGTATAATTGAATGTTGGCTGTAGTAACTTGTTGAAATACAACGTGCTATATGGATATTAAACATGAATATGAGGTGCCCTTTGCTAGTGCTACCTCTGTAAAAAAAATTCACTCAATTCGGTTTCACCGTGTTTGAATTGATATGGGGAATGGATTTGCACACATACATGGCCGCTATTTGCAAACTATTGGGCTGATGACCTCGTAGTCAGTCATAAGATGCTTTCCACAAAAAGGCATGTTGTTGCAAAATCTGGTAGAGATCAAATTATTAGGATGATCGTAATTTGATTTAAGATTTTAACATTTGGGTGGCCGTCATTCCATTTCCGTCAAGATGGCGGCGATATAAAACATGACACTGAGGTGCCCTTAGCTAGTGCTACCTCTGTACCAAATTTCGTTCAATTCGGTTTCACCGTGTTTGAATTGATAGGGGGAATCGATTAGGACACATACTTGGCCACCATCTGCAAACTATTGGGCTGATGATCTTGCAGTTTGGTCAGAATATGCTACCCATATAAAGATATGTTGTTGCAAAATTTGGTAGAGACTAGATTATTAGGTTGGTCGTAATTACATTTTAGCTTTTAACATTTGGGTGGCCCCGATTACGTTTCCGTCAAGATGGCGCTGATATAAAACATGACACTGAGGTGCCCTTCGCTAGTGCTACCTCTGTACCAAATTTCGTTCCATTCGGTTTCACCGTGTTCGAATTGATAGGGGGAATCGATTTTCATACAAAGATGGCCGCCATTCGCAAAATATTAGGCTAATGACCTATTAGTTTGGTGAAAAGATGCTCCCTCCATAAAGGTATGTTGTTGCAAAATTTGGTAGAGATCGGATGATTAGGTTAGTCGTAATTTGATTTAAGCTTTAAACATTTGTGTGGCCGCCATTACGTTTCCGTCCAGATGGCAGCGATATAAGACATAACACTGAAGTGTCCTTTGCTAGTGCTACCTTTGTAACAAATTTCGTTCAATTCGCGTTCACCGTGTTCGAATTGTTAGGGGGGGGGGGGACAGACATTCAGAGTTCACACACTCACACACACACACACACACACACATACACACACACAGACAGACACACTTTTTTTCGCCCTGTGATGATCTCATAAGTCTACTTTCATTTTTTGCAAAAAACGAAAGTAGGCTAAAATTAAACTAGCAGACCCGTGCGAGAAGTCTCGCATAATGGATTGTGTGCGTCCCCATGTATACAGACTACCCGCTCGGTTTAGCGCTCTGCGGGCTGTAGGCGACAGATTTCTCGCAGGGGCTATCGTCTTGTTTATTTGTTTAAAAGCACTTTATAAACAAATAAATTATTTCCGTTGACTTTTCAAGAAATGCAGGATTTTTCCTGTACTATTGAGACGATTTGGAAGGTTTTGGTACAAACCACACCTTCTAACTCCCTCCGGTTTAGGAGCTTGAGTTTCGTGAAACATACACCTTAGTCTTAGCGTATTATATAATAAGACTAGCAGAAGTACCCGTTCTTCGAACGGTGTTATACACACATCAAAAAAAGTTTTGCATCACCTCGGTTCCCAGATCTCCGGCATATAGACGTTGACTGTGTATATTGTATCCAAGATACAGTCCCTTTGACTGTTCATAGATGTCACTAAAACTGCTCAAAGATGTAAACAACCATGCATGAGCAGGGCCTATTAGACGGAGGGGGTACGACAGCCGATCAGTTCCAGTCATTCCACCAGGACGAAGGTACGCTGCTCATGTTGGCTGTAGTTCTACCATGCCTAGAAGGTCAATACCGCAGTTCGATCGCGTCCGCATTGTTACTTTGTGTCAAGAAGGGCTCTCAACAAGGGAAGTTTCCAGGCGTCTCAGAGTGAACCAAAGCGATGTTGTTCGGACATGGAGGAGGTACAGAGATACAGGAACTGTCGATGACAGGCCTCGCTCAGGCCGCCCAAGGGCTACTACTGTAGTGGATGACCGCTACTTACGGATTGCCGCTCGGAGGAACCCTGACAGCAATGCCACCATGTTGAATAATGCGTTTCGTTCAGCCACAGGACGTCGTGTTTCAACTCAAACTGTGCGCAATAGGCTGCATGATGCGCAACTTCACTCCCGACGTCCATGGCGAGGTCCAGCTTTGCAACCCCGACACCATGCAGCGCGGTACAGATGGACCCAACAACATGCTGAATGGACCCCACGGAATTGGCATCACGTTCTCTTCACCGATGAGTGTCGCATATGCCTTCAACCAGACAATCGTCGGAGACGTGTTTGGAGGCACCCTGGTCAGGCTGAACGTCTTAGACACACTGTCCAGCGAGTGCAGCAAGGTGGTGGTTCCCTGATGTTTTGGGGTGGCATTATGTGGGGCCGACGTACGCCACTGGTGGTCATGGAAGGCTCCGAAACGGCTTTACGATACCTGAATGACATCCTCCGACCCATAGTGCAACCATATCGGCAGAATATTGGAGAGGCATTTGTCTTCATGGACGACAATTCTCGACCTCATCGTGCACATCTTGTGAATGCGTTCCTTCAAGATAACGACATCGCTCGACTACAGTGGCCAGCATGTTCGCCAGACATGAACCCTATCGAACATGCCTGGGATATGTTGAAAAGGGCTGTTTATGGACGTCTTGACCCACCAACCACTCTGAGAGATTTACGCCGAATTGTCGTTGAGGAGTGGGACAATTTGGACCAACAGTGTCTTGATGAACTTGTGGATAGTATGCCACGGCGAATACAGGCATGCATCAATGCAAGAGGACGTGCTACTGGGTATTAGAGGTAGTGGTGTGTACTGCAATCTGGACCACAAATGCTGAAAGTCTAGCTGTATGATGGTACAACATGCAATGTGTGGGTCTCATGAGCAATAAAACGAGCTGAAATGTTGTTTGTGTTGATCTCTATTCCCTTTGTATTTAACGGTTCCGGAACTCTTGGAACCGAGGTGATGCAAAACTTTTTTTGATGTGTGTATATTAACACCAGACATTATCAATTGAGCTACTGTTGCAATGGTTAGCGGTTTGTCATTCCTTCATAAGTTTATCAGAACGAAGTTAGTTCTCTGGGAATATCACACACACTGTTAATGTAAGGGCCTTAAAATGTGGTTTTCGGAGACCCCTTACAGACTCGCGAATTTTGTGTCTCACAATGAGAAGCGCAACATATGCTTTGATCGTCCTTCTAGGATAATTTTTATATTTCGCCTATTTTAGCATGTATTTTGAGAAGTTTTTCCCTATATCCACCCTTCTACTGTATGAAAAGTATGGTGAGGAGTTTTATAAATGATTGATGTATTGACTCATGTTTACCATACCAAATTTTACGATGTACCAAGCATCCGAAGACGATTTATAGGCGTACATCAAGATACACAGAAAGACAGACAGACAATTCTATTGTCTACAACATATCATACAGATATCCAAATATGGGTATATCTACCATACGTATCAAACAAAATCATCCCTACGATGAACCCGTATGTCGACAAAAAAAATAGTTAAAATGTGCTCTCAAACTAAATTCACCTAACGTGTACTTCCTGACGTGAAATAGATTTGAAAACCTTGTAGACGAAACGCAATACACCTCACATAAAAAAATGACCCTCTACGTTGTGTTAGGTCCCCATACACAGGAAGACCTCTTTCATAAATTATAAAGGAGTGTGGTGCATGAACATTCAGGTTCTTTAGCCTCAAATGGCCCAAATGCCTAAAAGCCACAAAAAATGCTGATTCAATTCAGGAATTTTTCAAAATAATGTTGCTGTTTGTAGATATAATAGTCTTTCTGTACTATATGTCGAACGTGAAATGGCATGAAAAAATTCTAGGTTACCCCTTGACCCCCTTAATTGCATTGACGAATTATACAGCCTACGTTGGTTCCGTGATAACCTTATTGCCATTTGCAAGCTTTCACAGAAATGTAATAAATGGAGTAGCCTAATAATAATATCGTATGGCCTCGGGTGCCGGGAGCAAGCTTCGTAATTTGACACCCAGAGGGTAGCTTGCATGTCGAAATTTCGTTGTTCCTTGAATCATTATGAAAGTCAAGGAGGGTAGATATCAAAGCTCCTTGAACACTATAGCGCTTTCTAGTAGACAAATGAGGAACTTTGTGTTGGCGGAAACTCCTGAGGTTAATTTTGCCATTATGAACACGGCCTACTGAATTCAAATGGGTTCTTTGACATTCCAACATCGTATGAAATACGATTCGTATTTTTGCCGCCATTCAAAAATCACTTGTACCACGGCCAGGAGTGAACCTGCAATCTTGGGGTTAGTAGACCGACACGCTATCCACTCACCTACCGTGGCAAGGTATAAATGGAGTGACATTGCTTCATACAGAAATATATGGATAGTTGGATACCACCCCTTGAGATAATGTTGTCATGGTTACCGATTTCCTTTCCTTCATTAGTTTGTTAAATTAAATTAAATTAATTTTCTGGGAATATTTCGGATACTGTTGGTTTTAGAGCCTTATAATGTAGTTTTCGAGGCCCCCAAGTTTTGTTTCTGGCACCGAGGGGCTTTGTCTCCTAGTTGTACGCCATAATATAATACTAACAATAATAATAATATAATATAGGTATAGGAATATAATAGACCTGCCGTACCACACCCGCAGGTTTAAATCGCGTGAAAAAAATCTAGTGTACCCCTTGACCCCCTTAAGCGCATTATACGTATTGATGAATTTTACAGCTTAATTTGGTTCCGTGATAACCTTCTAGCCGTTTTCAAACTTTCACACCAATGTAATTAATGGAATTGCGTTGCGTCTTACAGCAATAGATGGACCTCTGATAATCTGTTGCCATGGTTACCGGCATGTATTCGTTCATTAGTTTATTAAATGAAATTAGTTTTCTGGGAATATATCCAAAATGGTTGGTTTTAGGGCCTTAAAATGCGGATTTCGGGGACCTTTAGGGCCCCCGAGTTTTGTCTCTCACATTGAGGGGCTGAAAATGACATTTGTCTCGTTCTTCTACTACTATTTCAGCATGTATTTTAAGGGGGTATGCCCTCTTTTATGAGGGGTACGGAGAAGGGTTACATTAATGATTAGTGTCGTGCCTCTAATGGATATCTGTACCAAATTTTACGTTGATACACCCAGCCGTTCTCACGTTATAAGGGAACAAAGTTGTCCACAGACAAACAGACAGACCAAAAAAATATTTTCGCGTGCATCCATAATAAAACAGTCTGAAACGCGTAAATAACTCAAATTTCCGTAGAAATTGCGAAAAAACATACAAACTTTAATTTTTATGTATGTAGAGATATACTGCACCGCTCGGTGTTGACCGTGTTTTATTGCACAAATTTAGGTTTTACTCGCTAACCGTTGGAGATACACGAAAAGTGATAAGGACCTTTTGGATAGAAAATTAAGTGTTAAATCTCGTGTATGCATCAAAAGTTTCCTATTTCGTAGCGTTCTCTTTGTTTTTGAAATGGAAATATGAAATTTTTAAACCAAAGGGTATAGTGACGTCACATATGTATTTTTACTCGCTAACCGTTGGAAATACACGAAAAGTGATAAGGACCTTTCGGATAGGAAATTACATTTTGAAGCACGGATGTGCCATCAAATGTTTGCTATTTCTTAGCGTTCTCTTTTTATTTGATATGGAAATATGACATTTTGAAACCAAAGGGAGTAGTGACGTCACTAAAATGGTCGCCATTTTTAATAGTGCAAAATATCGAAATTAAAAGTATCCTAAATGTAAACATGGTAAATCAGCTACATCCATGCAAAATTTCATTTAAATCGGACCAGTGGTTCTTGCGTTATTGAGTAACAGACAGACAGACACACACCATCTCATTTTTATATATTAGTATGATAAGAAATATGTAAGTCTTGATACAAAACCAGCTTGAAGTAGGAGACATCTAAAAAGAAAATGAATATAGAAATGAGAAACGAATACTAGAAACTCAGGAAGGAAAGATACAGGAAGTCATTTTTGAAAGCCTTTGTCTGGAGCGTGGCGTTCGATGGAAGTGAAACTTAGACAATTGGTGCAGCAGAAAAGAGGTGAATTGAAGCATTTGAAATGTGGTGTTACAGGAGAATGAAAAAAAGGAAGCTTGTAGTTTAACGTGACCGTTAATCTCGCGATCATAAGCCACGGGACCTCCGTTTTACGTGGAATCCGAACCACAGGACATGGCATTTCACATCGAAAATCTCACATGCATTGACCGGGAATCGAACCCGGTCCGCCTTGGTGTGAGGCCTACAGCTAGACCGCTGAGCCACCACGCCCCCTACAGGAGAATGAAGAAGATCAGATGGGTAGATAGGGTTACAAACGAAGAGGTATTAAGACGAGTGGTAGAGGAGAGATGTTTCTGGCGACTGCTAATGAAGAGATGAGATAGGTTGGTAGGACACATATTAAGACACCCAGGAATAGAAGGCTTAGTTATGGAAGGAAGGGTTGAGGACAAGAACTGTAGGGGTAGACCAAGGTTAGAATATGTTAAACAGATTGCCTCGGATGTAGGGTGTGGTAGCTATGTAGAGATGAAACTATTAGCTCAGGACATGGAGGCCTGGAGCACTGCATCAAACCAGTCAAAAGACTGAAGACTCAAACTACAACAACAACAGCAACAACCATAGAACACTTAGGTGGACTTAATACTGTATATTGTCCCAAATAAATTAAAGAATTTAAAGTAAAATCAAGAAAACCTGAAGATGCACATTAAATATTTACTGAGGGAAAGCAAACTGAAAATTGGATATATAATTAGGCCTAGTTGATATCCATTATACCAGGTGAATCAGCTGCCTCTAATAATATTGTTTTATGCAGCCCAACTAGCGTTGTTATCAGGAAGGTCGATATTCCTCTACTTGCATCCCGTATGGTATTAATGCACTGCAAATATATCGTACAACGATACTGAACACTATTATTTTACCCTCGATGTGACTACAGAATAAAACATAAATTCAAATCTCAATACTAGTGTTCAAGATCTGATGACAACTTGACGGTCGAGACGCATAATCTTGGTTGGTTCTTTATTTAAGGCGCTGCGAAAACGCGTTCATGTAGCCCCATATACTGTGGATGTGTGTAGAATCTGTCTGGTAACCGGTGTTAATTGTGATGGCTGTATTAGTGTGTGTTATCTGCCATTCAGGTAGAAAGACTGCAGACGATTATTAGTTTTAAGTAGTTCCTACTTTTGCTACCATATGCTACCGTCCACGACTCTTAACTGAGGACGTGGCTACTAAATACCATCGCAGCCAGTACCTGGTGGCGAACGTTGGAACTAATATAGCTTTATCAAACTAACCTACAAATTTTAGCTTCCACAAATGAAGTTAGTGGAAGGTTCTTTATGAAGCCATAAATCTATGACATGGGATCGCTGGCTTTACTTCCCCTAGGAAGGAAGGCATACTGAGGGATTTCTAACGCACTTAAAAAATTCCGACGACTTCGGCCGGGTTTGAACCCGTGAGCTTGAGTATAGAAGCTCAGCATGCTACCAATTACGCCACCGAAGCCGCTTGACGCATAATTTTAAATTGCTCATTATTTATTAGTGATTATAACTAATACGCGTATTTTTTAGTATTGTTAATTTATTTATTTATTTATGTACCGTATTTATTTATATATTTATATCATTATTTATTTATTCGTTAATTCCCCATAAGGAGAGCGTTACAACACAATCAATTTTCATGTTTCATTCTGGACCTTTCTTCTTTTTTCCCAAAAACCTCTCATATACACACTATGTTTCCTCTTTCTCTCCTCTGTCCACCTCTTTGCTGGTTGTCTCTCTTTGGGAGTTTGCTCAAACTTCTGTAGTCTAAGTTTTTCTCTGTATTTGCTCCTGTCCGCGATGTCTTCTGTAGAGATGTTTAGATTCTTAAGGTCTTCCACGGTTTCCTTTACCCAATTGGTTTTTAGTGTGCTATTCGTAACTATATTAAAAATTTTCTTGGTCAGTCTGTCTTCGGTCATCCTATGTATATGTCCATAAAATGTTGCCCTTCTTTTCCTTATGTTGTTTGTAATCGTCTCTGTCTGTTTGTACAGTTCTATTGTCGGTCTCTTCATCCATATTCCCTCTTTCTGAACTGGCCCGTAGATCTTTCTCAGAATTTTTCTCTCTTGTTTTTCTAATTCCTTGATTTTTGTTCGCTCCTTGATTGCTGTCGTTTCTGAAGCGTATAAGGCATCTGGTAAGACTACTGTACGGTAGTGTCGTAATTTGGCATTGATGGAAATACTTTTTTTTATTGTAGTGGTTCCATGTAAGTCGGTATGCTTTCTGCAATTTAGCGATCCTGTCTTCATTGGATGCCAAGTTCAGTCCTGTTTTCTGTATAATCTCTCCTAGATATTTGAAACTTTCCACTTGTGTTATTTTTCCATACTTGTTTTATTTATTCATTTTTTATTTATTTATTTATTTATTCATTTATTTATTTATTTATTCATTCATTTATTTATTTATTTATTTATTTATTTATTACATATATATTGTACTCCCCCCCCCCCTCGTTCATATTGGGCAAATTTGTGTTGACCGACTGAAGAGTTACAATTGATTGAGATAACGAAATTTGTCCTTTTCAACTGGATATTCACATATGGCTGGGATCAGTCCTATGCCAGAGAAGGAACCAAAGAAAGAAAGAAAGAAAGAAAGAAAGAAAGAACGGACATTATCAGATACGTGATATTCCAAGTTCTCTGACAATTTTTTTAAACGATATCCGTATCACTGCTCCCTTCCCGATATTGTTACGGTACAATAGGCTTCTATTTGATTGTGCTCAGGGTATTGAATCCAGCTTAAACAGGCAATCCGCAGCCAATGTTGTTCCATTTTGTTGCTCCTGTGACATGTGGGAACGGGTGGGGGAGTAAGGGCTTATTTTGGTCGGCTGAACAAATAGCCACGGGAAGGAACAACATGACATGGCTCCACAAAATGATACTGCCCTCTTTTGTATCGCTAATTGAATTCAATGTATTTAAATGTCTACTTTATGCTGGATTTTAATGATTTATTTGAACTCACCCCTTTTTTCTGCCACATTCGCTAAATAAATGAACCATTATGTTTAGAGATACATGATTGCTCTCCAAAAATTATTCTATTTAGACAGCTTTACATCTGATGAGCTCAATCGGTGTTAATTTTTATGAGTTTAAATGTGAGCTTTGTAACGTTTAATTTGATATATGCAGATATTATGTGAGTGTGTGTTGGATTCGTTAATGAATTGGGTAACTTCAATGTTCCATTCAGCTTCATTTAGGGGTCCAAGGACATAATGGTTAACAGCCCCATGTAATTAGCGTAATCCTGAATTTCTTCATTGAATGTTAAAGCTATAATCATAATTATTATTATATTCGTTCAGCCCCCTTAAGAGCACATGGAACCATTAAACAGCACTGGAAATCTTCATATTTTTAACTTCTTATTCGCCCGAAATTTCTTCATTCTTTCACTCAGGGACTGCCGTCTTTCTTGTATCCATGAGGTTTGGGGTTTCAAGCTTTCCTCGGATGGATTCTTGGCTGAAAATTTGTGCGTGTTGATTTTTCTCTGTATGTAGTCCTTGTTGTATTCATTGGATCAATGTCGACTTCAGTAAGGCCATTTGTGTATCTACTAGCCAGCGAATTTTGGTTCGTCGGTTCCCATTGATAATAAGAAATATTTTGTTAGTCAGGCGTGAATCATCCATTCGTGTTAAATGTCCATAAAATTTCATACGCGGTTTGCATGCGACTGAAGAGAATCGTTCAGTTAATGCATAGAGTTCTTCCGAGCATTTTCGCATCCATATACCCTCTTGAAACTTGGGCCCGAATATCTTCCTTAGTATTGTGGGGTTTGAAGACATTTTTCAGTGTTGCCTTAGTAAACAAAAGTTTGGTGCTTGTCAGTCTCCTGTAATTTTTTTCAGGATTAGTGCATAACTAATACAAACCTATGTTTGACAGTAACCTGTGGGTTATTCCCTGAACCAGTTAGAAAAACCAACCAGTCATATCAATTTTCGAAGCCATGTCCTAAACGTTTTCATCCGTTAGTGCAGACACCTTAATAACTAGGGTTATCAAATAGTACATGAGTTTGATAATAGAGAGCCTTGAAGGCATTTTTAAGTGTTGCCTTATTCACAATTGATATTGTATGTTTTCAGTCAGTCAACACAATACCATAATTCAGATTTGTGAAAAATAACCCTGAAAAATATTACAAGATATTCTTGTTACCTTTGGGGGAAAATTCCTGCACCCCAGCTTCTCTGAAAATTGCAGTAGTTAAAAGGGACGGAAAACAAATAACCTTTATACCTTTAACATTCAATGAGGAAATTAAAGTTTACATCAATTACAGGGGGGCTGTTAATCATTATGCCCTTGGACACCTAAATGAAGCTGAGTCGAACATTGAAGTTGACCAGTTAAAAAATTCATTAACGAATCCAACCCACACTCACATATTATCTGCATGTATCCAATTAAACGTTACAAAGCTCACATTTAAACTCATAAAAATTAACACTGATTGAGCTCATCTGATGTAAAGTTGTCTAAATAGAATTATTTTCGGACAACGATCATGTATCTCTAAACATCATGGTTCATTTATTTAGCGAATGTGGCAAAAACTTCACAAATTTTTAGTAATAACTCCCCGTCAATGTCATAGTGAATTTTTGTTGTAAATCTTCCTCCTAGTATGGTACCCAGCATTCTAGACTGTCACTTCTGAGGTTCGGGTTCAATTCTGGTTCAGGCAAGAAATTCAATTTTAGTCTAGAACTTCTTCAACATATCATGTGACTTCCTGGGAGGCCAAGTGCAGGTGTTTCAAGTGAACGCCCGTAGGCGACCTACGTGTCTGAATGGTGAAGACGTCACATACACCCAGTACCCGGGCCAGGGGAGTCAACTCCAGGAGATGAAAATCACCGATGGGCCGGCCGGGAATCAAACCCGGGACCCTGTTGGCCAAAGCCTAGCGCACTTACCAATTCGCCATGGGGACGGAGAGTCTGGAACTGAAACTGGACATTATCAGACTCGTGCGTGTGAGAGAATTGAGCTCGAATCACATCTCATCCATCTTAGAAATGGTTTTACGAGAATCTACTCCTAGAAAATACCTGGATAGTTACTAACTGAAGACCACGGCCACCTACTTCCATATCCTAGTCTCATTTACAAATGCACACACGATTTCTGACACCACAATAAGACAGGTTACCATACAAGATTGTTGTTGTTGTCGTCTCATTTTGGGGCCTTGTGACATCGTAGTCATGTGTGTGGTTAATTCAGGATGATAACTTGTGTTATTGTGATGGCTGCACTATTGCGTGTATTTTTAATTCGGGCTAGGATTTTGGAAGGAGGTGACCGTGGCCTTAAGTGACGTACCATGCTGGCATTCGCCTGTGGTAGAAGAGGACAAACCACGGAAAAACCGTTCTAGGATGGCTGAGGAGGGAATCGAACCCACTCCTCCTTAGTTTTGCCTCATGAGAAATACATTTCTTATTACATTTATGTTGACCTCGGTTGGTCATCTAGCCCCGTTTACTTCGGGTGTATTAGTGTGTGTTATCTGTAATTCAGGTCAAGACTACAGACGATCAATTACAAGTAGTTCCTACTTTTGCTACCAAATGCTACCGTCAACGACACCTAGTTGTGAACTTGGCTACTAGATGCCACCGCAACCGGCATCTGTCGGCGGACATGGGAACTTAATAGAGCTTGAATCGAATCTAACATACAAATTTAGCTTCACAGAATTGTACTTAGTGGAAGGTTCCTTTACATGCCATAAATCTATGACATGGGTCCGACGTCTTTACTTCCCCTCCGAAGGAAGGCAAACTGAGAGATTTTTAACGCTCTCAAAAAATCCGACTACTTCGGCCGGGTTTTAACAAAATGTTGACTTCAATCAGACAAGAATAAAATTTCATGGTAGAGCAGGGAATCGAACTCGGGCCTCCGAACTGATAGCTAGAAATGCTAGTCACCCCACCAGCAGACGCACACGCACAAGTATACTGTGCTAAATGCCTAATATATAAAAATAATAACGTAATGATATCGTATGGCCTCGGGTGCGGGGCGCATACTTTGTTATTTGCACCCAGAGGGCAGCTTGCATGTCAATTTCGTCGCTCCTTGGAGCGCTATGAAAGTCAAGGAGGTCAAATATCTAAGCTCCTTGATACTATAGCGCTTTCTAGTTGAGAAAGGAGGGACTTTGTGTTGGTGGAAACCCCCGAGATTAATTTTGCCATTATGAACACGGGCTGCTGAATTCAAACGGGTTCTTTAACATGCCAACAATGTATGACATGCATGTCGTGATTTTTGCCCAATATGTATCGCAAATCCCTAATTTAATTAATAACAACAACAACAATACGAAAGTAATATTTCCAGCAATATCTTAAAAGAATGTTTCCTTACGTTATCCAGAGTAAGGTCCCTCTAGCAGAAATCACTAATGTTCTAATACAACTGTAGCTGTCTATTAAATATTGTGGGTTATTTTTGAACTCATACGCGTCATATACGTGTATGGGACAGGCGTCATGTAGGCACAGTTCTGTTCGCATCAAGCAAGGGTAGGAACCTGTCACGACCGCACGAGAAATCTGTTGATAAAATCTCATTTCGTATTTTGTCGATTCCTTCCGCTAGGATGGAAATAGCTTTGGCAGACGCTGTGCAAAGGAAATGAAACCAGGATGAACGAAAGGCAGTATGACGTTTAATAGTGTTGGGGGGAACGTCATCTTGGACACCTGACATTCCCAGATCTGCACAAAGCATCAAATTAAGAGTGGAAAGGAAATCAAATGGTGAATTTCCTACTGTGTCACTTATTCTTCTCTTAAGGTCAACCATGGCAGAATTTTTTGTCAAATACCATTACATAAAGCCTACCGACAGCAGTGGCTACGCTGGCTAAATCGCAGCGATCAGTCTTGGGGCCAAACTCTCTGTTGACTCGGTAGGCACGTGGGTTGGAGCCCCATCGTCCGACGTCCTTGAATGGTTTTCCGTGGTTTCCCCATTTTCAACACCAGGCAAATGCTGGGACGGTGCCTTCTGACAGGCCACGGCCACTTCCTTCCACATCCTTACCCAGTTTCATTCATCTTCATCATTGCATCTCTCATCCCGACGGGCAGGTTGCCCATGGGCGTCGACTAGGAAGACCTGCACTTGGCCTCTCAGGCGGCCACACGAAAAAAATAACAGAAAGCCTTGCAGCCAATTGTCAGAGTTGTCTTGTTAACAATTGAATGGTAAATTTCATTCAATCAATCAATCAATCAATCAATCATCATTTACTGTACTCAACAGGCCATGAAGACCCATGACAGAAAACAGAGATTATTTTTATTTTTTATTTTATTTGTCTAGAAAAAGATTCCCGAGAGCAGAGCTCTGTCGTGGGAAACAGTACATAGTTCTTTACATAGATGAAGGACTAACTATACATATGCTAAATTTATACATTGAGAGTACAGTATACAAATAAGCAATTGAAGTGTATTCAAAAAAAAGGAAGCTTGTAGTTTAACGTGACCGTTAATCTTGAGATCATGAGCCACGGGACCTCCTTTTTACGTGGAATCCGAACCACAGGACATGGCATTTCACTTCAAAAATCTCACATGCATTGACCGGGAATCGAACCCGGACCGCCTTGGTGAGAGGCATACAGCTAGACCGCTGAGCCACCACGCCCCCTGAAGTGTATTCAAAGCGACGCTTTTGACACAGTACATGACCAAGGATAAAGCGGTATAATATAATTGGAGAAATGAGAATATAAGCAAAATGAGCATGCTTTGAAGTTATGAGTCAATTAGTGTTGATAAACATAAAAGATAAAGATTATTTGGAAGAATTTGGTATCACAAGAGTAAGTTATTATACATTAAGAGTAAATTATTATACATTCAGAGTCAGCAAATAGTACTTTTTCAACTTTACACGAAATGGCCCAATTTGAGAGATTCTTGCTAGATCAAGTGGTACCAGGTTGTACACTGAGATGAGCGAGTGCTGCAGTGCATTAACTCCAAATGTAGTCGTTCTATTGCTGACTACATGTAACTTATTTTTTTGTCTTGTGCAGTGCATGTGAATTTCAATAACGAAAGAGAATGTAGTGTTTGTGGTCATGAGACTATGCATAAATAAATATAAATAATTAAAGTAGAGTTGAAAGATACAAGCAGTTTCAACGGCAATATATTCGTTTCAGTGTACATTCTACAGCGAGGGTATAAACGATGGAATCCATACATTGATCTTAGAGCCCTGTTTTGTAGAACCTCAAGATTATTCAATTTAGTTTGTGAGGCTCTTCCCCAGATGAAACATAGGTATGAGAGCCGAGATTGAATCATTGCGAAGTATATTACACGTAGTGTCTGTGTTGTTACATAACACTTGATTTTAGCAAAGATTCCAAAGATTCAACCTTACATTACGAATGATATACAGCACAAAAGATATTTCATGAAATAACAATGAAGAAAATAACAAAATAAAATCAGAGGTTCAATCACGAGAGGCATGTTTCTGGATACAATTTCAAATATACAAGGCGCAATTGATATACTTGAAGTCCGTTACACTGGTGAAAGTAGAGACTAGCTTCCTAGGTAAAAAAAAAAAAAAGTATGTCACCTATCTTTAAATTGAAAATTAAACATTTTTCAGAAACTGTTCAAGCAGAATGTGCAATATAAGAGAGGTAGGTTTGGGGAAGCGGGTGTTAGTGCGAGGCGTGGCGAGAGAGGGGCGAGAAGTTGTTTCGTGATCGGAGCATTGACTACCTGTGTGGAGGAGAGTGTGTCAGCTGGCATTTGTAGCACCACTAACGCACACCTAGCAGCGGCCTTGAACCTTACTACTGTCGACCAAAGTATTATGTGCACTCGCGTTTGAAGGTTGTTTGTGAAGTAACCAATAGACCTACATAAAATCCAATAACATCATCATTTTCGTCGTTCCATTTTACGTTAGTTCGTGTAGGTTTGGAATTTTTAATTTATATTTTAATATTTTTTAACGCAGTTGGAACACAAAAAGTGCCTGTTCCTAAGCGTGTTTCAACCACGCGTCACATACAAGAATTAATATCTCAAAAACCCGTCATCAGATCGAATCCACATTTTAACAAAATATACATTGGAATGTTTTATAACTGGTTTATTAATTTCAATTTCAAAATTTTGTGAGTCCAAGAAACACAGTTGTTATCATTTTTGTAAGATAACTTTTTCTCGGCTCAGGGTAGTTGGAAAATGTAGTTCTTGGTCTCGTTGTAATCCTTATACATCAAATACTGTGAAATACGTGAAATACTGTGAAATACGTAAATTAATTCACTTATTTTATATCGGTTTGTATTTGTACGGGAAGATAAGGCATGGTTCAGCAGCTAGCCGATACGGGGAAAGCTGTCCAGCGTTGCCGAGATGGAGCCCATCAATTCCGAGCAAGGTGCACCATGACGCGTTGAGCTGTTGACAGGCTAGGTTTGTGCCATTGGAAAACACGGCGAGGTCAGATTCTGGTCATCATTCCACAGCGTTGGAGAGGACGCTGGCGGGGATAAATCACCTGTGCTACTGAGGGGAACGCAGTGTATTCCCTTTACCAAGACATTGACCGACGATTTTTGTGATTTAATTCCACCTACACTAATTAAGATACGACTGAATTTCATGAAGATATTTGCTTAGAATACCATCTTCTATCGCCATTGTAACGGACTTCACATATATAATTTACATCCTGTATATTGCAGATGCTGTTCCACCTCTTTCTATCTGTAGCATCACCAACGGAAACTTAAGATTTTATATCTTCGAATGTGACCATCACCCTATCTCTCCACCTAAGTAGACCTTGGACGGCCTATTGGGCGTTTGCCAATCAGCCGGGAGTTTAAAAAATTACAGTCAGTCTGAAAGACTAGACGTTATATCATTTCAAATGACGCATGCTACAAATGCTACTCATGTTAGAAAGGCTCAGGAGGGCTCTTTCAACAGACTCCATTGCCCATTAACTTAGGCTTCCCGCACAGGCACCTCGTTAAGTGTCATCCTGTAATTTGCTCTGACATCCTGCACACCTCTTTAGGAGGCACCCTGTATTCTTATCTGGCATCTTGTATATCTCTTTAGAAGTCACCCTGTATTGTTGTGTGGCATCTTGTACACCTCTTTAGGAGACACCCTGTAATTTTGTCTGACATCTTGTGCACCTCTTTAGGAGTCACCCTGTATTCTTCTCTGCCATCTTGTGCACCTGTTTAAGAGTCACCTTGTATTCTTATCTGGCATCTTGTATATCTCTTTAGGAGTCACCCTGTATTCTTGTGTGACATCTTGTACACCTTTTAGGAGTTACCCTGTAATCTTGTCTGACATCTTGTGCACCTCTTTAGGGGTCACCCTGTATTCTTCTCTGCCATCTTGTACACCTCATTAAGAGTCACATTGTATTCTTATCTGGCATCTTGTATATATCTTTATGAGTCACCCTGTATTCTTATCTGGCATCTTGTACTGTATTTTGCTCTGAAATCCTGCACACCTCTTTAGGAGGCACCCTGTATTCTTGTCTGACATCTTGTGCACCTATTTAGGAGTCACCCTGTATTCTTCTCTGCCATTTTGTACACCTCTTTAAGAGTCACCTTGTATTCTTATCTGGCATATTGTATATCTCTTTAGGAGTCACCCTGTATTGTTATCTGGCATCTTGTACTCTATTTTGCTCTGACATCCAGTCCAAAATCTACTTCCTTTTCTTAATCATCTTCCCTTGGTGGGTGGGTTATTCCTTAGCAAATAAACTACCCAAAATTTGGTCCAAGAAACCCGGGAGAGTCCATTTGTCATTTTTCTGTTTGGCAATACTTTGCAAATTATTAATATCTGCTTTGAATCTTTCAGCTATAACCACATCGTGCAAAGCCTGTGAAGGGGAAAGAGGCCACTCCTGTCTCCTTTGGTGTGTCCCGTTCTTTCAACTTATTTGCTGCTGCCAGCTTGACAGCATTTCCAAGGTTCCACAGTTTCGTGAGTTACATTTTCATCTATCTTCTTTAACATGACTCCTACTGATAAGGATAAGGATGAAAAACTTACTTCTAAACGAGCATCCTATAAAGGGCAAATTACCCGATTCAGAAAGTACAGAAAATAATTAGATCCCTCAGAAGCGCAATTAGACTTGTTGAAACATCGTGTAAGGGATTTTGAACGTTCTTATGAAAATTATTGCAACATTCAAACTGAAATTGAAACTTGTATGCTCAATCAAACCAAAGATCGAGTTGAAGTAGAAAACCAATATTACGGAGGCATAGCTTCTGCTTTCAAAATAATACGCCAACTCGAAGAGGAGCAGAAAAAGGACGCTTCTGTTCTTGGTTCCCTTCACGAACCACATACTTCTTTCCGTGAGGGTACTCACAAGCCCAAACCAATTTTACCGAAAATTGATTTACCCCATTTTTCTGGAGATGAATCTACATGGGATTCTTTCTATGAATTATTTTGCTCCCTTGTTCATGACAATGAAGACATTCAAGTCATTTACAAGTTTCATTACTTGAGATCTATCCTCCGAGGTCAAGCTTTGCAGTTGGTCGAAGCACTTCATCTGCGTGCCGAAAATTACCCCATTGCCTTTAACTTATTAAAAGAAAGATATGGAAATTAACGGTTACGTATTCAACGCCATATAAAGGCTCTATTCAATCTACCTGCGTCACAGCACAATGACGTCACTAGTTTACGTACTCTAGTTGACACTACACAACTTCACGTTAAGGCTTTGTCCCAACTAGATCAACCCACTGAACACTGGGATACTTTCCTAATACATTTAGTGGTTTCTAAAGTTGATGCTGCTACCCTCAAAGCTTGGGAAATTGAACTTTCTAAAGAAGACGACTATTCTTACGAGCATTTAGTCACTTTCATAAATGCCAGATGCCAACTCTTAACCGCTCTAGCCAATCACAGTGAACCCCCATCTCCTAGTTCTAAGTTTGAATTAATGTCCATCAAACCTAAAAGCGAACGCTTAGCGTCTAATACCCAAAAACCCGGGTCCAGCTCATCTAAATTTAAATCAAACACTACTGGTTACCCAACTAGGTCTAGTGAACGTCGTGTTGCTAGCTCTATGGTTTTAAACACTCAAAGCGAACCTCGCAAGAGTTTAAACGAACCTTTAAAGTGCATACTTTGTAAAGATCCCCATGCCCTATACCTCTGTAAGTCCTTTAAAGAAATGTCAGTCGACGACAGAAGAAAATTAGTTTCCCAGAATTAACATTGCTTCAATTGCCTAGCGCCTACTCATTCTGCTTCTAATTGTAAGTCCACAAGACTTTGCTACCATTGTGAAAAGGCTCATCATACTTTGCTACATCGTCATGATCAGGCAAGGTCATCGACAGCATCTACTCCTCCGAAAAATGATAGTGCTAACAGTTCTAATGCTTCATCATATATTCAAAATGCCAAGTCCATTCGCAGTGCTCAAGTATTGTTGTCTACTGTCCAAATCGAAGTTCAGGATAATTTTGGCAACTGGGTTCGTGCACGCGGTCTTCTAGATTCAGCGGCAACTCATGATTTTGTGTCTAATTCCTTAATTAGAAAACTAGGCCTACCTGTAAACCCCACTTCTATCAATGTGTCGGGCATCAACAGCTCAAAATCGCAAGCTTTACAATTCTCGAAGCTAACCATAAGAGATATTTGTCATAGAAACAACTTCTACTGTATATTCTTTGTACGATGATTTTTTGGCTCTATTGAAACTATAAGGGCGTCAAAAGATTGCGCTCTCAACATTGCAAAATACTGCTGGCCATGACTGAAAAATTGATGAGGCAAATTGAGACCTATACGTTCCAGAGTTTTCCCTTGAGCTTCATTGATTGTGACAGAGTATGCCAAATAAATTGGAAAATATTGCCTCTTAAAACAAAATGATAGTGTTTTATCGGATGCTGTTAAATCAAGTAGAAGGATTAGACCTCTCTGCCTAATTTTAACTGCACTTATTATTTCCAAATCCAAGCAATATGGTTGCATTTAGGAGCCCTTGGGAAACGTTCAGATTTCTAAGCAGCATAACGGTTCAAGCGTTTGGAATATGTGGAGGCAAGTCATTTATTTCCAAGGAATTCAAGAACTCTGAGGAGTCTAATAAAACTGGCCGCAAACCGTCACATATAATTTTGGAATATAACGAAGAAATGCGATGAAGTGCACCTCCATACATCTTAGAACAATGTGGACCGTATGGGTGTGGCACAGTAACATTGGCACCAAATGAAACGAAGGACATAGCATTGTACTGCCGATTAGTCTCTCTGAAATTCCTTGAGATATCATCTCCAGTGAAAAATAATTGTTGCAGCATGTCAAATGTTTTATATTTAGTCAGATTAATTTTACATTACAACAGCAAAGGTCAAAGTAACCAAGTGAAGATTTCTCTCAAGAGAAATACAGTGCAGAACAATGTTTAAATTTGTTCGTCAAGGACCCTACAGTGTAACGGTATAGTATCTGGAATTGTACCTGAAATGCCGTATTCATATTGGAGTTTAAAAGTGGCTTCGTATTTTTCTCCGATTTCCCACTTGTTTGCGGCTAATGTTCTATTTCGTAAAATGGGTTTATTTATAGCAGCATTTCTCCCCAAATTAACGTCATAGCTTATTAAATAACACTATAGTGGCCTGCATCAACGCAGCTGCCAAATATTAAATAGCAAATAATAACTTACTTCCATTGCCAAAATCAACTGCGTGGTTAGACTCATTGTTATGTACTCTAAAAAAATAATCAATAAACAACAATATTCACTTATACAACTAAGTTCAGAGACTTCCATTCTCAAGTTGGTTGCTGATGAGAATGCGATGAGACTGATCGCCAATAATAAAATCCTTGCAATTTTTGCAATTTGCTTGCAAACGCAACTCAGGATGACGAACTTCATTTTGAAATAAACAGAATGAAACTGCTCTAAATAATCAATTTCCATCACCTGTTGAAGGTACAATACTTTGCATTTCCATGACAGTAAATTATGCAAGGGAGCATAGAATCACTTCGCCACTACTGGAATGAGCATGGACTCACTTCGCCAGCCACCGTAATGGAGGGAGTTTTAGAATTATATGTTCAGTGTTTTTCAAAGATCGTATTAACACAGGGAAGCCCAGTCTTAAGGCTACATTCTGAGCTATCGCCCCAGATTCCAGGTTCGATCCCTGCTCTGCCAAGAAATTTAATTCTGGTCTGAGGGCTGGAACGGGGCGCACTCTTGAGGCAAACCTAAGAAGAACAAAATTTTATTCCCATCTCAACAACCTTGGATGTGGTTTTCCGTGGTTTCCCACTTCCACTCCAGGCAAATACCGGGATAGTTCCTAACTTAAAGCCTCAGTCGTCAACTCTCCATTCCCCATACTAATTACAAATGCACACATCAATACAGCCATCACATTAACACAGGTTATCAGAGAAAGGTTTACACTCACACACCAAAGTAGACGGGGCTGAGTGACCACGATGTCTGAGTCCATCAAATGAATTATGTTCGACAATTTTCTCTCAAGGCGAAGCGATTGTGCCGATATTTATATAATAATTTAAAAGTATCTGGGAACGTAAATCATGGAGAATTCCTTACCTTACGGGAATAATAAACGTAGCCTAACATATGTTTAGACAATGTAATACCAATTGCAAGATAGAATAATTGGGAAATAGAATTACATGTCTGAGGTGGGAATCAAACTCCTTCGACGATGCATAATCAATTTCGTTGTCCACAATGTTAGCCGCTGAGCCACCCAGACAACGAAATTAGAGTGCAATATTAAGAGACGTAAACAACAAACGCACTTAACTGCCAGTTACAGTTCATCAATATTTCCCTTATTTCATGATTCTCAACTCCCTATTCCCCTTACTAATTACAAATGCACACATCAATACAGCCATCACATTAACACAGGTTATCAGAGAAAGGTTTACACTCACACACCAAAGTAGACAGGGCTGAGTGACCACGATGTCTGAGTCCATCAAATGAATTATGTTCGACAATTTTCTCTCAAGGCTAAGCGATTGTGCCGATTTTCATTTTCAATTTAAAAGTATCTGGCAACGTAAATCATGGAGAATTTCTTACCTTACGGGAATAATAAACGTAACATATGTTTAGACAATGTAATACCAATTGCAAGATAGAATAATTGGGAAATAAAATTACATGTCTGAGGTGGGAATCAAACTCCTTCGACGATGCATAATCAATTTCGTTGTCCACAATGTTAGCCGCTGAGCCACCCAGACAACGAAATTAGAGTGCAATATTAAGTGACGTAAACAACAAACGCACTCAACTGCCAGTTACAGTTCATCAATATTTCCCTTATTTCATGATTCTATTCCAGTATATATCGGGATACAACATAAGCGATATTTCCCTTTTCAATTCTCATAAACAAAGATCACACTACGATACGGTGGATCTTTTATCCGCCATTTCTCTCATGAAGAAACGCAATTGTGGCAACGCGCAATTGCCACATATATTACCTTTTTCTTTAAACATATAAAAATATACCGTAACATATATTTTCCTTTTAAAGACACACTGCAAATCTGCATGCCAAGAGCTTTCGTTAGAATGCCATACGAAGCCAATCGGTTAAGTCGTTTTCAAAATCTCGTGTGTACAAAAAATACCTTAGTGTTTTAAATATATATAGATGGCAACAGAGAATTCGTTACTTTACAGGAATGATAAAAGTGAAATATGTTTCTACACTGTAATACCAATCGTAGGAAGGAAGAAAACAAAAAAAAACATATCCGAGGTGGGAATCGAACCCTCTCGACCATGCAAAGGATGGGAACAGAGAATTCGTTACTCTACGGGAATGAAAAAGTGAAATATATCTCTACAATGTAATACCAATCGTAGGAAGGAAGAAAATGAAAATTAAAAAAAACGTATCCGAGGTGGGAATCGAACCCTCTCGACCATGCAAAGGATGGCAACAGAGAATTCGTTACTTTACGGGAATGATAAAAGTGAAATATGTTTCTACAATGTAATACCAATCGTAGGAAGTAAGAAAACGAAAATAAAAAAAACATAACCGAGGTGGGAATCGAACCCTCTCGATGGGAACAGAGAATTCGTTACTTGACGGGAATGATAAAAGTGAAATATGTTTCTACAATGCAATACCAATCGTAGGAAGGAAGAAAACGAAAATAAAAAAACATATCCGAAGTGGGATCGAACCCTCTCGATCATGCATAATACAAATATCTGGGCAGTAACCTTATCCCCTTGGCCAACCAGGCAACTATGTGACAGTGCAGTATTAAGCTATCTAACCAGTATACACACTCAACCTGCACTTTATGTCCTTCAATTCGTGGTTTATTTAATATAATTCTATTTCAATGCATATTGTAAAAACATAACTAACATTATTGCAGACCCTTTTTGATTCTCATAAACAAAGATCTCAGTTAGACGCGACCGGAATCGCCATTTTCCTTGTTGAGAAAGGCCATTGTGCGCATGCGCGGGAGTGTCAAATATTACATATTTCTTTAATCATTTAAAAATATACCGTAACATATATTTTTCTTTTAAAGAAACTCTGCAAATCTGCATGCCAAGAGCTTTCTACAATGCAATACCAATCGTAGGAAGGAAGAAAATGAAAATAAAAAAACATATCCGAGGTGGGAACCGAACCCTCTCGATCATGCATAATACAAATTTCAGGCCAGTAACCTTATCCCCTTGGCCAACCAGACAACTATGTGACACTGCAGTATTAAGCTATCTAACCAGTATACACACTCAACCTGCAGTTTATGTCTTTCAATTCGTGGTTTATTTAATATAATTCTATTTCAATGCACATTGTAAAAACATAACTAACATTATTGGAGATCCTTTTTAATTCTCATGAACAAAGATCTCAGTTAGACGCGACCGGAATCGCCATTTTCCTTGTTGAGAAAGGCCATTGTGCGCATGCGCGGGAGTGACAAATATTACATATTTCATTAATCATTTAAAAATATACCGTAACATATATTTTCCTTTTAAAGAAACTCTGCAAATCTGCATGCCAAGAGCTTTCGTTAGAATGTCTTACGAAGCCAATCGGTTAAGTGGTTTTCACAATCTCGTGTGTACAAAAAACAGCTTAGTGTTTTAAATATATAGATGTTTTAAATGGCAACAGAGAATTCGTTACTTTACAGGAATGATAAAAGTGAAATATGTTTCTACACTGTAATACCAATCGTAGGAAGGAAGAAAACAAAAAAAAAACATATCCGAGGTGGGAATCGAACCCTCTCGACCATGCAAAAGATGGCAAAAGAGAATTCGTTACTTTACGGGAATGATAAAAGTGAAATATGTTTCTACAATGTAATACCAATCGTAGAATGGAAGAAAACGAAAATAAAAAAAACATAACCGAGGTGGGAATCGAACCCTCTCGATGGGAACAGAGAATTCGTTACTTGACGGAAATGATAAAAGTGAAATATGTTTCTACAATGTAATACCAATCGTAGAATGGAAGAAAACGAAAATAAAAAAACATAACCGAGGTGGGAATCGAACCCTCTCGATGGGAACAGAGAATTCGTTACTTGACGGGAATGATAAAAGTGAAATATGTTTCTACAATGCAATACCAATCGTAGGAAGGAAGAAAACGAAAATTAAAAAAACATATCCGAAGTGGGAATCGAACCCTCTCGATCATGCATAATACAAATCTCTGGGCAGTAACCTTATCCCCTTGGCTATCCAGACAACTGTGTGACTTTGCAGTATTAAGCTATCTAACCAGTATACACACTCAACCTGCAGTTTATGTCCTTCAATTCGTGGTTTATTTAATATAATTCTATTTCAATGCATATTGTAAAAACATAACTAACATATTGGAGACCCTTTTTAATTCTCATAAGCAAAGATCTCAGTTAGACGCGACCGGAATCGCCATTTTCCTTGTTGAGAAAGGCCATTGTGCGCATGCGCGGGAGTGTCAAATATTACATATTTCTTTAATCATTTAAAAATATACCGTAACATATATTTTCCTTTTAAAGAAACTCTGCAAAGCTGCATGCCAAGAGCTTTCTACAATGCAATACCAATCGTAGGAAGGAAGAAAACGAAAATAAAAAAACATATCCGAGGTGGGAATCGAACCCTCTCGATCATGCATAATACAAATTTCTGGCCAGTAAGCTTATCCCCTTGGCCAACCAGACAACTATGTGATATTGCAGTATTAAGCTATCTAACCAGTATACACACTCAACCTGCAGTTTATGTCCTTCAATTCGTGGTTTATTTAATATAATTCTATTTCAATGCATATTGTAAAAACATAACTAACATTATTGGAGATCCTTTTTAATTCTCATGAACAAAGATCTCAGTTAGACGCGACCGGAATCGCCATTTTCCTTGTTGAGAAAGGCCATTGTGCGCATGCGCGGGAGTGTCAAATATTACATATTTCTTTAATCATTTAAAAATATACCGTAACATATATTTTCCTTTTAAAGAAACTCTGCAAATCTGCATGCCAAGAGCTTTCGTTAGAATGTCTTACGAAGCCAATCGGTTAAGTCGTTTTCACAATCTCGTGTGTACAAAAAACAGCTTAGTGTTTTAAATATATAGATTGTCTCATTCTCAATAGCATTGGAGAAGATACTCCCAGTCACTCTGTGGATATTTCAGGGTTAAATATTCCCTCGCATTTAAGGCTAGCCGATCCTTTGTTCAACATGCAAAACCCTACTGACATACTCTTTAGTGCCAATGTTTTCTGGAATTGCCTTCGCAAACAGGTTCGCAAGCTATCCTCAAACGTGGTCGCCAGAGACACTAACTTTGGATGGATCGTCACAGGTCAACTTCCCCATTATTCTCCCCAACCTGCATCGCAATGTTACTTCTCCAATACTGACCTGGAACAGTTCTGGAGGCTTGAAAATGTTGAACCTCCTAAAGTAACCTCTTCAGAAAATGAATTCTGTGAGCAACTTTTTTTGAACACCACCACTCGTTCTTCTGATGGCCGGTGTTGTTGTTGTTTGAGTCTTCAGTCTTTTGACTGGTTTGATGCAGCTCTCCATGCCTCCCTGTCCTGAGCTAATCGTTTCATCTCTACAAAGCTACCACACCCTACATCCGAGGCAATCTGTTTAACATATTCTAACCTTGGTCTACCCCTACAGTTCTTGTCCTCGACCCTTCCTTCCATAACTAAGCTTGCTATTCCTGGGTGTCTTAGTATGTGTCCTACCAACCTATCTCTTCTCTTCATTAGCAGTCGCCAGAAACATCTCTCCTCTCCCACTCGTCTTAATACCTCTTTGTTTGTAACCCTATCTACCCATCTGACCTTCATCATTCTCCTGTAACACCACATTTCAAATGCTTCAATTCTCCTCTTTTCTGCTGCACCAATAGTCCAAGTTTCACTTCCATAGAGCGCCACGCTCCAGACAAAGGCTTTCAAAAATGACTTCCTAATACCTAAATCTATATTCGATGTCAGCAGATTCCTTTTTTGTAGAAATGCTTTTCTTGCCTGAGCCAACCTACTTTTTATATCCTCTTTGCTTCGTCCATCACTGGTTATTCTGCTTCCTAAGTAACAGAAAGCTCCTACTTCCTTCAGCTTTTCACCTGCCAATTTGATCTCCATAGAGGTTTCTGATTTATTTCGGCTGCATTCCAGTATTTTTGTTTTACATTTATTAATTTTCATCATGAATTCTTTCCGTAAGACGGAATCCATACCATTCAAAAACTCATTCAAATCCTCAGGCTTGTTGGCCAAGATGACGATGTCATCAGCAAATCTCAGAGTTGAAATTATTTCTCCTTGAATCTTCACTCCCACTTTAAAATTTTCTCTAATTTCCTCCATTGCTTGTTCAATGTAAAGATTGAAAAGTATGGGTGATAAGTTGCAGCCTTGCCTTACACCTTTCTGAATACCAGCTTCTCTCTCATGTCCTTCAACTCGAATGACTGCTGTCTGGTTTCTGTATAGATTGTATATCACCCTCCTATCCCTGTACTTTATTCCAATCGATTTCAAAATGTCAAACAATTTAGTCCAATCAACGTTATCAAAAGCCTTTTCTAAGTCTACAAAAGCCATGAACGTTCTCTTATCTTTCCTTATTCTACCTTCCAAAATCAGCCTAAGACTTAGTACAGCTTCCCTTGTTCCTACATTTCTCCTGAAACCAAACTGGTCTTCACCCAACTCCGTTTCTATCTGGCTCTCAATCCTCTTGTAAATTATTCTAGAAAGGATCTTTGAAGCATGAGTAATCAAGCTGATTGTACGGTAATCTTCACATCTGTCAGCTCCCACTTTCTTTGGTATAGGGATGATTACATTCTTCTTGAAATCAGGGGGTACCTCACCTGTCTCATAAATCCTACACACCAAGTGAAATAACCTGATCAGACCTTCCTCTCCTATGCAGCGTAGCAACTCAATCGGTAAATCATCTATGCCTGGTGCTTTGTTCCTGCTTAAGTCTTCCAAAGCTCTATCAAATTCTGATCTCAATATTAAATCTCCTTTCGCATCCTCATCAATTTCCTCCTCCCTTTCCATTACATGATTCTCAATCTCCTTTCCCTTATACAAACTCTCTATGTAAGCTTTCCATCTCTCAACCTTTTCTTCCCTATCTGTTAGAGGCTTTCCATTTGTGTCCTTAATATTACAGCACTTAGTCTTCTTTTCCCCAAAAGTATTCTTAATCCTTCGATAAGCTGTGTCTACTTTTCCTAATTTCAGACAATTTTCTATACCAGCACATTTCTCTTTCAACCATTCTTCTTTCGCTTCCTTGCACTTCTTGTTAACCTCATTTCTCAGACGTCTGTATTCTGCTTTCCCCTTTTCATCTCTTACATTCTTGTGCTTCCGCCTTTCATCCATCAATTCGAGTATATCCTGAGTGATCCACGGTTTTCTACCTATTCTTTCTTTCCTACCAATGTTTTCTTCTGCGGATTTTGTTATTTCATTCCTCAAAAGTGCCCATTCGTCTGCAATTGAAGTTTGTTTAGGGCTTTTCATTAGTCCTTCCTTTATACTCTTCTTGAATCTTTCGTTTACATCCTTCTCTTTCAGTCTGTCTATTGCCCACCTTTTTGGCTTTTGACTTTTCTTCAGTTTCTTCAACTTTAATCTGCATTTCATTACAACCAGATTGTGGTCAGAGTTTATGTCAGCACCAGGATATGTTTTACAATCCAAAATCTGGTTTCGAAACCTCTGCTTGACCATAATGAAGTCGATTTGGTAACGCCCTCTATCTCCTGGTCTCATCCATGTGTATATTCTTCTATTGTGGTTATTGAATAAGGTGTTAGCTATGACAAACTCATGCTCAGTGCAGAATTCTACCAGCCTGCTTCCTCGATCATTCCTTTCACCTAATCCGAAATCTCCTACTATCTTCCCTTCTCTCCCTTTTCCTACCACAGCATTCCAATCTCCCATTACTATAACATTTTCATCACCCTTGATATACCTCAGAATTTCGTCTATTTCATCGTAGACCTTTTCAACATCCTCATCATCAGCTTGTCTGGTAGGCATATAGACTTGTACCACTGTGGTGCAGGTAGGTTTAGTATTTATTTTTGCTACAATAATCCGTTCACTATATTGCTCATAATATTCCACCCGCTGTCCAAGTTTCCTACTCAATATGAGGCCAACCCCTGCTTGGCCATTGTTTGATTTAGTGCTAATGACCCTATAGTCTCCTGACCAATAGTCCTGTTCTTCCCGCCAGCGCATTTCACTAATCCCAACCAAATCCAACCTCAACCTATCCATTTCCCTTTCTAAGTTTTCTAACCTTCCATTTCCTAGCAGACTTCTAACATTCCAAGCTCCGATCCGTAGAATGTCAGAGTTCCTCTTTGTCACTTCTGTGATGTTAACCCCCTCTCGAGTAGTCCCCACCCGGAGATCCGAACGGGGGACTAGTTTACCTCCGGATTGAAATTTTACAAGGGAGGAGGCCATCATCACATGTATTTATGCATAGAGAGGTGCATATCCTCGGGAATAGCAAACGGCTGTAGTTTCCCCTTGCTTTCAGCCGTGCAGCAGGACGCAGTGTAGCCATTATTTGGCTTATATTATCAATATCTTAACCGTCTATAAGACTAGTAAAGAATTGATTTATTCTGAAAGACTGCTACTCCCTTTCAGAATAAGTAAAGAGCAATTCTACTAACAAAAATACTAACCTTCTACTGTACTAACAATTAAATACCAAAATTCTACTAACGAAAAAATACTAAAGTTCCACCAACACCAAATACTACCACTAAAACAGTCTGTCAACAGGCACACTCACATGCAATCACACATCACAGTCTACTGAAACAATGAACTATAACTAATAAACAATGCAACTGTTACCAGACACACTCATACACCACAGTCTAATAGAACAATGACATATATCTAATAGACAAACTAACTACCTACTTACAACTAACTACATACTTACTGTACTGTTATTTGAATTGACAATATTTACAAAATGCAATTTAGATAGAAAATACTTACAGGAAGAGAGCAAAGATAATGCCAATGGTTATCCTTCGTATAGGAGAAGAAATAATGGACGGATTATTATAAAAACAATTCGAGGCATTGACATTGAAGCCGGTTCGTTGTTCAAATGCCAAGATTACATAATCCTCCAAAACTTATTAATTCTCAGCCCATAGCTCGAAAAGCTCTCTTTGCTATCGAGAGCAAATTCAAGAAAGAACCTCTTGTTAAACAGCAGTACTCTGATTTCATGGATGAGTATGAAAGCTTGGATCACATGGAAGTTGTTAACAAATCTGAGGATGAATTGCACCCTCCACTTGAAACGGTTTATCTAAATCATCATCCTGTGTGGAAAAACCCCCTTGTAAAAGATAAAATTCGAGTTGTTTTCAATGGTTCATCACCCGACGTTAATGGCAACAGCCTTAACGACACTCTTTACTCTAGTCCTGCTATTCAATCAGATCTATCTGCTATACTCTTAAACTTTCGATTATTTCCCATAGCTGTCATAGCCTATATAAAACAGATGTACCGTCAAGTGTTAATTCAACAGGAACAACGAGATCTCCAAAGAATCTTTTGGCGTGATGAAATCAGCAAGCCTATTAAGGTATTTCGCTTAAAAACGGTTACTTATGGCTTAAAACCCTCTGCTTTCCTTGCTATTCGATCCCTACACTTGCTAGCCTCACAAGATGGTCATTCATTTAATCCCAAAGCCTCTGAAGCACTAACTACGTCATTCTATGTTGACGATTATTTGCAGTCCTTCCCCACTTTGGAGGAAGCTTCTTTTGTGTCGTTAGAACTTCAAGCATTGCTAAGGAATGGAGGGTTCCCACTCCATAAGTGGAATTCCAACTCCCCTGAGTTTCTCGCTCAGTTTCCCATCGAAGATGTAGACCCTTCTTCTGTCGAAATTTGTGGAAACTCCGAATCCATAAAAACTCTAGGAGTTCATTGGTGCACTAGCACTGACACTCTTATCTATAAAGTTTCGCTCGCAGAAGAGCTTCCTAACACAAAAAGACAAATCCTCTCTGAAATTGCAAAAATTTTTGATCCGCTTCAATTCCTTGCCCCAGTTATCGTTATAGCCAAACTCTTTATGCAAGAGCTGTGGTCTCTCAAATGTGAATGGGATGACACTGTCCCTCTCTCTTTTCTTAATCGTTGGCTCTCGTTTCGCAGCAATTTGCCGGATCTTTCCCTTATCGAAATCCCGAGGAATTTAATTAGCTCTCATTCTAATACACCCTTCTTCCTTCATGTGTTCGCGGACAGCTCCGAAAAGGCTTACGGTTGCTGCGCATATTTAGTTTATCACGGTTCATTATATGGATCTTCAGTTTCCAACCTTGTTTGTGCCAAATCGAAGGTCGCTCCTCTTAAAACTATCACTTTGCCTAGGCTCGAACTGTGCGCTGCACTCATGGCTGCAGAACTTGTTAAGAAATTACGGGAAGTATTAAAAGTCGAATTCTCGCAAATCTATCTCTGGAGCGATTCCATGATCGCCCTTTCTTGGATCGCTAAGAACCCCTCTCATTGGCAAACTTTTGTTGCAAACAGGGTTTCCAAAATTCAAACTCTTTCTTCTGGATGTCAATGGAGGCATGTGCCCAGTGCTGATAATCCAGCCGATATTATCTCTCGTGGTTGTTTACCCTCTCAATTGGCAGCTTCCCAATTGTACTGGCATGGGCCCTCGTGGTTAATCGAAGACTCTTCTTCATAGCCTTCTAAACCTCCAGCTACAAACTCCAACTTGCCTGACGCTAAAGTATCTTTACCTACTGCTTCTTGTCTTGTTTCCAACGTTTCTCATCCCATGTTGTCCCGCTACTCTTCCTTTCACAAATTAATTCGAGTTGTTGCCTATCTCCTTAGATGGAAATATCTTGTGGTTGACCAACCTCTTCTCCCCAAACCACACCTTACCAATCATGAATTGAATCGCGCTACCATTAAGGTTTTACAACTGACACAACAAGAAGCCTTTTCTTCTGAATTGTCTTTACTTTCTTCTAAAAGGGATCTTCCCAAATCCAGTCGTCTACGTGCTTTAGCCCCGTTCCTTGATGACCATGGGTTACTCAGGGTAGGTGGAAGGCTCTCGCAATCTTTGCTCTCTGAGGACAAAAAGCATCCCGTTATTTTGCCTCCCAAACATCACGTAACTTCCTTAATTATACGTGACTTTCATTATCGTAATCTGCATGTTGGTACACGCACTCTGCTTTGCCTCTTAAGGGAAAAGTACTGGATCATAAATGGAATTCACGAAGTTTCTTCTGTAATTCATAAGTGCATTCCTTGCTTTAAAGCGAAACCTAAAATTAATACTCAATTAATGAGCGATCTGCCCTCTTTTCGCTCTTCTCCTATACGCCCATTTGCTTTAACTGGTGTGGACTATATGGGTCCGTTCCAATATCAACGAAACTCTCCTGAAGCTAAACGCAAATTGTTTGGTAAGCTTTATGTTTCTCTCTTTGTTTGCATGGTTACAGGCGCAATCCACTTGGAACTAGTAACGAATGCTTCTACTTCTTACTTTTTATCAGCTGTCTCTCGCTTCACCGCTAGGCGTGGTGTTCCTTCAGAGATGTTCTCTGATAACGCTTCCACTTTTCAGGGCGCAGCTTCCCTGTGGAAGAAAGCTCTCACTTCCTCTCCTGCCATGGAACAAATTTCTAATTTTTCCTATTCAAAGGGTTTCAAATGGCGCTTTATACCTCCCTACGCTCCTCATCACGGTGGTAGGTGGGAATCTTGGGTAAAGCTCACTAAACGTCATTTAAGAAAAGTCTTAGGTAATCGCATTCTGACTTATGAAGAATTCAATTCACTGTCCGTTCTGATTGAAGGTGTTGTTAACTCTCGCCCATTAACTCCGCTTTCCAATGACCCTGATGACCTGCTTCCACTCACACCTGGTCACTTCCTTATCGGCACTTCTCTTTCTGCTCCTCCTCCTCTTCCCAATTCTTTCAGGGATTCTAATTTACCTATTGTTTGGCGTAAACTTGAAGCCCTCCGTAATTCTTTCTGGAAGAGGTGGAACTTGGAATATTTAACTTCCTTGCAACGGAGACAGAAGTGGTTTCTTTCCAGTCCCGACATTAAGGTGGGGGACTTGGTCTTGGTTAGGGATGTTTCTCCTCCCCTAGTCTGGATCTCTGGTAGAGTGACCGAGTGTTATCCTGGAAGAGATGGGAGAGTCAGGGTGGCCAAAATCTCGACCACTAATGGCCCGATCACAAGACCACTGTCTTTGATCGCTCCGTTGCCTTTGAATGTGTAACCGTTTATTTGTTCTCTGTTGGTGTTTACCTCCCAGTATGGTGTATTCTTTGACATCCTGCACACCTCTTTAGGAGGCACCCTGTATTCTTTTATGGCATCTTGTATATCTCTTTAGAAGTCACCCTGTATTCTTGTGTTCGCTTCGCTCAAAGCCCCAGGTCGCTCGACACCGCAGGACTCTTTCAACAGACTCCAATAACCATTAGCTTCAGCTTCCCGCGTGGCTGCATGACGTCACGCACTCAGTTCCCGCGCGGCTGCATGACGTCACTTCCCGTGCGGCTGCATGACGTCACTTCCGTCTCCGTCTCCGTCTCCGTAACGCATAACGTTGGACCCAAGCATAACGACGAAGTCGACAAGACCATTTGAAATGATAAAACTCCGTTAGCAATAGATGATTCTGCTTTAACAACATCCCCTAGCCACTGAAGTCGTCGTCCTTTGATAGTTTTTGCAAAGTTTCCAGGACATGTATCGCCGATCTCAGCATTGTATAGTTACGGGAGGGGACTATTTCGAAGGACAGTAAGGTCTCTGTCGTGCATTGTTCATCTACATTAATAGTACAGGACTATTCACGGAACGTTGTTGTAAAAGGTCGTATTTGCTGTTTTAAATAGTTGGTAGAGGTCTTCCTTCTGCCTCATTTCCCATCGTCCTTCGTCCACATTGGTTGGTTCCTCAGTTTAGGGGCTGCGACAACGCGATCATGTAGCCCCGTGTACTTTGGGTGTGTGTAGAATCTGTCTGATAACCAGTGTTAATTGTGATGACTGTATTAGTGTGTGTATCTGTTTTTAATTCAAGTATGGACTGCCGACATTGAATTTTTTCAAGTACAGTAGTTCCTACTTTTGCGGACAAACGCTACCGTCAACGACTACTAGTTCAGAACTGGTTACCAGATGCCATCGCAGTCGGCTCCTGGCGACGAACGTCGGAACATAAGAACGTTTGTCAAATGTTTAACCTAACCTACAATTTAGCTTCACACAGGTCTAATTAGTGGAAGGTTCTTTAACATGCCATAATTCTATGACATGGGACCGCAGGCTTCACTTTCCCTCAGAAGGAAGGCATACTGAGGGATTTTAACGCTCCTAAAAATCCCACGGCTTCGGCAGGGTTTGAACCCACGATCTTGTCATCCAAACTAAATATGGGCCCGTATATCGTTTCAACACTTTCCTTTCAAAGGCACAAATGCGTTCTTCAAGAGTATGTGGTGTCACCCATGCCTTGCACCCATACAATAATACCTTAGGGGCGTGGTGGAGCAGCGGTCAAGCTGTTGGCCTCTCAACTAGGTGGATTGGGTTCGATTCCCGGTCAGTGCATGTGAGATTTTCGAAGTGTAATGCCATGTCCTGTGGTTCTGATTCCACGTAAAAGGGCGGTCGCTTGGCTCATAATCAAATGATTCACGGGCACGTGAACTACAATCTTCCTTCCTTCCTTTTACAATAGTAGACTACCGGTTTTATTAGAGCCATATAAAGGTCGATTTTGCTATTTTGTGAAATCAGATAAGATAAGATAAGCCCGTAGATCCCTGATGGTCAAGGGCCTCCTACCGGAGTGGTAGGGGGTGGCTCAACTAGTCTCCCAAGAGGAGCCTGTTCTTGAGAGATGTCTTTTCTTAATACATATTGACACACATTAATAAAAAATAAATTAACACACATCCTTACTACAGTATTTACATTGTTACACTATTACACTGATCTGAATTTCCTTCCATAGCTTCCTATCCCTGGCATTTCTGGTCCACGTAACACCTGCCTCGAACCTAAATTAGTCCGACCATCTGCGACGGGGGCGTCCTCTGCTTCTCTTGCCAGCTCTTGGATCCCACACAGTCGTGGAGTAGGCCCATCTATCCTGGTGCATTCTGGATATGTGTCCACCCCAGCGCCATTTCAGTTGCCGAGCTCTTGTTGCTGTGTCCTCCAAACCACTTCTTTTTCTCAGATCCGTGTTACTGATTCTGTCGCTTAGCTTTACGCCTAGGATTCTCCTTTCCATTTTCCGTTGACAAATCTGGAGCAGTTCTGTTTGACATTTAATAAATGACCACGTTTGGCATCCACCTATTAACACTGGGATGACACAGCTTTGAAGTACATAGAATCTTAATTTAGGGCTCAATGATTTGTCCATAAGGATGAAGCTTAGGCTCCAGACTTTCCCCCACGTCAATCCAATCCTCCTTTTGATTTCTCGGTCGCTTGTTTGTGTCATACTTATTGCTTGGCCTAAATATATATATACTCGCTGCAACATTCCATAGGTGTGGCATTCACTATGATTGGTAACTCTTCGGAATTTGTAATTATTTCGGTTTTTCTGGGGTTCATTTGCAGTCCTACGTCTTTGCTCGTGTAATGGAGTTCATCTAGCATTGTGTTTAGTTCCTTTGCTGTCTTTGCAAATAGCACAATGTCATCTGCAAAGCGGAGGATAGATAGACGACTTCCGTTAATGTTAACTCCCAAGTTCCTGTTTCCCCAGTTTAGTTTTCTGAACAAAATTTCAAGGACGCAGGTGAAATGTTTGGGCGATATGGGATCCCCTTGTTTGACCCCTTTCTCTGTTCTGAAGAGTTCTCCTTCAACTTCCGTTCTAAACTTGGCGTAGCTTTCCAGGTATGTTAGACCAATAATTCGAATGTATTTCGAGTTGACACCTATTACCTTCAATGCCTGCAAGACGTTGATGTGCTCTACCGAGTGGAATGCCATTTTATAGTCCACGAATGCAACATAAAATCTGATGTTGAATTCAAGTGTTTCTCAATCACCTGGTTTACTGCTTGGAGGTGGTCTATTGTGTAGTAGCTATTCCGGAAGCCTGCTTGTTCTGGGGGTTGATTTTCATCCATTATTTTAGTAGGTCTATTCGTTAGGATTTTCATAAACACTTTATGTTCGACCCTCACTATTATGTGTCAGAAAACTGTATCATAATGATGGTCATTATAACACTGTTTTTCATTACGATACAGTTTCTCCAGCCAATCAGAGCTCGTTCATTGACCAATTAGGTAACGATACCTCCGCACATGCGCTCAAAATCCAACATGTCGGACGTAAACACAACATCGAACTGTAATAAATTACCGACATGGAATACGCACCGTCCATATGTTCGCGTAAATAAACTGGCGAATATGAGACAAGAAATAGCACTGTACCTTAATATCACCAACCCTAATTTCTATACAGCGCATTCCTTCAAACTACTCCGGTGACAATATTACTGAGGGACGGCAGATGTAAACATATGGCCTGCATAATATGGCATTGCAAGCACACAGAGCGCATGCGTCGGTCGTTCAGAGATCTTGAAAGACAGAGATATCACACCCAGCGCTCGCTCTCCGATCACAAAATTCAAGTGGCTGACTCTCAACAGATATTTATGAATGAAAATGAAAATCCACAGCCTGCTTCCAGTCTCCGACCGGGTCAGGAATGGAATGAATGAAGCCCCTATCTAGCGGCGAGGATATGAAATGTGCCGGCTGCCGAAGCCTGTGGCACTCCTCTGGGGCAATGATTAAATGAATGACGGATGGAATGAAATGATAGTGGAGAGTGTGGCTGGAATGAAATTTTGACAGGGAAAACCGGAGTACCCGGAGAAAAACCTGTCTGCCTCCGTTTTGTCCAGCACAGATCTCACATGGAGTGACCGGGATTTGAACCACGGACCCACCGGTGAGAGGCCGGCGTGCTGCCGCCTAAGCCACGGAGGCTCTATATTTATGAATATTTATGTTAAAATATATATTAAAGTTATAATTATCGTCGAACATAAACAGTCGTATGCAACTCGCCTATAATGGTAATTAAGACGCATACGCATACGCTCGTTTTATAAAAATACTCGTGTCTTAATTATAGCCATTATAGGCTCGTTGCATAATGTACTATTATATATGTTTGAGATCAGAGTTATTGGTCTGTAGTTGTCTAGATCATCACGTGCTCCCTTCTGGTACATTAATATTATCGTACTTATCAGCCACTGGTTAGGTATGTCCTCTGTATCTATTATCTTGTTGAATAGGTTGGTTAGCAATGCTATTAGATGTGGTTTTCCCCACATTAAACACTCGTTGATTATCCCATCGTCTCCTGGTGTCTTGTTATTTTTGAGGTCATCTATGGCCTTCTCAACTTCGTCGTGCATGATAGGTACTACTTCTTCTTCTTCGGAGTTTATGTTCTTTATGTATTCGTAATGTAATGCCTTGTCGCTTTTGTATAGAGATTTGTAGAAATTTGTGGCTGCTGCGATTATTTCTGATCTTCCAGCTGTTCTTTCTCCGGTTCCTTTTTTCACGCCAGTCATTCACCTTTCTAATTTATTTCGAATCTCCTATTATGCTTCTTGTCAGGGGAAGATTGTACTCTCTGAAATATATTCTTATTTCTCTCTTGGTTAGTTTGTTGATTTCGATATATTTTGGTTTTAGACTCTCGGATTCCGGAGCTGACTGTTTTAGTTTTTCCCGTTGTTCTATCAACCTAATGGTTTCTTCACTTGGTTTGTGCTGTTTCTGATCCCTGTTTCGTTAACGGAGGCAACTTTTGCAGATTGAAGAATGCTTCTTTGTATTGAGTTATACATCTTCTGTACTTCCATCATCGACTCAATGTTGTCATTGAGGATTGTGTTCTGCAGTGTACACTATAATAATAATAATAATAATAATATCGTATGGCCTCTGGTGCCTGGTGCAATCTTTGTTAATTGACACCCAGAGGGTAGCTTGCATGCCGAATTACGTCGTTCCTTTGAACAATATGAAAGTCAAGGAGGTTAGAAATCTAAACTCCTTGACACTACAGCGCTTTCAAGTAGAGAATGGAGGAGCTCTGGGTTGGCGGAAAATCACGAGATTAATTTTGCCATTGAACACTGCCTATTGAATTCAAATGGGTTCTTTAACATGCCAACAACGTATGACATGAGTGTCGTGATTTTTGTCGCCTTTCAAAAATCACTTACCATGGCCAGGAACGAACCTGCAATCTTGGGTTGTTTTTTTTTTCGTGTAGCCTCCTGAGAGGCCGAGTGCAGGTCTTTCTAGTCGACGCCCGTGGGCGACCTGCGCGTCGGGATGAGAGATGGAATGGATGAAGATGAATGAAACTGGGCAAGGATGTGGAAGGAAGCGGCCGTGGCCTGTCAGAAGGTACTGTCCCAGCATTTGCCTGGTGTTGAAAATGGGAAACCACGGAAAACCATTTCAAGGACAGCCGACGGTGGGGCTCGAACCCACGCGTCTACCGAGTCAGCAGAGAGCTTGGCCCCTTGACCTAACGCAGCGCTTTAGCCCGCGTAGCCACTACTGTCGGTATCTTGGGGTTGATAGTCCGACACGTTAACCACTCACCCACCGTGGCAAGCGGTGTAGACTTATAAGTATATTTATTTATTTTAATTGCATTTGGTTTGTTAGGTTTTCTGAAAGTTCTTCTTTTGTTTGTTCCGGTGAGCTCGAGTTTGGCACGTACCATCCTGTGGTCTGAATCAAATTTCAGTCCGTTTATGGTTTGTATATCCGAAATTAGATCCTTGCTATCATTCAAAATGAAATCGATTTCGTTCTTTGATTTTCCATCTGGGGATCTCCATGTCCATCTTGCTGAAGGATTCTTCCTAAAAACGCGTTTAGTATGTGCATCTTATTTTCTTGGGCGAATTGAATAAGTCTATCTCCTCTCTTATTTCTTGATCCGTAACCATATTGCCCTAGCGGTTCTTCTTCCTCAGAGCACTTCCATCCAATTTTCCTATTAATATCCCCAATTACGAAGTTTCTTTTTGTTTTGTATTTTAGAACCGCTGATTCTGGGCTGTCGTAGGAATCATTTATCACTTCGTCTGAGCAAGTTTCCGTGGGTGCGTAGACCTGTATTATAGTGATTGTCTCAGAGGTTACTTTAAGCTTAATTACTGCTATTCTTTCGTTTACACCAATGAATTCTTGAAGGTATTGCTTGAATGTTTTGTTGATTAAAAAACCTACTCCCTTTTTTCCTTTTGTTTGTCCAATATAGCATAAGAGGTTGCCATTTTGTTTTTCGATTATAGCTTCCCCTAATCTTCTAACTTCAAACGTGATTTAAATAGATTGTTAAGACTATAAACGACACGATTTGCATGCAATCTTTTCGAATAGGATTCCCAATCAAATTGGGATAATGTGATACCACCTCAAAAATTGCACATGTACATAAATATTATTTGCATACTATGGTGTTAGAAGCCATTTTCAGTTTTGCCATAATAATCGATTTTTTTTAAATCGGTCAACACGATTTTATCCAATTATTATTATTATTATTACTGGTATTCTACCCGAAGGCAGAACCGTGCCTCCGAAGAGGCTATCCTCAGCCGGAGTTTATGTGCGGTAGGGTGACCAGGTCCTCTCCGCTCCTACTTTCCCCGCCAACAATGCGTGGTCCCACTGAACCGGCATTCCATCCAAGGTCCAACCACGCCCAATGCTACTTAACTGTGGAGTTCTCATGGGATCCGGTGATTCAACATAGCCAGGTCGTTGTCTTGTACTCAATTGTGATTGGTTATTCCCTAATCCTGAAAAAGAATTACATACACTTGGATGACCAGTTTCGATCGTCAAGCGATCATCATCAGATCAATTACACTTACGCTATTAAATATGTGTTTAAAAGTATGAAGTCGTGGCTTCCTTTGCAGTCCAGTATCATAGCTTCTAAACGGGATGGGCCGATAACCTAGATGTCAGGCCCCTTAAAACAACAATTATCATCTTCATCATCATATGAAAGGAAACACGTTACTCTAGATCTCAAGCAGACACTCGAAATGTATAAGTTGAACTAAATTTCAGACACTCTCAATAATTCGGCACTTCCGCTAATCCGACAAACATATTATGTTCAAGGAATAGCCGGATTAGCGAGTGGTTAGTGTAATATCATTATTTAATGAGGGTCTTTATAACACTATTTTTCATTACGAAACTGTTTCTCCCACCAATCAGAGCTCAAGAAACACTTGTTTGACCAATTAGGTGAGGATAGCAACGCACCTGCGCTGAGTTCCAAGGCCTTCTAATTTAAATTTCATTGCCTGGTCTAGTGTCATAGTGGGGTAATCGAGGAGGCCACGGTCAAATACAAGGTATTCTGTGCGTCCCATGCGCTCTGTTCAGCACATAAAACTGGCAAAATCTTGACAGATATTTATGAATATTTATGTTCGAACATAAAACATTTAAATAATTATAGTCGAACATAAACAGTCGTATGCAACTCGCCTATAATGGTAATTAAGACACTCGTATGAAAATTATAAATTATAATCATACTCGTGTCTTAATTATTGCCATTATATGCTCGTTGCATAATGTACTATTTTATTATTATTATTATTATTATTATTATTATTATTACTAAACTCTATGTGGAAGAGATGCTCTTTTCTAAAACAGCTCCTTTTATTTCCATCCCCTTCTCATTCACGTCTCATGACTTAAACCTCAGTCTTCCGTCCCGGGCCCGTGGTAGCTGCTGATACGTTCAACTGTTTTTAATGCTATTAATCAGCACGGCACGAGGTGGCAGCACTAGGTAGCGTCTCCCGGGATCTCATACACTTAGTTAACCTAAAGTTTTGTGTAAATTATGAAATTGCCTTCCAAGTTTCTTCATGAGCGTGATTAAAACTTTCAAGTCAGGAACATTCGCGCTTGCGACTGAGATGTTTAACGCTTTAACAAGATGTAGCAGAGGCTGCAATTACTCTCATATAAACAGCACTAAATGAAATACGGCGAGGATATATCAAGCTAGTTCTCATTAAGTACTGCGACGCTAACGTCTTTAACAAGTATGGGCAGACTGTCTTAAAGAGATCGTGTGGTCGACTTGAAGAGCGTTAATGGAGATTGGTCTACCACTAAAGACACACAACTGTGTAGCTAAGTTAGTTAGGTCACGTTCCAAGACTGCAGTGTGGCAGTGCTGTCAACTTCATCAACAAATCGCTAGATCTGGAGACTTTTATGCGACCGGTAGATAATTTTCTAAAGTCACTTAATGTCATAAATACAATTTTTCTACTGGCAACATCAGAATCTGGTGACAATTGACAACAATCCAGTGGTTTTCGGAATGTATAAGTTGGAAATGCAGCCGAGTAAGGAGCACCTGGAGGGGTTGATTTGAAATAAATCAGTTACTTTTGTCATTTGCAATGTTTCGGTGTTCTCTTTGCTTCCCTTCGATCGCTTGAATACGATACAACAGAGAAACAAAGTAATTTTAAATGTTTTAATATCGCATGGCCGCCATGGTATTCTTATGTTTATCAGGTTTTCGAATGTTATATCCCCCATATACTTTTTCAACAGGCCTTTGTCACTATGCAAGCTTTGAGTTTAATTACTTTAGTAGTTTCGGAGATATTGAGAACTGGTGAAATACTGCATATCTCAACAATGGCATTATCGATTGTTAGGGGCGGATAACCTCGATGTTAGGCCCCTTAAAACAACAATTATCATCTTCATCATTATTGATTGTTCTATATGTAGGCCATAGAATTATCTACCGGCTGATAAAAATTATTAGGGTAGTTCAGTATACAAACCTCCAATTCGATCGCTTGAATAGAACTAAAACAATTAAAGCCCACTTTGATTCTCATCGAGCATTTGATCACGACCCTTCATTGAACGATCGGATCCATTTCCATGCCATTGAATCACTCATCGCATTTTCTCCGAACACCTCGCACATCTGTGGATGTATGTCGACTGGTATAGTGTTCTTCCCAATCATAAAACAAATGGTTTTATTCTAACCAAGCACTATAAAGCGTAAACAACAGACAGCGATCTAAAAATGGTGTCATCTTCTTCTCCTAGACACAGAGCAACTACCGTGCATGCTCTATCCGCAATTGCAACGATTACGGGGCAACGTATAAAAACGGAACTTATTTTCTGGAAATGCCTAGTAATTACTTTGTTATGCTATGCTCGACTCAGTATATGTGTTCTGCTAACTCGTATTCTTAGGTAGCAATTTATTCTTTTGTTTTGTTTTCTGATTGTTATACAGTGTTTGTATCAGTTCCTCATTAATTATGTATATATTACACAAAGCGTTGGCTGCTGCCTCCTCTCATGCCAATGTTTGTACATTTTCGGTGCTCATGTTTCACTGTTTCTTGCGATGCTTCTATGTGGAGCCAAGCTATTTGAGGACTGAAAATGTTGAACGATGAACGGACATAATGCTAAGTTATTTATAACATCACTTCATGCCGTGCTGAATTAAATGTGAGATGGGAATGCCTAAAATATGTGGTTCAGTTGATAATTTATTTCACGTGAAAAAAAAAGTACAGTCCCTTTTAATGCATGGAAGCTTTACCTTGATAAGTGATTGTCTGTTATGACTCTTCAGTTGGTCAACACGAATTTTCCCGATGACTGGGCGGGGTGCAATGTATATAGAATACATGAAAAATAAGTAAATAACACTCCTGGAAACAATACATGAATTGGTTATGGTCACTATTGTTGTAGTTGTTGTTGTTGTTGTTCATTGAGTATTTAGTCTTTTGACTGGATTCATGTAGCCCTCAATACTTCCCTGCTCTGAGCTAACAGTTTCATCTCTATACAGCTACCTCATCCTACATCAGAGTCAATCTGTTCAACATATTCTAACCTTGGTCTACCGCTACAGTTCTTGTTCTCGACCCTTCCTTCCATAACTAAGTTTGCTATTCTTCGGTGTCTTAGTATGTGTCCTACCAACCTATCTCTTCTCTTCATTAACAGTCGCCAGAAACATCTCTCCTCTCCCACTCGTCTTAATACCCCTTCATTTGTAACCCTATCTACCCATCTGATCTTCATCATTCTCCTGTAACACCACATTTCAAACGCTTCAATTCCCCTCTTTTCTGCTGCAACAACAGTACAAGTTTCACTTCCATAGAGCGCCACGCTTCAGAAAAAGGCTACCAAATAAATAAATTGATTCATAAGAATAGTGGTCTAAATGTATAATGCGACTCTAAACTATTTGCAAAGTTTCGAATCTGTAATTTACTGCACAATGAATCATTATAGTTTTAACAACAAATTGTATATCCGCCTTAGTCAATACATAAACGAAAATAAATTATAATTAAACTTGCTCCTGGTACATGTTTTGGGGATGAATTGCTTTTATTCCCTTCATCAGCCAAGACAAATATTCGAAGAAAGATATAAGATAGCGTAGCACTCAAAAAATAAATAGCTATTTAACTTAATATGGTGCACCATATAAGTGGGTCACAGGAAAATGTTGAGCAAAACTAAAAACATATATGTAACAGCGAAGATATTCAGCCATCAAAACACAAAGAATCAGTGGACAGTTAATTCGTAAATCCGCTCCAAAACACTGGTCGAAGCTTGAATTGGCAAAAATCACAATACTTCACCATATGTACACAACCAATGAAGAAGCCTTATGCTCAACAGGTCCAAAATCAAATGCCTGCATACGAACTAGAAGACCGTGGAAGGAACAACTTCAAATAGCAATGAGGTTAGCTCAATGCATAACCTGAAAGAAGCAAAGGAAAAACAAACACCATAATAAAAGGGACCAAGGCGAAATTTATAGACTGAAATAGTTATGAACAACTATAAAAATTAATTTATAATGATATAGAACGAATGCAAACTTAATAATATTCGAAAAACTTACTTCAGGTTAAGTCAAGGTATCAATTTTGAAGAGATTGTCTTATGTTTGAAAATTATTGTAAATAATTTATGGGTGTAGCCATAATAATAGAATCAATGAATCATTGCCTTAAACGTTTTATAAATTCGAAATAGCGTTGTGAATAATGCTCATTATCATAATTTTTTGAATGTGACAGATTTGAGATTTTTTACCTCTCAGCGTCCAGTCTACTGTAGTCTACAAGTCTCGTTTTTCTCCTACTATTAGCGGTTAGCACTGAGGCCTCCTTGGCTACTACACCTCTCATTTTGAAATCGTTCAACACTGAATTTAACTACTACCTCCTAGGTCTACCTCAGCTATTCTTACCCTCTTCAACCGAACACATTAATATTCTCTTTACGCGGCTTCGGTGGCGTAGTCGGTAGCATGCTGAGCCTCTATTCCCAAGATCGCGGGTTCAAACCCGGCCGAAGCCGTCGGTTTTTTAAGAGCGTTAAAATCCCTCAGTATGTCTTCCTTCGGAGGGGAAGTAAACCCGGCGGTCCCATGTCATAGATTTATGGCATGTTAAAGAACCTTCCACTAATTACACCTGTGTGAAACTAAATTGGATAGGTTAAGAATGTAAACAACGCTCTTAGGTTTCTACGTTCGTTGCCAAGAGCCGACTGCGGTGGCGTCTAGTAGCTAAGTTCTGAACTACGCCTAGTAGTCGTTGACGGTGGCGTTTGGCGGCAAAAGTAGGAACTATTTGAAAAATTTTAAGTTGCAGTCTGTACTTAAATTAAAAAACAGATACACACACTAATGCAGCCACCACAATTAACACCGGTTATCAGACAGATTCTACACAGACCCTAAGTACACGGGGCTACATGACCGCGTTGTCGCAGCCCCTAAACTGAGGAACCAACCAACCAACCATTCTCTTTACATATGAGTCAGCTCATACGAACAGCTCCATCTAGCGTGTTCTTTTCTACCTTTGCCTTTATATCTTCAATACTCAGTATTGTGCCCGTCAGAGGAGTTATCAGGGTTGCCAACAACCGAAATTACATCCCTAATACCTCACCTGTCGGACCCATGTGCCATGAGGACCAGGTGAATTTCTTATAGGCCATAGCGGCACGAGATTCCATTATCCAGGGGATCCGTGGTAACATGATTGCTAAAATGGTCATAGACAGCCTAAGAAAATACACCTCCTAAAGCTAGACTGAGAAATAAACTTCCAGGCTTAAGTAAAACTTGTAGAAATTTTTATTCAAAATATTCAGACACCTAGCCTAGTTCGGATGGTTTCTATCGGCTAATCCGCAAACTAATAAATAAACAAAAATAAAAGATCAGGACCCTACCTGTAAACTACTATAAACCCTCGCGAAAGATCTATTTGACAAAGTAAAACAACAACAGCAACGCCAGGAAAATGGTACGGCAATAATCTCTAAGTCAAGTTACAAAATAAGCTAATAACGGAATTTACATTTAACATGGTAGCAATAGCAAATCTAAGTTAGGATGGTACCATTTCCTCATTTACATTTAGTGTTAAATAATCTAGCTAATTCCTAACAATTAATACAAAATTTACGGCGATGACGTCCGTAAAGCAAAACAATTAATACAAATCTACATGACAAGCCGTCAAAAAAAAAGCCCTCTTACAAGCTAAGAAAGGTAAACATGGGGTTATCATACACTTAAATAAATAACAACAAGATCACAATCAATATTATTCCTGCCTTCGCCCTGGGTTACTCTTTGTAAACCAGTGTCATCTACGTGCATATCATTTACGGTGGCAAAAGCGTAGTAAAAACGACGTCTAACATTGCATGAGGCTCGCGCTCCACCAGCTACTGACTAAAGGTTGAGCAAGCACTCCGTCGATAAAAATTAGTGTCATCTGTCCTAGATTACTTCCACAAAAGAAGTGTGCACAAAGCAAGTGTCAGCCAGCAGGTCCAAAATGCAAGAAAATCAAGGTTAAATGCTATAAACAATTAGTTATCATCAGTTTACAATAATGACGTGTTTGATTATTAGAATGTCGGTTTAGATTGTCGTTGGTTTATGGCGAATAGGCTGACAATCCTGAATACCTTGGGATCAGCAGTAGCAGTCTCGCGCGAGATCAATATCTGCTATAAAATACCATCAACGAGCTCTCCCGCTCGGACATAACAATAACACAGATTTTTAGTGGCTCTCGGCTCACTTAATTTACCTCTGGGTTGGTCTGGAATGAACATCAGTTACCTCCCTACAATAACAGTCAACAGAATCGAAGTCTGGACACACATAAATATAGCCTCTACACAGGTGCCTCATCTAGCCTCTCGATCTCAACAAACAAACCTTAACATAACGTGTAATCATTCTCAAATGGAGAAGAAAAATAGTCGCTTCAATAGCTATGTAAACACATGGCTCTTGCCAGTCAGATCAAAGTAGCAAAACATCTGATTATTACAAAATGGTGGCCTGGACATTGACCTACATCTGAGACACAACAACAAATGGTTAGTAATGCTATAAGCATTGTCAAAAGGTCTGCGAAAGTATGTCTCACTGAATGAGTGGTGCTCTAGTATATTGCATGCTGGGAAATGTTACCACCTGTCCATGACTTGAGCTAGGCTCGCTACTCACAGTCATCTACACGGACAGTTTAAAATGAAACAACACTGAAGGCAGGCAGCTTTCTCGCAGAAAGTCTATCAGAAAACTGGCCTCGTTATCTGGTCCCAAATATAATATAAAGTAGCATAAGCATCAAGCTTGAAATCACGCCTCAAAACTATACACAAAGACGTGGCATGTTCATAAAAGTCAAATTAAAGAAACATACAGATATACCACTTGTTCTGAACTTCTTTGAAATCTGCAGATATGTCACTCCTTAACTGCTTTGTCTAACTATAACCAAAATAATAACTGTGTCGAAACACCTGACACAAAATAAACATCATAAAGGCGCAAATCATACAATTGCTAAGTTTGCCAATGATACGGCATTCATTACAGGGTTCGATGCTAGATTGCATACAAAATGTAACTCTCTGAATGTGTTCACAACTTGAACTGGATGGTTTCATGGCACATCAAAATGAAAATGATATTGAATTACAAAACTGGTAGTTTCAGTCGACTACCTACTGATACGAACTGTTCTAACTAAATCAGTGGCGTGACAACATTTACAAGAAAGGGGGTGTTATAAAAATAACACTGGCCATGACGTCTGATCGTCATCCCAAATAACTTTACACAAAATCACCCACCTAGGGTTGGACAAAACGTAGTAACAAAGACTACAGTCACGCTTAGCAGGGGTAGAACTAACATCTTAGCGATGTCCAGCAGAATGCACCGTGATCGAAAAAGATTCAATCACAACTGGTGACTAACAAATCACTGAAAGTGAACTACAAGGATTAATTCTAACAGTACAAAACCTACCTATGGCTTGTCAAGGAGTTCGGCTGGTTCTACAATAAACTACACTAAGATACACCACAAATAAACCTCACAAGGAATAGATTATTCGGACTCACAAGAAAGGATGTCTACATCTCAGTCGTTCCAACGACCTGAGGGATACAATAAGGCTTTGGTCTCCGGACAAGGGTTGTCCAATCTGGGCCTCCACATGGGCTCTATCCATTTCCACGGCCTTCATTCGTCCTTGTCGTTGTCGTGATGATATGACCAGACTCCTCTCCAAAGTCGTCATGTTCCTTGGCTTAGCGGATGCTAAAGTCATGGTTCTCCTGCCATCGGCTGTAGTTCTCCGGTCCTCTCCTTCACTTCATGAAGTTTAGCAGTTCATCTCCACAGATGATGCGTAATAAAGATCGTCGTACACGTGGTTATCAGGAAGTGACATGTTTAAATATGAAGTAACCACTTGAAAATACGGAAAAATGGGCGTAGCACAGTTGCACTGAAGCTAGCTTTAATATGGTAACAACTTCACTGCTTTTACACGGCGCAGATTATTTATAAATTGGCCATGCACTGTAATCTGCTTCATCATCACAGATTTTAATAGCCCACAAATCACGTGGCATCGAAGTTGTATGTTACAGAAATTAATCGCTCTTGCGATGATAGCAATATTCGTAGTAGTGAGTGTTAGAATAATTCACTGGATTAATTATACATTCGCAGTAATTGACATATTTTCTCATCACTTGACGATGTTGAAATTTCCACAACACGTGGTTGAAAATATGGTGTTCCACGTTGCACGATTTTATAATTCCAAAAATTCACAAATATCGTGGCACGAGCCTTCTCTGGCTGTAATATTCACTCGAATGGTGTACAGTTCGTAGCAGAATAATGTGCGATGCACAACGATTACTTTCCTCGCCTTCCAGGCGGACTATTTCCTCGCCTTTAAGATGGACTTCACAAACACATCCAATCTGGATGGAAAACCAAACACATGTGCCAGGAGCTCTGTCCTGCGCTGCGAGAACTTGTGAATACACTAGTCGTGCAGTGACTGGTTGGTTCCGGTTCGCGTATCTGCGATGTTAATACCTTACCAAAAGTAGAAATAACATTCTGAAGAATGTTTCAATGATACAGAATTACAACATGAGATTATCTGAGCTTCGTAGAAAATGGAAGTGTCATAATTAAGCCTCAGATTATATAAAAATGGTTTTCTGCATAGTCAAATGATCAACCATTTATAACTCCAAAGAATGTTAGCATGTAACGACAGCATGGCTGGTCAGTGGGTGCGTTCTAAGGTGATGCATCAAATTGCATTGCAATGAAGAATATCACACGAACCAGTGCTTAGCGGGTTCAGTATGCCTTCCTTCGGAGGGGAAGTAAAGCCGGCGGTCCCATGTCATAGATTTATGGCATGTTAAAGAACCTTCCACTAATTACACCTGTGTGAAGCTAAATTGGATAGGTTAAGAATGTAAACAACGCTCTTAGGTTTCTACGATCGTTGCCAAGAGCCGACTGAGGTGGTGTCTAGTAGCTAAGCTCTGAACTTGGCCTAGCAGTCGTTGACGGTGGCACTTGGAGGCAAAAGTAGGAACTATTTGAAAAATTCTAAGTTGCAGTCTGTACTTAAATAAAAAAACAGATAACACACACTAATACAATCATCACAATTAACACCGGTTATCAGACAGATTCTACACACACCCAAAGTACACGGGGCTACATGACCGCGTAGTCGCAGCCCCTAAACTTAAGAACCAACCAAGCATCTCTTCATTACGAGTACCTACCAGCCATTGATGCCATTTATTTGTCCCATCTATCATTCGTGCTATCCTTCCTCTAGCTTATTTATCAGATGTCCTAAATCTATCAAGCTCTCACTATGATACATCAAGGTCGGTCTAATCACTGAGCGGTGTAGAGAGAGTTTCGTCGTACACTAAATTCTATCTTGTTGAATTCTTTTCAATTTTATTTCCGAAATTCGTCATTTTCGCTGTTTGGTATTCAGCAGTATTGTTGTTAATATTTTAGATATTCAATATGGCGGTTAAACATATTATTCCCGATAATGTCCTTGTGCTTTGGGCAAGTAACGTGTCTCGTACAAGCCCCATCTTCCGTCAATTTTCGTGGTAATGTTTCCTTTACATTCTGATTACCTATCAGAGTAGATACTCATGACCACCATATTCAATTTATGAAATCGATATTCTTGTGCTTTATGCAGAGTAAGTTTAATGTACAGTAGGCTACTAACTTTATGTTACATATCGTAATTCTAAGTTTACTACGTGGCGGTAGATCAATTTGGGGCAATGTCGTAATTACGTCAGGTACCCTAACAAGTATATTACATTTGCTTTCGACACCTGTTAATCCCTCCCTATATTATTCTGCTAAGGTCCAATTCCAGTTTTGTACCGAAAATAAGGTCCCTTTAATACCAACCTACACGGGGTAACTACAGTTTCAGCATAAACCAATACGTAAGCGAAACGCACTCACTTACTTTTTAAATGCCTCACAATTAAATAAATACCTTAAAACACGTATATTTACAATGAAATAATGAAAGAGTGCAACACGGTAACCATGGTAACAGACTCTAACAGGTCCATCTATTTCTGTAAGACTCAATGCAATTCCAATTAATACATTACTGTGAAAGTCTCCAGATGGTTATAAGGTCATCACAGAACAAAGTTAATCTGTAAAATTCATCAATACATACAGTATAATGCGCTTAAGGGGGTCAAGGCGCACTCTAGAATTTTTCACGCAATTTTCACGTGTGAGTGTGGTACAAAAGGTATTTTTCACCCGACTGTAAGAGTTCTCCGAAAACCACATTTAAATGCCCTTAAATTAACAGTGTCTGTGATATTCCGAGAAAACTAACTTTGCTCTGATATACATATGAAGGAATGACAAACTCCTAACCATTGCACCAGTAGCTGAATTGATAAAGTCTGATTATTCATACCAAGGATAAATCAGTCATAGCATTTTCCCAACTTTACAACTAGAATATTCGCGTGTGAAGCCGCGACGGGTAATGCTAGTTCTTAATATTTTAAGTATTAACAGGTGTCAAAAGCAAACTTAATTTCAATAACGAAATAAATAAGGGAGACTTTGCTAATTCCACAACAATTGAATTATATCTTTCCTGCATAGATACTTCGGTGGAAGAGACGAGTTCATCTCGCCAGTTGTGTTGAATATCTATTTCGTTTCCCTTGGTTATGAATTTTGAAACGACAAAAACTGGTAAAATCATTATAAGCTATGTTGTATTTTGTTTGTAAATTATTTATAAAATCTTATGTAATTCGTTGTTGTGGTAGTAATGATGCAATTTATTGGACTATCATATTGTACATTTAGACAAGATATCGAGGATTTACCACAAGTACCACTAGTATAAAAGAAAATTACCAAATTCAATTTGTTTCCAAAATTTTATTAATTGATTTAGACAACCCACACCAGATGAAATTTTAAGAACTGAATTTATGTCACAAATAGTTATTTTTGGTTGGTTCCTTAGTTAAGGAGCTGCGACAAAGCGGTCATGTAGCCCCGTGTACTTTGGATGTGTGTAGAATATGTCTGATAATTGGTATTAATTGTGATGGCTGTATATTATCTGCTTTAATTCAAGTAAGGACTGCAGACATAAATTTCAAGTAGTTCCTTCTTTTGTTACAAAATGCCACCGTCCACGATACCAAGCTTGCGGACTCGGCTACTAGATGGAATCGCAGTCAGCACCTGGCGGTATACGTTGGAACTAATAGAGCGTTATCAATTCTAAACTACAAATTTTGGCTTCACACAAGTGTAGTTATTGGTAGGTATACTGAGCTCGCATGTTACCCCCTCACAAGTCAGACGTGCTATTCTTAGAATAAAATAGAAATCTAAAGGGATTGACAATATAGAAATCGAATTATTCAAACGTATCATTGATATTATACTTCCCACAATAACACACATATTCAATCACTCGTTAATGACAGGTATGTACCCATCGCTTTGGAAAGCGGCCTTCGTCATCCCAATCCCAAAAAATACACAGGCTAAACATGTAAGCGATTATCGCCCAGTCAGTATACTATCATCCCTCTCCAAATCACTGGAATTTATCGTCCACGAACAACTCTCCTCCTATTTGCTAGAGCACAATATCCTTGATGAACACCAATCCGGCTTCCGCAAAAATCATAGTACTAGTACTGCACTACTCAAGGTCACGGATGACATAAGAAAGGCTATGGATAGTGGGCTAGTAACAATCCTAACACTGCTTGATTTCAGTAAAGCCTTCGATTCTGTTGACCATGACATATTACTCTCTTGTCAATTTAAAATTCATCTCTCCAAAAACAGTATCCAATGGATGGACTCTTATCTACGTGGACGTCAACAACGTGTTAAAATTAACTTAAATCAAATGTCTTCATGGCGTCCAGTTGAGAGAGGAGTCCCTCAGGGGTCAGTCCTTGGACCGCTCCTGTTTTCAATATATATAAACGACATTCCGTCATCAATCACTAAATGCAAACACCACCTATATGCTGATGATGTACAAATCTACCTGCATTCAGCACCAGAAAAACTATCGGAAGCAATCGGCACCTTTAATGAAGACTTAACTGAAATCTGTAACTGGACTCGCTTGCATGGACTACGACTCAATGAGGCTAAAACCCAAGCAATGATAATCTCCCACCCGAAAATCCTCCTAAAATTAAAAAATGAACCCACATTACCAAAATTACGCTTGTGCGATTCCCCAATCGAATTCCGTGAGTCAGTTAAAGATCTAGGCGTTATTATAGATAAACATCTTTCCTGGACGCAGCACGTCTGCAATGTTTCCAGAAAAGTATTTTCCGCATTGAATTCACTTAGAAGATTCTGGAATATTTTCTCTCGTGTATTAAATTAACGACTTGTTTCCTCCCTAATATTGCCTCATTTTGATTACTGCGTTGTGGTATACAAAGATCTCACTGTTACTCTTAAAAACAAACTCCAACATGCACAAAATGCCTGTGTACGCTACATATTTAATTTACGGTACTATGACCATGTCACCCCCGCTTATGAGCAACTTAACTGGTTACGTCTAAATCAACGCCGCGACCTCCATTCTTTATGTATTCTTCAACAAATATTCTCAACTTCAACTCCAGCTTACCTGCACTCTCAGCTTCACCGCCTCTCGTACGAGCATACTCTTGGAACACGGTCAAAAAACGACACACCCTTGCTGATACCCATACACCGTACAGTACGCTATACCAACTCCTTCGTTGTTGCTACTGCACGACTGTGGAACAATCTGCCTCGCTCTGTCAGAGGAGCAACCCCGTCCAGCTTCAAGCAGCGTTGCAAGCAGTACATACTCACTAAGTAAATGAAAGTTAAACTCAACATTTATGCTTATATTCTTACGTCGTATTACATATATTCAAACTTTCCAATTCTCACTTTCTCATTTACTCTCTATTTAGATATCTAAATAACCTTCTTCAGTAACGACTAATTATCTTCATCATCATCTTCATCACCATCATTAGTCTACTTTTTTTCAGTAGCCTATTTCCTTTACCTTACTGTAATTTTAAACTTACTCCTAAGTATCTTAGTTAATCACCCCAACAATGCAACAATTTACAGCCTACACCACCAAGCTAATCCAGTTTATATGTATTTTATCTAATATATAAAAGTGAAAGTCTGTATGTATGTATGTATGTATGTATGTATGTATGTATGTATGTATGTATGTATGTATATATGTTGGTTCCGTATACAAATCTACACCGTTCCACCAATCTCAACCATATTTTGCATACACATAGTTTAGGACCCAGAAGGAACCGCTGGCTACATGAATTTTCGATAGACTTTCTCATTCTTCTGATTTCGGCCCTTTTTCACTCAAAAACAGGCTAATCAAATCATAAAATATACTCATGAAGGAATGGCAAGGCAGATAGTTTCCATGGCAACATAGCTCAAGTCGAGACACGGCCGACTGGATGCCAGTTGCGCTCTGCACTACCGGTATAGAAAATGAGGATCTTTACTTGAAATCCCGTTAGTTACTCAACTGCTCACACAGCACTGTCAACCGAGTATAGCATAACAAAGACTTGACACTATCTACTAGATATTTGTCAAATACCACTCACTCACTCACTCACTCACACATTCATCACGAAATCTCAGAACCCACCCAACGGATTGGAATGAAATTTGGTATGCAGCTTACTCAAGGGCCGCAAACACCCACTAAGAAAGGATTTTTGGATATTCAGGTTCTAAAGGGGTGTTAAGGGGGTAGACCTGCATTTTATCGAATAGCAATATCTCCCGATTGGTTTCACTGGGGGATGTGATACTCGGCATATAAACTCATCATTAAAAATAAGAAGACATGTGTCTGAGGGTTTTTCGATGTGGTGTATATTATGAGGTGAAAGGGGTGAAAAGTGGGGGTTGAAAGATTCCTAACGGAGCCTGTATCTCATAAACGACATAGGCGAGGAGTTTGAAACTCAGCGGGAAAAAATCAGCATAAAAAATAAGTAAATAGGTGTTTGACCGTTTTTTTTTCATAAATCCAATTTAAGGGGCCTATGGCGAGGGGTGAAATTCTGTGTAAAAGAAAAACAGGAAAGAAAGTGTCCTAACCGATTGACTCACTCGCTCTTCAAACTCAGGGGGAAAAACTGCTTAAAAATAAGTATAACTTATATGTGTTCGACAGTTTTTTTGATAAACCAAATTAAGGGGTTCATCGGGAGGGGTGAAATTCTGAAGAAAAAAATTGAAAGAAAATGTCCTGACTCACTCACCCACTCATCATCGCCCAGCCAAAAATATTGAAGTTGGAAACATGTTATTTTCGGGATATGTTCGTTGTATGTCAAAACCATACACTAAGGGAGGATTTTTGAATATTCAGGCTCTAAAGGGGTCTTAAGGGGGTTAAACCTGCATTTTATTGAATAACAATATCTCACGAGTGGTTTCATTTGTGGATGTGATACTCGGCATATAAACTAATCATTAAAAATAAGCAGACATGTGTCTAAGGGTTTTTCGATGTGGTGTATTATTATGAGGTGAAAGGGGTGAAAATTGGGGGTTGAAGGATTCCTAACGAAGCGTGTAGGCCTATCTCCTAAACGACATAGGCGAGAAATTTGAAACTCAGCGAAAAAAAAATCAGCTTAAAAAATAAGTAAGTCGGTGTTCCACCGTTTTTTCATAAATTAATTTAAGGAGCCAATGGGGTTGGGTGAAATTCTAGGGAGAAAAAGGAGAGAAAGTGTCCTAACTGACTGACTAACTCACTCAATCATCAAACTCAGGGGAAAAAGACAGCTTAAAAAATAAGTTAATAGGTGTTCAAGCGATTTTTCATCAATCCAATTTAAGGGGCCCATGGGGAGGGGTGATATTCTGGTAAAAATAATTGAAAGAAAATGTCCTGTCTGACTCACTCACTCGTCACGCCCAGCGAAAACTATTAAAGTTAGAAACATGAAATTTTGGAAATATGTTCGCTGTATATCGAAAACGTCAACTAATGAATGATTTTTGTTATTCGGGTTTTAAAGAGGTGTTAAGGGGGTAAACTTGCATTTCATTGAATAACGATATCTCATGAGTTGTTTCTTTGGGGATGTGATATTCGGTATATAAACTAATCATTAAAAGAATCAGACATATGTCTAAGGGTTTATCGATGAGGTGTATATTACGAGGTGAAAGGGGTGAAAATTGGGGGTTGAGGGATTCTTAACGGAGCGTGTATCTCTTAAACGACATAGGCGAGAAGTTTGAAATTCGGCGGGAAAAAACAGCTTAAAATATAAGTAAATAGGTGTTCGACCGTTTTTTCATAAATCCAATTTAAGGGGCCCTTGGAGAGAGGTGAAATTCTGGGGGAAAAACAGGAAAGAAAGTGTCCTAACTCACTCACTCATCAAACTCAGGGGGGAAGAACAGCTCAAAATAAGTAAATAGGTGTTCGACCGTTTTTTTTTCATAAATCCAATTTAAGGGGTTCATGAGAGGGGTGAAATTCTAAAAAATAATTGAAAGAAAATGTCCTGACTTACTCACTCATCATCCCCCAGCCAAAATTATTGAAGTTAGAAACATGACATTAAGGGGCTATGTTCGTTGTATGTTGAAAACGTCCACTAAGGAAGGAATTTTGGATATTCAGGTTCTAAAGGGGTGTTAAGGGGGTAGACTTGCATTTAATTGAATAACAATATCTCCCGAATGATTTCCTTTGGGATGGGATACTAGGCATATAAACTCATCATTAAGAATAAGAAGACACATGTCTGAGGGTTTTTCGATGTGGTGTATATTATGAGGTGTATGTGTGAAAAGTGAGTGTTGAAGGATTCTTAACGGAGCAAGTATCTCTTAAACGACAGAGGCAAAAAGTAAGAATCTCAGGGAGAAAAAACAGATTGAAAAAGTAGTAGATAGGTGTTCGATCGTTTTTTCATAATCCAATTTAAGGGGCTCATGGAGAGGGATGAAATTCTGGGGAAAGAAGTCCACTAAGGAAGGATTTTTGGATATTCACTCATCATCCCCCAGCAAACCTATTGCAGTTAGAAACTTGAAATTTTGGGGATATGTTCGTTGTTTGTCGGAAAAGTCCACTAAGGATGGATTTTTGGATATTCATGTTCTGAAGGGGTGTTAAGGGGGTTAAACTTGCATTTCATTGAATAACAATATCTCACGAGTTGTTTCATTTGGGGATGTGATATTCGGCATACAAACTAATCATTTAAAATAAGCAGACATGTGTCTAAGGGTTTATCGATATGGTGTATATTATGAGGTGAAAGGGGAGAAAATTGGGGGTTGAAGGATTCTTAACGGAGCGTGTACTGTATCTCTTATTCAACATAGGCGATAAGTTTGAAATTCAGCGGAAAAAGCAGCTTAAAAATAAGTAAATAGGTGTTCGACCATTTCTTCATAAATCCAATTTAAGGGGCCCATGGGGAGGAGAGAAATTCGGGGGGGGGGGAAACAGGAAAGAAGGTGTCCTAACTGATTGACTTACTTACTCACTTATCAAACTCAGGGGGAAAACAGCTTTAAATAAGTAAATAGGTGTTCGACCGTTTTTTTTTTCATAAATACAATTTAAGGGGTTCTTGGGGAGGGGTGAAATTCTCAAATATTAATGAAAGAAAATGTCCTGACTGACTCACTCACTCATCATCGCCCAGCAAAAATTATTGAAGTTAGAAACATGAAATTTTGGGGATAAGTTCGTGGTATGTCGAAAACGTCCACTAAGGAAAGAGTTTTGGATATTCAGGTTCTAATGAGGTGTTAAGGGGGTAAACGTGCATTTCATTGAATAACAATATCTCATGAGTGGTTTCATTTGGGGATGTGATACTTGGCATATATACTAATCATTTAAAATAAGCTGACACATGTCTAATGGTTTTTCGATGTGGTGTATATTATGAGGTGAAAGGGATGAAAAGTGGGGGTTGAAAGATTCCGAACGGAGCGTGTATCTCTTAAACGACATAGACGAGGAGTTTGATTTTCTCCGAGTTCCAATCACCTTAAAAATTAATAAATGAATAAATAATTAAAATAAGTAGATGTTCGACCGTTTTTTTTTTTCATAAATCCAATTTAAGGGGCATATGGGGAGGGGTGAAATTCTGGAATAAAAACGTCCACTAAGGAAGGATTTTTGGATGTTCACTCTCATCGACCAATCAAAACTATTGAAGTTAGAAGAAGGGGATATGTTTGTTGTGTGTCGAAAATGACTACTAAGGAGGGATTTTTGGATATTCAGGTTCTAAAGGGGTGTTAACGGGGTTAAACCTGCATGTCATTGAATAACAATATGACACGACTATGACGCGAGCGAAGCGAGGCTAAAAATGAGATGGTGTGTGTCTGTGTATTACTCAATCACGCAAGAACCACTGGTCCGACTTACATGAATTTTACATGAAAGTAGCTGATTTAACTGGTTAACATATAGGCTACTTTTGATTTCAATACTTTGCACTATGGCGACCATTTTAGTGACGTCACTACACCCTTTGGTTTCAAACTTTCATATTTCCATTTCAAATAAAAAGTGAACGCTAAGAAATAGCAAACTTTTGATGGCATATACGAGGTTTAAAATTACATTTTCTATCCGAAAGGTATCTCCAACGGTTAGCGAGTAAAACCTAAATTTGTGCTATAAAACACGGTCAACGCCGAACGGTGTAGTTGGACAAAATGTTCAATCCTTAATCTCCCTCTGCGCAGCACCTCGCCTATCCCCTGTTTTAACTGTCATCTCCACATTTTAATTTATTTATGACGCGTAGCGAAGCACGGGTACTTCAGCTAGTATTGTATAAATATTGTAAAAGTGTTAGATTTAAGTTGTATTTGTATTGTATATTATCAAGCTAATCCATTTAATATGTATTTTATATTATATCAACATTGTAATATTGTTAGATTTAAGTTGTATTTGTATTGTTCATCATTTATTATTTGTATAATCTGGTTAGATGGAAGAGAGGGCCCAATGGCCCTAATCTTGCCAGTCAAAATAAATCTATCTATCTATAATCTATTTTTAAAGCTTTTAAAACATCCGACGACTTCGGTTGGGTTTGAACCCGCGTTCTTGGGCATGGAAGCTCAGCATTATGTAGTAATTTAAGTATGTTAATTTTTTGAAGCCCTATCCCTTAATTTATCATGTTTACCATCAACCCCTTAATATTACGGATTTACCTGGCAAGTGAGTCTCCCCTACTGTAGGCTATAAGTAACACATTATTCAATATGGTTATTGCTTTTGGCCCATATGAAGGAGGTAAAACATGGGAAAATTAAAAGAACAGAGAAATTCAAATACCTGGGAGAATGGATCCAACCCAACGGACTGGATAAAGAGGCAAACAAGGGAAGAGACAGAAAATCAGACCTGGCAAACAAGCTAACACAGAACAGGTATAACAATAGGGCAATATGATACAAGGCCAAAATCCGACACTATAACTCAGTCATAATACCAGAAGGATTGTACACTTCAGAGTGTCTAGTTTTAAATGAAAAAGGGGAGCTGCAGGAACTCTAGAAAAAGCAAAGGAAGATTCTGAGGAAAATTCTGGGACCTCAGAAGACTTCTGATGGAACTTGGAAGAAGAGGAAAACCGAGGAGCTCTACAAGACGTGTTCTGAAAAGATCACGGACACAATGCGGTAAAGAAGGCTGAAATTCTATGGATACCTGATAAGATTGGACGAGAACCAACTGACCAAAAATACAGTATCTTCAAATACATCATGGGATTAAAGGCCACCTCTAAGTGGATAGAAGAGGTCAAGAGCGATGCAGCAGAAGTTGGAATTACTCCAGAGTTGATCCACAATAGAAGTGAGTTTAGATGAAAGGTAGACAGTTTAAAATCATTTGAAGAGAAACCAATTACAAAGAGATCATTTCCGATGAGGAGAGAAAGATAAGAGGTTCTGGGAAGAAAAGAGAAGGAGGGCCAAGAAGCCTTAAGTTCTATGCGGTCCATAGTTGGCCAAATTCGAAAGAGGAAGAAGAAGAAGAAGAAGGACCCTAACAATTGACCAAGGGGGGGGATGGACATTAAATATGAAGGATAGGACCCTGGCATAAGTAGGTGGAAACAACTTAGTGGAGTCCACGGTCGCCAATCAACGTCCTACTAAGTGTGGGCCCATGAGGGGTGGATAAAGTTATATTCAAAGCGAATGGTTATGAAGTTCTTGCTTATCCTGTCAGCATTATCTGTAGTTTATTAAACAATGGAAATACCCGATCTGTTAACTTATATTACCCGAACAGCTTCTATTATTCGAAGACGGAACATGTAAAATTCAGCAGCTGTACGCAAGTTTGGTGTAACAAATACGTTCCCGAGGGTTGCGTTTCTTAAGTAAACCGAGGCTTGTTTGTGGCGTGCACTGATAAACAGCACGGCAAGTGGATTATAAATGAGGTAAATACGGGAGTGGAAGCTATGTAAACGCTTAACAAGTGAGTGAGCGAGGTCAACAGGTCAACATCTGACTTCACCGCGATAGGCGTAGCTAACTGGAGCAGCGATCCTGACATTTTATAAATACAAGACTGTGATAACGTCGTGAGCCAAAATTAGGGCTGCCAAGATAACCTAAATATTGTGCTCTAAAATGCCTGGTGTGGAGGTGGCATGCTTTAAGTATTTTGATGTATCAATGACTCATAGTTCTCTTGGTTCAAAACCCTACACAGCTGTACCTTCACTGGTTACAAATATCTACGAATCTATTACAGGAGTCAAAATTACATTCATAGCAGTAATAGTTCCAGAGATATTGAATGCCAGAGAAGTAATTCGCGCGACCACCATGATCGATTGGAAAAATGTATCAAAATTTAGAAGACACGATTAGGATTCGACAAGGTAGTAGTAAACCCTTACTGAATGTCATCGAAATAATTCCCATTTATATTAAATGGACACACACACACACAAACAAACGGACAAAAGGTGACATCAAATAGCTATATTTCATGAGATCATAATTCCTTTCGTAGCATATTATTAACAATAATAATAATAATAATAATGACCTTCATAGAATTTAAGAAAGCTTATGACTCCATTGATCGGACTACCCTACTTAAGATTCTAAAGGAGTTTGGCCTAGACAACAAAACCAGAGCGATCATCCAACAGACTCTCACCAACACCACTTCAAAAGTTAAGTTTAGAGGCGAGATTTCCAATGCTTTCGAGATAAGGACAGGAGTTCGACAGGGAGATGGTCTCTCGCCTCTACTATTCAACTGCGTTCTTGAGAAAGTTATCCGTGAGTGGCGCAAAACAATGAGTGATGAAGGAGTCGAAAATGGAATCAGACTTGGTCACAAGAATAAGAACCTATAAATTGACTGTCTAGCCTTTGCAGATGACCTTGCGGTTTTTGCAGATTCGTTGGATACGGCCAGGAAACAGATCAACCAGCTTCAAACACAAGCTGCAAAGGCGGGCCTCCTGATCTCTTTCAAGAAAACAGAATTTATTACTAACATCAAAACGGCTCCAAAACATATTCAAGTGAATCATGGGAAAATCAAGCGGGTTGTGAAATTTAAGTATCTTGGGGAATGGATAGACCCTACAATGTCCGAAAACGAGGCTTTTGCGTCACCCTTGAATAAAATTGAAATGGCTTACCATCTAACTAAGAATGTGTACAACAAAAGACCTGAATGCAAAACTGAAGCACTACTGCACGGTGATCCGGACAGAAGCTTTGTATGCAGCGGAATGTCTCTCCATGAATAGAAAAGGCATAATGGAAAAACTGGAGACCAAGGAAAGGAAGATATTGAGGAAAATCCTGGGTCCAGTCAAAGAACACGGCGAGTTCCGGAGACGCCACAACCACGAGTTGTACACTCACTTAGAGAAAATAACGGACGTGATGAGGAAAAGGAGGATTTCTTTTTATGGACATATAACCCGAATGAAATCAACACGGCTATCCAACAGAATTTTTGCTTTTCTCCGTGAGAAAAAGACAAAGGGGGCCTGGTTCATTGAAGTAGAGAAAGATATGTTGGAGACTGGCATTACACGTGAAGATATCCAGGAGCGTGGCCCATTTAGGGATAAACTTCAGAAACATCGGAGTTTTCAACTTAAGCCGAAGCTAAAAACCGGGAAGGCGTGGACGACAGAGAGAAAGGTGCAACATCGAATGAAGGAGTACTGGGCTAACATTAAAATGCAGCAAAATCAGTTGACATGACGTGGTCCTTAGTTGGCCGTAACGAAGGAATAATAATAATAATAATAATAATAATAATAATAATAATAATTCATATTTAAATATCGTTACTGCTCTGTTTACAAAATTCAGAAAGACTGTAGACATTAAAGAATTTTCTTTCATTTCACAATTGTTGTTTTACTTGTAAATATTATATTAGGTATAGTAGGAAATGGAAATCCTCAAAAATGTTGGTTTTACTTAAACAAATTCTTATTAGCAATTGGTGCATCTAAAACTGTGTCAGTGGAGCTGCTATAGAGGGTGGTGAAACTTGCTAACATCGAGAAAGGGAATTGACAGCTTTAAGTTCATTATCTGCTAATGCTAAAACCATTACTTGTTGTTTTATTCTCGTTGTAGTTTTATGACCTGGACCATAAAGAAAAGAGAAATGGACGGATTGGGGGCATTTGAGATATGGACGTACAGAAGGATACTGAGGCTGAGTTGGAAAGATAGGGTCACCAACGATGAGGTGATGAGGCGGATGGGAGAGAGAAAGGAAATATTAAAATACTGTCAAAATTAGAAAACTGCAGTATCTGGGACATGTGATGAGAGGAGGGAAATATCATCTGCTGCAGCTGGTCATTCAAGGAAAGTTACAAGGCACCAGAAGACCAGGAAGAAGACGCATTTCTTGGATCGATAATCAGAAAACCTGGTTGAATTGTTCCACTATTGAGCTGTTTCGTGCTGCATCATCTAAAGTAAGAGTATCTATGATGGTTGCCAACCTCCTGAGAGGAGATGGCACATAAAGCAGAAGAAGTTGTGTGAACAGCCTCCAAGCATATATCATATATTCAACAAAGGCTTTAATATATTTACATTCAATAAATTAGGAAATAATCACCGTAAGTCAATAAATTATTATTCTCATGTACAGTGCACAATGTGTCCTTCGTCAGCAAAACGTAGTCATCTTGGCCATTGACCACACGGCTACGAGCAAGGACATTTTACAGGCTCTTGATCTGGACTTGTTTCGTTTGGAGATTTGTTCAATTTTATATTTTATTTTAAATTGTTAATTGGTTGTTATTTGTACAAGCGTGAAGGGCTAGCAAAGATGCAGTTTTTGCTTTGATAAATAAATAAAAAATAAACAAGAAGTTCCGTGACGAACTAAAGAGCCTACTTTTCATGCCAATGATTATTCTACAGTGTATGAACCTATCTAGAATAATGACGAAATTAAGTTGCTAATATCAAAATTTCTAATTAGTTCGAAATACTGTATACCTTGCATAATGTTGCCTAATAGAGCACTACAGTTGGCAGACCTGATGACTGAATATATTCTTAGTTCCATCTCTTAAGGTACAGAATACAAAATTTGGTTGAAGTCCAATGAATAGCATGGACGTAACATGCAGTTAAGCATTGGATCTAACAGCGCACGTAAAATCATGTTGGCAACAATGTCATGCAAGTATTGGTCAGAAATAATCTGAAATAATATGATCTATTGTTGTGCCAATTTTGAATGACATCCATTATATAGTATAGAAGTTACATGAATTTTAAAATTGGACCTATCAGCAGGCTTAGAATCATGTTGGCAGCACTGACGTATATTAGTTACTCCAAATTCGAAGGAAGGAAAGGAAAGGAAGGAAAGGAAGCTTGTAGTTTAACGTGACCGTTAATCTTGAGATCATGAGCCACGGGACCTCCTTTTTACGTGGAATCCGAACCACAGGACATGGCATTTCACTTCGAAAATCTCACATGCATTGACCGGGAATCGAACCCGGACCGCCTTGGTGAGAGGCATACAGCTAGACCGCTGAGCCACCACGCCCCCCAACTCCAAATTCATCTAGAATGCCAGGTACTATACGTGTGCAAAGTTTAGAGCTATTGGCTTGCATACTTTCTGATACTGTATATTGATATTAGGGTAACAAAAATAGGGACAGCACATATTAACAGTTGGCAGCCCTGGTTGCTCTTAAGAATACGCATAGTCATATCTGTTATGGTATACATAGCACATACGAAATTTGGTTGAAATCCAAACGATAGTATGGAAGTTACATGTATTTAAAGTTGGACCTGTCAGCAGGCTTAGAATCATGTTGGTAGCACTGACGTATATAAGTTACTCCAAATTAATATAGAATGTCAGGTATTGTACGTGAGCATAGTTTAAAGCTGTCGGCTTGCATACTTTCTGATATATTGGTATTTGGATAAAATAAATTAGGAGCATTTATTAACAGTTGGCAGCCCTGGTGGGTCTCAAGAATACGCTCAGTCGTATCTGGTGATGTACACATACAACATACGAAATTTGATTGAATTCCAATTGATAGTGTAGAAGTTATATGCATTTAAAAATTGGACCAATCAGCAGGCTTATAATCATTTTGGCAACACTGCCATGTATGGCCTCCTGGAAATTAAACTGCAATATTATTATCTATACGTGTGCCAATTTTGAAATAGCTCCCATTCATACCTTCCAAGATATCCAACATGGAGCTCAAATTTCAATTGCGATTTTTTAGCAGTTGGTAGCACTGACATCATTTTCAAATATGGCCGTGAGATATTCGGGTGTAGACATTTACTCCTACCAAATTTTGTTTCGATTGCTCCAGCGGTTTATGAGTTGATAGGGGGGGGGGGACACACACACACAACAGACAGACAGACAGACAGACAGACAGAAGGACAGACAGACAGACACACATTTGCCCGATCTCATAAGTCTACTTTTTCCTCATTTTTGCAAAATGCGAAAAGTAGGCTAAAAATGAAATTTCATATCTTACCCTAAAAGTTTTTAAAAATAGGCTGATTTCATTTCTAGAAATACACTTCTTCTTCTTCTTCTTCTTCTTCTTCTTCTTCTCCTCCTCCTCAACCGCTAGGTTGGTGGTTAACATGCATGTCTTCCAAAACGTCTTCTTTCTCTGGCCTGGAGTTTCAAATGGCAATAAGTGTGGTTGCCTTTAATGCTGTCTATAAATTGAGTCCTTGGTCTTGCTCGACTCCTCTTTTCTTCTAGCTTCCCTTCGAAGAGTGTGGTGCACCAGTCAGAATGACGAATCAAATGGCCTACTACACTATTCCTTCTTCTGTTTAAGGATTCAACCAAGGTACGTGTCTCCTTTGCTCTTTGGAGAACATTCTCATTCGTGACTTGATCAGTCCAAGGTATCGTTAGTAGTCGTCGCCGGCACCACATCTCGAATGCCCTAAGTTTTGATACATATTCTTGTCGCAGAGTCCATATTTCAGAGCCATAATTTGGAATACTACATACAAAACTTTTCACGAAGTGTTTTCGCACCTCTAAGTTAACAGTCTTGGGTGTTAGTAAAGACTTCTTTTTTCAGAAGGCTTCTACACTAAAAGACTAATGAACCAGATCTGTTACCATGCAATTATGTATTAATGTTGAAAATAACAACTTGAAAATGAAAGAATCAATGATATAGAAAGAAGAAGAAGATTAAAATGAGAAATTGGTTTGTAGTGAATCACACGTAATCATGAAGATTTTTATTTTCAGGTAGCCTATGCATAAAGATCTCAACATTGATCATCCCAACCACTATAATGTTCAAGCGCTGTAATGTTCAAGGAGCTTAGATATCTATTATCTAACCTCCTTGACTTTCATAGTGCTTCAAGGAACAACGAAATTCGACATGCACGCTACCATCTGGGTGTCAAATTACAAAGCTTGCACCAGGCACCTGAGGCCATACGATATTATTATTATTATCCCAACCACAAAATTTCAATGCACCAGTACATCATGTCCACATGAAAATCCACAGCCTGCTTCCAGTTGACCGACCGGGTCAGGGAATGGAATGACTGAAGCCCCCATCTAGCGGCGAGGATATGAAATGTGTCGGCTGCCGAAGCCTGTCACACTCCCCAGGGGCAATGATGAAATGAATGACAGATGGAATGAAATGATAGTGGAGAGTGTTGCTGGAATGAAATTTGTGACAGGGAAAACCGGAGTACCCGGAGAAAAACCTGTCAGTCTCCGTTTTGTCCAGCACAAATCTCACATGCAGTGACCGGGATTTGAACTACGGACCCAGTGATGAGAGGCCGGCGTGCTGCCGCCTAAGCCACGGAGGCTTTACATCATGTCCACTTTAGTGTTTTAATGTTTACTATTTTCTTTCTTCTTTCCGATTTACTACAAACCTATTTCTCATTTCAATCTTATTCTTCTTTTCCACTTTGAGCTGTTACTTCAAGAGATATATCTTTCAACATTAAACAAAAATTTTAGCAGATCAGGGTTTTTAGTCTTTTAGTGTAGTTTTAGCCAACTTTTCACATTTTGCAAAAATGAGGAAAAAGTAGACATATGAGAACGATCCGGGAAAATGTGTGTCTGTCTGTCTGTCTGTCTGTCTGGCTGTGTGTGTGTCCCCCCCTATCAACTCCTAAACGGCTGCAGCAATCAAAACCAAATTTAGAATGAGTAAAGATGTGCACCGAAATATCTCACGTCCATATTTGAAAATGATGTCAGTGCTAGCAACTGCTGAAAAAACGCACTAGAAATTTGAGCTCCATGTAGGATATCTTGCAAGGTATGCATGGGAGCTATTCCAAAATTGGCATACATGTAGATAATACTATTTCAGTTTAATTTCCAGGAGGCCAATCATGACAGTGTTGCCAAAATAATTTTAAGCCTTCTGATAGGTCCAATGTTTAAATGCATATAATATCTACACTATCAATTGGATTTCAACCAAATTTTGTAAGTAATATCTGTACATAAACAGATATGACTGAGCGTATTCTTAAGAGCCACCAGGGCTGCCAACTGTTAATAATTGCTCTCTCTCTATTTATTTATTTTATCCAAATACCAATATATCAGAAAGTATGCAAGCCAACAGCTTTAAACTATGCACACGTATATTCTGACATTTTAGATTAATTTGGAGTAACTTATATACGTCAGTTCTACCAACATGATTATAAGCCTGCAGATAGTACCAATTTTTAAATACATGTAACTTCTATTCTATCAGTTGGATTTCAACCAAATTTCGTATGTGCTATGTGTACCATAACAGATATGACTATAAGTATTGTTAAGAGCAATCAGGGCTGCCAACTGTTAATAAATGCTGTCTATATTTTTTACCCTAATATCAATATATCAGAAAGTATGCAAGCCAACAGCTCTATACTTTGCACACGTATAGCACCTGACATTCTAGATTAATTTGGAGTAATTAATACAAGGCAGTGCTGCCAACATGATTCTATGCCTGCTGATATGTCCAATTTTTAAATACATGTAACTTCTATACGAACAAATGGATTTCATCCAAAATTGGCACAACAAGATATCATAATATTTCAGATTATTTCTGACCAGCACCCGTATGACATTGTTGGCAACATGCTTTTACGCGTGCTGATAGATCCAGTGTCTAACTGCATGTAACGTCCATTGGACTTCAACCAAATTTTGTATACTGTACCTTAAGAAATGGAACTAAGAATATATTCAGTCACCAGAGCTGCCAACTGTAGTGCTCTATTAGGCTACATTATACCAGGTATATTTTGAACTAATTAGATATTTCGATATTACCAACTTAATTTCGTCATTATTCTATATAGGTTCATATACTGTAGAATAATCATTGGCATGAAATGTAGGCTGTATAGTTCTTCACGGAACTTCTTGTTAACATTTCAGATAGTTCTATTTTAGAAATAGGCGGTTTCTGTGGTGTAGTAGGCAGCATGCTGAGCTTCGACGCCGAAGGTCACGGGTTAAAACAGGCCAAAGTCATCGGATTTTTTAAGAGAGTTAAACATCCCTCGGTCTATAATTTATTAAACTTTGTCAATAAGGATTTCTGTGCAGACATGTTCATTTTAATGTATATTCGTACAAATATTTATATTCATTATGGTATTAGGAATGAATCCTTGCATTATAACTTTAGATCATAGTATTACTATGCTCTGATGTGTCCAGCGGATTATTTTTCAGTATAAATGCATAATTATATTGGTCCTGGCTTCAGTAAATAGCCAGATAGCCCTTTTGCGCTATAATTCAAGGGATTCGTATTTCATATCCACATCATTCTGTCCACATAAACTCGATGATAGATAACTGGGCAACACTGAAAAATGGCTTCTAATACTTCAGTAGCTTTCATTTTGTAAATCACAGAAGGAATTTGGAGAAAATGGTCTGATATTCACCCTGGTGAGCCCGAGTACGATTGCTAGTCAGGGTAGTAAATAGAATATGACAGGTGCAAACAGTATTAGAATATGGAAATCGATACTCAGTACCCTGGACTCGATCATCCCGCTATACAATCTCACGTAGAGATGTTTCCCACACAGTCTTAAGACTGTTTCTTTCAGAATCTGTTATCACCAAGCCACGAATTCTGATGTTCTGACCTGTTTTATTCCTTACCTCTTACTGTCCAAATTTCAGTTTATTTTAATGTTTTAGTTATCAAATATTAATATACTTCAATTTTTATACAACCTAGATTTACGTTATGTGCTAATAAGACCTACGTTTCTTGATAGAACCTAAACATACCTAATTCGGTTGTTTAAGCAAATAGAGTACATCTCTACTTATTATAAAACGAAGTCCTCCATTCTTGCATGTCACAGGTAATCTCGAGAACCACTGGATGGATTTTGATGCGGTTTTCACCATTCTGTAAAGGATATCTCGAGGAATGTTTCTGTAGAAAATCATTTATTTATGATCTAAGGAAGCCAAGCAGTAACGATTTCAGTGAAATAGGCAGAAAAAACCTGGCGTCCGTGCGCTTTTTAAACTTATGATCGGCAAACCGTTAAAAATATCAATATACTATGAGTGTAAGAATTTTTCAGCATGAAAACTTCTACAAAAAGTCCGCGAGAGCATATCTCTATCTTCAATACATCGCCCACTTTTTTTTTACGTTTTCATTTCTTCCAACAATCTCCATTCAATTATTGAGGCGGCTGTTTACAAGCTAGGTAGGGGTGAGCCTATCACCCCAGTTACAGCCTAGCTAGCGGGCGAGCCTATTATCCGAGATACTGCCAGCAGCAAACTGTCGATTCGTGTTGAGTTAACACTTTAGATAAGAGTGGTTGTTTTTGGACTTACTGGAAGTGCAACTCAGCTTTTCTTCATTTCGCCTGTGAACTTTTCGTTCCGCAAAATTCACAGTCAAGTTAAGATTGGACGGAAGGGGGATTTGTGTTTTCATGCACCTCGTCATTCTTATATTACGTCTGACAAGAATTCATTGCACATGCATCTCCATGATAATATAATTAATAGTCCAGTCAGTGATTTTAACCCATCATGCCCAAACGTAAAACGGACATAAAAAAGCGCTCTCTCGTAATGAATACATAACTGTTCCCGGGCGAAGCCTGGCCGGGTTGCTAGTTTATTTATAGGGGCTGACAATTTTTTTCACAGCGAAAAGAGACCGTTCGAATGAGGAAAATTTCAAATAATTATTATCTTATGAAATCTTGCGTAATATTCCTGTTTATTACTTACAGTAGAATAATAACCTTCAATTGAAAAGTTTGCCTTCAGTTGCATCTTTAATTATAGATAATTACAACAATTATCATGGCATACAAATACAAGCATCCCGCCCCGGCTCCTCCCGGGAACAATTATGAATACATTACGCGATAAGCGCTTTTTATTCGATGTCAATAAACTACGACCTGTACCCGTTTTACGTCTCGGCTTGGTGGGTTAACATCACTGACTGGACTATTAATTATATTATCATGGAGATGCAAGTGCAACGAATTCTTGTCAGACGTAATTTAAGAAAGGCGAGGTGCATGACGAGCAAATCCCCCATTCGTCCAATCTTAACTTGACTGTGTATTTTGTGGAACGAAAAGTTCACAGGCGAAATGAAGAAAAGCCGAGTTGCACTTCCAGGGAAACTCAAAAAACAACCACTCTTCTCTGAAGTCTTAACTCAACATGACTCGACAGTTTGCTGCCGGCTGTATCTGGGGTAATAGGGTCGCGCGCTAGCTAGGCTGTAACTAGTGTAATAGGCTCGCTCCTAGCTATCTCTTAAACCGTCGCCTCAATAATTGAATGGAGATTGTTGGAAGGAATGGAAACGTAAAAGCACCTATGGTGGGCGATGTATTCAAGATAGAGATATGCTCTCACGGACGTTTTGTAGAATTTTTCATGCTGAACAATTCTTACACTAATAGTATATTGATATTTTTAACGGTTTTCCCAGCGTAATCTTAAATAACGCACAGACGCTAGGTACATTTTTCGACTTTTTCACTGCAATTGTTATCGCTTGGCTTTCTTTGATCATAAATAAATTATTTTCTTCAGAAACCTTCCTCGAGATATCCTTTACAGAATAGTGAAAAACGTATCAAAATCCATCCAGTGGTTCTCGAAATAACCCGTGACATCCAAGAATCGGGGACTTCGTTTTATACTAAGTAGAGATAGGATATATTCCAAACATCCTATAAATCCCTAAATTGGACATATAAGACCCTATAAAATCCTAATATACTGATAGAACCTAATTTTAACTCTTATAACTTAACAATCCGGGGCCTGGTTGTTACTGTAGGCAGTCCATACTTACTGAGCAGGTTAACAGAGAGACAGTTCTACAGACCGCATTGTCCATGTACTGGGCTGTCCATGATGATCCGATCTCCTGATTGTGAGTGAAACTGCAAGACATTCGGTAAGCGGAGTATAACAGCAACATAAACCCCCTGAGTTTAGAGGTGTGTCGATATTTTATGTACGAGTCTGTAAGCACACATCCTTCAATCAAATACTCATTTCCTATTGCCTCCTGGCAGCGTCTTTCACTGTGGCTGCAGAGCAAATCCGATCAGTTGTCACCACGTGTGTCACAAGTTTCGCTCTCACATCGCCTTGTCGTATACCGTATTCAAGTAATAGATATCTAGAGGCAAATTTATCGAATGATTTCTAGAGAATTGACCACATCACAGCAACGATTGTTGCTTTATTGAATACACCATTGTGGAACAGGTTAAATTTAACCTAATTTTTTTAAAACCAATAGCTTCCTCCATAGACTAGAGGTAGAGTGCCCGACCCCTGATTCCAAGATCTTGGGTTTGACTCCCAGCCGAGGAAGTGCGAATTTTGAAGGACGGAAAAATTCCACGGCTCTCTGATTCTTATAATTAGTTATTGTTATTTTACTGGATGGAACAGGTAGGTCATCTGCTCCAGATTCGTACTATGTTGGCTCGTAAAAATACCTCGCATTTCCTATTTGGTGATTACGAGTTAAAGAGCCTCATACACAGGCCGTCTAACGTTCCCACTTTATTCCAAATGAGAGTGCAAAACGAACGTCAAATTATGACAGTACTTTGCGTAGATGACTCTTAGTATGCCATGTTCACTTCCTTCTAACTCCTAGTGCAGTTCATTCATATTCATGCATCTCATTACTCATTAACTCCTCAAATCTGGTTGACGTCAGGAAGGGCATCAAGCCATATAAATCACCACCACGTAGAAAATCATCGGTAGGGGCTGACATTCTAGACAGTAACCCCAAAGGTCCGGGTTGAATGCCCGGCTCTGCCAAGAATTTTAATTCTGATCTGAGGGCCGGGACGGGATACACTCAGCCTTGTGAGGAAAAACTGAGAATGAATTATTATTATTATTAGTAGTAGTATTGAAAGCCTCCGTGGCTTAGGCGGCAGCACGCCGGCCTCTCACCGCTGGGTCCGTGGTTCAAATCCCGGTCACTCCATGTGAGATCTGTGCTGGACACAGCGGAGGCAGACAGGTTTTTCTCCGGGTACTCCGGTTTTTCCTGTCACAATTTCATTCCAGCAACACTCTCCACTCTCATTTCATTCATCTATCATTCATTTAATCATTGCCCCAGGGGAGTGCGACAGGCTTCAGCAGCCGGCACAGTTAATATCCTCACAGCTAGATAGGGGCTTCATTCATTCCACTCCCTGACCCGGTCGGTCCACTGGAAGCAGGCTGTGGATTTTCATTCATTATTATTAGTATTATCAGTTCCTATAACTGACAACAGATGGCAGTACATCGCCCATATAGTTCCAGTTACTGACAGCAGATGGCAGCACCATTGCATCGATGTATTTAAAACCCAAGACATGGCACGTTTTCACGTGATGGAGAATTATAAAGGAGGGAATATTTAAGAAGGGAAATTTTGAGGAACATTAACCGACAGTTGAATGTGTAGGCTATGTTGTTTATGTACCTTAATATTGCAATTTCTTCCCAATGCTTCGGTGGTCAAGTTATTAGCGTCCTAGACTAAAAGTTATAATTATGCATCGTCGATATACTCTTAAATTATTAAAGAAAAAAGTAGTTTTCCAGGCACTCGCGCGTGTCCACAATTGCTTTCGCCATAAGAGACACTTGGCAAACATAATTCGTTTGAAGGGCTCTGACATCGTGGTCACTCAGCCCCGTGTACTTGGGTGTGTATGTGTGAAATTTTCTCTCATAACCTGTGTTATTGTGATGGCTGCATTACTGTGTGTATTTGTAATTAAGGTGGTAAATGGCAAGGAGACGGCCAAGGCCTTAAGTTAGGAACCATCCCGGTATTTGCCTTAAGTGGAAGTGGGACACCACGGAAAACCACATCCAAGATTGTCGAGGTGGGAATTAAACCTTCCTCTTCTTAGTTATACCACAAGAGACTGAATGTGCCCCGTTTTTGCCCTCAGACCAGAATTCAATTTCTTGGCAGAGCAGGAAATGTAACCCGGGTCTCCGGGGCGATAGACAAGAATAGGTGGGCCTCCATGTGTTAATAAGATTTTTGACATGCACGGGACATAGAATTCAAAAACTGCCTCCATTAGGGTGACTGCCGAAGTGAGTATTGAGTATAGGCCTATGGTCATTCCAGTAGTTGGCGAAGTGATTCTATGTTCCCCTGCAAAATGTACTGCCATAACCTATAACAGGTGATGGAAATTGCTTATTTAGAGCAGTTTCGTACTGTTTATAACAAAATGAAGAACGTCATTCTGAGCTGCGTTTTCAAGCTATCGCAAAAAAATTCGCTGGCAGGAACAATTATAAGGAATTTATTTTAAGCGATCAGTCTCATCGCATTCTCCTCACCAACCAACTTGAGTATGAAAGTCTCTGGACGGTCATGTTGAACTTCATTGTATAAGACAATTGTTTAATGATTATTTGTTTAGAGTACTGAGTCTAACTACGCAGTTGATTTCGGCAATGGAAGTATTATTTGCCATTTAATATTTAGCGGCTCCGCTATTGCAGGACACTATAGTGTTATCGAATAATACGAAGCCACGTTTAAAATCCAATATAAATAGGCCATTTCAGAAACAATTCCAGATATTATGCAGTACAGTGTACTGTAAGGTCTTTGACGATCAAATGTAAACATTGTTCTACATTGTATTTCTCTTGCGTAAAATCTATGCGTGGTTACTTTGGTCTTTACTGTTGTGAGGGTAAAATTGATCTGCTGGAATATAAAATATTTGCCAAGCTGCAACAATGTAATGATATTAATTTAAAAGTCATTGAACTTATATCCAGTAGTTCAAACACATACATCAGCGTTAACAGATTGGATACTGAAGATGAAAGCCAGCTACTTCATTTCCCTATTATTGAATTTTTCAATTCCTTGGAAATAAGTGATTCACCTCCACATACTCCGAACGTTTGAGCCATAGTTATGCTCCTTAGAAATCTGAACGTTTCCCAAGGACTCATATATGGTAATATATTAATTGTAAGAAATATGTAAGAAATTGCTTGGATTCGGATATAATAGGTGCAGTAATATTAGGCAGAGAGCTCAAATCCTACGACTTAGAAACTCTTGAACGTATTGGGCTATTTACCTCATCACGTTTTAAGTCATGACCAGCAGGATAGTGAAGGTACAAAAAAGGTCCTGTATGGGATGGTAAAGAATAAGAGGCGGAAGGATCCTACGGATTATGTTAGAATGGTGAACAAAAGGGGACAAGGGATAGAAAATAGGGAAGAACTGAAGAAAATGTGGAAAGAATATTTTGAAGAACTCCTGAACCCAAATGGAAACCACGGCGAGGAAGAAGAAATCGGGGAAGAGGTACAGTAGATGAACTGCAAACAGAAAAGGACTTAACATGGAAAGAAGTGGAAGATGCAGTGAGGAAGATGTAAGGAGGGAAGGCACCGGGTGTGGATGAGTTGAGTGTGGAGATGGTGAGAGCAGCAGGAGAGGTGGGGATACAATGGTTGTACCGAGTGATGAAGGCAGCTGGAAGGAAAGGAAGACCCCAGAAGACTGGACAAAAGGGAATAATTGTCCCGATCTTCAAGAAAGGTAGTAGAACAGAATGCAGAAATTATCGGGGAATAACACTGATGAGTCATTGTGCAAAGATGTTTGAGAAAGTTTTGGAAAGGAGAATTAGGACAAGGATAGAAGGAGGGATGAGGGAAGAACAACATGGCTTCAGAGCAGGAAGGTCCACAGTGGATTTGATTTTTGCTGTAAGTCAGTTACAAGAACAGCACTATGAGTATGGAACAGATCTACTGATGGCCTTCCTGGACATTGAGAAAGCATATGACAGTGTATGCAGAAACAAAGTATGGAAGTCCCTGGAGGATAGAGGAGTAGAAAAATGGACTATAAGGAGGATAAAGGAGATGTACAAGGGAAGCTTGAGCTGTGTGAAAGTGGGAGGAGAGAGATCGGACTGGGTGGAACAGAGAAACGGCCTGAAACAAAGAAGTGTACTGCCACCGTTACTTTTCATTGTGGTGATGGATGACATAATGACCCGAGCGGCACAAGTAATTGGGGAAGGAAAGATGAAAGCAATGGTGTTTGCGGATGATTTGATGATTTGTGGAAACAAGGAGGAGGAGGTACAGGAACAGTTGGACGTGTGGGAAGGAATAATACAAGGATATGGGATGAAATTTAGCATAAATAAGAGTGAGATGGTGATCACAACAAGGAAGAAGGAAAGGACCACAACGGGAATAACAATTGGTGGGGAACAGCTGAAGAAAGTGGAAAGTTTCAAGTATCTGGGAAGCCTGATACAAGAGAATGGAAGAAACGGTAGAGAAATAAATGAGCGGGGAAGACAGGCAGAAGCATTCCGGAGGAGTGTGAGAAGCATGTTATGGAGCAGGGATGTCCCTCAGAACAGCAAGTAGATCATATATCGTACTATATCCCTATCCTGACGTATGCCTCGGAGACCTGGGTTATGAAAGGAAGGGAGAAGAGCAAAATACAGGCCAGTGAGATGAGGTTCTTGAGAAGCAGTATTGGAGCTACAAAGAGGGACAGAATAAGAAATGAGAGGACCAGAGAATTAATGAAGGAGGAACCATTACAGGATGGTATAGAGAAATCTAGACTTAGATGGTATGGACATGTAAAACGAATGGAGGAGAAGAGGATACCCAGGAGGATACACGAGACGAAGTGGGAAGGAAAGAGACCAAGAGGGAGACCGAGAGACAGGTGGCTGAAGGGGGTGGAAGAAAGCGTGAAGAAGAGAGGAGAAGACTGGACAAGGGTGGAGGCTGAGAGATGGTGGGAAGACAGAAGACGTTGGAGAGGCTTGTGTTCCAAACAGACCCGGCCAGTGGCTGGAAACTGTGAAAGATGATGATGACCTCATCACGTTTTCAGTCATGACCAGCAATATGTTGCAATGCTGAGAGTGCTATCTTTTGACGCCCTTAAAGTTGCAATAGTGCTAAAAAGTAATCGTACAAAGAATGTAACTTATATAAGAAGCTTCTTCAGTAAATTTGTTTTCCATTGTCCGTCATGTTTTGACGGGTTTCATCTAGTTATTATTAAATATCGTTACAATATACACAGTTTACAAAACTCGGAAAGTCTGTATACATTGCATGAATTAAATTATAATTCCTACTCATTGGTTTAACCTGTTATTATTAAATTATATTGTTACAATATGATAAAGACAGGTCGAAATAGGATATCAAATTCATACAGAGCAGGAAGACCAATCACATATGCTACTAATAGGTGCTACCTTGTGTTTTCAATTCCCATCTCAGCCATCCTGTAAGTGTTTTACCGTGGTTTCCCGCTTCTACTCCCGACAAATGGCAGGTTGGTTCTTAACTGAAGGCCACGACCTCCTCCTTCCCAATCCTTACTTGAATTACAAATACACAAACACCTCAATAACACACAGGTTATCAATTAATAAATTCCACACTCACCCAATAACAACAACTACAACAAATTCATCGGGTATCATCCCCGTTCCATAGAAACGGGAATAATAAGCTTTAGCCGAACATTTGCCTTGGACTAAGCGGAGTTCGAACTTACAACATGACGTTTGAATACTACCTCGTAACTGAATGTGCCTCTGTCTGATAGACGGGATACCCTTCATTTTTAGCCTATTTTCAATTTTGAAAAAAAAAAAAATAGGCTTATGAGATCACCTTTTGTCCGCGCGCGCGTGTGTGTGTGTGTGTGTGTGTCCTAATAACTTCTAAACGGATGGAGCGAATTCAATGAAACTCGGTAAGTGCATAGCACTATTCCGGACGACCCCTACCGTGCCCTTCAAATTTTGTTACGGGTCACCAATCCAACATGGCGGCTGAGCGAAATATTTCACCAGCATTCAATATCTCCGAAAGTATTCCCGATATCACCCTGGAATTGTTTTACGGTGATAAATGGAACTACTACAAGTACACCTATGTGACTTTTGAAAAACTGGTAACTACAAAACCAACATGGCGGCCACGCGAAATTTAAATAGACGTTTCTCGCGATTTAACCAACCAAACGCAATAAAACTTGGTACAGTATATGTTTATACACATTGTAATACACCAACATCTAACTTGGTTCAATTGTTTACATAACAACAAGATGGTGGATGTGCGAAATATTTCACCGGCATTCTATATCTCTGAAACTATTAGCGGTATCACCCTGAAATTTTGTACGGAGATAAAGGGAGCTACTGGAAGTTCATCTATAAGACTTTCAAAAACCGGTTAACTACAAAACGAACATGGCGGCCAAGCGAATTTGAAAATTTTAAATAGACCTTTCTCGCGATTTAATGTTCCAACAGCAATGAAATCTGGTACAGGAAATGTCTATACACAGTGTAATACACTGGTATCTAATTTAGTTAAATTGTTTACATAACCTCAAGATGGCGGATTTGCGAATTTTAAAATTAAGTTTTTATTTCTTGTGTCGTAATCATGCGATCGATGTGAAAGTTTGAATAATGAACCTACGCAATAATTTTCCTTTAACGGTACATGACTCTATGGCCTATACATTTAACAATCCAACATGACGGCCATCCGAAATATTTAGACGGCTCTGAATATCTACGAATCTATTGTTGCAATCAAACTGTTTTTTTTATGTTCATAGGGACTATGAACTTAAATTCACCTATAGGACTTTAAATAACCTAGTGATCACAAATCCAACATGGCGGCGACGCGAAGTATACATATTCACATGGACGTTTCTCGCAATTTAACCATCCGAGTGCAGTGAAACTTGGTACAGTAAATCCGTATACGAATGTTAATCCACTGGCATCTAATTTATTTCAATTGTTTCCATAACCACAATATGGCAGCTGTGCGAAAATTTAAAATATCCTTGTTACTTCTTGTGTGCTAATCATCCGATTGAAGTTTGAATGCTACACGAGTAGTGTATTTGTAACAGTTCAAGGCCCTCCACCTCCACACCCTCCACACAAGATGGTGGCGGTGCGATATCTCTCGAACTCATGGTTGGATTTTAATAAATGAGGTGTCAAATTACTCAGGCGAACACTCCCTTTCCATTGGACAACATATCTCCACCCTAAAATAAAACCTACCCCTACTAGAGGGTGAAATTGAATTTTTTAGAGAATCTCTCTTTCCAATTGCAACATGTGAGAGTTTGAATGCCGATATGGAATGTAACGTTGTTCTGCAAACCAATAATCAAAGAGGGGCATGTTAGGCCTTGAGGTGAGAGCCCCTGTTATTGTTGACGAGCCCCCTGCTGTCGGGCCCCTGTTGATGGGTTATTGTTGACAGGTCCTTGTGGACGAGTCCTTGTGGACAAGTCAGTGTGGACGAGTCCTTGTGAACAGGTCCCTGTGGACGAGTCCTTGTCCCTTTGGACTGATCCCTTTGGACCGGCCTCTTTGGTCTGATCCCTATGGACTAGCTCATGATTTTATTTAAATTATATTAAAGGGCCTAACTACATTTGTGTGTGTTGAACTGACGTTCACTAACCCCCACTACTATAATGGGATAACGATATGAAAGGAAAGTGACGAAATACATTTGAACACGTGTAAGATGACCTTATTACCGTCCTCCTTGTGAAACAAGTCACATCCTGTTTTGATTCATACGTGAGAAAATGCGAGTTCATGTGTAATATGATCTAACACACAAATGTACACATGTGCACGTGCACGATAAGAGCTAACAAGTCACAACCTGTTTTGACAGTGGTGGGAATAAGGCTAGAGACATGTACAAGTAGTCAAATTACTCCGGCAGACAACCCCTTTCCTATGGATAACTTATTTCCACTCAAAAATAAAATCTACCCCTACTAGGGGGTGAAATAATAATTTTTAGGTAAAAGTCGCTTTCCATGTGCAACATGTGGGAGTTTGTATGCCAATATGAAATTAAACTCGTTCCACATAAAGTGCATGCATACAACTGAAAGCCGCTATGATTTATCATTTTTTTTTTTTGTTTTACGAATGCGCAATTGGGGTTTTTGTAAGAGGGCGGGCTTTTTGAATAATGATTTATAGATACGTTTTTTTTTTACAAATTAACCAAAGATCCAAAAACTAATAGGTCATCGGCTTTTTAATATCTTATGAACTAAGAAAGCTAGGAACTTGTATGAGGGGTCGTTGGACTTGGGGTGACGCCCTGTTTTTGAATGTATTATTCATTTTTTGTCAAAAGGGCCTAACTGCACTTTCGTTAATATCTCGCTAACTAATAATCACAGAGGGTCGAGTGAGGTGTCATAGGACTTAAAATGGCCAACCCCTCCCCATGACCAATGAATTTACAAAAAAAAAAAAACAGCAAGGTCATTAACCTAAGATTGTATCAACTAATACTCAGAGAGGGACAAGTGAGGTGTCACAAGACTCAGGATGGCCAACCCTTTTCCATGACCAACGAATTTATCCAAAATACCCAAAACAGCAAGGTCATTGACCTAAGGGTTTATAAACTTATCAGTAGAGAGCGTCAAGTGAGGTGTCATAGGACTACGAATGGTTAACCCTTTCCCATGACCAATGAATTTACCTCAAAAATTCAAAACAGCAAGGTCATTGACCTGAGATTTTATATACTAATAATCGGATATCAACATGTGAGGTGTCATAGGACTTAGAATGGTCAACCCTTTCCCATGGTTAATGAATTTACCCAAAAATACCCAATACATCAAGGTCATCGACCTGAGATTTTATAAACTTATAATCGGATATGGACATGTGAAATGTTTACAGTGAGTGATGAAACATAGCTAGGTAGTGAAAGAATTATTGTAGGCTACATGTATGGTGACTGACAAATCTTTCACCATTGGAACTTGTTTTCAGATCAAACTGCAGTACAGAGAGAGTATAGGTTGTAGGTATGGGATAATAAATGACAAATGGTGTATACAAAATCTGATTTATCGATTCAAGAAATAAGAGTAGACAATCTTTAATTGATTGGTTAAAGAGGATAGCTAAAATCCAAAATGGTGACTACATTGAACTAAACTGAACCAAGCTGAATCAAACCCAACCAAACCGAACCAAACTTAATCAAAAACAAGCCAATGGTTTAAGTGTAAAACTTGTGGTTGAATGTGGGCATTGGTAATGTCAGAAAGGAAAGGGATAACGCTCTACCTATAGAGGGTAAGGTAAAGCTAGTGCATGATGCTAATGCACACACACACAAGTACATGAACCACAAACAACCATCCTATGCAGTTATTATGGGTTGATTGTTAAAACTTGCTCAGTGGTTACTGGGACAAGATGGTCGCTACACACAACAAGCTTTAAATACCTGAGGCTAATAATCTATACACACACTCACACACACTTGTTCTAAACTAAACTGTCTTGCTGGCAGAGCTCACACAGTAGGTAAATGACAGAAATGCTTGGCTAACAGAAATACAATCATTTTCGGTTGTCTAATGTTACCAGCTAAACATTACGTGCTATAGTGGTGAGCACATGTGTCTTTTTCACTGGAGATCTTAACTCGATTTCTAGCTCTAAGGCCTAGAACGAATCAAACTAAGAAAAAAGGGTATGGTGACGCAGTGGTTAAACTGTTAGCCTTTCACTAAGGTAGACTAGGGTTTGATTTTTGGTTAATATGCATGTCCATAAACAATCAAATAAAAGCAGAGATAATGTTTAAAACTGATTACACTTGTCTCTTTTCAAATTATTACTTAGATTACAAATACAAACGTGGACTGGGTTTGACATACAGTTAATGCTTCCTATCACATACCAGACTGCAAGGAAGCCAAACAAGCAAAAGCAGTGGTAAAATCGCTATGTGTAGAGAAATACCTAACGGTTTTATGAACTGGCAAAGGTATGTCGCATAAACAGTGCAGGATACAATCCAGCAACCATAATTTTTATTTCGTGGACAAGAGAAAACATATATATAGAGAGAGATATATAGAAAGCTTGTGTGTGTGTGTGGGTAGCATTGGTTGTTTGACCAGAGAAAATACGGTGAGGTAGGGTGGGGAGAGGGAGAATTAGCACTTATATATGAATGGAAAATAGATTTTTTTCAATCGTTTTGTTTTTCAAATGGTAAAGCACTCACATTAAGATCATTTACAAAATCATAAAATGAAAAATAAAAATCTTGTTTTGGAAATATCGTTTTTCAACATACACACAAAATAAATATATAAAAAATTTGTAAACAGCAAATTGGAAAATCCATGTTTCCATATAGACAAAATTTAAAAACCTTAAACGGACATTTAAGAAAATATATGCAAATGGGAAATTGACAAATGTGTAAATATGAAAATGGAAAAATCCATCTTTCCATATCATGAAATTGAAAAACATCAAACTGTCATTTTAAAAAATGCAAATGGAAAATTGACAAATTGCAATGTGTGAAATGTGAAATTGAACAAATGGCTATCATTATAAAAAAAAGAACATGGTTGAGGTGTGAATCAAACCCTCTCTACTTATTTGGAACACTCGAGACTGAGTAGACTAGTTTTAGTTGTCATACCACTTTTAAAAGTGCTTGTTAAATCTAGGAATTGAACCCAAGAGCTTGTAGGGGGGATCCAAGGTTATAATATGTTAAACAGATAGCCTTGAATGTAGGGTGTGGTAGTTATATAGAGATGAGACGTTTCGCTCGGGGCAGGGAGGCATGGAGATCTGCATCAAACCAGTCAAAAGACTGACGACTCAAACAACAACATGTAGAGCTCACCAAAATAATGTTGTGTAACGGTAAATGTTAGTCAACGAACAGTAATGCATTACTAAAACCCATGACACGATACCTAAGAGCTTTTCTAAAATTATTTTAAAATGCCTTTAACCCTATATTAAACACCCAGTTCACAAGACTCATAACTGCAATGTTATGGTCAAACAAAACAAAATCTATATTTCAAAACAAACAAGTGGTTTAGTCAACGTATACTGGAAAAAGTTTTATAAACACTCAAGTCCACAAAAATAATTAAATTAGTAACTGTCAGGTTGACCGAGTGGTTATGGTGTTTGACTTAAGTTCAAATTTTCTGTTCAAGAAAGCAAGTGTTCGAATACCTTACCTGGTATAACTATTGCCTCAACATGACTTGACCACACTGTATTATTGTGTACTCGGTACACAAACCATAGATAGAGTGTATTGTTTAAGGTCACTCTCTTTGCGAACATAGTCAGAGACTGTTGATGGTTAACAATTGCATTAATAGTGGGACATAGGGATAGCAATTAAGAAAAACAGACAATACCCATACACTTTTTTAATTTATTTAATGTAAGTACTTGTACAATAGTTATATACAAACTACAACTCTCTTTTGTCTATTACTATCTAGTCCTTTTCGATCCACTTGCATAACAAGGCAGATGACTTTGTAGTTCAGCCCCTTAAAACAACAACAACACTACCTCTTGCATAGTCTGTGATGTTGATGACTCTTGAGGCATGGAAGATGGATACAACATAACTTTTACAACAGGGGTTAAACGTTGCTCAACAATCAATGCACTATTTTGAGTAGCAACATCTTTCTCTTGTACTAACTTCTTAGCATTCTGATGATTTTTTGCCAACACCATCAGTGTTTTGTCTGGAGCACTACATTGATGATCACTCACACTTAAAACCACCCCATTTCTACTTTTCATATTGCCTCGACATCTTGTTGACCTGTGTTTTGAGCATCGCCAGAATATTATTCCTTTTACATTTTGTCGTCTATAGTTATAAGAGTAGCCTTTATAGAGTACACGTTGTTTACCTCGGTTAGTTGTAGTAAGTTCCATAGTAGTAACTAACCTGTTAGTATGATTTGCACACTACAAAGGTTATCTCTGTTCTGGTAATAGAATTATTTAGCGTTGGCTTTTATATTTAATATGTACAGTTAAAAGTGATAGAAAAGTGGTAGAAACGTGGTAGCAAAGTGGTAGACAAGTGGTAGACAATTGGTAACATAGTGGTAGAAAAGTGGTAGAAAAGTGGTAGCAAAGTGGTAGCAAAGTGGTAGAAAAGTGGTAGCAAAGTGGTAGAAAAGTGGTAGCAAAGTGGTAGAAAAGTGGTAGCAAACTAGAAAAGTGGTAGAAAAGTGGTAGAAAAGTAGTAGAAAAGTGGTAGCAAAGTGGTAGAAAAGTGGTAGCAAACTAGAAAAGTGGTAGCACAGTGGTAGCAAAGTGGTAGAAAATATTACATGTATTGTTAAGAAATAGTTTAAGCGGTTACATGGATTCTTTACACTATAATTTTAGCATCACGAAGCTCATTTTCTATATCCAAAAGTTCTTCCTCATATTTAGTATGACCAGCCTGTTTACAGGTATGCAAGTACTGAAGCCGCTGGATTAGCTTATTAGGATTGTTCCAGTAAACAAATTTAACAAATGATTTTTTTGGGTGAACACCATTATCATCATCATCATCATCATCATAATCATCATCATCATCGTCATGGTTATCATCATCAATATAATTATCATCAATATAATCATCATCACTATTACTATCTAATCCTTTTTGTTCATCTTGCAATGCAACAACCTTTGGCATAGTTTGTGTTGTCTTTGTTAGTGTTAGAGGTTTCTTAGACGTTAACGACTGTCCTAACATGTCTTTTTCAGGAGATAATAAATGCTCTTTAACAAACAAAGCACTATCTTGAGCCACACTATTTTTTTCTTGGTCTTGCTTTTTTACCTTGGGTAGAGTATTTTGCCCATTTAAATGAGTATTATTTTGAGATTTACAATGATGATCGATTGAAATAAGTATGTTGGAGCCTTTTGTTTTAATCATTCCTCGACACTTTTTAGATCGTTGTTTCGAACAGCACCAAATAACAGTTCCATTTTTATTAGTTCGTTTTACAATATATGCATATCCTTTATAGTAAGCACATGGCTTACCATAGCTAGTCGTTGATACTTCCATGTCGACTGTTAAGCATAAACTAATCTCTAGTAAAGTTAACTCGATAATAAAAATGATAGTTTGTAGTATGTGCAGTTTAAAGTAAGAGCAAAAGTGAGAGTCAAATGGTAGAAAAGTGTTAGCAAACTGGTGGAAGAGTGGTAGCAGTTTATAGTAGTCATGATCTTTTTTACCAGAATGTGATTTGAGTAAATGTAATTTCTAAACATTAGCAGTGAGTAGTCAGTTAGTCTTGGTTCAGACAACCGTAAACAGTTCTCCAATGAATCAGAGATCAAGATTTTCATTATGAAACAGTTGTGTGTAACCAATTAGGTATCGGTACTTGATAGCTTCACACATGAACAAAAATTCCAACATATCTGACATGAATTACATGATTTGAAAGTTGACAAAGAATAGCCTATCCAATCAACCATTGTAGTTGCAATGTCAAACACAAGGACAAAATCAGCATGAACTTTTAAGTTACAGGAAAATTGTATGAAATAGACTATGCATGAAATTTGGAAATACACATTAGAAGTTTGCAACACCATCCTTCTAGCCTATATAAATTATCGACATGGAAAGTGTGCACTGCCCCTAACATTAAACCAATTTATCAATAACGCAAGTCAACAATCAAAACATTTTGTGTTGAGTCTATCATTTAATGCATATATTCTGTCTACATTGAACAGTAACAAAAAACGCCATTCATAATTAATTAAGTTTGCTTTAATTCGTTATGTAATGATAAATACATATTTAAAGTTTGGCTGACTGTTCAGGGTGAATCGGCTTTGAACACATAAGAGAGGGAATATTTTAAGACTTAACCTCAGCTCACCTAACATAACCTAAATTTACCTAACCTAACCTTGTCATATAGGTAAGAAACGGGTCAAGCTATGCTTTCGACTACCGAGTTTCAGCTACTTTTCAAGGTTACTCTCACGAACATTGCCGGAGACTGCTGATAAACACCTATGTTCCCACGGCTGCGGCGCGCAACGACTTACATGATGCGCTTCCCCCTTTTCATTGATCCCTGTTGATTTGTCCCTTTGGACTGGTCCCTGTTGACTAGCCCCTTTGGAAGGGCCCTTTTTGAATGGAGTCATTTTTGACGGGTCCCTGTGGACTGAGCACGTCATAGTGGCTAAATTTAAAACTCTAGATGAGATGTTTTTGCTGACAGGACGGGTCCTTGTTGACGGGTCCCTGTTGACGGGTCCCAGTGGGGAGGGTCCCTTTGACATAATTTGGATAAAATGCAAGGGCCAGTCCATAGGGATCAGTCCAAAGGACCCGCCCCACTGGGACCCGTCAACATGGACCCGTCAACAAGGACCCGTCCTGTCAGCAAAAACATCTCATCTAGAGTTTTAAATTTAGCCACTATGACGTGCTCAGTCCACAGGGACCCGTCAAAAATGACTCCATTCAAAAAGGGCCCTTCCAAAGGGGCTAGTCAACAGGGACCAGTCCAAAGGGACAAATCAACAGGGATCAATGAAAAGGGGGAAGCGCATCATGTAAGTCGTTGCGCGCCGCCGCCGTGGGAACATAGGTGTTTATCAGCAGTCTCCGGCAATGTTCGGGAGAGTAACCTTGAAAAGTAGCTGAAACTCGGTAGTCGAAGGCATAGCTTGACCCGTTTCTTACCTATATGACAAGGTTAGGTTAGGTAAATTTAGGTTATGTTAGGTGAGCTGAGGTTAAGTCTTAAAATATTCCCTCTCTTATGTGTTCAAAGCCGATTCACCCTGAACAGTCAGCCAAAACTTTAAATATGTATTTATCATTACATAACGAATTAAAGCAAACTTAATTAATTATGAATGGCGTTTTTGTTACTGTTCAATGTAGACAGAATATATGCATTAAATGATAGACTCAACACAAAATGTTTTGATTGTTGACTTGCGTTATTGATAAATTGGTTTAATGTTAGGGGCAGTGCACACTTTCCATGTCGATAATTTATATAGGCTAGAAGGATGGTGTTGCAAACTTCTAATGTGTATTTCCAAATTTCATGCATAGTCTATTTCATAGAATTTTCCTGTAACTTAAAAGTTCATGCTGATTTTGTCTTTGTGTTTGACATTGCAACTACAATGGTTGATTGGATAGGCTATTCTTTGTCAACTTTCAAATCATGTAATTCATGTCAGATATGTTGGAATTTTTGTTCATGTGTGAAGCTATCAAGTACCGATACCTAATTGGTTACACACAACTGTTTCATAATGAAAATCTTGATCTCTGATTCATTGGAGAACTGTTTACGGTTGTCTGAACCAAGACTAACTGACTACTCACTGCTAATGTTTAGAAATTACATTTACTCAAATCACATTCTGGTAAAAAAGATCATGACTACTATAAACTGCTACCACTCTTCCACCAGTTTGCTAACACTTTTCTACCATTTGACTCTCACTTTTGCTCTTACTTTAAACTGCACATACTACAAACTATCATTTTTATTATCGAGTTAACTTTACTAGAGATTAGTTTATGCTTAACAGTCGACATGGAAGTATCAACGACTAGCTATGGTAAGCCATGTGCTTACTATAAAGGATATGCATATATTGTAAAACGAACTAATAAAAATGGAACTGTTATTTGGTGCTGTTCGAAACAACGATCTAAAAAGTGTCGAGGAATGATTAAAACAAAAGGCTCCAACATACTTATTTCAATCGATCATCATTGTAAATCTCAAAATAATACTCATTTAAATGGGCAAAATACTCTACCCAAGGTAAAAAAGCAAGACCAAGAAAAAAATAGTGTGGCTCAAGATAGTGCTTTGTTTGTTAAAGAGCATTTATTATCTCCTGAAAAAGACATGTTAGGACAGTCGTTAACGTCTAAGAAACCTCTAACACTATCAAAGACAACACAAACTATGCCAAAGGTTGTTGCATTGCAAGATGAACAAAAAGGATTAGATAGTAATAGTGATGATGATTATATTGATGATAATTATATTGATGATGATAACCATGACGATGATGATGATGATTATGATGATGATGATGATGATGATAATGGTTTTCACCCAAAAAAATCATTTGTTAAATTTGTTTACTGGAACAATCCTAATAAGCTAATCCAGCGGCTTCAGTACTTGCATACCTGTAAACAGGCTGGTCATACTAAATATGAGGAAGAACTTTTGGATATAGAAAATGAGCTTCGTGATGCTAAAATTATAGTGTAATGAATCCATGTAACCACTTAAACTATTTCTTAACAATACATGTAATATTTTCTACCACTTTGCTACCACTGTGCTACCACTTTTCTAGTTTGCTACCACTTGTCTACCACTTTGCTACCACTTTTCTACTACTTTTCTACCACTTTTCTACCACTTTTCTAGTTTGCTACCACTTTTCTACCACTTTGCTACCACTTTTCTACCACTTTGCTACCACTTTTCTGCCACTTTTCTACCACTTTTCTACCACTTTGCTACCACTTTGCTACCACTTTTCTACCACTTTTCTACCACTATGTTACCAATTGTCTACCACTTGTCTACCACTTTGCTACCACGTTTCTACCACTTTTCTATCACTTTTAACTGTACATATTAAATATAAAAGCCAACGCTAAATAATTCTATTACCAGAACAGAGATAACCTTTGTAGTGTGCAAATCATACTAACAGGTTAGTTACTACTATGGAACTTACTACAACTAACCGAGGTAAACAACGTGTACTCTATAAAGGCTACTCTTATAACTATAGACGACAAAATGTAAAAGGAATAATATTCTGGCGATGCTCAAAACACAGGTCAACAAGATGTCGAGGCAATATGAAAAGTAGAAATGGGGTGGTTTTAAGTGTGAGTGATCATCAATGTAGTGCTCCAGACAAAACACTGATGGTGTTGGCAAAAAATCATCAGAATGCTAAGAAGTTAGTACAAGAGAAAGATGTTGCTACTCAAAATAGAGCATTGATTGTTGAGCAACGTTTAACCCCTGTTGTAAAAGTTATGTTGTATCCATCTTCCACGCCTCAAGAGTCATCAACATCACAGACTATGCAAGAGGTAGTGTTGTTGTTGTTTTAAGGGGCTGAACTACAAAGTCATCTGCCTTGTTATGCAAGTGGATCGAAAAGGACTAGATAGTAATAGACAAAAGAGAGTTGTAGTTTGTATATAACTATTGTACAAGTACTTACATTAAATAAATTAAAAAAGTATATGGGTATTGTCTGTTTTTCTTAATTGCTATCCCTATGTCCCACTATTAATGCAATTGTTAACCATCAACAGTCTCTGACTATGTTCGCAAAGAGAGTGACCTTAAACAATACACTCTATCTATGGTTTGTGTACCGAGTACACAATAATACAGTGTGGTCAAGTCATGTTGAGGCAATAGTTATATCAGGTAAGGTATTCGAACCCTTGCTTTCTTGTACAGAAAATTTGAACTTAAGTCAAACACCATAACCACTCGGTCAACCTGACAGTAACTAATTTAATTATTTTTGTGGACTTGAGTGTTTATAAAACTTTTTCCAGTATACGTTGACTAAACCACTTGTTTGTTTTGAAATATAGATTTTGTTTTGTTTGACCATAACATTGCAGTTATGAGTCTTGTGAACTGGGTGTTTAATATAGGGTTAAAGGCATTTTAAAATAATTTTAGAAAAGCTCTTAGGTATCGTGTCATGGGTTTTAGTAATGCATTACTGTTCGTTGACTAACATTTACCGTTACAGAACATTATTTTGGTGAGCTCTACATGTTGTTGTTTGAGTCGTCAGTCTTTTGACTGGTTTGATGCAGATCTCCATGCCTCCCTGCCCCGAACGAAACGTCTCATCTCTATATAACTACCACACCCTACATTCAAGGCTATCTGTTTAACATATTATAACCTTGGATCCCCCCTACAAGCTCTTGGGTTCAATTCCTAGATTTAACAAACACTTTTAAAAGTGGTATGACAACTAAAACTAGTCTACTCAGTCTCGAGTGTTCCAAATAAGTAGAGAGGGTTTGATTCACACCTCAACCATGTTCTTTTTTTTATAATGATAGCCATTTGTTCAATTTCACATTTCACACATTGCAATTTGTCAATTTTCCATTTGCATTTTTTAAAATGACAGTTTGATGTTTTTCAATTTCATGATATGGAAAGATGGATTTTTCCATTTTCATATTTACACATTTGTCAATTTCCCATTTGCATATATTTTCTTAAATGTCCGTTTAAGGTTTTTAAATTTTGTCTATATGGAAACATGGATTTTCCAATTTGCTGTTTACAAATTTTTTATATATTTATTTTGTGTGTATGTTGAAAAACGATATTTCCAAAACAAGATTTTTATTTTTCATTTTATGATTTTGTAAATGATCTTAATGTGAGTGCTTTACCATTTGAAAAACAAAACGATTGAAAAAAATCTATTTTCCATTCATATATAAGTGCTAATTCTCCCTCTCCCCACCCTACCTCACCGTATTTTCTCTGGTCAAACAACCAATGCTACCCACACACACACACAAGCTTTCTATATATCTCTCTCTATATATATGTTTTCTCTTGTCCACGAAATAAAAATTATGGTTGCTGGATTGTATCCTGCACTGTTTATGCGACATACCTTTGCCAGTTCATAAAACCGTTAGGTATTTCTCTACACATAGCGATTTTACCACTGCTTTTGCTTGTTTGGCTTCCTTGCAGTCTGGTATGTGATAGGAAGCATTAACTGTATGTCAAACCCAGTCCACGTTTGTATTTGTAATCTAAGTAATAATTTGAAAAGAGACAAGTGTAATCAGTTTTAAACATTATCTCTGCTTTTATTTGATTGTTTATGGACATGCATATTAACCAAAAATCAAACCCTAGTCTACCTTAGTGAAAGGCTAACAGTTTAACCACTGCGTCACCATACCCTTTTTTCTTAGTTTGATTCGTTCTAGGCCTTAGAGCTAGAAATCGAGTTAAGATCTCCAGTGAAAAAGACACATGTGCTCACCACTATAGCACGTAATGTTTAGCTGGTAACATTAGACAACCGAAAATGATTGTATTTCTGTTAGCCAAGCATTTCTGTCATTTACCTACTGTGTGAGCTCTGCCAGCAAGACAGTTTAGTTTAGAACAAGTGTGTGTGAGTGTGTGTATAGATTATTAGCCTCAGGTATTTAAAGCTTGTTGTGTGTAGCGACCATCTTGTCCCAGTAACCACTGAGCAAGTTTTAACAATCAACCCATAATAACTGCATAGGATGGTTGTGTGTGGTTCATGTACTTGTGTGTGTGTGCATTAGCATCATGCACTAGCTTTACCTTACCCTCTATAGGTAGAGCGTTATCCCTTTCCTTTCTGACATTACCAATGCCCACATTCAACCACAAGTTTTACACTTAAACCATTGGCTTGTTTTTGATTAAGTTTGGTTCGGTTTGGTTGGGTTTGATTCAGCTTGGTTCAGTTTAGTTCAATGTAGTCACCATTTTGGATTTTAGCTATCCTCTTTAACCAATCAATTAAGGATTGTCTACTCTTATTTCTTGAATCGATAAATCAGATTTTGTATACACCATTTGTCATTTATTATCCCATACCTACAACCTATACTCTCTCTGTACTGCAGTTTGATCTGAAAACAAGTTCCAATGGTGAAAGATTTGTCAGTCACCATACATGTAGCCTACAATAATTCTTTCACTACCTAGCTATGTTTCATCACTCACTGTAAACATTTCACATGTCCATATCCGATTATAAGTTTATAAAATCTCAGGTCGATGACCTTGATGTATTGGGTATTTTTGGGTAAATTCATTAACCATGGGAAAGGGTTGACCATTCTAAGTCCTATGACACCTCACATGTTGATATCCGATTATTAGTATATAAAATCTCAGGTCAATGACCTTGCTGTTTTGAATTTTTGAGGTAAATTCATTGGTCATGGGAAAGAGTTAACCATTCGTAGTCCTATGACACCTCACTTGACGCTCTCTACTGATAAGTTTATAAAACCTTAGGTCAATGACCTTGCTGTTTTGGGTATTTTGGTTAAATTCGTTGGTCATGGAAAAGGGTTGGCCATCCTGAGTCTTGTGACACCTCACTTGTCCCTCTCTGAGTATTAGTTGATACAATCTTAGGTTAATGACCTTGCTGGTTTTTTTTTGGTAAATTCATTGGTCATGGGGAGGGGTTGGCCATTTTAAGTCCTATGACACCTCACTCGACCCTCTGTGATTATTAGTTAGCGAGATATTAACGAAAGTGCAGTTAGGCCCTTTTGACAAAAAATGAATAATACATTCAAAAACAGGGCGTCACCCCAAGTCCAACGACCCCTCATACAAGTTCCTAGCTTTCTTAGTTCATAAGATATTAAAAAGCCGATGACCTATTAGTTTTTGGATCTTTGGTTAATTTGTAAAAAAAAACGTATCTATAAATCATTATTCAAAAAGCCCGCCCTCTTACAAAAACCCCAATTGCGCATTCGTAAAACAAAAAAAAACAAAAAATGATAAATCATAGCGGCATTCAGTTGTATGCATGCACTTTATGTGGAACGAGTTTAATTTCATATTGGCATACAAACTCCCACATGTTGCACATGGAAAGCGACTTTTACCTAAAAATTATTATTTCACCCCCTAGTAGGGGTAGATTTTATTTTTGAGTGGAAATAAGTTATCCATAGGAAAGGGGTTGTCTGCCGGAGTAATTTGACTACTTGTACATGTCTCTAGCCTTATTCCCACCACTGTCAAAACAGGTTGTGACTTGTTAGCTCTTATCGTGCACGTGCACATGTGTACATTTGTGTGTTAGATCATATTACACATGAACTCGCATTTTCTCACGTATGAATCAAAACAGGATGTGACTTGTTTCACAAGGAGGACGGTAATAAGGTCATCTCACACGTGTTCAAATGTATTTCGTCACTTTCCTTTCATATCGTTATCCCATTATAGTAGTGGGGGTTAGTGAACGTCAGTTCAACACACACAAATGTAGTTAGGCCCTTTAATATAATTTAAATAAAATCATGAGCTAGTCCATAGGGATCAGACCAAAGGGGCCGGTCCAAAGGGATCAGTCCAAAGGGACAAGGACTCGTCCACAGGGACCTGTTCACAAGGACTCGTCCACACTGACTTGTCCACAAGGACTCGTCCACAAGGACCTGTCAACAATAACCCATCAACAGGGGCCCGACAGCAGGGGGCTCGTCAACAATAACAGGGGCTCTCACCTCAAGGCCTAACATGCCCCTCTTTGATTATTGGTTTGCAGAACAACGTTACATTCCATATCGGCATTCTAACTCTCACATGTTGCAATTGGAAAGAGAGATTCTCTAAAAAATTCAATTTCACCCTCTAGTAGGGGTAGGTTTTATTTTAGGGTGGAGATATGTTGTCCAATGGAAAGGGAGTGTTCGCCTGAGTAATTTGACACCTCATTTGTTAAAATCCAACCATGAGTTCGAGAGATATCGCACCGCCACCATCTTGTGTGGAGGGTGTGGAGGTGGAGGGCCTTGAACTGTTACAAATACACTACTTACACGTACACAATAATCTTCATGAAACAGTACATAACTCTAGGACCTACATATATAAAATCCAACATGGCGACCATCCGAAATATTTAGTCGGTTCTCAATATCTACGAATCTATTACAGCAATCAAACTGAAATTTTGTATGTAGATAGAGGCAATTAACATAAGTAGGATATATGAAAATAGGCTGTATAGTTCTTCATGGAACTACTTGTTACTTAGTATAAAACAAAGTAGAGCCTCCGTGGTTTAGGCGGCTGCACGCCGGCCTCTCACCGCTGGGTCCGTGGTTCAAATCCCGGTCACTCCTTGTGAGATCTGTGCTGGACAGAACGGAGGCAGGCAGGTTTTCCTCCGGGTACTCCGGCTTTCCCTGTTAAAATTTAATTCCAGCGACACTCTCCCCTATCATTTCATTTCATCTGTCATTCAATTAAGCATTGCCTCACAGGGGTGCGACAGGCTTTGGCAACCGGCACAGTTCATATCCTCGCCGCTAGATGGGGGTTTCATTCATTCCATTCCCTGACCCGGACGGCCGACTGGAAGCAGGCTGTGGATTTTCATTTCTTACAACAAAGTACCCGATTCTTGGATGTTCCGGGTAATCTCGAGAACCACTGGATGGATTTTGATGTGGTTTCCACCATTCCGTAAAGGTTTTTTAGAGGAAGGTTTCTGTAGAAAATAATTATTTTATGGGTTATGACCAAAGAAAGCCGAGCAGTAATTTTCAGTGAATCTAGTCGAACGAAAAAAATACCGTCCGTGCGCCTTTTAAGCTTACACTGGGTAAGTCATAAAAATATATATATAGGCTACCGTACAATGAGTGTAAGAAATGTTCAGCATGAAAACTTCTACAAATAAGTTTGTGACAGCATAGGCTATCTCTATCTCCAATACATAGCTCACTATAAGTGGTTTTGCGTTTTCCTTTCTTCCAACCATCCCATTCAATTTCTAGCTTCGGAGACAGTTTACAAGCTAGCTAGCGAGCGAGCGTATCGGCCCAGTTTCAGCCTTCGTACCACAGAATACGCAGTTAAGTTAAGATTGGACGGAAGGGGGATTTGTGTTTCATGCACCTCGCTATTCATAAATTACGTCTGACATGAATCCGTTGCACATGCTTTCTCCATGATAATACAGTGAGTCCGGGAATGTTCTCCGCAGTGCCTACATGTGTCTGCGAGAGTTAGCTAGAGAAGTTACGTTGGCAGCACGGCTGCCGCTTGCATCTTATTAGCCATTCACGAATTGATTGCCGGCGGTCGAGATGGGAACTATTCATTGTTTACTTGTGTCACACGTCAGCCTGGTTCGTTGAGAGGTTCAGTTGCGCGAGTAGGATATGACTCAGCTCAAGTAGCCTCTGACATCGTTTAACTCTCCGTGGTGACATGAGCTCATATGACGCGCAATGCTGCTTGACTTATGTGTGGATTGCATCGCTGTGTTCCCTAATAACAAGCAAACAGTAGCCTATACTTTGTACTCACCACAGCCATTCATAACCGATGCTGGAAGTGCTGATGACACATACGCTCGCTAATTGCAATACACACTGACAGGCTACAGCCCACACGTGTGGGATTCACCCTGTCAAAGACACCGTGCTACCAACTAAACTCATGAAGCAACCAATCACAGCTGCACGTAACCACTGCGGAGAACATTCTCGGGCGCCCTGTATAATTAATAGTCCAGTCAGGGATTTTAACTCATCATGCCGAGACGGGAAACAGATGCAGGTCGTAGTTCATTGAAATCGAAAAACAATGCGCCTTTTAAGCTTACGCTGGGTAAACCGTTAAAGATACCGGGCGCAGCCGCGGCGGGTTGCTAGTTAACAATATAACCGTAATTTGACAGTGGACTTTTCAAGAAATAATATCTAATTGTATCACGGAAAGTGATTATGGGAATTTCTATGAGGGTGTTATATAACGTGCGTTCAAAAAGTATCGAGCCGGAGGCTGGAATGCGCAAACCGGTGACGACATTGGCTAATCGTGACGTGTGTAACGAGGTATGGTTCCGACCAGAGCATGCAAGGTCAGAGCCCGTCACTAGAGGCCACGTGTGCTCATCACGTGACGATCAAAGCGAGCAGCAGCATGCATCAATCGCCCAACGCTGCCAGTCGCATTGCAAACAGTGATTTGGAGGCGTCAACCGAAGAGCAAAGAGGTGTTGTTCGGTTTCTGACAGCGGAAGGAGTAGGGGGAACGGACATTCAACGCCGAATGCCACAAGTGTAGGGCGAACACTGCATGTCCCTTGCGTGGGTCAAGGCGTGGCACAAGAGCTTCAGGGAAGGACTGGTTTAGTTAGCCGAAGATGCCCGGTCTAGCCCCCCCCCCCCCCTGCATTACCGATGACAACGTCCAACTGGTTGATGCACTCATTACCCGGGACCACCGATTAACAGTGAACGCCACAGCCGCCGTGGTAGCTCCACGACAATGCACGACCTCATACGGCCAACACAGTCGCGGCAATCCTGCAGAAATTCAAATGGGAGGTTCTCGGCCACCCTCCATACAGTCCAGACCTCTCTCCCTGTGATTACGCCATGTTTGGTCTCCTGAAAAGGGCTCTGCGGGGCCAACGATTCACCTCGGACGCCGACGTCCAGCTGTACGTGCGGAACTGGTTCACATCGCAGCCCAGGGAATTTTATGAGACAGCCATTCACCGCCTCGTGTCACAGTGGGACAAGTGCCTCAACAGCCAGGGCCAATACTTCTAACATACAGGTACTGGTTTCTGTAATTATGCCTCCGGCTCGTTACTTTTTGAACGCACCTTATAGATATAACATGGAAGCCCTTGCTACGCGCTAAGTGACGCTGCTAGAAGACACATGGAGAAACACTTTCTACTCCAGTAGACTCGAATCTTCGCACCACAAGGCCGATGTTTCTCTCTTTAGCCTCTGCAACTGACTTTAACGGTCGCCATCAGTGTTAGCGTGTCAACACCTCTATGGTCAGCTGTGGGCAACGACAACTCTTAGTTCTGCACGGTGTCGGTAGATGTCACGCCAGGCCATTAAACTCGGATTTAAGACGCTCTTGCTTTCAACCCACCGTCGCGAAGAAACTCAGCCCGCCTCCAAGCGCCCATTTGCTTCCTTCGCTCTGTTAGTAACCGATACTCCGGGAAACAGGAGATGTCTTTTATATTTATTGTCGGCAATTCTCCCGCAGCCATTCCACGACAAAGGAAGGAAGCGCCGTCCTATTTTGTGACGTGGGAAGGAACATTTGTGATTCATTTACTTTTGTGCTGATGATCGTTATGTTACGGTGAGATACATTAAGGTCATCTGCCCCTGTTAACCCTGGGTATTTTTGACCCGAGGCTTAAATAATGCTCTATATTTTCGTTTTGGTCAGCCCTTATTTTAGTATTTGAATGATATATTCCGGTTCCGTATTGATGAAACAATTAGTATTAATATTTTGCAAAAGTTCCGCCTAATCAATACCTTTATTGTATTATATATAAATGATCACTTAGTGGTCATTGGTACATGTTTCGAGGCCTAATTGATTTGACCCCTTCATCAGCTGATATAGATAAAAAGTCAAGGCAAACAGGTGGTCGGATAGCTAAAGACTCATAAAACATTCCCTTCAAAACCCCCTATTTTGGTGCACCATAATGAAAGGTGAAAGATGTTTATCCAAAGAAACATAAGGAAATAAAATACATAAATAAATAAATAAAGAAAGAAAGAAGGAAAGAAAGAAAGAAAGAAAGAAAGAAAGAAAGAAAGAAAGAAAGATTGTGTATCGTTTAGCATCTACAGACCGCAGTAAGATAGAACTGCCACAAAGCTGAGCCATTGTATTTTCGTTGACACCTGCAAGCCACGGTATAGCGTATGGTCTATTTCAAATGTGTTAATGTCGTCCACATACTGTATTTCAGAATATTTGGACTACATGAAGAGTGCACAATTTCTGTGATCAACAAGGAAGGGTGACATTGTAAACTGTGTTCACACTATATTATTTGTTTTTTCCAAATTTCAACTATTTCTTTCTTCCTGTCTTTCCTTCATTCTTTCTTTCTTTCTTTCTTTTTTTTTTTTTTCAAGCGAATTGACCACTTAGGATCACGCAACAACTTTATTTCTTTTTCTTATTCTTTGCCTGGAGTTTCCTCTGTCTCCAATATTCCTTCATGCGTTCACTGGCATTTTTTCTTTGGTCATCTGTCCAAGTTCGTCCACTTCTCTTAGGTCTTCCTTCATCTTGAAACCCTTCCAGATTGTTCACTTTGCTCTTAAATACATTTCTTTCTAGCATTTGAGATTCTGTGATGTTTAACTTTTCTAAATCTTTCCTAACTTCCTTAATCCATGTTGTGGTGGTCTTTTTCTTCCAGAGATAGTCGAATATTTGTTTAGTTAATCTATGGTCGTTCATTCTATAGAGATGTCCGAGGAATGTCAGCCTTCTCTTCCGCATAGACGCGGAGATTCTTTCCACGTTCTGGTAGACTTCTCCGTTGCTTCTCTGTCTCCATCCATCTTCAGTCTGAACTGCACCCATGATTTTTCTAAGAATTCTCCTTTCCATGACTTCTAGCTTTTCGAGGCTATAGTTCATCGAGAGACATTCACTGGCAAAGAGGCACTCTGTTTTTACGACAGTGTTATAATGCCTTATTTTGGCATTCCAGGAGATGCACTTTTTGTTGTAGATATTTTTTGTTAATCCATACGCTCTTTCCATTTTTATAATTCGATCTCCAACAGCTGCTTTTTCTAACCCATTCTCCTGTATAGTCTCTCCTAGGTACTTGAACTTTTTTACCCTTTCAATCCGTCCTATCTCCGTGTCAAGGAACTTTGGTCCATGTTTGTCATTTGTCATAAATTTTGTCTTTTCAACTGATATCCTTAGTCCTGTTTGGCTAGCGATCTTTTCCAAGAGGTTGATTTGTATGACTGCTTCTTCCGTGGTTTCCGATAGTACTGCAAAATCATCTGCAAACGCCAGGCAGTTGACTTTAATTCCTACCGACTTCCTCCCGAGGCAGATTGGGTTTATTCCTCGACTCTCCAATTCCGAGTTCCAAATTCTCACAACCTTCTCTAGGACACATTTGAAAAGGATTGGTGATAGGCCATCCCCTTGCCTGACTCCTGTCTTAATTTCGAACGGCCGAGAAAGCTCTCCCATGAACTTCACCCTGGAAGTTGTGTTTGTTAGGGTCTCTTTGACTATATTTGCTAGTTTGGTTTTGATTCCAAATTCCCTTAGGATCCTGTCTAAGGTCTCTCTGTCCACTGAATCAAATGCCTTTTTAAAGTCTATGAAGGATACCACAATTTTCTTATTACTCAGCAGTCTGTGACGGATTATTGATTTCAAGTTGAAGATCTGCTCAACACAGGAGCGTCCTTTCCTAAACCCTCCTTGGTACTCGCCTAGTTGTTTGTCCAGCGTATCTTCTATTCTGTTTAGAAGAATCTTGGAGAGAATTTTATAAGCAATTGAAAGGAGGGACACACCTCTGTAGTTGTTCACGTCTTGCTTATCCCCTTTCTTGTGGAGCGGATGGATCAGCGCTGTTTTCCATTCTTCTGGAATTTTCTCGATTTCCCAGACTGCACCAAGGATTCTGTGAAGGTCGTCTAGAATTTCTGGCTCAGTCCATTTTCTTTCTTTATTTATGTATGTATTTTATTTCCTTATGTTTCTTTGGATAAACATATTTCACCTTTCATTATGGTGCACCATAATAGGTTTTTTAAGGGAATGTTTTATGAGTGTTTAGCTATCCGACCACCTGTTTGCCTTGACTTATTATCTATATAGGCTGATGATGGAGCCAAAACAATTAGGCCTCGAAACATGTACCAATGACTACTAAGTGATCATTTATATATAATACAATAAAGGTATTGATTTGGCGGAACTTTTGCAAATATTAATACTAGCCCTTATTTCCTGTCCCTTACTGCGTCTCCCTTCCTAGAATTGAAGTTTGCCCTGCAAAAGAAACATGTCTATAGCTTTTTAAACACTCAAGTTATTTCTATATTATTTACGGTCGGGTCAGATTTACCCATGGCACCAGTCCTCGGGTGACAGTTTTCGGCTTACGTTAGTCGGGACAATCTGTAAAACATAAGGGGGAAAATCCACCTATTTTGGTGCATTAGAATTACTTTTCTCACGTTCTGGTTGATCCATGTTTAGGGTCTAGGGACACCTTCGTCATCAGCTCCTTTGTTCAATAAAATTGAGATGACTGTTTAAAACACACCATTCCTGAGATGAATGAGTTCTTGTGTCTCTATTAAAACAATATTCATTCATAGTATTCTATCTATGAATTGGCGCCTTCCCGCAACTTAATATCACATACTAAGAAACTATTACAGTATCTTGGAGATAAGATTCAGCATAATTGACGATTTAGCATCTAACAGTTCAATGGGAGCACGAACGCCCCCCCCCCTCCAAAATTAAAAAAATTAAAAATTTCTAGGCATTGCTATAGCCACTCTTAAATGAATTATTTATTTCAGATACGGTCAAGTGACATAATATGATGAAATTAGTTATTTGTGGGAACACGTTCTGTAGATTTAGACGCATATTTTTGTGCAGAAAGGAGTTATCGGTCTGTCAAGGGGTCAAGGGACTCTGCTTGACTCGATTCTGTTGTAATATCTCAACCATACCTTTGTACATTGAGTCTAGTTTTAGTCTACGACCTACAAACAGCTAACCTCTAACCTCACATTGTTGGCTATGATGAGTTCTACAACGATACATTGAAATGACCTACTACGGATGCAGAATGTGCTGTGGAGTTAGAAGACGAATAAATCAGTGTACTGCTAACCAGATAATGTCTGGATTTCAAATTTGAGACTGATCAAGTTAAAAGAAAGTACCAGCCATATTTAAACAAGTTTCATTACCTACAATAATGGTTTTCTTTCATTAATAATGCTAACAATTACACATAAATAAACGGTTTCGCATACAATTCATTTTCGTTACAAACCCGTAAAATATTTCTCAGTTTTGCTAACAAAATATCCGTCTTCTATTTTTTTTATTGCAGAAAGGTGTCAAGTACAAAGATTTTAAGTTCTTATGGTGCACGATACAAAAAGTTAAACAAATATAGTTTTTAGACTATTTCCATTAATGAAAAAGTAGACTTATGAGATCACCTTTTGTCCGTGAGTGTGTGTGTGTGTGCGGGTGTGTGACCACCCCTAATAAATTTTAAATGGATGGGGTAATTTCAATGAAACTCGATAAGGTTCGACCGTGTCCTTCAAATTTTATTACGTCCCACCAATCCAACATGGCGGCTGTGTGAAATATTTCACCGGCAATCTATCCGAAACTATTATCGATATCACCCTGAAATTTTGTATGGTGATAAAGGGAACTACTAGACGTTCACGTATGTGACTTTCAGAAACCTGTTAACTACAAAACGAACATGGCGGCCAAGCGAATTTGGAACATTTAAATAGACTTTTCTCACGACTTAACCATCCGAACACAGTGAAACTTGGTACGGTATTATTATTGTATAAATTTTAATGAACTGCAATCTATGTCATTTAAATTATTTTCATAACCACGAGATGGCGGCTGAGCGAAATTTTAAAATCTCGTCTTTTGCCTATTTTCATTTTATGAAAAAAAAAAGGCTTAAGTGATCACCTTTTGTCCATGTGTGTGTGTGTGTGTGTGTGTGAGTGAGTCACCCCCAAATAACTTCTAAACGGCTGGAGCGATTTCAATGAAACTCAGTAAGGTCATACTATAGTTTTGGTCGACCCCGACCGTGCCCAACAAATTTTGTTATGTCTTACCAGTCCAATATGGCGGCTGTGTGAAACATTTCACTGGCATTCTATATCTCCGTAATATTACTGATATCACCCTGAAGTTTTGTACGGTGATAAAGGGTATTACTAGAAGTTCAGCTATCAGACTTTCAAAAACCTGCAAAATACAAAACTAACATGGCAGCCAATCAAAGGTGAAATATTTTAATAGACTTTTCTCACGATTTAACCATCTGAGCGGAGTGAAATATGGTACAGTAAATTTGTATACATATTGTAATGCAATGGTATATAATTTAGTTCAATTGTTCACATAACCTCAAGATGGCGGCTGTGCGAATATTTAAATTAAGTTTTTATTTCTTGTGCATTAATTATGCGATTGAAGTGAACGTTTGAATAATGAAGCTACGTAAAAATCGTCATCTAATAGTACATAATTCTATGGCTTACATATATAAAAATCCAACATCGTGACCAAGTGAAATATTTAGACGGTTCTCAATATCTATTAATCTATGATAGCAATCAAACTGAAATGTAGATAGAATCTATGAACATACGTTCACCTATGGGACTTTCAATAACCTGGTGAGCACAAATCCAACATGGTGGCGACGTCAATTATAAATATTTCAATGGACGTTTCTCGAGATTTAACCATCCGAGCGCAGTAAAGGCTTTTACAAATTTTAATCCACAGGCATATAATTTATTTTAATTGTTTTCATAACCACAAGATGGCAGCTGTGCAACATTTTTAAATCTCATTTTCATTTCTTGTGTCATAATCATGCGATTGAAGTTTGAATACTACATCTACACAACCATCTTCGTGTAATAGTACATATCTTTAAGGCATACATATATAAAAATCCAACATGGCGACCATCGGAAATATTTAGACGATTCTCAATATTTACGAATCTATTACAGCAATCAAACCGAAATTTTGTACGTTGATAGAGGCAATTTACATAAGTAGGATATATGAAAATAGTGTTTTAGATCCCTTATTTGGGGGTGGATCTAAAAGGGAGAGTTGTTGTACTAATTTATAAAGTGGTGCCTAAAAGGGTAGCTTCCCTTGTCAGGGTAAGCTGACCAGTGTAGAGTGTTGTGGTGTGCTAGGAACTAGGGGGCGTTCTTATGAATAATGTAATAGTGTTTGGAGGGATGGGACCCACTGCAAAGGGTCGTTGTGCTGGTCGCTCAGCTCAGCTGACTGCTTATTATGTAACTGACTCTGTTCCCATCAGCCGAGTGGTACGCGCTGCTTGCTGGCAGCCGAGCCGGCTCGAGAAACACAAAGGTACCTGAGTTAGCGCTAATGGACTACCGTCTGTCACGTCTTTACGTGACGGGAGTAAGGAAGGGCGTTGGGATGTAAAAAGGCGTATAAACAGTAAAGCGTGTGTAGAGTGTGGACCAAGTGTTTTATTGGTCTGTGATTCTGATTGTGAGTCCCTTGTAGGGAATGAAATTATGTTCACAATGTAATACAAGTTGTGGATTGCAGGTTACATAAGTAGGAACTCTGAACACGATTGACTGACTCACCTCGGTTGACACCAGCGTAGCCTCGGGCCGTCTCGATGAAGCACTGACAATGGAGAGATCCTTTGACCTCATTAGGATGCCTTCTTATACCCTCTGGCGCTATGTTGTCAGCAATGTGTTGGCCCAGTTACTGGTATGTAGGTATGTGTAACTATTGTGCAAGGACTGGGCTGCTTTTAGAGTGGCAAGCCGTCCCTGCTAAGTTTTATGGATGTTGGGCCGGCTTTCCAAGGGTTGCCATTTAGGGGATTTAGCCAGATGCCGGGGGGATGGACTCCAAGGGGTGCATACCCCTGGGAGGCTGTACAAGAGTCTTCCTTCATTTGTTCGCGTCCTCGCGAACGGGAACGGAACTGGAAGTTGGGATGTTGACGTAGTGGTCCTTGAAACCCCCTCGTATCTCCCGGTGGCGTCGTATCGAAGTGTGGGTGTGAGGTCAGCCCGTGTTCAGAGGGGAGGGTTATGGGATTTACAGATATATGTATACGCTGATATTGACATTGTGAAAAAAACAAACAAAAAAAAAATTGACATTGCGAAAGATTTGATTAACATTGGGAAAAAATTGACATTTGAGAAAAATTTAACATTAAAATAAATTCGACATGTAAAAAAAAATTGCCCTTGCTAGTGCTGGCATATTGCTAGTTTTAAAAAAAACATGGTTTCTGATGGTGATGTGTTACATATTTGTGCAGGGAGGAAAAACCCAGGGCCGAACGGATGATTGCGTCGTCCGCCCCATCTTAGGGAAAAAATGCTCCCTGCAATAAGAAAGGTAGAAGAAAATAGAAAAATGGGTGTTCCAGGGTATAATTTAAGGGAAATATTCAAAAGTATTTATTTGTTTGGGAAAAAACGGAACACCCTGACAAATGGGGAAGTTAGAAGAAGGAAAAATGAAAGAAAACAAATCATACACATTAAGTACATTGACATCTTGATAAACAAACAAAAATATATAGCGTTTAATGTACTATGTTGCGATTCTGACATTGAGGAATATTGTCGCTTTCCATTGGAGTAATTATATGAAGTTTATCCTTAAAAATTATAAATTACAACGGCCTTATGTCTAGTGGAATAATTGTATAAAGTTTATCCTTAAAAATTATGAATTACAGTGGTCTTATGTCTACTTAAGTGCGCTAATCCCTTATAAATCTAGTTTTTGTGAGGTACCTCGCGTGCACGCTACCCGTCTGTACGTACGCTTGCCGACTCACGGCTGATCCTGTACGGCCCTTTCTTGGTACGGTATAGTGGTCGTACCGCTTGCACGTATTCTTAATACCTAATCTGTGAAGCATCCTCTGTGGGTGAATGCTTTCACACTTGACAATGAGAGTCACTGCCACAAATCGGTTGCGCCCTCATTGTCGTAATCTGCGTCGCATTTTGACGCTTTTATGTGGTTCTATTTAGTTGATCTGCCAGTAAGCCTGGTACCCCACAGGCACCAGTCCTGCTGTGCAGATTTATTTTGGAGTGTGTAGCTGAAAAAGAAAAATGTGGTGAGTGTTTGAGAGTGTGTCGGGATTAGTGCAAGTTGACGTATATAAAATAATAAAAAAAAATAGTACACAATCATGGCATGCCGTAAATAATGACACTGCTATATGGTAGTGAAATTCCTGTCACCAGTTTCCTGTATCTGGTGACGATGCCTGTGAAAAAAATGGCGAGGTTTAGAAAAAACATGTGAGTATGCCATATTCTCTCTGTCGCTTCCTGTGTCACAGTTTTTACAGGCTGAAGCTCCTCTTTCTCTGAAAAAAAAGCATGATTAATGTGAATTAGCTGCATGCCTGGGCTTACCCTATACGGTGCCGTGATGCCGTAAATAATATATAGTTGGTCTTACCCCGGTAGCGGAATTGTGGTTACCGGGTGCCGATATATTCCACTTTGATTATGCCTATTGTACTATATTATATATTATCCTATATTATAGTGTATTGTCGGACTTACCCTGATACCGGGTTTGGCGGTCATCAGGAGCCGACCGGCGTTACTTAATACTATCTATCTTAATTATAGTCTAATAATAAAAAAAAACTATTTCTAAGCCGAGAGGGTTGCCTTAATCTATTGCCGAAATGTGCTGCGCCATACCTGGCAACAGCGGTGAATAAATTTGCTTAATCCTAGGTTGCGTGTCAAATGCAACCGCCTTACAACTAAATTTGGACTAGGACGATCGCCTGGGGCAATTAAATCCCCAGGACACCACCCGCACGAGCCCCAGAAACACCGGTTGTCTCTAGGGTCGCTAGATTCCGTCCCCTTAACTCTAGGTGTCGACGTCTATTACTAGTAGTAATCTATTCGCCGGCGGCTTACGGTGCCACTAAGCTAACCGTTTCGCCCGCTGTAACTTCCTTGTTCATGACCGTTTGCTGTTCCGATTTATCGTAGTTGAGCCGCCCACTTGGCTCCTGTGAGGTGCGCGCACTGCCCCTCTCTTAATGCCCATTGACTGCCCGCTGCGTCGCCATTTATGTGGGCATTGGACATTGTGGTCCAATGGCATAATATTGTCTTCGCCTTAATCGGCCGTCGCAATCTGCTTTTCGCAGTAATATTTTGCCGCTATGGGCCACAGTAATATGTATTTCGCAGTTATCTGCCACTCCAACGCATAGGAGTTTTGCTTCCCGCTATGGAAGCCGTGCCTACTTAAATTTAAACTTAACTAGAAGTCTAGTCATAATGGGGTCGTCTCTAGGGATAGTTCCCGAGGCCGGCGGTGAGTGAGCTATTTCTCCCGCCATTCTCAGAAAGTCTCCCTGCAGGTCTTGGCCTCGACGACCGTGGCACAAAGTGGGTGTAGCATCCCTTCCTCCCAGGGGCGGTTTATGCGCACCTAGGATTCCAGAGCTTGCCCGACCAGGCCGCGAATGCTTTGACCTTACGTAGTTCGTCTGTTTGGTCTAGTCGTCAGTTAAGTGAGGTCGCTGCGCCGTCGAGCCAACTGGGGAAGGGTCCACATCGCCTTCCCCAGCTCTCAAAGTGTGGTTCTCCTGACCTTCGGCTTACACCGTTGTCAACAGTCAGGTCGTAACAGATTCCTTTGTAAGAAAAAAAAAATGTGTCGTAACCTGTGTAAATAGTTTAATCTCTGTGTAAAAATGTAAAATATTTCCAGTGTAGCGGGGTTGTAGATCTTCTAAGTACATGGGCTACTTCTGGCCTACCATCGCTACATCAGCTTTCCAGCAATAATGCTTTCTTTACCTTAATGGAGGTGTTAGTAGGGTCTGTAATGTCAGGTACCCTGTTATTAGGATTTGGGGGTAGTTATTTGTTGAGTGGGCTTAAAGTATGGTAGGAAGGGTTTACGCACCTTTGGGTTCCACGTTAGTGGTGGCCTGAAACCGGTGATGCCACTGGGATGCTTCTATAGTGAGTGGAGTGGGGAGGTAATTCCCGGGATTGCAAAAATACGAAAATTCATGCAGGTTTGATATTAAAATCCCTGGTAATTGGATGGGATACTCATGCATGTGTCTGGATATGAAGTTTCTGCCTTCATGTACGGATAGGTGTAGGGTGGGGCATAATACCAATATATCCCTTTCATGCGGGAGTGTTTAAGTACTAAAGAATGGTTAGTATATATCTATGGCCTCCTCTCTCATTTGGAGAGGCGCATTATGCTTCTTTAATGCTTGCTGAGCCACCCCTAATACTCGGGTGGTGCAACGTGGCTCAAGGCGTAGCATGCCTGCTCTTTAGACGCATGAAGTCCATCAACCCCTTGTGTGTATTTTGTAATGTAGTGTAGCTGATTTTGGTCGTGTAGATGTGTCTGCGTTGTTTATGTGGGGCGTGAGAAGGTTATGGGAAGGGAGTAAGGTGGTACGCTGGTAGCCTGTTCTCCTGTCGTCCTCCCTTGGTCCATGTTGGCTTTCTATCCGCGCCTTGGGATAGTAGAGCTGCATGACCTAATCTGGTCGGCCATTTGCAGTGTAGATGTGGCCAGTGGTCGTAGTGCGACTGGTCATGTGCTAGTCATCTGTAATGACTCTTATGCCTTATGATTGATAAGAGAAGTTATTAGGGGGGAGATCTTGTCTGTGTTTGCTCCTAATTGTTGAGTGCGTGTGCGTGTGTGTGCCTATGTACCGCTACACCACGCGGACGGTTGGTCTGTTGCAGGCCAAGTCGTAATATGTATCGCCTGTGTGGGCAGAAGGCGCCCGTGGCTTGCCAACGTCTTTGCGAACGTGCCCTTGAGGCCCAGGATAAGTTCCGCTGTGTCACGTCTTGTCCATTGCCAAATGTTTTTGCAGTGTGGAAAAAAAATGTATGGTGTTATAATTGTTATGTGTTTGTAATTTCATGGTCACTGGCGCAACGCAATAGTGTCTCGTCACCGCATTATTGCAGTGTAAATAGTCTGCTGTCAGCAGTTAGTATGTGCTTTTCTGCACGTAATCAAGTGTGGTCATTGTTTTGGATTCCTAGCGGCCTAATGTAGCAATTCGCCCTAGTTAGGTAATGACGTCGTGTGGCCATTGTTCCCTAAGACTTGTGTCTTGTGAAATATTCCTACCTGTATCTGTGAAATGTATCCTCTATGCCTGGTGTAATTCGAAATATAATGTCTGGCTTTTGGTGGGAGGAAATGTAGTACTCCCTGATTATGCACTTGTATGGGCCAATTTCAGTATGATTGGACGCCTGAATAGCTGTTCTCCTTGTGTCTAAATTTTTACTGGAACTCAGACCCGTGACCTTATGTCATTCTCTGTGTTTTATGTTTGCGTTGTGTTCCAGGGCTTGGGGCTTTCCCAGTGTGGATTTTGCTTGTGTTCCGTGTACCAAAAATACCATTGGATAGTTAGTTTTTGGTACGCGTGTGGTGTGTGGTCATGGGTTCGAATCCGGTTGTCTGTAAAGACTTGGTGTGATCATTTCCGTGCCGCATATAATATGGCACGTACCCGTGGATGTGCAATGCGCAAATGAAAGCATGCATACCTGTGTAGAGTTTGTATGTTTTTGATTTCCCCTTGTAGTGTAATTTTGGAAGATATAGGGTCTCTAAATCGGGCGTGAATGATGTCGTGCGCTCTGCTCTGAGAGCTGTTGTCTGTAAGCGTGCAGGTTATCACTGAGGCCTGCGTTATTGCTGAGTATGGCGGTATCGGATAGCAATGTCCTGCGCGCACGCTCGTTACTTGTCTTGATAACGCTGTATGTCCGGCACATGTGTTTTTAATCGCTTACTCTCTGAGACTGTGATGAGTGCTTTTCGCATTGTGACAGAAAAGAGGGGAATTTGTGGTTTAACGTGACCATATCTGGAGATCATGAGCCCCGGGATTTCCGTTTTACTTGGAATCCAAACCACAGGCCATGGCATTTCACTTCGGAAATCTCATATGCGTTGGCCGTACTTGTGGAAGAACCTTCCATTGCCTACATGTGCGTCCCCAGATTTTGTGTTACTGTATCGTGGTTCAAGTATGTTCTTTATCCCTGGGGAAAATGTCGTTGTACGCGAGTGTGTCTGGTCCGCTAGTCGCGTGTTTGGTGACCAGATGCCAGAGGCGATTGTATTGTTTTTCGTATATGACCCGCTGTTAGTGGGACTGTCCCAATTTGTCTTAGCTTTCCCATTATTCTATTCTAGAACTGGATATCTACTCAACCTTATATTCCTGGTATTCAGAAGGTTGCGGGTTTGGAGACCGTCTTTTACCCAGAGTAATTGTTTCCGGCACCATGAAGGTTGTGTCTCCGGGACAGTTCTGGTGGGTGTTAGGATCGTATCCCGGTTCGGTCAGTGAGGTCTGAAGGCTATTTCTTGGCTTTCTTCTCACGTCTGCCAACGGGACCGTTTCCTTTTCTTTTAGCAGTGTGCCCGCCTTTACGTGTAGGTGTGTGAGCTTTACGTGTGTGATATGCCTTCATCCGGCGGGCGTGAATAGTGTCCTTTATGAGTTTCCTCCCATGGCGCACGTTCACTATATAATTTAGGTCAGATACCTTCCTGCAGACTTTGAAGGGACCTGCCCATCGTGGCAGGAGGAATTCGGACACGTTCTTCTTACGGGCATGATTGGAGACCATGACCAATTGCCCGGGCGTGTATTCCACGGTCTTTCTATTCCGATCGTACCGCTCTTTTTGCTTTTTCTGGGCCTCGGCTATGTTTTTTCTAGCGTCCATGCGGGCTATCTGCAAATGCTCTAGCCGAGCCGCATTGTCTGTGTGGGCGTCCTGTGGGATACATATATTGTCTATGGGACTCCTGGGTGTGTATCCGTGCAGTAGGAAGTGTGGAGAGTGTTTCGTAGCCGTAGATACAGAGGTATTATAACTAAAAGTAATACTTTGCAGGTATTCATCCCAGTCTGTTCCTGCGTCCTCTGTAAATTTAGCCAGCGCTATTCCAAGTATTTTGTTCATACTCTCCGTGAGTCCGTTGGTTTGCGGGGAAAAACTCGTGGTAGTGTATGCCTTAATCCTGAGTATCTCCAGAAACTGTTGGAGCACTCTCGAGGTGAAAATAGTACCTCTGTCGGATAATAAGGTTTGGAATAGGCCATATCGTGTAATTATGTCAAATAGAAATTCGGCTATGCTGTTCGTGTCTGCTTTGGGAACAGCCTTTGTAATCATGTATCGTGTGAGATACTCGGTGGCCACCAGGATATATTTATTACCTTTCTGACTTGTTGTAATGGGGCCTTTCACATCTATCCCGACTCTGTGAAATAACTCTCCCACGGGAATTGGGTTGAGTAGTCCATGAGGCTTGCCAGGTCTTGTTTTGAATCGTTGGCAGGTGTGACATGTCTTGACAAAGGTATCTATGTCGGCCTTCATGTTTACCCAATAGTACTTGTCACGGATTCTAAGGTAAGTTTTATGCGTACCTAAGTGTGCCCCTGCCAGTGGGCTATTGTGGTGTCCGCTCATGATATTTTCTCTCAATGATTCCGGAACCGCTATAGGTGCGCTATCGTGCATGGCTGTGGGCTTAAATTTCAGTACCCCGTCTTTGTCTAGGAAAAATCGCCTAGACAGCCGTGCTGTCTTGGAGTCCACCTTATCCAAGTTTTCTAGTGCCAATAGAATCTGTTTCAAGTGCGGATCACTTTCTTGCTCCTGTTTGATGTCAACCACCGTCAGGGCAAAGGTGGGCATATCGTCCCAGTCGTGGTCCTTACTGTCATCTGGGGGATCGGCTACTGGCAGCCTAGACAACCCATCTGCGTCTAGGTGTGTAGCGCCCTTCTTGTGTTTGACCACGAAGTCATATTCATACAGGCGGAATATAAACCTGTTGAGTCGCGAATTTGGGTTTTTAAATTTGTCCCAAAAAAGCAAGCTCGCGTGGTCAGTCACTACCGTGAACTTGATACCATAGAGGTATACTCTAAAATAGTTCACTCCCCACGAAAATGCCAGCATTTCCCGCTCTGTGGCAGAGTATCTAGTCTCAACGGCCGTTAGCTTCCTGCTAGCGTAGGCGACGGGCCGTTTGCGCCCTTCGGCGTCTTCCTGCAATAGGGCTGCTCCCAACCCATACAGGCTGGCATCCACGTGTAAAAATGTGGGCCTATCACTATGGAAGTGTTGCAGCAATGGAGGTGAGGTCAATAGTTGCTTCAGTGTGTTGAAGGCATCTATGTGTTCCTGCGTGATGCTGAAGGGCGTTTTTTCCCGTGTGAGTTCAGTTAGGGGATGGGCGATGTGTGCAAACCTATAGATATGCTTGCGATAGTACGAAGCCAAGCCAATAAAACTGCGCAATTGTTTCAAATTTGTGGGCATTGGAATGCCCGTTATTGCGTCAGTCTTGGCTGGGTCGGGAATAATGCCCTCCCGGTTGACAATATGGCCCAATATGTTAATTTGCTGTCTGGCAAATTGACATTTCGCAGGTTTAAGCCTTAGTTTAGCTTCTCTGATCCTTGCGAAAGCCTCCTCCAAATGTACGATGTGTTCGTCAAAAGTGTTGGAGAAGACCGTTATGTCATCCACGTACACTAATACGGAACGCCATTTAAGCCCTGAAAATGTCTTATCCACTAGCTTTTGGAAGGTTTGGCTGGCGTTACGGAGACCCATCGGTAAACGGGTGTAGGTAAATAGTCCGTTCTCTGTAACGAACGCCAGCTTGTGCCTATCTGGTTCATAGACGGGGATTGAATAGAATCCGCTATAGCAATCCATCGAACTGAACCAGCTAGCTCCACCAAGGGCGTCCAAATAGGTGTCTGCCCTTGGTAGTGGATAACTATCATTTTCGATCAACTTATTGAGCCTCCTGTAGTCAGTACAAAATCGGTGCGATCCGTCCCTTTTTTTGGTCAGCAGAACTGGAGTGGAATAGTTAGAAATAACTGGAACAATGACCCCTGCCTCGAGCATCTCTGAGATCTGGGCCTCGATGGCATGTCTCTCCTTCTGGCTCACTCTGAAGGGAGGCTGGTGTACTGGTCGGTCACTAGTGAGTGTGACGTGGTGTTCAATGAGGTCTGTCACAGCGAGATCCTTCATTGAGTGGGCAAAAATATCTCTGTTGGTCTCCAGGAGCTCCGTGAGCCTTTTATTTTGCTCCGGAGTCAGGTCCTGCCTGTGGTTCTGGTTGGCCGCCTTATCAGTGTGTGTGTTTGTGTATTGGCTGATAGAGTGCAGTGTAGGGGCCTGATGCTCGTGGTTTTCTCGCTCCGCTCGAATCCCATCTCTGTTCCTGGTGTATACCATGGGATGTGTGGTGAGCCTCTGGTCGTGCTTTAAAAGCATCTGACCACTAGCGAAATTTATGCTAGCCTCATATCTAGCGAGAAAATCCATGCCTATTATGGCTGACGCAGAAAGGTGTTCGATAACGAACATGGGGTGCGTTGTGGCAAAATGGTCTATCCTAATATGTATGTTCGCTACCCCCATGTTTTCCAGCGCCTGAGCATTGGCCGCTACCAACCGAATGTTTCCCGTGACACCTTGTATTTGCGCCTCGGCAATGTGTCGTCTATTAACACAACTTACGGCTGCCCCGGTATCAATTAGGGCCTGCACTCTGTGGCCATTTATGGTGGCGTGTATCGTGAGGGCCGATACCTGAAATCCACTGCCCTGCACCGATGTGTTGTGTAAGATGTATGTTGTTGTTGTTGTTGTTGTTGCCGGAGTGACATTTGTGCTGGGCAGGCATGGGTCTGTCCGTTTATCGTACCTGGCACGCTTCGCCTCTCGGCTTACTTCCTGTCCTGAATACTTTGCCCCGGTCAGCAAAGTGCGTTTGCCAAGTACATTGCCATCTCCTTTAACCGGTCTTGCTGTGAGACTAGGAGTCTGCTGGCGAACGTCTAATGTATTAATCGTTCCCAGCCTTTGTGTAGTTGTGTTGTTGTTGGTTTCTTCCTCTCGGGAAGGTGTGTCTGCAAATGTGACCCTGAGCTTGCCTTTATTATCCCGACTTTTGTTCCAGGCGGTCGCGAGTTCGACTCCTGTTGCTGGCTTCCCCATGCCGAGCGATCTCGCGTCATGCGCCCGTGTGTGGTCAATTCCCCCCCTGTGTTGTGGTGAAGGGGGTGGGGTTTTCTGTTTGGAGGGTGTGGGCGTGTTCTCGGGCTGTTTGCTTCTGATCGTGAGGGGTGTGTAATGTCCCGCCTTAGGGTTTCCTGTGAAAAGTACGTGTAGGTCCCTATTGAATCCCGCAGTTGAGAATAGCGGAGGCGAGTGCACATCCGTGTATACATGGATGTTGGCTTTGAGCACTTTGCCGAGAGCGGTTACCTCTACGGCACTGCCATAGGTGCCGTCCTTGCCCATGTATTTTCGGTAATCCGCCCCGGTCTGGAATGGGTTTTCCCGCTCGTCCGACACAAAGTCCCGGTACTCTTTCCAGTTGGCCAGGATATGTTTAACCGTTTTCTGTCTGTAGTCCCCATGATAATCCTCGGTATTCCGGATTAGAAAGCTCATGGCCCTAAACAGACAGTTGCCGTCTCCTTGCACGGGGTGTGTTTGGAAACGGTCCGGGGGCGGATCGTCAGCCTTAGCTTTAGCTGGCTGCTTCTTCCCCTTACTCTTACGAGTTTTCTTGGGGGAAGGGCCTTTCTTGTGCTGTGTTGGGGGAGGAACCTCAGCTGCTTCATCAGCTAGCCGAACCTCCCCGTCTAGGCGTTTTTTGAAAATGTGGGTGTACGCCTACCTGTACTGTATGTGCGCCCCCCCTCGGGGTGGCTGCGCCAACACCCCGTTTGCGGTGTGTAAGTAGGTGTAGGGAGTATTGCCCCCCTGTCTGTCCGGCGGGGTGCTTCATCCCTGAACTCCCTCGGGTATTCGTCTGGGAGGGGGTAGTGTTCTGGGCCCTTCGTGTGTTTGTCTATGTTGTCCCTTTCTCTAGTGGGTTTTCTTCCTTGTCGGTTATTGCCCTGTTGTCCGTTATTCTGTCTCCGCCAGGGTGGGGTGTATGTCTGCTGCTGCTGGGGCGGGTGTTCCCGTCGGTTCCCCTTTTCCCTATATTGGTCAGCTGCATACCCCTGTCTGGTCGAGGGTGGGTTTTCTCGCTGTTCCCAATTTCCCTTGTACTGCGGGGCCGCATAGCCTTGGCTGCGTGGGGGCGGGTTCTCCCGATATTCCCCATTTCCCCTGTATTGTGGGGCAGCGTAGGACTGTCTATGTGGTGACGGGCTGTTTCGTCGGGGGATGTCGTGGTCGTACTCCTCAGGGTAGTACTCCCGTGTGTACGGAGATGGTGACCGCCTTGAGGGGTATGTCGGCTCTGTGTCCGTGTATGCTATCGGTGAGTACCGAGGAGGGTAGTGTGGCCTATCCTGTGGGGGAGGTGTTGTTGGCCGCTGTGGAGGGTAGTAACTTTCTTCCCTCCCGTAGCGTCTCCTCTCTGTGTACCCCCTGTCCCTCTCAGTATGATAGTGTTCTCGTGTGTCTGCTTGCTCATCCCTTGGCGGTCTCCCGCCCGCTTGGATGGCAGCTATGGTCAGTTTCTCCATCCTGTCCACTAATTCGTCCATTTTGGCGTTAGTGTCGTCTTTCTGATTTTGGAAGTGCAGATCCACGGCTTTTTCCGTAGCCTTTTCCGTGATCTTTCTCCCCTCCTCTATGGTCTTTATGTTATTCAACATATGTTGGACCGTGAGGTTGTTCATTATGCATAGCTTTTCTACTATGGCTGGTCTGAGGCCCTGCATTAACAGCTTGACTTTCTGTTTATTTGTCATTGCTGCATTGTACTTTTCGCACATTATCAATTTAACATTGATGTATGCCTGGGCGCTCTCTTTGGGTCCCTGTGACCTCTGTCTAATCTGGTCATAGAGATCGTCATCGTCTGGTATGAGCTGGAACTCCTCTTTTAAGAGTAAAGCGGTTTCCTCCCATGTGGCAGCTTCTAGTGTGTCCTCATGGAGCTCATACCACGTCATGGCCGCCTTCGTGAGGTAAGCAGGAAGGAGCCGTTTCCTAACTTCCTCGCTCCAACCATTGATCCGAGCCGTTCTATTGAAGGCCTTGAGGTATTCCTCGGGATCCTGGCCTTCCCCCGTGAACTTTGTGGGGTGGATCATGGGGTATTCAGTGTGTCTATTCATCTCTCTTTCAGCTGTGTCTCGTTGGCTGAGTAGTGCTTCGGGTCTGTTTGTGCCGTTCACCCCGCTGTCGTGTGCTGAGGTATTTGGGCTGTTCAGAGGGGAATTAGCCTCGCTTCCCGTGTACGACACCTGTGTTACGTTACCAGGTGGCTCGTCACCTGATATGCTTGTGCTGATGGATGGTGTATTGTCGTACTGTGTAGGTTCGACTATGTGTACGGTTCTGTCTAAATCCTGTTTTACTGTCTCCAAAATAGTGTGGATGTCAAGAACCGCTTCTGTCGTGTGATTATTGGCTTTAATAGTGTCTGTCTCTAATAGCTCTGAAATGCGCTCAAGCAGGTTACTGGCTTTCTGCTCTGTGATCTGCAGTTGATGCAACAATAGGGGATGGAGTGTTGGCAGGCAATCTACCTCACTAGCGCTGGATACCGGTGACTCTTGTGTGTGTTCACTGGCCTGGGACCGTGTAAAATGTATAACTTGTGCTGCGGCGGCAGGGTGTTGAGCACGGATCTGTGCTGTTTTGAATTCAAGGTCCCTGAGTAGTTGTACTGCAGTCTGGTCAGTTATTAAGTCACCGTTCTTAATCTTTAGCTTCGGCAGGAGTGGAGTCGTACTAGCCGACAAATGGTGTGCAAAGTCTCTTAATGTAGTTCTAAATGTGGACATTTAATTGAAAAAAATGTGTGACGTAATATGAGGTTAAAAAAAAATTCACTGTCTGCTTGGCTTTTTGCGGTACGGAAGGGGTCGTTTTACCTACGAGGGCTCGTTGGTTGAGTCCTGTTCTCTATGCGTAGGACCGCGCCTCCACCAGTGTTTTAGATCCCTTATTTGGGGGTGGATCTAAAAGGGAGAGTTGTTGTACTAATTTATAAAGTGGTGCCTAAAAGGGTAGCTTCCCTTGTCAGGGTAAGCTGACCAGTGTAGAGTGTTGTGGTGTGCTAGGAACTAGGGGGCGTTCTTATGAATAATGTAATAGTGTTTGGAGGGATGGGACCCACTGCAAAGGGTCGTTGTGCTGGTCGCTCAGCTCAGCTGACTGCTTATTATGTAACTGACTCTGTTCCTATCAGCCGAGTGGCACGCGCTGCTTGCTGGCAGCCGAGCCGGCTCGAGAAACACAAAGGTACCTGAGTTAGCGCTAATGGACTACCGTCTGTCACGTCTTTACGTGACGGGAGTAAGGAAGGGCGTTGGGATGTAAAAAGGCGTATAAACATTAAAGCGTGTGTAGAGTGTGGACCAAGTGTTTTATTGGTCTGTGATTCTGATTGTGAGTCCCTTGTAGGGAATGAAATTATGTTCACAATGTAATACAAGTTGTGGGTTGCAGGTTACATAAGTAGGAACTCTGAACACGATTGACTGACTCACCTCGGTTGACACCAGCGTAGCCTCGGGCCGTCTCGATGAAGCACTGACAATGGAGAGATCCTTTGACCTCATTAGGATGCCTTCTTATACCCTCTGGCGCTATGTTGTCAGCAATGTGTTGGCCCAGTTACTGGTATGTAGGTATGTGTAACTATTGTGCAAGGACTGGGCTGCTTTTAGAGTGGCAAGCCGTCCCTGCTAAGTTTTATGGATGTTGGGCCGGCTTTCCAAGGGTTGCCATTTAGGGGATTTAGCCAGATGCCGGGGGGATGGACTCCAAGGGGTGCATACCCCTGGGAGGCTGTACAATAGGCTGTATACTTCTTCACGGAACTACTTGTTGTATGAAATTTTAAGTTTTATTTTTGTTTTTCTCAAAATGGCATTTTTATCACTTAACCCTTTTCTGAAATTAAGGATTCAAATATTCTATAGCCATTACATAAAACTACCTGTATTGCACCCTGCAGAGTAGCACGAGATCTCTGTCACAACATATTTAGGCAATCGATTTTCTTTTTCATATTTGACCTTCTGTTTAAGAAACATTTTTAACACATAAACAAACGAAAACAAATACAGTAAAAGCATGTCTAATATGCTTTGTCCATGAAGAGGGGAAATAATTGGGGATATAAAAAAAACATGACGTTGAAATTTGGCATAATTCCAGGATATTCTTCAGTTCAAAATTTAACGTTGTAAAGAAGAATATAGACCACCTCGTGGTGATGAGGCTAACATTCTTGGCTGTCAACCCAGATATCCGGGTTGTATTCCTGGCTCCGCCAAGAAATGTAATTCTGGTCTGAGTACTGGAACGTGGTACACTCAGACCTGACAAGTGGAGTGTTTGATTTCCCCTTCAGCCATCCTAGAGTTGTTGTGCGTGGTATAGACACTTCTACTCCAGGACGGTACAGCATTTAAGGTTTTACCCGCCTCCATTCCTTCTTAGCAGATTCGATCCTACAGATACCACAATATTACAGGTTATCAGGCAAATTACACACACCCAAGTATACGGGGCAACATAATGAAGTGCCACAAAGCTCCTAAATGAACCAACAACAACAAAGTGTGTCCACCCTTTATGACACAAAGTTCGCGGTTTCGATTCCAGGTCGGAGATACTGCGACTCGTACGATATTGGCCCGTAGAAGAACTCTCTTATCACAGTTTGGTATAACAAGACAAGATTTATTAGTGACAAGTCACCCGATAAATTTATGAATTATCAGCAAAATGGCAGTGTTAAACAGAACGTTAACATCAGAGATTAAATAGTCTAAGAGGTTCCAGTTGAATCGTTCTACATACATGTAGATAAATCCATAAGTTTATTATTATTACTATTAATAATAATTTTAGCCTATTATTATTATTGTTGGCACCTTTGTTTTTGGATAGCTCACCTGCTTATCACCCAGAGGCCCCATGTTCGATTCCTGGCTCCGTCAGGGATTAAAGAAACAGACATGGTGGCTGGAACGGGGTGCACTCAGCCTCCTGAGGACAATTAAGTAGCTGTCTGACAGTAAGGCACCACTCTGGGAAGGTAAACCCAGATTAACGGCCGATGGACCGACGCGGTAACCTCATGTCATCCCACAATCTGCAGGCCAAATGTCCCAGCAGCGGTTATTATTTATCATTATTTATTAACTTATTATTATTATTATAAATATATTGTGGTATTTTAAGTAATAAGATAGAGCCTAACAACAATAATGTTTTAGATTTATCGTCCCTCTCAATTGATAAGGCTTTAGAGACTCCAAGGTGGCGGAATTTTTGCCAGAAGAGGATCTGAAGTTATGACGCCTTTCTTTCAGTGTTGCCAGCACAATCTGTTAGGTTTAACTATTCAGACGGCCAACACGAATTTGCCCAATTTAACCTTACAATGAGATTCAAATTTCGAATCGTATTATAACCACCATTTAAGGTGAGAAACACCTGGTTTGGGGTGGAAAAACGAAATTTAGTTTTTTATTGTTTTTTAATAATTATTATGTGGATAACTCGAATACGTTGAAAAAAGAAAAAAGTCTTAAAAATGTGCATGTTATGACACTTTTTGTAATCATATTACTCTTTGAAAAGACACGCACACGTTTACCTCGGCTCATTCTATTGCGAATAACTTCTGAACTACTGGAGGTAAATTTTTGAATGCACTACCATTTCGCTTGGAAATGATCAAGTTTCAATTTGGTAGCCATGAAACAGCATTAAAAAATATTCACTGTGTTGTATTCCGTCTAAATTTTTTACATTTGTCCCAGCGGCTTTCCCCTTCCCTATACATCACATGGCATAAACGTACCTGACAATATTGACTTCATAACCATGATCAGTAGACTTTGTTGCAACAAAGTTCGTCGAAGAAACTAACACACTTGCACACGGATGGTTAAATTGCAAGAAAAGTCCATTTAAATATTCAAAATTTAAATTTCGCATCGCCGCCATGTTGGAATTGTGCTCACGAGGCTATAGAATTAGTGGTTGAAAACATGACTAAAAGGGAAGGATAATAGAGAGCAATCTTTAAAGGACTGAGGAGGATGCAAATAATCCAGATTATGGGGCAGGGGAGTCTTAAGAACCTTCACACGTAAGGAATTACACTAAAAACTTTCAATTCCTCAGTTGTATATTTGTATGTACTTTGGTACCATTTTTGAGAAAAGTTCTTATGCTAGGCCACTGAAACGTTTTCTGTGGCTTAATAATTCATCTGCGGATAGGAAGGGGATATTTCAGTGTGTTACCAAAGATTAAAGTTTTGATTTTTTTAAGAAAATATTTGAAAAAAAATTATATATTATTAAGAACTTCATTCTGAGAAAACTATCCAATTTCTTTAAATAATCCTTCCCATTATTATAGAGAAAGATACATATAAAAATCTCTGAAAATTTCATTGTAATAACCCAAATGGGTTTTGAGTAATCAGTACCAAATAATTGAAAATTTAACATGGGCATGTTAGGGAGGTGGTTCTCACCTTAAACGCACTACAATTCTCTTTTTGTAGTTGGATAATATATTTGGGTATAAATTTAAAGCTCAACACAGTGAACAGGATCTGTTGATGACCAGATGAAAGTCAGGAAGGGCGTCCGGCCGTACAAATACACCTACAGACTTTTTTCAAATATCATCCCTGACCCCCTTTAAAATGGGAATAATAAGGGGCAGACATTCAGTTTTCTACTCCGTCAGGAAGGGCATCCGGCCGTAAACATCAGGCCCACCTCATGAGAGGATACCTCACTTCTTAGTTGTAACGAGAGTATTAGAGTCTAGAGTCTACCCTAATCCATTGAATAATGTAGCCAGACGGTGTAATCTGCAGACAGTGGATCTGATGAACTCATACTGTTTATTGCCAGTGGACACTGGACGTGTCGTGGAGGGACCAGACTCCCTTTCCTGTAGGGCCACTGGCCTGGAAGATCGGAAATCCTGTCCAGCCCCCGAGTGTAATGAACTGGTCGAGATGCAACACCCGTCAGGGAGACAGGGACGAGGAAATTGAATCAGGACATCGGGATTGGTCAAGCACATAAGTCGGAGAGCCATCCATAATAATAACAACAAGCAGCGTAGTTAGAGGGGACTTATGGTCCAGTGTATCTCGCAACAAACTTCAGCTCTGATTTGATTTCCTACCAGACCGACAAAATGAGTTAATACTGTCACAACAGGGACAGTCCATGGTAAGATAATTGAAGCTTGTTTTCTTACAATTTGTAGATCCTGCACTTTCTATAACTAGATTTAGATAGAGAAACACTGTACTCTAGTCTTCCAGCGCGATGCGTAAACAAGTAGGGCTGACGTGTTTGTAGCCACTCTGCGTCACTGAAATATGGAGTATTTTTAATCATTCTAGATAATCACAAAGAAGTATTGTTTCGAACAAGATTAAATAATAATGTTATTGGCTTTACGTCCCTTTTAACTACTCTGGCTTTCGGAGACACCGGGGTGCTGGAATTTTGCCCCGAAGGAGATCAATAACGTGCCAGTAAATCTACTGACACGGCTACCTCGCATTTGCGCAGGCGAGTACGTAAGCGCTGAGTCACACAGCCAGTCATTTCGAACAAGAACATGCACCTTTCGACGGTTTGCATCTTTCACCCTTAGCATTATAAGAGGCATGGAAATTACAGTCATGGAAATGGAGATAACAGCACCACATTTCAATTGAAATGGTGACTACAAAACCTTATCGGGTGCTCATTTTATCACTTTGTTGATTTCTAAGAATCTTGTGGTACGAATCAGTCCACACTTATACTGAAGACAAGAACTACACAAATTTGCGTTTTGATTATTTGCATGATTTCAAGAGACTTGGGATGGTTTTGACCTGAACGTTATCTTATGTAAATCTGGTTTCGCCTAACAGTTGTGAGTGCGATGAAATGGTGGATAGTGTGAAGGCTTGGGTTATTGTCGTACAGAGATCAACATTTTCATTACGATACAGCTGTTTGACTATTTGGGTAAGGATAGCATCGCATCTGCGCTGCCTACCACGGCCTCCTATGTATATTTCAATGCGTGGCTAGTGTCATAGTGGAGTATTCGAGGAGGTAGTGGTCCAATAAAAGGTATTCTCCACGTGTTATGAGCTCTGTTCAGTAAATGAAACTGGCATAATCTCGATAGATATTTATGAATATTTATGTTCGAACATGAAATAAAGTTATAATTATCGTCGGACATAAACAGTCGTTTGCAAATCGCCTATACTGGTAATAAGACACTCGTATGGATATTTTAAAACTCGCTTCGCTTGTTTTATAAACATACTCGTGTCTTAATTATTTGAATTATAGGATTGTTGCATAATGTACTACTGTATGATAGTGCTCAGTTGATATTTCAGAGAATAAACTGAAATATAAATAATTCATGTTTTTTGGGCTAATGCCGTGTGTATTTAGATTAGAACCATACGTTTCGGAGAAACCTTGCCTCCATTTTCAATGGAAATCAAACAATGTGGCCAAAGAAAGTATATCAATGATATTACAAAAATTACAAAAAATATAGATAAATTCCTCGGTTTGTCACCAGAGAGCAGCTGCCAGAAATTACTGTATGGACCTTGATAGAACGGCGGACAGAGTAGTAAGTGAGGAGAAGGTAAAGGGAGCGGGATGAAAATCTAGAGACTCCTCGAAGAATGAGGATGTCCAAAAGAAGAGGGGGTAGAGTCTCTATATTTTCACCCCGCCTCCTTTACCTTCTCCTTACTCTCTCTGCCGTTCTACCATGGTCCATACAGTAATTTCTGGCAGATGCTCTCTGGTGACGAACCGAGGAATTTATCTATATTTTTTGTAATTTTTGTAATAGCATTGATATACTTTCTTTGGCCACATTGTTTGATTTCCATTGAAAAAGGAGGCAAGGTTTCTCCGAAACGTATGGTTCTAATCTAAATACACACGGCATTAGCCCAAAAACCATGAATTATTTATATAATCCGGGCCGTGAAAGCCTTAATATACACATTAAACTGATATAAATTATTTAAAAATTGAGATTAAATAACTTGCCCCATTCCTCAGTGTATGCGAAATACACAGCGATGCATTCATTTTATCATCAAAAAGGATACAACCTGCATAAAGTCTTTGACACACTGTGCTTATGAAAAGTACTCTGATCTTTTAAATTACTGTGTAAATACCGCCGTGATTAACTATATATTCCTGAAAAACTGATAAGAGGATATGGTTTTTAAGATTTGATAATTTCTGATTCTGTTTCTTCCGTCAGTTTGCACTTTGAGACAAAATCAGTATCCAGCAAACCAGGCATTGTTAACCTAGTGCTCGCGGGTATCACAGCGCTCTTAAAACGAAATTTGGTACTCTCGACTTACGAGCCAAGAAGTGCTCATGAGCACAAGTACCCCTGAGTCCTTGAATCCATTCTTCAATTCAAATTCTATTGCACGAACCGGAATATTAGTGATTTAATTACGAGTTTCGACAGTCGGAAAGTTTATCATTTTGTGAAATAGTATTTTTAATCTGTGGCGTAGTCGGTAGTACGCTGAGATTCTATGCCCAAGATTGCAGGTTCGAACCCGACCGAAGTCGTCGGATTTTTTAAGAGCGTTAAAATTCTTCAGGATGCCTTCCTTCGGAGGGGAAGTAAAGCCGGCGGTCCCATGTCATACATTTATGGCATGTAAAAGAACCTTCCAAGAATTGAACTTGTGTTAAGCTAAATGTTCAGGTTAGATTCCGTTGAAACGCTCTATCAAAGTTCCAACGTTCACCACTAGGTGTCAGTTGAAACTACTTGTAATGAAACGGATCTTGTAGCTCACCCCATGGGTGTCCGCATTGAAGCAACTACAGCCTCTGGCGAGCCGAACATGTCCTCGGACACTCCCGGCACTAAACGCCATACGCTAAATTAATTAAATAAATAAATAAATAAATGTAATCTACAGTAAATATAATTGAACATCCGTGGTTTGTGAGTAACAATTAAGAAGCTGATTCGACTCGACTGGCCTGAAGTGAATGTATCTTGTCTGCATGGGTCATGGAAGCAGTTGCAGCATGCCTGGCGAGCGGTGAATCGCTACCTATTTCAGCACTCCTGAGGGAGAGAGAGATAGGCAAAGAAAGAGAGGCGCATGCTTGTTGATTTATTATTAATATTGTTCTTGTTTGAGTCTTCAGTCATTTGACTGGTTTGATGCAGTCTCTATGCCTTCCTGTCCTGAGTTAATCTTTTCATCTCTATATCACCACCACACCTTACATCCGAGGCAATATAGTATCTTTAACATATTCTAACCTTGGTCTACTCCTTAAGTTCTTGTCCTCGACCCTTCCTTCCATAACTAATTGTGCTATTCCTGGGTGTCTTATTATGCCCTTTCCAAGGCTAAACCCTGTTACAAATACACACACTAGCATAGTCGTCACATTAACACAGGTTATCAGACTGGTCCCTCACATACCCAAGTACAAGGTGCTAAATGGCCAAGATGGTGCACGCCCTTAAATGAATCCACAGCAACGAAAGCACATACACCCTGATCTGAAGAGAGAAATGGCATACAAGCATGTGATTCCACATTAACTGCAGGCAAATACTTAGACCACCTCGTAGTGTAGCGGCTAGTGTTCTTTGCATTTCATTGGGAAGGAGGCGGCTATGGCCTTAAGTTAAGAACCATCGCAGCATTTGCCTAGAGTAGAAGTGGGGAAACAACGGTAAACCACTTCCTGGATGATTGAGGTGGAAATCGAATCCACCACCTCACATTTTTTTCTCGCAAGTCTGAGTGTACAGCTCCAGCCACCGGACCAGAATTGTATATTTCTTGTAAGAACCAGAAATCGAACTCAGGCCTTCGGAACAACAGCAAAGAATGCTACCCACTATGCCATTAAATGGTCCAGGTAATAGTGCAAACAATGCCGCGTTATTGACCACATACGTACGTCTTTAAGGCATGGGAACAAAAAAGGATAATAACTGTTGTTAAAGTATATCGGCCGAAGTCGTCGGATTTTTTAAGAGCGTTAAAAATCCCTCAGTATGCTTTCCTCGAAGGGAAAGTAAAGCCGTCGGTCCCATGTCATAGATTTATGGCATGATAAGGAACCTTCCGATAATTGCACATGTGTGAAGCTAAATTATAGGTTAGATTTGACTAACGCTCTTAGGTTACAACGTTCGTCGCCAGAAGCCGATCGCGCTGGCATCTAGTAACCAAGTTCAGAACTAGTTGGTCGTTGACGGTGGCGTTTGGTAGCAAAAGTAGGAACTACTTGAAAATTCAATGTCTGCAGTCCTTGTTTGAATTAATAACAGACTAGCGGGCCCGTTCGAGAAATCTCGCATGTTCATAAACCACACTTTCCCCAATAGATTTATAATGAGAGACTTAAGGAGAAAGCTTGTTACGTTTTTATTTCAACCAAATGATTATAGAACACTATTTACATTTCAGTTAGAATTCCATGTTCAACGTTCCCTAACTTACGAAGGCAATCACTGAAAATTGGATCATCATAACACTCACCGGTTATTCGATATTTATGAAATTATTTGATTTGAGTACTCATTCCTTTGATTTTCTGTCTCTCAAATCCATGCAAAATGATAAAGCAAAGACCTCGGAATGTTAAAATGACATGAAACGGGCGTCACAGCGGCCAAAATGTGAAGTGGAGAGCAAATATGGAGCGAATTTTCCTACAGCAATAGTATCTGCAAATCGTACACTTCGTACATTTTTAAAATTATTTTTAAAGAAATTATAGATAGCCTATTTATGAAATTAGAGTGCAATTCGTCACTGCTAATGTCTATTTTCTTTCATTTGAATGCTCATTTGTCACAATCGGTCGCTTGTGAGCGCCGCAGGAGGGATCTATACTACTGAAATAATATATATGATGATGTTACACACACTAATACAGCCATCGCAATTCACACTGGTTATCAGACATATTCTACACACACCCAAGTACACGGGGCTACATGAACCCGTTGTCGCAGACCCTAAGATGAGGAACAAACCAACCGACCAAAGTATATCGGGCTAATGGCCAGGTTGGCTCACACTCGAAAATAAATAACAACTGAGACTTCGTTAGAATCGCTGCGATACCAATGAAATGAATGAAGTAGAACGTACAGAACATGATAGAGAAATCCCCTTCAGATAAGCAAGACCTTGTCTGGAAGAAAGAAATTACATTAATCTTCACATAATATTAGTAATTTATAGAAAAGGGATTGAGAATAAGTGCATGTCTGTTCCGTTAATAAGGTTAGAGAAGTACAAAGAGCATTTCTTGACAGTCGGGAAAATAAATAAAACTCGCTGAAAATATGAAGAGAGAAGTTGACAGTTCCGTGTGTAACTCCACAAGCGAGTAATGATTGTGGGATTGCGAGTGAACAGAACATTTGACTGGTATCAGGTGGTGCAGCGCTGAACAATGTAACTATAGGGTCGTATGTATTGTAGAGGGTGGTGCCAATATCAGTGGGGGCTTTGGAGAGCTGGTCTCATTCATTTTCCTGTGTACATGTATTTAATTTTTAGCCAATTTTCATTTTATGAAAAAAAAAAGGCTTATGAGATCACTTCTTGACAGTGTGTGAGTCTGTGCGTATGTGTGTGTATGTGTGTGTGTGTGTGTCCCTCTAATAACTTCTAAACGGCTGGAGCGATTTCAATGTAAGTCGGTAAGGTCATAGCACCATTTCGGCCGACCCCGACTGTGCCCTTCAAATTATATTACGTCTCACCAATCCAACATGGTGGCTGTGCGGAATATTTCAACCAGCATTCAATAACTTCGAACCTATTACCGATATCACCATGATAAAAAAAAAGGCAGTACAGAAGTTCTCATATGAGACATTCAAAAACCTCGTAACTATAAAACCAACATGGCGGCCAAGCGAAGTTGAGACTTTTTAAATAGACTTTTCTCGCGATTTAACCATCTAAACGCAATAAAACTTGGTACAGCAAATGGTTATACACATTGTAATGCACTGGTATCTAATTTAGTTCAATTGTTTACATAACCTCAAGATGGTGGCTGTGCGAAATTTTAAAATCAAGTTTGTATTTCTTGTTTCGTAATCATGCGATCGAAGTTTGAATACTAGACGTACACAATAATCATCATGTAATAATATAATATCGTATGGCCTCGGTGCAGGGCGCAAGCTTTGTTATTTGACACCCATAGGGTAGCTTTCATGTCGAATTTCGTTGTTCCTTGGAGCACTATGAAAGTCAAGGAGGTTAGATTTCTAAGCTCCTTGAACACTATAGCGCTTTCTAGTAGTGAAATGGGGAACTTTGTGTTGGCGGAAATTCCCGTGATTAATTTTGCCATTATGAGCACGGCCTACTGAATTCAAATGGGTTCTTTAACTTGCCAACAGCGTATGCCATGCGTGTCGTATTTTTGCCGCCTTTCAAAAATCACTTACCACGGCCAAGAGCGAACCTGCAAGCTTGGGGTTAGTAGACCGACACGTTAACCACTCACCCACCGTGGCAAGATAATCTTCATGTAATTGTACTTAACTCTATGACCTACATAATATAAAAATTCAATATGGCGACCAACCAAAATATTAGACGGTTCTCAATATCTACGAATCTATTAGAACAATCAAACTGAAATATTGTACGCTGATAGAGGCAATTCACATTAGTAGGATATGAAAATAGGCTTTAGTTCTTCACGGAACTACTTGTTTCTCTAGATTTGCGAATAGACCACTGAGGATCAACGCTACAATTTCATTTCTTCTTCGTCTTAAGCTCCCTCTTCCTCCGGTATACCTTCATATGGACGCTGTACTGTTGATTCTTTGCATCCGTCCAGGTTCTTCCAGTCTTCGCAGTTCTTTCGTCTTGGAGCCCTTCCAAATTTTGAATAATGGTCTGAAATATATCCCTATCAAAATTTTGTTTGTGTATTCTGTACCTTAAGAGATGGATCTAAGAATATATTCAGAGTAACAAGGGCTGCCAACTGTAGTTCTCTACTAGGCTACACAATTTCAGGTATACTTAGAACTAATTAGAAATGTCAGTGTCACCAACTTAATATCGTCATTATTTTAGACGAAATCATTGGTAGGAATCTTAAATTTGAAGAAATTTTTATTTTGTCATTGAACTACTTCTTTCGTAATTGTAGTAATTATGCTTGTGCATGTAGGCCTAACTATAATCAAGATGTATAGAATCTTGTTGTCTGCGCAAATAATATTTAATCACACACATCTTTCTTCAGTTGGTATTACATTATCCCCATTTAATAGGACATTATACTAGTGTTGAGCGGCTAAAAGTTACATTTTACGAAATCTATTAAAAAGACGCCAATCAATCAATACTATTGTGTGGAAACGTATATATTCAATTATAACATGGAGATAGTACATGTCTCGGGTTGACATTGAAGCTTTCTGAAGCTAAAAGTGTGAAAATAACCACTTTTCTGAAAAGCATATAGAACATTATTTTGAAACAGTATTTTTTTGTATATTCTACACTGACTCGAATTATTGAAAGCTATCAGTTTCTTTGCATTAAATTGATAATACAATGTTAGGTTAGAAACTTCATTGCATTAAATGTACTAAAGGAAAGTTCAAAATGTTTCCACTCATTATATTTAAACTTTAATAATTATGTAAGCTCATGCATGGTTAATAAAGCAAATTAAATGGTGTTATGGACTATCACAAGCGATTGTTGTTTCATATATTAGGGGCTTTGTGACATCGTCATCTTGGCCGACAAGCCTGAGGATTTGAATGAGTTTTTGAATGGTATGGACTCCGTCTTACGGAAAGAATTCATGATGAAAATAAATAAATGTAAAACAAAAATACTGGAATGCAGCCGAAATAAATCAGAAACCTCTATGGAGATCAAATTGGCAGGTGAAAAGCTGAAGGAAGTAGGAGACTTCTGTTACTTAGGAAGCAGAATAACCAGTGATGGACGAAGCAAAGAGGATATTAAAAGTAGGTTGGCTCAGGCAAAGAAAGCATTTCTACAAAAAAGGAATCTGCTGACATCGAATATAGATTTAGGTATTAGGAAGTCATTTTTGAAAGCCTTTGTCTGGAGCGTGGCGCTCTATGGAAGTGAAACTTGGACTATTGGTGCAGCAGAAAAGAGGAGAATTGAAGCATTTGAAATGTGGTGTTACAGGAGAATGATGAAGATCAAATGGGTAGATAGGGTTACAAACAAAGAGGTATTAAGACGAGTGGGAGAGGACAGATGTTTCTGGCGACTGCTAATGAAGAGAAGAGATAGGTTGGTAGGACACATACTAAGACACCCAGGAATAGCAAGCTTAGTTATGGAAGGAAGGGTCGAGGACAAAAACTGTAGGGGTAGACCAAGGTTAGAATATGTTAAACAGATTGCCTCCGATGTAGGGTGTCGGAGCTATGTAGAGATGAAACGATTAGCTCAGGACAGGGAGGCATGGAGTGCTGCATCAAACCAGTCAAAAGACTGGAGACTCAAACAACAACAAGCCCCGTGTAATGGGTGTGCGTTCAATCTGTCTTATAACCTGTGTTATTGTGATGGTTGTATTAGTATGAAGAAAGAAATAGTAAGCCTACTTTCAAGCAACATCGCCTCAAACAGCTGAAATTAGAAACAAAAAGCCGCGCGTGTTTCGTCACTAGCACTCTGAATGTTAAAATAAAGTTATAATATTTAAAATTATAGCCTAATATTGAAGTTATCAATAAACTCAAAGAACACTTTGACAATGTTCTTTTAATCATTAATTTTAAGGTTTAGTCAAAGGATTTTTTTTTATCATTTCAAGTGATCTTGTCGACTACACCGTTATGCTTAGGTCTACCGTTATGCGTTACGGTTACGCCGTGTATGACGTCATCATGTTGTTCAGTGCATATGCACCGAGTCTGAGACTACTCCTGGGGTCTGGCGTTATGCGAACGGAGACGGCGAGTGCGTGACGTCATGCAGCCTCCGCGCGGTAGCCTAGGTTAAAGGGTAATGGAGTCTGTTGAGTCTGAGTTTACTCCTGGGGTCTGGCGTTATGCGATACGGAGACGGCGAGTGCGTGACGTCATGCAGCAGAGTGCACGGGAAGCCTAAGTTAAAGGGTGATGTAGTCTGTTGAGTCTGAGTTTACTCCCGGGGTCTGGCGTTATGCGATACGGAGACGGCGAGTGCGTGACGTCATTCAGCAGAGTGCACGGGAAGCCAAAGTTAATGGTTAATGGAGTCTGTTGAAAGAGCCCTCCGGAGCCTTTCTAACATGTGTAGCATTTGTAGCATGCGTTATTTGAAATGATATAAAGTCTAGTCTCTCAGACTGAATGTATCTTTTTTTTTTCTTTGTTAATAGTAATTTATAGAATTGACACAGAGATACCTTAATTAATATTCGTATTGAACTTTCAGCTGCAGAAGGCTTTAATGTCCACCCGAAACACAGACTATCTCTATGTTTTGATTGAATAGATACAAGAGTATTGATTAGCGTCTTTTTTACATATTTTGAGAACTAGGACATCAATACGGATAATAGCAACACTTTGGCAAACGTAAATGTTATTGCATTCTTTGAAAGTTACAATTGAACTAGAAGAAATATTAAAACTCAGCAATTTTTCAAGGTTTGTGCCCTGTGTTTTGTGGTGTTTCGCCTTGGACACCAAGCTGGATCATCAGCGGACTCTTGGTGTCCCCACCCAGACCACCAGAGGAGTAGCGAACTGCACGCTACTTCCCGTTTTATGAAGCGCACCTGCGCCTCTTTACTGCGAGAACTAAAAGCTCAAGCAGCCATAAACTTCCTATGAAGGCTTCCAAAAAGATGGTATATTGGCTTTCATGGCCAGTGAAATAAACTCAGCAATTCTTCTAGGTTTGTGCCGTGTCTTGTGTGGGGTTTCCCCTAGGACACCGAGGTGGCTCATCAGCTGGCCGTGAAAACCAATATACCATCTTTTTAGAAACAATATATTCGGTAAAGAATATATATCCTGAATTTGGGGTGTACGGTGCACCAACTTCTCCGCCACTACCGTGGTGTTGGATGAATAGTCTCGTTATTATTTGAAATAGAGTTAATGTACCACTTTTTCAGTATTAATAGCAAAATTATAGAGCTCATTCAGGTCAGACACAACACTGCACCATTTCCTAAGGTAACATAAATCATTTCAGTTGTTACCTCAGTCCATTATACTGTGTCATAGAATTTCACGTTAATTTCAGACTGTACCAGAAACGTTTGCAATTTGAATTCTAACCTATTGTGTTGCACTTGTTTCCAGGTTCATTTAATGAATGCTAGACGGAGCCACTGTACAACAGTTGAATTCTAGATTATACCAATGGTAAAAGATTGTTGATAGCAGGTGTTCCAACTGATCTTGACGTATGGAAGATGGATGAATTGTGTGGGGGCTTTGTTCACGACTTGTATTGTTCGATACGTCACAAAAGTGAAGTGAAAATTGTGTTACAAATCACACTGGTTGTATTATGCAGTCAAATCAAATCCGCTTGCCACTCTTTCTTCAGTTGCTGCGGAATTCTGCGCTGTAATATCGACCATTGTTGAGTGACTTCCTTATTTCTTTGCCAATAACAAGTCGTTTGTTTATTGATTTTCCTGGCCGTATTTACAGTGATCAGAATTGGCGTAAGGAGGTGACGGGAAAGAACTGTAGAATAGTCTTGGTGGTACTTATCGTACAAGCTACCGCTTACCCTCAACTTCTATCGAAGGTACAACAATGACCCAATCGACTCTCATTACTGTTCAGTTTACTTGTACATTAATGAGGTCACAGGTGTTCTTCTTTAATTTTTATTTCTTATCAGTTACTAACAAATTCAGTTTCAGCAAGGTGTGATTTGAGATGAAGACATATATCGGGTCATGAATAACGAAAGAGTTTGGGTTTCACTCAATTGGATGTCTGTAGTATTGTTGAAGCATCATGTCAATAATATTTTTGTTCTTTCTGAATTATATTTACACACTGTATGACATAAATTTTAGTGTCTAAGTGGCGTAGTTGGTAGCATGCTGAACTGCTGTGCCCAAGATAACGGGTTCAAACCTGGCCGAAGTCGTCGGAGTTTTTAAGAGCGTTAAAATCCCTCAGTGTGCCTTCCTTCGGAGGGGAAGTAAAGCCGGCGGTCTCATGTCATAGATTTATGACATGTAAAAGATCCTCCCACAGACTAAACTTGTGTGGAGCTAAATTTCTAGGTTAGATTTCGTTGGAACGCTCTATCAAAATTCCAACGTTCACCATTAGGTTTCATTGACATCTGGTAGCGAAAGTTGGAACTACATGAAATTGAACGGAACGTGTAGCTCACCCTCTGGGTGTCCGCTGGAAGAAGCTACAGATTCAGGCGAGCCGAACATGTCCTCGGACACTCCCGGCACCAAAAGCCATACGATAAATAAATAATAAATAAATAATAATAATGGACCTGATGATGATCGATTGACGATCGAAACTGCTCATCCAAGTGTATTTATTAATCTCCTGTAATTAAGGAATAACCCATCTCGTGTTGACCGACTGAAAACCATCAATCCTTCTGTTCTTATGGTGTTATTAATTGAGAATAATTTCAAGAAGCTCTAAATACTGTATTTTATCACCGATTTACTTCAAGTATTAAGGCTCATCTTCAAATAGTCTCTCCCGAGTGGCTCACAATTATTGGGACGTGGATGGATTGGCGACCACGGGGTGCCAGTCGAGCAAGGCATTACTTCCACTTCTTTGTGCCAGGCTCATCTTCGTCATCTTTCCTTTCGACTCTCTTGGTCAACCCTTGTTCTCTTCCGACCCCGTTGGTATTATGGTATCCGAGGTCTATGGAGTTTTTCCTTTTCCCGCCTTAATTGGATCTTGTCTCCTCTTTCCTGATATCCTCATTCTTCGAGGGGTCAGACTTTTTCTTTCCTTTTCTTGGTATCTAATGCCTTCTGACCATGGCCCTAAAGGAGGCAGGGCGTGTGTAGCCCCATCTTTTATGGCGCACCCTCGGTGGTGCTACAACCTCAATTAATACTTTATCACTTTGTTGTATTTCTTACCTTACTGCTTCTTCTGTTTGTTGTTTGAGTCTTCAGTCTTTTGACTCGTTTGATGCAGCTGTCCATGCCTCCCTGTCCTGAGATAATCGTTTGATCTCTACATATCTACCACACCCTACCTCCGAGAAAAGCTGTTTAACATACCCCTACAGTTCTTGTCCTCGAACCTTCCTTCCATAACTAAACTTGCTATTCCTGGGTGTCTTAATATGTGTCCTACTAACATATCTATTCTCTTCATTAGCAGTCGCCAGAAACATCTCTCCTCTCCCAATCGTCTTAATACTTCTTCATTTGTTACCCAATCTACCCATCTGATCTTCATCATTCTCCTATAACACCACATTTCAAACGCTTCAATTCTCCTCTTTTGTGCTGCACCAATAGTCTAAGTTTCACTTCCATAGAGCGCCACGCTCCAGACAAAGGCTTTCAAAAATGACTTCAAAATACATAAATATACATTCTGAAAGCTAATAAATCACCGTCCATCTGCGTAGTGGACAACATTCTTGGCTGTCACAACGCAGGTCTGGGTTCGATTTCCGGCTCTGCCAAGAACTTCAATTCGAATGCTAGGAGTAGACTCGGCGCGTGAGGCAGAACAGAGAAAAGGTGGGTTGGATTCCTACCTCAGCCGACCTAGAAGTACTTTATCCTGGTTTCCCACTTCTACCATAAGTGAATGCAAGAATGGTAGCTAAATCAAGGCCACATCCACCTCCAACCCAAATCCTAGCCTCAATTACAAATACACACACTAGTACATACAACACAATAACACAGATTATCAGAGACTGACGAGCTTCTTCTAATAGACGTGTCTCCTCACACTTCACTTTTTACAGCTTCTAACTAAAGTATCACCGACAGCAGTGGCTACGCTGGCTAAAGCACAGCGTTAGGTCATGGGGCCATGTTCTCTGCTAACTCGGCAGACGCGTGGTTCGAGCCCCACCGTCGGCCGTCCTTGAAATGGTTTTCTGTGAATTTCCATTTTCAACACCAGGCAAATGCTGGGACGGTACCTACTGACAGGCCACGGCCGCTTACTTCCACATCCTTGCTTAGTTTTAATCATCTTCATCAATTCCATCTCCCATCCCGACGCGCAGGTCGCCCACGGGCACCGACTAGAAACACCTGCACTCGGCCTCTCAGGAGGCCAAACGACAACAACAAACGTACATCTCAAACACTACTGGGACTATTTGGATGCCACTCGTATCGAGTAAGTTGGACTTCGAATCTGGAATGTCTCTTCACCGGTGAGTTCGGAGGTGACTATACAGCCCAATGCGGGAGACACACAATTTGACAAGCTCTCTGTCCTTTCTACGCTCTCTCTTATCTTCTACCGTTCGGCGGTTTTCTTCAAGATGTATTGCTCCATGATGAACAAACGATCTCCAGGAAGAGCGATCAAGGGCTAAGGTCTCCCAGTTATTAATACGAATGTGACACATTTACATATTAGCTTTTGTTACGTCTTTGAATCGCTTCCGCTGACATCCCACACAGTGTTTACCCTGTGTTCATTCAGAGCAAAACACACTTCGGGAATGCGATTATTGGGCAAGCGGATTACGTGTCCTGCCCATCGTATCTGACGTTTAATAATCATGGTTTCAATGGATGCAATGTGGTAGAAAAACAGAGAAAGGCAGTGTCCTTACAAATGAACTTAGGAAGGAAAACATTCTGTCAATTTCGTAGTGTGTGACGCCTCCTAGCCTTTAATTAGGTATGTGGGTAAGCGTTACCTAAGTGGGTGCGTGGGTTGCTCACAACACCCTAACTAAAACTTGCACTATTCTTTCACAAATGTTAAATAAAAACCAATTATACAAAATTCAATCTTTATTACTACCGTACCTTAATAATATTATCATAAGATATTTGGCACCACAGTTATAAAAATAAACACCTTACTGATTTCCAATCCCAAAGTCTTAATATTTTGGTTTCGTACTGCATGTAAATTTTTTAGCTCAATTCTTCATTACTTCCAGACAATTATTTACATTATCTAGAAGCTTCCTGATCCGTTCCTGCACTTCATCTAAATAAGTATTCATTTCACACACTCCCAACACCACACAGAAGCGACAGCTCAATTTGCGAAGTAGAAACCAACTAGACACGATGTGTAACGTAACTGGGTATGTGGGGTGCTGAGGACACCCCAGCCTATAAATGCTATTGTGGATAATAATAGACACAACTTTTAACACTGCAAATGACGTTATAATAAACTTCAGGCTTATTCAAGAAGGTACTGAGTTCCTCAACCATGTAGCCAACTTCTGTCAGAACAAAACATGCGAATATTACACGTGGGGTTTTCTCAGCACCCCACATAGCCAGTTAAAGGTTAAAGGTTCTGCCCTTGCATCAGAGCCTCCTCATTCGCTACGTAAATCTTATTTCCACTTGAGTCACATCTCATTCATTGCCCGGCACCTCCATTTATTCAGCGAGCCACCGCCACTTCTATTCTAGTCGTGTGTTTCCAGAAGGAAGAAAGGACTCGCCTGTTGACCACACTTACGAAACATTAAAGAAAAAAAGGCGAGGTAAACAACTGGAATGAAATACAAAGCGTAGCGCGACAGAAAAGGGAAGAAATTACGAGAGAAAAAGCAGCGAGTCCAGAGTTGGGAAAGCGTCAGTACAGAACTGGGAGAGGAAGACAGCTCGCCAATGTTAATGGGAACAAAACTGAAATATATGGTTTAGCAGTCAACAAGCGGCAACCGTAGAAAAAATAAATAACAAAAACGCGTAAAACTGTTAACTTAAAAGAAAAATGAGCCTAGCTCATGATTTATGCAAAAAGAACACACTAAGTCTACCTTTGAGAATGAGAGAGAAAAATTACCCGGAGTTTACTTAATCCATCATTTGTGAACGTTGATATTTTTGGAAGTTATTTATTTTTGTCTCCATGATTCTGTCATTTCAATTATTGATAATTATCGTTTCCATTAAAATATTTCATACAACAAGTAATGACAGGAATTAAGACAAAATTCATTCGTAATTTTACCGAGAAACAAACTCTGTTTACGGATACTGGGTTGTGAGAATCGCTTATTTTACACCGACAAGCTGCGTGGCGCAGCGGTAACCTTCTCGCCTGCTATGCCCAAGGTTGAAGGATCAACTCTTTGTGAAGTCAGTTGGCATCTGAGGGTGCGCAATTGCGCGAGGGCCGTGTAACTAGATTACTGGCACATTAAAGATAGCTTTGGGGGGCACAATTCCGGCACCCCAGCGTCTCTAAAAGCCGTAGTAGTTAAAAGGGAAGTTTGCGGCTTGGGTGGCGTAGTTGGTAGTATGCTGAGCTTCTATGCCCAAGATAGCGGGTTCAAACCCGGCCGAAGCTGTCGGATTTTTTAAGAACGTTTAAAATCTCCCAGTATGCCTTCCTTCGGAGGTGAAGTAAAACCGGCGGTCCCATGTCATAGATTTATGGCATGTTAAAGAACTTTCCACTAATTACACCTGTGTGAAGCTAAATTATATAAGTTAAGAATGTAAACAACACTCTTAGGTTCCTACGTTCGTTGCCAAGAGCCGACTGCGGTGTCGTCTAGTACCTAAGTTCTGAACTAGGCCTAGTATTCGTTGACGGTGGCGTTTGGCGGCAAATGTAGGAACTATTTGAAAAATTCAAAGTTGCAGTCCTTCCTTGAATTAAATAAAAGTCCTCTCGGCACGCCGGAAGGCGGAGGTAGATTTCACCGGACAAACTTGGAGATAGGCGAAAATAAGCAGAATATGCAGGTTTTCGTAGAAGGATCAGACCTCATTTATCGCGTGAAAGTATTTTATAATTGGAGATTAATTAACTTTGTTTTTCTTCATTTTAAACATATTTTAAACATTTTATTGTCTTACGGGCACGGTAACCTTCTTGTCATTTGGAGTCCATTTTTAGCCTATTTTCAATTTTGAAAAAATAGGCTTATGAGATCACCTTTTGTCCGTGTGTGTGTGTGTGTGTGTGTGAGGTGTGTGTGTGCCCCCCCCCCCCCCCTAATAAAATCTAAACGGCTGGAGCGATTTCAGTGAAACTCGGTAAGTTCATAGCACTATTCCCGGCGACGTCGACCGTGCCCATCGAATTTTGTTACGTCTCACCAATCCAACATGGCGGCTGTGCGAAATATTTCACTAGCATTCAGTATCTCCGAAACTATAACGGATATCGCCCTGAAATTGTGTACGGTGATAAAGGGTACTACTAGAAGTTCACCTATGAAACTTTCAAAAACCTGGTTACTACATAACAAACATGGCGGCCAAGCGAAGTGGAGACTTTTAAATAGACTTTTCTCGCGATTTAACTATCCAAACGTAATGAAACTTGGTACAGCAAATATTTATACACATTGCAATGCACTGGAGTCTAATTTAGTTCAATTGTTTACATAACCTAAAAATGGCGGCTGTGCGAAATATTTCACTGACATTCTATATCCCCGAAACTATTACACATATCACCCTGCAATTTTGTACGGTGATAAAGGGTACTGATACAAGTTTACCTATGTATAATTCATAAACCTGTAATGTACAAAACGAACATGGCGACCAAGCGAATTTGAAATATTTTAATAGACTTTTCTCGTGAGTTAACTCTCTGAGCGCAGTGAAATGTGGTACAGTAAATGATTTTGCAGATTGTAATGTACTGTCATCTAATTTAATTCAATTGTTTACATAACCTCAAAATGGCGGCTGTGCGAAATTTTAAAATTAAGTTTTTATTTCTTGTGTCGTAATCATGCGATCGAAGTGAAAGTTTGAATAATGAACCTAGGCAATAAGTGACCTTGAATGGTACATAACTCTATGGCCTATACATATAACAATCCTAAATGGCAAGCTTCCGTAATATTTAGACGGTTCTCAATATATATGAATCTTTAACAGCAACCAAACTGAATTTTTTATGTTCATAGAGACTATGAACATATGTTCACCTATAGGACTTTCAGTAACCTGGTGAGCACGAATCCAACATGGCGACGACGCGAAGTATAAATATTTAAATGGACGTTTCTCGCGAATTAACTATCCGAGTGCCGTGAAACGTTGCACGTTTTAAATGCTTACACAAATGTTGATCCACTGGCATCTAATTTATTTCAATTGTTTGCATAATCACAAGATGGCTGCTGTGCGTAATTTTAAAATCTCGTTTTTACTTCTTGTGTTCTAATCATGCGATTGAAGTTTGAATACCACACTTACACAATAATCTTAATATAATAGTACAAAAATAAAAATCCAACCTGGCGACCATCTGAAATATTTAGACGGTTCTCAATATCTACGAATCTGATACAGCAATTAAACTGAAATTTTGTATGTTGATAGAGGCAATTAACATGAGCAGGATATATGAAAATAGGCTGTACAGTTCTTCACGGAACTACTTGTTATACTTGTGGTCACACTCTCCTTATGCAAGTTTTCGACACTGATGTGTAACTATGTAACGGTCTGTTACTTCTTCACGCAAAATTATATCTCCCGCAGAGAAGTTGGTTGGTTCCTCAGTTTAGGGGCTGCGACAACGCGGTCATATAACCCCGTGTACTTTGGGTGAGTGTAGAATCTGTCTGATAAACGGTGTGAATTGTGATGGCGGTATTAGTCTGTAATTCAGGTAAGGAATGCAGACGCTAAATTTCAAGCAGTAGTTCCTAATGTTGCTACCAGATACTAACGTCAACGCCACCCAGCTGTGAACTTGGCTACTAGATGCCACCTCAATCAGCAACTCGCAACGAACGTTGGAACTTCCCCTCCAAAGGAAAGCTTACTGAGGGATTTTTAGCGCTCTTAGAAAATCCGACGACTTTGGCCGGCTTTGAACCCGCTACCTTGGGCATAGAAGTTCAGCATGCTACCAGTTACGTCACCGAAGCCGCTTCACACTTAGTCAGATGGAAATCTGAATCTGATCTCGCGCAAGTGCGTTGTCATGGCAACGTCTGATGGCTCATCCCTCATCAATTTAGTAGGGTTGCCATGTCAACCACTGATAGCTCTTGGCATTTTCTTATAATTCCGAAATCATTTTTCTCATCCCTTGGCGCAATGGTGGCTCATATCAAAAATTCTTTCAGACAAACGTTTTAGGTAATTATTAGGGGAATATTGTCCATTTTGTACGGTTTTGATATTGTGCCTATTAACAGAGATATGATTAATGTTTCCCGAAAAAAACACTTTTTCCCACCCCTTTGGTCAATGGTTGGTGCTATCAAAAAAACGTTTCAAACATAAATTTCTGAGCTTTATCCGACACATAGTATGGACTTTGAACGGATTCGATATTTCACATATTAAGAGAGTTATAGCAATATTTCATTTTTCCGAAAAAAAAGTCCCCCATTTTCATCCCCTTCGACCGATTTAGCCCAGTAACGAACTTGTCCGAGATTTTATGGGTATACATATTCGGTAAAAAATTCAAAGTGATTGGTGTAAAATTACGGCAGTTATCGTGTCCACAAGAAACTGACATACATATATATACATATATTACATAAATTATATATAAACTTTTGAACTGACGGTGGTTTTGGGGTCTGGGGGATGTGAAACGCGAAGATATGTCGAAATTTTCCGGAAATCGAAACATGGTACCCATTGCAATAGTTAGCTTTCTAATGAAATCTACCTAAAATACTGCCGTCAACGACACCTAGCTGTGAACTTGGCTACTAGATGCCACCTCAATCAGCAACTCGCAACGAACGTTGGAACTTCCCCTCCGAAGGAAAGCAAACTCAGGTTTTTTAGCGCTCTTAGTAAATCCGACGACTTCAGCCGGGTTTGATCCCGCGACCTTGGGCATAGAAGTTCAGCATGCTACCAGTTCCGATACCGAAGTCGCTTCCCACTGACATATGAAAACTGAATGTGATCTCGTGCAGTGGCGTTGTCATAGCAACTGCTGATGGTCATCCCTTATCAATTAAAAGTAAAGTTGTCATGGCAACCTCTCTTGGCACTTGGCATTTTCTTATAATTTAAATCATTTTGTTCACCCCGTGGCGTAATGGTGGGTCATATCAAAAATTCTTTCAGACAAAAGTTTTAAGTAATTTTTGGAGGAATATTGTCCATTTTGTGCGGTTTTGATATTGTGCCTATTAACAGAGATATGATTAATGTTTCCCGAAAAACCCACTTTTTCCCACCCCTTTGGTCAATGGTTGGTGCTATCAAAAAACTTATTTGACATAAATTTTTGACACTTATCCGACACATATTATGAACTTTGAAGGGATTCGATATTTCATGTATTAAGAGAGTTATAGCGATATTTCACTTTTTCGAAAAAAGCCCCCCATTTTTACCCCCTTTGACCGATTTTGCCCATTAACGAACTCGACCGAGATTTTATAGGGATACATATTATGTAAAAAATTCAAAGTGATTGGTGCAAAATTACGGCTGTTATCGTGTCCACAAGAAACTGATAGATATATATATATACAGTGTGGTCCACCCGCCCCTTATTATTTAGTTTTATGAAACCCAACTAACATAGCATTTCTCCCGATGGTCGATATTGCTCTGCGCTCTGACTGTGTGACAGCAATGTAATTGGGTCATGGGTCTAGCAAAGAAAAACCGACCTTAAACTTTTACCCGCCAAATACTACGGCCCATTCTACTAACATATGACTTTCTGCTCCTTGAAATAACACACATACACGTAATACGATCGAATTAATAGCTTACGCCACGTGATCTGTAATAGTAGAAAGTTAAATCAACACCACAAACCGTGATTGAAGACTTTGAGATGGACTTAAACGTTTGAGGTGGGACGGCTACAGTAACTAAAGCACGTTTAGCGTGCGGTATTTACCATGTCTTGGTGGCTGCGAGGTTTAAAGCCTGACCGTACTTGGTGGGCGCGAGCGGGCAGAATGCTGCTTCGAATCCAGTAGTAGGCATACTTTTTTTGAACGAAAGCCCACATTCCATTTTAGTCGGGATGTAACTACATTGCCACATTTATTGCCTTACGACGAATTTTTGTGAAGAGTTCGTTGAATTTTGATGATTTATAAAGAGAACACGATCGAATTGGTACGTTATGCCACGTGACCTGTTATGGCAGAAAATTTAAAAACTTGCATGAATATTAACATAACATCTCGAAGTGTTGCTCCGGAAGTCCGGGTTCGATTCCCAGCTTTGCCAAGAAATGTAATACTTGTCTAAGGGCTGAAATTTGGTACACATAGCCTCGTGGAGCAAAAATGAGAAGAAGTGGGTTCGATTCCCACCTCAGCCACCCTGGAAATGGTTTTCCGTGGTTTCCAAATTCCGGGACGGATACTATCTTAAGGCCACGGCCGCCTCCTTCCCAATCCTTAATTGCAAATACATACATCATTACAAGCCCGCAATAACTCAGGTTATCAGACAAATTCTACTCACACACACACCCCAGTAAACATGGCTAAATGTTCTAGGCCCTCAAATGAAACAAAACAACAACATATCGAAGGATATTCTGATCGCCAGTGCTTGCATCGAAGTATACGTATTCCGTAGAAATTCCCATTGTATTATTAGCAAAAAATCGTGTGTCTGTCTGTGTGTGTGTGACGTTGTGTGTGTACTCTGAATGTCTGCCCCTCCCCCCCCCCCATATCAATTCGAACACGGTGAAACCGAATTGAACGAAATTTGGTACAGAGGTAGAACTAGCAAAGGGCACCTCAGTGTCATGTTTTATATCGCAGCCATCTTGACGGAAACGTAATGGCGGCCACCCAAATGTTCAAAGCTTAAATCAAATTACGAATAACCTAATCATCCGATCTCTACCAAATTTTGCAACAACATATATTTATAAGGCGAGCGTCTTTTGACTACACTACAAAGTAATCAGACCAACAGTTTGCAAATGGCGGCCATGTATGTGTGCAAATCGATTCCCCCTATCAATTCAAACACGGTGATACCGAATTGAACGATATTTGGTACAGAGGTAGCACTAGTAAAGGACACCTCAGTGTAATGTTTTATATCGCCGCCATCTTGACGAAAACGTAATGGTGGCCATCCTATTGTAAAGAGCTTGAATCAAATTACGACAAACCTAATAATCTGATCTCTACCAAATCTTGCAACAACATACCTTTATCTGGGAAGCATATTTTGACCAAACTACAAGATCATCAGCCCAACAGTTTGCTTATGGCGGCCAAGTATGTATGCAAATCGATTCCCCCTATCAATTCAAACACGGTGAAACTGAATTGAACGAAATTTGGTACAGAGGTAGCACTAGCGCAGAACACCTCAGTGTCATGTTTTATATCGCCTCCATCTTGACGGAAACGTAATGGTGGCCACCCAAATGTTCAAAGCTTAAATCAAATAACGACTAACTTAATCATCCTATCTCTACCAAATTTTGCAACAACGTATACTTGTTTGGCGAGCATCGTTTGACTGAACTACAAGGTCATCAGCCCATTAGTTTGCAGATGGTGGTCATGTATGTGTGCAAATTGATTCCCCCTATCAATTAAACACGGTGTAACTGAATTGAACGAAATTTGGTACAGAGGTAGCACTAGCAAAGGGCACTCCAGTGTCATGTTTTATATCGCCGCCATATTGACGAAAACGTAATGGCGGCCATCCTAATGTTAAGAGCTTGAATCAAGTTATGACCAACCTAATAATCTGATCCCTACCAAGTATTGCAACGACATACCTTTATGTATAGAGAATCTGTTGACCACACTACAAGGTCATCAGACCAATATTGTGCAGATAGCGGCCATGTTTGTGTGCAAATCGATTCCCCCTATCAATTCAAACATGGTGAAACTGAACTGAATGAAATTTTTTACAGAGGTAGCACTAGCAAAGGGCACATCATATTCATGTATAATATCTGTAAAGCACGTTGTATTTCAAGAAGCTATAACAACCAACATTCAATTATACTCCTTGAAAAGGACTAAGGGTTATAACCATACCCATGTATTTAGGAGAAAGTAGGCTATACGTTCTTTACCGAACATCTTGTTTTGTTATTAAATTTTAACAAAAAGTCTTAGCATATCTATAGGCCCGTATCACATGACACTCGCTGGCAAGGAAGCTGGTGTGATCGCTGGTACAACATCCTGTATAATTCTGTTCTCTTCGTCAGTACACCTGCTTGTATGATTGAAGTGTATCACACGCTAGCATTTTGGACGCTAAGTTGTATGAAATAAAACCGAAGGTCTGTCGTTTGAGGGCATACGCGTTAATAAGAAGCGCAACAAAAACATCCAGAGTGTGTTGGAAATGTGTGCAAGTGTTATTGTGCCCGCTCGCTCTTTCGAAGATCCCGGGTTCTAGACCATCCAACGGCAGATTTTTTAAATTCTTTCGTAACTATTATATTATACCCTCCCTACCTAGTACAGCATGATTTCAACTTGGTTTCGTTCACATTATCTACGAAGACGATAGGGAAAGTTATTTTCTTAACTCATTTAAATGGTTATTTTCCCTAAATACTGTTCTAAACCATGTCGCCACCGTAGCGTAGCGGTCAGCATGGTTAGCTGCCGCCCCGGGGGTCGTGGGTTCGATTCCAGGCTCTGCCACGAAATTTTAAAAGTGGTATGAGGACTCGAACGGGGTCTACTCAGCCTCGTGTGGCCCAAATGAGTAGAGGGGGTTCGATTCCCACCTCGGCCATCCTCGAAGTGGTTTTCCGTGGTTTCCCACTTCGTCTTCGGGCAAATGCCGGGATGGTACCTACTGTAAGGCCACGGCCGCCTCCTTCCCTCTTCCTAGCCTATCCATACCAATCTTCCATCCCTTCCAATCCCTCATGAGGCCCCTGTTCGCTTTGCAGGTGAGGCCGCCTGGGCGAAGTGCTGATCACAGCACCCCAGTTGTATCCCTCCCGACCAGATGTTCCAAGCTCCAGGACACTGCCCATAGAGGCGGTAGTGGTGAGTTTCCTCGCTGAGTCCGTGGGAACCACCAACATAGAGGGTAAATTGACTAAATAAAATAAAAACTGTTCTAAACCATGTCGCCTCCGTAGCGTAGCGGTCAGCATGTTTAGCTGCCGCCCCGGAGGTCCTGGGTTCCATTCCCGGCTCTGCCACGAAATTTGAAAAGTGGTATAAGGACTGGAACGGGGTCTACTCAGCCTCGGGTGGCCCAAATGAGTAGAGGGGGTTCGATTCCCACCTCAGCCATCCTCGACGTGGTTTTCCGCGGTTTCCCACTTCGGCTTCGGGCAATTGCCGGGATGGTACCTACTGTATGGCCACGGCCACCTCCTTCCCTCTTCCTAGCCTATCCATCCCAATCTTCCATCCCTTCCCATCCCTCATGAGGCCCCTGTTCGCTTTGCAGGTGAGGCCGCCTGGGCGAAGTGCTGATCACACCTCCCCAGTTGTATCCCTCCCGACCAGATGTTCCAAGCTCCAGGACACTGCCCATCGAGGCGGTAGTGGTGAGTTCCCTCGCTGAGTCCGTGGGAACCACCAACCTAGAGGGTAAATTGACTAAATAAAATTAAAAAAAAAACTGTTCTAGACCATGGATGGATACTATTCGTTATAATTAATATTTTTTTAGTCGATTTTACCCTCCAGGTTAGGTTTTCCTACGGACTCAGCGAGGGATCCCATCATTACCACCTCTACGGGCAGTGACCTGGAGCTTGAAACATCTCGTCTGGGGATACAACTGGGGAGTTGGGATCAGCATCTCGCCCAGGTGGCCTCACCACAAAGCGAACAGGGACATCTTGAGGGATGGGAAAGGTGGGGAGGATAGGGAGGGATAGGCAAGGAAGAGGTAATGAGGCGGCCGTGGCTGTACGGTAGGTAACATCCCAGCATTTGCCCGAAGGCGAAGTGGGAAACCACGGAAAACCACATTGAGGATGGCTGAGGTGGGAATCGAACCCCCTCTATTTATTTGGACCACCCGAGACTGAGTAGACCACGTCCCAGTCCTCATACCACTTTTCAAATTTCATGGCAAAGCCAGGGTGGCAGCTAATTACGCTGACTACTACGCAACGGAGGCGACTCTATTCGTGATAATTAGAATTTTAATAGTTCAATATTTATAATAATATGACACGTTCTGTAATTACTGGCTTGCTGCGAGGCTCAGCGGTAACGTTCTCGCTTGCTGTGCCTAAGGTTGCAGGTTCGTATCCTGGTGCAGTCAGCTGGCATTAAGGGTGCGCAAATGCGAGGGAGCCGTGTCAGTAGATTTACTGGCACGTTCAAGATCCCATTCCGAGCAAAATTCCAGCACCGCGGCGTATCTAAAAGCCAGAGCAGTTAAAAGGGACGTAAAACCAATAATGTCATAATTATCTGTATTTACCGTAGGGTTTGGGCAGATGACCTCGTAGTTCCTCCCCTTAAAACCTCACTAACTAACTATTACTGTAAGTGTATAGCAAGCGCTTTTCGCACAGACGCCGTTGAAAGGAATTATAGTTTCGGTCTGATGAATTTATTTATTTGTTATGTGGGTCGTCTGAGTGAGTCGGAGTTTTCCTTTAAACAAAGGTGGTCAAAATTTCGAACACTTGCTACCTTGAATATACAGGATACCTTGCTATGTTTTACAGATCATTATGTCGTCGTCCAATCTGGCTGCGTACCATCGGATAAGTACGGTCCTTTTGAGGACCAAATAAAAAATCACTCGTTGGAACAGATAGATATGCGTCCATAATACATCCACAATAAACGACATTAAGCAAAAAAAAAAGTACTAGTTCAAAATTCGAACCTACTACAATGCGACTTCGTTGACGCTACTCTTGATTTAGCCATCATAGCTACCGAGAACCATGGTATATTGCTGGCACGCATTGAATCTATTCGTAGACACTTCCTGTCAAAACGTAAGCATGTGTTATTCGGAGCTCTAATCGTTTCAATCATGCATTATATTTGAGGTCATTGAAAGAAAACTGCCACTATTAATTTCTACTATATTCGCGAGGATGTACTCAACGGTAAAGTTGTACAATGGACGTAAAGGAACAGGTACTAATGTTATTAGGATGACTGTGATATACGCGTTAGTTGGGTTGCCTTCCTCCAAAAAAAATAAGGGGCTGGCGGACCACACTGTACATATATATATATATATATATATATATATAGATAGATAGATACATATATACAAAAATTATATATAAACTTTTGAACTGACGGTGGTTTTGGGGTCTGGGGGATGTGAAACGCGAAGATATGTCGAAATTTTCCGGAAGTCGAAACATGGGACCCATTGCAATAGTTAGCTTTCTAAAGAAATCTATCTAAAAACAGATACACACACTAATACAGCCATCACAATTAACACCGGTTATCAGACAGATTCTACACACACCCAAAGTACACGGGGCTACATGACCGCGTTGTCGCAGCCCCTAAACTGAGGAACCTACCACCAAAAGGGACGTAAAACCAATAACTTTCTTTTTCTGTCGATCTTGGTCTACTGTGGACCGACTTGCCAAGCTCTTCTTCTCCTCCCAGAATTTCTTCATGCGTTCGCTGAGTCTCCTCCTTCTTTCTTCAGACCAGGTGACCTTGGTTTTTGAGCAGGGTTCTTCCTGAACCCCTGTAAATTTATCAACCTGCCTTCGAAACAGTGATTTGTTGAGAATATCTTCTTGAGTGATGCCAACTTCTTTGAGATCTGCTCGTGTTTCCTCAACCCATTTTGTGGTGGACTTTAATTTGCTAATGTAAGTGAATATCCTTTTGGTTAACCTATTGTTGCTCGTGCGTGTGAGGTGTCCATAAAATGTAATCCTTCTCTTACGCATCGTGTCCGTAAGTTTCTCCGTCTGGCTTCACAAATCACTATTCCTCCGTCTCCTCCATAAGCCATCTGCTCCCACTGAAATTAGCAAAGCACTTTAACTATTTAGGAATCATGCTACAGACTTCTGGTAATACGTTCACGAAACATCTCGATAATCGAATAACAGCAGCGACAATAGCGATGAATGACACCAAACTCCTTAGAAGAATGTCTATATATACAGCCATGAAGATTTTCTCCGGTAAAATAATTCCCACTGTGACCTATGGTATTGAGTTGTTTTGGGGCTACCTTAATAAAATTAACCTTAAGAAAATTGAGACAATTAAATTGACGTTTCTCAAGAAGATTCTCTGTGTTTCCAAAAATACACCATCCAGACTGACTTGCGAGCTTACAGGTGAGCCATTCTTCATAGAAGATCTCCGTGTAAAGCTGCTCTTGCCAGCTACAGGCGCCTACCAGGAACTACTGGAAGAGATTCAAGCCAAGCGTGAGGCGATTTGGCTAGATTTCTACTCCACAGAAGCTATGTTGAACCCTGCAGAATGGAAAAGACCAGACTATGAGCTGCATCACACATGGACAAGATTTGCAGTGCATGGTTTTCATTTTCGAGTCTGTAAGACGGAAGTTTCCCATACGCCTGCTGCAGAGTGTATTTGCAAATTTTGTGGGAAACGTTGTGAACGGTATCACACCCTGGAATGCGAACGGAAGCTGTCGCTCATGGAACTGTGTAGCGACAATGATCCTCCATGTTAGTCTGAAATGTACGGTAGTATTGTAATTTAATTTTCTTTGGCCATTGGCTGTAATAAATATTTATTATATTTTCCTTAGGATTCTTCGTTCTTCCTTTTCTAACTCCTCTGTTTCTCTTTTCTTGTTTAAAATAGGGCATTCATAGCTATAAAGAGCTTCCGGTTTAATCACAGCGGCATAGTATCGTAACTTTGCTCTGAAGGATATGGCTTTCTTGTTATACCTATTCTGCGTTAATCGATATGCAGTTTCCATCTTACGAGCTCTGACCTCACTGGCTTCCTGATCGAGGCCATTAAGTTGAATCCATTCACCAAGATATTTGAAATTTTCTGTCCTTTTGATATTTCCAAACCTTGTTTCCAAATATTTATCATTGCCATGTTTGGATAACTAATAATAATATTACCGACCACGGTGGCCGCAAGCACTAACACGCTATCTCACGCCTCGCTGGTATCGGGAGAGCTCGGGTTAAAACCCTACCTTGGTTGTCCTGAAAAAGGTTTTCCGTAGTTTGCCATTTTCTTCCCCAGGCAAATGCTGGGACGGTTCCTTTCAACCGGTCAACGACTGACTTTCTTCCCACTCCCAATCCTAACCTTTCCTTCATTAGATCCAAGTTAGCGGTGTCCTGGTGATCGGTCTGTCACCATCCTCAGTGGTATCTGCTGAAAAAGTGTGTCCAGCTCCAATACTATGTTTTTGTGGCGGTAGAGTCCGTGGGTGAAGCCGAACTTGGAGCATAAGCCATTAAAAATGTATTATTTTTATTATTATTCAGTTTACACCTTTTAATACATACATTTTTGCTTTATTTTTCTCGTACATCCGATTGAAAAAGGGTTATACATTTAACATTAGGTAAAGAGTTTGTCTACCGTACCCAGCTGTTACTAATAAATATGGAGTATCATTTAGTACAGGATGATCAAAACCAAAGTCAATGAAAAATATCAAATACAATATATAATTTCCTCAAGTTAGGTACACTTTTCTTGCACCTTTCTGGTGAAGGCCCTTCATTTGTTGCTAAAATGTAAAGAACATGCAGCTTTATGAATTGATTACTGTTTTGCCCCTATTAGTGTTGAGTTGGGTGATTTTTAAACTGCTCAAATAATTATTATGGAAAAAGTGCCGGTAATCCATTCATTTTGTCAAGTTACAGGCTCTTTAGATTCTAGCAAAACATGAAGGGGTCTTGAGCAGAAGAATGCACCGAACTCGGGGAATGTATATATTCGAATTTAGATTTTGTTTCATTTACTTTCTTTTCACTAATCTCTACTAAATAAAACAATGATACTTCACATTTATTTATTAGCAGATGGCTTAGGAAATTAATAACAAACAAGAAAAACAATTTTCAACATGTAATTAAATCAGGTGAAATAAGGCATTATCGCAACCCAGTGTCTTCAAAGCAGTCAAGTATTCTCCAATCATCATATATATTACTAGCAGAAGTACCCGCTCTTCGAACGTCTTCGGTATTAATAACCAGACGTTATCATTTGAGCTACTGTTGCAATGGTTAGAGGCCTGACATTCCTTCATAAGTTTATCAGAACGAAGTTAGTTTTCTGGGTATATCGCAAACACTGTTAATTTAAGGGCCATAAAATGTGGTTTTCGGATACCCTTTATAGACTCCCTAGTTTTGTGTCACACATTGAGAAGCGCAACATATGCTTTGGTCGTCCTTCTAGGATAATTGTTATTTTTCGCCTATTTTAGCATGTATTTTGGATAGTTGTTCCTTATACCCACCCTTCTATGAGAAGTATGTTGAAGAATATTCTAAATGATAGGTGTATGGACTCATGGTTACAATACCTAATTTTACGATGCTCCAAGCACCCTAACATGAATTATAGGCGTACATAAACATAAATCAACCACACAGTATCAAACAAAATCATCTTTACGATGAACCCGTTTTGTCGACAAAAATATGATTACTTAAAATGTGCTCTCAAACTGAATTCACCTAACGGGTACTTCCTGATGTGAAAATAGTATTGAAAACCTCGTACACGAAACGCAATATATGTCAAATCAAAACTGACCCTCACCGTTATGGAAAGTTCCCATCCCCAGGAAGACCTCGTATTAAATTATAAAGGCTTGTGGTGCATGAAAATTCGGGATTTTTAGCCTCCAATGGCCCAAATTCCCAAAAGCTGCAAAAAACACTATACCAATCCAGGAATTTTTGAAAATAATGTTGTTGTTTGTAGATATAATAGACCTCCTATACAACATATCGCATATCGCACGTGTAAGTCACGTGCAAAAATTCTATGGTACCCCATGACCCCCTTAATCGCAGTGTTGAATTTTACAGTCTATGTTTGATTCCACGACAACCTTATAGCCATTTACAAACTTTCACAGCAATGTAATAAATTGAGTGGCATTGCTTCTTACAGAAATAGAAGGAAAGTTGGTTGTCACCTCTTGTGATACTGTTTTCATGGTTACCTGCTTGCATTACTTCATTAGTTTCTTCTTGTTCTTCTTCTTTCGGACGGGCCAGCTAAGGACCACAACGTTCAACTTTTCAGCTTGGCGAGGGACTTGATGTTTGCCCAATATTCGCGCTTTCTCTGGCTATGTTTCCCCTTTCTCTTTTTTTGTCCAGATGATGCCGGTTTTCTTACAGGGTGGTCTGTTGTGAAAACTCTTTTGTCTAAGTATCTACACTCGTGTTGACCGACTGAAAAGCACTAAACTCTAGTTTACTAAGGCAACACTGAAAAATGGCTTCAAACCCCATAATGTTAGGTATCTTTCTGAAATGTGATCGGCTTCGAATATCACTTTTCTTTATCTTCAGTTCTTGGGTATCCTTTTTAACTACTGTTAGTGACGGTGTCAAGCTCTTTCTCTTCCCCCAGTAGTTGAGAAGCCGGTAGGTTAGTCTTGTTGGGTTCATCCATGAGACATGTCCGTAGAAGGCCAGACGTCTCTTCCTGGCCACATCTGTGATTTTTTCACTATATCTATATAGCTCCTGATTTGGTCTTCTTCTGTACTCGTCATCTATTTATTAGTTTGGCGGCTTCGGTGGCGTAGTTGGTAGCATGCTGAGCTTCTATGCCCAAGATCGCGGGTTCAATCCCGGCCGAAGCCGTCGGATATTTTAAGAGCGTTAAACATCACTCAGTATGCCTTCCTTCGGAGGGGAAGTAAAGCCGGCGGTCCCATATCATAGATTTATGGCATGTTAAAGAACCTTTCACTAATTACACCTGTGTGAAGCTAAATTGGATAGGTTAAGAATGTAAACAACGCTCTTAGGTTTCTACGTTCGTTCCCAAGAGCCGACTGCGGTGTTGTCTTGTAGCTAAGTTCTGAACTTCGTCTAGTAGTCGCTGACGGTGGCGCTTGGCGGCAAAAGTAGGAACTATTGAAAAATTCTAAGTTGCAGTCTACATTTAAATTAAAAAACAGATAACACACACTAATACAGTCATGACAATTAACACCGGTTATCAGACAGATTCTACACACACCCAAAGTACACGGGGTTACATTACCGCGTTGTCGCAACTCCTAAACTATAGAACCAACCAACCAACCTACTATTTATTAGTTTATTAAATGGAATTAGTTTTCTAGGAATATCTCAGAAACGTGGTTTTAGAGCCTTAAAACCTTGTAGTCTCCGAGCCACCAAGGGGCTGAAAATGAGTTTTGCTCCTCCTTGTAAGACATAATATAATAATAATCATAATAATAATTTAATAATATAGGGATAGCGATATAATAGACCTTTAGTACCGCACCCGCCCGTGTAAATCACGTGAAAAAATTCAAGAGTACCCCTTGACCCCCTTAAGCGCTTTATATACGTATTGATGAATTTTACAAATTAAGTTGGTTCCGTGATAACCTTATAGCCGTTTGCGAACGTTCACAATAATGTAATAAATGGAATGGCATTGAGTCTTACAGAAATAGATGGACTTAGAGATCGTTTTGCCATGGTTACCAGCATGCATTCTTTCAATAGCTTAATAAATGATTTTAGTTTTCTGGGTATATCTCAAAAACTGTTGTTTTTAGGACCTTAAAATGAGGTTTTCGGAGTCCCGAGTTTTGTTTATCACATTGAGACGCTGAAAATGAACTTTGTCTCGTCTTTCTACGCCCATTTCAGCATGCATTTTAAGGGGGTAGGCCCTCTTTTATGAGAGGTATGGAGAAGAGTTACATCAATCATTACTTTCGTGCCTCTGATGGACATCTGAACCAAATTTTACGTTGATCCACTCAGCCGTTCTCGAGTGATGCGCGTGCAAAATTGTACACAGACAGACAGACAAAAAATTTGTTTTTGCGCGCAACCGTCTTAAACCAGCCTGAAACGCGTTAATAACTAAAAATTGCATGGAAATTCAGAAAAAACAGACAAACTTTAATTTTTATATATAGAGATTTCAGTAGTATAGATCCCACCTGCGGCGCTCACAAGCGACCGATCGTGACAAATGAGCATTCAAATGAAAGAGAATATACATTACCAGTGACTTATTGCACTATTATTTCATAAATAAGTATAATTTCTTTAAAAAATGACTTTTAAAAAAGTATACGAAGTGTGCGTTTTGCAAACACCGTTGCTGTAGGAAAATACGCTCCATAATTGTTGTCCACGGGCCGCTGTGACGCCTGTTTCATGTCATATTAACATTCGGAGGTCTTTCCTTTATCCTGAAATGTTAATAGTGTTCTATAATCATTTGGTTGAAATAAAAATATAACATTTCTCTTTAAGTCTCTCATTATAAACCTATTGGGGAAAGTGTGGTTTATGAACCTGCGAGATTTCTCGCACGGGCCCGCTCGTGTTCATTATTTATACAATGGCCATGACCTAGCATATTAGCTTGCCACGGTGGGAGAGTGGTTATCGTGTCGGACTACCAACCCCAAGATTGCAGGTTCGCTCCTGGCCATGGTAAGTGATTTTTGAAGGCGACAAAAATCACGATATTCATGTCATACGTTGTTGGCATGTTAAAGAACCCATTTGAATTCAGTAGGCCGTGTTCAATGGCAAAATTAATCTCGGGATTTTCCGCCAACACAAAGTTCCTCCATCCTCTACTTGAAAGCGCTGTAGTAGTGTCAAAGAGTTTAGATATCTAACCTCCTTGACTATCATAGCGTTCAAAGGAACGACGAAATTCGACATGCAAGCTACCCTCTGGGTGTCTTGCACCAGGCATCCGAGGCCATACGATATTATTATTATTATTACCTAGCATATTAATTCAATCATGGGTTTAGAAATTTTACGGAGCGACCGTGGGAAGAACACTGGGAAATATCTATCACAGATTGTCCAGTGTACGTGACGGGAAATTTATTGGGGATGTCGGAACTTTATTTTCGGATACCTAAATTTATTCATTTTAATCAACTAACAAACACCCAACATATTATTTTAGCACATCATTTTAAAACGTAAAAAGGCACTTATGACAGGCAGTTTCAATTGTCTTAGGAGTGAACAACTCTTAACTCCAAAAGCAAAATGAAGGAAATTTGTAGCTTTACGCGACCTTTAATCGTACGATCATCAGCCACGAAACCTCATTTTTACGTGGAATCCGAACCACAGGGCATGGCATTTCCCTTAGAATATCTCACATGCATTGACCGCGAGTCAAAATCAGTCCACCTTGATGAGAGGCAAATAGCTTGACCGCTGTGCCATCACGCGCCCTGCTCTTAACTCCAGTCGACAAACTTGCCTTCGACCACTCGGCTATTCTGGTGAAAAGTGACATTAGCGAAAGGGGAACAGACTGTATTGATATTGTCGAGGAAAAGTGTAATATGCGGTGTAACAAATTCCAGAGAGTTATCAGCGCAGGAGAGCACACAAGTTAAGTCTCGGCCATTAGCATGTTAAAACAATACGTCACGTGGCAATTACCCCCCTCCCCTATACCCCTCCCACCCCCTAACAACCCCTGCCTGATAATTAACAGTGCACAGTAGGCGTAATATTTATGTTAGCCTCATGGGCTGCCCTGGTGAAAAATTACACCACTACAGGATGAGGGGGGACTAGAACACACCGGAGTAGAGAGTGAGCCGACGAAGAACGGAAGTATTACATGCAAAAGAAAAGGAGGGGTGAGACAAAAGAGGAGGGGAGCTTTTGTGGAGAAGAGAAAAAATTAAAATGCAACCGTCATGAGGAGCGGAAAATTTGCGGAAAAGAGATTTTTCGGTGAGCTGTAAAAGAGGGGGCGAATTCTATGAGAGAGGGTCTCGGGATATATTGTATCCTAGTGACAAACGACCTAATAAAACAAGCACGTGTTGCTACATTGATCTCTTTGGAGAAAGTACTCTCAAGATTTAGCACTATAAACATACCAACAGTCACTTCTGGTGTGTAAGAAGGGTGGAGAGCTTGTTTCACATGAATAGACACCTAAATATATTGTTTCCTTCGAGGCTCTAAATGAGGGAGGGTGTTTCTAGCCCCACCAGTCATTATGTACTCTGGATAGCGCTACACCCACAGGAGCTCTCGGAAGGCTGGTGAATTCGGGATTGGCGACCACGAGGGATTCCTGATGTGGGTGCGTCTTCCTCTTTATCCATTGCCATAGAGGCGAACCTTCTCGTCTTTCCCTAGCCTCTCTGCCTTTCATGACTCTGCTTCTTTCCGAGTCTTTCAACCCTCACTCTAGAAGGGGTGAGGACATTTATTTTCCCTATATTTTATTCCCCTTATTCGCTTTCTTCGTTTGCCCTTTTTCTTCTTCATGTTGTCGGTAGATAGTTTTGGTTATATTTTCCTTTTCCTTTCTTTTCCATTTAATTTCCATTTACTTTTTACAATCAGTCTGTCTGTCAATCTGTCTCGAATTTGGCCAATGACTGGGCGTGGTACAATCTCTACTTAGTATAAAACTAAGTCCCCGTTCTTGGATGTCACGGGTAATCTCGAGAACCACTGGATGGATTTTGATGCGGTTTTCACCATTCTGTAAAGGATATCACGAAGAAAGGTTTCTGTAGAAATTAATTTATGATCAAAGAAAGCCAAGTAGTAACGATTTCAGTGAAAAAGTCGAAAAAAACTGGTATCCGTGCGCTTTTTAATCTCTCAATGGGCAAACCGTAGTCAGTGATTTCAACCCATCATGCCAAGACGTAAAACGGATATAGGTCGTAGTTCATTGACATCGAAAAGAAAGAGATTATCACGTAATACATTCATAACAAAGGAATACTGTCGTTTTACGTGACTGTTAATCGCGAGATCATAAGCCACGGGACCTCCTTTTTACGTGGAATCCGAACCACATGACACGGCATTTCACTTTGAAAATCTCACATGCATTGACCGGGAATCGAACCTGGTCTGCCGTGGTGAGAGGCCGACAGCTTGACTGCTGCGCCACCACGCCCCATACATTCATAACAGTTCCCAGGCGAAGCCGGAAAGGGTTGCTAGTAGCATAATATGCGAATAATAAGTTCTCAGTCTTAGGACTGATTCGTGTTGACCGATTGAAGAGGCACAACTGGCAGTTCGTATAGACTTCAAAACTTTCCATTTTACAATCATACAAATCAGGGGTCTGCAAACTTTTTATCCAAAGGGCCAAACTGACTCATCCACTTGGTTCCAAGGGCCAAAACAGAGCTAGCTCCTCATATCAACAGCAGTTTAGAATTACGTGCACATTTTCGTTACGGGACTAGCCGGCGAGTGAGATATCTATGGTGCAGAACGCGGGGTGGAATCCGCTCCGTTTGCGAGTCGCTTTCTTCTGCTTTTCTTACTGCTAATCTGAGAGAAATAAACTATCCAAATTGAAATATACAATAGTACAATATGTAACGAGGCTATAATGCCAATAATTAAGACACGACTATGTTTATAAAACGAGCGTATGCGAGTTTTATAATTTCCATACGAGTTGCATACGACTGTTTATGTTCGACGATAATTATTATAACTATTTTATGTTCGATCGCAAATATTCATAAATATCTGTCGAATTTCGCCAGTTTTATGTAATGAACAGAGCGCATGGGACGCAGAGAATGCCTTGTATTTGTCCATGGCCTCTTCGATTACCCCAGTATGACACTAGGCAACGCAGTGACATTTAAATTAGAAGGCCTTGGAACTCAGCGCAGGTGCGATGCTATCCTTATCCAATTGGTCAGTAAGCCTCCGTGGCTTAGGCGGCAGCACACCGGCCTCTCACCGCTGGATCCGTGGCTCAAATCCCGGTCACTCCATGTGAGATCTGTGCTGGACTAAACGGAGGCAGACAGGTTTTTCTCCGGGTACTCCGGTTTTCCCTGTCAAAAATTTCATTCCAGCAACACTCTCCACCATCATTTTATTTCATCTGTCATTCATTTAATCATTGCCCCAGAGGAGTGCGTCAGGCCTCGGTAGCCGGCACAGTTCATATCCTCGCCGCTAGATGGGGGCTTCATTCATTCCATTCCTGGCCCGGTCGGAGACTGGAAGCAGGCTGTGGATTTTCATTCATTCATCTAATTGGTCAAACAACTGTTTCTTGAGCTGTGATTGGTGGGAGAAACTGTTTCATAATGAAAAATAGTGTTATAATGAACATCATTATGATACAGTTTTCTGACATATAATAGTCAGGGTCGAACATAAAAACATATTTACAGATCCAAATTGAATGATGAACATTTGAAGTCGCTATTGTTAATTACCACTAGTAAACTGGATCAACAACTGCAAACAATTGTCAGTGGAAAGATACAGCCACATACAACGCTTATTAATCATAATGATAATGTTTAATTATTTTATGTGAAACACCTATGTACAGTATGTCACTTGCTGTAAGTTTATAGGATAAATCTCATATCATTAATTTCAGTGAAAATGTTCAATTTCATTAAGTACGCCAGATATTGTGTTTCTTAATTGGTCGTTAAATGAAAACAACTGATTGTTAATTTTGTGGAATATTTATATTGTGCATTTTACAATGTAATCAAAATAAATTATGGTGGGACGGATACCAGGCATATCCGGCGCACTCCCGCGGAGAAGATTGGTGGTACTCGGGGACCGGTGTTGGCCCGAGCGAGTTCTTAGTTTGGAGACCCCTCATCCAAACCATTAGGGGGCCGACAAGTTAGATGTTCGGCCACTTTAAACAACCAGTATCATCAGCTTTCGAGCGTACAGGCGGAGCATAAAATACTGTACTATGAAATATGCTCAGGTGTTAAGAGATTCTTGACCATCAACCGGGATTACAGTCAAGCACAAAGTAGTCCACACGCTTTTGCGAGCCAATGTCATAATACACAGAATGGTTCTAAATGGAAGTGCTCGAAGTTGCCCAAAAGACTAAAAAGTTTCTGGCACCGGCTTGTTCAGAGAAGAGCTGTGCGCCAATCCAGTTGACACGCGGTTGAATTGGGCTGTTTGACGAGGCCTGGAAGCAGACAGCAATTAGGTACGAAGCAAGCATTAGTGGCGATGTAAGTCATTGTGCGATGGTTTACTACCTCACCAGCTCGTGAGGCACACTGTACGCACCAAAAGGAAATGGTCATGATAATTATGATGACTTATACAGGGCGGTCGGAAACAGCTTGTACCGGGTCTATGAGCATTATAGGTTTGCTTAAATTCATAAATAGTTTAAAAAAGAGATTGATAGTCGCTCTGACAGACTGGACTTTAAATCATTTTAAATGCTAGCAGCCGAGTACCAAGAAGGCAGTGAGAGAACAGAGTTTCAAGATTCTATTTTGTTTTGTTTCACTGCCTACTTGATTGTTCTCGCAGTGCCTTCTTGGTACTCGGCTGCTACATCGTACTATGACGTCACACACTTCTGTGCATTCTCGGTACATTTCGTCCCGTCACCGTAACGTAACGCCAGACCTCAGCTTAACGACGAAGTCGACAAGATCATTTAAAATTATACAAAAAAATAGGTTGATATCTCGCCCCCAATGTCATTTTATTAGCTGTTGAAGTTCGCCAATGAGATTACTACACGGGCGAATTCAAATTAGCAATGTTGCTAAATCTGTACGTGGTTCAAGACCGAATTGAGAGCGCCAATCGAAGAAAAAACTCTTCGCTAGAGGGTGGATTTGAACAAAGACCTACGGACTGACAGGTCTGCGTCATAGCAACTACTCTACGATGACACCGGCTGCAACACAGAGGTACTCTTGCCAACCGAAGGTTAAGATCTGACGTTAGGGTGCACTCATCCTAGTGGGACCGGATGAGTTAGCCGTGGTCGTTACGGCATGACTGCTGGCAGTTGCTCGCATCCGGGAGGTGCGGAGGTTCGAATCCCCCCACGGCAACCTTGAAGATGGTCTTCTGTGGTTTCCCATCTTCCTTCCAGGAAAATGCCGGGGTTGGTCCCTAACTATAGTCCACAGCCGCTACCTTCCAACTCCTCGTCCTTTTACAACTTTCCTCCCCAACGGTACTTGTAGCTCACCCATTGGGTGTCCGTCTCGAAGCAGCTACAAAACTGGCGAGCCGAACATGTCCTCGGACACTCCCGGCACCAAAAGCCATACGAGGGCCAATAACCTAGAAGTTAGGCCCCTTAAAACAGCAATTATCATCATCATCAAAAAGCCATACGCTAAAAAAAAAAAAAAAAAACTAGTGGGACCATGCAGTAACAGCTTGATAAGAGAAGTAGCACGCGTGACGTTAATCCGAGGTATAATAATATCGTATAGCCTCGGGTGCCGGGAGCAAGCTTTGTTAGTTGAAGCCCAGAGGGCAGCTTGCATGTCGAATTTTGTTGTTCCTTGGAACGCTATGAAAGTTAAGGGGGTTAGATAAAGCTCCTCGACACTATATAGCACTTTCTAGTGGAGAAAGGAGGAATTTTTTGTGTTGGCGGAAAATCCCGTGATTAATTTTGCCATTATGAACACGCCCTACTGAATTTAAATGGGTTCTTTTACATGCCAACAATGTATCACATGCGTGCCGTGATTTGTTTCGCCTTTCAAAAATCACTTACCACGGCCAGGAGCGAACCAGCAAGCTTGGGGTTGGAAGACCGACACGATAATGTAATGTAATACCTGGTATAACTGACTCAGAACTAATTGACCCTTGTGAAAATCTAGTAGAAAGCTGAAGTGAGAGTCTGCTTTTCTCAGCCTGCTGGGTCACCCGTCAGTCGTCAGAAGTACACTCTGTTCCCGCAGCAACTGTCACTCACTCACTCACTCACACGATAACAACCATTATTTATTTAATTCGTTACAAACTGTATTAGGTGATTAGAATAATTAAATGACACTAATATGTGTAATGGAATAATATTGCAACCAAAATATTATGACTATATAGTTCAGCCCTGTACTATTAATAATCAACCATTCTTTCTGCGTGTTATGGTACGATGAGTTGTCAATAACAAGCACTGAGTTGCGTTCCAAATTAGGGATCAACTTTTCTTTTAACCAACGAATATAATATTCACTGTTCATATCTTTGTGGTAGTCCTCACTTCTTTTATGTGACTGGTAAATCAGTAGCACGTTGTGAACAACTGGCTGTCTGTACCTCTCAGTTATAAATCTGTCACAAGAAGCAGCCTTTCTTCCTTCGCCCCCTCTCACCCCCTTCCCAACCCTTTTCTGCATTGCAAAATGTCATTGAAATTGAGGTAGGCCCGATGGCCAGCTTCAGTTTCTCACTCACGGGCCAGTTTGTTCCGAGGGACTTATAGTTGATGATTTCGTCGCGCTGGCTATGAATCCTCCACAATCCGCAAGCTAAGAGCTGGGTGCCAGTTGTTCTTGTGTTGACAGGTAGCCTACTCTGACGATCCAATCGCCGTGTCGTGTCTTTGGTTTAGTAGCCTAAAGATGTAAACGTGGCAAATAATTTTAAAATACTGTTTGTAGCCCCCTCCTCCCCCCCCCCCTCCCTTTCCCTCCTTTCTAGAAGCCCCACCAACCATCCTTCTGGCTTAAATAGTTCTTAATAAGAATTGTACACCCACCTGAATCAATACTATAAAGAAAATTATTATTTAACTTGTTTTAGTACATGTTTCGAGGATTAATTACATTTTATCCCCTTCATCAGCTAAATAACATATTGAAAAAACAAAATAAAACGTAGCACAGTAATAAGATACGTTATTAAACCTAATATGGTGCACCACATAATTTAGATTATAAGATCAGAATAAAATGAAATGAAATAGATGGTGACGGTGATCAGCTTTCAGGTGCTTATGACAAATAGTAGTTCCGTATTGAAGCTTGAAATGGTAGAATTGGAATATCAATACTTCACCAATCCGTGTAGGTCTAAAATTAATGAAGAGGCTGTATGCTTAAAGAACCATGTTTAAGCCTTTTCAAATCAAAGCGGCTTCAAGTAACACGACGTGATGGAAAGTGATCTCTTGGTATAGAGAGGTTAGTTCAAACTAAAAGCATATGGTACCTGAAAGCTGATCACCGTCACCATCTATTTCATTTCATTTTATTCTGTTCTTATAATCTAAATTATATTGTGCACCATATTAGGTTTAATAACGTATCTTATTACTGTGCTACGATTAATTTTGGTCTTTCAATATGTTTTTTAGGTGATTAAGGGGATAAAAAGTAATTAATCCTCGAAACATGTACTAAAAACAAGTTAAATAATTTATTTTCTTTATAGTATTGATTCAGGCGGGTGTACAATTCTTACTAAGAACTATTCTAGCGTATCAATACGGAACCACCATGAGTCATTTAAATAATAGAATCCTTCTGGCTGACAAACTATCTATAAATTGACAACCGAAATCGTTAAAATGCTGTCAGATGTAAGAAGGCAGAGCGCTGCTTCCCCCCTGAAAGCCGTGCCTCAAATTAACAGTCGCACCGTTAACGTGCGTCGGGCCTTGCCGGGTTTATGAGCTCTGAGGACTCAGGGGAGGGATTTCTGCCCGTTAGCACACGATATGACTGAGGTGGTCCCAAGGGTGGCGCCAAGACTTATGTTATTGACGCGGGAATATCCAGTTACTTTAGGAGGCAATTCACTTCGATTGGCCGTGCAATCACACCATTACCAGCAGGAAATTACTAAAAATTGTCGACACGACAGAATCGTTGGTCCAATGAACATTTTTCGTAACCAGAAGCAAGACACCAGAGATACACGCTTTACACAAGTGCTGTATAAGGATATCAGCCTCTATCACTACGATAAACTTACATTTCTTCCTTCAAGCTCGCCTCATCGACTTAAACCCCATCCAATACCAAAGTTCCTTTCCCCTAGAACAGTGGTTCTGAACCCGTAGAAGTCAGCGGACCACTCAGCCTGAAATTTAATCATGTACGGACCCCCCAAATACACATCAGTTGTAACCCTTCCTCAGCGTCTTCCCCATAAGAATATTCAAAGATGATTAAGCAAAACAATTTTTACAACGCATTATTTAATATTACCATTAATTACTGTACAATACAACTTTATTACAAATTATTTAATACATCAAAATTCCTTTTTATTATGCTGCATATAGCCTACATAATATAAAAAGTCTCAATTACAAATGCATGTTCAAGCAACAATTTTGTTTAAAAAGGACATATTCAAATACCTTTACCTCAATGGTTTCCTTAGTGTGCCTTTTGCGCTACTTCGACAAGCTGCGGAATTAACTTGCTCAGAGCTAACCTCAAATCACTGCTTCCACATAGCCGATTTCTTTGTTTGTTTTTACTCAACAATAATGACTAGAATCACTGCTCCCACACAATTGTTGCCGAAACCACCACGAGATACCGCAAAGCTGCTTACTGAATGTTTGGTTAAGATATGGCTTTTTTACACAACAACTCTTCTAGGTTTACACCTGATTCATACGGTAAATAACAGCGGCGAATAGCGCTGCACAACCACTAAAAAGATGATTAATATGGGCCGGCAACACGATAATTGAATGCAACTTCAAGTAACGGTTGTTTGCATCGAACAAAACCAATAATAACCTGAATAATTTTAATTAATTGTTGTTGGCCTGTGACTTTCTGGTTGTTTAATGTTGGTGAAAATATTTTTGCCACAATTAAACATAAGTTATGAAAATTATTTTGTACCATATTCTAATAACACTTATTTTAATGATATTTCAATTCAAAACCTGATAGTCATCACCGCGGATACATTTGGACGATTCTTGTTCAATGGACAACGAATCCCCATTTATTGGCCACTTTTAGGTAGATTTCATTAGAAAGCTAACTATTGCATTGGGTACCATGTTTCGACTTCCGGAAAATTTCGACATATCTTCGTTTTTCACATCCCCCAGACCCCAAAACCACCGTCAGTTCAAAAGTTTATATATAATTTATGTATGTATATAGGCTATATATGTATATATATATATATATGTATATCAGTTTCTTGTGGACACGATAACTCCCGTAATTTTGCACCATCACTTTGAATTTTTTACCGAATATGTATACCTATAAAATCTCGGTCGAGTTCGTTACTGGGCTAAATTGGTCGAAGGGGGTGAAAATGTTTTTTTTTTGGAAAAAGTGAAATATTGCTATAACTCTCTTAGTATGTGAAATATCGAATCCGTTCAAAGTGTCGGATAAAGCCCAAACATTTATGTTTGAAGAGTTTTTTATAGAACCAACCATTGACCAAAGGGGTGGGAAAAAGTGGGTTTTTCGGGAAACGTTAATCATATCTCTCTTAATAGGCACAGTATCAAAACCGTACGAAATGGACAATATTCCCCTAATAATTACCTAAAACTTTTGTCTGAAAGAATTTTTGATATGACTCACCATTACGCCAAGGGATGAGAAAAATGATTTTGGAATTATAAGAAAATGCCAAGAGCTATCAGTGGTTGCCATGGCAACACTACTAAATTGATGAGCGATGAGCCATCAGACGTTGCCATTACAACGAACTTGCACGAGATCAGATTCAGATTTCCATCTGACTAAGTGTGAAGCGGCTTCGGTGACGTAACTGGTAGCATGCTGAACTACTATGCCCAAGGTCGCGGGTTCAAAGCCGGCCAAAGTCGTCGGATTTTCTAAGAGCGCTAAAAATCCCCCAGTATGCTTTCCTTTTGGAGGGGAAGTTCCAACGTTCGTTGCGAGTTGCGGGTAGTATCTGGTAGCAACATTAGGAACTACCGCTTGAAATTGACCGTCTGCAGTCCTTACCTGAATTACAGACTAATACAGCCTTCACAATTCACACCGTTTATCAGAGAGATTCTACACGGGGTTACATGACCGCGTTGTCGCAGCCCCTAAACTGAGGAACCAACCAAAATCTCTGCGGGAGATATAATTTTGCGTGAAGAAGTAACAGACCGTTACATAGTTACACATCAGTGTCGAAACCTTGCATAAGGACAGAGTGACCACAAGTATAAAAATGGACTCCAAATGACAAGAAGGTTACCGTCATCATAAGACAATAAAATGTTTAAAATATGCATAAAATGACGAAAAACAAAGTTAATAAATCTCCAATTATAAAATACTTTCTCGCAATAAATGAGGTCTGATCCTTCTACGAAAACCTTCATATTCTGCCTATTTTCGCCTATCCCCAAGTTTGTCCGGTGAAATCTACCTCCGCCTTCCGGCGTGCCGAGAGGACTTTTTTTTATAAGTGCTGGTGGACCCTTTTCTCCCGCGGACCACTCCCAAAGCACTCGCAGACCACCGGTTAAGAACCACTGCCCTAGGACCATCAAAGGCAGGGGCGCAAAACCTTTTCATAAGTGAGGGCCAAGTTTATTTTTACATAAAAAGTGGCGGGCCGCAAGTTACCTCTCCACATACAGTAGACACTTGCCAAACCCCACCGCTAAAGCTAGTTTTACTATTATCTGAATAAACCATTTGACCCTTTAGCGGCTTCGGTGACGTAACTGGTAGCATGCTGAACTACTATGCCCGAGATCGCGGGTTCAAACCCGGCCGAAGTTGTCGGTTTTTAAGAGCGTTAAAATCCCTCAGTATGCCTTCCTTCGGAGCGGAAGTAAAGCCCGCGGTCCCATGTCACAGATTTATGGCATGTTAAAGAACCTTCCACTAATTACACCTGTGTGAAGCTAAATTGGATAGGTTAAGAATGTAACCAACGCTCTTAGGTTCATACGTTCGTTGCCAAGAGCCGACTGCGGTGGCGTCTAGTAGATAAGTTCTGAACTAGGCCTAGTAGTCGTTGACGGTGGCGTTTGGCGGCAAAAGTAGGAACTATTTGAAAAATTCAAAGTTGCAGTCCTTACTTGAATTAAAAAACAGATAACACACACTAATACAGCCATCACAATTAACACCGGTTATCAGACAGATTCTACACAAAGTACACGGGGCTACATAACCGCGTTGTCGCAGCCCCTAAACTGAGGAACAGACCAACCAAGTATTTTATCAGCAGACAAAAAATGTGTTCAATACCATTTTTGTGTCCTCTAAATGGTTTAATCCATTTATTATTATATTTGGGGGGGGAATTGCGTTATTAAGTTATCAAATTACTGATTTACAATCAATTTTCTCCTAATTCGAAAAGGTTTAGGGGTAGAGCCTATATAAAATAAAATAATATTATCACAAGGTTGTAAAATATTTATTTTTACAAAGAACAGAATTCTTAACATCAAAGTATGGGAAAAATCTCATCATTCACAGTAATAAGCGTATATACTAGCATTACCCGTCGCCCGCGAATATTCTAGTTGTAAAGAGTACACTTAGTCAAATATCAATCATGAATGCTATGACTGATTTATCCTTGGTATGAATAATCAGACTTTATCAATTCAGCTACTGGTGCAGTGGTTAGGGGTTTATCATTCCTTCATAGGTATATCAGAGCGAAGTTAGTTTTCTGGGAATATCACAGACACTGTTAATTTAAGGGCCTTTAAATGAGGTTTTCGGAGACCCTTTATAGTCGGGTGAAGAGGACCTTTCGTACCACACTCACACGTGAAAATTGCGTTAAAAATTCTAGAGTGCCCCTTGAACCCCTTAAGCGCATTATACTGTATGTATTGATGAATTGTACAACTTAATTTGGTTCAGTGATAACCTTATAACCGTCCGGAAACTTTCACAGTAATGTAATAATAGGAATTGCATTGCGTCTTACAGAAATAGATGGACCTGTGAGATTCTGTTACCATGGTTACCGTGTTGGATTCTTTCATTATTGCATTGTAAATGTACATGTTTTAAGGTATTTATTTAATTGTGAGGCATTTAAAGAGTAAGTGAGTGCGTTTCACTTACGCATCGGGTTATGCTGAACATGTAGGTACCCCATATGTGTTGGTTGGTGTTAATGTGACGTTATTTTCGGTACAAAACTGGAATGGGATCTTAGCAGAATAATATAGGGAGGGATATTCACGTTTTCAATAGTATAAAATATTTATCCGCGGGCCGCATAAACTGATTTTGCGGGCCGCAAGAAGCCCGCGGGCCGCAGCTTGTGGACCCCCCATCTAAGGCTAGTAATACACTATCCAAAAAAATTGTCAATGATCTTTGATAAAATATCTTTTATAAAAACATATAGCCTATAACAGTGTAATGGGGAGGTATTTTATAAAAGGTATGAGCGCCATGTTATCTTTGATATAAGATTCACTCCAAAATGGAGCATCATAAGAGCTGGAATATTACCATAAAAATTTTGAGTATTTATTCTATCTTTGGTATTGTTTCTACCCATCATTGAGGTCTTCATCAGCCAAAACTATTTATATCTAATTCTTAAAACTAGTGTAACAATTATTCATAAAAACGAAATGGCTAGCCTTACAATTTGCATTTATATAAATGTTCCTTATGAAAAATATTCGAGTGCTGGTTTAGAATGATTCTTTTTACAAATAAAATTTTTGGAAGTTGGTCCATCTAACAATTGACTCCCCCCCAATATATATATATATATATATGTTGGTGAAGTACTTCATCGTCTCCATTTCTTATCCAATTAATAAATACTAGTTTTATTTAGAAGAAAACGGTATTAGCTTCCTCTCACCGCTGGGTCCGTGGTTCAAATCCCGGTCACTCCATGTGCTGCACAAAACGGAGGCAGACAGGTTTCTCTCCGGGTACTCCGGTTTTCCCTGTCAAAATTTAATTTCAGCAACACTCACCACTGTCATTTCATTTCATCTGTCATTCGTTTCAACATTGCCTCAGAGGACAAGCTTCGGCAGCCGGCACAGTTCATATCCTCGCCACTAGATGGGGGGGGGGGCTTCATTCATTCCATCCCTGACCCAGTCGGTCGGCTGGAAGCAGGCTGCGGATTTTCATTTTTCAATTAGAAGAACACTGTCAATTTTTGGACAAAGCTCTAACCTAACTCCGTGTTAGGGGAGTCTGAAGCATACCTTTACAAATATTAGCATGTTATCTACTGGATGCCTTTCAGTCAGTGAACACTATTGTACCCAATTGTGTTGGGTGGTTTCCTAATCCTGAAAATCTTTTTACATGACAAAAATAAATAAGTCAATAAATAAATAAAATAATAAATAAATTAATAAATACTAACACCCATTATAATAATTGCGTACAATCGTATTGACCGACTGCAAAGCATTCACATTTGGTTTGGCTATCAGTATCCACGGTAATTTTATGGCATCAAGAAGGGCATCCGGCCGATAAAACATCCCGCCACATAAAATGTAATCGCATCTCATCCCCGACCCCGTTGGAAATGGGAATAATAAGGGGTAGACAAACACCCACGGTACTTTTAAGTTCTGTGACAATATCTTTATTATGCAAAACGTTTAGGACTCTGGGCAGATAAATTGATATAAATATGAATTCATAACTCTTTGATCATTGAAGTTTGAAAGACGAGAGAATTCTACACAAAGCCTGTTAATCAATTCCTTCCTCAGTACCGAACGTTCCGCGTGACTAATTTAGTTCCGTAGTTAGTGACAATTGACCGCTTTCCGTTTCAGCGGTAACGAGCAAATTGGAACGTTTAACTAATGTGTACCATTATCTCGCCGAATGTAACAATATTACTGATTATTTGACTGATCGATTGTTGATTCCATCCCAGGCCTGTATCCAGTCAGGCTTTCCAATGCTGGAGACGTGACGTACATATCTATGCGACCCTCGCACTGCCTCTGTTTACCGTGCGATGACATGGCACAGACGTTGAGTACATAACCAAACATCGTGCTACAGATGCGCCTCTGCGTAAGCCTTACGGCCATCGTAACAACAAGAATAACACAAGCTTCCTTTCAGTCACAAAAGCAATCTTGGGATTCTGGAGATCCTACTTTTGTGGAACACGACCGGATTTCTACAGTGACGTATTGCTTGGATTTTCTTGGAATATTTAGAGTACAATCTTCCGCTGTTATGTTATGGTTGGTTGGTTCCTCAGTTTAGGGGCTGCGACAACGCGGTCATGTAGCCCCGTGTATTTTGGGTGTGTGTAGAATCTGTCTGATAACCGGTGTTGATTATTGTGATGGCTGTATTTGTGTGTGCAACTGTTTTTTTAAATTCAAGTGAGGATCGCAACTTTGAATTTTTCAAACAGTTCCTACTTTTGCCGCCAAACACCACCGTCAACGACTACTAGGTCTAGTTCAGAATTAACTACGAGACGCCACTGCAGTCGGCTCTTGGCAACGAACATAGACACCTAAGAGCGTTGTTTACATTCCTAACCTATCCAATTTAGCTTCACACAGGTGTAATTGGTGGAGGGTTCTTCAATATGCCATAAATCTATGACGTGGGACCGCCGGCTTTACTTCCCCTCCGAAGGAAGGCATACTGAGGGATTTTAACGCTCTTAAAAAAACTGACGACTTCGGCTGGGTTTGAACCCGCGAACTTGGACATAGAAGCTCAGCATGCTACCAAGTACGCCACCGAAGCCGCTGTTATGTTATGGAATTAAATACATAAATCTTAGTGACTAAATATACATCTTGGATGCTGTATAACAAAACTAAAATGAATATATTGAAAAGTGACAGAGATAGTTGGTGGGTTCCTTAGTTTAGGGGCTGCGACAAGGCGGTCATGTAGTCCCGTGTACTTTGGGTGTGTGTAGAATCTGTCTGATAACCGGTGTTAATTGTGATGACTGTATTAGTGTGTGTAATCTGTTTTTAATTCAAGTAAGGACTACAGACGATAATTTCAAGAAGTTCCTACTTTCGCTACCAAATGCTACCGTCCACGACACCTAGCTGTGAACTTGGCTACTACTAGATGGCATCGCAACCAGCACCTGGTGACGAACGTTGGAACTTCAGAATATTAATCAAACCTAACCTACAAATGTCGCTTTACTTCTCCTCCAAAGGAAGGCATACTTAGGGATTTTCAACGCTCTTAAAAAATCCGACGACTTCGGCCGGGTTTGAATCCGAGATCTTGGGCACAGCATGCTAGCAACTATGCCATCGAAGCCGCCTGACAGAGATAATGATTGTCGGTTTCATTTTACAAGGAGAGATATTAAAGTATTAGAAGTGTTGCCTAGTTCTATTATAGAAAACAAATTTTTGAACGCCCTAACCTGAAAGAAATATTTACGAGATATAAGGCATACTCGTAATTGTCTAAATTACATCCAACTCATATGGAGCCTATACTGTTTAGAGGAAGCAATAATCTGATTAATTAAAGCTCTCAATAATTTACCAGTTTAGGGTGGGCACTCTCCTCCTTTTTTCTATCTGCCTTTCATGGCTCTCCTTCTTTCCAAGTCCCTCAATCCTCATTCTTCGAGGGTTGAGGGCATTTTTCTTCTTCCTGTCCTTTATTTGCCTTAGCCTATTCTTTATTTGTTTACCATTTCTTCTTCTAGTTTGTAAGTCTGTAGTTAGTATTAGTTATAGTTTTCATTCTCATCTCATCTTTCACTATCCCCCAAAACCATTAGGGGCCGGTAAACTAGATGTTAGGCCCCTTAAATCAACAATTATCATCATAGTCAATTTACCAGTCACATTTCAATAATGCAACCAACATGTGGATTTGTAAGTACATACATTATAACTTTATAAGTCTATGCCATACATTGCACAGTATTAACGCCAAGAAAAGCTGTTTCTTAAGATACAATTCAACGTCTGAACTCTTGCTTGGCACAAGAAACATAGCACATGGTTCTAGTGAACCTTGTAATCATTCATACATCAGCGGAAGTGTTGGTTCTTTGTGAGGTATACTCTATGCAGCAAGAGTGGGCGTGCAAATGAGGTTATGACTTTGGCGGATGTCGATGTTTGAAGTCTCAATTCCCTGCATCAATATTTACAAGATCACCACAATCCATCGCCACTTCAGTTTAGAAACAACACTCTCTAATAATATGCTATATTGGCTTTCACGGCCAGTTTCTTAGCTGGGATAGTTAAGCAACACATGCACTGACCCACACCTGACACACGGTTTCTTTTTTGTGCGTGACTGCGCACAACAGATTCGAAGCTTTCGCATTTCCGAAAGGGGCCCACCTCCCCAGTTCATAGTGCAAGATCGCTGAGTCAAATGAAGTTCACCAGTCTTGACTATCCTTAGTTGTTTCTTAGCGTAGCCTATAATTATCCTTTAATTTTTATTTATCATGAACAGTAAGACTATGGGTACCGAAGAAGAAGTTGTACAATCGGTTGCTTGCTGGCAGAAGAGGAAAAGAAACCAGCACGTCAAAGGAAATTTTGGGTTTCGAATATTACAGTTCTTCATATTCTTGCACAATGACAATCAATTGCGTTGAATTCATGACGAACGACTATTGTAAACTGACTAAATGAAGATGAGTGACTAGTAACAACGTGAGAGAGAAATGACGCCATCCGTACCGTATGGATTGAATGCCACCTCGTGAATACTTGTCGGCATTGATGACATCCGATGCATACGTTGCAGACAGGTGTGTGCAGGATCATTAGAATCAAAGTATTTAAAAGCAACATCCCGATCCGTCCGGACCATGGTTTGGTCGTGAATTGAACCCTGGATCCATTTTGCCGAAGCCTAGTTTGATAACCAGCTAGTCACGGAAAATGAAAGTGTAAATCTTTGTGATTTCCTAAATGATTACCCCGTTACTGGGGGATTATGTGGAAACTTATTTTAGGTGTAAAATACAGGGTTGTTCCAAGATCCCTTCGAGGTTTCGAACCCTGCGATATGAAGCAGATCGACTCCTAATAACCGACGCAGAATCTCTCCAAGTTTCTATCACTAACAGACGCCTCGGCATGCTTGCAGATTTAGCCATTAGAAAGCTTGGTGTCTTGAAATTATCACGAATAAGTATGAAAAGCTTCGATTGTGTTAATATTAATAGCAATTCCTTAAGAAGCATATCATTTAGCACTTGACTGCACCTCATACTACACTTCGATGTGTTCCTCCATTTCCCGCCTTCAGACAGTGGCGCTGTCGCTCGCCGGACCAGATAATTGAGTTAATACCTGGTGACAGCGACCACCTAATTGCATGCTAATGGACGCTCTCCAAGTTTCATCACAGCAACAAAATTAAAATTCTATTAGAGATCAACCGCCAAAAACAATATGAAAGTTCCTTCACACAGGCAATCTCTCTTCAGTAATGACGTATTATGAAAGGCACGTCACAAAATATGGAACAGTGTTTTAGCTGCACCATTTTACGTCCAAACAGATTTTCCTTTCGTGATTTTTATGCGATGTTTTAAGGATTTAATCATTTCATTTTCATTGTTGCTTCATTTGTACAGTTAGGGACCAGGGTTACTCAAAAATTCTCATTGGCTTCCCGAGGGATGTTCTGATATAAACCCCATTTTCTCTTTATGAAATAAAAAAAGAACCTGTGAATGGTTCCAAAGCAACTGATTATTGATTATGTAATACAGGCGGAAGAATACGAACGAGGATTAGTCATGTTTGGATCAATCGAAGGAAGGCGGATCCCCAAACATGATTGAAAGAGTTTGCTAGCGTGTGCTGGGAGAAGATAGTTGGTAACAGGCGTGTTCCAGCAATCAAATAATATGTGACAATGATCCGGAGTTTGATTCCTAATAGTGGCCTTTGCCGACAATTTTCAGAAGCTTCAAGAGCGTTTCCAAAAGTGCATTGTGTCTTATAGCGATTATATTGAAGGTCGATATAATTCTTTCTGTATCTTCTGTTTTCTCTCTACCCCCGGTGCACCATGACGACGATGAGGAACTGCAGCTAGTCTGGAGTTCCGAGGTTCGATTCCAGGCTCTGCCAAGAAATTTAATTCTGGTCTGAGGGCTGGAACGAAGTACCCTCAGCCTCGTGAGAGAAAATTGAGAAGATTCTCACCTCATTCATCCTGTAAGTAGTTTTCCATTGTTTCCCCATTTCTACACCAAGAAAATGCCACGATGGTCCTAATTTAATGGCCACGTCTGCCTCCTTACGAATCCTCACCTGAATTATATTGTTTATTTTTATTTTTAGGGGTTTTGCGAAATCGTGGTCATATAGACCTGTGTACTTAAGTGTGTGTAGAATTTGTCTGATAACCTGTGTCATTGTGATGTCTGTACTAGTGTGTGTGTGGGTATTTGTAATTGAGTTAGGATTTGTGTAGGTAGTGGCCGTGGCCTTAAGTAAGGTACAATCCTGGCATTTGCCTGGTGTAGAAGTCTAAAACCACTTCCAGAATGGCTGAGGTAGGAATCGAAACCACCTCTTGTCAGTTTTGCCTCTCGAGGCTGAGTGCACCCCGTTCCAGCCCTCAAACAGAATTAAATTTCATGGCAGAGCCGGGGATCGAACCCGAAACTCCGGGGTGACAGTCAAGAAATCTTGCCACTACGTAACGAGGCGGACACCTGAATTATAGATACACACACTAATACAGTCATCACAATAAAAATAATTCAAACACACACCCAAGCGCACGGGGCTACATGGCCACAGTGAATTATTGGAACAAAAGTGACAGTCTGAAAGACTAGACTTTGTATCATTTTAAATGCTACAAATGTTGAAAAATGCTAGAAAGGCTCTTGACATGTTAGAAAATTATCTGCATATTACTTATCTTGCTTATCTTGTTTCAAATTACTCGCGAACGGCAAGTGCAAACCAAGGGCAAAGCAAGGTCAAGCGCGCGGGGACGTGCTCCTTCCATCCAATCTAAAAACACTTATAGTGGGCGATGTATTGAAGATAGAGATATGCTCTCGCGGACTTTTTTTGTAGAAATTTTCATTCTGACCAATTCTTACGCTCATAGTATATTGATATTTCTAACGGTTTGCCCAGCGTAAGCTTAAGAAGCGCACGGACGCCAAGTTTGTTTTCGACTTTTTCACTGAAATCGTTACTGCTTGGCTTCCTTTGATCATACATAAATTATTTTCTACAGAATCTTTCCTCGAGATATCCTTTACAGAATGGTGAAAACCGCATCAAAATCCATCCAGTGGTTCTCGAGATTACCCGTGACATCCAAGAATCGGGGATTTTTGTCTTATACTTACGAAGTAGAGATTGTCGGGGAACACATGCACCCAGCGGTATTATGACGTCACACACCTCAGTGTATCTGGGTGCATTTCGTACCGTCACCGTAACGTAACGCCAGACCCCAGCGTAACGACGAAGTCGACAAGATCATTTAAAAAGATAAAAACAACATTCTTTGTATTATGATGCCATTCAGCGTACATTTTAGGCACAGTTAAAATTACATATTTCCCACTGCCTCTATGTACAAAGGATACTCATCCCCCTTGATTTTCCATTTCACCCTAATAACAGACCAAGGGAAGGAGATCATTTCCTGAATTATGCCAGCCAGCCCTCCCCTACTTTTACAATTATGCAGTAATTCAGTGGCCTTTATCGGCCAGTGACATCTCACAGAATGGGGGCTCAATGAGTCGAATCAGAGGTCAATATGGTGTATATTTAAAAGGGTGGACACATGGAGGGTAAAGGAAGGTAAATTATAGAGGAGACAGACAGACCGAAATGCTACAGTTTGGGAGGGTAGCAATTTTATTGTGTCATTACAAGAGTGCCCTGTGATAATGAATTCTATATTGAACATTAAAGGATCATGAGATGTACCGGCTGGATATTGTGTGGCAGACAGGTACATAAACTTTGACTTGTATTGTGTAGTTATATTGTGTGTTTTGTTGTTGCTGTTGCTTATTTTTGGGGTAATTCAGCCCCGTGCATTCGAAAGAGTCCGAAACTTGTATGATAACCTGTGTTATTGTGGTGGCTGTACATGTTTATGTATTAGTGAATTGGGGATAGAATTGGGAAGGAGGCTACCGTGGCCATAAGTTAGGAATCATCCCAGCATTTTTCTGGAGTTAAAGTGGAAAATCTCGGAAGAACACTTTCAGAAGAGGTGGGAATTGATCCAACTCTTTCTCAGTTTTTTTTCTGAGGATGTTTTGTGTACCATGTTCCATCTTTCAGAATTACATTTCTTGGCAAAGCCTGGAATCGAACTCTGTCGTCAGAGGGAACGACGGCAGCCAATAATGCTAGCCGTAGCACCATGAGGTGGTCTTATTTATTCCCAGAGGTGTACAAATTAGTAATTCAAATCCATTTTTGCAACAGTGTGTGTTTGAATTACGTACAACAATCAAAAACTGTGAGTATGGTTTGTGTTGCAGTGATGTTTATGTTGGTGACATGTTGGTATATACAATTTAAATGTACCCCCATTTCATTTCTTGCCTGTTTGTGCTTGGTTGAAGATAGCCCGACAGTTGTGAAAGGCATAACAATTAATATGTATGGTATATTGGCTTTCACGGCCAAGGAATTAAAACTCAGCAATTATTCTAGGTTTGTGCCGTGTCTTGTGTGGGGATTCGCCTAGGACACCAAACTGGCTCATCAGCGGGCTCTTTGTGTCCATAGGCCGTGAAAGCCAATATACCGTACCATCTTTTTGGAAGCCTTTATAGGGAGGTGAAAGGATACTTGAGCTTATACCTCTCGCTGTTAAGAAACGCACGAGCGTTTCATAAAAAGGGAGGTAGTGCACAGTTCGCTACTTCTGTGGGGGTCCGAGCGTGAGCACCAAGAGTCCGCTGATGATCCAGCTCGGTGTTCCTAGGTGAAACCCCACACAAGACACGGCATAAACCAAGAATAATTGCTGAGTTTTAATTAATATTTATGTCAAAATCATCCCCAAAGTAGTAGTGAGAGGGGCAAAAACATCGGTTAGTTTAGAAAATGTAGGAACTATAATTTACTATAATTTCAAATACGTGTTTGTTCATATTAATACCTCTTATAGAATGAGCCCTTCTTCAATAGTCCATAATAATATCTTAATCACATGGAATTTACTTCAGGTTATTTTTTCACATATCCCAGTAATTGAAAATATTTTGTATTAATGAAAATGAAAATCCACAGCCTGCTTCCAGTCGACCGACCGCGTCAGGGAATAGAATGAATGGAGCCCCCATCTAGCGGCGAGGATATGAACTGTGCCGGCTGCCGAAGCCTGTCGCACTCCCCGGGGGCAATGATTAAATGAATGACAGATGAAATGAAATTATAGTGGAAAGTGTTGTTGGAATGAAATGTTAACAAGGAAAACCGGAGTACCTGGAGAAAAACCTGTCGGCCTTCGTTTTGTCCAGCACAGATCTCACATGGAGTGACCGAGATTTGAACCACGGAGCCAGCAGCGAGAGGCCGGCGTGCTGCCGCCTACGCCACGGAGGCTCTATTTTGTATTAATAATAATAATAATAATAATAATAATAATAATAATATCGTATGGCCTCGGGTGCCAGGTGCAAGCTTTGTTATTTGACACCCAGAGGGTAGCTTGCATGTCGAATTTATTTGTTCCTTGAAGCACTATGCAAGTCAAGGACGTTAGGTATATATGCTCCTTGAACACTAGAGCGCTTTCTAGTAGAGAAATGAGGAACTTTGTGTTGGCGGAAACTCCCGATTAATTTAGCCATTATGAACAGGGCCTACTGAATTCAAATGGGTTCTTTGAACGGCCAACATCGTATGACATGGTGTCGTAATTTTTGCCGCCTTTCAGAAATCACTTACCACGGCCAGGAGCGAACCTGCAATCTTGGTATTTTGTGTCGATCGGCTGAAAATTACAATAACAATAGCTAATTGATTCAAACTTGAAAATAAGCAAGTGAAGGATAACTTAGATGACTATGATGATACAGCATTGAGTCATTGGTCACTCCCAAACTTCCATCCTCCGGTCATTGCGATAACATGCGGAGGAGAGACGGCTGTAAATCGTTCACGTCCCATGGACCCTCAGCTTCTTTGTAAGAGAAGGATGGACCATGGTATTTAATGAATCACGTATCTTCGTTAGTTGTCTTCGTTGCCTAAATTAGTTACTTTGGGAGTCTCTAAAAGCCGTAGTTGTTAAAAGGGACATAAAACCAATAACATTATTATTATTAGCCTATTTTTCACATGTTGTAACTAGTAGTTCCGTGAAGAACTATACAGCCTATTTTCATATATCCTACTTATATTAATTGCCACTATCAACATACACAATTTCAGTTTGATTGCTGTAATAGATTCGTAGATATTGAGAACCGACTAAATATTTCGGATGGTCGCCATGTTGGATTTTATATATGTAGGTCCTAGAGTTATGTACTGTTACATGCAGATTATTGTGAACGTGTAGTATGCAAACTTCAATCGCATAATTAGGACACAAGAAAAATCAAGGAGATTTAAAATTTTTTCACAGCTGCCATCTTGAGGTTATGGAAACAATTCAAATAAATTAGATGCCAGTGGATTAACATTCGGATAAAGATTTACTGTACCAAGTTTCACTGCACGCGGATGGTTAAATTGCGAGAAACGTCCATGTGAATATTTATAATTCGCGTCACCGCCATGTTGGATTTGTGATCACCAGGTTATTTAAAATCCTATAGGTGAACTTAAGTTCATAGCCCCTATGAACATTAAAAAAAGCAGTTTGATTGCTAAAATAGATTCGTAGATATTCAGTATCGTCTAAATATTTCGGATGGTCGCCATGTTGGATTGTTAAATGTATAGGCCATAGAGTCATGTACCATTAAAGGAAAATTATTGCGTAGGTTCATTATTCAAACTTTCACTTCGATCGCATTACTACATCACAAGAAATAAAAACTTAATTTTAAAATTCGCACTGCCGCCATCTTGAGGTTATGTAAACAATTGAACTAAATTAGATACCAGTGGATTACAATGTGTATAAATATTTCCTGTACCAGGTCTCAGTGCGCTTGGAACATTAAATCGCGAGAAAGGTCTATTTAAAATGTACAAATTCGCTTGGCCGCCATGTTCGTTTTGTAGTTAACCGGTTTTTGAAAATCTTATAGATGGACTTCCAGTAGTGCCCTTTATCTCCGTACAAAATTTTAGGGAGATACCGCTAATAGTTTCAGAAATATAGAATGCCAGTGAAATATTTCGCACATCCGCCATCTTGTGATTATGTAAACAATTGAACGAAGTTAGATGTCGGTGCATTACAATGTATATAAACATATACTGTACCAAGTTTCATTGCGTTTGGTTGGTCAAATCGCGAGAAACGTCTATTTAAAAGTCGCAAATTAGCTTGGCCGCCATGTTGGTTTTGTAGTTACCAGGTTTTCAAAAGTCACATAAGTGAACTTATAGTAGTTCCCTCTATCACCATAGAAAATGTCAGGGTAATATCGGTAATAGTTTCGGAGTTATTGAATGCTGGTGAAATATTTCGCACAGCCGCCATGTTGGATTGGTGAGTCGTAACAAAATTTGAAGGGCACGGTCGAGGTCGCCGAGAATAGTGCTATGAACTTTCCGAGTTTCATTGAAATCGCTCCTGCCGTTTAGATTTTATTAGGGGGGGACACACACACGAATCACACACACACACACACACGCACACACACACGGACAAAAGGTGATCTCATAAGCCTATTTTTTCAAAATTGAAAATAGGCTAAAAATGAGGAAAGAGTCGACTTATGATATCGATCCGGGCAAATGTGTGTCCATCTGTCTGTCTGTCTGTCTCTGTGTGTGTCCCACCCCCCTATCCACTCCTAAACGGCTGCAGCTACCGAAACCAAATTTGGTATCAGTATCTCACGGCCATATTTGAAAATGATGTCAGTGTTACCAACTGCTGAAAAATCACAATTGAATTTTGAGCTCCATGTTGAATATCTCAGAGAGTATGCATGGGAGCTATTCCAAAATTTGCACACATATAGATAATAATATTTCAGTTTCATTTCCAGGAGACTATACATGACAGTGTTGCCAACATGATTCTACGGTTGCTAATATGCCTTATTGTTATATGCATGTAATATCCATATTATCAATTCGATATCAACCAAATTTCGTTAGTAGTATGTGTACCATAACAGACCTGACTATGCGTCTTTCAATAGCAACCAGGGCTGCCAAATGTTGATAAATGCTCTCTCTATTTTTGTATCCTAATAACTATATACCAGAAAAAATGCAAGCCAACAGCTCGAAACTTTGCACACGTATAATACATGACCTTCTACATTAATTCGGAGTAACTAATATACGTTAGTGCTGCCAAAATGATTCTAAGCCTGCTGATATGTCCAATTTTTAAATACTTGTAACTTCTATACTAGCATATGGATTTAATCTAAAATTGGCGCAATAATAGGTAATAATTTTTCAGATGAATTCTGAAGAACACATACATGACACCGTTGCTAACATGATTTTACGTGCGCTGATAGGTTCAATGTCTAACTGCATGTAACGTAATTACTATACTTTGGACTTCAACCAAATTTTGTATGTGTATTCTGTACCTTACGAGATGGAACTAGGAATATATTCAGTCACCAGGGCTGCCAACTGTAGTGCTCTATTAGACTACACTATAGCAGTTATATTTCGAAGTAATTAGAAATGTTAGTTTTACCACTTAATTTCGTCATTATTCTACATATTATATAGATTAATCATTGGCATCTTAGCTTTTAAGAAAAGTAGGCTCATTATTAAATACAAGTTTTTCGGGCTTGTAGGCCGTGGTCCAGACAGGATATCTCCCGACGTTTCACCGGAAACTGCGTCCGGCATTATCAAGGGTTCCGCTCCTTTCCTTGGTCTGCAGACAGGATATCTCCCGACGTTTCACCGGAAACTGCGTCCGGCATTATCAAGGGTTCCGCTCCTTTCCTTGGTCTGCAGACAGGATATCTCCCGACTTTTCACCGGAAACTGCGTCCGGCATTATTAAGGGTTCCGCTCCTTTCCTTGGTATCCTGTCTGGACCACGGCCTACAAGCCCGAAAAACTTGTATTTAATTATGAACGCCGGCCGTGAAAGCCTAAGTAGGCTAATTAGTTCGTCACGGAACTACTTTAGAATTTGCGCTGACCAATTGCATATTTCTCTTCACGACCGTCTTAGGATTTGTGTTGTCTCACTAAATCCATTACCGGGTGAGTTAGCCGAGGTCGTTGCGGCATGACTGTTGGCAGTCACTCACATCCGGGAGGCGAGGAGGTTCGAATCCCCCCGCCGGCAACCATGATGATGGTCTTCTCTGGTTTCCCATCTTCCTTCCAGGCAAATGCCGGGGTTGGTCCTTACCTATAGGCCACAGCCGCTACCTTCCAACTCCTCGACCCTCCCTTCCAACTTCCTCCCCAACGGTACTTGTAGCTCACCCATTGGGTGTCCGTCTCGAAAGCAGCTACAAAAACTGGCGAGCCGAACATGTCCTCGGACACTCCCGGCACTAAAAGCAATACGCAAAAAAAAAAAAAAAAAAAAAAAAAACTAAATCCATTTAGTTCGATATATTAGACGTTGCTGACTCATTGTCACCAACCGCAAAGGTAGTTGATTTGTATTATTTAAGTTATTCTATAGTATGAACCAATTAACGGTACGCAGATCTAGTTAATGAATTAAACACTTAAAAAGATCGGACTTCTGCAACATTTTCATGAATGAAAAAGTAACTTGTATTGATGACTGATTTGTTGGTTTGCTTGCTTGTCTGTTTGCTTGATTTTCTGTATATCTGTTGGATTATTACTTTCTTGTTTGTTTGTTTATTTTATTTATTTTTTAATCTTTCTCTCTTCGTCGAATTGTTTGATCGTTTGTATGTTTCTTTGTTTGTTTGGTCTGTTTCTGTCTGTTTGCTTGTTGGATTATTTATTTTATCTACTTATTTATGACAATACAGAGGCCATTAACCCAATTAGGTACCTTCTTGTCACACAAATACTAAGAACAGTAGATAACTGTAAATATAAATAAGAATTTCAAGACAAGACAAAAAAGAATTAAAACTACAAAATAATAAAAACTTCAAATATTAATTAGTCACCCAAATAGCTAATTATTAGTTATAAACAAAACAAATTAAGAAATAATAACAAACAAAACATAATCATGAACACCTTGACGAAGCATGGAAAGTGCTTAAAAGAGAGGGGAACAGTTTACAATTAGACACAAAGACTTTTAATTTGTTATTGACCGCAACTTCTAATTTGTTTTATGGTCTACTTGCTTGTTTGCCCATTTTTCTTTTGTTGGTAGGATTGTACACCAGTTCGTTTCTTTCTTTGATTTTTGTTAGTGATAATTTGTTTACTTTTTTCTAATTGTTTGTTTATATGTTTCATAGGCAAATTTATCGTCAGTCATGCATACATAGACTGCCTGATCTTCATCTGAACGTTAGTGCTTTCGTGTTGCTTATGAATATGTATTGAGAAATATTTCTAGATACCACATGTAAGTAAATTAAATCCTATCCAAACATTTTTCTTGTGTAAATAGGGCTATATTGAATAAACCTTATCTTAATGTTGGTACTCTTGTAGTGTAGTGATGGATGAATCAAAGAGGATACGCACGTATAAAGCAGGTTGATTTAGACAAGGAAAGCATTTCTACGGAAAAGGAATCTGTTGACATGAATTTTATACGACGGACGCTATGACTACACAGGACTGGATGCAAGGATCCTACGAGCTGAGACATAATCATGACGCGCTTTGCGGTCCATGGTCTCCACCACCAGATCTGTATGAGAGACGTCTATCACCAACCAGACGAACTATGCGTGTGCAAGCTTTGTAAGGGTCCTTGCGACAGATACCACGTGAGGACGTGCAAGAGCAGAGAGGTGTCTCAGACGTAATTTTGTGAAAATTAGAAAATATATGGACACCCATCGGAAAGAGGCATTTACACACTATAAAGAAGGCGAAAGCATCCTTTTTAAAAAGCGTGCTTTGCCTGTCCAAATATCCTCCATCCCGCCTTGTTTACGAGTTGACTAGAGAATTGATTTTCGTGGAGGATTTGCGTTTGAAGCTTCTGCTTCCAGCCATTCAAGCATATAATACTTCTACAAGAGCTTCATTAGAAGAAGATTAGCATATGGGAGGATTTCTACCTGTGTGATGCGATGACTAACCGTGCATGGACGGATGGTGGTTATCAGTTGAGGCACGTTATGATTCAAATATCGGTGCATGGTTTTCACCACCGTATATGTCGGACGAAGAAAATTCGCGAACCACGTCCTGAGTATAGGTGCATAAGATGTAACATACCATGTGAACGATATCACGTAGCCTACTATCATGTAAACTGAGGGTAGAATCCCTCACAAAATTTTGTACTAATGATTGAGAGTAAGAACCACGTTCATGCACATTGTGCGCAATAGAGTATTTATTAAATTTAGATATTAAGAAGTCATTGTTGAAAGCCTTTATCTGGAGTGTGGCGCTCTGTGGAATTGAAACTTGGACTGTTAGCACAAGAAACAAAGAGCACAATAGAAGCGTTTGAAATGTGGTGTCACAGGAGAATGAAGAATATCAGACGGGTGGACAGAGTAACAGATAAAGAGGTATTAAGACGAGTTGAGAGATGTTTTTGGTGACTGCTAATGAAGAGAAGAGATAATTTGTTAGGTCGCATAATAAGATACCCTGGAATCGCTAACTGAATTATAAAAGAAGGGGTTGAGGACAAGAACTGTAGCGGTAGATCAAGGTTAGAATATGTTAAACTGATTGCTTCGGATGAAAGGTGTGATAGCTAAGAAGAAATGAATCGATTAGCTCAGGGCATGGCTCAAACAATAACAGCTCTGTATTCTGATTCACGACGGTGAGTCTATTAATGTGGAGACCCACAGCATACCAACCAGTACGGTGAATTTCACGACAATAGATGGAAACAGCCACTGACATTAATGGGAACCCCCTTCGCATATAATCTGAAACTTCATACAAAATTACATTACCTCACAAACTGGTTTACATAAGTTTGTTTGCCCTCAGGAAATCAGTGTATCCCAAAAGACATAAACATTGGTTCATTTGCGATGCACCCCCTTAAAATCATATCGTTGCGAACTAACCCTTAATGGATTTTACATCCGAACTCTATAGTCTACTTTACACCCTAATGCTATCCCATGTATAGCGTGTGATTCTGTATTTTATTAATTAGTGAACAATTCAGGTCGCTTAATAAGCAGAGAGTGGTGCTATATACACCTTACCAGCAGTCGTGTGTGGGACAAGAAGGGTGAATTGAAGGGGTGGAAAGGGGTGAAAAATGTAACGCTTTGACCCGGAAAATTAGCGAAGTAGACGGCTAATTCAAGTAGGGGAGGAGAAGAGGTCTCCACTGCATATAAATATAAAGGATATAATGGCGTTGCAAGGGGAGGTAGGAAACTTTAAGCGTATGTTCGAAACCCCTAAAGAGAGGAAATTGAAGTAAAGTGGAATTATAAAACTTCAGTCATCCTGGATTTACTTCGAGGCTTCTCAGAGCATTAAGGTCCCTTTCATATATTTCATGCTTCACTATTGTTATCAGTGGCCCATTTGTAAAATGAATGTGATGTGGGTAGGGAAGAAATCCAAAAAAGAGGATGCCAGGTTGGAGAAACTAAATTGGACCAGGTAGACATTTTAAGTACTTTGCCTGCGTTTTCTCTCAGTATGGTAGTATAGTGAGACAAAGTCAAGGTGCAGCAAAGTCAATGTAGTGAGTTCTCTGTTATGAACCGCAACTGTATACTGAAAGGAAGAAACGCAGCGACGAAACGTTCTCTAAATCACAAAGTATTTAGACCAAACTTGCTATATGGAAGGGAGAGTGGGTGGATTTAAGATATCCCATACATACCTGGAGGTAACCGAATGAGGGTAGCACCAATGATTGCTGGCGAAGTAGGTGTTAGCAATGGCAGGAGGTTACTTGTGATGCGAAGAGAAAGACCCAGATCCAATCGAACACGCTAGATGAAGTTGTTTGAATGACCCGACTCAGATGGTGGGGTCATGTGAAGAAGTTAATGAGCACGACTGTAATAGGTAAGAGAAACAGGGGTGGACTTAATACGTGATGGTTACATTCATTGTTCAACGATACCAAGGTCAGATGGGTGGAAGCAGTGGAAGCTGCAGTACTAACAGCTATCTATCTATCTATCTATCTATCGTATGGCTTTTAGTGCCGGGAGTGTCCGAGGACATGTTCGGCTCGCCTGAGTCTGTAGCTGCTTCCAGCGGACACCCTAAAGGGCGAGCTACAAGTTCCGTTCAATTTCAAGTAGTTCCAACTTTCGCCACCAGATATCAATGATACCTAGTGGTGAACGTTGGAACTTTGATAGAGCGTTCTGACGAAATCTAACCTAACAAATTTTGCTTTACACAAGTTTAGTCTGTGAAAGGATCTTTTACATGCCACAAATCTATGACATGGGACCGCCGGATTTACTTCCCATCCGAAGGAAGGCATACTGAAGGATTTTTAACGCTCTTAAAAATCCGACGACTTCGGCCGGGTTTGAACCCGCTATCTTGGGCACAGCAGTTCAGCATGCTACCGACTACGCCACCGAAGCCGCTGACAGCTGATAGGGGATCATGGAAACGGCTTGTTCACAAACAGAAGCTTGCTTACTTGAGTGGACGTGAAAATGCAGAACAGTCTCAAATCAATATGTATATGCATATTACTCCAATTGTTACAAACAAGCAAATATATCTTTGCTACATTGTCAGCACGGACAAAAAAGAAATCTCACGGATATTCAATATTGTTGGGCATCTATTGTTTTCAAAGGCTCTGAGCTGTTATGTTAGATAATCATTGTCACTTGTTTCAGCCGCAATAATAAACCTCAGGAATTTGTTCTCATTATTGTTCAGTTATTTAATTTGGTATTCGCGGATGACTAGAAAATAGATTACCAATTTATTCAAGAAACCATGCATCAAAGTAATATTCACAACAAACAACACAGCCAGCAAGCCTCTGCTCAGCAGTAATTTAAATAAACAAGACCCGTACTCAAAATCACGGGTATGCTCAATAACATGCCATGACCCACGGTGTCAAGCAAATAATATAGGGCAAACCGTCAGAAGAATGGATACAAGATACAAGAAACACAGAAATCCGATAAAATGCGGGACACATTTGGCTGTATTTGAACATATGTACAAAACGGGACGCACATTTTAACAAAACTCCTGCTAAAACTAATGAACCTGAAACTGGAGCATCAACATGTGCTTAGTTTTAGAATTAATATACTTAATATTGATTTACAAGACGAGGGTTTCTATTTAAACTCCAACCTAGAAACAGGCTTCAAATTATTAATCTATAAAGTGGGCCCTCGACTTAAGTATGCAATTGTGATACATTTAGCTAAAACAAATAACCCTATCAACCTAACCAAAAGCGCATTCATGGAGAATTCACCTCTCTTAACCCTACTCGAAAATATCCCCGGTATGAAACGGAAAGCAACATGACGGTTTAGCCAGGTTAGATAAGAGAGCATAAGGGAAACATTTTATTACTATGTACCGTATCATCAATAAACCTAGGACAAGACACGGCAGTAGTAAATAGTTCAAGACGTTCTCAATAAAATCGATTGTGTTGAAGGAGGATTGTTCAGTTTACTCGTGGTCGGAACAGGAATTGTCTTTAATAGTGGAAGATGTCCAGAATACTCTACCATGCACATTGCCAAATCAGAAATATCTCACAAGCAGGACGAGCAGGGACACTTAGGAATGTGAGGTCAGAATATGAATGGGAGAGACAAAAAGGGGCCAGCTTCTGGAGGAAACTCCCCCCCCCCCCTCAATTCAAATCGGAGAGAGAAGTTTGACAAAAGCTGGGAGAGAAAGACTCCAAAATCTTTAGCTAAACCCACATCAAAATCTAAACACCAACCTGACCGTTTGCCAACCATTACAGTTTATTACACTAAAAAGGCAAACCTGAAGGTCAATAAACACTAACATAACACAACAACAAAAGTACACATAAACTACCCCAGCCTGACAAGTTACGGAAGTGTACAATAAATGTATGTAACTAAAGTAGTGTATATCAAACCCACATATTCGCCGATATAGATTACAGTAATAGCCTGAGTGTAAAGGATCCGATGGTGATCACTTGACGATAGAAAATGGTCATACAAGTGTAATATTTAATTTCTTGTAATTCGTTTCAGGTTTAGGGAACATAACCCATTACAATTTAGGTAGAATCATATTGGCCGACTGAAAAGCATTTAAAAATTATTTACTAACACAACACTGCAAATTGGCTTCCAACACGATATCGAAAGCTGTTACAAAGTGAAAGAAGAAATGAAGAATCTGATAAGACTCTTTTCGTAACATTTGAATGATTGAGCGGGATGAGGCGGGCTAGCACGAGTCACTCAGTCACCGCCAATTCATAAGCAGTATCCCGACTTCAAAAATTAAAAATAAATTCATATCATATCATATCATATATCATAGCAAATCAAATCATATCATATCATATGTTGTTGTTTGAGTCTTCAGTCTTTTGGCTGGTTTGATGCAGCTCTCCATGCCTCCCTGTCCTGAGCTAATCGTTTCATCTCTACATAGCTACCACACCCTACATCGGAGGCAATCTGTTAAACATATTCTAACCTTGGTCTACCCCTACAGTTTTTGTCCTCGAGCCTTCCTTCCATAACTAAGCTTGCTATTCCTGGGTGTCTTAGTATGTGTCCTACCAACCTATCTCTTCTCTTCATTAGCAGTCGCCAGAAACATCTCTCCTCTCCCACTCGTCTTAATACCTCTTTGTTTGTAACCCTATCTACCCATCTGATCTTCATCATTCTCCTGTAACACCACATTTCAAATGCTTCAATTCTCCTCTTTTCTGCTGCACCAATAGTCCAAGTTTCACTTCCATAGAGCGCCACGCTCCAGACAAAGGCTTTCAAAAATGACTTCCTAATACCTAAATCTATATTCGATGTCAGCAGATTCCTTTTTTGTAGAAATGCTTTCTTTGCCTGAGCCAACCGACTTTTAATATCCTCTTTGCTTCGTCCATCACTGGTTATTCTGCTTCCTAAGTAACAGAAGTCTACTACTTCCTTCAGCTTTTCACCTGCCAATTTGATCTCCATAGAGGTTTCTGATTTATTTCGGCTGCATTCCAGTATTTTTGTTTTTCATTTATTTATTTTCATCATGAATTCTTTCCGTAAGACGGAGTCCATACCATTCAAAAACTCATTCAAATCCTCAGGCTTGTCGGCCAAGATGACGATGTGATCAGCAAATCTCAGAGTTGAAATTAATTCTCCTTGAATCTTCACTCCCACTTTAATTTTTTCTCTAATTTCCTTCATTGCTTGTTCAATGTAAAGATTGAAAAGTATGGGTGATAAGTTGCAGCCTTGCCTTACACCTTTCTGAATACCAGCTTCTCTCTCATGTCCTTCAACTCAAATGACTGCTGTCTGATTTCTGTACAGATTGTATATCACCCTCCTATTCCTGTACTTTATTCCAATTGATTTCAAAATGTCAAACAATTTAATCCAATCAACGTTATCAAAAGCCTTTTCTAAGTCTACAAAAGCCATGAACGTTCTCTTATCTTTCCTTATTCTACCTTCTAAAATCAGCCTAAGACTTAGTACAGCTTCCCTTGTTCCTACATTTCTCCTGAAACCAAACTGGTGTTATCCCAACTCCGTTTCTATCTGGCTTTCAATCCTCTTGTAAATTATTCTAGACAGGATCTTTGAAGCATGAGTAATCAAGCTGATTGTACGGTAATCTTCACATCTGTCAGCTCCCACTTTCTTTGGTATAGGGATGATTACATTCTTCTTGAAATCAGGGGGTACCTCACCTGTCTCATAAATCCTACACACCAAGTGAAATAACCTGATCAGACCTTCATCTCCTATGCAGCGTAGCAACTCAATCGGTATATCATCTATGCCTGGTGCTTTGTTCCTGCTTAAGTCTTCCAAAGCTCTATCAAATTCTGATCCCAATATTAAATCTCCTTTCGCATCCTCATCAATTTCCTCCTCCCTTTCCATTACATGATTCTCAATCTCCTTTCCCTTATACAAACTCTCTATGTAAGCTTTCCATCTCTCAACCTTTTCTTCCCTACCTGTTAGAGGCTTTCCATTTGTGTCCTTAATATTACAACACTTAGTCTTCTTTTCCCCAAAAGTATTCTTAATCCTTCGATAAGCTGTGTCTACTTTTCCTAATTTCAGACAATTTTCTATACCTGCACATTTCTCTTTCAACCATTCTTCTTTCGCTTCCTTGCACTTCTTGTTAACCTCATTTCTCAGTCGTCTGTATTCTGCTTTCCCTTTTTCATCTCTTAGATTCTTGTGTTTCCGCCTTTCATCCATCAATTCCAGTATATCCTGAGTGATCCACGGTTTTCTACCTATTCTTTCTTTCCTACCAATGTTTTCTTCTGCGGATTTTGTTATTTCATTCTTCAAAAGTGCCCATTCGTCTGCAATTGAAGTTTGTTTAGGGTTTTTCATTAGTCCTTCCTTTATACTCTTCTTGATTCTTTCGTTTACATCCTTCACTTTCAGTCTGTCTATTGCCCACCTTTTTGGCTTTTGACTTTTCTTCAGTTTCTTCAACTTTAATCTGCATTTCATTACAACCAGATTGTGATCAGAGTTTATGTCAGCACCAGGATATGTTTTACAATCCAAAATCTGGTTTCGAAACCTCTGCTTGACCATAATGAAGTCGATTTGGTAACGCCCTGTATCTCCTGGTCTCATCCATGTGTATATTCTTCTATTGTGGTTATTGAATAAGGTGTTAGCTATGACCAATTCATGCTCGGTGCAGTATTCTACCAGCCTGCTTCCTCGATCATTCCTTTCACCTAATCCGAAATCTCCTACTATCTTCCCTTCTCTCCCTTTTCCTACCACAGCATTCCAATCTCCCATTACTATAACATTTTCATCACCCTTGATATACCTCAGAATTTCGTCTATTTCTTCGTAGACCTTTTCAACATCCTCATCATCAGCTTGACTGGTAGGCATATAGACTTGTACCACTGTAGTGCAGGTAGGTTTTGTATTGATTTTTGCTACAATAATCCGTTCACTATATTGCTCATAATATTCCACCCGCTGTCCAAGTTTCCTACTCAATATGAGGCCAACCCCTGTTTGGCCATTGTTTGATTTATCATAGCAAATCAAATCTTATCATATCATATCATATCATATCATATCATATCATATATCATAGCAAATCAAATCATATCATATCATATATCATAGCAAACCAAATCTTATAATATCATCTCATCTCATATATCATACCGAATCAAAGCAAAGCAAAGCAAAGCAAAGCAAAGCAAAGCAAAGCAAAGCAAAACAAAATTAAAAAACAAACAGAACAGAATAAAACAAAACAGAATAATAGAGAACAGAACAGAATGGAACGGAATAGAACGGAACGGAACAAGAAACAGGAACAAGAACCAGAAACATGGAACAGGAACAAGAACCAGGAACAAGAAACAGGAACAAGAATCAGGAACAGGAACAAGAACCAGAAACAGGAATAAGAAACAAGGAACAAGAACCAGAAACAGGACAAGAAACAGGAACAAGAACCAGAAACAGGAATAAGAAACAAGGAACAAGAACTAGAAACAGGACAAGAAACAGGAACAAGAACCAGAAACAAGAATAAGAAACAAGGAACAAGAACCAGAAACGGACCAAGAACAAATCATTCTTTCTTTCCTTCCATGCTACAAACTATGCCAGTGTATGGCGTTTCCTACAACAACAAAAACCCAACGATAGTGAGCCAGACATAAGCCTGGCCTGCATGTATCCTAAGTCTCATGCAGTTTAGGGAGTTCACATTCATGATAATTTCCTAAATGTTGGCATACAGCTAAATATCCAAACATAAGAATTCCCCAAACCCCTTTTATAGGTCACGTCCATGGATTTTGGGACACTGTGTTTACCCTATCTCTCCTCCCACATTTGAAACAGGACTTGAGTAGAAACATGTATATTCAGCCATGAAAGTGCAGTTTGGAAGACTCTTGATTCCCATTATTCTGGATAAGGAGGTGCCTCTGCAAGATAGGAATGAAGACAAAATTTAAATGAACTCCTTTTTTCCAGGATGAAGGTGTGTGTCTGATCCGAGGTTTGTCTCCGGGGATCTGTGATGTGTGTGCGCTGCCGGGTCGCCTCCATTCATCTTCAATCACCACTGTGAAGGGAGAGAAGAATGGCTCGTGTGGGTGCGGTAGCCGACCGGATGGGGTGGGCGGAGCTCAGCAGATTGTAATGGGAATACACTAATCGAGCTCGGGACCTCCAGTATATGACCTGTACCTTCTCCCCTCTCTGAGCTGTCTCTCTGCAATTATGGAGCCATCCCATTCTCCTCCACGAGTCTTTTCAAGCCACCGCGCCACGTGTTTCTCCAGACAAGAACAAACTAGGATATTAAAGTGACAAGGTTTACCGTCAGACACTTTCAAACTTTTCATTACAACCCTACATTCCCTGCCCGTATGTAGAACAAATGACTCTCGCTATTAGTCTCATGTTACAAACGCAATAAAGCATCGGGATACCCAATCGTTTCATGATATTGATACCATTGTTCCGGACTTGAAAATACGATAGACTGAAACTGAGCTATCTGAGAAGCATGATAACTAAGTGGATTTCTTGTTGGCTATTCACCAGGGTAACCAAGGTACGCATGTTTGAACCCAGGCGGCTACTGTGAGTTTTTTAACCTAAATAAATGAGCTGTAGAGATACATCTGAGCTTTAATCTTGACCAAAATATAAGTCGTGGAGGGGTCTTATTTCAATTCCTGAGGGTATTAATCACTTTCAAGCTGGCCCCGTGGCGTTGGTATAGTGCATCTGCCTGTCACCCGGAGGCACCAGGTTCGATTCCCGGCTCCGTCAGGTAGTCTATTTTAGAAACTCACGTGAGGGCTGGAACGGGGTGCACTCAGCCTCGTGAGGAAACTAATTGAGTAATTGTCTGACAGTGAGGGAGCGCTCCTGTCACGGAGACCAAGATTAACGATCAAGGGTACCCGACGCGCTGACCACGCGTCACCCCATAATCTGCAGGCCAAATGGCTGGGCAGCGGTCGCTTGGTTGGCCTCGGTCCTTTAATGGGCTGTAATGCCATGGGGGGTTAATCACTTTCTACTTATTCTTTAGTAAAGAGGGCTTCGTTGGTGTAAATGCCCAAGATCGCGGGTTCAAACCCAGCCGAAGTCGTCGGATTTTTTAACAGGGTTAAGAAATCGCTCAGTATGCCTTCCTTCGGGAGGAAGTAAAGCCGGCGGGCCCATATTATAGATTTAAGGCATGTAAAAGAACCTTCCACTAACTACACGGTCTTGTGTGAAGCTAAAATTGGTAGGCTAGTTTTGATTAACACTTTATTAGCTCCAACGTTCGCCACCAGGTGAAAGTTGCGATGGCATCTTGTAGTAGCCAAGTTCACAGCTAGGTGTCATTGACGGTAGAATTTTGTAGCAAAAGTAGGATCTACTTGACGTTGATCTTCTGCAGTCCTTACCTGAATTACAGATAACACACACTAATACAGTTAACACATTTAACACTGGTTTATCAGACAGTTTCTACACACACCCAAAGTACACGGGGCTTGCCACGGTGGGTGAGTGGTTATCGTGTCGGACTACCAACCCCAAGCTTGCAGGTTCGCTCCTGGCTGAGGTAAGTGATTTTTGAAAGGCGGCAAAAATACGACACGCATGTCATACGATGTTGGCATGTTAAAGAACCCATTTGAATTCATTAGGCAGTGTTCATAATGGCAAAATAAATCTCGGGATTTTCTGCCAACACAAAGTTCCTCATTTCTCTACTAGAAAGCGCTATTGTGTCAAGGAGCTTAAATATCTAACCTCCTTGACTTTCATAGTGCTTCAAGGAACAAAAAAATTCGACATACAAGCTGCCCTCCGGGTATCAAATAACAAAGCTTGCACCCGGCATCCGAGGCCATACGATATTATTATATGACCGCGTTGTCGCAGCCCCTAAACTGAGGAACCAACCAACCATTCTTTAGTAATACCTCAGCCTCGTGGGGAAGAACTGAGATTATGAGAACTTGTTTCCCATCTTGGCTGTCCCAGAATTGGTTTTCCGTGTATTTCTAGGTGAATGCTGAGATGGTACTTAAATGAATGACACGGTTGCTTCCCACCCAAATCCTAGCCAAAGTTACAATTGCACACTCTAGTACAGTAATCACAATGACACAGGTTATCATATAGATATCATGTAACACCGGTTACATGACCACGATGACGCAAATACATGAATGAATCAACAACAAGTTTTGTAATAAGTTATTCGTCCCTTGTTGAATGCTGCATTGTTTTAGTTGTCTGTTGGCACAGGCTAGACCAAAATGTGGCATTACACTGGTCTCTCAGTTTATTATATGGAAGCTACTGAGGTATGAGTGCTAAGAAGTAATGGTGGTTGGGGTACATTCAGTGCATCTTGTGAAAAGTGCTACCCATGGTCAATGGATTATCAGTGGCTCAGTGAGGAAAGCAACGGCAAACTAACTCATTTGTCAGCTTGTCCGATACTGTATGCCTCAGTTTATACCAACTTGTATTTTTTGCCTACTTTCGATTTTTGCAAAATATGAAAGCAGACTTATTAGATCTAAACGTGCCAAATGCTGTCAGTCTGTCTGTGTATGAGTGTGTGTGTGAGTGTGTATATCTGTCCCCCTGTGATGTTTGTTGAAGAGAATGAATATTCCTCGTACTTTCTAATCTCGCTTGCATGTAAATATCGTCTGTCTTTTGTCAAATGTATATTCCTTGACCTTGTGTTCTTTGCCTTTTGTATGTACTCTGTATCCTGTGTCTCAGTGTCTTGTTCAATACAGTCTATGTCAACATGTGTTCGTGTATTTTAATCCGTTCATCCCGTGTTTAACTGATAAAATAGAAACCCATGCATAGCTCAAGTAGTTTCAATAGGTTATGGACCCAGACATAATGGTGTTCTGTGATCATTTTCATCAGCGAACTTTAAAATGAGAAGGCAAAATGAGTGAACATGATTCTAGTCCTTGTGTATGTATGTATGTATTCTTTATTGTCAGACAGATAGAATCCACTAGTGACAATATAATAATTAACAATAACATGTACAAGTATAAACAAAACAATAACAGCAAACAAGAACAAAAAATAGAAATACACTAGTCTATTATAAATCAACAACCACAACCATACAGACACGCACTCAAACATCCGATCTCAAGCATTCATTCATACAATCCCTATGTACAAGAAACATTGAAATAATTACAGAAAAAACAAAACTATCTACAGTAAACGGAAAAAGGCAAAAACATAAAATGAAAGATAGAAGAAAAAATCGAAAACTGGGAAAAAAGTAATATAAGAGTGACATTCTAAAAAAAAAAAAAAAAAAAAAAAAAAAAATTACTTCAGTCGCTCGTACATTCAATCAACCATTCATTCAACATGTTCAATCAATCAATCAATAAACGCAAATAGAAAAAAACACAAAATGCACACACTATTTTACAACCCACTCGAGATGTTTCTCATAACAGTTGATAGAGAGTCGAAGTGAATATCAGTAGCACTTTTACTCTCCATCAAGCTGTATGTTGACTGCAACCGGATCAGACATTAATTTTTATGTACATTAATTCTCGATCTGCCTCCATCGAACGTGTGCTTCCGTCTGGTGGTTCTCTGAGGGACGTGAAAACCCAAGTCAGCTAGCAACTGATTCGAGTCAATTCCACCATTTACCAGTTTCCACAGGAATCTCACGTCTCCCACTGTGCGCCGACTGCTCAGTGGAGGAAGACCGTACACGTTGCAATAACTCACATACTCAGCTCTATGGTACGATCGTCCACCCCTGTAACAGAGCCATTTGACAAATCTCTTTTGCACACGTTCGATGGCGTCAATTTTATTACTGTGAAAAGGATTCCAGATCACACTACAGTACTCCAATTTAGGCCGAATGAGTGACTTAAATAATTTCGATAGAGTTATGTCCGAAAAATAATTTAAACAATTTCTTTTTAAAAATCCCTGGATCCGGAAACTTTCACGACATATTTTTGAAATATGTTCATCGAACGAGAAATTATTTGTGATTGTCACCCCTAAATCCTTAACGGTTGACACTCTACCTAGCGTTTCATTATTAATACAATAATTAAACCTGGGTAGGAGGTTACGTTTCAATGAAACTGACAAAACTTTACACTTTTCAGTATTCAGTTTCAGTTTCCATGTTTCACACCATTCACTGAGTTGGTGTAGGTCTTCTTGCAACAACTCACAGTCATTTATAGTACTGATGGGCATATACAGTTTAAGGTCGTCAGCGTACATCAGGCACCTAGAATTATGTATTATACGAGGGATATCATTCACAAAAAGTATAAAGAGCAGAGGGCCCTATACAGAACCCTGAGGGACACCGGAAGTAACGTTTACAGATTTAGACTTATTATTAATAATTATAACAGATTGGGTTCTATTTGAGAGGTAACTTTTGAAGAAACGTAAAAGATTACCAGTTATACCAAAATTTGAAATTTTATGAAGCAGTAGGTTGTGATGTACGCTGTCGAAAGCCCTAGAGAAATCAGTATAGATAACATCAGCACTACCACGGTTATTCATAAAGGTGGATACATCATGAGTGAAGACTGCTAGGTTGGTAGCAGTGGATCGCCTAGGAAGGAAGCCGTGCTGAAATTCAGTGATGAATGGTGACACGTGGGCGTACACTTCGTCCCGAACAATTGATTCAAAGACTCGTGCGAAAATAGACATTAGTGATACTGGTCTGTAATTAACTACTTTCTGCTTATGGGTTTCCGAAATTGAGTGGTCGGGAGAATTATTCGAACTGGTCTTTTGGGATGTCAAATAATCTCAAAAAGCATGGATTGTGGGCCAGTGTCCGAGGCACAGATGTGTCGGAGGGACATGATCGGCGTGACGAGATAGCGCTGGCGGATTATGTCTCATGGTGGCTGTTCACAATTATCCCCATGTTCGAGACTGTGCAAAAGCTAAGGATGCCGGGCTTGCCCTTGAAAAGGCTTTTGAAGATAAAGGAAAGTGGAGGTATATCACGCTGATGTGAAATCTGTGCTCGCTCAAGTTATCAGATGTCGATTCCATGGACAAGTATATTGGTGAGGATATGTCAGTTACACACAAGATAGCAGCTGTTGATGAGCCTATCGCTGATAAGTTTGTTGCTGCTATGATACTTCGAGGTCTTCCTGATGAATACGATAACTTTGGACGAAAGCTTTCGCCGAAGTCATGGTGAGAAGTCAGCTGATGGGGCAGCCCTGTACAGCAACACCAAGAAGGAAGTCAGATATGTCAAGAAACCAAAGAGCTCTAGTGAAAAAGCAGTTGACAAAAGTCGTTGTAAGTGTTGGATTTGTGGTGAAAAGTGTCACGGAAGAGATACTTGTCCACAGAAGACAAAAGTTCAAAGTGCACCGAAGTGTCCAAAATCCAATAAAAGTCTGTTTTGTGCTTTAACTGCTCGTGTACCAAAGAACTGTTTCGTCATTGATTCAGGTTGTAGTGCTCACATGTCTCCTAATGTTAAACTCATGTCAAATTATAAATGCAATGATGATCCTGATATAAGCATTGTAATTGGTAATAATGATAAGTTGTCTGTACAAGGAGTTTGTGACATTGCACTGAATGTAAGCGACAGTATTAATAATCTGTCAGACGTTATGCATGTTCCAGGATTGAGTTTTAACTTAATGTCGGTAAGTCAGATGATTACAAGGGGTGCTGTTGTTGTGTTTAACAAAAATGGATGCGAAATCTTAGATTAAGAGAATTGCTCAGTGAATAGTAGCGTGCTAGCTACTGGTTCAGTTTTGAATGGTCTGTATTATCTGAATGTTAACCAAGATATGTCTGCCCTTGTTGGTTATGTTTCTGATTACAATTTGTGGCATCAGCGGTTGGGCCACGTTGGGCAACAGAAGTTACAGGTCTTAAGTCAAATGTCTGATATTGTTAAATTTAAGGAAATACCAAAGAAATTGTGTGAACCATGTGCTCTCGGGAAGCAGCAAAGGCAGTCATTTCCACAAGTAAGTCACTCGAGGAGTGAAAGTCTTTTGGACTTGGTGCACTCTGATTTGTGTGGGCCGCTCCCTGAGACCTGGAATGGTATTAAATGTATGATGACAATAATTGACGATTTTTCCAGGAAGATTTTTGTTTATTTTTTGAAACAAAAATCTGAAGCCAAGGAGAAAGTCAAGGATTTTGTAGCATATTGTGAAACTCAGAAAGGTAAGACACCAAAGATTTTTAGATCTGACAATGGTAAGGAATTTGTCAATTCTGACCTGAACAAATATTTCAAGGAAAAAGGGATTGTGCAACAGAAATCTGTAAGGTATACAGCTGAACAAAATGGCGTAGCTGAACGTCACAATCGTACCATTGTGGTAAGGGTTAGATGCATGTTGTTTACAGCAGGATGTTCTGAAAAACTGTGGGCAGAAGCAGCCAATACGGCAGTGTATATTTTGAACAGGAGTCCTCATAGTAAAGTTGATAATGCCATACCAGAGGAAATGTGGACTGGTAAAGCTTTAAGTCATGAGAATATGAAAATATTCTGTTGCGATGCTTATGCCCATGTTCCAAAACAGGTGCGTACTGGCAAATTGGAACTCAGAAGCAAATGTTTTGTGTTTGTTGGGTATGATGAGGAAAAGGAAGGTTACCGTCTGTTTGATCCCAGTAACCTAAAGACATATTTGTAGAGCACAGTGTTAAATTTGTAGATGATAAATTCACCAGATGTGCTGAGAAAAATGTTGAAATGAGCAATGTAATGTATTGTCCGTTGCATGACATTGTAAATGACGATGAAAACAGAACTGGACAGGATAATAACCTGCCAATCGATGAAGTTTCAGGTGCTGGTCAGGTTAGTGACAACATTGAAGTTCCAGGTATTGCTCAGGTTAATGAAGACATTGTTGTAATTCATGATGATGAAAATTATGAGATTGACCAGTTTGGTGTTCCAGAAAATGCAGGTTGAAGGTACCCTTTAAGGGAGAGACGCCCAAAACAATTTCCTGATTATGAGGTCTATTTTGCTGAAAGTGGTGGTTATGTGGAACCAACCACTGTGTCTGTAGCACTTAACGGTAAGGATGGCATGCAATGGAAAAAGGCGATGGAGGAAGAACTGAAGTCATTTCATGATAATGATGTATGAGAAACCTGATGGAACAAATATTGTAAGATGCAAATGGGTGTTTAAAGTGAAACGTAATACTGAAGGTAATGTGTCTAAATTTAAAGCACGCATAGTGGCTAAAGGTTGTTCTCAACGGTATGCAGTTGATTATCTGGAAACTTTTGCACCTGTAGTGCGGTATAGTACATTGAGATTATATTTTGCTCTTGCTGTAAATATGGATCTGGAAGTTCATCACCTTGATGTTTCAACAGCTTTTTTGAATGGCATTCTTAAAAATGATATTTATATGTACCCCCCAGAAGGCTATGAGTGTGACAGTTCTAAGGTTTGTAAGCTTCGAAAAGCTGTTTATGGCTTGAAGCAAGCATCTCACACTTGGTATGAGAGGGTTCATGAAATTCTTACTGAAATTTGTTATAAGAAGTCTCTGTATGAACCATGTGTATATTACTGCAAAGATTAATCATCTTTTGTTGCTATTGCCCTCTATGTTGATGATTATTTTGTATTTTTTAATGATCATGTCCAAGTGGAGAAACTGAAGTATGTGTTGCATTCTCATTTTAAGATCAAAGATTTGGGACAAGTCTCTGAATGTCGGGGGATGTGAGTTCAAAGAAGCAAAGATTGTATTAGATTGGATCAGAAGTGTTATCTGTTAGATTTGTCAGATAGGTTTAACATGTCAGATTGTACTCATGTGAAAACTCCAAGGAAACAGGTTTGTTGTTGGAGAAATCCACATCCTGTGACATATCCTATCCCTACCAACAGGCTATTGGAGCTTTGTTATACCTTTCCATTTGCACCAGTGTAGATAGTGCATATGTAACTAATTATTTGAGTCAGTTCAATAATTGCTATGGTAAGGAACAATGGACATGTGTCCAGAGATAGTTCAGATACTTGAAGGGTACGGTGGATGTTGGTATCTTGTATTTTAAAAAATCAGAATGTGATGTCAAGGGTTTTGTTGATGCTTCTTTTGGAAATAATTTAACTGACAGGAAATCTGTGAGTGGTTATGTATTTAAATATGCAGAAGGCCCAATAAGTTGGGAAAGTAAGAAACAGCCAGTTGTGGCACTGTCTAGCACTGAAGCAGAATACATAGGTCTGACTTTAGCATGTAAAGAAGCTCGGTTCCTTAGAGGGTTCTTCTTTGAGTTGTGTAAGAGAGGAGGTCCAATACAGTTGTGTAATGATAGTCAGAGTGCTCAGAGGTTGGCTGAGAATGAAGCTTTTCATCAGAGAACAAAACACATAGATGTGCACTATAATTTCATTAGGGACATCTTAAAGAAATGCAAAGTAAAGTTGTACTATATGCCTACTGCTGAAATGATTGCTGATATATTGACAAAAGGTCTGCCAATTCATGTTCATGTGAAATGTGTTACTGGCATTGGTTTGTCCTAAGTGCAGCATAATGCAGCATTCAGGGGCGGTTCGACCTTGTACATCTAGGGGGTGGGGGGAGTTGATAATTTAAACAAGATGTTCAGTAAAGAACATATAGCCTACTTTCTCCTAAATGTATGAGTATAGTTATAATTCGTTGTTATTATCAAAGAGTATAATAGAACTATTCTTTGTTGAAGCCCTTAGAAACGATTTACCTCTACCAAACGCCACAACCTAGATAAAAACTGCTACCATCATTGAAGAAAGAAAGATAAGAAGTATATCAAGAATGTTATGGATCTGGAGACATAATCGACCGGACTGGCGGCGTGGCTCAGCGGTAACGTTCTCGCTTGCTGGGCCCTAGGTTGCAGGTTCGTATCCTGGCGCAGTCAGCTGGCATTTGAGGGTGCACAAATGCGAGGGAGCCGTGTCAGTACATTTACTGGCACGTTAAAGATCCCCTTCGGGCCAAAATTCCGGCACCCCGGTGTCTCTAAAATCAGCAGTAGTTAAAAGGGATGTAAAACCAATAACATTATTATTATTATTATTATTACGACCTGCCGTGGGCAACATCCAACTTTGAGTTGAGGCATGTCTTTACACGTCTGGTTGTGCATGGCTTTCACAACCCTAATTGAATTAACAAATCTTTCCATGACCCTACAGAGACGTGTGTATACAAACTATGTGGATATTTTCGATAATATAATCCTAACAGAGCGAGTGCATTCTAGCGGCCAGAAGAAGAAACTTTTCAATAAAATCTGGAAGTTACCTTTTTGGCAGCTAGATGTCTCGAATAAATCTGCTGGCGAATTATGTTTTAATTAAATATATATTTTACACCATAATGTGCACAATATAACGCTTAATAACATTTTCAAGTAACGCAAAATAGGCTGTTACAAACCCTTTAAAATAAAATAAAAATGTATCGTAGTATCATCTTGTCATTCTTCAAATTCGATGCGCATAGAATGATAATGGTATAGTAATCAATGGATCCCCACGTAGACTAGTCGTGACATCTATTGGTGAAATATCGAACAATATAATCCTAACAGAGCGAGTGCATTCTAGCGGCCAGAAGAAGAAACTTTTCAATAAAATCTGGAAGTTACCTTTTTGACAGCTAGATGTCCCGAGTAAATCTGCTGGCGAATTATGTTTTAATTAAATATATATTTTACACCATAATGTGCACAATATAACGCTTAATTTTAAAACATCTGAGTCATTACAAAACAATAAACATATAACATTTCAAGCAAAAAAACTAGCTCTGATCGGGTTTGAACCATAGGCATTTGAGCGATAGGCTAACGCTCTACCACTGAGCTAATTGTGTCAACGAATATCGTTCTATTTAAAATGACTTACATAGAACTTGTTAGCAAATAATGATTTATACTAAACGATTTCATCACTGGAGTATATTATTTATATATAAAGCATTTCATACAAAGTTTATTTATTTTTTATCAGTACGCTATATTGCATGCAATACTCAAATTAGTGAAATATAAGTCCGGCACAAGATATCCGCTGCCATCTTGTCTTATTACTGAATCAGTTCAGCTTTTTAAAATCACGTCTGCACTATAGTAATACAAAATAAACTTTTAATTTCGAACGTGCCTCTTCCTTTAGAACAGTTCAAACGATTCTCGGCTCGATAATCGGAACTGGTGGGTCCCATGATATGGATTATAAAGTTTGCATAATTCGCACGGCCGCCATCCTGAAATGGTATGGCGGACGACCTTGTAATTTGGTCACAAGACGCATCCTATACGAAGGTATGTTGTTACCAAATTTGGTAGAGATTGGATGATTTGGTTAGTCGTTATTTGATTTTACGTTTTGAACGTTTGAGTGGCCGCCATTCAGTTTTAGTAAAGATGGCGGCGATATAAAACATGACACTGAGGTGTCCTTTGCTAGTGCTACCTTTGTACCAAATTTCGTTCAATTTGCATTCACCGTGTTCGAATTGATAGGGGGGGACAGACATTCAGAGTACACACACTCACACACACACAGACACACACACACACAGACTCACACACACACATACACACACACACACAGATTGCGAGATTGTCTTGCACGCTTATAGTAAATACATCCACATCCTTTCTGTAGAATGTAAGAAAAGAAATTTCTGCTGTCGTTTCATCATTCACGTCGTACTTCTTTGCAATTCGCCGGATCCTGGGGTGCTTTAAGAAGTCTTCCTCCTCATTTACAGTACTAGCATACTTTTCGCAAATGACGATGCGTTCATCTTGTCGTCGTCGTTGATATCTTCAAAAGACTTCAAAGCGCTCTGAATCAGCTGCATCGCGTCTAATACATTCAGCTCCTCCGCTTCTAAAAGCTCGGTTTTGTTCTTAATTTTAAACATGATGTTTTTGGTAAAGTACATGCCGCAGATAAAATCAAAGTAGAAGCTTTCTGTGCAAGCTTGACGAAAAAGTTCGGGTTTTACTGTCAAATTCAGAATCGAATGAGGTTTGTATTGTTTCCAATGCTGTGACTATCTCTTCATAAGACTTAGAAACAGCTCTCATCGATTCGGCGCGTGCAGTTCACCTTGTTTTTGATAAATTCTTAAGTTGAAGTGAATTTTCAATTTTATCCATCTCTTTCTGCAAGCTTAAATGTTGTTTCGTGCTACCCGAAAAAATAACGTACAATGCTTCAAGAGTGTCAAAAAACTCTCGGATAAGTTCGCTAGAATTACAAGCTGTCTCTACGAAAATGTTTAACCTGTGAGCTTGGCATGGAACTACGGAACATATATTTTGCAATTCTCTGATAGCTTTTTCTGAGTGCCGTTGTATATGCCAGACATGTTACTAGCAAAGTCGTACTATTGAAACGCTAGTTTATCCAGTGGAAGTAAAAGTTCTTCTGAGTTTAAAATTAAAAATATTTTTTCAGCCAACTCCTCTCCAGTCTTATTTTTGTTAAAACAGCGTCTATTTTTAAAAGACGCTCCACAGGAACGAGCTCTTCATCTTTTTCGACGGCGTATCGGATATTTAACGCGAGGAGGTCTTTATGTGACATATCGGGAGTAGTATCTGCTATAACGGAGAACATACCGGCGTTCTTGATCTCTTCTACAATTATTTCACGAGTTTTCCCTCCAAGAAGACAGATGAATTCATTTTGAGAGTCCTTGCTCTTATACGTAACCTTGTGCTGCAGCGTATTCACTTCTTCCAACCACCTATTCATGACCGGACTATACCGTGAAAGTACCTTCACAATTTGCGTGAAGTTTCCATTATCTTGAGTGATTCCATCCTCGTGACCTCGGAAAGCCAAACCTTGCCGACAACGGGTTCTTGCAGTGTTAATAAGTATCTGGATAACTTTTTTGTGGAACTCCTTTTCTTGTTCTTCCTCAATTCTGATCGTCCGTAAATGTTTATCAAGGAGAGTGTCTACGTGGCCTTTTCCATTGACGAAGTGACACAAATCTGCCATAGCTGCTTGATGAGCTTCTGAAGTGAAGTGTTCTTGTTAGCGATGAGCAACGGTGGTCAATGGTTCAACGGTAGATGATGGCTAACGATGGCCGATGACTCAACGGTGGTAAATGGCGGAACGGTGGACGATGGCTCAACGGTAGGCGATGGCTCAACGGTAAACGATGGCTCAACGGTAGATTTTGATATTAATTGTACCTTAGCTACCCGATGGACATTAAGTTCAACCCTTTGAAGACGTAGAGCGTCGCAGGGGTGCTTTTCCGGATATTCGTTCCATCGACAAAGTTACTTAGATTTGTCTCCTCCACCCCACCCCGGTGTTCTTGTCACTGGGTTTTTAAACACTCTATAAGTTTTATTTAAATAAAAATGATGGTTTAAGAGAACAACTCCCCCCCACAAAGGTAGACTTTTATGGATGTATCGGGCATTTTTTCTTGATAACACCATTAAACATAAACATGGCTGAAAAAATGCAAGTATTTATTATATTATTATTACGTACGTTTCATGGGTACGCGATGCTCCGTGAAAATGTTCCGTGCCGGCGAAAACTCACCTCCCACTGCTACTGTATTTGCACCTAGTTATCACTGTAAAAGTTGCTGGCTCAGGAACGACTGCTTTCGCTCATTCCCAGTGACCACTGCACTGATCATAGTGAGCACACCACCCCGTGAGGAACCTAGGAACCATAAACCTGTCAATTTTGTCACAATAGCGCGGTTATGTGAGGACGCGCCGAGACAAGCGGTAGCAGATCATAACATTCCTCCGACAACATCACAATGAGTTGGCTTGACCTGAAGTTATCAATGCGCTCACCAACACCTTTTGTCTAGCTACATGGCACAGATGCTGGGCTCACTTCGCTGTGAAACTGAGTCGCTCTGTATAATAAACGCGGGATATTACTCAACCCAGGAACGTGCCGATGAGTTCATCCCTTGTCCTTGGTCCCATATTGCTCATCTGTCATTCTTTCTTCAGTTTCCATACACAGAAACGAAATGGCAAGTGGCAGCCGGTGCACCGAGGTCAGGAAGTGAAACTTTTAAAATGGCTGCACGAAATTATTGCTGCGTCCGATTGTGTCGACTGTCGGTAAAAATGCCGACTGTCAGTATAATATTTTTTAAAATAAGAAATAGGACCAAATCGTATATGGCCATGCCCCGTTTTGCTTTTTTAAATGCTGTTTTGGGAAATGTTATGACTTCTTCAGGATTTGCCGACTGATGCCGTATTTGCCGACTGAGAAAATACCTGAGGGGGATGAGGCACCCCCCAATCCCCCCCCACTCGAACCGCCCCTGGCAGCATTGCTCGATTAAGGAAGAGTGTTGCAGAAAATGAATATTTGTCGTACTTTCTAATCTCGCTCGCATGTAAATTTCGTTTGTCTTTTGTCAAATGTATATTCCTTGACCTTATGTTCTTTGCCTTTTGTATGTACTCTGTATCCTGTGTCTCAGTGTCTTATTCAATACAGTCTATGTCAACATGTGTTCGTGTATTTTAATCCGTTCATCCCGTGTTTAACTGATAAAATAGAAACCCATGCATAGCTCAAGTAGTTTCAATAATATTCAAACATGACGAAACCAAATCGAACCAACTTTGGTACAGAGGTAGCACTGGCAAAGTACAACTCAGTGTCATGTTGTATATCGTCACCATCATAACGAAAAATAAATGGCGCCCACCAAAATTTTCTAAGCTTAAATCAAATTACGACTAACCTAATCATCTGATCATTACGAAATTTTGCATCAATATACCTTAATGTGGGAAGCGTATTTTCGCCACACTACAAAGTCATAAATCAAATAGTTTCAAGGTGGTGGATGCACGATTCATGCAATTGTTATAGCCTAAGCGAAACTTACGGTTCCACTAGGCCCTGCCTAACTAAATCCACTTATCGTACAGTGGGTGGTTTAAAATGTTATCAAGGAGGTGATCTGAAGGATATCAACATTTTTAAAATAGAATATTACTCCGCAGTAGTGACTGTTAGTTCGGGATGACCGTGCCGTATCGTGCTGGGCCGTGCCGCCCCGTTGGGTCAAAATGGACGATATTGCTTGCTTAGTCCATATTTCAGTAGATTGATATCCTTTTAGGAATGTAATGAACAATATAATACAAATTTAGTATCAAATGGTTTATAAGAACGGCAGAAAAAGCTAATGAAATCGTTCTTCCCAAGACAAAATATGGAAATATGGTATACAGTTATTACACCAGTTGTTAACGCATTACAAGTGTTGGCCATGTTTAGCAGCGGGATAGCTTCTTTAACTTTCAACCTCGAGGTTCGTGGATCGAATCCAAGCGAGTTCAAATGTTTTTATTTTATTTTTTGTGATTATTGATTTATAACTACTCACACGTTATAATGTTAAGCATATGTAGTGTAGTGTGTATTTGGGATCGAAAATATTATATATACTCGTACACCACATGTTTCAAAACTGGACTACAGTGATTATAATTCGTTGTCCTTGATTCGCGGTTCAAGCTGTTGTTGTTGTTGTTGGTGATTATTTAGGGGCTTTGCGGCATCATGGTCATGTAGCCTCGTGTACTTGGGTGTGTATAGAAGTTGTCCGATGAACTGTGTCACTGTGAAGTCTGTACAAGTGTGTGTACTTTTATACGAGGAAGATTTGGGTAGTAAGCTGTTGTTGTTGTTTCAATTGAGGGGAAAGGACATCATGGTCATTTAGCCCTGTGTTCTTGGATGAGTGTTGAATTTTGTCTGATAACCTGTGTTATTGTGATGGCTGTATTAGTGTGTGTATTTGTAATTCAGGTGAGGATTCAATCAATCAACGTTTAATATAGCACGTAGGCTAATACCGGGTGAGTTAGCCGTGGTCGTTATGGCGTGGCTGCAGGCAGTTGCTCACATCCGGGAGGCGTGGAGATACGAATCCCCCGGCCGCGCCGGCAACCTTGAAGATGGTCTTTTGTGGTTTCCCATCTACCTTCCGGGCAAATGCCGGGGTTGGTCCCTAACTATTGGCCACAGCCGCTACCTTCCAACTCCTCGTCCTTACGCTCAAACTTTCCTCCCCAGACAAAACTCCACACGCGACGGTACTTGCAGCTCACCCCATGGGTGTCCGCATACAAGCAGCTACAAACTGGCGAGCCAAACATGTCCTCGGACACTCCCGGCACTATAAGCCATAAGCTAAAAGAAAAAAAATAGCACGTAATATTTCAAAAAGCTACTACGACCAACATTCAATCATACTCCTTGAAGAGGACAAAGAGTTATAACTAATATAAATAATTAAAAGTTAAATAAATAGATATATAAATACTTATTTATTTATTTGAATTGTAGGACAGGGCAGGATTTATAACGAAAGTTGCAAGTGTGAACGATCCCCACAAAAGAAGACTCACACTTTCAGTTGAAGAAACATTGAAAAGTAGTCAACGCTAGGAAAATCTCTGGCAGGAAGCAAAACGGCGAGGAAAAAAGACCTTGAAGACGAAGACCTGAAATTTGCTGTGTTTTCTTAGTCCATAGATGGCTGAATCGAGTTAATAATAATATTAATAAATAAATACCTACATAAATAAATAAAAAATAACTTATATAATCTATCAGTGTCAAATAATATTCACCGGAGACTCTCCTAGGTTCAGGGGGCAGCTCCTTATCCCAGCAAGGTCCAAGTTTTGTTTTTAGGAGCGTTCTTAGAGTCAGGCCTTCAAACGTTCGGCTTCTTATAGTTACGCTAAATGATAGCAATATACGAGTGCATACAAACGATAAATCTTACGGCTTGTTTCATCTCTGGTGTTGAGCCAAGCTCACTACATATATCACAGCGAAGAAACTCCATACGAGAACCAATTGAGAGAAAAATAACCTCATTGGGCATGACAAATCTTATCTGTAGCCCACATTTCACAAAGATATATTGTTAGTCTTTTTCTTCTTGTTTCTTAAAGGTAAATATACAAAAACACACTGTGGAGAATCGAGCTACCCAATGTTAAGATCAATGGAAAGAGGCGGAGGAAAAAGACAAAAATATATAAGCCGATTATAACAGTACACCTCACTAGATTCGGAAGGCAGATTTAAGAATTTGAACCTGAGCACTAAGCCTCGGGAAGAAGCAAAACGGCTACCATCCAATGATAACGTTCAGGATCACGAATTCCATAGTCTAATGAAATTGCCTATTGGTAATAGGCTAGGATATCTAAATATGATTGTAGTAAGTAGTAGTGAGGCGAATTTATTTATTTATTTCGTTGTTTATTTATTGTTATTATTGATGTGTAACATCTTTCCAATCGGTTGCTGGATATTTTTGTGGGAGTGATTTTGAAAAATGGGACGGAAGTTGATCGGACGGATGTGTGTGTGACGCACTGCCAGTTGGATCGCTTCCCTCCAGGCTGATCTAGCAGCCAGTGGTACCATGTGGAATGTTTATCACATACGGATTACTTTGTAACAGCAGAGTATCAAGAAGGCAGTGCGAGAGTAGAAATATCAAGTAGGCAGTGAAGGAAAAAAAGAGAGTCTTGGAATTGATATGTATTATGAAAGTGAAAAAAATAAAAATATTTTTTGTGTGTTGATGAATGTCAAGGACAATAAAAACGGTAACAACTTCAAGGTAGGATAAAATGTCAGATGTTACACATCATATGCGACTACTGTAAGGCTCGTATTTATTATTATTATTATTATTATTATTATTATTATTATTATTATTCTTGCATCGTTATGCCCGACTCAGGAGCATGGTTGAACCTGTTTAGCTGATGTGTTGGCCTTCTTTTCCTTCCAAAATCTCTTCATCCTCTCGCTGAGCGCCTTTCTTCGGTCTTCTGTCCAAGTTATGGTGGCCCTGGTGTTGGGTTTGTTTTCAAATTGGTGATTGTCGATTAGGGTTCTGAATTTGCATCTGTCCTGTATAATATTGTCTGAAATGTTGATTTCCTGGAGATCTGTTTCAATTTCACGTAGCCAGCTGTTCTTGGTTTTTAGTGAGAGGGCCAAGTTGAGAATTCTTTTAGTCAATCTGCCATTGTTCATTCTGATAATGTGCCCGTAAAATTTCAATCGTCTTATCCGAAAAGTATGAGACATTTTTTCACATTGGCGATATATTTCCTGGGATGACTTTTTCCTCCAGATTCCCTCTATAAAAACTGGGCCAAAAATTTTTCGTAAAATTTTCCTTTCTTGTTTTTCAATCTCTTTGGTTAAAGATTTGCCACCAATGATTAAGGTTTCTGATGCATATAACGCCTCCGGTTTGATAACTGTATTATAATGTCTAAGTTTTGCTTTCCGAGATATTGATTTTTTGTTATACCTATTCCAAGTGATTCTGTAAGCTTTCTGTAATTTGGAAATTCTCTCTTTATTTGCTTCATGGTTTAAACCAGAGGGCTGAATAATTTCTCCAAGATATTTGAATTCGTTCACTTGAAAGATTTTGCCGAATTTAGTTCTCATAGGTTGTCCGTCTAAGTATCGTGAGGCTCCTTCCATGTACTGAGTTTTCTCATAAGAAATTTGAAGTCCCGTTTTGATGGCAATTTCATGTAATTTCTCAATGGAATGAATTGCTTCTTGCCTGTTATTAGAAAGGATTGCTATGTCATCAGCAAAGGCCAAACAATGTACATGAATTCTATCTTTGAGTAGTCTGCCAAGGGTTATTCCCTTAGTTTCCTTTTCCCAGGTCCTGATTATCTTCTCAAGTACGAGGTTGAACAGTAACGGAGATAATCCATCTCCTTGGCGGACCCCAGTGTTAATTGCAAAAGGCTCAGATATTTCGCCGAGGAATTTAACTTTTGACGTAGTGCCAGTTAGTGTTTGTCTGATTAATTCTCTTGTTTTTCTATCCACTTGAAATTCTTCTAGAGTATTGAAAAGTGTTTGACGATCTATAGAGTCATATGCTTTTCTGAAATCTACAAAGCTAATGACTGTCTGGTTTTGCGCATTTGTAGGATAGTTTTGAGATTAAGAATTTGTTCCGTACATGATCTTCCTTTTCGGAAACCTGCCTGGTATTCTCCAATCAGACGGTCTGTTTGTTTCTCAAGTCTAGTGAGCAGGGCTTTGGAGAAAATTTTATAAATAACTGGTATCAAGGAAATTCCTCTATAATTATTGATGTTGGTTTTATCCCCTTTCTTGTGCAGTGGATGGATTAGCGCACATTTCCAATCCTCAGGTATTTCTTCGCTGATCCAGATGTTCTCAAGAATTGAGTGGATTTTCCGGGCTAAGTTCTCACCACCTATCTTCAGCATTTCGGCAATTATACCATCTTCCCCTGGGTCTTTATTATTTTTGAGTCCATGGATTATTTCTTTAATTTCTTCCAATGTTGGGGGTTCTGAATCTTGGTTGGATGTTTTTTTTTTCAAAGATGAGTTGTTCTTTAGGGGATTCACAGTTTAAAAGATCCTTGAAATAATCTGCTAGAAGTTTGCAATTTTCTTGATTATTTGTTTCCAATGTCCCATCCGGGCGTTTGAAGCAAAGACTGGGTGCCTGATAATTTGATAATTCTTCTCTGAATGTTTTGTAGAAGTTTCGGTGTATTGTTTTTAGTAAAATCTTGTTCAATTTCAGCCAATCTGTAATGATCGTACTTGCGTTTTTCAGATCTGATGATTTTAGAGGTTTGTTTCTGTACTTTGGTGAATTCGTGCCAATTTTGTTCCGTTTTGTGAGAATTCCAATTCTGCCAGGCTTTAATTCTGAAGTTTATAGCCTTGTCACAGGTTTCGTTCCACCACCTATGCTTGCGTTTCCTGGGCGGTGAGCCAATGTTTTGAGAAGCTTTTGAAAGTATATCTTTGAGTTCTAACCAGCCAGAAGAATCGTGAGTAGGGATACTTTCTTGGAAAGTAATGCCGTTCTGTTTAAGAAATTCTGGATCGACGCGCAGATTTTTTGTTATTTTTGGTTTGGACCTGTTTGGTTGAAATTTTACCTTGATTAAGGATAGATGGTGGTCAGAGTCAATGACTCCTTTCTTGACTTTGACATTCATAATTTCTTTTTGATTCTTTTTGGAAATAGCCACATGATCTATTTGAAATTCTCCTAAGTGAAAATTAGGGGATCTCCAGGTCTTTTTCTTGTGTGGAAGTGCCAGGAAATGTGTTGACATTAGTTTGAGATCAAACGTTTTGCAAAAATCAAGTAATCTTTCTCCATTTTTATTAGTTCTATTGTGTGCTGGATATAGTCCTACAATGGTCCTGAATTTCCTTTCTCTACCAATTTGGGCATTAATATCTCCCAAGAGGATTTTTATGTGATGATTTGGAATGATGGCTGTAGTTTCTTCCAGCAGTTCCCAGAAGTCTTCCACCTTTTGTGGATCTTTACGATTGTAATTGTTGGTGGGTCCATGCGCAATAATAAGCGTATAAGCTTTGTTTCCTGATTTAACGAATAGTGTTGAAATTCTTTCAGAAGGCGAGGAAAAGTTAAGCACTGAGTTTATAATGTTTTTTCTAACAGCGAATCCAGTGCCAAATTGTAGTGGCTTCATATGGAGGGAGATTGCTGGCTTGCCTTTATAAATTCTATAATTTCCTGATTCAAAATGATTTTCATCCGTGTATCTGGTTTCCTGTAGTGCTAAAATTTGGATGTTGAAGTTATCCAACATGTCTGTTAATTGTTTTAACTTGCCAATTTTCCGAAGTGTGTTGATGTTTAAGCTATCAATGAAAGTTTTGCATTTTGGGCGAAGAGATTTGGGAAGCTCCGATACATTCCCGCATGATGTTCTCGGTCCCCCAGAATCCGATGACCGAGAAAAATAACTAGTATGTCTACTAGGGCCTGGGGTAGTTATATTGTAGGTTGTTTCCGTCATGCTAACAAGTTGAAAGTAGTGGGGACATCGATCTATGTCGGTGTCATGGTTACAACTGAAGTAGTGAGCTTCAGAGGTTGCTGTTGTCAAGCTGTGCCAGTTTTTGGTCAGCGAGAGGTATTTTATTACCCTCAAACCCTCCGGACAAGTCCGGCGAGCCTCCCTATCCGCCACCTGGGACGCGCCCGATAGGGGAACAGGCTGAAACCCCCACGGGATTATTATTATTATTATTATTATTATTATTATATCATTTTTGCCCTTATGGACAGTGTTTGAACTTCTCTTGATGACACAATTTTCACTTCTCTCCCTTCTTCCTCTTCTCTTCCCAAAATCTCTTCATCCTTTGACTGTTCTCCTGTTTCCATTGTTCTGTCCACAATGCTCCCGTCTTCATCTTTTCATTTGCTTTAATTTTTTTATTCTTAGTTTTGTTTCTGAATTCTCCTCTGTCTCCAATTATTTGCCTGTCGATCCCCACCTGCCTTAAGTCTTCCTCTATTTCATGATACCAATTAGTTTCCCTGCTTGAGCTGTTTACTACATCAGAGATCTTATTTATTTATTCATTTATTTATTTATTTTTATTAGCCTATTTTCAATTTTGAAAAAATAGGCTTATGAGATCACCTTTTGTCCGTGTGTGTGCGTATGTGTGTGTGTGTGTGTGTGTGAGGTGTGTGTGTGTGTCCCCCTAATAAAATCTAAACAGCTGGAGCGATTTCAATGAAACTCGGTAAGTTCACAGCACTATTCCCGGCGACCTCGACCGTGCCCTTCAAATTTTGTTACGTCTCACCAATCCAACATGGCGGCTGTGCGAAATATTTCATTAGCATTCAATATCTCCGAAACTATTACCGATATCGCCCTGAAATTGTGTACGGTGATAAAGGGCACTACTAGAAGTTCACCTATGAGACTTTCAAAAACCTGGTGACTACAAAACCAACATGGCGGTTAAGCAAAATTGAGACTTTTAAATAGACATTTCTCGCGATTTAACTATCCAAACGTAATGAAACTTTGTACAGCAAATGTTTATACACATTGTAATACACTGGAGTCTAACTTAGTTCAATTGTTTACATAACCTCAAAATGGCGGCTGTGCGAAATATTTCACTGACATTCTATATCTCCGAAACTATTACAGATATCATCATGCAATTTTGTACGGTGATAAAGGGTACTGATACAAGTTTACCTATGTATATTTCATAAACCTGTAAAGTACAAAACGAACATGGCGACCAAGCCAATTTGAAATATTTTAATAGACTTTTCTCGTGATTTAACTCTCTGAGCGCAGTGAAATGTGGTACAGTAAATGATTTTGCAGATTGTAATGCACTGCCATCTAATTTAATTCAATTGTTTACATAACCTCAAGATGGCGGCTGTGCGAAATTTTAAAATTAAGTTTTTATTCTTGTGTCGTAATCATGTGATCGAAGTGAAAGTTTGAATAATGAAGTTAGGCAATAATTGTCCTTGAATGGTACATAACTCTATGGCCAATACATGTAACAATCCTAAATGGCGAGCTTCCGAATTATTTAGACGGTTCTCAATATCTATGAATCTTTTACAGCAACCAAACAGATTTTTTATGTTCATAGAGACTATGAACATGTGATCACCTATAGGTCTTTCAGTAACCTGGTGAGCACAAATCCAACATGGCGGCGACGCGAAGTATAAACATTTAAATGGACGTTTCTCGCGAATTAACTATCCGAGTGCCGTGAAACGTTGCACGTTAAAAGCTTATACAAATGTTGATCCACTGGCGTGTAATTTATTTCAATTGTTTGCATAATCACAAGATGGCTGGTGTGCGTACTTTTAAAATCTCGTTTTTACTTCTTGTGTTCTAATCATGCGATTGAAGTTTGAATACCACACGTACACAATAATCTTAATATAATAGTACAAAAATAAAAATCCATCCTGGCGACCATATGAAATATTTAGACGGTTCTCAATATCTATGTACGAATCTGTTACAGCAATTAAACTGAAATTTTGTATGTTGATAGAGACAATTAACATGAGCAGGATATATGAAAATAGGCTGTATAGTTCTTCACGGAACTACTTGTTTATTTATCAATAAAAGAAATGAAATAACCATGTCTTCCCAATTCCAATTACAATCTGTTACATGTATATCTATTGGAAAGAAAAAACTGTTTGAAGTTGTAAGTATCAGTAATGTGGATATTATACAGGGCTATTCCAAATTAGTTATCTGATAATAAAGTTAAATTTTGCATAGTTAACTTACGTAGTATATTTCCAATCTCCAATACATAATTGGACATATCCTCAAGATTTATTTACCATGTTTACAAATGCCCAATATGGCTCCCTGCTGTCACTCGGCAGATATGCCACCTGTATGACAGTTCATCCCAGATACGCGTGAGCATGTCCACATCCTCCTGAGCTACCGCTATGTTGATTCGTTGACAAAGCTCATTTCTTGCAGCTGTGGCATGAGATAGTTTTGCGACATATTCTAGATATGTGATACCAGTCACAGTCTTCTCAAGAGAAAATAATAAAAAAAATGAAACGGTGCATAGCGCACAATTCAACACATTCAGTTTTGGTGAGTCACGAACATGTTCTAGGCACTCCGTCGGTTTCAATGAGCCCCACATCGTTACATTGTTGCGATTAACTTTACGACTAGGGGCAGATAACCTCATTGTTTCGCCCCTTGAAGCCTCAATAACTAACTAATTAACTAACTAACTACAGTAAATTTACCACTAAAGTGAAAGGCTGCCTCGTCACTGAACACAAGTTTATTAAGAAAACTATCGTCGCCTTGCATCCTCTTCATCATGTTCGCACAGAATTCATAACGTTTCTGCTTGCCTCCAGCATTCAACGCCTGAGCCAGATGCAACTTTTAACCCTTACACTGCAAACGTCATCGTAAAATTCTCCATACTGTAGGGTGTGGAATGGCCAACTCCAAACTTCCTCTAATTGTACACTTCTTTGGACTTCCTACATACGTTCTTCTCACTGCTTCCACAACGTGGCCTGCTACAAAAGGGCGTTCCTGTCCTTTCTCTCAGTGAACCTCACAACCTGTTTCAGCGAATCAATCGTACCATGCTTTGATAGTTTTCCCCTGCAGTGGAGCTTTCTGTTACTCTGCTCTAAAACGCCTTTGTACGGTAATTTGCGATTGAGTTTCATGAAACCACTGACAACACTGTGCTCACTCTGCACCGCTGTATACCTCCATGGCAACCGGCCTCTATAGTCTGTTCGCCGAGTCGAGATATAGGCGGCTTCGATGGCGTAGTTGGTAGCATGCTGAGCCTCTATACCCAAGATCAAAGGTTCAAACCCGGCCGAAGTGGTCGGATTTTTTAAGAGTGTACAAAATCCCTCAGAATGCATTCCTTCGGAGGGGAAGTAAAGCCGGCGGTCTCATGTCATAGATTTATGGCATGAAAAAGAACCTTCCACTAACTACACTTGTGTGAAGCCAAAATTTGTAGGTTAGAATTGATAACGGTCTATTAGTTCCAACGTTCGCCGCGAGATGCTGACTGAGATGCCCATCTAGTAGTCAAGTCTGTAAGCTAGGTGTCTTGGACGGTAGCATTTGGTAGCAAAAGTAGGAACTACTTGAAATTATTGTCTGCAGTCCTTACTTGAATTAAAAACAGATAACACACACTAATACAGCCATCACAATTAGCACCGGTTATCAGACAGATTCTACATACACCTAAAGTGCACGGGGCTACATGCCCACGTTGCCGCAGCCCCTAAAATATGGAACCAACCGAGTCGAGACATAGTGTGCGTAAATACTTGCACGTGGTCACTTTACCGCTGCCCTAGAAAATACAAGACTTGCTGCACATATTGCTGTTGCCTGTCATAAGCAGTTAAGAAATAATTAATTAATTAATTAAATAATTTCATATACGAACGATAAATAAACCGCGCTGTAGCATGTAAACGTTAAGTCGGCCCGCTTCACATGTAGGCTATACACAGCACTGAAATTGGCTCAGCTCTATGCACCCCTTGCGGGCAGCCCTGCAATCACGTGTACAACTGTGTTTACTTGCACTATCTCGACTCGGCGAACAGACTTCAGTGGACTTTACTACCCTACCAGCGGATTGTTACCGGTGGCGGAAATCGGAATTAATGCGCTTCGCCCAGCCGCACGCCTGTGAGAGACGTGCAGTTGTCGCCAGCGAACCTCATCGCTTGTCATTTGTGTGCATGATTGTTGCTGGGTCGTGCGCTGTGCGGTGTGTGCTCATTGTAGGCCTGTACATGCGTTCTCCGTCTTACCCCAATACGAGGCGAGGTCACGTAATGTATACAGAACAGTCCCGTTCCACGTCTAGAGGTTATTTATTTATTTATCGTATGACATACAGACAACAAGCATGCAAGATAAATATTGTGGTGTTTGAAGCCATATTTTCAGTGTTGCCTTAGTAAACAAGAGTTTAGTGCTTTTCAGTCGGTCAACACGAATGTACCCAAAAGAGATGGGTTATGCCCCAATCCTGAAATAAATTACTCATGTAATCTCATGTAATTTATTTCAGGATTAGGGCATAACCCATCTCTTTTGGGTAGATTCGTGTTGACCGACTGAAAAGCACTAAACTCTTGCAAGATAAATATATTGAACCCGCTGAGCTAAGGATCATGTGATATTTTTCATGACAACACATTTATGATGGGATGTACTACCTTTGAACACACCCAGAAAACTACGAGAAGCTGAGAGCTTATACAATTCTCTTTGGAGTAACGAAGAATCGCACTTTTGACTTTGGTGAAGTCTGCTAATTATTTATCTGAGGTCTTATTAATCAATTTTATCTTTCTACGAGACTCAGAATATTCCATTTCGTCATTCAGCATTATTGAAAAATTTTGGAGAATGTTTTTTCACATTAAGGTATGGTAATATCATTGCAGATACGCAAATAGGAATGTAAGTAGTCGCTCAACGACTTAGTTTGACGACTTGATTCCACGAGGAACGCAGTTCCGGGCACTACGTCTGGAGAATCCGCCCTGTTGAGGCGTGTTATAATACCCGTCGTGTTAGACGTGGGAAATGTCCGCTTTTTAGCGAGGAATCTTTATCAAGTGCCATCGAGCACAATTGTATTGCGAATCACAGTTGTTGATGTGTAGTGATCAGCACGAATAGTAAAGTGAACTTATTTGGCAAGTATTGTGAATTTCGACGATTCTGTAACACCACATTTTTATACCCACGTGATTTGTGGAGGGCCAAGAGCCTGGTGCGAAATATACAGGTAAATGTGATATTGTTACTTTAGACAAGTGTTATATTAGAAATACATTGCATATAAATTGCTACGGTGGATTTATCCACAAGAAAACGACGCCTATTCCACGGGTGCCACGTGATTGCCAAAGTAGCGTCTGCGCACGTGTGAAACAGCAGATCAGTGCATGGCCTTTTATTAATGATATCTACAAAGTGTAGAGGCTGTGTTACCAGATATATGTTTAAAGCCTGTGATATCTACGAAGCATACCGTAATTTTCATATAATAATGCACTACATGATGTCTAATATTACCGACCACGTGTTCGACATTTACAACACCATGTTCGAGTCGGAGATAATGGGCTAAGTACCATTATGGTATGAGGGAGACGTCTCGGACGGAACGAGCATGATTATGGAACTTCGAGAAAGTCGAACGAGAAGGAAGGAATCGAGGATGCCTTTCCTAGGCATGTCCAACCCATTCACGATGTCAACTACAGGGACAGACCGAACCCTGGTCTTTGGGAGAGCCAAGAGGGAAGTTCTGATAAGGACGATGCCGATCCTGAAAGCCAGAGGTGCTTTTGTTCAACCCTTGTCGTTGAACAGAGAGCTACGTGTGGGCTCCTTCATATCGTGAGTTTGTACAACCCTTCTTTGTTCTAGTCATTGGTGGTATAGTTAGATTAGTGTAGATTGTAAATCAGCCGAACTTAGTGACAGCCATTTCATAGGTAAGGAATGTAATTAGCATAATTAGATGTAATTTATTTACAGTGATTGTGAGTGACCCTTGGGTTTGATATTTTGTTCAACCCTGGTGCAACCTAATGGACGTCATTGGACGCCAATATCTGTCTATTGCTAAACGTGACTGTAGTCATTTTGAGGCTACTTTGTTTAACCCTATCTGGGGTGATTTTCAAGTCTTAGAAGACTCTTGTTATGGCAAACTGATGCCATGGTCACGATTCTTTAACTGCACTTTTTGCAGCCAGTCAATGTTACGCCCCTGACTTCATTAGAGTAGTCGTATCATTTGGGTAATCGAATGTAATTACCAGTTTTGTAACTGCATTTATATTTCATTCGAGATGAGCTCAGATAGCCTTCCAGGTCAAGTGTGGATCTTACAAGTAAAAGGGACGTTTCGCTGTAGCCTAGCATCGAACCCTGTTCCCAACGTTTCATTAAGCAGATCCAGCAGAGAGTGGAGTTTGCGCCATACTATTGTTTTGTTAGTGTCAAGTGTGACGACACATGATTTATTTGATGTTTGATACAAGTAACAGATGAAGTATTTTATCTTTGAGAGCTAAGAGCTCCAGCAATGAGTGACATTGCTATCTTTTAAACGTCTTTGCTATGAAAGACAGAGTTATATGTTTGTATTCAGCTTTATAGCGTGCTTTTAATGCACACATTCTTCGAGGTTTATAACCCATGGTAAAGGTATTATTATGAGGCCAGTTTTACAGTTATTTTCTTGCTTAAACTGCCGGCCCAGTCAACGTGTTGTGTCATACAGTACAGGGAGCTTGTAGCCCGCTGAGACACAGGAACAGGTTTTTGAATACTTCCCAGCGCCCGAGTGAGAGCGCTTGCTTCTAAGTGAGACAGACTTATGTTGACATAGGACAGAATGCGTGTAGCATTCAATTGTTTTTCATTGCATTGATAGCTCATGGAACCCAGTGTCCACTTCTGTGTCTGAGCATATGTTCCGTAGATTGTCATTTGTTATTTAAACGCCTTATGCGTGTACCGTTGTTTCGACGAGTACAGTTATGTCAGGTTTCTTATAGTATGTTGTAGGCTAGCCCCGTGAAGGAGGTATTTCATGTATGAAGGTATTTTGTGTACCATGTCCGGGACTGTTCCCGTAGACCATATATTTAAGGAGGGTAACTGATGTGTCCAGGCCCGTCCAAGAGTTATTGAACGCGAGCTGTGCGCCGCTGGTAACTTGTGTTATTGTGTGTCAGAGTTGTTATTGCTCGTTGATTGTATTCCGGCTTTTGAGTCGAGGCTTTTTGGCAGAGATGATCTCAGGGAGACGCTCCGTGCCAAGGCTTGTCAGCTATTATTCGCCATAAACCAACGATAATCCAAACCGACATCTTAATAATAAAACGCTTAATTTTGATAAACAAAATATAACTAACGAATCCTTTCTATTTAACCTTGTTCCTTTGCATTTGGAACCTGCTGACATAGCCGTGCTAATGACGGTATTTCCTGGAGGAAATGACTTTAGGACAGCTGACACATTTGTAGCGACTGAAGCTTGCTCGAACCTTTAGTTCGTAGTTTGTGGAGCGCAGGCCATACGATGTTAGACGTAGTCTTCACTACGCAGTCGTCACCGTAATTACACACGTTAAATGACTATGGCTTACAAACAGTAAACCAAGGTGTAGGCAGGCTTTGAATAAAACTGTGGTCTTGTATTTGTTTATTTATTGATGTAGGAGTGTACGAATCCTCTATGTTACCCTCTTGTGTGCTGATTAGCACCTAGTTCTTAAGAATGTCTTGGATGTTTTTTATGGCTTGTCACATAGCTTTGATTGTAATTGTTTGATATTACGGACGTCACCGCCGTAAATTTTGTAATTAATTGATAGGACTTAGCTAGATGAATTAATATTAAATGTAAATGTGGAGATGGTATCATCCTAACTTAGATTTGTTTTGCTACCCTGTTAAATGTAAATTCCGATATTAGCTTGATCTTGTAACTTGACCTAGGGTTTTCGTCGTACCATTTTCCTAGTGTTGCTGTTGTTGCTTTATTATTGTGAGACAGATCTTTCGCGAGGGTTTACTGTAACTTCTCAGGTAGGGACCTGCTGTTTATTTTTGATTATTTATTAGCTTGCGGATTAGCCGATAGAAACCCTCCGAACTAGGATAGGGGTTTGTCAATTTTTTAATAAATTTTCACGATGTTTTACATATGCCTGGATGTTTCCTTTCTCAGTCTAGCTTTTAAGGTGAACCTTTCCTTAGGCAGTCTATGACCTTTCGTCACCATGTACCACGATCCCCGTGGACGATAGTTTCTCGTGCCGCTTTGGCCTGTTTGGAAGTTCACCTGATCCTCTCGGCAGTTAGGTCCGGCGGATGAGATGTTAGGGAAGTCATTGCGGTTGTTGGCTGTCCTGGCAGCTCCTCTGACGGGCTCATAACATATACTATTATTTTAAATGGCGCCCAACTCATGTGCCGACGTTAACGTGGTGACCGTCAGTACCATGTTATTTAAGAGGATCATAATGTTGATCAATGGTAAATTGACCGGACTGGGACGAACTTAGAAAGTCGTACTGCAGATCAATTAACCGCATGGCATTCATAATTGATACAAGTCCACTTTTGTGTTGGATAATCGATGGATAGGATTTTCTTTGATGATGCCTTATCCTGAGTAAATGTAATACTTTGCTTTGCTCGCCGTTGTCTTTGTAAATGTAGAAGCACTTAGTTTGCATACTCCAGCTGTACTCGTGATGTTTATTTAAATGAAACAAGCTTTATATCACCAAGTGACTAATCAAAGCTGTAAGTTCCATCAAGGATTGCTCCCTCTCTTTCTCAATAATTTCTTGTCATGGATGAGGATTAATTCGTCGTGTATTTGGGGAGATGATGGCAGGTGTCAATGCCAATCTCCAGCAGATTACTGCTGACTTAGGTGAAGTCAGGCAGGAAGTAGGTACTGTAAGGGGTGACTTAGGTGAGAATACCCAAGCTGTCAACACTGTAAGTGGTCATGTGGACCATGTTAGACAGGATTTAGAGGCTAACACCCGATCGATTAATAATGTAAGTGGTCATGTGGACCAAGTAAGAAATGAAATTAATAACGTTAGACAAGATCTTGAGGTCAACACACAGTCAATTAATAATGTTAGGGCTGATCTAAGCCGGTCAGGGCCGACATGGACCCTCATAGAATACAGGCCAGAAATGATCTTATGGCAGGTTTAGCCGCTGTTAGGGTTGACGTAATACGACACCATCAAGGGGCTAACCAGCGTATTGATAGTTTAACAGATCAAATGAATAGAGCTAGGGAGGACGTGCAGACCCGATTATAGGAGCACACCGCTCAGATTCAGACAACGATTAATAGAGTCCAGATTGATATGAGGGCTGACTTAGAGCATACTCGAGAGGAATTTGGAACTCGATTAACTCACGTCGAGGGATTCATGGACAACGTCAAGAAGGACATGGCTACCATGAACATATGACTCATACTGATGAGAGGTGCAGCGAACGCCGTCAACAATAACGTCAAGACGATTGTCGATGGCATGATCGAGGTCAAGGACGAGTTGAATACAAACCGAAAGAACATTACAGAATTAACCGATACCGTAACAGGGCTACGAGAAACAGTAGACATGCATCGAGAAGAGAATAAGATCGATGTAATGCTGTTGAGGGGTGACCTTAATGAGCATAAAACCATTATGGAGGCGAAGGTAGCCGAGGTCGAGGATGACGTAGGTAGGATCCAGGACAACATGTCCAAAGTCGAGGAAGAAATTGACTCACTACAGAAAAGATTTGAGGAAGTCGCGATAACCGAGAGGTTAGACCTCAGTTACAACTTGAGGACAGCTATTCGTGAAGTCGACACCAACCTCAAAGGTAAAGTCGAGAGAATTGAGTTGCAGCTCAACGATTTGGGAAACAAGGTCGCAGCTAAGACTATCCCAGGGCTCGAAATTATCGAGAGACGTCTCGACCGACTTGAGACTCATCCAAGGGAGATGCATTTACCTCCACAGATGGGAAACTCTCAGGCAACACCAGGATCGCAATCCGCAGGGATAATGCCTGCACACTTTCAACCTAGCGCACCCATGGAACCGCAACCGTCTCAATATACCGGTTCAGCGCAGAGTCAAGCGTTAAATTTTGACGCGCATCCTTTCCAACCCGCACCAAATCGACAAAGTCAAGAGACGAGTACGCCAACGCATAATTATATGCCGAGTTCATTCAGACCCGCGCACACACAGGGGAACGTGACAATCATCCGTTCGCGAGAAGAGCAACCAGCTCGATTCTCAGGCACTGGAAGTGGCATCACTCCCGTAGAATTCTTGGCGAATGTGGAGAGCTACTTAAGAGACACAATGGTAACTCCGGAAAGAGAACTTCGAGTCATTGAGCGTTTGCTTGAGGGGCAAGCCAGCACTTGGTTCAGGGCCTTCCGTTGTTCATTCGTAGGCTACCAAGACTTCAGAGAAGCCTTGCTGAGGACTTACTGGTCAAGCGACATCCAGCAAAGTATCAGAGCTGAGATGTACACTCGCCGATATAGCTCGAACACCCCGACGCGCTGTGCGAACTACTTCGCAACCCAGCTTGCGAAACTTCGTTGTTTACAACCCCCACTGTCAGAGCAAGACCTTGTTAACACCATCGTCTGGCAATACCCTGCAGACGTGCAACGAGTATTGATCGCTGCAGGAGCATCTACATTCCAGCAGTGCGATCAAATCTTGCGACGACTGGACGCCAATACCGAACATTTTCCAACACACCGTCAACAGAAGGCTGACAGGCGTGAAGAGCGACACGTTAACTTGACGACTGTGGACAAAGTGTGCCAGACGCCACAGCAAACACAGACTCAAGAGAGCTTTGAACAGCGCAATGACTATAATCAAGAAGGGAGAGATTGGAATAACACTCCATATGCTAGAGACCGGAGAGATGACCGTCGTAGTTACTGGAACCGACGCTTTGATCGAGGGACGAATGACGACATCCGAGGGAATAACAACCGGAACCCACAGCAGGGAAATATCCGTAGAGATTACCGCTACAGCAGAGGATACAATCGAGATCGTGACCCCAGATACCAGACCGATCGAGACTGGAGAGGACGAGCACGGGAGAGTCGTGAATACCTTCAGCAACTCCGAGAACTCCAAGAAATCCAAGAAGGGGGAGATCAGAACCCGACTTCGCGGGAGACACGAAATATTCCGGCGGAAGAAACGGAGCGAAACCAGCCCGGTACTTCCCGCCAAGAGAGAAAAAAAAACGCCGAAAAACCAGTAGATTCTTACCCGATTGAGCACAGAGTAACTGCCACTATCTTACTCTGGGAGCCGATTCAGGAAGATCTATCAGACGAACGACGAACGACGAACCACAACTACGAATTGACACGTCTACCGAAGATTGTAGCTACCCTGAATGGATGTGACGTAGTCATTCTCATCGATACTGGAGCGATGATAAGTGTCATTTCCGCCGATTGCCATGCCAGACTGAAAGCAAACTCTGAGGTGACAGAGCTGCCAGTTTCTGCAGTAAGAGTCAGAGGAGTTATTCCTGACCGTGTTGTAACGTGCAAAGTTCAGATTTTATGCACTTTGGAAATTTCGAGCCACGTATACTTGCACGAATTTCTAGTGATGAAAGGCTTGCATCATGATGCCATGTTGGGTGCAGACTTCATTCGGAAGTACGATGGAATCATTGATATGGGACGTAATACGGTGGAGTTTAAGCCGAACGAACCCATTCAAATGAATTTAGTAGAGGAAGAACCGGAATTTGAATCCGAAGTCAACGTTGTTGAGAATTTAAATGGCAAGGAAATTGAGGAGACACAAGATGCCGACGAAGAGGCAGAACAATTATCAGCACCCATACGAGAGAAACTAGATGCAATATTAAGCGAATACGAGGGTATATTCGACACCACACCTGGTGAGATATTGGACTACGAGTACGATCTTGTACTACTGGATGATTCCCCGTTCCAGAAGAAGATTTATCCTATCGCAGAGAAATACCGCGAGGAAGCTGCTAAGAAGATCCATGAGATGGAAGCAGCAGGTATAATTAAGAAGTCATCGACTTCTTTCTTGAATCCTATAACACCTGTGGTTAAGGTGGATGGAAGCTTGAGACTTTGTCTCGATGCAAGGGCCTTAAATAAACGCTTAGCTCCTGAGCATGACCGACCACCCAAGATTAGGGACATCCTCAGACAATTTAAGGGAAAGAAGATATTTTCGTCATTGGACTTATTACAATCCTACTACCATATAAGATTATCTGAGCATACTCAGAAGTATACAGGGTTTCTGTTCGATCAGACCACCTATGTCTTTCGAAAACTACCCTTTGGAGCGAAAAATGCCGGAGCTGCATTAATTAGAGCACTTGATGCGAAGCTGACTCCTGAAGTAAAACAGAAGGTGATATGATACGTGGATGACATCATCATAGCTTCGGAAACGGAGGAAGAACATTTAACAACTTTACGCCTTGTATTTGAGAATCTTCGACAAGCTAATTTCAAAGTGAAGTTCGACAATTGTCGATTCTTCCAGAGAGAAGTCAAATTTGTGGGACACATAATTAATGGAGATGGATACAGGCCGAATCCGGCAAAGATCAGAACCGTTGCTGCATTTCCGACACCAACCCGTGTGAAACACGTGAGACAATTCCTGGGAATTATCCAATTCTTTGCTGCTCATTGTGAGAGGTATTCTGAGACTGTCGCACCACTTCAAGGTTTGCTGAAGAAGAATTGCAGATGGGCTTGGGACGACGAGTGCGAGACAGCTTTCAGAAAAGCTAAACAGATGCTGGTTGATTCGATTCAGTTAGAATATCCAGACTAAACCCGGAATTTTATTCTAGAGACTGATGCATCTGCGATTGGAATAGGTGCCATCCTATTCCAGGAGGACGATGAGAAGAAACGTCATTACATCGCTTTCTTAAGTCGACGTTTGAGAGCGCATGAATCTCATTATTTCACCACTGAGATTGAAGGACTTGCGATTGTTTACGCACTTGAGTACTGGCAGAAACTTTTGTTAGGCCAGAGGATTATAGTGAGGACCGACCACCATGCGCTGACCTTCATTTTACGAACAAGACTGGAAAGCGACAGTTTGACTTGGAAATTGTTTACCGACCAGGCAGAGAGAATGTGTTGGCCGACATTCTCAGCCGGAATCCTGAAGCCACTGTGAATGCCATTGATATCGAGAGAGAATGCGAGGAACACCTTCGCCGACTTCGTCATCTACCAGAAGGACAACGACGTGAGGAGGAACTCAGGAACATTATCCGCTTCCTGGAACGACGAATGGATCCACAGGATGCTCAATATGCGAGGACAGCTGCTCTTGCAGATGACTATTTGATCTATCATCGTGTCTTGTATAAGTTTGTCGACGAGGATCACACTCAACTGCGTGCAGTCATTCCGAGGAGATATCAAGAATCTGTCATTCTTATGGTTCATCTATCCATTGGACATGGTGGGACTGACAAGACCATTGCAACCATCAAGGAGTCTTTTACTTGGAGAAGGCTAGGAACCACCGTTAGACAGTGTTTACGTGCTTGCGACGCATGCCAGCGGAACAAGTACACGTCACACTTGTTGAAGGAACACCCTTGGCCAATACTCCCAACTCAACCTAGAGAGTTATACGCACAGGTTCTTTATGGCCCAAAACCAAAGGCCCGCCGTGGGAAAAGCTTCATTGTTGTAACCATTGATGTGTTCACGAAATATACGATGCTTCATCCAATTCAGAAAGCTACCGCACACCAGGTTATCCAGAGAATTAGACGACAAGTGATACCGGAGGCAGGAAAGCCACAATTCCTGTTGACTGATCATGTATCACAGTACACCTCCGCAGAATTCGCCAATGCTATGAACGAGTTGGAGATAGGTCATATTTTATCGTCTATTCGCCATCCGGAGAGCAACCCAGCAGAATGCGTAATGTCTACTATCGCAAAATTCTGTCGATTGTATTGTCAGGAAGAACACTGGCGTTGGACTGAAGTCCTAGTTATCATGGCAAAATGTATTAACTCAACAGTCCATGAGAGCACTGGTCAAATACCCATAGTTTTGCATTTGAACCAGATGCCGATGAGAATATGGAATCGTGTGATTGTAAATCCACCTTGTTTACAACCATCACACGCCAGCAGACTTTTAGCTGCAAGGGACACTTTGGACAGACAAGCTGCGAAACGTTTGAGAAGAAATAGACGCCCGAGATTCAGAGAACCACTAGTTGCGGGAGACCTTGTCCTTATAAGGAGACCCGGAATTTCAAGTCCTATAGACCGCATATATGGGAAATTTCTGTCTTTATATTATGGCCCCAGTCGTATCCGACAACCTCTGAACAATGGAAGTTACGTGATTGAAGATATTCGGACAGGAGAGCGCATTGGAACCTTCAACGCAGCTAATCTAAAAAAATATCACTTATGAATGAACTTTAAGTCAAATAAAAATGTCGTCCCTACATTTTATTTGAAACGACGGAGAGGCAGATGAACCCGCTGAGCTAAGGTTCATGTGATATTTTTCATGACAACACATTTATGATGGGATGTACTACCTTTGAACACACCCAGAAAACTACGAGAAGCTGAGAGCTTATACAATTCTCTTTGGAGTAACGAAGAATCGCACTTTTGACTTTGGTGAAGTCTGCTAATTATTTATCTGAGGTCTTATTAATCAATTTTATCTTTCTACGAGACTCAGAATATTCCATTTCGTCATTCAGCATTATTGAAAAATTTTGGAGAATGTTTTTTCACTTTAAGGTATGGTAATATCATTGCAGATACGCAAATAGGAATGTAAGTAGTCGCTCAACGACTTAGTTTGACGACTTGATTCCACGAGGAACGCAGTTCCGGGCACTACGTCTGGAGAATCCGCCCTGTTGAGGCGTGTTATAATACCCGTCGTGTTAGACGTGGGAAATGTCCGCTTTTTGGCGAGGAATCTTTATCAAGTGCCATCGAGCACAATTGTATTGCGAATCACAGTTGTTGATGTGTAGTGATCAGCACGAATAGTAAAGTGAACTTATTTGGCAAGTATTGTGAATTTCGACGATTCTGTAACACCACATTTTTATACCCACGTGATTTGTGGAGGGCCAAGAGCCTGGTGCGAAATATACAGGTAAATGTGATATTGATACTTTAGACAAGTGTTAAATTAGAAATACATTGCATATAAATTGCTACGGTGGATTTATCCACAAGAAAACGACGCCTATTTCACGGATGCCACGCGATTGCCAATGTAGCGTCTGCGCACGTGTGAAACAGAAGATCAGTGCATGGCCATTTATTAATGATATCTGCAAAGTGTAGAGGCTGTGTTACCATATATATGTTTAAAGCCTGTGATATCTACGAAGCATACCGTAATTTTCAAATAATAATGCACTACATGATGTCTAATATTACCGACCACGTGTTCGACATTTACAACACCATGTTTGAGTCGGAGATAATGGGCTAAGTACCATTATGGTATGAGGGAGACGTCTCGGAAGGAACGAGCATGATTATGGAACTTCGAGAACGTCGAACGAGAAGGAAGGAATCGAGGATGTCTTTCCTAGACATGTCCAACCCATTCACGATGTCAACTACAGGGACAGACCGAACCCTGGTCTTTGGGAGAGCCAAGATGGAAGTTCTGATAAGGACGATGCCGATCCTGAAAGCCAGAGGTGCTTTTGTTCAACCCTTGTCGTTGGACAGAGAGCTAAGTGTGGGCTCCTTCATATCGTGAGTTTGTACAACCCTTCTTTGTTCTAGTCATTGGTGGTATAGTTAGATTAGTGCAGATTGTAAATCAGCCGAACTTAGTGACAGCCATTTCATAGGTAGGGAATGTAATTAGCATAATTAGATGTAATTTATTTACAGTGATTGTGAGTCACCCTTGGGTTTGATATTTTGTTCAACCCTGGTGCAACCTAATGGACGTCATAGGACGCCAATTTCTGTCTATTGCTAAACGTGACTGTAGTCATTTTGAGGCTACTTTGTTTAACCCTATCTAGGGTGATTTTCAAGTCTCTTGTTATGGCAAACTGATGCCATGGTCATGATTCTTTAACTGCACTTTTTGCAGCCAGTCAATGTTACGCCCCCTGACTTTATTAGAGTAGTCGTATCATTTGGGTAATCGACTGTAATTACCAGTTTTGTAACTGCATTTATATTTCATTCGAGATGAGCTCAGATAGCCATCCTGGTCAAGTGTGGACCTTACAAGTAAAAGGGACGTTTCGTTGTAGCCTAGCATCGAACCCTGTTCCCAACGTATCATTAAGCAGATCCAGCAGAGAGTGGAGTTTGCGCCATAATATTGTTTTGTTAGTGTCAAGTGTGACGACACGTGATTTATTTGATGTTTGATACAAGTAACAGATGAAGTATTTTATCTTTGAGAGCTAAGAGCTCCAGCAATGAGTGACATTGCTATCTTTTAAACGTCTTTGCTATGAAAGACAGAGTTATATGTTTGTATTCAGCTTTATAGCGTGCTTTTAATGCACACATTCTTCGAGGTTTATAACCCATGGTAAAGGTATTATTATGAGGCCAGTTTTACAGTTATTTTCTTGCTTAAACTGCCGGCCCAGTCAACGTGTTGTGTCATACAGTACAGGGAGCTTGTAGCCCGCTGTGACACAGGAACAGGTTTTTGAATACTTCCCAGCGCCCGAGTGAGAGCGCTTGCTTCTAAGTGAGACAGACTTATGTTAACATAGGACAGAATGCATTTGTTTTTCATTGCATTGATAGCTCTTGGAACCCAGTGTCCACTTCTGTGTCTGAGCATATGTTCTGTAGATTGTCATTTGTTATTTAAACGCCTTTTGCGTGTACCGTTGTTTCGACGAGTTCAGTTATGTCAGGTTTCTTATAGTTTGTTGTAGGCTAGCCCCGTGAAGGAGGTTTTTCATGTATGAAGGTATTTTGTGTACCATGTCCGGGACTGTTCCCGTAGACCAGATATTTAAGGAGGGTAACTGATGTGTCCAGGCCCATCCCAGAGTTATTGAACGCGAGCTGTGCGCCGCTGGTAACTTGTGTTATTTTGTGTCCGAGTTGTTATTGCTCGTTGATTGTATTCCGACTTTTGAGTCAAGGCTTTTTGGCAGAGATGATCTCAGGGAGACGCTCCGTGCCAAGGCTTGTCAGCTATTATTCGCCATAAACCAACGATAATCTAAACCGACATCTTAATAATAAAACGCTTAATTTTGATAAACAAAATATAACTAACGAATCCTTTCTATTTAACCTTGTTCATTTGCATTTGGAACCTGCTGACATAGCCGTGCTAATGACGGTATTTCCTGGAGGAAATGACTTTAGGACAGCTGACACATTTGTAGCGACTGAAGCTTGCTCGAACCTTTAGTTCGTAGTTTGTGGAGCGCAGGCCATACGATGTTAGACGTAGTCTTCACTACGCAGTCGTCACCGTAATTACACACGTTAAATGACTATGGCTTACAAACAGTAAACCAAGGTGTAGGCAGGATTTGAATAAAACTGTGGTCTTATATTTATTTATTTATTGATGTAGAAGTGTACGAATCCTCTATGTTACCCTCTTGTGTGCTGATTAGCACCTAGTTCGTAAGAATGTCTTAGATGTTTTTTTATGGCTTGTCACATAGCTTTGATTGTAATTGTTTGATATTACGGACGTCACCGCCGTAAATTTTGTAATTAATTGATAGGACTTAGCTAGATGAATTAATATTAAATGTAAATGTGGAGATGGTATCATCCTAACTTAGATTTGTTTTGCTACCCTGTTAAATGTAAATTCCGATATTAGCTTGATCTTGTAAATTGACCTAGGGTTTTCGTCGTACCATTTTCCTAGTGTTGCTTTATTATTGTGAGACAGATCTTTCGCTCTTTATTTTTGATTATTTATTAGCTTGCGGATTAGCCGATAGAAACCCTCCGAACTAGGATAGGGGTTTGTCAATTTTACAATAAATGTTCACGATGTTTTACATAAGCCTGGATGTTTCCTTTCTCAGTCTAGCTTTTAAGGTGAACCTTTCCTTAGGCAGTCTATGACCTTTCGTCACCATGTACCACGATCCCCGTGGACGATAGTCTCTCGTGCCGCTTTCGCCTGTTTGGAAGTTCACCTGATCCTCTCGGCAGTTAGGTCCGGCGGATGCGATGTTAGGGAAGTCATTGCGATTGTTGGCTGTCCTGGCAGCTCCTCTGACGGGCTCAATATAAATACATAAACATTGATATATACATATTTACAGCGACACATGACAAGGCAGGCTTATATCTTTAAATATAAATTCTGTATCCATTGCAGTGCTGTAGGTTTTGCCAACAGGAAGTCAGACCGATTACCCTGATATGCTCTTCTATGGCATTCGTGAACAATGTTGTGAACTGACTGTGAAGGAGCACCGCAGTCACAATGGGAAGAAGGAATTTTACCCCATTTGAAGAGTGATTCAGCACTGACCCGTGGTTAGTCCAGATCCTATTGAGGGCAGTCCACGTTCCTCTTGGCAGGTCAAAACCGGGTGCAGCGCTATCTCCAATTAAGTCACTCCAAGCGTCAAGGTTGATGTTGGTGCTCCATTCATTTCTCCATTGGATATTCGGCTAAAAATTGTTGCCTGTGAGATCTCTAGCATATTTGATGGGTGGATGTCTAGATTTCAGTCGGTTTCTATTCATGTCAGGGATGTCGCAGTGAATAGGAAGAGCTGGATTACTCATCATTTTCTTATACTCTCCGATCAGGGCAGCTTTCCTGCGTAGGTCAGGAGGCATGATGTTGCTGAGGACAGGAAGCCAATAAGTCGGCGTAGATCTAATAAGGCCACTGATCAGTCTCATGTTGTTATTGAGTTGGGTATTAATTATCTTTACATGGGGGCTGTTCAGCCAAACTGGAGCACAATATTCAGCAGCGGAGAAGATAAGACCTAATGCAGAACACCTCAGAGTTGTAGCAGAAGCTCCCCAAGTAGTTCCACAAAGCTTCTGCAGGATATTATTCCTGCTTCTAATTTTGACGGCTGTATTTTCAAGATGTTTTTAAAAGATAATGTGCGATCCAGAGTGACACCTAAATATTTAGGGTGTTTATTATTTAACAGTACAGAACCTTGAAGCGATACATGAACTGCACTATCAGCCATTCTGTTGTTTAAGTGGAAACATGATACTTCAGTTTTTGTTCCACTTGGTTGCAGTCTCCATTTGTGGAAATAACTTTCAAGCCTAGCAACGTCATCATTGAGCACATTCTCCATGACACTGATGTCCTTGAGCCTTATAGCCAAAGCTATATCATCAGCATAACAAAACTTTCTGGACTGAGTGTCTGGTAGATCAGAGAGATACGTATTGAAGAGAAGGGGAGACAGCACTAAACCTTGTGGGAGCGTTGTTCAGCTTTCTTTGTTTGCTCATTCTTTTTCCTAGAATGACTTGGAAAAGTCTGTTACTGAGCATGTTACCAATAAGTTGCACGGTAGTTTTGCAAGGTATTATTCGAGACAGTTTATAGAGTAACCCCTCTTTCCATACTGTATCATAAGCGGCAGACAGATCGAGAAAAAACACAGAAGTTTTCATCTGGAGTTGAAAACCAGACTCGATATGCGATGTAAGAGCAAGGACTTGATCACAACAACTGCGATTAGGTTTAAAGCCAGCCTGTTCCACAGGAATGTGTTCTAAGATAGTCGGACTGATCCTGTTATAAATCAGTCTTTCAAGAAATTTGTAGCAACAGCTCAGAAATGCTATAGGCATTTTAGTTTTGTTGAACTGATTTGGGAGGATCCCTGTGTTTAGAATATCACTGAAAAATCGAGCAAGCCATTTTCAAGCATTTTGGCCCAGATTTAACAGAAACTCAGGATGAATGCCATAAAATCTGGGGGCTTTCCCATGTTTGATGTCTTTTATAGCCACATTGACTTCTTCAAGGGTGAATACTTCGGAGTAAGACGAAGTTGATGGAAGTGATGCTTTTATTTTGTTGAAGTTCCTTTTCAGCATTCGAGTATGGTCTTTATCTTGTGCAACCATAGAAGTCGATACAATGTGGCTGGCAATCTTAGGAGGCATAATGCTAGGTTGCTCTCTTTGACCTATAGAATTTCCTTCAAGCTTCCTTAGCAGACTCCAGGCTTTTCTGCTTGAGTGTTGAAAATTGAATTCCTCAACAGTCTCTGTCCATTTTTGCTTGCGTGTTGCATCCAAACTATGTAAGAGCTCATCAGCCACTACATGATTACCTATTTTCATAAATTCATTATAAAGAGCATCACTTTGTTCATTCCAACCCGGAACGTATTCCTTTCTATACCCTCTCGGAATATATTTCTTGGCAATTGAAGTAACTAACCCAACAAACCTGTTGTAGCTCATGCTTCTCGCAGGAATCCATCTGATGCATTTGTCAAGTTCACTAGTAAATTTTGTCCAATTAGCTTTATTGAAGTTCCATCGAGGGCGAGGGAATGAAGTTATGAGTGGGATAGACAATCATATCTCTATAAGTACTAGTCTGTGCTGACTGCGGGGAAAATCACCCAATATGCGTCTTACAGTTGGAAGAGGTTGATCCTTGTTGTCACAAGTCACAAAGCTCAGATCTGGATTATATTCACGTTGCCAGGCTCCTGATATGAATGATCCTTTGTCCTTGGCATCAAAGACAAGGTGTAAGTTGTGTTCTTCAACCCATTCAACGAGAGCAGTGCCGCAGTTGTCATTCTGAGCATAATTCCAATTTTCATGGTGGCTATTGAAATCGCCTGCAAAAATGGCTGGATGATTTGAAACTGAAAGCACAAAGCTGGGCCATGGGACTGTTAGTGGTTTGTATACATTCGTTATGGTTATATCCTGTACAGTAACAACTACTACATGGATATTATCGTCCGTGCTAGAAGTGATATGATGAACATGTTCTAGATTGTTCCGGACATAAGTTGCCACCCCATACACGCTATCATACGTAGCACCAATCATAGAGTAACCATGAATCTTTCCTCTTTTCTGGAGTTATTCCTCATTGGTGGTATGAGTTTCCTGTATGAGTGCCAAATCAACATTGTTCTCATGAAAAACTCTTGATAGATGGTCGCTTTTCTATCGACTGATGCCTTCGATGTTTAGTTGGCAAATTTGTAATCTTTGTCCAAGCCTTCTTGTCACGGGGCTCTGAGAAGAGCCGTTAGAATTTGAATGGTATTTTGGCAGGAGATCTATATAAGATAGTCTGGATGTCAAATGCTGATGATCAGTTCAGTAGTGGAAAATTGAGTTCAAGTACCTATGCAGGGGCACCACGTGCAGGAATCAGCTTCACCCCCTCGTCTAGAGGTAACAATTCCCTGGTAGGGTAGTACTCCTTGTGACGAGTTTATTTGAGCTCCGTAACTTTTCCCGTGTTCCCGCCAAACGAGCAAGCACGGAGTGAACTCTGCTGACTAGGCCTAAAACTTGGTGATATCACTTGAGGTTTCACAAACATCTGAATGAATTGTGGGCAATAGTTTCGAAATTATTCATTGATACTTTCAGCTAACTAGCACTCCAGTGACACCAGGTCGGCCTTGTCCCGACATGGGGCACCCTTTTTCGTCAGTGAGTGGTGATGATGGTGGTGACAATTGTTAGTTGTTTTAAGGAGTGATACATCCAGACACTCCGTCGCATATAATAATAATAACAATAAGAATAAGAAACTTGCTACCGCTGTTGTAACAATGAACGATATTCTCTCTCAGCATCTGTCCCAGAAATCATATTGTTTCAACCATGTTCAGACTGCTATTTACGCTGGAGCGATAGCTGTGATACGAGTGACAGGAGGTAGATTATGCCGACATAAATATACCTCAGGTCGACAGAAGAAGATGCCAGCTTGGGAGAAACGTTTACCAAAGTCTGTTGATGAACTGAGAGTGAATATCGGAAGAATGCATCAGTATGTTGCAGGCAATAGGAATAATAAGGTTGTTCAATGTGTTCAAATGTTGAGCCATACGAAGAGTAAACATGCAAAGTATAATCCTACGAATTGTAGCCCCCTTGAGATCCTAGACACATCAAAGCAACAACTTGAGGCAAAGGCACAGAGATTACGTCGATATAAAGAATCGAACGAACGAAAGCAACAGAACAACCCATTTGTTACCAATAAGAAACGGTTCTATAGGAATCTGGACGATCCTGGAACACAAATGGGCAGTTCACTGCAAAAAGAAGAGGTAGAGAATTTCTGGTCATCCCTATGGTCGAATGCTGGAGATTATAACAGCAGCGCTAAATGGATTACGGAGAAGGTGGAAAGAATGTCAGAAATTGACACGATGACTGACTCTTCGGTATCAACTGAAGATGTGACCCGTGTGGTTAAGGAGACCCAAAATTGGAAAGCGGTAGGACCAGACAACATCCACAACTTTTGGATCAAACGTTTCACTTGTACTCATGAGCATCTTACCCGCTGCTACAAAGATTTCATCCAAAATCCACAGCTTATCCCCTCTTACTTGATGCGAGGTAAAACATACCTTCTGCCAAAAGGTGATAGAACCAATGATCCTTCCAAATATAGACCTATGACCTGTCTGTGCACCCTGTATACAATATGTATATCTTGCATTGCACGTAAGATTTATGAACACATAAATCTTCATAACATCCTGGCTGAGGAGCAGAAGGGGTGCATGAAGAAGTCTCAAGGTTGCAAAGAGCAACTTGTAATCGATGCAATTACTATGGAACAAGCAGGAAAGATGATGCGTAACCTCTGCATGACCTTTATTGATTACAAGAAAGCTTTTGATTCAGTGCCACATTCCTGGCTAATCCAAACCCTGAAGATATATAAAGTTGATCCTGCCATCATTTTAAGTCTGCAATATATGATGTCCCATTGTGGGACCAATTTATTAATGTCTAATGGAGACCCACATGTATGGGATCGGGATTTATTCAAATCAAAAGAGGTATATTTCAGGGTGACAGCTTGAGCCCTCTATGGTTCTGTTTGGCGCTCAATCCGCTATCATCATTGCTGAACAATGCGAAGTGTGGCTTTCCAATTAAGCACCATGGTATAGTCAAATACCAAATTTCTCATTTGATGTATATGGATGCCATTAAACTATATGCAACCTCTGAGAAACACATCAACAATCTAATTGCAATAACTGCTTTTTTTTCTTCTGATATTGGAATGTCCTTCGGATGAGATAAATGTCGCACCCTCACAATTCGGCGTGGAAAATTAGAGGCCCGAGCATTTCAACTTGATGACGGTTGTTTCATAAAGCCTATGGAAGGTAATGAGACCTACAAATATCTTGGTCTCCTGCAATCTAATCGAATAGATCATAAAGGTGTTAAAGATAGAACCGTAGCTATCTACAATCAACGCCTTAACAAGATTTTAAAATCAAAGTTGAATTGAAAGAACACCTTCAAGGCTATTAATACCTATACTATTCCTGCTCTGATATTCACTTTCAGTATTATCAAATGAACGCAGACTGACTTGCAGAACATCCTAATTAGGACACGTACCATCTTAACAAAACACAGATGTCTCCACCCTAAGTCAGCTGTTGAGCGATTGACAATCCCGCGTCAAAGAGGTGGACGAGGGCTCACGGACAGTATCCAATTGCATGCAAGGCAAGTGAGGAACCTTCAGAGATACTTTCTGGGCAGACATGACTCTCCCATACATCAAGCCGCTGTGAAGGCAGATGACAAGTGCACACCGCTAGATCTTCTTCACGTAAGGGATATACAGTTAGCCACTGATGAGAAATGTTCAGCCATCAAGCTTCAGCAGTGGACGCAGAAAGCTCTGCACGGTCGTCATCCGTATTATCTCAACCAGAAACATGTCGACATTGATGCGTCGAACAGCCGGTTGACTCATGCGGACCTATTCACTGAGACTGAAGGATTCATGGTTGCAATCCAGGATCATGTTGTGGCTACCAAAAACTATCTTAAATATATAGTTAAGGCAAATATTCAGGATGATAAATGCCGAAGATGCCAACTAGAATCGGAAACAATTCAACATATCACAGAGGGCTGCCGAGCAATCTCCTGTACTGATTACATGAACAGGCACAACCAAGTGGCCAAAATAATGCACCTACACCTTGCTCAAAAGCACTTATTATCTGATAATATTTTGCCTTACTATAAGTATGTTCCTGACGCCGTTTTTGAAAATCCTAGCCACAAGTTGTTATGGGACCGATCAGTTATCTTATCTTATCTTATCTACTATATAAAGCTCAAATACCACTGACTGACTGACTGATTCATTCATTCATTTATCACAAAATCTCAGAAACCACCGAACGGATTGGATTGAAATTTGGTATGCAGCTTCCTCAAGGTCCGCAAACGCCCACAAAGAAAGGATTTTTGGATATTCAGGTTCTAAAAGGGTGTTAAGGGGGTAGACCTGCATTTCATTGAATAGCAATATCTCCCGATTGGTTTCATTGGGAGATGTGATACTAGGCATATAAACTCATCATTAAAAATAAGAAGACACGTGTCTGAGGGTTTTTCGATGTGGTGTATATTATGAGGTGAAAGGGGTGAAAAGTGGGGGTTGAAGGATTCCTAACGGAGCGTGTATCTCTTAAACGACATAGGCGAGGAGTTTGGAACTCAGCGGAAAAAATCAGCATAAAAATAAGTAAATAGATCTTTGACCGTTTTTTCATAAATCCAATTTAAGGGGCCTATGGGGAGGGGTGAAATTATGGGGGGGGGGACGAAATATGTCTGAGTGTAAAATTATACATGGCCTATGTTGTAGACAATAACACATTACATCTTTTTTGTCTCTTGCTATTTAATCATACGACAAATACTTAGGGAGTTATTATTGAATTTGTACTTTTTGGCCGGAATTTTGTAAGTCCCAGGAATGACATAAAAATTGATTCGAATGAAATTTAAAAAAATAGTTTTTTTTTAATACGATTATTATATTTTTCACGTCTTTTAGGGTCCGAAACCAACATGATATTTTGATGTTTTTTTTTCGTCCCATGCATTTTTGGTTTCAGGTGATAGAATTATTTTCCACTAGGACCGATGCTTATCTACTATATAAAGGTCAAATACCACTCACTCACTGACTGACTCACTCACTCATTCATTCATCACGAAATCTCAGAAACCACCGAATGGATTCGAATGACATTCGGTATGCAGCTTCCTCAAGGGCCGCAAACGCCCACAAAGAAAGGATTTTTGGATATTCAGGTTCTAAAGGGGTGTTAAGGGGATAGACCTGCATTTCATTGAATAGCAATATCTCCCGATTGGTTTCATTGGGGGATGTGATACTCTGCATATAAACTCATCATTAACAAGATGTTCAGCAAAGAACATATAGCCTACTTTCTCCTAAATGTATGGGTATATTTATGACTCTTTGTCCTCATCCCTAACACAATCACCTCTACCACATTGTATTGTTTGTTTTCTTTTATATTGATAATTAGCCAGTAAGTGTCAAAATCAATATTGTATACTTTATGATGATTGAATAACAAAACTACTAACTTATTGTAATGCATTCACACCCGTTAATCTCTATATTAAGCCAGCCTGCTAAGTTAAGAATCTTCCGTTTTGGGTATCTTCCCCTTTAAAAATCCACGCCGATCACAGTAGGTTGGTGCAGCGACCTATCAGTGAATTAATCTTCATGTTGTACGCCTATGCACTGCCATCGTAATGTACTACGATGGCAGTGGCCTAAGAGTGTTGAATGAGTAGACAGTTTAAAGTAGCCAAGAAGGAGACGATCCAGCTGGCAGTGTTTAAAGGTAATCGGAGCGCGATCGTGGCTAATAGTTGAACTACCAGTATTACAAAATTGCCATACTTCAGGAGGCCAGGTATTTACACAGCGGTAAGTTTGGAACAATATTACCCACATAACCCACAAGAGGACAGCACCGTACAGAGGCATTAAGAAGGCTGTGGTTAATGACAACGTGTATCTAATTCTTTTATTCTCCTTTTCCTAATGTCTTCTGTTTATTTGCGATGCTGTGGCGGTGATTTTACTAATAAACGAGTGTATACATTAGCCTCTCCTTTGAGCTAAATGACATCTTATTCAGTATCTGTGGAAAGAGCTCGTGCACATCATTTGTAAAAGAATTCAAGAAAAAAAAAGTTAACTGCAGCAGTACTCGATCCCCAGTCGACTGCGTGATAGACTAACACGCTAGCCCAGAGCTAATTCTATCCTTAACAACATGGTGTTCTTAACTGACATTAGATACAACCTGTTGGCAAATAATGACTTTAAATAAACGATTTCTTCACAGCAGTACATCTTCATTAAAGATAATTTCATACAAAGTTTATATTATTGTACCAGTGGGGTATATCACATACAACATACTAAAAATATTAAAATATAAGACAGGCACATGAGGACAGCTGCCATCTTGTCGTGTGACACAGACAGCTCAGCTCTTTTAAGCCACTCATACAGTATAATATTATAATATTAAATTATAATAAATAACGGATCACGACCATCAGGATAGCTTAAACCACCCTAGGCTCGATAATCGGAATTGGTGGGTCTAAAGCCATTGATTAAAATGGTTGAATAATTCACACGGCCGCCATCCTGAAATGGTACGGCCGATGACCTTGAATGTTGGACAAAAGACGCGTCCTATATAAAGGTATGTTGTCACCAAATTTGGTAGAGATCGGATGATTTGTTTAGCCGTAATTTGATTTTACGTTTTGAACGTTTGAGTGGCCACCATTCTGTTTTGGTAAAGATGGCGGCGATATAAAGTATGACACTGAGGTGCCCTTTGCTAATGCTACCTCTGTACCAAATTTCGTTCAATTCGGTTTCACCGTGTTCGAATTGATAGGGGGGGGACAGACATTCAGAGTACACACACTCACACACACACACACACACACAGACTCACACACACACATACACACAGACAGACACACTTTTTTCGCCCTGTAGTGATCTCATAAGTCTACTTTCATTTTTTGCAAAAATCGAAAGTAGGCTAAAAACAAGATGTTCAGTAAAGAACATATAGCCTACTTTCTCCTAAATGCATGGGTATTGTTATAACTCTTTGTCCTTTTCAAGGAGTATGATTGAATGTTGGTTGTAGTAGCTTGTTGAAATACAACGTGCTATAGGGATATTAAACATGAATATGAGGTGCCCTTTGCTAGTGCTACCTCTGTACCAATTTTCGTTCAATTCGGTTTCACCGTGTTTGAATTGATAGGGGGAATCGATTTGCACACATACTTGGCCACCATCTGCAAACTATTGGGCTGATGTTCTTGCAGTTTGGTCTGAATATGTTTCCCACATAAAGATATGGTGTTGCAAAATTTGGTAGAGACTAGATTATTAGGTTGGTCGTAATTACATTTTAGCTTTTAACATTTGGGTGGCCGCGATTACGTTTCCGTCAAGATAGCGGTGATATAAAACATGACACTGAGGTGCCCTTTGCTAGTGCTACCTCTGTACCAAATTTCGTTCCATTCGGTTTCACCGTGTTCGAATTGATAAGGGGAATCGATTTTCACACAAAGATGGCCGCCATCCGCAAAATATTAGGCCGATGACCGATTAGTTTGGTCAAAGGATGCTCCCTCCATAAAGGTATGTTGTTGCTAAATTTGCTAGAGATCGGATGATTAGGCTAATCGTAATTTGATTTAAGCTTTGAACATTTGTGTGGCCGCCATTACGTTTCTGTCAATATGGCGGCGATATAAATCATGACACTGAGATGCCCTTTGCTAGTGCTATCTCTGTACCAAATTTCGTTCCATTCGGTTTCACTGTGTTTGAATTAATAGGGAGAATCGATTTTGACACAAAGATGGCCGCCATTCGCAAACTATTAGGCGTATGACCTATTAGATTGGTCAAAGGATGCTCCCTCCATAAAGGTATGTAGTTGCAAAATTTGGTAGAGATCGGATGATTAGGTTAATCTTAATTTGATTTAAGCTTTGAACATTCGTGTGGCCGCCATTACGTTTCAGTCAAGATGGTGGCGATATAAAACATGACACTGAGGTGCCCTTTGCTAGTACTACCTCTGTACCAAATTTCGTTCCATTCGGTTCCACCGTGTTCGAATTAATAGGGGGAATCAATTTTGACATAAAGATGGCCGCCACCCGCAAACTATTAGGCTAATGACCTAGTTGTTTGGTCAAAGGATGCTCCCTCCATAAAGGTATGTAGTTGCAACATTCGTGTGGCCGCCATTACGTTTCAGTCAAGATGGTGGCGATATAAAACATGACACTGAGGTGCCCTTTGCTAGTACTACCTCTGTACCAAATTTCTTTCCATTCGGTTCCACCGTGTTCCAATTAATAGGGGGAATCAATTTTGACATAAAGATGGCCGCCACCCGCAAACTATTAGGCTAATGACCTAGTTGTTTGGTCAAAGGATGCTCCCTCCATAAAGGTATGTAGTTGCAAAATTTGGTAGAGATCGGATGATTAGGTTAATCGTAATTTGATTTAAGCTTTGAACATTCGTGTGGCCGCCATTACGTTTCTGTCAAGATGGCGGCGATATAAAACATGACACTGAGGTGCCCTTTGCTAGTGCTACCTCTGTACCAAATTTCGTTCCATTTGGTTTCACCGTGTTTGAATTAATAGGGGGAATTGATTTTCACACAAAGATGGCCGCCATCCGCAAACTATTAGGCTAATGACCTAGTTGTTTGGTCAAAGGATGCTTCCTCTACAAAGGTATGTTGTTGCAAAATTTGGTAGAGATCGGATGATTAGGTTAATCGTAATTTGATCTAAGCTTTGAACATTTGTGTGGCCGCCATTACGTTTCCGTCAAGATGGCGGCGATATAAAACATGACACTGAGGTGCCTTTTGTTAGTACTACCTCTGTACCAAATTTCGTTCCATTCGGTTGCACCGTGTTCGAATTAATAGGGGGAATCGATTTTCACACAAAGATGGCCGCCATCCACAAACTATTATGCTGATGACTTATTAGTTTGGCCAAAGGATGCTCCCCCCATAAAGGTATGTTGTTGCAAAATTTGGTAGAGATCGGTTGATTAGGTTAGTCGTAATTTGATTTAAGCTTTGAACATTTGTGTGGCCGCCATTACGTTTCCGTCAAGATGGCGGCGATATAAAACATGACACTGAGGTGTCCTTTGCTAGTGCTACCTTTGTACCAAATTTCGTTCAATTCGCATTCACCGTGTTCGAATTGATAGGGGGGGACAGACATTCAGAGTACACACACTCACACACACACAGACACACAGACACACACACATACACACACACAGACAGACACACTTTTTTCGCCCTGTGTTGATCCCATAAGTCTACTTTCATTTTTTGCAAAAATCGAAAGTAAGCTAATAAGAAGACACGTGTCTGAGGGTTTTTCGATGTGGTGTATATTATGAGGTGAAAGGGGTGAAAAGTGGGAGTTGAAGGATTCCTAACGGAGCGTGTATGTCTTAAACGACATAGGCGAGGAGTTTGGAACTCAGCCGAAAAACATCAACATAAAAAAAAAAACTAAACAGGTGTTTGACCTTTTTTTTTCCTGAATCCAATTTAAGGGGCCCATGGGGAGGGGGGAAATTATGGGGGAGGGGGGAAACGTAAAATGTCTGAGTGTAAAATTATACGTGGCCTTTGTTGTATACAAGAACACATTACATCTTTTTTGTCTCTTGCTATTTCATCATACGACGAATACTTAGGGAGTTATTAATGATTTTGTACTTTTTGGCCGGAATTTAAGTCCCAGGAATGACATAAAAATTGATTCGAATGAAATTTCAATAAATAGTTTTTTTAAATACTTTTATTATATTTTTCAAGTCTTTTAGGGTCCGAAACCAGCATGATATTTTGATGTTTTTTTCGTCCCATGCATTTTTGGTTTCAGGTGATAGAATTTTTTTCCACTAGGACCCATGCTTATCTATCTATTTAACTAATGTTATAACGGGATTCCAAATGTTATTGCGGGCGAAGCCGCGGGTAACAGCTAGTCTCTTATATAAAAACAAGTGTCCTGACTGACTGACTGACTGACTGACTGACTCATCATCGCCCAGCCAAAACTAATAAAGTTAGAAACATGAAATTTTGGGGATATGTTCGTGGTAAGTCGAAAATGCGCACTAAGAAAGGATTTTTGGATATTCAGGTTCTAAAGGTGTCTTAAGGGGGTACACATGCATTTCATTGAATAGCAATATCTCCGGCTTGGTTTCATTGAGGGACGTGATACTCGGCATATAAACGTATCATTAAAAATAAGAAGACACGTGTCTGAGGGTTTTTCGATGTGGTGTATATTATGAGGTGAAAGGGGTGAAAAGTGGGGGTTGTAGGGTTCCTAACGGAGCGTGTATCTCTTAAACGACATAGGCGAAGAGTTTGAAACTCAGCGGAAAAAATCAGCTTAAAAAATAAGTAAATAGGTGTTTGACCGTTTTTTCATAAATCGAATTTAAGGGGCCCATGGGGAGGGGTGAAATTCTGAAAAAAGAAAATTGAAAGATACAAAGTCCTGACACACTCATCATCGCCCAGCCTAAATTATTGAAGTTAGAAACAAGACATTTTGGGGATATGATCATTATATGTCCAAACCGTCCACTAAGGGAGGTTTTTCGGATATTCAGGTTCTAAAGGGGTGTTAAGGGGGTAAGACCTGCATTTCATTGAATAACAATAACTCCGGATTGGTTTCATTTGTGGATGTGATACTCGGCATATAAACTGATCATTAAAACTAAGAAGACACGTGTCTGAGGGTTTTTCGATGTGGTGTATATTATGAGGTGAAAGGGGTGAAAAGTGGGGGTTGAAGAATTCCTAACGGAGCGTGTATCTCCTAAACGACATAGGCGAGGAGTTTGAACTCAGCGGAAAAACATCAGCCTAAAAGATAAGTAAATAGGTGTTGACCGTTATTTTTTTCATAAATCCAATTTAAGGGACCCATGGGAAGGGGTGAAATTCGGGGGGGGGGGCGGGGGACAGGAAAGAAAGTGTCCTAACTGATTGACTGACTCACTCACTCTTCAATCTCAGGAGGTGAAAACTGCTTAAAAATAAGTAAATAAGTGTTCGACAGTTTCTTTTTCATAAATCAAATTTAAGGGGTTCATGGGGAGGGGTGAAATTCTGGAGAAAAAAATGAAAGAAAATGTCCTGACTCACTCACTCACTCACTCACTCATCATCGCCCAGCCAAAATTAATGAAGTTAGAAACATGACATTTTGGGGATATGTTCGTTGTATGTCAAAACCGTACACTAAGGGAGGATTTTCGGATATTCAGGTTCTAGAGGCGTCTTAAGGGGGTTGAACCTGCATGGGAAGGGGTGAAATTCTGGGGGGGGGACAGGAAAGAAAGTGTCCTAACTGATTGACTGACTCACTCACTCTTCAATCTCAGGGAGTGAAAGCTGCTTAAAAATAAGTAAATAAGTGTTCGACAGTTTCTTTTTCATAAATCAAATTTAAGGGGTTCATGGGGAGGGGTGAAATTCTGGAGAAAATGAAATGAAAGAAAATGTCCTGACTCACTCACTCACTCATCATCGCCCAGCCAAAATTAATGAAGTTAGATACATGACATTTTGGGGATATGTTCGTTGTATGTCAAAACCGTACACTAAGGGAGGATATTCGGATATTCAGGTTCTAGAGGGGTCTTAAGGGGGTTGAACCTGCATTTTATTGAATAACAATATATCACGAGTGGTTTCATTTGTGGATGTGATACTCGGCACATAAACTAATCATTAAAAATAAGCAGACATGTGTCTAAGGGTTTTTCGATGTGGTGTATATTATAAGGTGAAAGGGCTGAAAAGTGGGGGTTGAAGGTTTCCTAACGGAGCGTGTATCTCTTAAAAGACATAGGTGAGAAGTTTGAAACTCAGCGGAAAAAATCAGCTTAACAATTAAGTAAATCGGTGTTCGAACGTTTTTTCATAAATTCAACTTAAGGGGGGTGAAATTCTGCGAAAAAAGGAGAGAAAGTGTCCTAACTGACTGACTAACTCACTCACTCATCAAACTCAGGGGAAAAAGACAGCTTAAAAAATAAGTTAATAGGTGTTCGAGCGTTTCTTCATAAATTCAATTTAAGGGGCCCATGGGGAGGGGTAAAATTCTGGTAAAAATAATTGAAAGAAAATGACCTGATTGACTCACTCACTCATCATCGCCCAGCCAAAATTATAGAAGTTAGAAACATGAAATTTTGGGGATATGTTCATTGTATGTCGAAAACGTCCACTAAGGAAAGATTTTTGGATATTCAGCTTCTAAATGGGTGTTAAGGGGGTAAACCTGCATTTAATTGAATAACAATATCTCACGAGTGGTTTCATTTGGGGATGTGATACTTGGCATATAAACCAATCATTAAAAATAAGCTGACACATGTCTAATGATTTTTCGATGTAATGTATATTAAGAGTAAAGGGGTGAAAAGTGGGGGTTGAAGGATTCCTAACGGTGCATGCATCTCCTAAACGACATAGGCGAGGAGTTTGAAACTCAGAGGAAAACAATCAGCTTAATAATAATAAATAAATAAATAAATAAATACATAAATAAATAATTTAATAAATAGGTGTTCGACCGTATTTTCATAAATCCAATTTAAGGGGCTCATGGGGAGGGGTGAAATTCTGGAAGAAAAACGTCCACTAAGGAAGGAATTTTGGATATTCACTCTCATCGACCAACCAAAACTATTAAAGTTAGAAGAATGATATTTTGGGATTATGTTTGTTGTGCGTCGAAAACGTCTACTAAGGAGGGATTTTTGGATATTCAAGTTCTAAAGGGGTGTGAACGGGGTTAAACCTGCATTTCATTGAAGAACAATATGGCACGACTATGACGCGAGCGAAGCCGCGGGTACCTGCTAGTTATATATAATCCAAAATTGACTCATCACCGCAGGGCTCAAACCACTAGACCTAGAAAGCTGAAATTTTGCTTGTTGGTTGATCCGAGTATGTAGAGGCTCACTAAGAAACGGGTTTTGAAAATTCAATTTGTAAGTGACTTTTTTCGGCCCTTTGGCATTGACCATCCAAAATTGACTCATCGACGCAGGGCTCAAACCACTAGCCCTAGAAAGCTGAAATTTTGCATGTTGGTTGATCCGAGTATGTAGAGGCCCACTAAGAAACGGTTTTTGAAAATTCAAATTGTAAGTGACTTTTTTCGGCCCTTTGGCACTGAGCAAGAACAGTCGGTACAAAGTTCGGATTTAGCTCATTTTAAGCCGCCAGATACGAGAAACAATACTCGGAGGTCCTGTAGGAACCCCGAAACACACTTTTTAAGTTCCTAAAATGAACGGTTTCGGAGATATTCCCAAATAACTGTGCTTCCTCTGAGATACAGATCAACGTTACTATGGCAACCGCTGAAATTTCGCAGACCGGGGATAGTTTTCTGGCAATATCTCGAAATCCGTTCATTTTAGGGCCTTAAAACGCGGGGGGTACGGTTCCCACTTCTAACCACGAACATTGATCCTCGCATTGATACGCGTAAAATGAGATATATTTTATTCATAGAGGTGGCTTTTGGTGTCGGATACGATCGTGATTTTGAGTCTAATTAGACTCTTTGAGCTGGTTATTGTAAGCGAGCTTTCAGATCTTTACTCTAATTTACAATGTTAAGATGCCTTCTATTTTGCACGGTATGCTTTCATTTTCTTTATAAATTTGTTTTTTGTTAACTGAATATTTTTGTTTGCCAATTTTGATCTGCCCTTTTTCGCCTTTTACCATGATCAGCAACCTATATTAACAGTCGAATGTGTCGTATTCTACCGTCTGTCAATTTAATTATTATATTTTCTTAATTACTCTTACTGAGGAATTGGGCAAACTTATTTCAATAAAGTTGCTATTTTGTCTTTCACGGCCATTGAATCACCGCACAAGGCATGGCTTAAATCTAGAAAAGTTGCTGAGTTGGACTAATTGACTAATGGTGCAGCAGAAAAGAGGAGAATTGAAGCGTTCGAAATATGGTGATACAGGAGAAGGATGATCAGATGGGTAGATAGGGTAACAAATGAAGAGGTATTAAGACGAGTGGGAGAGGAGAGATGTTTCTGGCGACTGCCAATGACGAGAAGAGATAGGAGGGTAGGACACATATTAAGACACCCAGGAATAGCAAGCTTAATTATGGATGGGAGGGTCGCGGACAAGAACTGTAGGGGTAAACCAGGGTTAAACAGATTGCCTCGGATGTAGGGTGTGGTAGCTATGTAGAGATGAAACTATTAGCTCAGGAGAGGGAGACATGGAGGGCTGCATCTTACCAGTTAAATCACTGAAGACTCAAACAACAACAATCAGGAATTTTAATTACTTAGAGAGGCATGTGAGTCAAAAGGGTGATTGGAGAATTTCAATCCCTGGGATGTAACACAGGAAGAGACTGCACAATGTACATCAGCGGCCAAGGTGAGAGATATTTAACTATAGGTCTATTAATAGTGATATGTTGACGTTCAAATCATCAATAAGTATGGCCAAATTACATCCAGAATAGCTTAAGTAAGAATACTTTTAATTCCCCATATTCCGATAGATTTGCCATTCCAGTGTGCAAGAGTGCAGTTCGCTCTTCAAACAATATTCGTAATTTCTTTAACAAAGCGCAATGACACACACTTAACAGTAGCTCGTGTACATTTAGACAAAACCATTTTTTCCCATGGGCAACTGTATGTGGCGTGCTCGCAAGCTTCCGGACAACAAAATCATTATGTCGCAGCAGAAAATGGTAAAACCAAAAACGTTATTTTAAAATGTGTTAACATAATGTAACATCGAACCCTGCAGACTTTCACAACTCCACAAAATTCCCACTTTGCTGCTCATATCAATATACTGTACGAATCAGAATATTCAGAATTAGAATGGACCCACCTGTAGCCACAATTGCTGTAATAGAATAGACCAATTATCAGCAATAATGCATCGTACCCATTGTCTTGATCGCGGGCGAAGCCGCGGGTACATGCTAGTATATATATAAAAAGAAATGTCTATGTGTTCGTCTTTTATGCGTTCATAAACCATTCATCCGATTGCGATCAAATTTTGGTGAGTTGTTGTAAACACTTCCGGAAGGTTTATAGGCATAGTTAATCCATTTCTAAATAGATAGCGCGCGAGTAGTTTAAACAAATGCGTAATGGCGATGCGTTCATATACAATTCATCCGATTGCGATCAAATTTTAGTGAGTTGTTGTGCACAGTCCCGGAAAAGTTATAGGCGTAGTAAATCCAGTTTACAATAGATGGCGCGCGAGTAGCTTCAACAAATGAGCGACAACGGGCGAAGCGTTTCAACAAAGTCCTGAATGCGTTCACATACCATTCGTCCGATATCGATTAAACTTGGGAGAGAGGTTGTGTACACAACAGGCAAGGTTTCTGGCTTAGTAAATCGATGTTATAATAGGTAGCGCACGAGTAGATTCAACAAATGAGCGACGACTCGCCGAGCGTTTCAACAAAGTCCCGGTTTTACGTCCCTTTTAACTACCAACAAAGCCCCGTATGCGTCCATATACTATTCGTCTGATAGCGATGAAACTTGGGTGAGATATTCTGTACACTTCAGGGAAGGTTTCTGGCTTAGTAAACCCTCTTAACAATAGGTATTGCATAAGTAGATTCAACAAATGAGCGACGACGGGCGAAGCGTTTCAACAAAGACCTGTATGCCTTCACATACCATTCGACCGATAGCGATGAAACTTGGGTGAGAGGTTGTGTACACTACAGGCAAGGTTTCTGACTTAGTAAATCCATGATATAATAGGTAGCGCACGAGTAGATTTAACAAATGACCGACGACGCGCGAAGCGTTTCAACCAAGTCCCGTATGCGTTCATATACTATTCGTCTGATAGTGATGAAACTTGGGTGAGATGTTGGGTACACTTCAGTCAAGGTTTCTGGGTTAGTAAATCCACTTAACAATAGGAATCGCACAAGTAGATTAAACAAATGAGCGACGACGCGCGAAGTGTTTCAACATAGTCCCGTATGCGTTCATATACCATTCGTCCGATAGCGACTAAACTTGGGTGAGTTGTTGTGTACACCCCAGGGAAAGTTTTAGGCTTAGTAAATCCATTTTTCAATAGGTAGCGCACAAGTAGATTTAACAAATGAGCGAAGTCGCGCGAAGCGTTTCAAGAAAGTCCCGTATGCGTTCATATACCATTCGTCCGATAGCGATGAAACTTGGGTAAGATGTTGTGTACTCATCAAGGAAGGTTTCATCCACTTTACAATAGGTATCGCACAAGTAGATTCAACAAATGAGTGACGGCACGCGAATCGTTTCAACCAAGTCCCGTATGCGTTCATATACCATTCATTCGATGTTGTGAAACTTTGGTGAGTTGTTGTGAACACTTCCGAAATCATTATAGGAATAGTCAATCCAATTTACAATGGACAGCGCGCGAGTATTTTAAACAAATGAGTGTTGGCGATGCGTTCATATAGCCTACAATTCATCCGATTGCGACCAAATTTTGGTGGGTTGTTTGGCACACTTCCGGGATGGTTATAGGCATAGTTAATCCAATTTTCAATAGATAGCGCACCAGTAGACTAGTTTAAACAAATGGGTGTTGGTGATGCGTTCATATACAATTCATCCGATTGCATTCAAATTTTGGTGAGTTGTTGTGCATACGCCAGGAAAAGTTATAGGCATAGTAGATCCAATTAACAATAGATTCAACAAATGAGCGAAGACAGGGCGAAGCGTTTCAACAATGACCAGTATGCGTTCACATACCATTTGTCCGATAGCGATGAAACGTGGGTGAGATGTTGTGTACACTTCAGGGAAGATTTCTAGCTTAGTAAATCCATGTTACAATAGGTAAAGCATGAATTAGTTCTTATATCATACTCCTGGGAAGGTTTCAGGCTTAGTAAATCCATTTTACAATAGGCAGCGCACGAGTAGATTCAACAAATGAGCGAAGATGCGCGAAGCGTATCAACTAAGTCCCGTATGCGTTCATATACCATTCATCCGATAGCGATGAAACTTGGGTGTGATGTTGTGTACACTTCCTGGAAGGGTTCTGGCTTAGTAAATCCACTTTGCAATAGGTAGCGCACGAGTAGATTCAACAAATGTGCGACGGCACGTGAATCGTTTTATCAAAGTCAAAGTCCCGTATGCGGTCATATGCCATTCATCCGATTGCGATGAAACTTTAGTGAATTGTTGTGTACACCCGAGAAAGGTTTCTGACTTAGTAAATCCATTTTACAATAGGTAAAGCACGAGTAGATTCAACAAATGTGTAACGGCACGCGTATCTTTTAAAGGAAATTCCGTAGGCGTTCATATACCATTCATGCGATTGTAATGAAATTTGGTGAAATGTTGTTTCCACTCCCGCGAAGGTTTCTGACTTAGTAAATCCATTTTACAATTGGTAGCAAACGGGTAGATTAAACTAATAAGCTACTGCGCGTGAATGGTTTCAATAAATTCCCGTATGCGATCATATACCATTCATCCGAGTGTGATAAAACTTTGGAGAGCTGGGTACAGTCCTGCGAAGGTTCATGAATTAGTAAGTCCGTTTTTCAATGGGTGGCGCACAAGAAGATTCAATAAATGAGTGACGGCGCGAATCGTTTAAACAAAATCCCGTATCCGTTCATATGCCATTCATCCGATTGCGATGAAACTTTGATGAGTTGTTGTGTACACGCCAGGAAAGGTTTTCGAGTTAGTAAATCCATTTTACAATGGGTAGCGTACGAGTATATTCAACAAATGGGTGACGGCGCTCTAATCGTTTCAGCAGTCCCGTATGCGTTCATATACCATTCATTTCACTGCGATGTAACTTTCGTGAGTTGTTGATCACGCTCCCGTGAATGTTTCTGGGATAGTAAATTATTTTTTAGCCTACTTTTCACATTTTGCAAAAATGAGGAAAAAGTAGACTTATGAGATCGGGCAAATGTGTGTCTGTCTGTCTGTCTGTCTGTCTGTCTGTCTGTCCTTCTGTCTGTCTGGCTGTGTGTGTGTCCCCCCCTATCAACTCCTAAACGGCTGCAGCAATCGAAACAAAATTTGGTAGGAGTAAAGATCTATACCTGAATATCTCACGGCCATATTTGAAAATGATGTCAGTGCTACCAACTGCTAAAAAATCGCAATTGAAATTTGAGCTCCATGTTGGATATCTTGGAAAGTATGAATGGGAGCTATTTCAAAATTGGCACACGTACAGATCATAATATTTCAGTTTAATTTCCAGGAGGCCAAACATGGCAGTGTTGCCAAAATGATTATAAGCCTCCTGATAGGTCCAATTTTTAAATGCATATAACTTCTACACTATCAATTGGAATTCAACCAAATTTCGTATGTTGTATGTGTACATAACCAGATATGACAGAGCGTATTCTTAAGACCTATCAGGGCTGCCAACTGTTAATAAATGCTCCTAATTTATTTTATCCAAATACCAATATATCAGAAAATATGCAAGCCGACAGCATTAAACTATGCACACGTATAGTACCTGACATTCTATATTAATTTGGAGTAACTTATATACGTCAGTGCTACCAACATGACTCTAAGCCTGCTGACAGGTCCAACTTTAAATGCATGTAACTTCCGTACTATCATTTGGATTTTAACCGAATTTCGTATGTGCTATGTGTACCATAACAGATATGACTATGCGTACTCTAAGGAGCAACCAGGGCTGCCAACTGTTAATATGTGCTGTCCCTATTGTTGTTACCCTAATATCAATATATCAGAAAGTATGCAAGCCAATAGCTCTAAACTTTGCACACGTATAGTACCTGGCATTCTAGACGAATTTGGAGTAACTAATATACGTCAGTGCTGCCAACATGATTCTAAGCCTGCTGATAGGTCCAATTTTAAAATGCATGTAACTTCTATACTAACTAATGGATTTCATTCAAAATTGGCACAACAATAGATCATATTATTTCAGATTATTTCTGACCAATACATGCATGACATTGTTGCCAACATGATTTTACGCGCGCTGTTATATCCAATGTTTAACTGCATGTAACGTCCATGCTATTCATTGGACTTCAACCAAATTTTGTATTTTGTAGGTTAAGAGATGGAACTAAGAATATATTCAGTCATCAGGGCTGCCAACTGTAGTGCTCTATTAGGATACATTTTGCCAAGTATACAGTATTTCGAACTAATTGGAAATTTCGATATTAGCAACTTAATTTTGTCATTATTCTAGATAGGTTCATATTCTGTAGAGTAATCATTGACATGAAAAGTAGGCTGTATAGTTTTTCACGGAACTTCTTGTTTATTAATAGTTTAGAGGTGGTTAATGGAAAAAGAAGAAAATATTGGGAATCCAAAAGCACTGCAACTAACAAAGTCAAAACCCCAATTCTTTCTTTGATTGGCATTGCAACGCATGCCGGGTACAGCTAGTTACTGATAAAACCATACCAGCAAACCGGCCAGATATCGTTCTTGTGGACAAGGTGCAGAATAGAACCTTCCTAATTGATATTGCATTGCCCAATTCCCATAATCTGCAACAAACCTGCTGTGATAAGATCACCAAATATCTGCCCTTGGATGAGGAAATACGGCAAATGTGGAGACAGGAAAGTGTAGTGGTTCTGCCCATTGTAATTTCTTCTACCGGCATCATTCCCAAATCATTGGGTCGCAATCTACAAATATTGGGAATGCATCCTGGTCTAAATATCACCATGCAGAAGGCCGTCATCTTGGAGACCTGTTCCATTGTTCACTCGTTTCTCAATGTGCCACCTTAAGAGATTTAACCATACCGTTTTGCAAACAAGCCGACGATATATTGATATGTCCCACTTATGTGGTGAAATGAATGTAAAATAATAATAATAATAATAATAATAATAATAATAATAATAATGTAAAACTGTTAACAACAAGAAGTGCTTCTCGCTAGACGCAAAATTAAGGCACTATACAACGATGATTCTTCCGGAAGCAACTTAAGCAGCCGAAACAATGGCGATCGACGGTCATACCAAAATGAAGGCTATAAAAGAACAGGAAAGAAAAATTCTCAGAAAGATTTACGGGGCAGGTAATAATAATGGTATTTGGATGAAGAAACGGACTCTACCAAAAGATCCACACGATAACGGACGTAAACAGAAAACGCCGAACACAGTTTTATACACAAATTTGCGGGATGGAATACTTCATAACGGCGAAGAAATTGCTCAACGTTATAACACAGAGTAAGTGTGGCACAGAGTGAGTGTGGCACGGAGTAAGTGTGGCACAGAGTAAGTGTGGCACATAGTGAGTGTGGCACGGAGTGAGTGTGGCACAGAGTAAGTGTCGCACAGAGTAAGAGTGGCACGGAGTAAGTGTGGCACAGAGTAAGTGTGGCACGGAATAAGTGTAGCACAGAGTAAGTGTGGCACAGAGTGAGTGTGGCACGGAGTAAGTGTGGCACGGAGTAAGTGTGGCACAGAGTAAGTGTGGCACGGAGTGAGTGTGGCACGGAGTAAGTGTGGCACAGAGTAAGTGTGGCACAGAGTGAGTGTGGCACAGAGTAAGTGTGGCACATAGTGAGTGTGGCACAGAGTAAGTATGGCACAGAGTAAGTGTGGCACAGAGAAAGTGTGGCATGGATTAAGTGTGGCACAAAGTAAGTGTGGCACGGAGTAAGTGTGGCACAGATTAAGTATGGCACAGAGTAAGTGTGGCACGGAGTGAGTGTGGCACGGAGTGAGTGTGGCACAGAGTAAGTGTGGCACGGAGTAAGTGTTGCACGGAGTAAGTGTGGCACGGAGTAAGTGTGGCAAGGAGTAAGTGTGGCACAGAGTAAGTGTGGCACGGAGTGAGTGTGGCACAGAGTAAGTGTGGCACGGAGTAAGTGTGGCACAGAGTAAGTGTGGCGCTGAGTAAGTGTGGCACGGAGTGAGTGTGGCACAGAGTAAGTGAGGCACGGAGTAAGTGTGGCACGGAGTGAGTGTGGCACGGAGTAAGTGTGGCAGGGAGTGGCTGACAGAGGTCCAGGAGGACCTACAACAGGTCAACATAGAAAATCTCGAGGACCGCACCGATTTCCGGAATAAAATCAAAAATGTTAAGTTTGAGCATAGACCATCACGACAACCTGGAAGAAAATGGACAGCTGAGCGGAAGAAGGAGCATTCTGAGCGGATGAAGAGATTTTGGGAAGAGAAGCGGGATAACGCCAGAAGAGGAAATCATGTATTCAAGTTCAATCGCCCTCCTAAAGGGGAACAATCGATTAAATAAATAAAAAATGTAAAACTGTTAAGTATTTATATACTGTAGCTTGTTACCAAGTTGGAGTACTGAGCAGGTTTGGTGCGGCTCTCAGACAGACACTGTTTATTATATTCGGCTCTGTTGTAATTTCTAGTGAGTACCGCTGGTCTTAAATGTTGCTAGCATTCTCAGTTGAATGAATAAATACCTTTGATACAGTCCATCTAATATTAGTAACGTAGAACATTGGGGAGTCGTGAAATGCTACAATGCTGCATTAGCGCTTCCTTTTTTTTTTTTTTTAATGGCCAGTCGCTGTAGGCTTTCTCTTCACAGGGCCATTATTCCGAGAGCGCTGGCCATGCCGCTGTCCACTGTTGCAATATGGCTTCGGCGTCTCTCACTCGGTAATGAGATTAAAGACTGACTGTGTCTCCAATCAGGGAGCGGTGTGCATTATACAGATCAAAGTCAAAGAGGTTCTAGCCAATCCACACATGCAGCAGAACAGAAGTCCTGTAGAATATTCCCCATTTGAGGGGGCTCTAAAAGAGCGACAAAATAAGTCTCTTGTGCTTACATAAACATGAATATTCTCCCATTACTATAACATTTTCATCACCCTTGACATACTTCATAATTTCATATATTTCTTGGTATACCTTTTCAACATCTTCATCATCAGCTTGACTGGTAGGCATATAGACTTTCACCTCTGAGGTGCCCGTAGGTTTTGTAGTGATTTTAGCTACTTTAATCCGTGCACTATATTGCTCATAATATTCCATCTGCTGTCCAAGTTTCCATCTTAATATGAGACCTACCCCCGCATAGCCGTTGTTTGATTTTGCGTTAACGACCCTATAGTCTCCTGACCAAAAGTCCTGTTCTTCCTGCCAGCGCATTTCAACAATCCCAACCAAATCCAACCTCATCCTATCCATTTCCCTTTCTAAGTTTTCTAACCTTCCACTGCCTAGCAGACTTCTAACATTCCATACTCCGATCCATAGAATGTCAGATTTCCTCTTTGTCACTTATGTGATGTTAACCCCCTCTCGAGTAGTCCCCACCCGAAGATCCGAACGGGGGACTAGTTTACCTCCGGATTGGAGGAGGCCAGCATCACATGTAATTATGCACAGAAAGGTGCATATCCTCGGGAATAGCATTACGGCTGTAGTTTCCCGTTGCTTTACAAAAATGAATTAAAAAAAAACAACATTAGTATTCTTTGAGATTACCTAGCAACTACCACAAGGAATTTATTTCAAGGTTTCCTTCACAAAACTATTAACAGTAGTGTTTTTGATGTGCCCTACTAAATGTATTGGTTTATCACCATTATAGCAAGATATGTACATATTCTTTGAAAAATACAAAATTTCGATAATTGTTTTTCACTTCTTCATATTCAGTTTCTTAATGAGGCATACAGTACATTTTTGTCAGTTTTAGTACAGGACATTCCTAATTTCATCATCATCATCATCATCTTGAGCAGTTTCCAACCGCTGGTCGGGTCTGCTTGGAACATAAGCCTCTCCATCGTTTCCTGTCCATCCACCATCTCTCGTCATTTACTGTGTCCCAGCACACTCCTCTTTCCTCCACACTCTTCTTAACTCCTTTTGTCCATCTGTCCCTTGGTCTTCCCCTTGGCCTCCTTCCCGTCATTTCCATTCCAAACATCTTCTTCGGTATCCTCTCCTCTTCCATCCTCCTCACATGTCCATACCATTGTAGCCTAGATCGCTCTATTCTATTTTGCAATGGTTCCTCTCTTACCATCTCCCTGACTCTCTCATTCCTTACTCTGTCCATTCTTGTCACTCCTACCCTACTCCTCTGGAACTTCATCTCCACTGCTCGTATTTTATTCTTGTCCCTTTCCTTCATCACCCATGTTTCTGAACCATATGTCAAAATTGGCACAAAGTAGGTCTTGTAGATGATTCCTATACATTTTTGTGGTACATCTTTATTCCATATCATCCCCCTAACACTCTTGAAAAATCCATCTGCGCACCTTCCCCTCTCATTTATTTCCATCCTATTGCCTCCCTTTTCTTCAATTATGCTTCCCAAGTACTTGAAGCATTCTACTTTCTGCAACTGCTGTCCTCCAAGTGTTATGCCCATATCCAGTCTGTTCTTCTTCCTCGTTGTGATGACCACTTCACTCTTTTGTGCTGAGAACTTCATCCCATATGATAACACTACCTTCTCCCACTCATCTAATTGCTCTTGTACTTCTTCCTCATCCTCTCCCCATACCAGAAGGTCATCAGCAAACAACATTGCCTTCATTTTCCTTTCCCCAATGCTATTTACCACTTTTCGTATGATTTCATCCATCACCACTATAAATAACAGGGGTGAGAGGGCACTTCCCTGTTTCAGACCACTCTCCAGTTGAAACCATTCCGTTCTCTCTCTTCCCACCTTTACACAGCTTTTGCTTCCCTCGTACATTGCTTTCACTCTTGCCACTGTCTCCTTGTTCACTGCTTTTGCTCTCATTGCTTCCCATACCTTGTTTCTATTAATACTATCATATGCTTTCTCAATATCCAAGAAGGTCATCACCAGATCTTTCCCATATTCATAATGGTGTTCTTGTAGCTGTCTTACTGCAAAGATGAGGTCAACTGTTGACCTTCCTGGCCTGAATCCATACTGTTCTTCCCTCAGCCCATCTTCAACTTCTGTCCGAATTCTTCTCTCCAGTACCTTCTCAAATATTTTGGCGCAGTGGCACATGAGTGTAATTCCCCTGTAGTTCTTGCATTCCTTCCTACTTCCCTTTTTAAATATGGGTATTATTATCCCTCTTTTACAGTCCTCTGGTATTTTCTTCTCCCTCCATATCACTTTCATTACTCGAAAGAGCCACTGTGTTCCTATCACCCCTGCTGCTCTCACCATCTCCACACTCACTTCGTTTATTCCCGGTGCCTTTCCCCCTTTCATCTTCTTTAATGCTTCCTCCACTTCTTTCCATGTCAATTCCTTCTCTGAAATGTCTTGGTCACTGTCTGTTTCTTCCTCCACAATGTCCACTACGCTGGTTTTAGTTAGATTTAGGAGTTCCTTGAAGTATTCTCTCCAGATAACCTTTACTTCTTCCATATTTTCGACCTCCTTTCCATTCCTGTCCACCATTCTGACATTTTCCCCTGTATCTCTTCTCTTTGCCTTTATCATTCCATACAACACTTTCTTACTGCCATCACAGTCCTCCTCCATCATTTCTGTCCATTTCTCCAGCCATTTCTTTTTCTCTTCCTTCACTACTTCTCCTGCTTCTTTCTTCCGCTCTTGGTATTCTTCTCTTGTTCTGTCTGTCCTCTGTTGGAACCATTTCCTGAATGCTTCATTTTTCTTTTTCACTGCTTCCTTAGTTCTGGGGTTCCACCATGGTGTTTCCTTCCACCTTTTCTTTCCACTAGTTCTGCCACACACGACTTCCGCTGCTTCTACCAACACGTCCTTGAACCTATTCCATTCTTCTTCACCTGTTTTCGGATCATCCTTCGGTAATTTGTTCCTCACTAATATCTGGAACTTCTCCTTATATCCATCCTCCTTCAGCTTCCAAGTCCTTATTCTTTTTTCTTGGTTCTCAGTTCTCCTCTTTTCCTTCAGTCCTCTCACCTTGGCGACCAGCAGACGGTGGTCACTGTCCAGGGCTTCTGAAGGTATTACCCTGATATCCGTGATACTCTTCTTTGTCTCCTTCCCGCTTAGAATATAGTCCACCACTGATTTCCTAGTCAAATCCCTGCTGTACCAAGTAATTTTATGGCTCTCTCTCTTCTTGTACCATGTGTTTCCAACCATTAGCCCATTTATCTTGCACAGTTCCAACAATCTCTCTCCTTCCTTATTCCTGTTTCCCCATCCTTCACCACCAATCACTTCCTCAAAACCTCTTCTATCAGTTCCGACATGGGCATTTAGGTCTCCCATGACTATCAGATCTCTCCCCACTAACTGCTTCTGCAGCTCCTCTTCAAACTCGTCCTTCTCGCCTTCCGTGCATCCCACCTGTGGTGCATAGACTTGCAGAATGTCCAGGTTTCTACCTTTCACAGTGATTTTGGCTCTAATTATTCTATCACTATCTATCACTATCTATCACTATCTTTCCTAATTTAATGATATTTAATTTGAGACTTTGTTGAGGATGATAGGTGAATTACAACTTCACTGTTTGATGTATGAACCTGTAAAAAAATCTTCATTCTTAGTTATTGACTGAACTATGTTTAAAGTTGTACATAATGAATAGAAACGCGTGCCCTGTTCCATTTAATTGTTTGAGCATATTAATGCATGCAACAAGTAATAAACATACAGTGTGGAAAACATTCAGATATAGCTCCCTCACTTTCCTGGTTAATGAGCTGACCAATAGCTGACGGTTGTTGGCCAATAGAATGCTTCCTGTATCATTCCACGTGGACCCCAAAGTTCCGCCCTGGCGGCCATCTCGCCTGTCACGCAGGTGTCCAGAGTTGCACATCAGCACGTACTGTACTTCTGTCCAATCTTGCTGCTTTCTCTCAGTGGCTACTGTGGAAAGTTGACAACGCTGTTCCTCGCGCTGGGAAAGCCTTGGCTCCAGGCAGCAATGGAATTTTAACATATCCACCTAGCTGTGTTATTGCGACGGCTGTACTAGTGTGTATTTGTAAATTGGGGATAGGTTTGGGAAGGATGTGGCCGTGGCCTGAAGTTAGGAACCATTCCAGCATTTGCCTGGAGTAGAAGTAGAAATCCACGAAAAAACACTTTCATGATGGCTGAGGTGGGAATCGAACCTTCCACTTCTTATTTTTGCCTCACGAGGCTGAGTGTACCCTGCTCCAGCCCTCAAACCAGAATTAAATTTCTTGCCAGAGCCAGGTATCTAACCCGGTTCTCCTTGGTGACAGCCAAGAATGCTAACCACTGCGCAACGAGGCGGACTGTATTTTGTAGTTATAATTAAATAGGATGTAATGAAACACCAAGTAAAGATATGAAACAATTTAATTCACTGAGGTGGGATCTGAACCACCTAAAACTGCATATATTAATCAAATGTCAAGCTTGGTATCCACTAGAGCACCATTACATGGTTTAAGAAACCTATGTAACCTTACTTCATAGCGTGTATACGTTTGCACTGGCTACCGACTGGCGGATGAATGTAGAATTTTGCTTACACTCATTAGTTAGTAGTTTCTTAGTTTTAGTATTGCTTGGAGTTATGCATATTGGTTGGTTGGTTCCTCAGTTTAGGGGCTGCAACAACGCGGTCATGTTGCCCCGTGCACTTTGGGTGTGTGTACAATCTGCCTGATAACCGGCGTTAATTGTGACGACTGTATTAGTGTGTGATTTCAGTTTTTATTCAAGTAAGCACTGCAGACATTGAATTTCAAGTAGTTACTACTTTTGCCGCCAAACGCCACCGTCAACGACTACTAGGCCTAGTTCAGAACTTGGTTACCAGACGCCACCGCAGTCGGCTCCTGGCGACGAACGTAGGAACCTAAGAGCCTTTGTCAAATGTTTAACTATAATTTAGCTTCACACAGGTGTAATTAGCGGAACGTTCTTTAACATGCCATAAATCTATGACATGGGACCGCCGGCTTTACTTCCCCTCCGAAGGAAGGAATACTGAGGGATTTTTAACACTCTTAAAAAAGCCGACGACTTCGGCCGGGTTTGAACCCATGATCTTGGGCATAGAAGCTCAGCATGCTACCAACTACGCCACCGAAGGCTCGTTATGAATGTTGAGATAATAGTCGTGCGGAACGCCCTGAGTCTTGATGCTTCTAATAAATTTTCACTTAAGCCATTCCGTTATAAATTAGAGATTCCTCAATATCAGTTCCGAATCGTCTGCAGTCCTTGGTGAAGGAATATATAGATTATTTTATTTAAACATTAATTAGAAAGGAAGAAAAGAAACACATTTGCAAATTATATTATTTATGTTCGACCCTAATTACCGAAATAGCACCGTCCATATGTTCGCGTAAATAAAACTGTATCATAATGAGGCTCATTATAACACAGTTTTTCATTATGAAACAGTTTCTCCCACCAATCAGAGCTCAAGAAACAGTTGTGTGACCAATTAGATAAGGATACCTTCGCGCATGCGCTCAAAATCCAACATGTCTATATAAATTACCGAAAGAGCACCGTCCATATGTTCGCGTAAATAAACTGGTGAATATGAGACAAGAAATAGCAATGTACCTTAATATCCCCAAAACCAATTTCTACACAGCGCGTGGTTTTGAAACGACTTCGGTGACAGTTTTACTGAATACTGGAGCACAATCTGAACATATGGCATTGAAGCACACAGAGCGCATGCGTCGGTTGTCCAGAGAGCTTGGAAATCAGAGATATACTACCCACCGCAGCACCCGATCACAACATTCTAGTGACTGAACAGATATTTATGAATATTTATGTTAAAACATATAAGAAAGTTATAATTATCGTCGAACATAAACAGTCGTATGCAACTCGCCTATAATGGTAATTAAGACACTCGTATGGAAATTATAAAACTCACGTACGCTCGTTTTATAAAAATACTCGTGTTAATTATAGCCATTATAGGCTTGTTGCATAATGTACTATTTTACTATTAATGTACCTGTATTCGTAAGAAATATATTTGCTTCTACTGTATGCTAATACGCAGAAGTAAAAGTCAAATTGTTTAACGGAAGGAAAATTTGAATAATTCGCATATAAAAATAGTAAAAATCAGAAACTTATACAGATAAACATTGGAGTGAGAAGTATAATGTATATTGATATGTGTGGAAATTTAGAAGAAAATCCATTAGAATTACACAAATTGATATAACTAAGTCCCCAAGTTCCTAAAATGACACTGTTATAAGATTGAGTTTTGCCTTAAGCATTTCCTGACAATACATTTCCACTTTAACTTAAGTTCGAACTCAGTTCTATAAGCCCGAGGCCGGCACCATTCCCTAAGGCTTGGAAATATCTAGAAAGTAAGTGAGTAACATTTCAATCTTTTACCCCAGAACGCTGCAAAGTTTTTCTCTTCTTTCAACATATAGACACGTTAAACCCGCTGACTTGAAAGCAATATGTTCGAGGATCACTGTTAAAATAAGAGAAGAGTTGTGCAATAAAAGGATTCTATGAAATTAAGTACGAATTCTGATTATACGAGTTTCAACCTGCTTTGACACTTAATAAAATGGAATAAAATATCCAAGTACTATGTCTCTTTAGAAATGGAGAGAGATGTCGACGGGAATAATTGGTATAGCCTGCAGCGTAATCCACCATCACATTGTCACGTAATTGGGTTATATTTCTTTTATTGGCAATCTTGTACTGAATATATTGCTATTATATTGCCTTGCCAGCACTCAATTTAGGAAAAAGGAGATAAGTTCAAAGGGAAACATTACTTTAATGTTTTGAACGTGACAGCATTTTACGGTCCACTGTTTTATTAGCCTTTTAGTTGCCATTACTTGATAAATGTAGCTATTGACTTAATGCTTTCACAAGAGCAATATGAATGCTCCTGATGAAAATTCTGCCAAATTAAATCTCAGATGATATATTGGATTACTACACCTACAAAAACAAGATTTCCGGTAAAGGACATATTGCCTTGTTCTCTTAAAAGTTTTCCCAGTGGTGTAGCCGTCTACGTAATTCACTTACCACCAGTGGCGTACGGAGAACTTCTTTCTGGGAGGGATTTTCATTCATGGTTGTGTACATTATTAAAAGTGATATCCCTCCCTATATTATTCTGCTAAGTTCCCATTCCAGTTTTCTATCGAAAATAAGGTCCCATTAACACCAACCTACACATATGGGGTACCTACAGGTTCAGTATAACCCAATGCGTAAGCGAAACGCACTCACTAACTCTTTAAACACCTCGCAATTAAATAAATACCGTAAAACATGTATATTTACAATGAAATAATAAAAGAATGCAACACGGTAACCATGCTAACAGAATCTCACAGGTCCATCTATTTCTGTAAGACGCAATGCAATTCCAATTATTACATTACTGTGAAAGTTTCCAGACGGTTATATGGTTATCATTGAACCAAATTAAGCTGTAAAATTCATCAATACATACAGTATAATGAACTTAAGGGGGTCAAGGGGCACTCTAGAATTTTTTCACGCAATTTTCACGTGTGAGTGTGGTACGAATGGTCTTCTTCACCCGACTATAAAGGGTCTCCGAAAACCACATTTAAAGGCCCTTAAATTAACAGTGTCTGTGATATTCCCAGTAAACTAACTTCGCTCTGACATACCTATGAAGGAATGACAAACCCCTAACCACTGCACCAGTAGATGAAATGATAAAGTCTGATTATTCATACCAAGGATAAATCAGTCATAGCATTCATGATTGAGATTTTGCTACGTTTGCTCTTAACAACTAGAATATTCGTGGGCGAAGCCACGACGGGTAATGCTAGTTCCAATTATTATTCATATAAAGCAACAATTAAATCAACTTTCTTTGTGCATAAACATATTTTAATTATATTATCCAGAACAATAAACAAAATTGCAAATACTATTGAAAATAAGCAAAAATTAACACAAAAAAATATTAAAACGGTAACTAAATAAACCGAAAAGATTCAGTGGTACCAACATGTTCATACGTGACTAAAGAGAAGGAAACCTCTCATATTGGTATTATGTGTTAGCAAAATGTTTTGCTCTCCATGTTCTTACTGCTATTACTATTGGCTCTCAAAATCTGTCTATCTTGATGGCTTTATCCGCAAACAATCCTTACTATTAACTAAATAAATGTTGAACGGTAAACTAGATGATGATGATGATAATTGTTGTTTTAAGGGACCTTACAAGTAGGTCATCGGCCCCTAATGATCTAGGTGACAGCGAACATGAAAATTAAATGGAATTCATAACAAAAATTAAGGTGGACTGAAAATACATTCAAAATGGATCTCAAATTGAAATGACTCAAAAAATGTTGGTACCGGTTAGTTAGAAGGAAAATACTCACAAAAGGAATTTAGATTGAAAAATACACACAAATTGTAGTTTACGTTTAAAATACTGACAAAATGCAATGTATAATCGAAATACTGACAAAATGCAATGTATAATCGAAATACTGACAAAATGCAATGTATAATCGAAATACTGACAAAATGCAATGTATAATCGAAATACTCAACAAAAGGCAATGTATAATCGAAATACTGACAAAATGCAATGTATAATCGAAATACTGACAAAATGCAATGTATAATCGAAATACTGACAAAATGCAATGTTTAATCGAAATACTCAACAAAAGGCAATGTATAATCGAAATACTGACAAAATGCAATTTATAATCGAAATACTCAACAAAAGGCAATGTATAATCGAAATACTGACAAAATGCAATGTATAATCGAAATACTGACAAAATGCAATGTATAATCGAAATACTGACAAAATGCAATGTATAATCGAAATACTGACAAAATGCAATGTATAATCGAAATACTGACAAAATGCAATGTATAATCGAAATACTGACAAAATGCAATGTATAATCGAAATACTCAACAAAAGGCAATGTATAATCGAAATACTGACAAAATGCAATTTATAATCGAAATACTCAACAAAAGGCAATGTATAATCGAAATACTGACAAAATGCAATGTATAATCGAAATACTGACAAAATGCAATGTATAATCGAAATACTGACAAAATGCAATGTATAATCGAAATACTGACAAAATGCAATGTATAATCGAAATACTGACAAAATGAAATGTATAATCGAAATACTGACAAAATGCAATGTATAATCGAAATACTCAACAAAATGCAATGTATAATCGAAATACTCAACAAAAGGCAATGTATAATCGAAATACTGACAAAATGCAATGTATAATCGAAATACTCAACAAAATGCAATGTATAATCGAAATACTGACAAAATGCAATGTATAATCGAAATACTCAACAAAATGCAATGTATAATCGAAATACTGACAAAATGCAATGTATAATCGAAATACTCAACAAAAGGCAATGTATAATCGAAATACTCAACAAAATGCAATGTATAATCAAAATACTGACAAAATGCAATGTATAATCGAAATACTGACAAAATGCAATGTATAATCGAAATACTCAACAAAATGCAATGTATAATCGAAATACTGACAAAATGCAATGTATAATCGAAATACTCAACAAAATGCAATGTATAATCGAAATACTGACAAAATGCAATGTATAATCGAAATACTCAACAAAAGGCAATGTATAATCGAAATACTCAACAAAATGCAATGTATAATCAAAATACTGACAAAATGCAATGTATAATCGAAATACTGACAAAATGCAATGTATAATCGAAATACTCAACAAAATGCAATGTATAATCGAAATACTGACAAAATGCAATGTATAATCGAAATACTGACAAAATGCAATGTATAATCGAAATACTCAACAAAAGGCAATGTATAATCAAAATACCGACAAAATGCAATGTATAATCGAAATACTGATAAAATACAATGTATAATCGAAATACTGACGCAATGTATAATCGAAATACTGACGCAATGTATAATCGAAATACTGACAAAATACAATGTATAATCGAAATACTGACGCAATGTATAATCGAAATACTGACGCAATGTATAATCGAATACTGACAAAATGCAATGTATAATCGAAATACTGACGCAATGTATAATCGAAATACTGACGCAATGTATAATCAAAATACTGACAAAATGCAATGTATAATCGAAATACTGACGCAATGTATAATCGAAATACTGACAAAATGCAATGTATAATCGAAATGCTGACAAAATGCAATGTATAATCGAAATACTGACAAAATGCAATGTATAATCGAAATACTGACAAAATGCAATGTATAATCGAAATACTCAACAAAATGCAATGTATAATCGAAATACTCAACAAAATGCAATGTATAATCGAAATACTCAACAAAATGCAATGTATATTCGAAATACTGACAAAATGCAATGTATAATCGAAATACTGACTTAATGTATAATCGAAATACTGACAAAATGCAATGTATAATCGAAATACTGACGCAATGTATAATCGAAATACTGACAAAATGCAATGTATAATCGAAATACTCAACAAAATGCAATGTATAATCGAAATACTGACAAAATGCAATGTATAATCGAAATACTGACGCAATGTATAATCGAAATACTGACGCAATGTATCATCGAAATACTGACAAAATGCAATGTATAATCGAAATACTGACGCAATGTATAATCGAAATACTGCAAAATGCAATGTATAATCGAACTACTGACAAAATGCAATGTATAATCGAAATACTGACAAAATGCAATGTATAATCGAAATACTGACGCAATGTATAATCGAAATACTGACGAAATGCAAAGTATAATCGAAATACCTAACAAAATGCAATGTATAATCGAAATACTCAACAAAATGCAATGTGTAAACGAAATACTGACAAAATGCAATGTATAATCGAAATACTCAACAAAATGCAATGTATAATCGAAATACTCAACAAAATGCAATGTATAATCGAAATACTGACAAAATGCAATGTATAATCGAAATACTCAACAAAATGCAATGTATAATCGAAATACTGACAAAATGCAATGTATAATCGAAATACTGACAAAATGCAATGTATAATCGAAATACTCAACAAAAGGCAATGTATAATCAAAATACTGACAAAATGCAATGTATAATCGAAATACTGATAAAATACAATGTATAATCGAAATACTGACGCAATGTATAATCGAAATACTGACGCAATGTATAATCGAAATACTGACAAAATACAATGTATAATCGAAATACTGACGCAATGTATAATCGAAATACTGACGCAATGTATAATCGAATACTGACAAAATGCAATGTATAATCGAAATACTGACGCAATGTATAATCGAAATACTGACGCAATGTATAATCAAAATACTGACAAAATGCAATGTATAATCGAAATACTGACGCAATGTATAATCGAAATACTGACAAAATGCAATGTATAATCGAAATGCTGACAAAATGCAATGTATAATCGAAATACTGACAAAATGCAATGTATAATCGAAATACTGACAAAATGCAATGTATAATCGAAATACTCAACAAAATGCAATGTATAATCGAAACACTCAACAAAATGCAATGTATAATAGAAATACTCAACAAAATGCAATGTATATTCGAAATACTGACAAAATGCAATGTATAATCGAAATACTGACTTAATGTATAATCGAAATACTGACAAAATGCAATGTATAATCGAAATACTGACGCAATGTATAATCGAAATACTGACAAAATGCAATGTATAATCGAAATACTCAACAAAATGCAATGTATAATCGAAATACTGACAAAATGCAATGTATAATCGAAATACTGACGCAATGTATAATCGAAATACTGACGCAATGTATCATCGAAATACTGACAAAATGCAATGTATAATCGAAATACTGACGCAATGTATAATCGAAATACTGACAAAATGCAATGTATAATCGAACTACTGACAAAATGCAATGTATAATCGAAATACTGACAAAATGCAATGTATAATCGAAATACTGACGCAATGTATAATCGAAATACTGACGAAATGCAAAGTATAATCGAAATACCTAACAAAATGCAATGTATAATCGAAATACTCAACAAAATGCAATGTGTAAACGAAATACTGACAAAATGCAATGTATAATCGAAATACTCAACAAAATGCAATGTATAATCGAAATACTCAACAAAATGCAATGTATAATCGAAATACTGACAAAATGCAATGTATAATCGAAATACTGACAAAATGCAATGTATAATCGAAATACTGACAAAATGCAATGTATAATCGAAATACTGACAAAATCAATGTATAATCGAAATACTCAACAAAATGCAATGTATAATCGAAATACTGACAAAATGCAATGTATAATCGAAATACTCAACAAAAGGCAATGTATAATCGAAATACTCAACAAAATGCAATGTATAATCGAAATACTCAACAAAATGCAATGTATAATCGAAATACTCAACAAAAGGCAATGTATAATCGAAATACTCAACAAAATGCAATGTATAATCGAAATACTGACAAAATGCAATGTATAATCGAAATACTGACAAAATGCAATGTATAATCGAAATACTGACGCAATGTATAATCGAAATACTAACAAAATGCAATGTATAATCGAAATACTCAACAAAAGGCAATGTATAATCGAAATACTGACAAAATGCAATGTATAATCGAAATACTCAACAAAAGGCAATGTATAATCGAAATACTCAACAAAATGCAATGTATAATCGAAATACTCAACAAAATGCAATGTATAATCGAAATACTGACAAAATGCAATGTATAATCGAAATACTGACAAAATGCAATGTATAATCGAAATACTGACAAAATGCAATGTATAATCGAAATACTGACAAAATCAATGTATAATCGAAATACTCAACAAAATGCAATGTATAATCGAAATACTGACAAAATGCAATGTATAATCGAAATACTCAACAAAATGCAATGTGTAATCGAAATACTGACAAAATGCAATGTATAATCGAAATACTCAACAAAATGCAATGTATAATCGAAATACTCAACAAAATGCAATGTATAATCGAAATACTGACAAAATGCAATGTATAATCGAAATACTGACAAAATGCAATGTATAATCGAAATACTGACAAAATGCAATGTATAATCGAAATACTGACAAAATCAATGTATAATCGAAATACTCAACAAAATGCAATGTATAATCGAAATACTGACAAAATGCAATGTATAATCGAAATACTCAACAAAAGGCAATGTATAATCGAAATACTCAACAAAATGCAATGTATAATCGAAATACTGACAAAATGCAATGTATAATCGAAATACTCAACAAAAGGCAATGTATAATCGAAATACTCAACAAAATGCAATGTATAATCGAAATACTGACAAAATGCAATGTATAATCGAAATACTGACAAAATGCAATGTATAATCGAAATACTCAACAAAATGCAATGTTTAATCTAAATACTCAACAAAAGGCAATGTATAATCGAAATACTGACAAAATGCAATGCATAATCGAAATACTGACAAAATGCAATGTATAATCGAAATACTGACAAAATGCAATATATAATCGAAATACTCAACAAAATGCAATGTATAATCGAAATACTGACAAAATGCAATGTATAATCGAAATACTGACAAAATGCAATGTATAATCGAAATACTCAACAAAAGGCAATGTATAATCGAAATACTCAACAAAATGCAATGTATAATCGAAATACTCAACAAAATGCAATGTATAATCGAAATACTGACGCAATGTATAATCGAAATACTAACAAAATGCAATGTATAATCGAAATACTCAACAAAAGGCAATGTATAATCGAAATACTGACAAAATGCAATGTATAATCGAAATACTCAACAAAAGGCAATGTATAATCGAAATACTGACAAAATGCAATGTATAATCGAAATACTGACAAAATGCAATGTATAATCGAAATACTGACAAAATGCAATGTATAATCGAAATACTCAACAAAATGCAATGTATAATCGAAATACTGACAAAATGCAATGTATAATCGAAATACTCAACAAAAGGCAATGTATAATCGAAATACTGACAAAATGCAATGTATAATCGAAATACTGACAAAATGCAATGTATAATCGAAATACTGACAAAATGCAATGTATAATCGAAATACTGACAAAATGCAATGTATAATCGAAATACTCAACAAAATGCAATGTATAATCGAAATACTGACAAAATGCAATGTATAATCGAAATACTGACAAAATGCAATGTATAATCGAAATACTCAACAAAATGCAATGTATAATCGAAATACTGACAAAATGCAATGTATAATCGAAATACTGACAAAATGCAATGTATAATCGAAATACTCAACAAAATGCAATGTATAATCGAAATACTGACAAAATGCAATGTATAATCGAAATACTCAACAAAATGCAATGTATAATAGAAATACTGACGCAATGTATAATCGAAATACTGACAAAATGCAATGTATAATCGAAATACTCAACAAAAGGCAATGTATAATCAAAATACTGACAAAATGCAATGTATAATCGAAATACTCAACAAAATGCAATGTATAATCGAAATACTGACAAAATGCAATGTATAATCGAAATACTCAACAAAATGCAATGTATAATCGAAATACTGACAAAATGCAATGTATAATCGAAATACTCAACAAAATGCAATGTATAATCGAAATACTGACAAAATGCAATGTATAATCGAAATACTGACAAAATGCAATGTATAATCGAAATACTGACAAAATGCAATGTATAATCGAAATACTGACCCAATGTATATTCGAAATACTGACAAAATGCAATGTATAATCGAAATACTGACAAAATGCAATGTATAATCGAAATACTCAACAAAATGCAATGGAAATCTCAAATACTGACAAAATGCAATGGAAATTCAAAATACTGACAAAATGCAATTGAAATTGAAAATACGTACCAAATGCAATTGAGGTTCAAAATACTTACAAAATGCAATTGAAATTGAAAATACACAATGCAAGTTAGATTGAAAAATGCCGGTTCAGATTCAAAATACTCACAATATTTGGAAGCCAGCAATTCAAAATACTGTACTTACAAATTCAATTTAGATTGAAAATACTCACAAAATTCAATGTAGATTGAAAATTCTCACAAAATATGGTTGAGATTAAAAAAACACTCACAAAATGTTATTTAGAGACACCAGGAGCCAATTCATAAAACAGGGCCGGAATCTTAAAGGGAAAAGAACTATAATAAAATGAAAAAGAAGGCTGATCCCTAGAAAAATGAGGAATCAGGAAAGTTGAGAGAAAGGCCAATGAAGGCGGGAAAGGAAGAGACTCCCGAGGCCTCGGATACCCTAATACCATCGGGGTTGGATGAGAACAAGAGCTGACCGAGAGAGGTCGACAAGAAAGAAGACTGAGAGGAGCCCGGCACAAGTAAGTGGAAGCAATACCGGATTCAGCTGGGGTCCAGTGGTTACCAACCCACGTCCCAATAGATGTGAGCCCCTGGGGGTGAACGGCAAACGAAGTGGGCTCCTTGTGAGTAAGGAAGCCCCACTGGCGGTAGTGTAAATCATTTAACAGGTGATAGATGGGACAGTCTAAGGATTCAGGTAAACACATGTCTTTGGAGAGGTTCGACCCTAAAGCCTATAATCATCACAATCAATTTTGCCCAACTAAGGACCACGTAAATAACTCTTCATGATTTCAGTTTTCTTTGGGCCAGTATTCCTTCATTCTCTTGTTCACAGCTTCTTTCTTTTCAGCTGTCCAATGTTGTTTCATCTTGGTCGCTCTTTCTGGCTCTAGGAACCCCTCAAATGTTTGTATCTTACACTGAAGAAAATGGAATTTGCAACACCTAGAAGGAGTGGTGCTACATTGCTGCAATTGAACATGCAGGACGAGTGTTCGGTTGTGATTCGATGATTACACTTTCAGGTCCCTCTGACTGCAAGTTTGGACAAAAATCAATACAGAATGTGCCCACCACGATCTGCAATACATTGATGAATTCGGCGAGGCATGGAGTCAATAAGGCCCTGGATCGCTTCCTGGGGAACTATGGCCCATGCTTGCTGCACTGCACGGGTCAGTCGTTCCACAGTTGTGGGAGGCTGAGGACGGTTGGCCAGTTGTCGACCCATCATGTCCCACACATGATCAATAGGACTGAGGTCCGGGAATCTGGCGGGCCATTCTAAAGTTGAGATGTCGTGGAGAGCTTCTCTGGAGATGCGTGCAGTGTGAACCCGGGCATTGTCCTGCTGAAACATCCCATTAGCAATGTTCGCCTTCATAGGGACAACCACTGGATTGAGTACCCTATCAACGCACTATCGAGCAGTCATAGTGCCCTAAACTAGCACTAATTGTGAATTCACATTAAAGCCAATAGCTCCCCAGACCATAATGCTTGGTGTTGGCCCTGTGTGCCTCTCGACAATAAGGTCTGGGCGGCCCCTCTCCCCGGTACGTCGGTGCACACGATTCCGGCGATCACTGCGGGCAAGACAGAAGCGCGATTCATCACTAAAGACGACCCTATGCCATTCGTTGACCCACGTTGATCGTTCTCGACACCTGGCCAGCCTTACACGTCGCTGTTGTGGGGTCAATGGAACACCTTCTGCAGGGACACGGGATCGTAAGCCAGCTGCACGCAGGCGATTACCAACTGTTTGTTGTGTAACGTGGGGTGCCACAGCTGCTCAAATTTGCGCTGCTGTTGCATGGGGTTCTATCCGGGCCATCCGAATGATGCGGCGATCCTCTCTCACAGTTGTCTGTTGCGCTGGGCCTGTGCCAGGTCTACGAGTGTGGGTACCTTCATTTGACCACTGCTGCTATACACGTTGTACCGTAGATACCTGTCGGCCAACACGTGCAGCGACAGTCCTTGGCGATAATCCAGCCTCACACAGCCCAATTATCCGAGCCCTCTCAAACGGCGAGAGTTGTTGATAGCGTGCTCTTCTCTGTCGTCGAGGCATGTTTGACGGGGAAGACTTCACTGCACAGACTGCAAGTCAACTACGCTACACCAGAGTCCGTATACTGGAGTTGATTCCTCCACGACCAATCACGTGGGGAGACCTGTAGCAACAATCCAATGGGTCTGAAACTTTGATCGTTTACATACCTACATGGCATCGTTCCATATCTTGAAAATCAACACAAACGACCAATGCCTTCAGGGTGTTGCAATTTCCATTTTCTTCAGTGTATTTCTGAAAAAGGTTCCGTTGCGGATGTCTTGATCAGTGATGTTCATTACTTGTAGATCCTTCTTGGTGTTAGCAAACCATTTTTCATAAGAGTTGCCTTTTCTATTGAGCTTGTTGAAGTGGTTAAAAATGTTCTGTGTGAGTCTGTCGTCCGGCATTCTTCAAACATGCCCAAAGAATTAAACCCTTCGTTTTCGTATGTTAGGCCTATCTGAGATTCTGCTGCATGTTTTATATACCGGTACGTCTTTGTTACTGCGTAATCGGTATGTGTCAGCACATTTTTGGTCCAAGATTTTTTCTTAAGATTTTTCGTTCCTTATTTTTTTTTCCACTTTCTTCAAATCCTACTTTAGTTGTTAGCCCTAGGCATTCCGAAGCATACAGGCTCTCAGGTTGAATTACTGTTTGATAGTGTCGTGGTTTAGTCCTTGTTGTGTGTATTTTTCGTAAGGTGGTAAGCAAGCTATATTTTCAGCGGCTTCGGTGGCGTAGTCGGTAGCATGCTGAGCTTCTATGCCCAAGATATCGGGTTCAAATCCGGCCGAAGCCGTCAGATTTTTTAAGAGCGTTAAAAATCCCTCAGTATGCCTTCCTTCGGAGGGGAAGTAAAGCCGGCGGTCCCATGTCATAGATTTATAGCATGTTAAAGAACCTTCCACTAATTACACCTGTGTGAAGCTAAATTATATAAGTTAAGAATGTAAACAACGCTCTTAGGATCCTACGTTCGATGCCAAGAGACGACTGCGGTGGTGTCTAGTGGCTAAGTTCTGAACTAGGCCTAGTAGTCGTTGACGGTGGCGTTTGGCGGCAAAAGTAGGAACTATTTGAAAATATCAAAGTTTCAGTACTTACTTGAATTAAAAAAAAAACAGATACACACACTAATACAGCCATCACAATTAGCACCGGTTATCAGACAGATTCTACACACCCCCAAAGTTCACGGGGCTACATGACCGCGTTGCCGAGGAACCAACCAACCAAGCTACATTTACCTGGCTCTCTCATGGTTTCTTTCTTTGTCGAGTACGTTAGGTTGGATTTAAATCTTCTTAAATTGTTGACACCTGCTAATCCTCTCTTCTTTATTGGGACATGTTTCAGTCCTTCATTGGGATCTCCTTCAACTTGTTTTCTTAGCTTAACGACTTCATATGTTTTTTTATGAAACACTGATATTAATGACAATATAAATAAACATTACAAAATGGGCGTCCTGGCACTATTACGTAAGAAAATATTATTCGTTTTAAAATCAGAAAGCAAAGTCTAAAGTTATAATTCAATATATGCATATATGTCTTGATTCAAAGAACTCTCAAAATGAAATGAGTCTTGGAGAGGGTTTACTCGATTTTAAGTCGCCCATACATATCAATATCGTCCCTACAATCCTGGGTTATATGTATGCATGATATATTTTAAACATGAGCACTTATCGTTATAATTAGAAAAGTACAATAGACCCAATATGCCACCCACAAGGCCTTGCCTTATGTGGTGTAGCTCACATGAATTCTTCCCTTACTCGGCTGAATTGATATTCATCACATACAGTACATCTAAGATGATGATGATGATAATTGTTGTTTTAAGGTACCTAACATCTAGGTTATCGGCCCCTAATGGTTTGGGTGATCGTGCAGATGAAAATGAAATGTACACTATAACTAATACTAACTACTAACTTATATACTAGAAGAAGAAATGGAAAACAAAAGGCGAATAAGGCAAATAAAGGACAGGAGGAAAAGAAATGCCCTCAACCCTCGAAGAATGCGGATGGAGGGACTTGGAAGGAAGGAGAGCCATGAAAGGCAGATAGGAAAGTGAAAGAGGAGAGGATCCGCCCCACAGGTAATGACAAAAGGGGGAAAACAGACCCAGCTCAGGAATCCCTCGGGGTCGCCAACTCCCGAACTCAACAGCCATGAGCCCCTGAGGGTGTAGCATTATCCAGGGAGCACCAGAAGTGGTGGGGCTATATACATCCTGCCTCCTTGAGGGCCTTGAGCAAAAGGCAGGAGATAACAGGAAAAGAATTAGAAGGCTGACCCCTCGCAGAAGGAGGGTATCAGAAAATATGAGACAAGGGCCAATTAAGGCGGGAAATGAAGAGACTACCTAGCCCTCGGATACCCTAATACCGTCGGGGTTGGAAGAGAACAAGAGTTGATCAAGTGAGATCGACAGTAAAGAAGACGGAGAGGACCCCGACACAAGTATGTGGAAGCAATGCCGGACTCAGCTGGGGCCCCGTGGTCGCCAACCCACGTCCCACTAGATGTGAGCCCCTGGGGGTAGTACATCTAAGAATGTACATTTTTAGACTAATACCTTAACTAAGATAATAATCATAAATAGACTAAAGTTACTATAAGATGAAAATTGTACATACAGTATGGAATATAACGGGACTCCAGTGGTCAAGAAAACAAGTAAATTATACAGTGTTGTAGTGACAAGGACAATGTCTACATAGCACACGCGATTGCTTGAACAATGTACGGGTATGTCTTAATACTTAAAAAGCTATGTGTGCATTTATTTTCTTGTATTGCGGGATGTAATATTGCTTATTCTAAAAATAAAATAAAAATAAAAAAATAGCTTGGTCCCACTGTGGAACTACCTATACTATTGGAGTTTATAACTAGAATGGTTGGTCGATTATTTTGAAACGGTCCTGATGTTTTTAGTTACCTTGTCAATATCGTTTGGTCCTGAAATATAAACATTACATTTTTATGCCTATTTATATTGAATGATAACTTTAGGAAGCTTTCTGATTTTAATACGAGTAATATGTTCTTAATTAATGATATAAGGACGTCCATTTCGTAATGCTTATTTATAGTCATTAAATGTCATTGTTTCATAAAAATACATATGAATTTGTTTGGCTAAGAAAACAGGCTGTAGATGGTCACAATGATGGACTGATGACATGTCCCAATAAAGATGAGGGCATATTGAATGTTAGCAGGTGTCAACAATTTAATTAGCTAGCGAAGGTAATACGTAGAACCAAGCATTTTCCAATATAGTTAATGTTTTTGCCTCATATATTGATATTTAAACCCTAAGCCCTCTCCCTCCCCCCCCCCCCCGGCCCCCTTGTCGATACGCCACTGCTCACCACGACCGTGATGGGGACCTGTAACAAGTATAGAGACCGGAGATTCGGATCCCGGAGCTGAAAGCAGCCATTCTTTGTGTTGATTTTTTCCCACGTTTTTCCACACCTCCTTAAGGCAAATGCCGACATAGTACTTGATTTCAAGCCCCGGGCATCTACCCTATTTCCCGACCCTATTCCCATGAGCAGCTACCTATACATACCATAAAGTGAATATCGTTTAAACGTGGAGTTGATAACTCACAAGTTCAATTACCAAACAAGATTATGATGTAAAGGAATTAGTAAATTAGTAGAACTATGGTGGATAAACCAAGGGTGACGGGTTCGATTCCTGAACGCGTCAGACACTTTTATTCACTACCTTCAGAAATACCGTTTGGCGATGTCGGTGCAGTCTATTCCCTTCGTGTGTCGTAAAATAATTTTCTATAGGTGAGTATCGGGAAAATCAATGTAAAGGTGAAAGTTTTCAGTGACTGAATCTGCAGCTTGTCACATTTAAAACAAAGAAGCTTTCTTGATCATCAATGAACTCATGAAATCAAATTAGTAGAACTAAGGTGGTTAAAACCGAAGGTCACCGTTTTATCTCGGGTTTATTTTAAACGTTTTAAATAATAACGGTGTTGCTTGTAATACGTTTCTCCGGAACCTCAGTTTGTGTCACTCCTCTATCAGCTGTATTTAGTCACTCCAATCAATCATGCCTTAAATCTGGGTCAGTATTTCGATTGATCCTCATATTGGCGTGGTCATAGTCTGGTGATCAGACCAATGGATATTTATCGATACTGCATACAGCACATGTCGTTCAGATGAGGCAATTCCGCCATAATAATAGCCCATGGAGTGAACTCATCTCGTCCCTGTCTTGCACCGGCTACGATCGGTTATCTATTCATTAAAGCGGAATTTACCTCGCCGTTAGCTTCATGACGGTCTAGCTGCCAGGGCAATGACCTCCTGATAACAGTCTGTGTAGGTTAACCCTTTGCAGGTTAGGTGTCAGTATATTAACTACCTACCAAAGGGACAATTTATATTTTCGAAGATGCAGATGGTTGAATCTTTCACCCATATTTCAACTAACTCTTGTGAAAGTGTTAATGTTTCTGTAAACAAAATATTTATAGTTTAACTCTTTGGCATAGGGTGCTAGGTAAATGTCTTCATAAAAACAATATGAAAATATAAAAGTTAAAAATAATGCACTCATTCCAGGTTCCGTATTGACCATGTTAACATGAAGTATAACATAAATTTCTCGCCAAATCAATATTTTTACTTACTTAAAAATTCTATAGGTACATGTTTCGAAAACACACAATGTTTTCTTCCTCAGCCCACTTATTGCTGTTAAACATCATAAAACATCGATAACCTCACTAAATAACTAAAACACAGTTCACATTTCTTCTCTTGTTCTTCCTTTGTTAGGCCTGTGTCATTCGACACATTAATGTCACTCACGGAATAAACACTTTTAGTTGAAGTAATGAATATTGACACATTGACACATTTACTCATTGCTAGTTTCAACGTGGGTTGCTGAAATGCACACAAGTGTCGTATAACGGGAGTTTATGAGCTCAGATGTAATTTTTGCAATTCAAATTACGCGGGACAGACGGGTAGGAGCATACGTACTCGTTATGCTGAGCATGTTTCGGCCACAAAACACAGGAAGTTTTCAGCCATGGCGGTACACATGGAAGAAACAGGACATAAGTTCACGGACATAAATAATGACGACAAAATTTTGCATTACGCATCGAAGGGCAGCTATATGAATATTTTGGAAAATATTCATATCATTACTTATCAGAGGTCAAAGGAATGCAATAATCTAAACGAGGTTAATTTTGAAACGAATGAATTGTTAGATTTATTAGCAGATTATTTAAATAATAATAAAAAACGCAAACCACCTCCTCAACCCCCACCGCAATAGTTTAATTCCAACATACATTCCTGACTCGATTTATTTTCATGACGCCACACCCAATTACCTTCCTGGGTGCTGGTTAGTTGTTTTCTCCGCTTTTGGCAAGGTTATACGACACTTGTGTGCATTTCAGCAACCCACGTTGAAACTAGCAATGAGTAAATGTGTCAATGTGTCAATATTCATTACTTCAACTAAAAGTGTTTATTCCGTGAGTGACATTAATGTGTCGAATGACACAGGCCTAACAAAGGAAGAACAAGAGAAGAAATGTGAACTGTGTTTTTGTTATTTAGTGAGGTTATCGATGTTTTATGATGTTTAACACCAATAATTGGGCTGAGGAAGAAAACATTGTGTGTTTTCGAAACATGTACCTATAGAATTTTTAAGTAAGTAAAAAGTATTGATTTGGCGAGAAATTTATGTTATACTTCATGTTAAGAAAAGTTGGTAATAAAAATAAAGCATTTTAAATTTAAATTTTTATTATCGTAGTTTTCTTCACTTTTTAATTTTTATTGTTTCATAATGCTTAATATGCCTCTAAATTTTTAATATATATAAGCTAATAAAAATGAAATTTCTAATAATTTTACTACTTTAATTGTAAAATTATAAAAGTAACTATGAGCATTAAAATGTTAAAGAAAACAAAAATTTAAAATTAATTTTAATAAAACTAGGCTGAAAATATTAAATGTAAAATAATAAATACAAATAAAATATATTTAATACTGTACTCTTCTGCCCTATAAAGGGTTAAAGGGAGCCCAGATACGTACAGGTCATGCTCGGTGGTGGCCATTGATTTTTAAGGCGCGGAGCATGAAGGTCAACGTAATACATTAATTACAGTATACAAATTTGGGGTTATTCGAATTTGAAAGTTGACTACTTTGTACTGTAGCGGCTATCATTCTTGGCTGTTACCCCAGAGGTCCGGGTTGGAATCTCGGCTCTGCCAAGGCATTTGAATTCTTGTTTGAGGGCTGGAACGGGGTGCACTCAGCCTCCTGAGGCAAACGTGAGACAAGGAAGACTCTACTCCCACCTCAGTCATTCTGGAAGTGGTTTCCGTGATTTCCCCACTTCTACTACAGGGAAATGCTAGGGTGGATCTAAATATAAGGCCATGGCTACCTCCTTCCCAATCGTATCCCCAATTTACAAAAGAAAAACACATTAGTACAGCCATAAAAATAAATCAGGTTATCATACAAATTCCACACACACCCAAGTCTCGGGGCTAAAAGATCACGATGTCCCAAAGCTCCTAAAATAAACAACAGCAATAATAATAATAATAATAATAATAATAATAACATTCAATAGCCGCAACAATAACACTGTTTAAAACGACCATAGCACCAATTGCAACCTACGGGATCAATATCTTTTGGGATAAACTTACGTTCACGAACCTGGCACAATTGAAAAAGTAAAAGCCCACTGCCTAAAACGGATTCTTCGAGTCGAGAAGACAGCACTATCAAGGTTAAACATATGTTCCTACAAACAAAAGAAACATTCTTCATAGAGGACATTAAAGCACAATTCTGGCCACCAAATACAAAGACTTATGAGAAGACTCTCTACCTACTAAATGAGAAGAAAAAAACCAAATGGCCCGAATTCTACACAACAGACTCTATTACAACATCAGAATGGAAGCAGCCAAATTACCAACTCCGACATAATAATGACAAGATATGCAACACACGGTTTTCACCACAAATTATGCTGTAACCAAATATTCCATCAAACGGAAGAAGACTGCGTGTGCAAACTGTGCGACAAACACTCTATCAAGCTCAAAATAGCACCAAAAAAGGACAATGTCAATAATTAGACTAGGTCTTGAATAATGTATATGCCATTGTGCACTTTCATTAAATAAACAACAACTTCTCATTCCGCATGAAAATCGTATATATTTTGCATGTCTGCTCTCTATATGGCATATTATAAACACAAAGAAACAACAGCATTGCATTAAGATACCAAGCATGTTTGGGACAAAGTTCATTATTTTGAAATTAGAGCCATTTCTTGTCCACTGCTACATAATAACCCCCACTGTGGTACCACAGCCCATGAAGGGCCTTGGCGTACCAAGCGACCATTGCCCAGCCATTTGGCCTGCACATTATGGGGTGACGACTGATCAGCGCGTCGGGTCCCCTCGGCCGTCAATCTTGTTTTTTCAGGACCATGGCGCTGCCCCACTGTCAGACAGCAGCTAATCAATTGTCTTCACATGCTGGCATTTGAGTGTGTCTATCTACTGTATCTATAGAGTATAATACGCTAAGTTCGTCCGACAAAAGCTCAAGCTCCTGAACCAGAAGGAGTTAGAAGATGCGTTTTGTGCTTTTAAACAAATAATAGTACATTATGCAACGAGTCTATAATGGCTATAATTAAGACACGAGTATTTTTTATAAAACGAGCGTATGCGAGTTTTATAATTTCCATACGAGTGTCTTAATTACCATTATAGGCGAGTTGCATACGACTGTTTATGTTCGACGATAATTATAACTTTAATATATGTTTTAACATAAATGTTCATAAATATCTGTTCAGTCACTAGAATGTTGTGATCGGGTGCTACGGTGAGTAGTATATCTCTGTTCTCCAAGCTCTCTGGACAACCGATGCATGCGCTCTGTGTGCTTCAATGCCACATGATCAGATTGTGTATTCAGTAAAACTGTCACCGAAGTCGTTTCAATACAACGCGCTGTGTAGACATTGGATTTAAGGATATTAAGGTACAGTGCTATTTCTTGTCTCATATTCACAAGTATATTTACGCGAACATATGGACGGTGCACTTTCGGTAATTTATATAGACATGTTGGATTTTGAGCGCATGCGCGAAGGTATCCTTATCTAATTGGTCACACAACTGTTTCTTGAGCTCTGATTGGTGGGAGAAACTGTTTTCTAATGAAAAATAGTGTTATAATGAGCCTAATTATGATACAGTTTTCAGACATATATTAGTTGGGGTCGAACATAAACACCTTTATAGAAGCCCGCATAACAGTAAATCCGGGCGGATGGTTAAAGAACATGCGAGATTTCTCGCATAGGACGTCTAGTTATTAGCCTACTTTCGATTTTTGCAAAAAATGAAAGTAGACTTATGAGATCAACACAGGGCGAAAAAAGTGTGTCTGTCTGTGTGTGTGTATGTGTGTGTGTGAGTCTGTGTGTGTGTGTGTATGTGTGTGTGTGAGTCTGTGTGTGTGTGTGTCTGTGTGTGTGTGAGTGTGTGTACTCTGAATGTCTGTCCCCCCCTATCAATTCGAACACGGTGAATGCAAATTGAACGAAATTTGGTACAAAGGTAGCACTAGCAAAGGACACCTCAGTGTCATGTTTTATATCGCCGCCATCTTTACTAAAACTGAATGGCGGCCACTCAAACGTTCAAAACGTAAAATCAAATAACGACTAACCAAATCATCCGATCTCTACCAAATTTGGTAACAACATACCTTCTTATAGGATGCGTCTTGTGACCAAATTACAAGGTCGTCCGCCATACCATTTCAGGATGGCGGCCGTGCGAATTATGCAAACTTTATAATCCATATCATGGGACCCACCAGTTCCGATTATCGAGCCGAGAATCGTTTTAACTGTTCTAAAGGAAAAGGCACGTTCGAAATTAAAAGTTTATTTTGTAATACTATAGTGCAGACGTGATTTTAAAAAGCTGAACTGATTCAGTAATAAGACAAGATGGCAGCGGATATCTTGTGCCGGACTTATATTTCACTAATTTGAGTATTGCATGCAATATAGCGTACTGATAAAAAATAAATAAACTTTGTATGAAATGCTTTATATATAAATAATATACTCCAGTGATGAAATCGTTTAGTATAAATCATTATTTGCTAACAAGTTCTATGTAAGTCATTTTAAATAGAACGATATTCGTTGACACAATTAGCTCAGTGGTAGAGCGTTAGCCTATCGCTCAAATGCCTATGGTTCAAACCCGATCAGAGCTAGGTTTTTTGCTTGAAATGTTATATGTTTATTGTTTTGTAATGACTCAGATGTTTTAAAATTAAGCGTTATATTGTGCACATTATGGTGTAAAATATATATTTAATTAAAACATAATTCGCCAGCAGATTTACTCGGGACATTTAGCAGCCAAAAAGGTAACTTCCAGATTTTATTGAAAAGTTTCTTCTTCTGGCCGCTAGAATGCACTCGCTCTGTTAGGATTATATTGTTCGATATTTCACCAATAGATGTCACGACTAGTCTACGTGGGGATCCATTGATTACTATACCATTATCATTCTATGCGCATCGAATTTGAAGAATGACAAGATGATACTACGATACATTTTAACTTTTTATTTTAAAGGGTTTGTAACAGCCTATTTTGCGTTACTTGAAAATGTTATTAAGCGTTATATTGTGCACATTATGGTGTAAAATATATATTTAATTAAAACATAATTCGCCAGCAGATTTACTCGAGACATCTAGCTGCCAAAAAGGTAACTTCCAGATTTTATTGAAAAGTTTCTTCTTCTGGCCGCTAGAATGCACTCGCTCTGTTAGGATTATATTATCGAAAATATCCACATAGTTTGTATACACACGTCTCTGTAGGGTCATGGAAAGATTTGTTAATTCAATTAGGGTTGTGAAAGCCATGCACAACCAGACGTGTAAAGACATGCCTCAACTCAAAGTTGGATGTTGCCCACGGCAGGTCGTAATAATAATAATAATGTTATTGGTTTTACATCCCTTTTAACTACTGCTGATTTTAGAGACACCGGGGTGCCGGAATGTTGGCCCGAAGGGGATCTTTAACGTGCCAGTAAATGTACTGACATGGCTCCCTCGCATTTGTGCACCCTCAAATGCCAGCTGACTGCGCCAGGATACGAACCTGCAACCTAGGGCCCAGCAAGCGAAAACGTTACCGCTGAGCCACGCCGCCAGTCCGGTCGATTATGTCTCCAGATCCATAACATTCTTGATATACTTCTTATCTTTCTTTCTTCAATGATGGTAGCAGTTTTTATCTAGGTTGTGGCGTTTGGTAGAGGTAAATCGTTTCTAAGGTCTTCAACAAAGAATAGTTCTATTATACTCTTTGATAATAACAACGAGTTATAACTATACTCATACATTTAGGAGAAAGTAGGCTATATGTTCTTTACTGAACATCTTGTTTTTATTATTATAATTATTATGCTTATTATTATTATTGTCAAATTGTCTTCACGAGGCGCGCTACATGCCCAGCAGATAGAGAACAACTCATGTATGGCAGCTTCAATTTGCCAAACCACTGATTCCACGTTTAGGTGATTTCCTGCGATGTGATACTGTATTTCTGAACATTCTCAATGGATGCTCCAACAATAGTCCACCTTCATATGCAGAACACTGTACTGTTATTCCATGGTCCTACCTCTAATTGCAATCAAGTAGTTATGAATCATTCATTTTCATATACAGTACCATGAATGATGAGCAAGCTGCCAGTGGCTGGTGTAAACCCGGTCCAAATCTAAGTCAATATGTGAATGTATACATTAAACGAATTCAAGTCTAAACCCGAATTTTAATGATTATAAATTAACAAATACCCGCAATTATTTGCAACTTGAATGTGACCCCGGCGGATTCAAAACAAATTATTAAATATCGAAATCTTCTTAATATGAAAACCATTTCAAAAAATATTCATTAAGAACTACGAAAACTAAAATCCCAGCAAGATGAGCGCAGGTGGCTGTAACTTAACAGTCCTTGCCTCCAGGAGAACAGAGACTAATTTCTAAATTATTCGATTAAAAATTAATCCCAAAATCGTCGCCTATTTGTAATCCTTATTAGGAATGTGAGCTTCGTGTCAGTTTATCTTATTTTAGTCTATGATGAGGCTAAATTTTCTAAACTAGGAGCTATTTAATATTTTAGACATATATGCTAAGCCGAATGAGCTCTTTTTCACCATTGTTTTGTGGAAAACCATGACATTTTCTCCTTCATAATCTACGATGATGTTATTTGAAAAACACTCACACAAGACACTGGCCAGAAAATATATTACCGTATATGATAATTCAAAAACTAATCAATTATATGAAACACTGTAACATCTTTTAGAAGCCAATAACATCAATAATTGTGAGGGATTATGAGGCAGGATCACTTCGCTTCCTAATTTAATTGTTTTATTATTTCTAACGCTTGTGGCTTTTAAAATGCATAACCATATTATTCTAGTTCATTTGATGAACAAATATTATGAATATCTGCATAGGTTTAGGAGTTATGATTTTAAGAGCTAGACATTGCACAGGCTGTTTAAGGAGTCTGGTAACTTTTTCGTTCATTTTCTCAAAACTGCATTTTTCAAATCCGTTTCTCTCGTAACTTCTACAGTATGAGATTTATTACAATTAACATTTTCTCCCCTGATCATAGTGGTAGGTTCCATAAATCTGACCGCTATCATGAGTGTTGGTTGGATGGTTGTTTGTAAAAGAAAAGTATATAATTATACTAAATAATTATGCAAATATATGTTATGTTAATTAATCACATGGTTATAAATACTAAATATAATAACACAACTCTGAATGAGGTCAGCATTATAGCTGTGACTTTACTTAGCAACCTCCAATAAGCAGATCAAAAATTGGTTAATAAATGTTTCACTTATCAGGAAAAGGGTAAAACCCGACAAATTGACAGTCGCTAATTTGATTTTCTGTCTTAAATGTTTAAATGTGCTGAACAACGTTTACAAACTGAACATGTATTCTAAATATGAGATAGTTTACATGTATAAAGTTTCATTGGTTTACATATGGTAGAATCGGAAAGAGGAATTGTTTAAAATTGTTAACTATCGAAGGTGTTCCGCTGTACCAACCCCCTTAAACGTACCTCAAATATATTTAAGATTCAAACAATGCATTTACTTTAAGATGGTCAATACTGGTATGAAAATGAATCGTTACCATACTGCTACATAATTAAGATCTCTGTTTGGAAAACTAATCATTCCAATGATATGACCACGTCACTCTAGAGCTGTTAGAAAAAAAATGACCAGAAACTTCAGAATCAGCAGTGACTGCTTCTACATAATTACCAATATTGAAACCTTTAGCTTCAGTAGTTTTGACGTCAACCCATAACAAAAAGACATAAATTAAATTGAGGGTACGTTTGGAAATTATGCCCCTCATCCAGGATAGATAAAGAGATACTTCAAATTGTTCAAGCAGCTTTCAAGTAGGAGTAAATATTCAAGGAGAAATAATTTCAACTCTGAGATTTGCCGATGACATCGTCATCTTAGCTGATTCATCAGTGAAATAGATTAAATTTTTAAATGGTATGGGCTCCGTTTTGAGGAAAGCATTCATGATGAAAATCAATTAAAATGAAACAAACATAATGTTATACAGTCGAAATAAATCAGAAACTACTATGGACGTCAAATTGGCAGGTGAAAAGCTAAAGGAAGTACAGAGAGTTTGATTTATATGCGACAGGGACCCTCGCTTGCCCGCTCGCCCGCGTTGCGCGTCAGTCTCCCGCCAGGCATTTTGCCATTATGCGGCGCTCGCGCAGCACTGAGACATTGAGTATAGGAATTTGTACTTACCTAGTTCACAGCTGGTGCTGAAAATGTTCGCCATTCACTGCTACACATCGCTGGCACCTCTTTATGAAATTGTCATTTACTCTCTGAAGATCCTCAGCACCGATAGACTGTATTTCAGCTGTAATATAGCCTTTAAGCTCATTTATAGTGTGAAGGTGTCTTGCAAACACTCTATTTTTAAGCGTCCCCCACAGATAAAAGTCACATGGTGATAAGTCTGAACTTCGCGAGGGCCACACGTTCCGACTTATAATCCTAGTGCCGAAAATGCGACTCAATTCTGTCATGGATGCTTCGGCAGTGTGAACAGAGGCAGAATCTTGTTGAAAATAAGTTGACAATCGCTCTCCGTAAGTCAGTTCGTCAAAAAATTGGCCGAGGATCACATTGAAGTACAAATTTAAGTACAATTTCCTATACTCAATGAATCAGTGCCGCGCGAGCGCCGCGTAACGGCAAAGTGCCTGGCGGGAGACTGACGCGCAACGCGGGCGAGCGGGCAAGCGAGGGTCTCCGTCGCATATAAAACAAATTCTCTGTAGGAAGACTTCTGTTACTTTGGAAGCAAAATAACCAATGTACGAAGCAGAACCAAGGAAAGCATTTCTTCTGAAGAGAAATCTCTTGACATCAGATATAGATTTAGCAGAAAGGAGGAGAATACAAATGAAGTGTTACAGGAGAATGATGAAGATCAGATGGGCAAATGGAGTAGTAAAAGAAGAAGTATCAAGACGAGTGGGAGAGGAGAGAGTTTCTTGGCGACTGGTAAATAACAGAAAAGATGATGGGTAGGTCTCATACTAAGACACCCAGGAATAGCACACTTACTTATGTAAGGTTAGAATATGTTAAACAGATTGCCTATGATGCAAGCTATGTAGAGATGAAACGATTAGTTCAGGACCGGGAGACAAGGAGAACTGCATCAAGCCAGTCAAAAGACTGAAACCTCAAACAACAACAGAGGTTGGTTGGTTGGTTGGTTCCTCATTTTATCGGCTGCGACAACGCCCGTGTACTTTGTGTGAGTGAAGAATCTGTCTGATAACCGGTGTTAATTGTGATGACTGTATTAGTGTGTGTTATCTGTTTTTTTAAATTCAAGTAAGGACTGCAGACTTTTGAATTTTTCAAATAGTTCCTAATTTTTCCGCCATACGCCACCGTAAACGGTTACTAGTTCGGAACTTAGCTACTGGACGCCACTGCAGTCGGCTCTTGGCAACGAACGTAGGAACCTAAGAGCAACAGACAGAACAGGGTTGTTGAAAGTATAAAATAGGGCACAGTCCGAAGTATCGACCCACTATCGTCTGCCCGCTCATCATGACAGTGAGACATGTCCTCGTTCAGTCCTGGTTATTGATAGTGTGGTTACGAGCTATGTCTGCAAACACGTATTCATGATTCGAAACTGGGACACTAATATCGTGATTAGAATATATGTTATCAGACACCAGAGTGACTAAACACTTGGGCATTCTGTGTACTCGTACAAGTGGAGTAGGGTAACATTCTTATACTGTATACATAACTGATCTCCCCAACTCATTGCTCAAAACCCCTTCAAGGTGGGAAAGTGCAGAGAGAAATGGCACATCGTGCTCTATTAATTATATGACTTAACAGAGACCTACAGTAGGACCTTTTCCCGATGTAATTGAACTATTAACTAAGGAGTGAACTCTTCCTTTAATATCAATTTAAGTTTTAGAAGCCATTTGTTTTCCCTATTCTCATCGTATGAACTAGCGAGGAGACTGGCAACGAGGTAACTGCTGGACGGTGACAGCTTTACTTCTTGTGTTCCAATCATGCGATTAAAATTTGAATACCAAAAATAAAACACAAAAATAAAAATCCAACCTGGCGACCATCTGAAATATTTAGACGGTTCTCAATATGTACGAATGTATCACAACCTTCAAACTGAAATGTTGTATATTGATAGTGGCAATTAACATAAGTAGGATATATGAAAATAGGCTGTATAATTCTTCACGGAACAACGTGGTGTATTTTATTTTATTTATTATATTGTCTTGTTCTAAATTGTATACAGGGTGTTCCTAAATTCCCATTAGAGACTTTGAGGGTTTGTAGTGGGGACTAACGCAGTTAGGTTTAGCATAAGAACTTGTGTCCGGAAACCACAGCACACGTTCACAACTCCCGCATTTTCGGTGCTCTGTCCGACTCCTACTGTCTGTCGTCTGGGTCCAATTAGGGGTGGGGCTCGAGGTGACGACCACCGATGTCCACACAGACACGGTCCCTCCGTACCATGTTCTGGTACACACGATCACCAATCTCTGGTCCTCCAACATCTGCCGCAGTCATAATCCGTGCTATTATGTCTTCCTCGGATTCCACGGTGGTCTCGTAAATCGAAGTTTTCATGTGACCCCACAGGTGTCAAGTCGGTTGAAAGTGCAGGCCAAGCAATCGGGCTACCACAGCTTATCCAATGTTGCCCAAATCTGTGGTGCAGATGATCTCGTAACGTATGTGAACAAAATGTTCCGTGACGAACTAAAGAGCCTACTTTTCTTAAAATATGAGATTCATACCAATGATTAATCTATATGGATCTATGACGAAATTAAGTTGGTAATATCGAAATTTCTAATTAGTTCGAAATACTGTATACCTGTCATAATGTAGCCTAATAGAGCACTACAGTTGGCAGCCCTGATGACTGAATATATTCTTAGTTCCATCTCTTAAGGTAGAGAATACAAAATTTGGTTCAAGTCCAAAGGACAACATGGACGTGACATGCAGTTGATTATTGGATCTAACAGCCCGCGTAAAATCATGTTGGCAAAAATATCATGCATTTATTGGTCAGAAATAATCTCAAATAATATGATCTATTGTCGTAAAAATTTTGAATGAAATCAACTAAGTAGTATATAAGTTACATGCATTTTAAAATTGGACTTATCAGCAGGCTTAGAATCATGTAGGCAGCACTGTCGTATACTAGTTACTCCAAATTAATCTAGAATGCCAGGTACTATACGTGTGCAAAGTTTAGAGCTATTGGCTTGCATACTTTCTGATATATTGATATTAGGGTAACAAGAATAGAGACAGCATTTATTAACAGTTGGCAGCCTTGGTTGCTCTTAAGAATACGCATAGTCTTATCTGTTATGGTACACGTAGCACATACGAAATTTGGTTGAAATCCAAATGATAGTATAGAAGTTACATGTATTTAAATTTGGATTTCTCAACAGGCTTATAATCATGTTGGTAGCACTGACGTATATAAGTTACTCCCAATTAATATAGAATGTCAGGTACTATACCTGTGCATAGTTTAAAGCTGTCGGCTTGCATACTTTCCGATATATTGGTATTGGGATAAAATAAATCGAGAGCATTTATTAACAGTTGGCAGCCCTGGTGGCTCTTAAAATACGCTCAGTCATATATGTTTATGTACACATAGCACACACGAAATTTGGTTGAATTCCAATTTATAGTGTAGAAGTTATATGCATAAAAAATTGGACTTATCAGCAGGCTTATAATCATTTTGGCAACACTGCCATGTATGACCTCCTGGAAATTAACTGAAATATTATTATGTATACGTGTGCGAATTTTGAAATAGCTCCCATTCATACCTTCCAAGATATCCAACATGGAGCTCAAATTTCAATTGCGAGTTTTCAGCAGTTGGTAGCACTGACTTCATTTTTAAATACGGCATTGAGATATTCAGGTATAGGTATTTACTCCTACCAAATTTTGTTTCGATTTCTGCAGCCGTTTAGGAGTTGAAAGGGGGGGACATCCACACAGCCAGCCAGACAGACATACAGACACACATTTGCCCGGATCGCTCTCATAAGTCTACTTTTTCCTCATTTTTGCAAAATGTGAAAAGTAGTGATCAAGAAGGAAGATTAAGCTAGGAATGAGAAACAAATGTTCGAATGTAAGAAAGGAGAGGGAAAAAATAATAAACTTGGAAAACTTACGTCGATGTTATATAGACAAAAAAAAAAAAAGGTTCAGATTGAAGTTGTCAGTATGGGTATGATCATGTGAAATTGTAAAAGAAACCTGTGTGAAGAGAAAAACCAAACAATATAACAAGTATGTAGTAAAATAAATGTACTCGAATATTACATTTTGTAAGTTGGAAAATACTTACTGTGGGAAGATATCGTTGAGAACTAACTATTTTGATCCAGGAGTGTTCTTTACACATTATATAATATTGCACTCACACAATCAATGACCGACAGAAGAGTTACAAATTAATTAATAGATTTATTACAGCCAATGGCCAATATATACAGTATATAAATACATTTTAATTTCCTTCACTATAACTCGTGATAGATCTTGATCTTTTCGAGCAGTCCCGTAGATGAAATCTTCCGCATTGCTTATCACAGAGTTCACAAAAGCAGTGTTCGTCCGGTGAATGAAAAGACTTCACTTTGCATATAAAATGATGGAACCCATGTACAGCGAAACGAGTCACCGTGTGCCTGAGAGTGTAGTTGGTTTGAGTCCATTCCCTGTTTACCATTGCGTCAGTGCTGTAGAATTCTTCCCAGATATTTTCCTGTTTCTCCTTCCTATCAATTAGATGTTTTTCTGAGGCTGGTGTTGTTGGTAGTTGAAATTTTATTTTAAGTTCCTCAATGAAGAAGGTTTCCTTTGTAAGTTCATATACTAATCGTGTGGGAGTGAATTTTGAAACAGCAAGTGTTCTTTTAAAAAAACTTGCTTTTACACGATCTAATACTTCTAGGTCTCTGCCTTTACAAATAACAGTCTGTAAAGGCTACATTGAATGAATGGCTTCAAAACATAATACTGCATAAAGTGCCTTAGGAACCTTGAGCACATGCAACTAAACTGTTACTTCCAACCATCGTACATTACGAACCAGACTTGCCTTTTGCCATTCAAATGGTCTTGAACTTTTTGATTTTTCACTTTAAAGATTTATTGCTTTTACAAGCGTCGCTCTGAATGTTGCCATCACTATTCAGCTTCACAAGCGACAACTCAAATCACTTCAAAAACATACATTTTTTTCTCTGCACAAACTGTGATAAACCAGACCAGACATACATCTCTGTGTTGCTGTAAATCACATTTCAATTATATTTAAGAGATAGGGGCTAGTATGAGCTCCACGGGGATTCCATTCTCTCGTGATAAAGCCACATATATCTCGAGTGCTCGCACGGCTGTTATCTGCGGTGGAACGTATTTATCTCCACCGGCCCGCAATGAATTTAACTCCGGTCAGCTGTGTCATTGGATCTATTACCCTGGTTATTTCCTAATATTCTCAATCCCACTTCCAATCTAAACACTGTCTACTTTAACATTCAATATATCCATAGCATTCCTTGCTTGTACTAAATCTACCTTTCTTAATTTTCTTAATATAGATTCGTGACTGTCGTCCAGTTGCCATTAGCCTACATTCGATTTTTGCAAAAAAATGAAAGTAGACTTATGATATCTACACATGACCAAACATTTTGTGTCAGTCGGTGTGTGTGTGAGTGTGTTTGGACTCTGAATATCTGTCCCCACCCCCTATCAATTCAAACACGGTGAAACTGAATTGAACGAAATTTGATACAGAGGTAGCACTAGCAAAGGGCACCTCAGTGCCATGTATTATATCGCCGCCATTTTTAACAAAACTGAATAGTGGCCACTCAAACGTTCAGAACGTAAAATAAAATAACGAATAAACTAATCATCCGATCTCTACTAAATTTGATAACAACATACCTTCATATGGGTCGCGTCTTTTTCCCATACTACAAGGTCATCAGCCGTACCATTTCAGGATGGTGGCCATGTGAATTATTCAAACTTTTTAATCCATAACATGAAACCCACTTGTTCCGATTATCGAACCGAGAATCATTTTAACTAAGGACGTGGCATGCTCGAAATTAAAAGTTTATATTGTAATACTATAGTGCAGAAGTGATTTTAATTAAAAAGCAGAGATGTCTCAGTTACAAGACAAGATGTCAGCTGATATCTTGTGCCTGGCCTACAGTATATTTCACTAGTTTGAGCATTGCATACAATATATCCTACTGATAGAAATAATATAAACATTGTATGAAAAGCTTTTTATATAAAAATATACTCCACTGGAGAAATCGTTTAGTCTAAATCATTATTTGCTAACACGTTGTATGTAAGTCAGTTGATATCGACCAATTTTGGTTGACAAGTTTGGCTATGGCTGCGTGGTAAAGCGTTAGCCGTTGACCCGTATGGCTGGGGTTAAAATGCTATCAGTGTTGTTTTTTTGCTTGAATTTTTTTATATTTATTGATTTGTAATTACTCAGCCGTTTCAAAATTAAGCATTATTTTGTGCATAATATATATATTATTAAAACAAAATTCGCCAGCCGATCTGCACGAGACATATAAGAGGAACCAGGTGATTATCATGGCCAACTGGTTGCGAACTGCGCTCCGGCACACAGATTAACTTAGAGCTTTAATTGAAAAGTTTCACTAGAATGTACTCGCCCTGTTATGATTATCTTATCCGATACTTTTACCACCAGATGTCACGACTGGTCTACGTGGGACCATTGAACTCTAGGTAATACTGGAATGCCGACTGTATGGGAGCAAAGTGTGGCTTCTGGTGCGACTAGTTACGCCTTAGTGCACGTCAAGGAGGAGAGTTTGGCGTATACGAACGCAAGGAAGATGTATGTACTTACGAAGAGATACAAGTAAAAGAGGTACTTTTGAACATTTAGGCGAACGGTAAACTAAACGGAACATACGCTGAAATACATATTTCAAAATATCATAGTAATTTGATACTTAAAATGGCTAGGAATATACGCCAACATAAAATATTGGTGTCCTAGGCGAAACCCCACACAAGACACGGCACAAACCTAGAAGAATTGCTGAGTTTTAATTCATCGGCCGTGAAAGCCAATATACCATCTAAAATATTATATTGCAGCCTGATTGTTCATCATTTTTATCCTGAGATCAAAGGCAGCATACACAATAACTATAGGCCTACTGGCAAAAAATACAAGCCGTACGTATATTAAAATAAAATAAAAATAAGGTTAGACAGGGAATGACTAAGAATAAATAACAAAAGATATGGTAATTTGTATTCAACATTTGTATTAACTCAAAGACAGCATTTATATGTGTGTGAATATGCATAAGCCTACAACTATACAATTAAATTGATGCTTAGTGAACAAAAATACATACTTTATTTATGCAAAACAACCACATGTTCAATATTCTTAAAGGCAATGGTGCATGTTGCTCAGCGGTCAAGCTATTCGCCTCTCACCAAGGCGGACCAGGTTCGATTACCGGTCATTGCATGTGAGCTTTTCGAAGTGAAATGCCATGTCCTGTGGTTCGGATTCCACGTAAAATGGAGGTCCCTTGGCTCATGATCACAAGAGTAACGGTCACGTAAAACTACCAGCTTCTTTTTCTTCAAAACAGGTCGAAACTTAGTCCTCACATAAGTCATACAGCAAACGAACAGGGTCCTCCAGGAAAGATCCCTTAGACTAAGCCGAATTCTTTTTATAGTCTCCAAGACTGGCATACTAAAAGTATACTGGAAAATGTGAAATTTTATGTCTATGCTGATGAAAATGTAACAGTAAATATTAGGCCTAGGTCCACATACTTCAACTTGTAGGCTACTTGTCGTTCAATAACTCTCGGTCTTTTCTTGGGTGGCTGAAGCAGATGCTGATTGAAAATTGCAGGTACCGTACCGCATCATCTTTAAGCAGTGGTTTGTTTCTATTTGAATGACACAAGTAGCATGATTTATAAAAATGTTCACAGCTATAACCCATTTCTTTAATACATATGGACGTTTCCATGGAAATCTGTAATATTAGCTAGGCCTAGGTTATAATTCTGTGACTAATAACTTATAACCTATAATAGGGCCTACATGTATTTTGGGATATGCTATTTAGGCCTATTGTGTCAAAATTTGATGTAAGAGGTATCCATAAACGCAGAATAGGCTACTTCATTACAAATCTCAATTCGAAAATAAAGTAGACTGTAAACCTACCGTATTAATGGAAAATACCATACATATAGCCTAACGTTGCACAGAGGTACGTACGATCAAATATATGAAAAGAATCACGACAAATCAGCTGACTTGCATTCTCGAGTTCAATGGTATGACAGTTTTTGGTGCGAATAGTTACGCCTGGTCGTGCACGTCAAGGAGGCGATGACCAGGAAGCAGTTTTCAGTGAGGGTTACCATGGGAGGTGTCGTTCCATTAGTACCTACAGTTCAATGCGTGGGACTCCATTGGTTAGCATACCATTGGCATTCTATACGCACCGAATTATTGGAGAATAACAAGTTGATATTACGATACATTATTGTTTTTTATTTTAAAGCGTTTGCAACAGCCTATTGTGTGTTATTTAAAAATGTTATTTGAACTAAAGAACAAAACGATCTCACATAGTATCTGAACTCGAGCAGTTGGTGCTAGTTCAGGATATTAATTAATACTTTTATTGGAGCCAAATAGCAATCGAAAATAAAGAATGAATATGTACACTAAAATTGCACTCTAGGGATTTGAATTGCATAGTCTTTGATAGATTGTTTTCTTTTAGAACTCTAAGTGGTAGCGTTCACATGCTTGTCCACTTAGTTGGCATACACACGTCACTGTAGGGTCATGGGAAGATTTGTTAATACAATCAAGGAGGTGAAAGCCATGGCCAGCCAGACGTGTGAACACATGACTCAACTCAAAGTTGGATGTTGCCCACGTTCGGTGGATTATGTCTCCAGATCCATAAAATTCGTGAGATATGTCTTCTGTTTGTTCCTTCAATGACGGTTGAAGTGTTTTCGAGGTTCTGATGTTTGGTAGAGGTAAATAGATTCTAAGGTCTTCAACCAAGAAATGATTCTATTATACTCTTTGATAAAGACAAAGAGTTATAACTATACTCATACATTTAGGAGAAAGTAGGCTATATGTTCTTTACTGAACATCTTGCTTATTATTGAAATAGTCTATTAGAAACTTTGGTAACCTTATTAATATGCTCCCGTTTAGCCATTCTTATGGTGAAACAGATTTCCAGATTACAATGTCTTCATGAATTGGTTATGTTTTTTTTTTTTTTTTTTTTTGTAAAGAAAGCTTTCCAGTCAGTCAACACAAACTGTGCCCATATAGGCGGGAAACAATTATTCACATACCCTACATTGAAAAAAAAAAACAAGATATTATTACAAACGAACACGCTTTAATGTACAGGATGGGGTTCTTAATTGGATGAGATATTTTGAACGTCAAGTGTTTATCGTCAGATACTGTTCATTTAGGCTTAATTAGTATACAACTAGAGGACCCGTGCGAGAAATCTCGCATGTTCATAAACCACACTTTCCCCAATAGGTTTATAATGAGAGCCTTAAAGAGAACGGTTGCTGTAACACTCACTGGTTTTTTGATATTTATGAAATTATACGATTTGAGTACTCAACCGACAGTAGTGGCTACGCCGGCTAACGCGCAGCATTAGGTCATGGGGCCAAGCTCTCTGCTGACTCGGTAGACGCGTGGGTTCGAGCCCTACTGTCGGCCATCCTTGAAATGGTTTTCCGTGGTTTCCCATTTTCAACACCAGGCAAATGCTGGGACGGTACCTTCTGACAGGCCACGGCCGCATTCCTTCCACATCCTTGCCCAGTCTCATTCACCATCATTCATTTCATCTCCCATTAACTCCTCTCATGAGGTTGGCGTCAGGAAGGGCATCCGGCCGTAAAAAACATCGCCACAATGTCTTCCATCGCATCTCATCCCCGACCCCGTTGGAAAACGGGAATAATAAGGGGTAGACATACATACATACGATTTGAGTACTCATTCCTTTGATTTACTGATCTGAAATCCATGCAAAATGATAGGCTAAAGGAAAGACATCAGAATGTTAAATGACATGAAACGGGCGTCACAGCGATCAAAATGTGAAGTGGACAGCAATTATGGAGCGTAGTTCCATACAGCAATAGTATTTGCAAATCACACACTTCGTACATTTTTAAAGATATTTTTTTAAAGAAAGTATAGATATTTATGAAATTATAGTGCCATTCGTCACTGCTAATGTCTATTCTCTTTCATTTGAATGCTCATTGTCACGATCGGTCGATTGTGAGAGCCGCAAGAGGGATCTATACTACTGAAATTATATACTCGTATATGATATTTATGAATTACACTTATACACAAATATATAAAATACTGTACAATGTGCGTGCCATTCATATTTACAGTATTATTGCTCACTTCTGTAGTTGTTGCGTTATTATTAATGTAGTTTAAGTAAGCATGTGATCTATTGTATTATTATTATTGTAACTATGTTGTTGTCTACACTATTTTGTAATTTATGCTCTTAATCAATCGTTCCTATCTAAACTGGTAAATACTTCTAGTAAATTTAAATACGGTATTAACAATTTAATACATTTTAATATTACTTATTTGAAAGCCTCCGTGACTTAGGCGGCAGCACGCTGGCCTCTCACCGCTGGGTCCGTGGTTCAAATCCCGGTCACTCCATGTGAGATCTGTGCTGGACAAAACGGAGGCAGACAGGTTTTTCTCCGGGTACTCCGGTTTTCCCTGTCAAAATTTCATTCCAGCAACACTCTCCACTATCATTTCATTTCATCTGTCATTCATTTAATCATTGCCCCAGAGGAGTGCGTCAGGCCTCGGCAGCCGGCACAGTTCATATCCTCGCCGCTAGATGGGGGCTTCATTCATTCCATTCCTGACCCGGTCGGAGACTGGAAGCAGGCAGTGGATTTTCATTTTTCATTACTTATTTGATTATTAGATGTTGTTTGAGGCTTCGCGGCTTGCGTTTCCAGAGCCTATGAACAACACATTCACACTATCACGGGGAGTGGCCTGCGGGTTCGGTGCTGGTAGATCTGGTTATGATTCATTTAGGCTTATGGTCTATAAACCCCGTGGCACTACAGCCCTTGAAGGGCCTAGGCCTACCAAGCGACCGCTGCCCAGGCAATTGGCCTGCAGATTGTGGGGTGACGCGTGGTCAGCGCGTCGGGTCCCCTCGGCCGTTAATCTTGGTTTTCGTGACCGGGGCACTGTCTCACTGTCAGACAGCTACTCAATTGTCCTCACGAGGCTGAGTGCACCCCGTTCCAACCCTCACGTCAGTTTTAAAATCCCTGACGGAGCCGGGGATCGAACCCGGGGCTTCCGGGTGAGAGGCAGGCGCGCTACCCCAACACCACGGGGCCGGCTGCTTATGGTCTATGACACAACATAAATAACTTATCTCTTAACTCCCATGAATGATGAGCATCGTTTTCTCCTAGTTATTCGCCGTTGATCCATGTGTTCAATTCTCGGTAGGATAAAGTGTCTTGTATGAAGGTCAGAGTTGAGAGACAAATCATCCACATGCTATTTCGAACATCCTTCCACACCAGGGCTGATAATCGAATTCTTTTTAATCCTTTAAAACAACATCAATCAATCAATCAATCAAACAATTAATCAATCAATAAATCAATGACTTCCACATTTATAAGGCAGGCTACACAGTACTATCGGTTCATATATCCTAAGCCTTTACGTGAGATTTCAACAATAATAGCACAATTCCCTTACGTACGTGTTTCACAAGACCAGCACCACTCTTGGCATATTAGCTGCCACCCTCTCCTGCTGAACAGATAACGTCATACTTCGATTACGGTACGCAATGACTTAGTTACCCCGCCTTTGCCCCGTCCCGTACCCCACTGGGTAAATCAGACTTCGTTTGCACCTTCGCTTTAAAGAGTTACTGTAAAACCAACAAACTTTGACTTTTTAATGTTTATTTATTCATTTTAAGATATTTATGTTGTTTGAAGCCATTTTTCAGTGTTGCCTTAGTAACCAAATGTTATTATTTTCCAGCCGGTCAACACGATTGAATACAATTTTAATGGGTGGTATCCTAATCCCAAAATAAGTTTACATGAGATAATAGACTAATAATAATATCGTATGGCCTCGGGTGCCGGGTGCTAGCTTTGTAATTTGACACCCAGAGGGTAGCTTGCATGTCGAATTTCGTTGTTCCTTGAATCACTAAGAAAATCAAGGAGGTTAGATATCTAAGCTCCTTGAACACTATAGCGCTTTCTAGTAGAGAAATTACCGACAGTAGTGGCTCAGCTGGCTAAAGCGCAGCGTTAGGTCATGGGACCGAGCTCTCTGCTGACTCGGTAGACGCGTGGGTTCGAGCCCCACCGTCGGCTGTCCTTGAAATGGTTTTCCGTGGTTTCCCATTTTCAACATCAGGCAAATGCTGGGAAGGTACCTTCTGATAGGCCACGGCCGATTCCTTCCACATCCTTGCCCAGTTTCATTCATCTTCATCTATTTCATCTCTCATACCGACGCGCAGGTCGCCCACGGGCGTCGAATAGAAAGACCTGCACTCGGCCTCTCATGAGGCCACACGACAAAAAAAAAAAAAAAAAGTAGAGAAATTAGGAACTTTGTGTTGGCGGAAACTCCCGAGATTAATTTTGCCATTACGAATACGGCCTACTGAATTCATATGGGTTCTTTGACATGCCAACATCGTATGACATGCGTGTCGTATTTTTGCCGCCTTTCAAAAATCACTTATCTCGGCCAGGAGCGAACCTGCAATTTTGGGGTTTAGTAGGCTGACACGCTATCCACTCACCCACCGTGGCAAATACAAGTGTATTTATTAATCTCAAGTAAACTATTTTTCAGATTAGGGAACCACCGATTACAATTGGGTACAATCGTGTTGACCGACTAAAAACATTAATTTCCAATTAAAAGATAGGTGACAATATCGTCACATAGGAAGCTTATAAATTAAACGAATAGCGCACTGTGTGGAAATACGTCATATTTGTATGAATGATCAATTATGCTAATGCCAGTCTTATTATTGAAGTTGTCCTCAACTTGCAGTTTGGTGCGTGGTACCTTTCACAATGATCGTTGCACAGGTCACACAGCCTACACAGTCTTCGTTCGGTTGGTGGAAATTCTTGGTTTTGCAGAATCTGTAGTGAAATCCATGGGTGGCGTAACATGTGATTACGTGTCGTAGCTCGTAATTACCTTGTTTCCACACTTCCGTCATTATGGCATCAGTGGATTAAAAGTTGGACCAAATGGCATTTCGTTTCTCGTTTAAGGTTCGGCGTGCATTATCATAGGCTTTGGTGTTTGGTAGGTAAAACTGTATTTTGATGTCGTCGATGCAGTAGTCCTCTTTGGTTAATATATAGGTCAACCTTGAAGTGACAGACTTCCCTGTGCCTAAAATCCTCTCAAGATATCGGACCTTGACTTTTTCTATTATAATCAGGTCGCTGACCTGCGCGTCGTAATGAGGATGAAGTGAAGATGAAGACGGCACATACACCCAGTCCGTGAGCCACGGGAATTAACTCCAGGAGATTAAAATCCCTGATGGCTCGGCCAGGAATTGAACCCGGGACATTTCGGGCCAAAGCCTAGCGCGCTAACCATTTAGCCACGGAGCAGGACGTACTGTATATATTTTAATTACACCCCTGCTTGCCACGGAGGGTGAGTGGTCAACGTATCGGTCTACTAACCCCAAGCTTGCAGGTTCGCTCCTGGCCATGGTAAATGATTTTTTTTTTAAGGCGTCAAAAATTACGACACCATGTCATACGATGTTGGCATGTCAAAGAACCCATTTGAATTCAGTAGGCCGAGTTCATAATGGCAAAATTAATCTCGGGAGTTTCCGCCAACACAAAGTTCCTCGTTTCTCTACTAGATAGCGCTATAGTGTTCAAGGAGCTTAGATAGATAGTTAGTTATTGTTGTTTTAAGGGGCGGAACTACTAGGTCATCTGCCCCGGAGCTTAGATATCTAACCTCCTTGACTTTCATAGTGCTTCAAGCAACACTGAAATTCGACATGGAAGCTACAAAACTTGCACCCAGCACCCGAGGCCATACGTTAATATTATTATTACTACTGTTATTACACCCTGTATGTTTTATTATATGGACATCCTGTTCTGGTCCAGAATTATCATGAGTATGAGTGGATTACTATGAGACAAGGAAAATATTTAGAAAGATTATACATTTTCAGGGTGGCTCTGGAGAACAAACGTTTCTAGAATGTGACTTGTCGCAATTAATAAAGAAACATATAGTTCTTTTTAGAGCCACGGATGTTCTTTAACTAGCACACTTGTCTCCTGCAACTTTCTTCTTGAACAGGAGAGCGAGGTTGCCTCCCTGGGGAGATCGTCTATAAACTCACAAAACCCATATTTCCCCTGGGGCATGACGAAGCTCTGTAAGGTGGGATAGGCTACTACTATATGATACTTCCATTATTGTCTCTTGTTCGTTTCTAAGAAGAAGGCAATATAGCACGCTTAGGAACTCCGCCGCGGGCGTTTCTATCCAACCAACAGGTTTCTTTCAATTTCAAATGGAACTTCAATGTTATTTCATTGTTGTTGGTTAATGCCGTTATGGCTATTTTGTTGTTGTTGTTGTTGATTCATTTAAGAATTTCCGATAGACGGATCATTCACATGGGGTCAAGGAGACTAATGCACTTGGCTAGTTCACATTATTTTGGTTAAACAATTTTGAGTTAAATTTATAACGTGACATTAAGTATTGTAAGTATATTATTATCTTCTACTATCAGAGTTTAAATTAACAATAACATACTGAACACGAGAGTTTAGTGCTTTTCAGTCGGTCAACACGAATGTACCCAAAAGAGATGGGTTATGCCCTAATCCTGAAATAAATTACAAGAGATTAATAAAACACTAGGATGACCAGTTTCGATCGTCAAGCGATCATCATCAGATCCATTACACTTAGGCTACAAAATCTATGTTTGAAATACAGGTGAAAATATTTACAATATGTACAATTATTTAGTTGCAGTATTGGTACTGCAACTGTCAGTGTATGCTAAATGCAGTATATATGTTAGGTGAAATGCTAAATGGTGATAGCTATCCGTAGATTGTACTTTAGAGAGATTATATGGTTGTAAACTATGGTTAAACTATACAATTTTAGGCGAACTACTTATCTGATTGTCTTCCGTACAACAGCTACTCGCAGTTTTCGTGCTCACTAGAAACTCACTGTGCGGTAGAGTGCGGTGGTTATCTTAACGACTGGTTTTTCCCTGCTTTCTCCCCCCTGCTCCTACGTGCTGTGGGGAGTGATAGCGATGTGTTTATGTGAGGTGTTGCCAACCTAGATAAGATATATGTTATTGAATGAGGTGGTTCTACAATTATTAAAGACCGTGGATTAGCCCTCGCCACGCGTGGAGCATAACCCATTCGAACTAAGCGTTGACGGTCTTATGAGGACGTCCCGGCACCTTTAATACTGCCGCGAATATGGGCCTTGGTTTATTGCAGAAGAAAAGTACATCGTACACCTGATCCAGATAACATTTACCTATTAATAACCCCCTAATTTCCCCCCTTTTTTATCTAGCTTGGCTGTGTCGCTAAATTGTGTTTTGTTTCCGACAGGGTGTGTTTTTTAGTAGCGTGAAGAGGGGTGAGCTCTCCATGAACGTGTGTTCATTTAGATTGTTGGGATTGTTTCGTTTGGCTAGGTGTATCTCGATTGCTTCCTTTATGTCAAGAGCTCTGCCTTTCGATTCGTGATGGATTATTTTAAGGTCCGACTCTATGTTGGTAAAGCTGTGCCCTGCGTCACACATATGTTCGCACACGGCTGAATGTGTTCCGTATCTTATCGCATTCCTATGTTCATTATAACGTGTGTCAACTCGCCTTCCACTTTGCCCGATGTAATTAGCTTGACAATCGGTGTCTTGGCACGTTATAGAATATACCCCTGACCTTGAATACGGGTCACGTTTATTTAGATTACTATTTAGGAGGTGCCTAGCGGTTGTGTTTTTCGTCGTGAAAGCTATCTTTATGCCTTGCTTTTTGAATAGGTTAGTGATTTTATATGTATTCGCATTCACATAGTTGAAACGCGCAAATTTTTTCTCATTACTGTCCGGTTTGCGTCACATATGTGTGACGCAGGGCACAGCTTTATCAACATAGAGTCGGACCTTAAAATAATCCATCACGAATCGAAAGGCAGAGCTCTTGACATAAAGGAAGCAATCGAGATACACCTAGCCAAACGAAACAATCCCAACAATCTAAATGAACACATGTTCATGGAGAGCTCACCCCTCTTCAAGCTACTAAAAAACACACCCTGTCGGAAACAAAAGACAATTTAGCGACACAGCCAAGCTAGATAAAAGAAAGGGGGAAATTAGGGGGTTATTAATAGGTAAATGTTATCTGGATCAGGTGTACGATGTACTTTTCTTCTGCAATAAATCAAGGCCCATATTCGCGGCAGTATTAAAGGTGCCGGGACGTCCTCATAAGACCGTCAACGCTTAGTTCGAATGGGTTATGCTCCACGCGTGGCGAGGGCTAATCCACGGTCTTTAATAATTGTAGACCCACCTCATTCAATAACATACATCTTATCTAGGTTGGCAACACCTCACATAAACACATCGCTATCACTCCCCACAGCACGTAGGAGCAGGGGGGAGAAAGCAGGGAAAAACCAGTCGTTAAGATAACCACCGCAGTCTACCGCACAGTGAGTTCCAGTGAGCACGAAAACTGCGAGTAGCTGTTGTACGGAAGACAATCAGATAAGTAGTTAGCCTAAAATTTTATAGTTTAACCATAGTTTACAACCATATAACCTCTCTAAAGTACAATCTACGGATAGCTATCACCATTTAGCATTTCACCTAACATATATACTGCATTTAGCATACACTGACAGTTGCAGTACCAATACTGCAACTAAATAATTGTACATATTGTAAATATTTTCACCTGTATTTCAAACATAGATTTTGTAGCCTAAGTGTAATGGATCTGATGATGATCGCTTGACGATCGAAACTGGTCATCCTAGTGTTTTATTAATCTCATGTAATTTATTTCAGGATTAGGGCATAAGCCATCTCTTTTGGGTACATTCGTGTTGACCGACTGAAAAGCACTAAACTCTTGTTTACTAAGGCAACACTGAAAATATGGCTTCAAACACCACAATGTTCACGGCTAGTCAGGCAAATCGTGAGGCCAAGAAATTCAAATCACTCAGGCTTAAACTCATGAATTTAGACAAGTCAATTTGGTTCAACAAAAAATGTATAGAACTAAACCTCACCCCTAAATACGTACCAATTAAAACCGTACCGAACACACCAGCCTCGATCATTTCAACCAAACAAGCCAAAGCGCTTTGGATAAAAAACGAATTAAGATTTGCATACATAAGAAAGCAAAAAATTAACCAACAATTGTACGACATTCAATTGCAACTAAGTAATTTCTGGCACGCAGCCCAATGGGACAGCTTCACGGAGCACCTACATGACACCATCAAAATCAGAGCAACGAGGAAGCATGAAACGCTAGAAAATAAATTAAGAAAACTAGGAGAAACACAGTACCATCAATCTAACGAACAACACACGAATAACAATGAATTCAATTTCCACAGCAGAGTAAACAACAGAACGAACGTAACCTTTTCTCAAGGTGAAATGAATATGTTAGACAAAGGTTTGAAATACAACTGCACAGACGCACACACGAACCACAATATAAAACAGTTAATCACAGATATGGAGATAGCCAGTCACAAGCTCCCAGCAGAAGACAGGGAATTAACCAAAAATCTCGCCACCAACGAAGCCAAAAAATCCTCAAACGAGAGGGCGATAGCAATAACATTCAAAACAACAAACAACTCAAAGAAATAAAGTCGTTGAAACAAAAAATAAAAGAACATGCCTTAATCATCACAAAAGCAGATAAGGGAAACACTACAGTAATTTTGAACAAAACAGAATACATTGTAAAAACAGTCGAATTCCTAAACAACAACGAAATCAAGGAATTAACAAAAGACCCCACCAACAAATTCCAAAAACAAATAAAAAGTGCGCTAAAATAAACAGAATACATACTGACCAAAGCCGAAAAATCAAAACTAATAAACATGAACCCGAAAATACCGTCATTGCGGGGACAACCAAAAATACACAAAAAGGAATGCCCAATGAGACCAATAGTCAATTGTAGGAATGCCCCTAATTACAAAATCAGCAAAGAGATACTAAAAATCTTAAAATGCCGTCTTTCCAACGACAAAAACAACTCTCTAAAGAACACAACAGAACTAGTAACAGCATTGAACACCCTACAAATGAAACCTAGCTTCAGGCTAGTATCTTTCGACGTAACTAACATGTACACCAATATTCCGATTATTGAAGCAATCAACACTATCGAAAACAACTTAAAATCCAGCAATTCGGTAAAAGAAATTGAAGAGATTATGAGATTACTGAGGGTCGTTCTCACACAAAACGTGTTTCAATTCGACAATAAAATATACACACAGAGAGAAGGCCTAGCAATGGGATCGCCACTAAGTGGGTTAATCGCTGACATCTTCATCAATGCACTAGAAAATGCGTTCTTAGAAAAGACTTCAACAAAGGGAATAGTAATATGGAAAAGATACGTAGATGATGTAATTTGCATCTACGATACTGAACTAACAAGCGATGAAACAATTCTCCAATCCATTAATAGCCTTCACCACTCTATCAAATTCACTAAGGAATCCGAAATAGACCGGAAAATAAATTATCTCAATATAACTATTGAACGTAAAGACAACGACCTTTCATATTCCATATTCCGGAAAGCAACACAAACCTCGCATGCAATCGACAATCAGTCTAATCACCCCAGTACGCACAAACTAGCGGGTTTCAATTCAATGGTGCACAGAGCTTTAAACATACCCATGTCAAAAGACAACTATAACAAGGAAATAAGAACTATTATGCAAATAGCAAAGGAAAACAACTTCTCGCCAAGCAAAATAAATCAAATTATAGCCAAACATAAAAATAAAGATAAAACGATTCCCAAACCGGACAGTAATGAGAAAAAATTTGCGCGTTTCAACTATGTGAATGCGAATACATATAGAATCACTAACCTATTCAAAAAGCAAGGCATAAAGATAGCTTTCACGACGAAAAACACAACCGCTAGGCACCTCCTAAATAGTAATCTAAATAAACGTGACCCGAATTCAAGGTCAGGGGTATATTCAATAACGTGCCAAGACACCGATTGTCAAGCTAATTACATCGGGCAGAGTGGAAGGCGAGTAGACACACGTTATAATGAACATAGGAATGCGATAATATACGGAACACATTCAGCCGTGTGCGAACATATGTGTGACGCAGGGCACAGCTTTACCAACATAGAGTCGTACCTTAAAATAATCCATCACGAATCGAAAGGCAGAGCTCTTGACATAAAGGAAGCAATCGAGATACACCTAGCCAAACGAAACAATCCCAACAATCTAAATGAACACACGTTCATGGAGAGCTCACCCCTCTTCAAGCTACTAAAAAACACACCCTGTCGGAAACAAAAGACAATTTAGCGACACAGCCAAGCTAGATAAAAGAAAGGGGGGGAATTAGGGGGTTATTAATAGGTAAATGTTATCTGGATCAGGTGTACGATGTACTTTTCTTCTGCAATAAACCAAGGCCCATATTCGCGGCAGTATTAAAGGTGCCGGGACGTCCTCATAAGACCGTCAACGCTTAGTTCGAATGGGTTATGCTCCACGCGTGGCGAGGGCTAATCCACGGTCTTTAATAATTGTAGACCCACCTCATTCAATAACATACATCTTATCTAGGTTGGCAACACCTCACATAAACACATCGCTATCACTCCCCACAGCACGTAGGAGCAGGGGGGAGAAAGCAGGGAAAAACCAGTCGTTAAGATAACCACCGCAGTCTACCGCACAGTGAGTTCCAGTGAGCACGAAAACTGCGAGTAGCTGTTGTACGGAAGACAATCAGATAAGTAGTTAGCCTAAAATTTTATAGTTTAACCATAGTTTACAACCATATAATCTCTCTAAAGTACAATCTACGGATAGCTATCACCATTTAGCATTTCACCTAACATATATACTGCATTTAGCATGCACTGACAGTTGCAGTACCAATACTGCAACTAAATAATTGTACATATTGTAAATATTTTCACCTGTATTTCAAACATAGATTTTGTAGCCTAAGTGTAATGGATCTGATGATGATCGCTTGACGATCGAAACTGGTCATCCTAGTGTTTTATTAATCTCATGTAATTTATTTCAGGATTAGGGCATAAGCCATCTCTTTTGGGTACATTCGTGTTGACCGACTGAAAAGCACTAAACTCTTGTTTACTAAGGCAACACTGAAAATATGGCTTCAAACACCACAATATACTGAACACGTTTCCCACTTTTCATGCCCATCACCTACCGACAACGTTTGGAACTATAGAAATGATCCAAATATAGTCATAACAACTTCTATATTTATTTATTTATTTATTTATTTATTTATTTAAATGTTAAAAAGACGCTTTCAAACACTAACATGGCCTCAACTACGTAACATTTGCACTACAAGAGTTTTTTAAATCATGATTTATGAAATTAAAAATTTAAACACAAAATTGAAAGGAAAGAACACTAATGACATCTAAAGTTACCACACGAATTTTAATTTTTTCATCTGAAACCTATTTCTATAGAACAGAGATTCCCAAACTGGGCGAATTTTCCCAGTAGTGGGCGATTTTAGCACGCCAGTGGGTGAAACTGACAGAATATGAATTCGATGGGTGATTTGAAAAAAGTAATTTAGTTTTCTATATATACAATATGACCGAGAATTATTTGCCTATAAAAACAAGGAATAAAATCAAATTGCAAACAAGTAATTTAATTATGTCAAATAATCTTGCCACGATGTCTAGAAATAGGTTAGAAATTAAAAAGCGATTAGATCTTAGAATTTTTCTAACAAAAATGCTCCTGACATCAACGAATTGATTGAAACTCATTAAATCTATCCCTCACATTAATTAGACATAGGTATTCATGTTGTTTAATAAATTAGATATTAAAATTCATGTAGTTTTAGTTTTATTTTAAAAAATTAATATCATGAATTGTTATTCCTTTTTTGACCTTTTATTTATACATTTTTAATGTACATAATTATACCTAAATAAACATGATGCTCCTATTAAGGAAAATGTCCGTAAACATCCTCATTTCTCAACTTATATCTAAGTATTTGAATGTATGTGTTAGACATTTCAGGATTTGTGCGTTTTTGAAATGAGGTGGGCGAAAACAAATTATAAATCTCGAAAGTGGGCGATGGTCAGAAAAGGTTTGGGAAACCCTGCACTAGAAAATGTCACTTTTCTGTGCTCAGGAGTTTTTGAGAGTAAACAAGTTGTGGGGCATGCTAGGACCTGGGCTTTCAGGATACAGCAGGCAGGACTCGAACCTAATGTCATTTACTACTAACGCTTCACTAACACTGCATTATTATTTCAAATGCTGCCATTGCTGCCTACACGTTTGTCTTTATTTCCGTCACTCTCCGAGTCAGCAAAACTGTCACTCTCACTGATGACAACACCACAAGGTTGGAGGTCCAGTGGAATGTCATCGTCAATTTCGCTTCCCGTATCAGACTCTCCTTCCACATCAACATTATTTGACAACACAGATATTGTCACATCAAAATTCCAAAATATAATCATCATCAGCACATACTCTATTGATGTACGGTTAGGCTAAATCGGCATCGTTCTGGAATATATCCAGCGCGGTAGCCATTTTGCTACATGCGCGAGATACAAAATGTTCGTACCTTTCAAAAGAAAAACAAGAAGTTCCGTGACGAACTAAAGAGCCTACTATTCTTAAAATGTAAGATGCATGCCAATGATTAATCTATATGGATCTATCTAGAATAATGACGAAAATAAGTTGGTAATATCGACATTTCTAATTAGTTCGAAATACTCTATACCTGGCATAATGTAGCCTAATAGAGAACTACAGTTGGCAGCCCTGGTGACTGAATATATTCCTAGTTCAATATCTTAAGGTACAGAATACAAAATTTCGTTGAAGTCCAATGGATAGCATAGACTTTACATGCAGTTAAACATTGGATCTAACAGCGCGCGTAAAATCATGTTGGCAACAATGACATACATGTATTGATAAGAAATAATCTGAAATAATATGATCTATTGTTGTGTCAATTTTGAATGAAATACATTAGTTAGTATAGAAGTTACATGCATGTTAAAATTGAACCTATCAGCAGGCTTAGAATCATGTTCGGAGTACTGATATATATTAGTTACTCCAAATTAATCTAGAATGCCAGGTACTATACGTGTGCAAAGTTTAGAGCTATTGGCTTGCATACTTTCTGATATATTGATATTAGGGTAACAATAATAGAGACAGTATTTATTAACAGTTGGCAGCCCTGGTTACTCTTAAGAATCAGCATAGTCATATCTGTTATGGAACACATAGCACTCACGAAATTTGGTTGAAATCCAGATGATAGTATATAAGTTACGTGTATTTAAAGTTGGACCTGTCAGCAGGCTTAGAATCATGTTGGTAGAACTGACGTATATAAGTTACTCCAAATTAATATAGAATGTCGGGTACTATATGTGTGCATAGTTTAATGCTGTCGGCTTGCGTACTTTCTGATATATGGGAATTTGGATAAAACAAATTGAGAGCATTTATTAACAGTTGGCAGCCCTGGTGGTTCTTAAGAATACTCTGAGTCATATCTGTTTATGTACACATACCACATACGAAATTTGGTTGAAATCCAATTGATAGTGTAGAAGTTATATGCATTTAAAATTTGGACCTATCAGCAGGCTTATAATCATTTTGGCAACACTGCCACGTATGGTCTCCTGGAAATAAAACTGCAATATTATTATCTATACGTGTGCCAATTTTGAAATAGCTCCCATTTATACCTTCCAAGATATCGAACATGGAGCTCAAATTTCAATTGTGATTGTTCAGCAGTTGGTAGCACTGACATCATTTTCAAATATGGGCGTGAGATATACAGGTATAGATCTTTACTCCCACCAAATTTTGTTTCGATTCCTGCAGCCGTTTAAGAGTTGATAGGGGGGACACACACACAGCCAGACAGACAGAAGGACAGACAGACAGACAGAAGGACAGACGGACAGACAGACACACATTTGCCCGATCTCATAAGTCTACTTTTTCCTCATTTTTGCAAAATGTGAAAAGTAGGCTAAAAATAGACCTCTTAGACAAAACGATTGGAGCAATTACATAGTGATATATTTCGAAACTACATCATGTGTTTATTCTTTACTGTCCGTGAAGTGCTGACATCTGTCAAAAAACTGAGAGGTACTATCTTAAATCGAATGGTTTACGCAAAGATCACTATTGCGTCCCTGGTCAATTTTGCGAGTGCTGCAAGACACGCTTTTACGCTCTCTGGTATTTGAAAGGTCAATGAAACAGAGGCGACATAAATATAGTGTTACATACATTTAAACGATTTGAATTTTAATTCTTTAGCAAAAAACTCTATACGTAAAATTCAAGTATTAATGGAAATAAGTAGGGTTCGGAAGTTGAGAATTTTCTTTTCTCTAGTGTCCGTAAACGTGCTTCCTACCCAAATCCTACCTCAATTACAAATACGCACACAAATAACAGTGAAACAGATTATCAGACAAATCCTACATACATCCCCAATTACACGGGCCACAAGACCACGTTGTCACAAAGCCCCTAAAAGAATCAACAACAACTTTTCATTCTTTCGTCAGACACAAAATAAGCAAAGCCAACTTAAGTAAATAATATAACGTAGCCGCAATGACAACACAGCTCTGTAAACGCCGAATTACGTCAAAGAACTGGAACATGTACTTCAATTAATTTGGATGAGATGAACTCCTGGAAACGATGTTTTCCTCACCCTTTCTGGAGATGAAAGAACCTCTTTGTGAAATTAACTGCATGGTTCGAACAACACAATCTCACAATATTTACTTTAAGAAGGATTTTCCCCCTTTTCGAGTTCTGCTGGTAAAATACAGCACAAGATAAAAGTCACTCGCATGTATTGTGAAACAGGAAGGCCATATTGTCAGTTCTGTGTTTATTCTTGGCCTCTTCCGCGGCTTGGTTGGCACACATTGCGCGCGCGTCTCCTGACCAGTTTATACGAGATGGGAATCCTTGGCAACAGGAACTAGCTTGGTTGAACGAATATTTTTGAAGTTCAGTTACTTATGTAGTAACCAATGAAAAAAGGGACTTGATACTTCATTCAATTCGTGAAAGAGATTTTGTAGCCGTATATTTTTCTTTTCGGATATTTCTGCTGCTGCTCCAGTTTTAACAGTAGGATAGTTACTTATTACTAGGGCTCGGAAGTTGGGGACCTAAGAAGCAAAAACATTTACCATGATAGGAAGATGTGAGTAAATTTCCTCATTGAATAATAGATAATTCATTAAAATATTCCACCAATCAATGTAAATTACTACATGTTTCAGTCCAACATTGGGACATTATTCAGCAAATTACAATAATTATACCTTAAGAAATTAATTTAATAAAACCAATGAGAAGTGAAATTATGTAAAATACAGGGTCGTTGAAAAATTTGTATCACTAGATTCATATTTGGCTTAACAACACTAGGGTTACAGAAATTGAAATTCGGCTCGAGGTCATTGTCATGAAGCGCCACTTCCTTATCTGACTTCTCATCTGCCATCCAAGAATGATTTTCTCTCTTTACGGATATCTTTCAAACATATGTATTTAGACAGAAGAGGTGTTTGAGGGGTGGTGAACTGAGAATGGGCAGTAAGAGTGTAGTCGAAAATAGGTGAAGTTGCAAAATAGTACATTATGCAACGAGCCAATAATGGCTATAATAAAGACACGAGTATTTTTTTATAAAACGAGAGTATGCGAGTTTTATAATTTCCATACGAGTGTCTTAATTACCATTATAGGCGAGTTGCATGCGACTGTTTATGTTCGACTATAATTATAACTTTATTATATGTTTTAACATAAATATTCATAAATATCTGTTGAGAGTCAGCCACTTGAATTTTGTGATCGCAGTGCGAGCGCTGGGTATATCTCTGTCTTTCAAGATCTCTGAACGACCGACGCATGCACTCTGTGTGCTTGCAATGCCATATGCAGGCCATATGTTTACATCTGCCGTCCCTCAGTAATATTGTCACCGCAGTCGTTTCAAGGCAATGCGCTGTGTAGAAATTAGGGTTGGTGATATTAAGGTACAGTGCTATTTCTTGTCTCATATTCGCCAGTTTATTTACGTGATTATATGGACGGTGCGTATTCCATGTCGGTAATTTATTATAGTTCGATGTTGTGTTTATGTCCGACATGTTGGATTTTGAGCGCATGCGTGAAGGTATCGTTACCTAATTGGTCAATGAACGAGTTCTGATTGGCTGGAGAAACTGTTTCATAATGAAAAACAGTGTTTTAATGACCATCATTATGATACTGTTTTCTGACACATAATAGAGAGGGTCGAACATAAAAAGCCGTTAGGACCTTATAAAGTCTAAAAGTCCCAATAAGCCAGAAAACGTCAACAAAAAGGCAAAAAAGGACAAATGATACCAACTATTTATAGGATAGAAATAGAAAGGATCCCGGCATTTGCCTCGAGTAGAAGTGGGAAACCACGGAAAACCACTCCAATGGTTTTGACGCCAGACCCATAACAAAAAGATAAACAGCCAAACTGACAAAGATATAAAATTCAATCTAAGGGTATCTATGGTCATTATAAAGCTCATCCAGGGTAAATACAAGAGTCAAACATTGCAAATGTTTAGACTGAAAACCAACATTATTTATGGAGATAATTGCGCTTACTTTCAATGTCAACAGAGCAACCAACTGTTGATGAATTCTCTCCATAATTTTGAACCCTAGTCTCAATGTATGCTGACAAACAGTTCAACACATTTATATAGACGATAATTTAGCACATTCATTTCGAAAACCCATACGTAACAGTGTTACCAACGTAATTCTACGAGCGTGGTGATATGTTCCTGTTTAATTGCACCTAACTTCCATAACATAATAATAGACAACTAACAATTTATATGTATACAATGTACGCAGTAAAGCAAAAATTAAAATGAAAATTAACAGTTCTTTCTCGAGTGCTTAATGATATAATAATATTTGCCACACATTTGAGTATTTTGCCGTGCATTATGTTTTTGTAGGGCAGAGACCATTTGTGGGTGCCATTGTGGGTTTGGTAGCGATTTTTGGAGCTATTTTCTCTTGTATATTTTGATCTGATGAATGAAACATGATATCCTATAGTTATCTTCCTCTTTTGTATTCCGTAAAATACAAACATTTTTAATCATAGCCTATGTACTTTTCTTCAGGTTATCTTTTTCGTATATCCCAGTAATTGAGACTATGTTGTGTTGACCGACTGAAAATGCAATATCAGTTGTCAATAAGGTAGCTATCTATAGGCGAATAATATACATCCACCATTCTCTATTTTCACTCTACAACGGTGACATTCTTTAAATTTCTAGTATTTTATTTCATTTAATCCTTTATCGTCCTTTCCTTCCTCTAGTAACTTACTTGAGTTAGATGTAAATCATCGGAAAGTAGTGTACCCATGTGATTAAATTCCATGGAAAACATGCTTCTGCCTCCAGCCAGCATCAGTCCTCAGGCGTGTACCGTCCACCCACTGAGCAGTTGCATGTATTTGATCTGAGACTAAAAGGTATCAACTCTACAATGATAAAGCACAACTCTATTCTAAAGACTTTAATTCAGCTCTAAATCATGGCTTCAAACACACAAAAACACAATCCCAACAATATAACACAAAACAATGCAAAATTTGCTCCTACAATCCACTAATATTCGCACTTTATCCCAACAAATCCAAATGATTATTCATTCTTTTACCATGAGATTGACATCACAATTCATTCTCAAGTGCGCTGATGCACAGGTAAATTGCACATAAACTGTACTTATAATCTTATGTCACCTATTGTGACCTCTTTCATTTCACAATCTTGTTTACTCTCAACACCTCTTAATTTACATTATGCGTACACTTGTGTTTTGTATCTCTTTTCCCACCAAAATGCTTTACCATGCATAACCAATTTATGGGTTGCACATCAAATTTACTTGCAACTCCACAATTATTTGTAATCATACCCCTTTCTGCAGTTCCCTTCTGCAGTTCCCTTTTCTACAGTTCCACTGTATGCCGTTGTGATTTCAATTTCAAAAATTCTGTTACCGCTGTGTCGGATGGTATATTATGCTACCCTTGCGTGGGCATAGCCTATGGCATCTAGTGTCGACCTTTAGAACACAGTGACACTGTCAGTATAAAAATGCAACTTTCAACAACTCATAAGTTTGCCAAGTATTACGTTATCAGAACGATCCTTAATTAACAATGTGTTTAAAACCACACAAATTCGTTATACAATACAACAATGATTCTTTTTATTACAAACAGGGTTTCAAAGTCTGTCCATTCTAAATGTCAACCTTCAAGGGTCGTTTAACATCTCCCCCTCGGAGCTACTTGTATACAATGGGAATGAGTCGAGCGGTCACAAAATCACGTGCTCTGTCTCTCCCTAACTCCCTTCCCTCTTTACCTCCAAGCAGTAACTTGTGACTTTAAAGACAATAGTGCAGTCTCAATGACCTACATATCCCATATGATTTAAACTAAATTGTATGCAAGATAGGTTATGGGCGTGTTTAAACATTTATTCCTAACCTTAGGATATTAATAACTGGCCTCAACAGGTCCATTACATTATATGAAGGAACGAGATTCATCATTCACTGGTCGAATTGGCTAGCCGGCATCTTATTAAATGTCACGGTCAGGCACATACTGCCGCTAAAATTCACCCCCATGAGCTGAATTTATCCAATAACTAGTTCTAGGTCGACATCAGGTGTCATGCTGAGGTTTCCATTGTTATCCTCCCATACACCACAGGATTCGAACCCGGAACATTCCATATCCATCCACAGAGCTAGGGTCAGCCACTAAGTACGCTCTGGCAATAATAAATATCTCTGTATGCCCTAGGCTATACGAGATTTCACACGTCGATTAGACTACCTGGCTCCCCTGACCATAGTGCTATGATCCCGTCCTTTAATTAGTAAGTTAAATCTATCAATTACTCATACAAGCTTATTCACAAGCTGCAAATTCAATTCTCTATTAAACTCTTCCATTTCCTAGATTCTTGCATATTTATTTCCATTAACATAATATACTCTGATATTAAATTGCTTTTGCTTAGCCCTTCATGTATAATATTACTGCTTGGATAGATAAATATTCCAATTAGCATATATATTTTTCTTACAGCCATTTTTCCCTAATGTGTATTCGTTTATTCTTATTATTATTATTATTACTGACATGAATTACCATCACCCGACACAACGTAACCATTTTAATAACCGAACATCCGTGTTCGTTACGGTAAGTTTTTATATAGCTGAATTGCCATTTTACAATAGTGGTAACGATTTATCTACTCAATGATGTACAAAGACATCTCAACTTGACTAAAATCAACACAACAATAATAATTTGAGGTTCTACCTCCTAAAATTGACTCTTATTGGCATATACTATAAATTTTGAAATCACTCAACATACAGTGGACTATAATTGCTACAAAATCATGGTTTTTGGGTACTTACATCGGCTAATCTGGTGGCTCCAACCACGCATTTCCTCCAGTAATTCCCGCCATTATATGTAAATTAGCAAGGCATTCTTACACTTCTCACACACATTATACATAACTTTTGCCTTACAAAACACACGGCACTTTTCATTTCCATGTTGGAGCTGTCGCTTCCTTATTCACACAACACGTTATAGCACTTGTTACACTATTAATTTTACATATATTTAAATGATCATCACTACAATCACACGATCACTATGTACATTTCTTAGTGGTTGACTTTTCCTGGCAAAATATCAGAAATGCAAACGTTGAAGATCTCTCCTCCAATTCTCTCCCGCATATCGTCTGAAAGTCTCGATTCTCTGCCAAAGGATTCCTATCAGTCCCCCAATCTGTCTATTAATTTCTGTCCTTAGAAAAATTTCCGGATATCGCATAAATATGCTTGCATATCGTCCTGAGCATTAATTACAGTGGTATCCCTGCGAAATTTCTCCAATCGCATAACAAAGTTTATATCTGCGTAATCCGACATCCTATGATATGTCTGACCAATAGTTTACATACTGCGCTCAACCATTGTACACTGTACCTGTACAGATTACCACTGTCAATTGTCCTACTTTACATATCACACGGTACCTTTCCTGCGTGCTCGGTAGTAGTCCCTCGTAATGCCGACTATAAAAGTATGGCACGACTGTCCTTAATAATTGTGATTAATAAATGCCTTACTGCATGGCTATTCATGTTAAAGTCCGCGCGTCCCTTCTCTGAATTCGGTAACGTGCACTTCGCATTATACTGCGATTCAACTGACTACATTAATCGTTATTAATTCATGGCTTACTGCATGATAATTATGTTGCTGCACTTAAGCTGTTAGAGTTCGCGCGTCTGTTCTCTGAGCTCGGGTGACGTGCTCCCTGCGCTCAAGTATGGTTCAACTGACTGCCTCTGTCATTCGTTCAGCCCTTATATCCGTTTGGAGAGAAAAAGTAGACCGAGAATTTCCTGCAGCGTCATCTTCTCTCACAGTATGATTCTGGTCTTGAATTAACGTTTATATGGTTCCTTTTTCCTCGCTGATCACAGATCTGTATGCGTGCTCGAGGATCGATCGGCCAATTAATTAATATTAATTGCCTTTGCCAGCGCGTGCCCATGCGGCGTCACCTAAAAATCCCCGAAGGCCTGGTCAGGTCTCGCCGCTAAACACAAACCTTCTGTGTCCCTGCGCGTTCCATTAAATCTGCCTCGATTTCAATGTTTAATAGTTTCATAATTAGCCTCCCGGCTATACATTCACCTAGGTGCAAACCTCATGTCTCTGAGTTACTCCAATCACGAGTAATCATTAAATTACGCTGGTATCTTCTCACTCCACTGGCCTCTCTATTCTCAAACGGGGAATAACTTGACAATATTTTACCCTCCTGACCTGCTCCAGACGACATAAGTAGGTCACAAAGAGTGACACGGCTCCAAGAAACTACGCCCCTATTCCAGAGTCATTTGACAACTGTCAAACGCTCAAACTTTCTGTGCTCAAGTCCAGAATAGTATCCTTCATACAGCCCATAAATGCAGTATTCTGCTATTATTCCCTGCATTATATTAACAAATAATGTCAGAATTACTTCATATCACACCAGTGATTTAATATGTATTTTCTCTAGGGGTTTTTATAGCTTAAACTCCCTCAAAAGATCTTGTGTTCGTTCCTAGCTGGAACCTCAATTCTGAGCTCATCTATCTCTGAGATCCACGTTCGACACCAGTCAGCCTAACCCCGTTGGGTTCAGTAGTAAATGTAGTAGTATTTGCAGTGCTCATTTTAATTGTGTATTTACAGTACGGTACATTCATTTTAATGTTTTAAGTACCCTTATCATTAGGGGTAAATGACTTACGGGGCTCCGGAATGCTGAAATCTTGGAAATGTTCAAAATCTTATTTTAACGTCATATTGAGCTCAGAACATTTATAACTAGCGGTACATTTATGTTCTTCATGCCTCCCTTTTAAGACATAGTCCCTTACAATTTCCCACAACCATGCGGCATATTGGTAAACTTACAATATACATTTTTATTTTCCTTTCTTTCTCTAGATTTCTCTCCCTAGAGATTCTTAATTTTCTCTCAATTATAGAAATCAAAGTGGGTGTTGTGGTGTCGGAACATACCTCGTTCTAAAACTAAAACTGTCGCTGTTTCCTCAGCTACCAATATAATTCTATGCATCAAAGTTAGTGATACCTATACTAGCTTGTAGGATCAACGTTCAACTGCATAAGACTTTGGGGGCGTGGAGGCTCAGCGGTCTAGCTGTATGCCTCTCACCAAGGCGGACCATGTTCGATTCCCGGTCAATGCATGTGAGATTTTCGATGTGAAATGCCATGTCCTGTGTTTCGGATTCCACGTAAAATGGAGGTCCCGTGACTTATGATCGCGAGATTAACGGTCACGTTAAAATACAAGCTTCTTTGCATAAGACTTGCATAGTAACAAATAAATTTCAACCGAATTTGGTTGAAGTTTCTTGCTAAACTACATTTATTATAAAAGTCCCTTTCCCGCAACTTTTCCGTATCTAAAGCTGAATATTTTAGAAGTAATTCCTATTTACATGGGTTATACTGTATTTTAACACAGCCATTTTTTTAAAAAATTTTACTTTAGATAAAGTTTTCTGACAGAAATTTTCATTAAAAAACAATTAAAATTTTACCATGTTAAAAGATACATAGAAATTCAACATAATTCTTATTTTCAAAACGCCAAAGTTAGGTGAGATCGTCAAGCAATATCCCTGAAAATATTCAGTTAGCCTTGTCCCTGTCAATAGTTTCTGAGAAAATAGTGAATAAAATGTTGAAAAATAAGAAGGACAATATGTTGGCTCCCCTTAAGTGTTTTGCCCCTTTTAAAAGTATTACGACTGCCAGAACCTCTCCACAAAGAAGGGTAAGGGGTCAGCAAAACATAGTTGTCCCTTTAACACGCCAGATGCCACGCCCATTTTAGAACGCGACAGGTCGCACTATGGCAAATTGGTCACGCTTTATAAATTCACCATATAGCGGCTCTGGTGGCATAGTCGGTAGCATGCTGAGCTTCTATGCCCAAGATAGTGGGTTCAAACCCGGCCGAAGCCGTCAGATTTTTTAAGAGCGTTAAAATACCTCAGTATGCCTTCCTTCGGAGAGGAAGTAAAGCCGGCGGTCCCATGTCATAGATTTATGGCATGTTAAAGAACCTTCCACTAATTGCACCTGTGTGAAGCTAAATTGGATAGGTTAAGAATGTAAACAACCCTCTTAGGTTTCTACGTTCGTTGCCAAGAGCCAACCGCTGTGGCGTCTAGTAGCTAAGTTCAGAACTAGGACTAGTAGTCGCTGACGGTGGCATTTGACGGCAAAAGTAGTAACTATTTGAAAAATTCTAAGTTGCAGTCTGTACTTAAATTGAGAAACACATACACAAACTAATACAGCCATCACAATTAACACCGGTTATCAAACAAATTCTACACACACCCATAGTACACGGGGCTACATGACCGCGTTTTCGCAGACCCTAAACTGAGGAACCAACCACCAACCATATTCACCTCCTGCTATTTAACTTTTGCAGTAAATGCTCTGACAAAATTACGCAATGTATCCTGTTAAACTACCTTTCAACTGGTATTCATATAATTAGTCTGTAAAAATATTGTCTCAATATAAACAAGAAGTTCCGTGACGAACTAAAGAGCCTACTTTTCTTAAAATTTTAGATGCATACCAATGATTAATCTATATCGATCTATATAGAATAATGACGAAAATAAGTTGGTAATATCGACATTTCTAATTAGTTTGAAATACTGTATACCTGGCATAATGTAGCCTAATAGAGAACTACAGTTGGCAGCCCTGATGACTAAATATATTCTTAGTTCCATCTCTTAAGGTACAGAAAACAATATTTGGTTGAAGTCCAATGGATAGCATGGAAGTTACATGCAGTTAAACATTGGATCTAACAGCGCACGTAAAAACATATTGGCAACTATGTCATACATATATTGGTCAGAAATAATCTGAAATAATATGATGTATTTTTGTGTCAATTTTGAAAGAAATCCATTATTTAGTATAGAAGTTACATGCATTTTAAATTGGACGTATCAGCAGGCTTAGGATCATGTTGGCAGCACTGGAGTAGGCCTATATTAGTTACTCCAAATTAATCTAGAATGACAGGTACTATATGTGTGCAAAGTTTAGAGCAATTGGCTTGCATACTTTCTGATATATTGATATTTGGGTAACAACAATAGAGACATTATTTATTAACAGTTGGCAGCCCTGGTTACTCTTAAGAATCGGCATAGTCATATCTGTTATGGTACACATAGCACACACGAAATTTGGTTGAAATCCAAATGATAGTATAGAAGTTACAGTTATTTAAATTTGGACCACTAAGCAGGCTTAGAATCATGTTGGTAGCACTGACGTATATAAGTTACTCCAAATTAATATAGAATGTCAGGTACTATACTGTGCCCTTTTAGCATGAAATATACAAATCACAGTATGCCAGCAATGCTCAAATCGGGATTTTCGGGGTTATGGTATGTTCTCCCACTCTGTGACCTACACATTTTGGATTAAATAGAGGATACACTTCCAAAATAATAAACAAAATCAACTCCTACTATAAAACATTTAATTAACCAAATATATGGCGCTACAACAAAATAAACAAATAAAATACTGACCAATACTTCTAACTTGTTCAGAGTAAACAAGGAATACATAAACAAACAAAGGTTAAATCATAATAAATGGTTTCCTATAAACCAACAAACTTACATCTCTTTTCACTTCCATAAAGTATCCCTTTAAAATTCCATAAAATCAAGAGCTCCAAATGGCTCGATCCTTTTAATGTACTCTGTGTTATTATTTTACAACACCTCACTTCCTATTATATGAGTATCTTATAATTAAAACAATATATATTTCTCCTTAAAGTACTGTTATTCATTTACTTAAATTTTGGGCTTTCACATGTTCATGGGTTACCATCTCTCTCAGTCAACAATTCACTACTGTGATTGGGAAAACATCTGCGTACTCCCGAGCTTCAGAAGACTAGTTGAACATGTCAAAAATTAAGATCACTCTCGAAATCTAAATGTCTTCACTGAAATCGTGAATTCCTACATTATATTACATTACGGACTTATCGTTATTTGTCTTAAAAGACCATTATCTCATAATAAAGCAACGATCTGAACTTGCAAGCGGTAATCTACAACTAAAGGAACCTCGGTTCGAAGACCGGGTCGTTAAAACAAACTCTAAACTCTTGTATAATATAACTTCAAAACAGACGGCTATTCAAACCTACCACAACATCAGTGACGAGGGGTCTGGCCGGGGCACTTAGCGCGATTTATTGCAGGGGAGGCAGACATTACGGTCCTCGCTCACACGGGACGAACGATTCTTAGCTTTACACAGCTGTTTCATTATGTAGTTCTTTGAACAAGCATGGCCTTCATTATACTATTTATATTGAGGTTCACAAGACCTTATTCTCTTAAACTCGGCATTTATTAATTATGAAGTATCCTCATTGGTGGGTAAGAATAATTCAATACAACAACAAATATTTAAGGGCTTCAATAATAGACGAACCTGGGTTCGATTCCTTTCACTGCCTCGGGAACCATATCCAATACTGGAGGACTTACACATTCGCGACTTAGGGCGACCTCTGTCTATAACCTGCGCTCATAATACAACAAATATTTCACACCCTTTTACAATATAACACACACATGGCCTCGTGATCAGAGGACTTACCATAGCTCAATTACCGCGACCAACTGCCCCTCATAATTAAATTTACCGAGTATTCCAACGCGTTCCTAGCGTGACAAATTTCTTTAATGCGCTTCACAGCGCTTACATGTTACTGAGCCAAGTTGCCTTCAAAGAACTAATAGATTCAACAATACACATTTGATCTACATCTCAATTCTATATTAATTCTCTCCCGTGCCAATAATCGCTTTATCTCAAAACAATGTGTTCACCACAAGTATTAATTCCTTTAAAGGAGCTCGAAAGCTACTACTTTCATATAATTCATCATAAACTTTATCCATTCATATAATTGTTATTATTATTATTATTACGCTTGCTTTCACATATCTAAATCATTTATCAACTACACTGATATTTTATTTCCTACATTACCCCAAAGGTATGTATTTATTTATTTCACATAATTATTTTATACTTTCACAAATTTTATCGTTCAGATCGCGCTATTATTCTATTCTTTATTATTTAAAACATCCCTATTATTTTCGTTCTCAGGTGGTTTGTACGCAAATCCTCCCAACACATAACATAATGAAATGGTTACTCACATGATATGTCGGTCACCGACCGTACTTTCCAACGATGTTTCATTTTGCCCACTTGAATGTGTTTAAGCCATCTTACCTAATTCCATTTTACACATTAACACTTCTTGATACACAAACATATTGAATACAATTTTGTATTCTTTTATCATACACAAATACATTCACTAAAAATTATAACACTTAAACGTATTTAACTATATTTACATTACACTGCTTTTAATCACTGAGGCTTTGCTTTTTGCCTTTACACACGTGATTCCTTCTTTCCCGTTTCCAAGGGTTGACACTCTTAGACGTTGGCTTCCTATCTGGCAAGATGATGAAAGTCTCAATCAATCTACCCCTCCCTGGAACGGCTATTCCTCAAATCCGGTTTCCTGACGATCGGCTTCTATTTTTAGCCTACTTTCGATTTTTGCAAAGAATGAAAGTAGACTTATGACATCAACAGAGGGCGAAAAAAGTGTGTCTGTCTGTGTGTGTGTATGTGTGTGAGTCTGTGTGTGTGTGTATGTGTGTGTGTGAGTCTGTGTGTGTGTATGTGTGTGTCTGTGTGTGTGTGAGTGTGTGTACTCTGAATGTCTGTCCCCCCCCTATCAATTCGAACACGGTGAATGCGAATTGAACGAAATTTGCTACAAAGGTAGCACTAGCAAAGGACACCTCAGTGTCATGTTTTATATTGCCGCCATCTTTACTAAAACTGAATGGCGGCCACTCAAACGTTCAAAACGTAAAATCAAATAACGACTAACCAAATCATCCGATCTCTACCAAATTTGGTAACAACATACCTTCGTATAGGATGCGTCTTTTGACCAAACTACATGGTCGTCCGCCATACCACTTCAGGATGGCGGCCTTGCGAATTATGCAAACTTTATAATCCATATCATGGGACCCACCAGTTCCGATTATCGAGCCGAGAATCGTTTTAACTGTTCTAAGGGAAGAGGCACGTTCGAAATTAAAAGTTTATTTTGTAATACTATAGTGCAGACGTGATTTTAAAAAGTTGAGCCGATTCAGTAATAAGACAGGATGGCAGCGGATATCTTGTGCCTGACTTATATTTCACTAATTTTAGTATTGCATGAAATATAGCGTACTGATACAAAATAAATAAACTTTGTATGAAATGCTTTATATATAAATAATATACTCCAGTGATGAAATCGTTTAGTATAAATCATTATTTGCTAACAAGTTCTATGTATGTCATTTTATATAGAACGATATTCGTTGACACAATTAGCTCAGTGGTAGAGCGTTAGCCTATCGCTCAAATGCCTATGGTTCAAACCCGATCAGAGCTAGGTTTTTTGCTTGAAATGTTATATGTTTATTGTTTTGTAATGACTCAGATGTTTTAAAATTAAGCGTTATATTGTGCATATTATGGTGTAAAATATATATTTAATTAAAACATAATTCGCCAGCAGATTTACTCGAGACATCTAGCTGCCAAAAAGGTAACTGCACGCCGACCTACTTATTAACTTCCAGATTTTATTGAAAAGTTTCTTCTTCTGGACGCTAGAATGCACTCGCTCTGTTAGGATTATATTGTTCGATATTTCACCACTAGATGTCACGACTAGTCTACGTGGGGCTCCATTGATTACTATACCATTGTCATTCTATGCGCATCGAATTTGAAGAATGACAAGATGATACTACGATACATTTTTACTTTTTATTTTAAAGGGTTTGTAACAGCCTATTTTGCGTTACTCGAAAATGTTATTTGAAGTAAAGAACAAAACGATTTCACATAGTAACTGATTTCAAGCCGTTGGTGTTAGTTCAGGTTATGAATTACTACTTTTATTTCAGGCAAATAGCAATCGAAAATATCCACATAGTTTGTATACACGTCTCTGTAGGGTCATGGAAAGATTTGTTAATTCAATTAGGGTTGTGAAAGCCATGCACAACCAGACGTGTAAAGACATGCCTCAACTCAAAGTTGGATGTTGCCCACGGCAGGTCGTATATGTAATAATAATAATAATAATAATAATATTAATAATAATATTAATAATCATAATAATGTTATTGGTTTTACATCCCTTTTAACTACTGCTACTTTCAGAGACACCGGGGTGCCGGAATTTTGGCCCGAAGGGGATCTTTAACGTGCCAGTAAATGTACTGACACGACTCCCTCGCATTTGTGCACCCTCAAATGCCAGCTGACTGCGCCAGGATACGAACCTGAAACCGAGGGCCCAGCAAACGAGAACGTTACCGCTGAGCCACGCAGCCAGTCCGGTCGATTATGTCTCCAGATCCATAACATTCTTGATATACTTCTTATCTTTCTTTCTTCAATGATGGTAGCAGTTTTTTATCTAGGTTGTGGCGTTTGGTAGAGGTAAATCGTTTCTAAGGTCTTCAACAAAGAATAGTTCTATTATACTCTTTGATAATAACAACGAGTTATAACTATACTCGTACATTTAGGAGAAAGTAGGCTATATGTTCTTTACTGAACATCTTGTTATTAGCTCGAAATCTCTTCTTTCTAGACACTATTTAGTTTGTCTAGCTACAGTCTGTTCTGTTACGGCCTTTCGAATATTTTATCGGCGACCTATGATTCCCTGGCACTTACGGCTATTCCTTTAATTAGTTTCGTAGCTTAATGCTTTTACTGTACGTTTGTCTCCTGTTAGACAATGTCTTGGATTAAAATTTCCCTTCTTATTTTCTTCGGCGCTCTAGTTCCTATCTTTTTTATACACTAGGCGTTACTATTTTTGTCTGACCCTGATCGAGTTCCTTAACTTTTATAGAACTGTTTGTTTTTCTATCGTTGGTACTTCAAACGTTACGATACTTTCTGTCGTTTTACTGAACTGTTATTTGAAGACCTATCGCCTGTTCTTTAAGTTCGCAGCCTACTTTGACTGTAATTCGGAACTTTCACTATAAAGACTGATGCTGGCTGAACTAAATCCTGTACTAGGATTTTCCTAAGTCTTCACACGGCGATACTATGATGATACTTCTCGGCCACTCCCTACGGGTGCTCGTTGGTGATACAGAGTATCACGACCTCTCGAGGTCTAGTAAGTACTGCATTTTCTGTGATGCTCCAACATCACGCCCCCCTGGGCTGACTGATACTGCATTAACGATGATAGTGACACAGTGTCACGCCCGCAGGCTGACAATAACTGCATGATTAGCCTGGCTCTGCCAGGGCTTTTATACAAATCGGCGACAAAAAGATAAAATCCACGTCTTTTTCATAACTAACTTTTGAAGCAATAGTCGCACACTTTTAAAATTTATATCTTTGGAAAGCTCGTTTTCTAAACGTAAACTGATTTCTTTGCACGTGAAAATCGATCGTACAATTCTGAGATATTAAATGATTTTTGCTCTTCAGATACGTGGGCGTTGAATTTAATTTGTAATCCCTACCACCTCGGGTCTCGGGGAACTTTTAATTACGTAATGCCGCGTCGGCACTTCTTTTCTGGGCCATTATTAAAACATCTTTCCCCACACAAAAATCTCTATTCCGAAATGATTCACAATGATGTATTTCATTGGTAATTTTATGTTCGCAAATGGCTTAAATCTAATTATACCTCTTCTTGCATAACAGCACGGTTGCCGTTTTACTGCAACGTAAGCTCAATTTCCGAAACCTTTTCTCACTCACTCCGCACGGAAAGTTCCACTTGTTCTAATTATAGCCATGATCGGCCCCTTATCGTTGCGTCACGCGTGATATCATTTCCTGGCCACCTGGGCTCATATTCTTGCACAACATTAACCAGTCCTCTTGTATAAAATCTTTCCAAGTCCTTCTAAAGACTGTATATTTCCTTCCTTCTATTTACCATAATACATGGATTCGACGCCTTGAACCAATGGTACATGGGTTCAATACGTGTGCACAGTTTAAAGCTGTCGGCTTGCATACTCTCTGATACATGGGTATCTGGATTTAAAAAATTGAGAGCATTTATTAACAGTTGGCAGCCCTGGTGGCTCTTAAGAGTACGCTCAGTCATATCTGTTTATGTACACATAGCACATACGAAATTTGGTTGAAATCCAGGCATTTAAAATTTGGACCCAACAGCAGGCTTATAATCATTTTGGCAACACTTCCATGTATGGCCTCCTGGAAATTAAACTGCAATATTATTATCTATACGTGTGCCAATTTTGAAATAGCTCCCATTCATACCTTCCATGATATCCGGCATGGAGCTCAAATTTCAATTGCGAGTTTTCAGCAGTTGGTAGCACTGACATCATTTTCAAATATGGCCAAATTGTGTTGCGATTGCTGCAGCCGTTTAGGAGTTGATAGGGGTGGGGGCACACACACAGCCAGACAGACAGAAGGACAGACAGGCAGACAGACACACATTTTTCCCGATTTCATAAGTCTAATTTTTCCTCATTTTTGCAAAATGTGAAAAGTAGGCTAAAAATATAAATACGCATGTATCGCAAAATCTCATGTCATCCGGGTGTTTTTACACTGCGCTTGGGCAAACTGACACAACGTGTGCATTTCAAAGAAGGATTTGTTCACAATATTTACCATTAAGAAACAATTAATTTCACTTAAACAAACAATCTTAGAATTGCAGAATGTAGCAAAAATGTGGTACACGAGAGGTCGCACGAAGGCAAATTGTCCCGGCAATCATAAACCATTCGGGAACGGGAGAGACGAGACTCTTACAATCGTCAAGGTCGGGCACGAGAGAGTTCTGAGAGAGATAAAACTGACGCCCAAAACTTTAGCGAAATTAGCAACATAATTATTTTAAAAAGTCAAAACGCCCGGTCAAGTGCCGTGAGCGCGACCTCTCACGTGTTAATCACTTTCAGTTTACTGGATATTTGGTCAACTAGTCACTGAGATTCCCAGAATGCTAGTACTGGGTACCTCCGTTGGTCGACGTGACGTGGTATGTGGAGAGAACCTGCAATCATTACTTCCTCCCCACTCCAACATACGCGTGGTACTAGCTAGCAAAGCTTGCAAATTAATTTAGCATGTTTTAATAGCAATATTTAATTTGTATCGTTTCAGAGAGAGCAAAGTTCTCTCCATGTTGTAATGTGCAGTGTAACATAATTATGAGCGACTAGTTGCCGCTTTCAAATGGCTAATGATATTACAACAAAAACAATATTTAACCTTTTACATGGCGTCGTGTTGATCATATATATTAATATTTTTCCTTCTCTCAACGAGATAGTCGCTAATTGGGTTATTGCTAAATAATTTTGTCAATATTGATACCAGAGTTTACCCCTCTTTTGGACCATGATACGGGATTTACCCGTGAGGGCCTTCAAAGTGACCGATAAAATCAGACGCAATCTCTGTTCACAGGTTGCTGATTTAACTTTCACTGAGTTTGACTTTCATTAAAATTAATAAATTAAGGCGTGGAGAAAAGAAAAAAAGATGTACTTCACCTCTGCATAGAGCTCTGTCAGTATGTACCGTTAATTATAAAAGTAAAAGAACGATCCAAAAGAGGGACTGTTTAAAAGGAATCAGAACGTGGAGCTTAACGAACTTTGAACTTGTTACAGTTTAAAACATCTTCTGGACACCAGTATATAATTCTATTTAAATGGCTGGTCAACATGGAAGGCGCTTACATTTCCCTTTCACTTTGTCATCTATGGTGAGCGTTGGGTGTCCCTTTCATAAATCAAATAACTGTTCAAAGACTAAAGTAACAAAAATAACCCTTGGCACTACAGCCCGTGAAGGGCCTAGGCCTGCCAAGCGACCGCTGCCCAGCCATTTGGCCTACAGATATTGGGGTGACGCGTGATCAGCGCATCGGGTCCCCTCGGCCGTTCATCTTGGTTTTCGTGATCGGTGCGCTGCCTCACTGCCAGACAGCTGCTCAATTGTCCTCAAGTGCACCCCGTTCTAGCCTTCACGTCAGTTTCTAAAATCACTGACGGAGCCGGGAATCGAACCCGGGGCCTGGGGGTGAGAGGTAGGCGCGCTACCCCAACACCACGGGACCGGATCAAAGAGTAAAGACCAGGTATTAAAATGAATTCACTGTTCAGAAAGCTCCAGAAAGCCAGTGATAAAGTGTAAATTCTTGACTACCAAAGGTCCAATCAGAGTGGCCGGCACTTTTCTGTTGTATTGTTGACTCATGTAGATGCCATGACGTATACTCGTAGTAGTCATGGCGGCCAGTGTACTTGAGTGCGTGTAGAATTTGTCTGATGACCTGTGTAATTGGGGTTAGAATTGGGCAGCCGTGGCTTTAAGTTAGGTAACGATTATTATTCTTGTTAGGGTATCTGTGACATTGTGATCATGCAGCCCCGTGTACTTGTGTGTGTGTAGTATTTGTCTGATGACCTGTTCCACTGCGTAGTAGACCTACTAAGTGAGTATATTTGTATGTGAGGTAGAATTTAAGTAGGAACCAGCCGTAACCTTACGATAGGTAGCACCTCGGGATTTGCCTGGAGTAGAAGTAGAAAACCACTTTATAGGGAGGTGAAAGGATGCTTGAACTTTTAGCTCTCGAAGTTAAGAGGTGCACTTGCGCTTCATAAGAAGGGAGGTAGTGCAAAGTTCACTACTCCTGTGGGGGTCAGGGCGCGGAAATCAAGAGCCCGCTAATGAGCTAGCTTGGTGTTCCTAGGCGAAACCCCACACAAGGCACGGCATAAAACTAGAAAAATTGTTGAGTTTTAGACCAAACAATATCAAGAATTCACAGAGTTGACACATCTAGGTCCCCTTTAAAGGAATTTTATGCCGTTTGCTCCAGTAGTTTTGGCGCCAAACAACAAGAAACAGACAAAGATAAAATTGAGGAATATTTAGTCATAATTCAACTCATCCGGGATAAATACAAAGGTTTAGCCGGAAATTCGAAATGTTCACAGGGAGCTCATTTTCATCATATAGATTACGTCACCTTTGGATCTACTTTATTTCCGATCATGCTGTAGATACAGGGCCGTAGAGAGCGATCACGGGCCCCAGGTTGAGGGCTTCCGGGTCCCTCCACCTTGTTCAACCTGTGACTATGGTAAGCTTGAATTGCTTAAGCCATAAAAAAATCACTCAGTGGAATTTAGCACGTCCATTTTTAGCCTACTTTTCACATTTTGCAAAAATGAGGAAAAAGTAGACTTATGAGATCGGGCAAATGTGTGTCTGTCTGGCTGGCTGTGTGTGTGTGTCCCCCTATCAACTCCTAAAACGGCTGCAGCAATCCAAACAAAATTTGGTAGGAGTAAAGATATATACTTGAATATCTCACGGCCATATTTGAAAATGATGTCAGTGCTACCAACTGCTGAAAAATCGCAACTGAAATTTGAGCTCCATGTTGGATATCTTGGAAGGTATGAATGGGAGCTATTTCAAAATTGGCACACGTATAGATCATAATATTTCAGTTTAATTTCCAGGAGGCCATGCATGGCAGTGATGCCAAAATGAATATAAGCCTGCTGATAGGTCCAATTCTTAAATGCATATAACTTCTACACTATCAATTGGATGCCAAGCAAATTTCGTGTGCAATATGTGTACATAAACAGATATGAGTGAGTGTATTCTTAAGAGCAACCAGGGCTGCCAACTGTTAATAAATCCTGTTTCTATTTATTTACCCTAATATCAATATATCACAAAGTAAGCAAGCCAACAACTCTAATCTTTGCACACGTATAGTACCTGACATTCTAGATTATTTTGGAGTAACTAATATACGTCAGTATTGCCAACATGATTCTAAGCCTGTTGATAGGTCAAATTTTGAAATATATGAAACTTCTGAACTAACGAATGGATTTCATCCAAATTTGGCACAACAAGAGATCATAATATTTCAGATTATTTCTGACCAACACATGCATGGCATTGTTGCCAACATGATTTTACGCGCTCTGATAGAACCAATGTCTAACTCCATGTAACGTCCATGCTATCCATTGGACTTCAACCAAATTTTGTATGCTGTACCTTAGGAAATGGAACTAAGAATATAGCCTATTCAGTCACCAGGGCTGCCAACTGTAGTGCTCTATTAAGCTACATTATACGAGGTATATTTCGAACTAATTAAAATTTCGATATTACCAACTTAATTTCGTCATTATTCTAGATAGGTCCATATAGATTAATCACTGGCATAAATCTTAATTTTGAGAAAAGTAGGCTCTTTAGCTCGTCACGGAACTTCTTGTTTAATATCAGTTTACTTGGTTTTCAGTATTTCCGCCACTCTTCTTCTCGTGTCTAATTACTGTCTTGTTGATTTACTTAAAGATTTTGATCCCTGAGCATTTAAAATTTCATTTTCGTTATATTCGACAGTGTTCGGGTTCCACAAGAATAAGAAATGTCAGAAATGTATGAAGAATATATTGGAACTTAAAATGCATATACATGAATATTGTATTACATATTATCCGTGTTGACTGATGTTAATCTCAAATTATAAAATCCGCCTTGTCAAACACTAAGAAGTTTAATAATTAAATTAAAATGTACATGTTTCGGTATACAATGATACCCTCGTCAGAGTAGGTTAAATAAAAGGAATCTTAAAAACTATGTTAACAAATACAAAGAGATATCCATACCAAAGCATTATAATGTAAATAAATGAAAGTGCTGAGAGCTCTCAGCAGCGACGTCCGATAGACAGTCCGTTAAGGTATATTTATTTTGACTTTTAATTGTCTTCTTTTATGTATTTTCATTTTTAGCCTACTTTTCACATTTTGCAAAAATGACGAAAAAGTAGACTTATGAGATCGATCCGGGAAAATGTGTGTCTGTCTGTCTGTCTGTCTGGCTGGCTGTGTGTGTGTCCCTCCATATCAACTCCTAAACGGCTGCAGCAATCAAAACCAAATTTAGTATGAGTAAAGATGTGCACCGGAATATCTCACGTCCATATTTGAAAATGATGTCAGTGCTACCAACTGCTGAAAAAACACACTAGAAATTTCAGCTCCATGTTGGATATCTTGCAAGGTATGCATGGGAGCTATTCGAAAATTGGCACACATGTAGATAGGACTATTTCCGTTTAATTTCCAGGAGGCCAATCATGACAGTGTTGCCAAAATAATTTTAAGCCTTCTGATAGGTCCAATGTTTAAATGCATATAAATTCTACACTATCAATTGGATTTCAACCAAATTTTGTATGTAATATCTGTACATAAACATATATGACTGAGCGTATTCTTAAGAACCACCAGGGCTGCTAACTGTTAATAATTGCTCTCTCTATTTTTTTTTATCAAAATACCAATATATCAGAAAGTATGCAAGCCAACAGCTTTAAACTATGCACACGTATATTCTGACATTTTAGATTAATTTGGAGTAACTTATATACGTCAGTTCTACCAACATGATTATAAGCCTGCTGATAGTACCAATTTTTAAATACATGTAACTTCTATACTATCAGTTGGATTTCAACCAAATTTCGTATGTGCTATGCGTACCATAACAGATATGACTACAAGTATTGTTAAGAGCAATCAGGGCTGCCAACTGTTAATAAATGCTGTCTATATTTTTTTTACCTTAATATCAATATATCAGAAAGTGTGCAAGCCAGCAGCTCTATACTTTGCACACGTATAGCACCTTACATTCTAGATTAATTTGGAGTAATTAATACAAGGCAGTGCTGCCAACACGATTCTATGCCTGCTGATATGTCCAATTTTAAAATACATGTAACTTCTATACTAACAAATGGATTTCATCCAAAATTGGCACAACACGATATCATAATATTTCATATTATTTCTGACCAGCACACACATGACATTGTTGGCAACATGCTTTTACGCGTGCTGATAGATTCAGTGTCTAACTGCATGTAACGTCCATTGGGCTTCAACAAAATTTTGTATTCTGTACCTTAAGAGATGGAACTAAGAATATATTCAGTCACCAGGGCTGCCAACTGTAGTGCTCTATTAGGCTACATTATACCAGGTATATTTTGAACTAATTAGATATTTCGATATTACCAACTTAATTTCGTCATTATTCTAGATAGGTTCATATTCTGTAGAATAATCATTGGCATGAAAACTAGCCTGTATAGTTCTTCACGGAACTTCTTGTTTTTTGTGAACTTTCAATAATTATTTACATTCTAATGCATTAGGAATTCCGGGCCCTGGGGCTTCAGCCCCGCTTGCCCCTTCCTCTCGTTGGGCCTGTATAGATGCAGGAAATGCCTATGTGTTGAATATGTGTTTCAATTATTATAATTAGCGATCTTGTGCACTCGCCGCATATGCCTACCCTTTGTAACCTTTGACAGCATTGATCAAATGGCTACTGTCACATGTCATCCACACCATGTCACTCAGCTGAAAAGCCATGGTCCATTTGCATCTGTCATTTTTAAAATTAGCCTCTGAATATCCATGTATTTTCAGTTATGCGATTGAGCCCTCTCATTGCAAACTTAAGGTTCTTAAAGGTAGATTACACCATTACCGTGTTGAAAACTGGGAGCTAAATGTGTGGCTTCGTTCCGATGCACCGCTATTAAGGGATTACCGCCATGCAATACGTATCGGTGTGAAACGACAGGCTCAACGTAATGGTGCAGGTTTCAACGCAAATGTGACAACGCAATCGGCTATATTGAAGTGGATCTAATGGAGTTTGTAGGCTGACATAATGCTAGAATTTGATCAGCGGCAGCAAGCAGAGTCAAATCATTCCCTCTTGATAAGGTATTCAATAAATTACAGTGCAAGCTTATCCACAAAAACAATGTTTAAGATTTAAAATGTAAATTGATTGGAAAAGAAATATTTAAGTTTTGTAATTTCGTGATTTGAATGATATAGAGAGCTCTGAAGCCATTTTTCTGTATTGCCTCACCGGGGGAGTTAGACGTGGTCGTTACGGCATGACCGCTGGCAGTCGCTCACATCCGGGAGGCGAGGAGGTTCGAATCCCCCCCACCGGCAACCTTGAAGATGGTCTTCTCTGGTTTCCCATCTTCCTTCCAGGCAAATGCTGGGATTGGTCCCTAACTATAGGCCACAGCCACTATCTTCCAACTTCTCGTCCTTACATTCAAACTTTCCTCTGTAGACAACACTCCTCACGCGACGGTACGTGTAGCTGACCCATTGGGTGTCCACCTCGAAGCAGCTACAAAACTGGCGAGCCGAACATGTCCTCGGACACTCCCGGCACTAAAAGCCATACGCTAAAAAAAAGTATTGCCTCATTGACAATAATTGATATTGAACTTCAATGGCTTTGGTTGCGTAGTCGCTGGCATGCTGTACTGCTATGCCCAAGATCGCGGGTTCAAACCCGGCCAAAGTCGTCGGATTTTTAAGAGCGTTAAATACTTCAGTGTGCCTTCCTTCGGAGGGGAAGTAAAAAGGAAGGAAGCATTTAGTTTAACGTGACCGTTAATCATGCCATCATGAGCCACGGGACCTCCTTTTCACGGTGAATCCGAACCACAGGACATGGCATTACAGGAGGGGAAGTAAAGCCGGCGGGCCCAAGTTGTAGAATTATGGGCATGTAAAAGAACCTCCCACTACAATTGGCAATGCTTAGCTAATTTTCAGGTTATTTGGTTAGAAACGCTCTATCAATTTCCAACTTTCACCGCTAGGAGTCAGTTTCAGTGGTATCTCTGGTAGCCAAAGTTGGAACTACTTGAAATTGAACTTGATGTAAGCCTACGGGCGTTCAATTAAAATACCCAGCTATGGCCATTGGCTGCAATTCAAATATAATATTGCAACTTTTCAGTCGGTCACCAGAAATGATTATATCTAGTCTTCTGATGGAACCTCAGCAACTTTCTCAACAAGCAGCATCTTTGGCATGAGTTGTTTGGTCTTCCTGCGTGGCCTGTGGAGAACGCCCAAACTTTGCTACTGATTCATAGAGACAGCATTCCATGAAAATGTTACAGATGTCTTTTACAGCCTGTCTGCGGAGTATAGGCACTGAATAGGTGAATTTTCTTGCCATCAGAGACTAAAACAATCTCAATCAAACGATCATACCGCACTTCAGAGACACACGCGTCAAATTAACAACAGAGCTGGTGGTTCTACAGAGGCGTAGTGCATTAGTTCGCTTGTCACGAAGCCTGCCATCAAGCATTTTAGAGCTACTGCAAGCTTTAGAAATTGAAGGATATTTTATGGTTTCTCCTTTTACCGCAAATGCACACCTTCCTCCTTTATTCGGACTTGGGACCGGCATCAGCAACTATCGGGCTACTCAATTCACCCGGCAGTCACTGCAGGCGGAGTTATCAGAAGTAAACGTATTTACTATAACATCGTTTAAAAGCTCACTACTTATTTGCAGTCATCTGATGAAGCTTAAGCATTAAGAGTTCAATCAATAAATGCTTTAGTATTTACTCTTTCTAGAACAATATTATATAAAGTGGTTATTTGTTCCGCAAATTTCTGAACATTGACCATAATGTAAGCCAGGACTGTTATAGAAACTTACTTGGTTGAATCGACCTGGCGTAGCATCAACATAGGCTATATTCATATTTTATAATATGATTTTTATTTGCAAGGGTTTTTAAATAGTAAGGACTCTGTCATGAGGAAAGAATTCGTGATGAAAATTAATAAATTTAAAACAAAAGTAATGGAATGCCGCCGAAATAAATGAGAAACTTCTATTGTCCTCAAATTGGCAGGTGAAAAGTTAAAGGAAGTAGGAGACTTCTCTTACTTAGGAAGCAAAACAACTAATGACGACGAAGCATAGTGGATATAAAGCATGTGTTGGCGTTAACAAGGAAAATATTTTTTACAGAAAAGAAATCCTTTAACATGAACATTTAGGTATTAGAAGGTAATTTTTTGAAAGCGTGTGTTTGGAGCGTGACCTTCTATGGAAGTGAAACTTGGAATGTTGGCGCAGGAGAAAATACGATAATGGAAGCATTTGAAATGAGGTCTTCAAATAGAATGATGAAGATTAGAAGAGTGGATAGAGTAAGAAATGGGAAAGAGAAGAGATTATTTGGTAGGACACATACTAAGACACTCAGGTATAGCAAACTTAGTTATGGAAGGAAGGGTCGAGGACAAGAACTGTAGGGGTAGACCAAGGTTTGAATATGTTAAACAGATTGCCTCGGATGTAAGGTGTGGTAGCTATGTAGAGATGAAACGATTAGCTGAGGACAGGGAGGTATGAACAACTGCATCAAACCAGTCACAAGACTGAATACTCAAACAATAACATAGACTATGGCAACATTAGAAAAATCACAAATAAACTTCACAAATATTTATGCACGCCAGCTACTGTATAATTCATGGTTGTAATATATTAAGAAATATCCAGGACGTTCTGCCCATCTTACTGTTATAAGTTTCAACATTTTCTTAGTTTGGAACAATACACACTAAAACAATATAGATGTTTATATTAATTAATAATATGAGCGCCATCCCAAAATAAGAAAAATTACTATAGAAAAGAATATGGCGGATTATTTTACTTGTAGCATCGTACTATCGAACCAGTTTCACAGAGATTGGGTCATCCCGTGATGAGTTACAGGACTTAATGGATTACGAACTGTCATGTGCACAATTTTTGCGAAAGGAAATCAATAAATCTATTTCGCTGTAGGCTTATACGGTATTAGTGTACAGTATGTTATTTTATACAGCGTCAGATCTTTCAATGATGATTTAGGTGAATTTATGTTTGAGCAACTGATATTCGCGCCATATATGACCTATGCAATCTATACCAATATAATAAAGCTGAAGAGTTTGTTTGTGTGTTTATGTATTTAAACGCGCTAATCTCTGGAACTACCAGTCAGATTCAAAAAATTCTTTTTGCATATGATAGCCATATTCAAGAGGAATAGTTAAGGCTATGTATCATTATGCTACACCTCTTAGGTAACCATAAAGATTGATTTTTGTTTAGTAAGTCGGAAGAACAAGCGCTCCTGGACAGCTCTAACAATACCCAAGTCTATTGTTGCCTGGTAATGCGGGCTGCATCACGTCGCCCCTACCAGTGTTCTGGTGCAGAATTACGAGCTGCTTATAAATTGTAGTCACGGGGAGTAATTAGTGCAAAAAGATTTCTTAGACCCCTTAAAACAGTTATCATCAAGACAATAGTATATCTTTGTATAAGGGCGATGGTGTTGGTGCAGTATAGTGAGGTTATCAGCTGCAATAAGCGTTGGTGCTTTCCGATCCTTATCCTTGAGCGCTCCAGTTCTGTAGTAGTAATCATTATCATCCATAAAACAAATAAATCCACCGGGCGAAGCCGGGCACTACTGCTAGTGTAAAATATAAATCGTTTTACAATGATCTGATTATTCCGTGACAACTACAGAATTTCTGATCTTAGGAATTTACATACGCGCTATCTATAATTTGTGTAAAGGAAGGAATAGATTAAAGTACCTGTAGATTAATATTATAGAAGAAGTTCACTATGCCATATTTCACAGCGATCGGTCATTCACTGACGAATTAGACGTTTTCATGTTTGATGACCCGACAAGAGAACCATATATAAATTGTTAAATATTATAAACCACAGATTTATGATCAGGCAGATAAATATACTGCTCAAAAAAATTAAAGCACCACGTTTTTCAAAGGCCACCAAATTTGGAAAGTTGACTGCACAAGGTCGAAATCTCAGTATGACGTTTGCTCCGACGCCTACCAAGCACATGCTTCAGCACAACTCCCCAACTTGTGTAGTTTCGGGATAGCGCCCCCAAAACCAGCCCATTTTTGAAAACCGTAAATTGAAGTTTGCGAAAAACGCTGTAGGACTTGTCGCAGGTTGCCAAAGCAGTCGAAAATGAATGAGTCTTGCTCTTAAGGTTCCACGAACACGTTGAAATCGTTACATTTGACGTTTGGGCATTTTCAACCCCCTTCATCATCCCCTAAGCATGGACTACCATTGGGGGCGCCTGAGAAGGTACCGGATGTGTTTAACCACCTGAAAACCTGCACACCGTCCTCAGTTGCTGATTGCAGTAAATTCTTAAGGCCTCCGGCAATGTTCACCCCTCCTAACACCCTCAACTGGCAAGGGACCAAACCACCCCGTCTTGATTCACCCCTAAGGAAGGTTTAAATCGAGATTTTTATCAGTGCTGCTAATGGGGGGGTCATCCCCTAACGTTTCAAAACAGGACCTGTGCCTGTGTCGCCACCCCTTCCCTTGCTACCCCCTTTTGTATGATTTTTCGAATCAGGCCCTTTTTAAGGGCTGAAATGAGGTCTTAATCGCTGAAAGGGCTGTAAAAGTCCTTAGAAGTAGTGGTGACACGAAATCAACCCCTTCCGATGTTTGATTGACATTCCATACCCCAACGTTGACATTTTTGCACCCTCGACCCTCCCTGTCTGGACGCGTAACGCGTCATGGCAGAGTTTTCAGAATGGGATCAAAATGAAGCTTATGGACTGAAATCGAGCCCAAAACAGCAGGTTGTATGGAAATTTATCGGTAAGATGGGAAACGAGACCAAAACGTTTTCAAAGAATTAAACACCCTCTAGTAAGTACGCCCATGCCTAGGCAACCCACATCACGTCCATGCGTACGGGTTGCCTATGATGGAAAGGATGGAAATGGGAGAAAAATGACTCTTTGTAATGATTTTTACCCTTTAATAGCGCGTAACGCCTCCATTTGCATCAATTACAGCCTCACACCTTCGCCTCATGCTCTCAACCAGCGTTCTGATTAAGTCATGGGGAATGTTGGCCCACTCTTCGTGTAGCGCCTGGCGCAGTTCTGCCAGAGTCTGGGGTTGCCGTTGTCGCTGCTGCACTCGCCGTATCAGCTCGTCCCAGAGATGTTCAATGACGTTTAACTCGGGGCTGTATGCTGGCCAATCGAGTGTATGGATGCCCATTGCGTGTATGTAGTCGAGCCTAACCCTTGCGACGTGCGGTCGTGCATTATCATGCTGGAGGATAATGTCTTGTCCAGCCGCTTCGATGAAAGGGACGATGTGACGATCAACAACTTCGGCGACGTACCGTTCTGCTGTCATGCTGGGTGGGGGTATGTGAACTAAAGGTGTTCTCCCGTCGCTCGTTATACCCGCCCACATCATGACGGACCCTCCACCAAACGCTTCTTTTGGCTGGTAGCAGTCTAGTCGGTACCTCTCGTTTTTTCTTCTGTAGACCCGCACCCGCCCGTCACAGCGCCGCAACTTAAACCGAAACTCGTCCGTAAATAAGACGCCTTGCCAACGTCGCCTGTTCCAACCTTGGTGTTCTTGAGCAAAAGCTACCCGATTGCGCCGTTGTTGCCGTGTAAAAGCTGGACCTCGCACAGGTCTTCTGGAGCGACTGCGTGCGCACTTCAGAATATTGCTGACTGTTTGGTCGCTGATTCTCCGATTAGTGGCGTTCTGGTGCACGGACGCCAGCTTCGAGGCCGTCGCCGTACGGTCGTGAAGAGCACCGTGGACTATGGCACGATCTTCTCGAGGCGTCGTGCAGCGAGATCGCCCCTGACCAGGTCGCCGTCGGTAAGAATTTGTTTCCTGAATGCGGCGGTAAGCATTGGAGACAACCGTGTGATTCCTCCCCAAACGGTGGCCGATCTCTCTGAAGGACAAGCCTGCTTCCCTTAGTGCAATGATTTTAATGCACTCCTCCTCACTCACCACTCGTCGGGCCATTGCGGCTACCTGCCAAGGGAGACACGAAGAATCAGCACGACGTTTCCTTAAGACTTTCAGGGCCGTCTTTATGACATCCCTTTCCTTTTAAGATGAGACACTACTCACCTTCGATGCCTGAGTTGACGTTGTTGGAAATAACTTCCACCGTAGACAGCACTCCGACCGTTGATTGAAGAATTGCTGAGATACTGTGTCTTCTAGACAGGCTGAAGAACTGATAACCCAGGATGTGGACACCGTGCTTTTAAAGAGCTATGGATGCTTCTCGAAGCTTTGAGTAACCGGAAACAAAGTACTGTGTATCCGGTAACACAGAACCTTCGAGAACCTTCGAGAACATGTAGGACGAATGGCTAAAATTCTACGCCGGTACTGAGCCTTGAACCCACGATCTCCCGCATGGTAGGAATCGGCTCTAACCATTAAGCCACAATTAACGTTGCCAAAAGATACGGTAGAATGGTACGTGAACGGAATCGACTAATCAAATGACGTTCCCGACGCTTGTTGAGAGCATGAGGCGAATGTATGAGGCTGTAATTGATGCAAATGGAGGCGTTACGCGCTATTAAAGGGTAAAAATCATTACAAAGAGTCATTTTTCTCCCATTTCCATCCTTTCCATCATAGGCAACCCGTACGCATGGACGTGATGTGGGTTGCCTAGGCATGGGCGTACTTACTAGAGGGTGTTTAATTCTTTGAAAACGTTTTGGTCCCGTTTCCCATCTTACCGATAAATTTCCATACAACCTGCTGTTTTGGGCTAGATTTCAGTCCATAAGCTTCATTTTGATCCAACTCTGAAAACTCTGCCACGACGCGTTACGCGTCCAGACAGGGAGGGTTGAGGGTGCAAAAATGTCAACTTTGGGGTATGGAATGTCAATCAAACATCGGAAGGGGTTGATTTCGTGTCACCACTACTTTTAAGGACCTTTACAGCCCTTTCAGCGATTAAGACCTCATTTCAGCCCTTAAAAAGGGCCTGATTCGAAAAATCATACAAAAGGGGGTAGCAAGGGAAGGGGTGGCGACACAGGCACAGGTCCTGTTTTGAATCGTTAGGGGATGACCCCCCCCATTAGCAGCACTGATAAAAATCTCGATTTAAAACTTCCTTAGGGGTGAATCAAGACGGGGTGGTTTGGTCCCTTGCCAGTTGAGGGTGTTAGGAGGGGTGAACATTGCCGGAGGCCTTAAGAACTTACTGCAATCAGCAACTGAGGACGGTGTGCAGGTTTTCAGGTGGTTAAACACATCCGGTACCTTCTCAGGCGCCCCCAATGGTAGTCCATGTTTAGGGGATGATGAAGGGGGTTGAAAAACCCAAACGTCAAATGTAACGATTTCAACGTGTTGGTGGAACCTTAAGAGCAAGACTCATTCATTTTCGACTGCTTTGGCAACCTGCGACCAGTCCTACAGCGTTTTTCGCAAACTTCAATTTACGGTTTTCAAAAATGGGCTGGTTTTGGGGGCGCTATCCCGAAACCACACAAGTTGGGGAGTTGTGCTGAAGCATGTGCTTGGTAGGCGTCGGGGCAAACGTCATACTGAGATTTCGTCCTTGTGCAGTCAACTTTCCAAATTTGGTGGCCTTTGAAAAAAGTGGTGCTTTAATTTTTTTTGAGCAGTATATATATATATATATATATATACACACATCAAAAAAAGTTTTGCATCACCTCGGTTCCAAGAGTTTCGGAACCGTTAAATACAAAGGGAAGAGATCAACACAAACAACATTTCAGCTCGTTTTATTGCTCATGAGACCCACACATTGCATGTTGTACCATCATACAGCTAGACTTTCAGCATTTGTGGTCCAGATTGCAGTACACACCACTACCTCTAATACCCAGTAGCACGTCCTCTTGCATTGATGCATGCCTGTATTCGCCGTGGCATACTATCCAAAAGTTCATCAAGACACTGTTGGTCCAAATTGTCCCACTCCTCAACGACAATTCGGCGTAAATCTCTCAGAGTGGTTGGTGGGTCAAGACGTCCATAAACAGCCCTTTTCAACATATCCCAGGCATGTTCGATAGGGTTCATGTCTGGCGAACATGCTGGCCACTGTAGTCGAGCGATGTCGTTATCTTGAAGGAACGCATTCACAAGATGTGCACGATGAGGTCGAGAATTGTCGTCCATGAAGACAAATGCCTCTCCAATATTCTGCCGATATGGTTGCACTATGGGTCGGAGGATGTCATTCAGGTATCGTAAAGCCGTTTCGGAGCCTTCCATGACCACCAGTGGCGTACGTCGGCCCCACATAATGCCACCCCAAAACATCAGGGAACCACCACCTTGCTGCACTCGCTGGACAGTGTGTCTAAGACGTTCAGCCTGACCAGGGTGCCTCCAAACACGTCTCCGACGATTGTCTGTTTGAAGGCATATGCGACACTCATCGGTGAAGAGAACGTGATGCCAATTCCGTGGGGTCCATTCAGCATGTTGTTGGGCCCATCTGTACCGCGCTGCATGGTGTCGGGGTTGCAAAACTGGACCTCGCCATGGACGTCGGGAGTGAAGTTGCGCATCATGCAGCCTATTGCGCACAGTTTGAGTTGAAACACGACGTCCTGTGGCTGAACGAAACGCATTATTCAACATGGTGGCATTGCTGTCAGGGTTCCTCCGAGCGGCAATCCGTAAGTAGCGGTCATCCACTACAGTAGTAGCCCTTGGGCGGCCTGAGCGAGGCCTGTCATCGACAGTTCCTGTATCTCTGTACCTCCTCCATGTCCGAACAACATCGCTTTGGTTCACTCTGAGACGCCTGGAAACTTCCCTTGTTGAGAGCCCTTCTTGACACAAAGTAACAATGCGGACGCGATCGAACTGCGGTATTGACCTTCTAGGCATGGTAGAACTACAGACAACATGAGCAGCGTACCTTCGTCCTGGTGGAATGACTGGAACTGATCGGCTGTCGTACCCCCTCCGTCTAATAGGCTCTGCTCATGCATGGTTGTTTACATCTTTGAGCAGTTTTAGTGACATCTATGAACAGTCAAAGGGACTGTATCTTGGATACAATATACACAGTCAACGTCTATATGCCGGAGATCTGGGAACCGAGGTGATGCAAAACTTTTTTTGATGTGTGTATTACACCGTTTCTCTTCCGTCACTTGAATACGGTACGAGAAATGAAACTATGTTTAAAATGTTTTGCACAGCCGGAAAGTTTAACTTTTAGCACAGTTAAAGTGTATTAAACACCAATGTGTTTAGATCTACGCGAAGACTCTTTGTGTCAAGTTTATTGTGCTCTTACGATTAGATCGCCAGAAAAAGTCTTACTTCAAGTATTTTATTTTCTTTGTGGGGGGAGGGGATGGTGGACACACACACCCTTATGAACAAAAATCAATATTTCATGTAACATAATGAAAACAGAAAAAAACACACATTTTCACGCAATTTTGACTCCACGCTCCTATTTGTAAATACATATGGAGTTCGTAGGGTAGGGAAACCTTACACGAGTAGTTTGCAATCGAAATTCGGTAAGATTGGTTGTTTTAGGTTATAACATAGAAAACATATATGCTTTAATTTGGTAAATATAATTTAACGAAAAATTAAATGATACTTTGAATCTGAAGTACATATGAATAAAGATGCCTAAGTTGCTATTGAATCTCTCAGGAAATTAGAGCAAGAGTAATCGTTCTTATAGAGCCATAGTGTCACGTAACAAGGAGCACTTATTTTAAAGGCATAAATGAATAAATGATATTTACTAAAGTGATTCAAAGATATATGAATAGCATAAATTTATTGGATCCCAAAAGTACAATTTTGTCAAAAAAGAATAGTTTTTGTATTCCACCCTTCTTTTCCATTTAGTGTTGTTTAAAGATACCCCATGCAACATTTCCATTTCATCTACTTTCTATTGCTGCCATAACAATTGGTTGCGTTCGATCCTCACCGAGTACAGTATTGACCAGTACAGAAGTATAAGATTTCTGATATTGAAACCATTTACACAGATAAACAAAAATGATTGCCAGATGTCTGGATTATATTCCGTAATTCTTGACCAGTAACTGATTAAAAATATTGAAATGTTGACAAACTAACTTTGAGTTTGTTCTATTTTCGCATCTTCCTACTATGAAATTTAGCACTAGGGCTAGGATTTTTAGGTAAATAAATATGTCTTTTTATGTAAATACATATTTTAAGCATTTTTTCTCTAAATACATAAATTCCTGTTTTTCACTTATTAGCACATAAAAAGGCATAATATTTACATTTTTAAAAATCAGTATGCTGGATCTTTCAGTTTATTGAATTATTGTTCTGTGTTACTTCAACGGAGAAGAACCTGTGCGCTATCTAATCTTCATGCAGAGCGAATGTCAGCTTGCAACTGTGTTATTCTTAACTTGTTGCCCCGTCCCACTCACTGTGGAAGCCGGGGATTTCCTTGTCCATAGCATATTGCACCATGTGCTCGACCTCCCACCCCCACCCAGCTACCTGGAACCAGTGTCACTCACATGGAGTTCATTTCTGGCACTGTGAAGAGTAAGGCAGTTCTACGATGCCTAAAATAAAAGCAACTACAAGTTATCGTCTTTTGCAGAATTTAAAGATAATTTTAATTCTGACGGGGGCGTTCTGTTGTGCCAACCATGTGGGAAAGCAATCAAGGCTGAACAGTAATCTGAATTTACACAACACCTCAAGGGCGAGAAACATATTGCCGCAGTTTCGCGCCTTCAGAAGAAATGTTTCGTGATAATCGTCGGTCATTTGTGATGGACAACCTGAAGATGTATCTCGTTGTGTATTGTAATGCTTCAGCAGTCAGTGAGACATAGAATAAATTGCATATTGTTTATATTCACATTAATAAACTGAATTATAATTACATATTTTTACTTCTTTGTCACATATTTCAGGCATTTTTAATACATAAAAAATAAATATTTCCCCGATTTTTAGCACCTAAAAATCCGAGCACTATTTATCACCATGTGTTAAAAGTGTCAGCCTCCATCGATAGAAGAAATTAATGCGTGCCTAAGGCAAGATTAAATGCTGTTTATCACAGCAAAAGAGCGCATGTAGCTAATGTAATGACACAGCAGAATTCCCTTGTCGTGTGCAAGAGCGTGACGATAAGTCCAAACCATGCAGATTCATGCCTTGTCAGAGCAAGCAGGGGCTGGTCATAATTTAATTAGTGCCCTCACAAATCATTGTACAGCATCTTCATTACCTGCAGCTGACTGGGTGCGCTGTCAGGTGCATCACTCAGCCACGGGTCATATCCTCGCGACAGCGAAATATTACCTGCGCTCAGTTCCACCAAACATGGCAACTCTTCATTCTACTACTTGTTGGGCAAATTACTTTTAATAACAACTAGCACTACCCGTCGCGGCTTCGCCCGCAAATATTCTGGTTGTAAAGAGTACACCTAGCAAAATCTCAATCATGAATGCTATGACTGATTTATCCTTGGTATGAATGATCAGACTTTATCAATTCAGCTACTGGTGCAGTTGTTAGGGGTTTGTCATTCCTTCTTAGGTATATCAGAGCGAAGTTAGTTTTCTGGGAATATCACAGACACTGTTGATTTAAGGGCCTTTAAATGTGGTTTTCGGAGACCCTTTATAGTCGGGTGAAAAGGACCTTTTGTTCCACACTCACACGAGAAAATTGCGTGAAAAAATTCTAGAGTGCCCCTTGACCCCTTTAAGCGCATTATACTGTATATATTGATGAATTTTACAGCTTAATTTGGTTCAGTGATAACCTTATAACCGTCTGGAAACGTTCACAGTAATGTAATAATTGGAATTGCTTGGGTCTTACTGAAATAGATGGACCTGTGAGATTCTGTTACCATGGTTACCGTGTTGCATTCTTTCATTATTTCATTGTAAATATACCTGTTTTAAGGTATTTATTTAATTGTGAGGCATTTAAAGAGTAAGTGAGTGCGTTTCGCTTACGCATTGGGTTATGCTGAACCTGTAGGTACCCCATATGTGTAGGTTGGTGTTAATGGGACCTTATTTTCGGTACAAAACTGGAATGGGACCTTAGCAGAATAATATAGGGAGGGATAACACAACCATTACTGAGCCTTGGGTCAGATCTCCACGCACTGGAATATTGCCTGCCCTCTGTTTCACCTAAGATAGCAACATTTTATTTACCATTCTGTTTCTTCAAATACCAATGGTATGAAAATAAATTATTGTACCACCGTAGTCAATAAAAATGAAAATTAGAGAGATTACTTAAATAGTACTAGTTTCGACTTCAGCTAGGTGCTTATACGTAATTACAATATCATACTAATTTAAATTCCGAGCATTTGATAATCTGTTAGTTGGTTGGTTGGTTCCTTAGTTTAAGGTCTGCGACAACGCGGTCATGTAGCCCCGTGTACTTTGGGTGTGTGCAGAATTTGTCTGATAACCGGTGTTAATTGTGATGGCTGTATTAGTGTGTGTTATCTGTGATTCAGGTAGAAGGACTGCAGACGATTATTTTTTTCAAGTAGTTCCTACTTTTGCTACCAAATGCTACCATCCACGACACCTAGCTGCGTACGTAGCTACTAATTGCCATCGCAGTCAGCACCTGGTGATGAACGTTGGAACTAATATAGCCTCCACAAGTGTAGATAGTGGAAGGTTCATTTTCATGCCATAAATCTATGACATGGGGCCGCCGGATTTACTTCCCCTCCGAAGGAAGGCATACTGAGGGATTTTAACGCTCTTAAACTATCCGACGACTTCGGCTGGATTTGAACCCGTGACCTTGGGCATAGAAGCTCAGTATGTTATCAACTACGCCACCGAAGCCGCTCAGTTGATATAATTGCCTTAAATATTCTAAGAGAGGGGTATTGTTGCAAGTGTTTTATTACTAATAAATTTTAAATTAGGACGTAATACTTTCTAGGAACGTAATTAAGTGTGAGCAAAAATATAAAATCCTATCACCAATACTAAAAAAAACAATAACAACAATGGGGTTGTTACAATGAGCCGTACTGGTGCCTAATAAAGAAACAAATCCGTGCAAAAAATGATATGAACTGAAAATTGAGAAACATTAACAGTTATTTTCAAAAACGTACTTAATGTAATAGATATCATAAATAAGTGGTGATGTCTGCAGAACATAACATATGAAGTCATCAGATCTGTTAAATTGAGTTGTTTTACGGGTAACTTCATTTAACAATAACATTAGCCTAATAATGTTGTGAAAAAGTATGGACATAAATCTATTTAATCTGTTATACAGTATAAGAAGTCTTGAAAAAAGTCTAAAGCGTGATGATCCTTTGAAAATTAATCTATTTTTTTAGCATACTTACGATTTTTCCAAAAAAAACGAGATCTACACGGGCCAAACGTTGTCAGTCCCCCTTCCCCCCTCCCCCCCCCTTTCTCCCTCTTCTTTCCCCCTTCCCCCAAAGTCATCAATTCAAACACGACGAAACAGAATTGAACAAAATTTGGTACTCAGGTAAAACTAACAAAGAACACCTCAGTATCATGTTTTATATCACCGTAATCTTGACTGAAACGGAATGGCGGCCACCCAAATGTTCAAAGTTTGAATCAAATTACGACTAACCTAAACATCTGATCTCTACCAAATATTGCAACAACATACCTTCATGCGGGAGGCGTCTTTTAAAGAAACTACAAGGGCATCAGCAATATAGTTTGAACATGGCAGCTGTGTATGTGTGCAAACCGATTCCCCCTATCAATTCAAACACAGTGGAGCCAAATTGAACCACGTTTAGTACAGAGGAAGCACCAGCAAGGGACAACTCAGTGTCATGTTGTATATCCTTGCCACCATAACAAAAGAGAAATGGCGCCCACCCAAATTTTCTGAGTTTAAATCAAATTACGACTAACCTAAATATCCGATCTCTAGTAAATTTTGCAACAATATACCTTAATGTGGGAAGCGTCTTCTTCCCAAACTACAAGGTCATCAGCCAAACAGTTTCAAGATGGCGGATGTATGAATCAGGCAACTATTATAGCCTAACCGTAACTTACGATTCAGCAAGGCCTGTCATTACCAAATCCGCTCATCGTAATGGGGAGGTTTGAACACTCATCATGGAGGTGACCGGTAGGATATTAGCATATTATAATCTCTCTATATATAAAAATGAAAGTTTGTCTGTTTTTTCTGAATTTCCATGGAAATTTGCGATATTGGCGCGTTTCAGACTGTTTTATGACGGATGCGGGTAAAAATTATTTTTTATATGTCTGTCTGTCTGTCTGTCTGTATGTATGTCTGTTTATTTGTCTGTGGACAAATTCGTATCCTTATAACTCGAGAACGGCTGGGTGGATCAACGTAAAATTTGATACAGATATCCATCAGAGGCACGACACTAATCATTGATGTAACTCTTCTCCATACCTCTCATTAAAGGGGGCCTACCCCCTTAAAATACATGCTGAAATAGGGGTAGAAGGGTGAGACAAAGCTTATTTTCAGCCCCTCAATGTGAGAAACGAAACTCTGGGGCCCTTACCACATTTTAAGGCCCTAAAACCAACAGTTTTTGAGATATTCCCAGAAAACTAATTTCATTTAATACAATAATGAAAGAATGCAGTCCGGTAACCATGGCAAAAGAACATCACAAGTCCATCTATTGCTGTAAGACGCAATACAGTTCCATTTATTACATTACTGAGATAGTTTGCAAATGGCTATAAGGTTATAACGGAACCAAATTAAGCTGTAAAATTCCTCAATACATATAATGCGCTTAAGGGGCTCAAGGGGTACTCTAGAATTTTTTCACGCGATTTACACGCGCGGGTATGGTACAGAAGGTCTATTATATCCCTATCCCTATATTGTTATATTATTAACTTATTATTATTAATATAATTATTATTATTGTTATTATTAATATTATTATTATTGTTATTATTATTATTATTATTATATTATGGTGTACAACGATGGGACAAAGTTCATTTTCATCCCCTTGGTGTCAGAAACAAACCTCGGGGCCCCTAAAGAGCCGTAAAGGGTCCCCGAGAACTACATTTTAAGGCTCTAAACCAACAGTTTCTTAGATATTCCCTGAAAACATATTTCATTTAATAAACTAATGAAGGAATGCAAGCCAGTAACCACGACAACAGTATCTCAAAAGGTGATATCCAACTTTCCATCTATTTCTGCAAGAAGTAAAGCTACTCCATTTATTAAATTTCTGTGAATGTTTGCAAATGGCTATAAGGTTAGTACGGAATCAACTAAAACTGTAAAATTCATCAATGCACTTAAGGGGGTCAAGGGGTACCCTAGATTTTTTCACACGACATAAATGTGCGATATGTCGTACAGAAGGTCTATTATATCTTGAAACAGAAACATTATTTTCAAAAATTCCTGAGTTGAAATAGGTTTTTTCTTTCTTTTAGGAATTTGGTCATTGGAGGCTAAAAATACCTGAATTTTCATGCACCACATGCCTTTATAATATATTAAAGGTGTCTTTCTCTGGATGGGGACTTGACAACAGTGAAGGACAGTTTTATTTGACGTGTATTGCATTTCGTCTACGAGGTTTTCAATTTTATTTTCACGTCAGAAAGTACACGTTAGGTAAATTTAGTTTCAGAGCATATTTTAACTAATCATTTTTCTTTGTCGACAAACAGGTTCCAAGCCTATAACCATTCAACAGTAGCTCAATTGATAACCTCTGGTTACTAATACCGAAGACCGTTCGAAGAATGGGTACTTCTGCTAGTAATAGAATATATAACCGTAGCAGTGACTAACAATTCAGGCTGATCGTGCCTTTTCGTGCTGGGCCGTGCAGTCCCCTTGGGTCACAATGGAGGCTATTGTTTGCTCGCTAGTACACATTTCAGTAACTTTGTATGTTTATATCCTTTTAGGAATACAATGAACAAAATAATACATATTTAGTGTTAAATGGTTTATAAAAAGTGCAGAAAACGGTAATGAAATCGTTAATTCCAAGACAAAATATATTACACAGTTATACTAAACCAGTTGTTAACCTAGTGTAGCGTAGTGGTAGAGTCCTAGACTCATATGCAGTTAATTCAACTAATCACTGTCCGTAATGATATGGAATTTATCATATTTAGAAGGATTCCTTATTGACGTTATAAACAGAAGTAAAATACCATAAGTATTTAATAACCTTAGTTACCAAATAGTGAAAATAGAAAATATTATACCAGTTTCGTCCACATTGTGGCTCTCTTCAGTAACTGTCTTATAAAATTAATTAAAACTATTTGAATTACGAGCAAATTTGGTCAATATTTAATTTTGGTTTTCCCTTTCCTTGATAATATTTTTTCGTAAAAAAGTATTCAAATAACAGAACTGTAACACTATGAAATTATTTTCTGAAAAATAAGTATAACTAAAATATCTGGTCTTGGTAAAATTTATTTTTCAAATAGGTTTTAAAATTAACAAAAAAAATGCGATGTTTTTTATAAGAAGAACTAAGGCTCTTTGCTGAGGGGAGCAAGGTTTGGAAATTTATTGTGTTCATTCTTCAGTCAAAGGCCATCAGCTTCATCCATATCATATAGAAAATTTCCAATTAAGCAAGGAATACACAGAATAAATGTCCATACTATGCTCAATTCAGCAAAGAGTCTCATTTCATTTTATGAAAAATCATCGCAAGATAGTTTTAAAATTTTTAAATCTATTTATAAAATATTTTTAGCATCACCATATATATTTTAGACATTATGTTATTTCAAGCCATGTTCAGTGTTGCCTTAGTAAACAAAATTGGTTGCTTTTCAGTCGGTCAACATGATTGTACCCAAATGAGAAGGGTTATTCCCTAATCCTGAAATAATATTATATGAGATTTATAAATACACTTGTATGCATCATTTATTTATTCATAATTAATTATTATTATTATATATTATTTATCCCATGTAATTATTTTTAGGATTAGGGAATAACCCAAATATTTTAGATATGCTTATTTTTCGGATCTCCGGAGGGGGACAGATAAAGAAGCCAATTTAAGAAATAAGCAGAGAAGAATCGGTACCTGGAATGTACGGACCTTACTCCAGACTGGAAAGTTAAAGAACATGATCATGGAGATGGAAAGGATGGATTTACATGTATTGGGTATAGCAGAAATGAGATGGCCACATGCAGGAGACTTTTGGAGTGGAAATTATAGGATAATTCATTATGGTACAGCAAATAATAAACCAGGATATGGTGGAGTAGGCATTATATTGCATAAAGAACTAGGAAACAGAGTAAAGGGATTCGTGCAATATAATGAACGATTAACTTTAGTACGGATCGAAACTAAACCAAAGGATACTGTGATAGTCCAAGTTTATATGCCGACAACACAAGAGGTTGATGAAGAGGTAGAGAAATGTTATGAAGATCTAAGTGAACTAATAGCTGAAATAAAGGGGGAAGAAAACCTTATTTTACTTGGTGACTGGAATGCAATTGTCAGAGAAGGAACTGAAGGAAATGTTGTTGGTAAATACGGATTGGGGAGAAGAAATGAGAGAGGCGAGAGACTTGTAGAGTTTTGCATACAGCATAAATTAGTTGTAACGAATACTATCTTCCAACACCATCCAAGGAGGAGATACACTTGGAAAGCTCCGGGAGACCTAAGAAGGGCCCAAATAGACTACATATTAGTAAAGGAAAGATTGAAGAACCAGGTGAAAGATAGTAGAAGTTATCCTGGAGCGACCATAACCCAGTCGTCATACGCTGTGAATTAAATTTCAAAAGATTAAAGCAGAAAGAAAATAAACATTGGGATATTTCTAAGCTTAAAAATGAGTCCACTCAAATACTCTATATGGATGAAACAAACAATAACATAAGAGACATTGAAGAACACTTGGCAGTAGAAGAGAAGTGGATCAAAATTAAGAAGAGCATTTTAGACTCAACAGAAACTATTTTAGGAAAAAAAGAAAAGGAAAATAGGAAAGAGTGGATAAGTCAAGAAGTTGTGGATATGATAAAGGAAAGAAGATAGTATAAAAACTCAAATGAAGATGATGAAAAGCAAAAATACAAGACCTTTAAGAAACAAGATAAATAAGAGGGCAAAACAAGACAAGGAACAGCATTTAATGGGAATCTGTGCAGGCATAAATAACAACATGAAATCTGGACAAATAGACACGGCCTATAAAGGTATTAAGAGGTTCTTTGAAACAAGGAAGCCAAAAACAATGAGCAGTGAGGACAAAGATGGGAAGTTAATATATGATGACGAAATGATAGTGAAAAGATGGAAAGAATATTTGGAACAACTATACAGTGGAAACTGTGTTAACTTGCCCATTGAGAAAGAAGATGAAATAACAGAGGAAGACTTGGGGGCACCTATTATGGAAGAAGAGTTTGAGAAGGCGTTGCAGGACCTCAAAGGAAAGAAAGCTCTTGGAGTTGATAACATACCAGGACAACTATTGAAACAATCAGGTGACAAGTTAAAAAAGGAACTGTACAACTTAATATGTACTATTTACAAGACTGGAGAATTGCCTGAAGACTTCGTGAAATGCATAATAGTACCTATACCTAAAAAATCAAATGCAAGGTCATGTAAACAATACAGAACATTGAGTCTGGTGTGTCATGCATCAAAAATAGTCACCAGAATTATTATGAAGAGAATAGAAAAACAAATCGATGAAAACCTATCTGATGATCAATTTGGTTTTAGGAAAGGAGTAGGAACAAGAGAAGCAATCTTAGCATTGAGGCAAGTGATAGAGAAGCAGATGAAGAAAGGCAAACCTACCTTCTTAGCGTTCGTCGACCTTGAAAAGGCGTTTGACAATGTGAACTGGAATGTTCTATTCAGCATTCTTCATCAAACAGGTATCAACTTTAGAGACAGAAGACTCATCTACAATATCTATAAGCAAGAAATTGGAATAGTTTGTTGTGGTAGAAAGGAAGAAACAGCACACATCAGAAAGGGTGTACGGCAGGGTTGTTCCCTTTCCCCATGCCTATTCAATATATATGTAGAAAAGGCGATCGACCAAGTAAGAGAAGAATTTGCCACAGGAGTGAATATTCATGGAGAAAAAGTTGACATGATAAGGTTTGCTGATGACATAGCACTAATTGCAGAAAGTGAAGAAGATTTACAAAAGATCCTGAGCAAGATGGACAAAATAATGGAGGAAGAATTTAATATGAGAATAAATACAAATAAAACAAAAATTTTGATCTGCGGTAGACATGGCGAAAATCAGACATCAATAGAGTTAACAAATGAAAAGATACAAGAAGTGAATGAGTTTAATTATCTGGGAAGTAAAATAACGAATGATGGAAGAAGCAGCAGAGAGATATTAAGTAGGATTGCCCAAGCCAAGAAGAACCTATTTACTGCAAGGAACATAAGTCTTGATGTGAGGAAACAAATGTTGAAGACCTATGTATGGAGCGTCGCGCTATATGGCAGCGAATCTTGGACAATAGGAGAGAGAGAGAGGAAAAGATTACTAGCATTTGAAACCTGGTGCTATAGAAGGATTATGAAAATCAGCTGGAAAGAAATGGTCACAAATGAGGAAGTCTTTAGAAGTGTGGGAGAGAGAAGAAGCTTCCTTAAATATTAAAAAAAAAGAAGGAATCACCTCGTGGGCCATATACTGCGACATAATGGACTGATTAAGCTTATAATCGAGGGAACAGTAGACGGCAAGAATTGTAGAGGAAGGCCCAGACTGGAGTACATGAGTCAAATACTGCAAGATATGAGTTGTGGCTCATACTGTGAACTGAAGAGGAAGACGGAGAGACGGGAAGAATGGCGAGCTGCTGCCAAACAGCCACACGGCTGTTAACTACAGAGAGATTTTTCGGAAATAGTACATTATGCAACAAGCCTATAATGGCAATAATTAAGACACGAGTATGTTTATAAGACGGGCGATGCGAGTCTTAATTACCATTATAGGCGAGTTGTATACGTCTGTTTATGTTCGACGATAATTATTATAACTATTTTATGTTCGAACATAAATATTCATAAATATCTGTCCAGATTTCGCCAGTTTTATGTACTGAACAGAGCGCATGCGACGCAGAGAATGCCTTGTATTTGACCATGGCCTCCTCGATTACCCTACTATGACACTAGGCCACGCAGTGAAATTTAAACTAGAAGGGCTTGGAACTCAGCGCAGGTGCGATGCTATCCTTATCTAATTGGTCAAACAACTGTTTCTTTAGCTCTGATTGGTTGGAGAAACTGTTTCATAATGAAAAATAGTGTTATAATGAGCCTCATTATAGTACAGTTTTCTGTCATATAATAGTCAGGGTCGAACATAAAATATTTTATAGTACTGTATCATCGATTTAATACACACATTGTAACATATTTGTTTTTGAATACTTATTTATGAAAATTATATTTTGATAAAAGGGAAAACCTATTAACTTTGGACGAAATTTAATCAGTTTGAATTAATTTTAGAAGACAGTTCATGAAGAGGACCATGAAGCGGCCGAAACTGGTATAAGATACTGTATTCTATTTTCACTTATTGAGTAAGGTGTTTGCATTTAATAAATCCTCATAGTATTTTACCTCTGTCTAAACATTGTAGCACAAGGCGTTCATTTTCAAATGAAAATAGTGGAAATGGTGGAGCTCATCTATAGCAACAACAACTAACAGTATCATGCGCAACTAAACTCTAAACTAGACAAAAAAACAGACCAACAAATAAAAATCCCAAACCCTTTCCACTTCGTTTGTACCACGCCACAAATCCTACGTTAAATCGTAATAGGAGGCTTTTTTTTATTCATACGGCCTAATGGCAGAAAACAACAAGGCCAATCTAATGGAGGTATTCCTGCGCCGGACCGTGGTTTGCTGCTCCAATGACGCATTACAAAACCATCAGATTATACCATACAATCTCCCTCTGCCATGGCCACGAATAAGCCCATTATGTGTTTTATTGAACGGTTTCCCTGTTTATCTCTTGTTTTTATTATTTTCTGTGGTCGGCTTTCAGGGATGCTGTGCGTGTATTTCGTATATCGCTCTTATATTATTGTATTGTAGCTGGATACACGCGATGAAGCGGTAACCTGTCTTTACTGTGTCATGTTCAGCGTTACAATGTTCCCAGTGCTTGCTCTGTGCAAAATGTGTTAATTGAATGAGTATTATGCTTCATTATCAACACGTTCTTTCATTGTTCGAAATAACACCTATATTTCTTACTAACAGCTGTATCCTTGCCTGATAAAGAATAGTTTACAGAAATATTTGGTGCATAGCGATATGAAATTAATCACATATAAAAGTTTTCCTTATTGACGTTTATACGCGTATCCCTCCCTATATGATTCTGCTAAGGTCCCATTCCAGTTTTGTACCGAAAATAAGGTCCCATTAACACCAACCTACACATATGGGGTACCTACAGGTTCAGCATAACCCAATGCGTAAACGAAACACACTCACTTACTGTTTAAATGCCTCACAATTAAATAAATACCTTAAAACATGTATATTTACAATGAAAAATGAAAGAATGCAACACGGTAACCATGGTAACAGAATCTCACAGGCCCATCTATTTCTGTAAGACGCAATGCAATTCCAATTATTGCATTACTGTGAAGTTTCCAGACGGTAATAAGGTTATCACGAAACCAAATTAAGCTGTAAAATTTGTCAATACATGCAGTATAATGCGCTTAAGGGGGTCAAGGGGCACTCGAGAATTTTTTCACGCAATTTTCACGTTTGAGTGTGGTACGAAAGTCTTTCTCACCCGACTATAAAGGGTCTCCGAAAACCACATTTAAAGGCCCATAAAATAACAGTGTCTGTGATATTCCCAGAAAACTACCTTCGCTCTGATATACCTATGAAGGAATGACAAACCCCTAACCACTGCACCAGTAACTGAATTGATCAACTCTGATTATTCATACCAAGGATAAATCAGTCATAGCATTCATGATTGAGATTTTGCTAAGTGTACTCTTTACAACTAGAAATTTCGCGGGCGAAGCCGCGACGGGTAATGCTAATATATAATAATGAAAATGAAAATCCACAGCCTGCTTCCAGTCTCCGACCGGGTCAGGAATGGAATGAATGAAGCCCCCATCCAGCGGCAAGGATATGAACTGTGCCGGCTGCCGAGGCCTGACACACTCCTCTGGGGCAATGATTAAATGAATGACAGATGAAATGAAATGATAGTGGAGAGTGTTGCTGGAATGAAATTATGACAGGGAAAACCGGAGTACCCGGAGAAAAACCTGTCTGCCTCCGTTTTGTCCAGCACAGATCTCACATGGAGTGACCGGGATTTGAACCACGGAACCAGCGGTGAGAGGCCGGCGTGCTGCCGCCTAAGCCACGGAGGCTTAATATATAATAATAATGTATATAATTCTTATTGACTTTATTTAATAAATTTATTACACCTTAGTCAATAAAATAATTAATGAAATGTACCAGTTTCGCCCACATTATAGCCTTCTTCTGCGATATTGTTAAAACAAAGTTAATGTAATTTACAAGAAAGTTTTGTTAATAATATTTTACTTGGTTTTTCTATGATTTTTTATAAAAATATTTTAAGAAAAATAATTTTGGCAAAATGACATTAATCTATAGAGTTTATTACTCTAAATCAGTCAATTTCATTTCTTTAAAAATGTCTTGAGATGTTCAACAGGCTGCGGAGTGTAATGAATAAAGACCATTTGTGATTTAGAACAATGGTTGGATCATGTGTTTATGTTCTAGCTTGAATGAAATTAGCGGCTTCGGTGGCGTAGTCGGTAGCATGCTGAGCTTCTATGCCCAAGATAGCCGCTTCAAACCCGGCCGAAGCCGTTGGATTTTTTAAGAGCGTTAAAATCCCTCAGTATGCCTTTCTTGGGAGGGGAAGTAAAGCCGGCGGTCCCATGTCATGTTAAAAAACCTTCCACTAATTGCTCCTGTGTGAAGCTAAATTGGATAGGTTAAGAATGTAAACAACGCTGTCAGGTTTCTACGTTCGTTGCCAAGAGCCGACTGCGGTGGCGTCTAGTAACTAAGTCCTGAACTTGGCTTAGTAGTCGTTGACGGTGGCGCTTGGCGGCAAAAGTAGGAACTATTTGAAAAATTCTAAGTTGCAGTACTTAAATTAAAAAACAGATAACACACACTAATACAGTCATCACAATGAACACCGGTTATCACCGGTTTCTACACACACCCAAAGTACACGGGGCTACATGACCGCATTGTCGCAGCCCCTAAACTTGAGAACCAACCAACCAACCTTGAATGCAATTTTTCTGTGACACAAAATTCGACTTCAATACATTTCCGTTAAAAATGTAATTACGAGCAAAGCCTTGTTCATAATAAATTACTTGGTTATTCTATTTTTTGTTATGAATACGTATATTTAAAAAATCCGATGTTAATAAAATAATTTCGCGGAGATCGCATTAATCTATAGAATTGGTATTTGTTTATTCCCATAAATCAGTCATTTTTTAAAATGTCTTGAGATGTTCAACAGGTTCTGAAGTGTGATGAATAATGGCCATTTGGGGATTGGAGCAAAGGTTGGATTATGTATTTATGTTCTTGCTCGAATGAAAATTTTGCAGTGACACGAAATTCGACTTCAATATACTGTATTTTCATTAAGAAGACTAGCATCGATTACGACAAAACAGATTTTTAAATCAAGGACCTTTAACATTTCGTGTCACTGCATCAAAACCTGGAGTAAGTACAGTTTACAGTTTTTTCTTACATGGAATTAGTGACAGTTCCTTTGTAACAGCGGGGAGCCTCGCCAAATTATTCCATTCTAAACTAGTTAATGCTTGGGTTGATCTACAGCGAGTTCCTCCCATGACTCGTCCGGCCAGCGCACCGAGCTTATCTCCCGTTGACTCAGCACTCCCCGCTCGGCATGCATAGCAATAAGAGCCGAACAGCACTTGGCTCACTTTATCCGTGCATGATATGAGATAACAATTAAAATGAAGAAAGTAAGAATTAATAAACTAAGGTCGTACCTTATGACAGGAGATGTTGGAAGTGTTCTCCTCCTACATCCACACATTTCCGGTATCGTCTTAGGAAACTCCGATTCACACGCATAAGTTCGTCTTTGGTAATTGAGGAAATGGAACCAAGCTTCGTCCCAGAAAAATATAAGCGTGGATCAATTGTATCATCATGAACGTTTCGTAACATCCAATTGCAAAATCGTACCCGCTTATCATGATCACGTGGATGCAGTTCGTGTACTACAGTAATCTTGTATGGCTTCAGTTTCAACATTTTCGTAGCCCGCCATGCTGAGGTCTTCGAAACCCCGGCTTCTTGACCAAGTCGTCTTAGGGATTTTGTAGGTGTATGTTCTAATCTTTCTGAGATTTTATTTACTTTTTCCTCATTAAGTACACGTTTTTTAACACTTAGATTCTTATCGAGTAAAGAACCATTTCCTCTCAATTTGTTTACGAGATTCCGCACGGTATCTCTATGTGGAGAGCGTACACCTGGAAAATGTGTTATAAAACGTCTAACGACTTCCCTGCAAGACTCTGTTTTCACATAATTATCGTACATAAATACCCTTTCCTCTACCGTGTACACACGTGGAGGCATTATGAGAATTATACCCCAAGTTGCACTTCTCAACTCGAGAACAGTTGGAGCGACAGATCAACACTAACTTAATACACGTTACAAGCACGGACCAGAACTGGGAAGTGCGCGCTGTGTAACAGGAAGTGATCAGTGAACGCGAGGCAGATAAGCTCGATGCTATGGCCAGACGAGTTATGAGAGGAACTCACTGTAGTTAAGGCACATCCAATCTTGAACTAAATTATGTGGTGGAATGGATCAAGAATTTTTGAATCTTATTTCTTTAGACATTATATTCGAATAAGGTACGCTGTTTTTTTTTGAAAGAATGAAGCGAATATATCTATACGGAGGAAAAGTCCACGCGCATTAAACATTCGCTCTGGAAATTTTATCTCATGAATAGCCATTGAATCCGTTCAGAGAGCAACCAGGCGGTCACACACTTCCCCCTATGCCTTCATAACAAAGCTGTGCTTACTTGACCTCACTGGAGGAACTAACAACATAGCCGAGATCACATGACAAGTGGTGGCCAGCAGGATTGGACAAATCCTAACAGGTTGCTTCAACTTTGCACGCAAGCAGCACACTACATCCGCGTGAAATATTACTCAACGTGGCCATCCATGCTCCATAGCTAAATTCACTTTTTGCACGAATCTAATAATTTAGAAAATAATAAATATATTCTTAATATATCTCTTTCCCCTGAAGAATACTATAAAATGCAATACAGTCAGGATGAGATATATAAAATATAATTCTTATTCATTGTGAGATTTCCCCTGTGACTTTGCTTCTGAATGCCACTGATGCCCTCAAAGAGTAAAGTAGCTTACCATTATCCTTTCATCCTCCATTTCTCTTGATAAAAAGTATTCTTTCGTTCGTCTATCTTCTTGATATCCCAATAAAACACGTCCTAATTAAATTTAGCCAGTCGGCTTAGCAAGCAGAGAAGCCTGCGGGGGATTATGGAATTTCCAGATGGCCCCCTTGGTAACTATAGAGGAAGCGTGATATGGAAATGGAGACGCTGAAGGGAAGAAGGCTGTTACGGAGTATGTTACTGTTATGGAACTGCCTTCTTGTTAAGATTTATTTGGCGCGCAATACTGTCGTCGGCAATTGGAGGTAATACCGACCCGGGGCTCGGTAATAGGACTTCCAACTGTACTGTATTAAGTATTTCTCTAGCTGGATGATACCGTCACATTGATGGGTTTAAACTGGAATTAGCATGTGAATCGTTATACGGTAATGTGAGACCGGTGCAGTACAAAGAGAGAAGTACAAAAATGTTATCACTTTACGCAATTTCCCTGTGACAGTGACACTCAGTTTTTACACCGCGTATTAACAGTCATCGCTTGATAGTAGGCAGGGTGCTTTCGAGAATGTTAGTGACATTTAATTCTCTACACTTTATGTAACAGGATGATACATTTGATAGAGAATTAGCTTGTATCTATACACAAAGACTGAATGTGTGAACTGCCAGTTTCAAAACGAAAAGAACATCGCAAGGCGTCAACAGCAAAATCTCAACTTCCAGCATCCTGCCACATCAAAAAATTGTCCAATCTACCAGAAAATAATTAACATTATAAAATCTAAAATTAATTATGACTGAGCTATCATCTACCAACAACATTTACACAAATCAATTATACCCACGCAGGAACTTCTCCTCAATTTTGACCATGACGAAAACTCAATCATTTGCATACAAGAGCCGAACTTTAGATATAATAAAATAAATGGTTTCGAACATGGCTTTAATATCTTTGCACTAAGGGAAACTCCACCCGTGGAAATTATTAGAGCGGTTATTGTCACAAAATCCAAAAATGTTATGTTAATGCCACAATACTGTTCTGCAGACAGGGTTGTCATCTGTTCATCATTAAACCGACAGGAACTTTGTGTGTGCAACGTTTATCTTGATTCTAAACGAGACATCAATGTGAACCTGAATGCCATTCAGAAAATATGCGACGATCTGAGAGGGAAACCATTAATTTACTGGTGATATTAATGGCAAGCACGGCTCCAAGGGTTGCCCTATTGAGGATGCCCGGGGGAAACTCTTCTATGATCTTTGCAGTGCCTGCAATTTAAGTACCCTCAATAATGGTAACAAGCCGACATATTCTTAGTAACTCTCAAAGTTTTGTAGATATAACTGCATGCAACTCCACACTCTTTCCGTTTCTATAAGCAGTTTTTAACATTTATTGCCTCTCAGGGGGCTAAACGACAAAAAACAAAATATTTATTCATCTAATTTTTCAAATTAATTCTCAAAATATATGGTGTAATTTTTTAAAAAATTTGTAACAAACTACAACCATGATGTACTTTGTGTAATAGGGTTCCATTTACTGTAATGGATATTCAATATCTGATAACCTGCAAAAAGTGGCATGGATTGATTATACACGTCTTATATACCTCGCGAGGGGAAGAGGCTTAATTCTGATGATGTTGCGTTCCCTGCACAAACATCAACAGAACCTGCTCCCTCGAGGTTTGGCTGGTATGTTTATAACACTTATGTGCAACTTATACACTAATATAGTAATAAAATACTTTCTTATAACCTGATAATTTTATTTTATTACTGTTCTGTTAATTTTATTATGTCAGCCTCCTGACATAGTGGCACGCATTCTTAACTGTCAACGCTCACGCCCGGGTTTGAATCCTGGCCCTCACAAGAAATTTAATTGTGGTCTGAGGGCTCGTGCAGGAAGAAGAAGAGATTAGTCCAAATACTCACCTCAGCTAACCTAGGAGTTCATTCCCTTGCCCCCAACGGCTGCTTCCTAACCAAAATCTAATTCCCATTACAAATACAAACACGAGTGCAGGCATCACAATACCACATGTTATCAGACAGATCGCACAACCACCCAAAGAGTAAAGGGCTGCATGGCCATAAGGCCAACAACAACAACAACAACAAAAACAACAGTTTTATAGCACTTATATGCGTTGTTAATAACGTCATACTTAACAACATTGCCTAATTAGCCAACCTTGGTTGGTTCATAAGTTTAGGGGCTGCGACAACGCGGTCATGTAGCCCCGTGTACTTTGGGTATGTGTAGAATCTGTCTGATAACCTGTGTTAATTGTGATGACTGTATTAGTGTTTGTTATCTGTTTTTTAATTTAAGTACTGCAACTTTGAATTTATCAAATAGTTCCTACTTTTGCCGCCAAGCACCACCCTCGACGACTACTAGGCCAAGTTCATAACTTAGCTACTAGACGCCACCGCAGTCGGCTCTTGGCAACGAACGTAGAAACCTAAGAGCGTTGTTTACATTATTAACCTATCCAATTTAGCTTCACACAGGAGCAATTAGTGGAAGGTTCTTTAACATGCCATAAATCTATGACATGGGACCGCCGGCTTTACTTCCCCTCCGAAGGAAGGCATACTGAGGTATTTTAACGCTCTTAAAAAATCCGACGGCTTCGGCCGGGTTTGAACCTGCTATCTTGGGCATAGGAGCTCAGCATGCTATTAGCCAACCTTAACAACGACACAATATCATACGATGTTGGCATGTCAAAGAACCCATTTGAATTCAGTAGGCCGTGTTCATAATGGCAAAATTAATCTCGGGAGTTTCCGCCAACACAAAGTTCCTCATCTCTCTAATAGAATGCGATGTAGTGTAAAAGGAGCTTAGATATCTAACCTCCTTGACATTCATAGTGCTTCAAGGAACAACGAAATTCGCTACCATTTGGGTGTCAAATAAGAAAGCTTGCACCCGGCACCCGAGGTCGTGCGATGAAAATGAAAATCCACAGCCTGCTTCCAGTCTCCGACCGGGTCAGAAATGGAATGAATGAAGCCCCCATCTAGCGGCAAGGATATGGACTGTGCGGGCTGCCGAGGCCTGACGCACATCTCTGGGGCAATGATTAAAAGGTCATAAGATATTATTATTATTATTATTATTATTATTAACAACGCAAACACAATATTTATAAGAATACTATGAAATTAATGGCATACAGGTAAGGAAAATACTCGTTTATGAATAAATAGTGGTATATGAGGTATATTAGTGTTACATCATATACCACTATTTATTCATAAACGAGTCTTTTCCTTACCTGTATGCCATTATATGAGGTATATTAGTGTTACATGGGGGTGAAGCTGATTCCTGCCCGTGGTGCCCCTGCATAGGTAGTCGGAATTGAATTTCCGTTACTGAACTGAACGTCAGCATTCCAGAAGTATCTACCAGTCATGATATCGCTCGATACAGAACGGCCTTTATCAAGACCAACACTAACCATTATATCTGTAAATATTGAAGGCTTGTCTACATCTAAAGAAGGAATGTTACATCAGCTCTGTCAAACACATGCATGTGATATATTATGCCTTCAAGAAACCCACAGAGATGATCAACTGCGGCGACCTAAAATAGCGGGGATGAGACTCGTGGCCGAAATTCCCCATAGACAATATGGAAGTTCTGTTTTTGCCAAACCAGATTTACAAATTTTGTCTGCTGCAGTCACCACCGAAAACCAAATCGAGATAATAACCGTGGAACTCAGCAATTGCACCATCTCAGGTGTCTACAAACCACCCAATGTGAATTTCTCCTTCCGAACTCCAAACAATTACAACAATCAAAAGACAAACTTTGTGGTTGGAGACTTCAACAGCCATAGCAGTGCATGGGGATATACAGAAGACGATAATAATGGAGAGGCAGTGTTAGAATGGGCTGATGATTTCCAATTACAACTTGTTCATGACCCCAAACTACCTCCATCCTTTAACAGCAGTAGATGGCGACGAGGCTTCAACCCAGACCTCATATTTGCTAGCGAACACGTGGCACAACAATGCGTGAAATCAATGTGTATAATCCTATTCCAAATACCCAACACCGACCCATAATGTGTCAACTCTTCTCAGCAATTCGGCCAATAAAGGTTCCATTTCGAAGGAGGTATAATTTCAAAAAAGCAGACTGGCAGAAGTTCAGCTCAACTCTTGATACAATAATATCAGATATCCAGCCAACACCAGAGGTGTATGATCAGTTTGTTGAAGCAGTGAAGGAAGCTTCCCGCGTTTCCATACCACGAGGCTGCAGAGTTAATTATATACAAGGCCTAACTTCAGACACGGCTGCTCAAATGAACACATATATTTCACTGTTTCAGGAAGATCCACTAAGTGAAGACACTGTGTCAGCTGGAAGGAAACTGCTTTCCTTAATTGCAGAGGCAAAGAAAGATGCTTGGATCAAACTCATGGAGGAAACAGATATGTCAAGGGACAGCAGAAAGGCTTGGAAGCTTCTAAAACGACTTAGCAATGATCCAACCAAGGTACCAGTCCATGCAAATGTTACGGCAAACCAAATCGCAAATCAGCTTGTCACCAATGGGAAAACCAATCGCCCAATAAGGAAAATGGAACACAATATCCTGGAAAATGGAGAAATGAAGTCCAGTAACCTTTCCCGGCCATTTGAAATAAAGGAATTACAGAAAGCTATTCAATGTGCCAAACATGGAAAAGCGGCAGGATTAGACGACATCACAATAGAGCAAATAAAACACTTCAGTTCAACCACACAGGGATGGCTTCTGAACTTCTTCAACAATTGTTTTACTTCTCTGAAAATTCCTAAAATACGGAGAAAATCCAAAGTGATTGCATTTCTGAAACCTGGAAAGGATCCTTCGGACCCAAAAAATTTCAGACCAATCTCCTTACTCTGCCATCTGTACAAAATAATGGAAAGGATGCTGTTAAACCGCCTAATTGGAGTAGTAGACAACGCTCTAATACCTCAGCAGTGTGGCTTCCGCCCAGGAAAGAGCCGCACAGCACAGGTTCTACATCTAACTCAACACATTGAGGATGGATTTGAGAAGAAGAAGATCACTGGTGTGGCTTTTGTGGATCTCTCCGCCGCCTACGATACGGTAAATCACAGGATATTATTACACAAGCTCTACAGAATGATTACAGACATCAAAGTAACCAAGATGATAGCTACTCTCCTGGAAAATCGTCGCTTTTTTTGTTGAATTCCAAGGACGCCGAAGTAGATGGAGAAATCAAAGGAATGGACTCCCTCAAGGCAGTGTACTGGCTCCTATTCTTTTCAACATCTACACAAATGACCAGCCATTGCCAGAAGGTACTAAAAGCTTTATCTATGCCGATGACCTAGCACTTACTACTCAGACTAATACCTTTGTTGAAGCAGAGACCTCTTTAACTGTTGCATTAGAAGAGCTAGGTACCTATTATGAGAAAAACCAACTGAAACCAAATCCAGCTAAGACCCAAATTTGCGCGTTCCATCTGCGGCATGCACAGGCATCTCAGAAACTCAAAGTTATCTGGAAAGGGAACTTACTGGAACATTGCTTTACACCAAAGTATTTGGGAGTTATGCTGGACCGCACACTAACATACAAGAAACATTGCCATAACGTAAAACAAAAGATAGCTGCTAGAAACAACATTCTACGCAAATTGTCAGGAACCAGTTGGGGAACACAACCACAAACAATCAGAACATCAGCCCTAGCTTTATGCTACTCTGCAGGTGAATATGCCTCCCCGGTTTGGTACAGGTCAGCCCATGCGAAGCAAGTCGACATCGCTCTCAACGAAAGTTGCAGGATCATTACTGGATGCCTGAAACCTACACCCATTGAGAGGATCCAACTTCTAGCTGGTATTGCTCCTGGTGAGATTCGTAGGGAGGTAGCAGCTAACAAAGAAAGGCTCCAATCATCTACTTCAGAAGCACATCCCCTCTATGGATACCACCCAGCCACCCGGAGGCTGAAATCCAGAAAAAGTTTTCTCCGCACATCAGTTAACCTTGAGGGGAAAGCGGAGAATGCTAGGATCAAGATGTGGAAAGAAAGAACCAGCCATCTCTCCAACTGGATGGAGCCGAAGGAAAGTCTTCCATGTGGACACCAGGAGAAGTGGACAACCTGGAAATCCCTTAACAGACTCCGTACAGAAGTCGGCAGAACAAAAGTAAATCTTCGGAAGTGGTGTTTCTCAAGCGACTCATCACTCTGTGATTGTGGAAAGCAGCAAACGATCCAACATTTATGTCAGTGTGTCTTATGTCCCTCAAAGTGCACTATGATAGACTTGGTTGCAGCTTCCTCTAATGCTATTGACGTCGCCCAATACTGGGCAAGAATTATCTAGCTTCCGATTTTGTTGCTCAGTAGGATTGTTTATATATGTATATCTGTATATTTGTATAGTAGCAATGTATATATCGCGTATTTTAAAATATCTATGTGTAAAGTCGATACTTCTGACACGAATAAAGAAAAGAAAGAAAGTGTTACATATCCACCAACCCTTACAACACCCCTGATGATGTTCGCCTGATGAACGAAACATACCAGGTAATTATGTTCCCATCTTTGCCCCCCCCCCCCCCCTCAATCTATCAAGAAGTGTTCCAAAATTTTTCCATACAATTTTTACCTGATTTACTGTGTATTATTATTATATGCAATTAAAAAAAATAAACATAACCGTCGGACTCCTTACGAGCCAATGACACTGATTATAGCACTGGGTCTCAATATGTTCAAACTTCAAAGTCACTGTAGAGACAAAACCTTTCTTACCATACTTGCAGTAAGTTACCAAAGAGGCTACCTTTTGCATTATCCTCATATGGTTCCTCTTCAAGGCAAGGTTCTCCTTTGCATTTTCCCAACCTTTTGTAACAAAAATTTGCACAGAGACATCAACTGGGATGACAAGATCTTCCTTCAGGCCGTATATGTGACTGAGCTCAGCGGCAAGTGGCTGGGATTTTCGCCATTTCTTAAATCACCTACTAGATTACGAAGGCAACTCTGAAAACTGGTTTATGAAATTTCCATGTAGAACAGGAACTATTGACGTGATTCCGTTCTTAATTGTTCAGTCATAAGTTAAAGTCGGTTCACTTTCTTCACGAATTCATGATGAAAATCAATAAATGTAAAACAAAAATATTGGATTGCAGCCGAAATAAATCAGAAACCTCTATGGACATCAAATTGGCAGAAGAAAGGCTAAAGGAAGTAGGAGACTTCTGCTACTTAGGAAGCAAAATAACCAGTGATGAACGAAGCAAAGAGGATATAAATAGTAGGTTGGCTCAGGCAAGGAACTATTTCTACAGAAAAGGAATCTGTTGATATCGAATATAGATTTAGGTATTAGGAAGTCATTTTTGAAAGCCCTCGTCTGGAGCGTGGCGCTCTATGGAAGTGAAACTTGGACTATTGGTGTAGCAGAAAAGAGGAGAATTAAAGCGTTTGAAATGTGGTGTTACAGGAGAATGACGAGGATCAGATGGGTAGATAGGGTAACAAATGAAGATGTATTAAGACGAGTGGGAGAGGAGAGATGTTTCTAGCGATTGCTAATGAAGAGAAGAGATAGGTTGGTTGGACACATATTAAGACACCCAGGAATAGTAAGCTTAGTTATGGAAGGAAGGGTCTAGGACAAGAACTGTAGGGGTAGACCGAGGTTTGAATATGTAAAACAGTTTGCCTTGGTTGTAGGGTGTGGTAGTTATGTAAATATGAAACGATGAGCTCAGGACAAGGAGGCATGGGGGGCTGAATCAATCCAGTCAAAAGACTGAAGACTCAAACAACAACAAATGTTATTTTTAAATCTAACTGTGAAGTAATTTGACGACAATCAAGATTTAGAATACAACAAGCGACAATACCAATCCATTTAAAACTCAAAGACGAATAAAAATTAATTCATCATTTTATTTAAAAATAAGATTTTCAAAGGACAAACTACACTTACAGACTCCACAATAAGACTCAACTCAATTTATATCAGTTCATCACGAACTATGAATTTTAATATTTGCGCCTTTTCTCAGTCACCGTGTCCAGTAGGTTTTCGTCGAGCGGAACAGTAACATCGACGGTGATAGCCATGTGTGCTTGCTATTATTATTATTATTACTATTATTATTATCCCCCCTCCTGAATTTATTCGTGCCCGTTCATGAGTTGACTGACTAAATATCAAATATTCTACTAGATTACGGAGGCAACACTTAAAATTGGCTTCTGGAATTTCTACATGCAACATAAACTATTGCCACGTTTCTGTTCTGTTTTTAATTGATCTCTCATAAGTTGAATTTGGTTAAAATTATTCTCGGCACCCCCTATCCAAGGCCATTCATTCTTAATACACAGAGAGACTCAAAAAACCTAAACCCTTCTTGGCTCTATAGCGCACCTTGGCCTACCAAATGGAACTCTGCTCATACAGTCTGCAGAATGCTGGCTGACGCGTAGTCACCATCACGTATCACTTAGGTCACTGCCTCTCAGATCAGACGAGGCTGAGTACAACCTGCTGTGGCTCACCAAGCAGATCTACAATTATTGATGGAACTGAGAATCAAACTGGGGACCTCCACTTAATGTCCCGTGGGAATAATCTCTACGATGATACAAACGTTTGTTTTGAAATAGAACTGCAGTATACTGGTTACTTCCCTTGATGGGAAACATTCAGCGACATCACGCCAGCATATTTCATGAACATAAGCGCAAAGTCTTACAGGTCTTAACCTTTATACCGTAGGTTAGAGGTCTCTATATTAACCACCTACTACTTAACAGAGTTTTATTCGCAACGTAATAAAAATCTGGAGCTGTTGGGTTCCCCAAGATGCCTTATGGCATCAATCCTTGTTAGGACAATTCATTAAAAATTCTTTTTACAATTTAAAATCCAGTGGTATTTTCTTATCAGAAATGTCAGGTGCTGGCACTCTTTTACACAATATGGTGCTGCAATATGGCCACTGAGTCAGCAATGATACCCTCAGCAAGAGTGATCAGGTTATTTCTTTCTATGCCGAGCTTCTGGAACAGTTCCACAACTTCCCGATAGATAGTGCCCCTGGCACCCAACAGCACATTGAAGGTGTGATTCCTGTTCCTATCTCCGTATTTCTCCCGAAAGTACGGAACGCAATCTAGTGCATGCACTTACTCGTAGCATAACTAACCAAAACTAACCCCGTGGCACTACAGCCCTTGAAGGGCCTAGGCCTACCAAGCGACCGCTGCCCAGCCAATTGGCCTGCAGAAATTGGGGTCAGCGCGTCGGATCCCCTCGGCCGTTAATCTTGGTTTTCGCGACCGGGGCACTGTCTCACTGTCAGACAGCTACTCAATTGTCCTCACGAGGCTGAGTGCACCCTGTTCCAACCCTCACGTCAGTTTTAAAATCCCTGACGGAGCCGGGGATCGAACCCGGGGCCTCCGGGTGAGAGGCAGGCGCGCTACCCCAACACCACGGGGCCGGCATTTACTCGTAGCGTGCAAATCCCTTATTGCTCAGCATGTTTATGAATGAGTGATTAACTTTGTTATGCCTTCTGTTAATAACCAAAGAAATAAGAGGGCAATTTCCAAGTACATGACTTGGTGTTTCAGTCTCCTTCAAAGGGAGTTGTCAATGATGGTGATGGTTGAATCTTTCAGCGATACTTCCTCGTGGAAGTGTTAATATTTCTGAAAACGAATAACATCTCTTGAGCTCTTTGAACTGAGGGGATTGAAAAAATATTATTTTAAATAAACACAATTCTTTTTTTAATATGATAGTAAAGCTCAGAATTAGAATAAATATTGTTGTAAACATTTATAAAAATAAGCTTATAAAATATGTAATTAGAATAAGATTATAAAAATAAAAAATAAATTGAAAATTCAAATTTTAAAACATTTATAAACATAAAAATCTTAATGAAAACAAAAATTAAGTAATAAAAAAATTAATATTAATCTGAATAATTGAAATTAAATTTAAACAAGATGTTCAGTAAAGAACATATAGCCTCCTTTCTCCTAAATGCATGGGTATTTTTAGAACTCTATGTCATTTTTGAGGAGTATAATTGAATGTTGGTTTTAGCAGCTTGTTGAAATACAACGTGCTATAGGGATATTAAACATGAATATGAGGTGCCCTTTGCTAGTGCTACCTCTGTAAAAATATTCAATTCGGTTTCACCGTGTTTGAAATGATATGGGGAATCGATTTTCACACATACATGGCCGCTATCTGCAAACTATTGTGCTGATGACCTTGTAGTTCAGTCAAAAGATGCTTTCCACAAAAAGGTTGGTCGTAATTTCATTTAAACTTTTAACATTTGGGTGGCCGCCATTCCGTTTCCGTCAAAATAGCGGCAATATAAAATATGATACTGAGGTGCCCTTTGCTAGTGCTGCCTCTGTACCAAATTTCGTTCAATTCGGTTTTACCGTGTTTGAAGATTGATAGGAGGAATCGATTTTCACACATACATGGCCACCATATGCAAACTATTGGACTGATGATCTTGTAGCTTGGTCATAGAACGCTTCTCACATAAAGGTATGTTGTTGCAAAATTTGGTAGAGATCAGCTTATTAGGTTGGTCGTAATTTGATAAGGGGAGATTAAAAGCCCTTTTGGTGAAAATATGATTTCTTTTCTATTTTGTCTGATGTTGTAGGAGGGACTTTTCTGCTCATTTTGGTGTATCATTTGTTAAATTACGATGGTTCTAAGTATGCTTAAAATAATATTGAAGTGTGGCTTACTTTTTTTCATTTTTATCTGGGAGGCACACCATACTGCAACACTTTCTTCTAAAGCTTGTCTTAGAAAGGATTTTATGTAGAAGGTGGTGACATGGTATATTCATTTATTTTAGGTTGGCAGGATTGCCAAAACAGTAATGGATGACATTTGTTTATATTTATTACTAAATTGGAATGTGTAGGCCACGTCCAAAGGAGAATGAGGACACGCATTCGCAAACTGAAAGCACAATATGGGGTCAAAACTTTGTCAGATGGCAAAACCATAAAACATCCTGGAAGGCTCACCAGACAGGTTTATAGATGAACTTTAAAAATACTATGGCAAAGCAAATAGAGACAATAGCAATGATTTACTGGCTATGATAAGATCGGTTTGAGCCACGTATTTTCACAGGGGTTCTTCTGATGAGAAACCAGTTGCCCATCTATAACCTTCTCCCCCAGAAACGTGGTGCAAATATAGGAAATCTTAGGCAGTTGGAACTATTGACACTTACCACCATCAGAATACATTGCCAGAAGCTGTTATGGAAGCAATAAAGCCAATATACCGTGAACTGGAAGCACCAGAACTGTTAAAAAAGTGCTTACATGGGAAGATTCAAAATCCCAACGAGTCATTTAACAATATCGTGTGGTCTCGTTTCCTAAAATTGTGTTTGTTGGGAAGAAAACATTACAGTTGGATGTATGGGATGCAGTAGTAACATTAAATGATGGCATTGTTGGAAGACTGAGGGTCCTACAGGAACTTGGTGTCATAATAGGTTAAAAAAAAAGTAGTTCCGTGATGAACTATACAGCCTATTTTCAAATATCCTACTTATGTTAACTGCCACTATGAACATATAAAATTTCAGTTTGATTGCTGTAATAGATTCGTAGATATTGAGAACCGACTAAATATTTCGGAACATTAAATCGCGAGAGAGATCTATTAAAATTTTTAATTCGCTTGGCCGCCATGTTCGTTTTGTAGTTAACCGGTTTTTGAAGGTCTTATAGATGAACTTCCAGTAGTGCCCTTTATCTCCGTACAAAATTTCAGTGTGATACCACTAACAGTTTCATAGATGTAGAATGCCGGTGAAATATTTCGCACATCCACCATCTTGTGGTTATGTAAACAATTGAACGAAGTTTGATGTCGGTGCATTACAATGTGTATAAACATATACTGTACCAAGTTTTATTGCGTTTGGTTGGTTAAATCACGAGAAACGTCTATTTAAAAGTCGCAACTTCACTTGGCCGCCATGTTGGTTCAGTAGTTACCAGTTTTTCAGAAGTCACACAGGTGAACTTCTAGTAGCTCCCTTTATCACCGTAATAAATTCCAGGGTGATATCGGTAATAGTTTCGGAGATATTGAATGCTGGTGAAATATTTCGCACAGCTGCCATGTTGGATTAGTGAGACGTAACAAAATTTGAAGGGCACGGTTGGGGTCGCCCGGAGTAGTTCTACGAACTTACCGAGTTTCATTGAAATCGCACCAGCCGTATAGAAGTTATTAGGGGACACGCACACACACCTAACACACACACACACGCACACACAGACACACGGACAAAAGGTGATCTCATAAGCCTATTTTTTCAAAATTAAAAATAGGCTAATAATGTCAGATGTTTCGAAGACCTGGATCGATTACGGATACAAAAGGCCGAAATTGCAGCTCTGAACATGACCAAAAGAGCTAGGAGAGAAAGAAGAAACAAGAAATTTGGTGTGGAAGATAAGAAACAGGATCCAGACTATGGAGCAGGGTGCTTCTAGAAATTGTATGAACATTTATTACAATAATCATGTGTGTAAGTTTTAGATCCTCATTTCTGAAAAACATGTTTTTCTCGTACAAATGATCCATTATCTCAGAAACTATAGCAGATAAACACTTGAAATCTTCAGATATAGCTAAGTAACATCTGCTAGTACAATGGAACTACACTCATGTATATTGCTTTTATATCTTGGGAGTTATGTTAATAAACGTTCCAAAAATTTGGAAAAGAAACAAGTTAATTTAAAAAAAAATTGAAACACATTTCCCAAGTTAGCTATCGTATTGAGTGTAGATCAAGTACATTGTAAGTACTCAATAACCTTCAGTAAAAATTTTAAGTCTCTACCTGCAATAGTTCATGAGAAAATGGGTCATCAATATGGTAAATTTAATATTATAAGCATAGGGCTTTTAATATCCCCAGCTTTTAACATTTTGGTGGCCGCCATTACGTTTTTGTCAAGATGGTGGCGATATAAAACGTGACACTGAGGTGCCCTTTGCTTGTTCTACCTCTGTATCAAATTTCGTTCAATTCGGTTCCACCGTGTTCCAATTGATGGGGCGGGGCAGACACACTCACACACACACACACACACACACTCACACACACTCACACACACACACACAATTTTGGGTCCTGTGTTGATCTCATAAGTCACTTTCATTTTTTGCAAAAATCGAAAGTAGGCTAAAATAACAATAAAATATCTTCAACATTCTGCCCTATAAAAGATTAAGCGTGTTGTAATGGTAGTTTTATCCCTCGGTAGATCAGTGGTAAAGTGCCACCTCATGGTCGCAACGTCGTGTTTCGATTCCCGGCCGAGAAAGTCGTATTGTTGAAGGGTGGCCAAAACCCACGGCAAGTCACCTCGTGGCGCAGTGGCTACTTCTGAGGTCCGAATTCAATTCCCGGCTCTGCCAAGAAGATTCTGGTCCATGGATTGGAACAGGGTGCACTCAACCTTGCGAGGAAGAACCAAATAAAAGTGGATTCAATTCCCATGACTGAAAATAGACCATGTTGTATTCTCAATTTTTCCAAATTGCTAGCTAATGATTCATGTATGATTCATGCAGAAGGAGTGACTACGGGCAGCATTATTGTACTTTTCTGTTTCTTCATTTGCCGTATTCCCTCAGTCAAAGGCAGTACAATCCACGCGCTGCTGCAGTGAGTTTCATTTCAGGGTTTTCATCACCTGGGCTCGTTGACACCACTACTCCTGAGGAGTCCTACGTACCTACATTTCACGGTCTAGTACTCACTTCTTGTTACATTCGTCGAGGCTTTCGAAACTGTTATCCAATAAGAGTATAAGACGAGCTACCCTTAACTTACATTGGTAATACCAGATATTAAGGGGAGTTTTCATATACAGTTAACAATTAAATCATAGCTTCACTAATATGTAACATAGAATTACGAAAACGTTCAAAGCTATAGTCACTACATAGGGCTTTTATTTCATATACAAAAGCGAACAGTATATAACGAATTCCGTGATTTATTGATAGGGAAATATTTGTGATTATTTACCGTCATGAATCACAAAAGCACGATTAAACAAGAAATACCAGTCGGAATGGAATGGTTTTTTTTCCTGTAAAGAAAACGCATGTATACGGACGATGAATCTCATTCATGAAATTATATTAAAAAAGAATTAACAAAGAAACTATTTTTGAAAGAACAAATTAAATAATTTTTAAAAACATACTATTGACAATATAACATTAATTGTGATTCATCCTCGGTATTCATGCATTTTCTTTATATGAAAGAAAAATCATACCTTTCAGACTGGTATTTCTTGTTAAATCGTGTCTTTTGAGATTCATGACGTTTATAAAATCACAAATATTGTCCAATCAATAAACCAAGCAATAGTTTATAAACTGTTTGCTTTTATATACGAAACAAAAGCCCTTTGTATTGACTATATCTTTGTAAGTTCCCATAATTATAGTTTACATATTAGTGAAGCTAAGATATAATTCTTAACTGTGTGCCAAAATCCTCACGCGCGGTGTATGAGCCATCTTAATCGACCTCTTCGTATTAAATATTCACGCCGTTAACCAAAGTTGAACACATACAAGCAGTATAGAGACACAGTAATACCCAATTCGACAGGAGAAGCATATGCAACTGCCTGTGCAATTGTAAGTTAACTAAGGATAAAACTTATAGATTAGTAATTCATCAAGTGTCACATCAGCCGACCCTAACCTGTAGAGCTTTTGAAGCAAAACATCACTCCGTAGTGTGCCCAACTCTAGGAATGGGTATTCCAAGATTCAGACACCTAGATATCAAGGGAAAGGCTACAGCCGCTTTTGAAAGTTGAGATATTTGAATATCGCGCTCCATTACTTCCAGAAGGGAATGGAAACTTTATGCAGCCAAGAGCATGTCAAGTGACGTAGCGAGTAGTAGCAGAGGTCGAGACTATTTATTGATTAAATAGTTAGCCATGGAGTAGAGACTTGAGACTTGGATCAGATTACTGGCACGGCCAAATGAAAGAGAATGCACTTAGTATCAAGTAAATCGGACCAGGGATACCAGAGATATGAGGATTTCCAGATTTCAGCGTGATGCAGCGTGGACCTGACCGTTTTGAATAAAAGCCGGCCGGTCCAAGCAACATCAGCTCACTTCGAACCAAGCTCTTGCATGACAAGGTGCTTCCACGTTGAGCCAAGGCACATGGTTGCCGGATCTACGCAGAAGATATCTTTAAATTATGATAGTCACAAAAGTGCTGCGATACATGTGGAACTTTGTAAGTTTCCGGCAGAGAGAATCACTAAGGTGATTATTATTTTTCTATGGACACTGGTGAAATATTTTATTTCTACATGGACATATGCTAGACTTTGTCTAGAAAGTACTTTGTCACAGTCCAGTAATAATCATTCAATACTTGGATATTTTAGTCCAATTTAGTCAGTTTCATAAATTGTAACTTGATAACCACTCCGATCTTTCAGTATATTGAAGGCCAGTCTATCACGGTGTTGTTCATTAGCCGACAAAGGGAAACTATATGTTGCTTCGCGCATGATAGATGGTGATAAGCCATGCCCAGGGAACGATCTTCAGAACAGCCGTTGATTGGTTTAGACTGTCAGTGTTTTCTTGTACTGAAAAGATTACCGTGAGTTATGTTACAACTGACATATTTGAGAATAGATCACTTAGATCTGACCCCATTTAAGCGAAATGCTATGGCTTTAACAGAAGTCAATATTAAAATGGATCAGCAGTTACTTCAAACTTCAAGAAATATTTCTACTATGTCGTGTTAGACAGATTGTGGGTATATAATGGCGGCCGATACAAGGATTAGACGTGCGTGTCCGATAGGGCATGTATCTGGATAAATCTGGTACAGACCAGGTTCACTACGCTTCAAGACCAACGAGAAATGTAAGCCACATTTTGACTTTATACTATGCCTAGCTAATTGGAACAAACTCTTTTTCTGCAGATGACAAACACATTTGTTTTTCTTCGTATTTAAATCTTGCAATGATTTACGCAAGACATATTAGAGTTATTCTGAGTATTTTCAGCACTCAGAACAGTTTAGGATCGATGACCGAGCAGAACGAGCATTTATTTGAATGTTTCATATTTTTCGATAATCACGGTAATCAGCCGATGTAACTGTAAAAGTTAATAATTATTTTTGTTGAGAAATGGATGTTTTATCCATATTCGAAGAATCGAACATGTGGATTCTCACATAATGAAATAATAATTAAACACATTTAAAATAATATAACTAATAATAATAATAATCCACTAATAATAATAATAATGATTTTCATAACTTTTCTAAATAATTCTTGGATCTTATATTTTCTAATAATCACATTTATTGAGAGCTTATGAAGTAGTTTAATCATTTCTAGTTTGGAACAGGTGATTTTCCGAAGGAGAGTGGTTAGCGCAAGCCCGCATTCAACCAACATTATAGTTCTGGTTGAACAGTTAATATTTGCAATGAGCAAAGTATATTTTTCAGATAACACGGAGAGGCATGAAACGGGAAGCAAATGATATTTGTATCAATTAGGATATTTTTGTATTTATATAAAATCATGACGTAAATACACATTCGAAAGTGAAATAAAGATTATCATAAGTGTGGTAACTTCACGGGTTGAACTGAATGGTAAAATAAAATAAACTTGTAAGTTTATTAATCTTCCAGTGTTGATAACAAGCAAAAGCTTTATTTATTGTATAAATTTTGGGAAGAAAATTGATGTGTGTGGAGTAGTTGAAATGCCATTCCCAGGTGCGCATGTTTAAGTCGCAGGAATGAGGAGGTTTTTATTTGAGCATCAATCAAATAGCAGGTTCGATGACTCAGTGTTAAAGAAGGAGTATTGGAACTACACATTGCGTCGTATGAATGACCCAAAGGTTATTTCTTAAGAACCATCAGTTCTAATTTCAACCTTGTTTACGGATTCCATTAAAACTTTGATTTTGCTAGAACCCGGATTTGTCATGATAGTATTTTATTCTTCTTCAGAGGAAGACCTTTGCCGTTGTTGTTGGAATGTTGTGTTCTTACACAAATAATAGAATGGGCCACTGCCAATTAAAAATAATTCTATAACCACGAATAATTTGAAGGATGTTTTCAATCCTAGTGCCATGAACTAAATGAATTTATTATGAAGCTACAATTCTTATTTCCGCATTCTGTCGAAGAATTGAAAGTTGTGAAAGTTACTAAAATGGCCACAAATATAAATATTTTTCTTAATAATGATTCCAAGTGGAGAATCGAATAATTGAATGGTCCAACAATTTATTGATCAAGTTGATGATTCAGAAATCATATATTTTGTTAGGAACTTGAAGTTTATAATCGAGTCACTTCTCGAAACGTTTAATGTCAGAAGAACAATTAATTTGGTTGTGCTTCGCACAGTTCTTCGATGCTATGCTCAATGGTCAAATACTTTTCAGATGTTATTAATATGTGTACATAATTTGTGTTGATTCAGAGATAACAATATTTTTTGACGATATATTTTTTTGAAACTGGAAAAATAAGAGAAAGTTAAAAATTCTATGAACAATTATTCTACGAGTGTTAATATTATTTAAAAATTCAACCAGTGAACTACAATATTTCCAGTAAAGACAATTAAATTTGAACTGGATTTAATCATAAATAATGGATATAATTTTGGAACACAGTCTACAGGACTGATAATCAGACTTGTGTTTCCAAAGATAATTGTCCAATGTGTTGGAAAATTTCTGTACATTGTGTAAATAGTAATGTGGGTCGCCACACAAGAATGATGCTGCTTTGAGCATTTTATTTTGCAGTCAATTTTAAATTCAGAATAAAATGAAATAATTTTACATGATGTGTTATGCCCAGTTGAATCTCCTTCTATCCTTATTGTTGCATTGAGCCAAAAATCAGTAAAGCATTTTTTTCATTTGATGTCGTTTTTGCGATTAGCTTTAACCCATCTGGCGCCCCGGGATATTTTGACTCTCGTGTTGACTGATTCTTGGTAAAATGCATATGTGGTCGTGCGGACTCCGGTCTAAACGGGCACATAAAATAAGATAGAGAGAGAAATGGCGCCCAACGTGGGGCCCGAGTTAGACACAGTCAATCGCATGCCGATTTAAATTGTGATAATTTTTATATAGATATTTTGGGAGTTGAGAGATGTCTGGTTTGGATGAATAAATTAGTAGAAAACCCATTTAGTGGGGAAAATTAAAAATTTAACTGGGTTAATAATTAGAATGGGTTTGATTATTTTTGATAATGGCTTAACCATTAGGGCGTCAAGTAAATTCAGTAGTAAACGTTCGATGAATCGACATACGCATTATTAGAATCCAGGTGGAGGATATTTGAGAACTTGCATATTTTTCTTGTGATATTGTGGTAAATGTAATTCGTAAAAGTAGAGAATTTTGTTTTTCCATCACGTCGACATTAGGACAAATCTCATTTTATTAGAGTGTTCCAATTAGCTATTCATATTTCTTGTTCTAATTATAAGCTTGTGTCTGCCGACATGTATACCCCTAAGTTTTGAATAATAATTGAAAATTATGGAAGAGATGATGAGGATGATGAGGAGTTTGGAAGAGAGTTCCAAAGAAGCTGGACTGCGTGCTGCAGCCATTATGAAAGGAAATACAGAGGCTTTAGAAAAGAAACTTAAAGAAAATTCTGATAAACTTAAAGAAAGTTTAAATGATAAACTTAAAGAAAATTCAGATTCTTTAAAAGGTAACTTGAAAGAAAGTTCCGATTTGTTAGAAAGCAGGTTAAAAGATAACTTGAAAGAAAGTTTAGATGATAAACTCAAGGAAAATTCCGATTTGTTAGAAAGCAGGTTAAAAGATAACTTGCAAGAAAATTTAAATAGTAAATTTAATTCTATGGAAAATAAATTTAAAGAGAATTCCGAAATCTTGAAAATGTCACTTGAGAGTAAAATGACTAAATTATGCGAAAAAACACATGAGCTCGAAACTTCATTAGCCACTAACGCAATTTAATGGACGATAAATTTCGCGATGCCGATCTAAGATCCCAAAGCTTAGCTGATAGGATAAAACATGGTCTTAGGAAAGTTGGTGAAGACATGATCAACCTAGAAGTCAGAGTGAAGAAAGAGAGCAATGAGATGGCAATTCTAGTGGTTCAACGTTTGACAGAACAATTCAAAGAACTCGTAATGGGAGAAATAAGAGAAGGTGTGATTAATGAATTACAAACTGAAATTAAAACCACAGTTATCGATGAAATTAAAGACGCACTCAAGCTGGAGAACCAAGAGGGAGTCAAGGAAATTAGGGAATCTTTGTCATCCCATATTCAAGTAATTTCCAAAGATATCCAAGCAACTCAGAAGGACATATCAGATATGACAGGGTCGTTGAAAAGTCACGAGGCTGTTATGAACCAGATATCCACTGATGTCAAGGAGAACTGTAAGGAAACCGAAGCAATTAAAAAAATGGCAGAAGAAAACCATAAGGAAATTGAGGCTATGAAAACCCAAATCAAGGACGAGAAACAGTCTGACCATCTGTTGAAAATGTCAAGTGTAAGGGGAGAAGAACAGATACAGATAAACCTAGGAGCAGCTAGAGAAACTGATAGTCAAAGACAGGATGAGGTCAGGACAATATTTCAATCCAACCCCATAACTGTATTCAAGAATGTAGAGGATAAGCCTTCTAAATTTTCAGGGCGAGATTCTGTGACACCCGTAGAATTCTTGAGAGAAGCAGGTGATTACCTTAAAGATTCCAAAATCCCTAAGGAAAGACAGATCCGAGTGATAGGGAATTTTTTGGAAGGTCCCGCACTTCTTTGGTTTAGAGCTTTTAGGTCCACTCTCACCAATTTTGAGGAGTTTTCCCGTAAGTTATTAAAAAAGTTTTGGTCCCCGGAAACCCAACAGCAAGTCAGAGCAGAATTATATTCAAAGAGATTCTCGACGTCACAACCTACTTGATACTCTACGTACTTTTCTGGACAGCTTTCTAAACTACAACATTTAGATCCGCCGATGCCAGATAATGAATTAAATACCGCATTAATACGTCAGTTTCCAGCAGACGTCAGTAGGTGAGCAGGGAGGGTTCTGCTTCAAATACCGTTATTTATGCAAATGAGGGGGGCGTGGCAAGGTCAATGACCTTGAGGTAGGTCATGATCAATGACCTTGAGGTAGGTCATTGACCCCCAAGGTCGCCTGGACCCCGGAAGGTAAACAAACCTTGGAGGGTCCAGGAACCGGTTTGAGGGAGTGTGGGTGGAGGGGAGGGGTGGGGGAGGGGGAGGGAAGGGTGGGGGGGCACGAGGGGGGAAGGATGGAAGAGGATCTGCACGAGACCCTCCTCGACCCAGTCTCTCTGTTGGACTGAGCGCCTTCTCTGTTATGGTCTCGTGCTATATAGCTTTGCTTTGTACTTGATGAGATCCGAGTGTTGCCGAAGGTTTCCGAATCTTTGTCGGTGAATGAATCGTCAGATTTGAACGGTCAACTAGTGCGTGTGTGTGTGACGTCATAGCAGATTATGTGATGTGGGGTAGGTCATGGTTGGAAGTGTTCTTAATGGGAAAACATGAATGGAGATGGATGGTGGTTGTTGAAACCTGACGTGGTAGGTTGGTTAGGTGTGAATGGGTCTGAGAGACAAACAAAATGGGGTTGAAAGCGCTCAATGGTAAACAAACATCAATGGTATCTGGAGTAGTGAATGGGATTGAGAGAGAGAGGGGGAATGAACTGGTTGTTGAATGTGCTCAATGGTAAACAAACGTCAATGAATCTGGAGTAGTATTTCCTGTAAATGGTAGGGTGGGTGAGGATACAAAACGCATAGCATGTTGGGTCGGCCAGCTCGACATGAAATAAAAACCAGAAGGCGTACACCAGATCTGATTTATTAATCCATGAATTATATGTGGCATTAAAACCTAGCCACTTAACAAAAAGTTTATTGCCACGTTTTTGTACAATTTTTTCAACAAGATAATGCTTGGGATATTGCGTCCTTTGCAGTTCCTCCATGTAGAATCCTCCTTGGATTGGCTGCTTGTTGAGGTCATCAAGTAAATAAACAACTGGATTAGAAAGTTTTACCTTGCGAATACGAAATATTTCTGTGCTCCAGTTTGGTGTGTATCCTTTGGCGAAGATTGTTTTATGTTTACTGATGCGCACATAATCACCAATACGTAATCGATGACGTCGCGGATCTGCCGTTTTGATTTTGTGATGAATGCGATCCAATTGCGCAATGTTCTTGGTTACAAGGCGTGGTTTCATTCTGATAGTTCTATGTTTAGTGTTGTTGTAACGTGTCACCAGGTTGCGTACAAGTTCAAGCCAGCGATAGGATCCTCTTGCTGTAAATTGTTCCCACATGCGCGTCTTGAGTGTGCGGTTGAAACGTTCTGCAACACTTGCCTTTAGATTGCTAAAAGTGGAATAGTGATGGATGTCAAGTGATTTGAGATATGCGGAAAAAGTCTTGTTGAAAAATTCTTTGCCTTGATCTGTTTGAAGCAAACGAGGTTGTCGTCTTGACCGCTGAATGATGGTCTTGAATGCAGCGGTGACTAGTTGTGCAGATTTATTCCGAACAGGTTCAACAAAGGCCATTTTGGAATAAACGTCGATGACGGTGAGCAGATAGTTGACCCCGTTGTTAGCTTTGGCATAGGGAATCATTTCAACCAGATCAGCTTGCCAAAGATCGTCAACGCCCCGTGTGATGACATGACGACGATGGTAGAGACGACGAGCTGGTCTATGCAACTCGCGAGCAATGGCAGCCTTAACAGGCGAGGGTGTATGAACACGTTGACTCATTAGACAATAATGCCAGCATGACGAAGCTCCTCTTCTATTTCTAAAACTTCCGCCTCGTGTCCGGTATGACCAGCCTGTTCTGATGCACGCAACAGTTGCAGACGTTTAACCAACTTATTTGGATTGTTCCAATAGGCGAAATCGATGAAAGGTTTCAAAGTATTAAATGTGATACCGGACGCTGAATTTGCACGGCGAACACTTGCATAGGTGGGAAACAATTTTGATATGATGGTTTTATATTTGAAGCTCTTATTAGCATTTACTGCTTCAGAATGTTTATAATTACGTCTAAAACCATTTGTAGCCATCAAGATGTTTTTATACTTTTCAAGATCTTCTTTATCATAGTCCTCGGTAGAAGGTGTACGTGAAAATAAAAGTTCTAAAAGACCTGGCGTCAATTTGTAACGAACTGTTTTAACAATCAAAACATTGTCACTTATCTTGATTGGTGAATCGCCAATTCGAAATCTATTGTTTTCATAGCGAACACCATAGGTAGTATCAGTTTTCTTAGTAAAAAGATCTTCAAGGAAGGGAGTAACCAACGCACCATAATTTTGTAGTAAAATGGATTTTAACCGCACATATTGTTCGGGCGTATTTAATATTTCTTTAAGAGTAGGCTGCTTTTCTTTGGGTCTAGTGGGTGTTTCAGCAATTATTGATGTTTTCAAAAACTGGGGCAGCGGTGATTCTTTGGAGCTAGAAGACGGAAGCAATGGAGAAAAAACATCGTCAGGTTCTTCATCATTTTCTTCCTCCTCTTCAATTGTTTGTGTTTCTTTTGAGCGTGTAATAGGCTTTGATGTTCCTTTCAACACAGCTTCCAGAGGTGACTTCAAATGTTTTTCGACAAACAGTTCACTGTCGGCATGTGCACGTTTTAGATAGCGAAACTTTTGTCGAATGCTATTTCGTGCACGGATTATGTGCTTTTTTAATTTACTCCCTGTTGTCGCCATGACATCTGAACAAATGATGTTCAGAAAAGCAATGCAGCTACTTAAATACGAATGAAATGATCAAATCCCATGCGGTAGCGTCCATTGTTGATGTTGCTCTGCTTATCAATAACAAGACAACTGTGGTGATGAACGTTCCAACACATGGCACACAACTGTGTAAAGGCTTGAAAGGTCATGTCTCGGTTCACGTGATCATCGTAGACGTGATGCATGTTGCGCTCATCCTGTCGGAAGAGAACAATCACGTTGGCATTGTCACGAATTAACTGTTTTGGTATTCGCGAATAGGTTTGAGCGAGATAAAAACAATCAATATATTTATGACGTCCCATGCTAAAGTAAGCCTGAATAATACCCTGTCGTTCTGTGGCCACATCGTCAAAAATCATAAGCGAATGGGGGCGAACATTGTCTGGAGAAATGACATCTTCGTGTGCTGCGAATGTGAAGTAGCCCATGTTACGCAGACCTCACATGACCTGTTCCAAGAACACATACAGCGGTTGATACAGCGATTTGGCAAAGATATAGATATTTTGAAAGCGCACTCCGTTTAAGGAGGTGATGAGGGTAAGCAGAAGATTGGTTTTTCCACATCCTGACGGGCCGGCGATGAGACAGCGAATGGAGGATGGGAAGAGTGATCCATGACGTTGTTCGGACGATGTTGAGAAGAGGTTTGAAACCAAGTCTCCCACCGGAAGTGAATGTTGTTTCTTAATAATCTGCATATCAACTAAATGTGAAAGGGGAAGAGCTGGTCTCTATATACATGAGGCAAGCGGGTGTTTCAGTTCCAGTGTAACCATGGACGCCTTTGGAAGAACTCTTAAAACAAATGAACGATTTGCTTTGACAAACGATCCAAAACATGATTACAGATCCGGCAACTAAACGATATGTTGATGCTAATGTATTGCCACGCACAACAGATGGCAATTACAACTTTAATGGAAAGCGATTGACCAATATAACAGAACCCGTATTACCCTCAGACGCATGTTCAAAATAGTGTGTAGATTAATTCCGCTTAAGACGTATCAAACGAGATTATGAGGCTCAGAATAAACGTATTACGGGCGTTGCAGATCCTGTGAACGATCAAGATGTGTGCACCAAAGCCTATGTGTTAACCAATGCTGTGGTGTTAACAGAAGCAAAGGACTATGACGTACACCAACGTCGAATCACTCAGCTGGCTCTTCCAACAAACAACACGGACGCTGCTAGAAAGGACTATGTAGATAACAAGGTGAAACAGGTGCTCAGTATTGTGCCCACCCTAACTGCAAAGGGCTATACAGCAACTAATGCACGCCTTGTGCATGTGGCCGATCCTGAAGATGATCAAGATGTTTGTACAAAACGGTTTTTAAACTCGGAAATGGAAAAGGTGTGGGAAATTAAGGAGAACGCTCTACAGATGAAGCGAAGACGAATAGCCGAAGTTGCTGATCCTGTGCAACCTCACGACGTGACGACCAAACGATTTTTGGAACAACGGTTATCGCTTTTTATTAAATCAATACCCTCTATATTTCTGCTTCACATTGTAAACCAACAACCGGTAAAAGATCCCAATAACCTCGCCTACATACTACGTTCGGGGTATGACAATTACCGTTTAATGTATGATGGTGCCATTCGTGTAATTGAGTATGCACCAGATTTGAAACATTTAGAGGTACGATTAAACGGTAGTGTTCAACCACTTATTGATCAACCGGTGAAAGCCGGAGACAAATTATTCTTTCATTTGAAACTCTCGTCTGAAGAAAAAGAGGCGGGGAAAACGATGAACGATTTTCCTCTATATATAGAACTTGAATATACAGCCACCATTGAATAAATAATTATAGGTTCCCTTCCTGAAGAGTGTTAGTTGTGTTCAATACTTTGCGGTGTGAGGTTGTCTTGTTCTTTGGTCGCGATGGTGAAACAGAGATATGTGGTGAAGAAGAGGAAGAAGTTGTCAAGAAAGGGAGGCTTTAAAGCTATTCTTCATGCGGCACGTCTAGCTTCGCGCGGAGAAACAAATAGTGAGTTGGCTATTAAGAAAGCACTCCGAGCAGCACGATTGCATGCGAATCCCAAAAGTAAACTACGTTTTAGAAAACGTGCCCGAGTTATTCCTGTGCCGAAACGTGGTGGATTTTTACCTGCACTGTTTGCTGGACTAGCAGCCCTGGGTTCACTTCTTGGAGGAGCAAGTGCGGTAGCACGAACGGTGAAAGCTGTTGAGGAGGCGAAGCAACAGTTGAAGGAAAGTGAAAGGCATAATAAAACTATGGAGGCCATAGCACTGCGCGGTAAAGGTGTGAACATGAAGCTAGCACCCTACAAGAAAGGACTCGGCATTTACATGTCGCCAAAAAACGGTTAATCGATGCACTGCCACGACGAGCCATGACGCATGAGGAAGTTATAAGGTATGCAAAACAGCTAAAGATCTCCCACTTTCGAGGTGTGTTTATGCGCAACCAACTACCGTCTCGACCACGGAGCCATGAAAGTGCAGTTGTTAATTTGGATGACAGTCATGGACCGGGAACGCATTATGTGGCCTACATAAAGCATGGGCGAACCGTGTGGTACTTTGACAGTTTTGGAAACCTTCCTCCTCCGACAGAGCTTGTTCGCTATTATGGAAGCAGTGCAACAATACACTATAATGTGAAACGAGTGCAAAATTTTAACACGCAACAGTGCGGTCGTTTATGTTTGACTTTTTTATATAAGACCGAGCACGGCGGGTGACGTGGTCATTATGACAACAGAAAGTAGAACGTTTACAGTGCACGGACAAGGTGCGGAAGTAACTGTTGACTTTTATCCTCCTATTGAATTGGGACGACGACCCTACGTGCTGGGACTTGTTTCGTTTGAAGGCTATAATAGAATCTGCAACATAATTGAAGACGTCAATGATAAGTTCTACTACGATGACTATGTGTTAACTCTACCGTCTGGCAGCTACACCGTAGATGATATTCACGATCACATCTACACAACTCTCACCAAGGAATTTAGTCTAAAAGCATTTCTTGACGGGACACGCAAGTTTGAACTCATAGCCAACAACGTGACACATCGCTGCAGTATTCTTTCTTCTTTTAGGATTGATTTTAAATCTCAACCAGATTCGATTGGGCCATTGTTAGGCTATTCACCACAAGTGTTAGTACCGAACGTGATACACAAGTCTGACCAACCGGTGAAAATAATTGAAGATCATCACGTATCTGTCACGTGTAATATTATTACAGACGTCTACACCAATCAAGATCCCTCGCATTCGCTTTATGATTTTATTGTTACTTCACCTGGTGGTTACATCATCCGCGAAAACCCGTCGGTGGTGCTCTATCATCCTGTGAGTGTGACCAACATCAGGAATATTACCTTAAGACTGGTGAATAGAAACCAACGTCTCATTCGGTTAGACCCTCATACACCTGTGACCTACAAACTGTATCTGAAGCCAGCATGAAACAAGTGTATAAAGCGGCAACGCTGTCAAGAACAGGTGTTAGTTGTGCTCAACACGTGTACAGGTTAACACGTGTCAACAAGCAGATCCTACAACAACTTGGTTACACCTTACGTCATGAATTCGATTCTGGACGTGACAAACCCTGTCGAAGTACAGGAGGGTATTGTAAGAATTGAACACCATTCCTACCAACCGTATACTCAGGGACTAAATAATAATGATGAGATTCGCATTACTATTAACCAACAAGATATCTACACGCTTCCACATGAAAGTTACCTCCAGATTGAAGGGCAACTCACCAAATTGGATGGTACCATTCCAACAACGTCAAAGTTGGCCAACAATGCTTTGGCCTTTTTGTTTTCTGAGGTTCGCTACGTGATCAACGGTATTGAAGTGGATACTACTCGAAATGTTGGCATAACAAGTGTCATGAAACTTTATCCCTCGTATGGAAGCGAAGAGAGTAAAGCTTTTTGTATGGCTGGTTGGTGTCCCAACTCAACCAACGACTGGATGATTAACGATGATGGTACATTTACTGGACATTTACCTCTAAAATTAATACTAGGCTTTGCAGAGGATCATAAGCGCATTGTTGTGAACGCAAGACAGGATCTGATTCTTGTACGAGACAGGAGTGATTATAATGCGCTAAAGGGAGCTGATACAGCGCCAATAGATACAAAAATTCTACTGCAACGAATTCTATGGAAAGTACCGCACGTTACTCTATCCGATCAGAAAAAATTGAGTCTGCTCAAGATTGTGGAGAAGGATACAGCTTTACCCATTCAATTTAGAAGCTGGGAGCTGCATGAATACCCGGTATTACCACTCTCCGATACACATACTTGGTCTATAAAAACCTCACGGTATACAGAGCGTCCCCTCTATGTCCTGGTTGGATTTCAAACAGATCGCAAATATCAACAGAATAATGATGCATCAAAATTTGACCACATCCAATTACGAAATATACGACTCTTTTTGAACGGTGTTACCTTTCCCTATGAGGGAATGGATTTAAACTTTAACAAGAACAAATATGGTAAGCTTTATGACATGTTTGTAAACTTTCAGTCATCCTATTATCAGAAAGAGGCATGTCCGCTATTATCACCACAAGACTTCAAGTCCAAGGCGCCTCTGGTGGTGATGGACTGTTCGTATTTGGAGGAGTCGATGAAGGAAACAACTATTGATATCAGACTAGAATTTGAAACATCTACAGTTATTCCAGAAAAAACAACAGCCTATTGTCTTATTGTTCACGAGGCGCAAGTGTTTTATCAACCGCTGTCCAACATGGTGACCAGAGTATAAATAGCATGTCTTCCTCCATTGCCCTTCACAGTCATGGAAAGCTACGATGAAGTCACAACCCCCTCTGCGAGGCGGGTCTGCAAATGTGAAAGTGATTCACCAAGTTCAGATGAAGATTCAAGGTTTACCATTTATCGCGCCCTAGTGAGTGAAGCTATAACTGCCTATCACAAGAATCATACTGTGCTTAGAATGCCGCCGCATCTGGTTCACTATTTACCGGATGGATTCATGTCTACGTTTGGTATTCATGACAGGGGGTACAACAACAAGCCCATCACCAATCAAACAAATAATGTGGACGATGGTGTTGCCAAAGCTTCATCTTGTCATGTTGGAGAGCGGGTAGATTGCATGGACTGCAAATGCGATCGTTGCTCAACAAGTCGAGACGCTGATGCAGCATTTGAGATTTATCGCACCCTGGTGAGTTTAGCAATACGCGCCTACCATAAAGCGCAATTTCTTCGTGAAATGCCGCAGCATCTGATTGCCTATTTACCAGCTGGATTTCTGACCGCGTACGGTGCACACGACATTGATCTTAATTGGGATAAGCTACCATTACACCTCCGTATGTCGGCGGATGTTGCAGCCTGCCGTCCCTGTCGTAGACACTTTATGCATCGAGAAGATTCTCATTGTGATTGGGATGGTCCAAATCCTATGATAAAAAATTGTAAGCGATGTACTGATAACTTTATGAATAAAATTGTGTAATTGATTTTTGTGTGTATATTATTTTCTCGCTCCTATCCAATCAGTTAGTTGTTAAGAAGCAGCGGTAGTGGAAGGTGTGATATCCGTCGCCATGCCGAAAACATTGATTGTCGACGTGCAGGGTTTCAAGGTGAACGGAAACAAGTTTGTATTTAAAGAAGTTGGAATTATTGACTGCACAACCATGTGGGCACCAAGAGTAACCAGTTTTATCTTTGAACCACCGTTTCCATTGCATTTGCAGTCAGACGAGGACAGAAGACAAACAGAGTGGTTGCAACGCAATTTGGGACTAGTCTGGAAAGAAGGTGACATTCCTTACCATCATCTATCATTTGTTCTGAAAGCTCACTTGTTTGGCGCTGACCTTGTCTTTGTAAAGAGAAGCGAAAAAAAGGAATGGTTGCGTCAGTATGTTAATTCAACTTGTCAACTTGTTGACCTTCATGATCTGGGATGTCCTGCACTGTACAACCTGTCCGTGCCTGATGAACCTCTACAAAATAAAACACTTCAAAATGTTTGGAAGCTTTTTGATTGGCTAGCTCGCAAAGCATGTCAAAACTTGCATGTTGAGTGTAAAGCGCTGTAACGTCGGCTACAGTGTGAGACATACCAGCGATCAGTGCGGATGTGTAGAATTATGGCTGCAATTGAAGGTTTGGACGCCAACCCCACAGAGCGAGCTATTGTCAAGTTTTTCGCCTGCAAAAAGAAGCTAGACAGTTTCACAGACGAGGAATTGAACGCTTTGCCCAAGGCGTTCCTTTTTTATGTTGCTTCAAACGCGGTGAAAAATATTTGGCACAGTGTATCTAGTGAGTGGACCAGAGATCCTGGTCTGCGCGAACTACAACCATGCACTGACTTTAATCATCACCAGCAAGTGTCTATCACTAAAATGCCCTCCATTAAACAGTGTGGAACGTGTCAGCTCATCAAATTGTACCACGGGCATACAAATATACCGTCGTGTAAAGACTTTGCTTCGTCATTTCATGGGTGCAATGAAGAAGAGGAAGAAGAGACAGCACCGGCAGTATCGCCAGCACCAAAAAGTAAGACAACGCTTGAAAAAGATATGCCAGACCTTTGCTGGTCATGGTCTTGTTAACAAGGCCACTGATCTACTTCCCATTGAACTGCATATTTCTGGCTATCAATTTTGTGGACCTGGAACTAAACTAAGCCAACGTCTAGCACAAGGGAATTCTGGAATCAACATATTGGATGCAGCGTGTAGAGATCATGACATTGCTTACAACAACAAGAATATAGAAGTACGTCGAGTTGCAGACCGCATTCTTCTAAGAAGGGCCATGCAGCGTGTGATGTCATCTACTGCTTCTATTGGTGAGACGATTGCAGCCTTGATTGTAGCAGGAGCGATGAAGTCAAAGCTAATGATTGGTGGTGGATTAGTGAGGAAAAGGACAAAGTAATAAACATGAATCAAATATTGTTAAGTATTTATTTGAGAGTCAGTCCACCAGTTCATAGTATACACAAAATATGGTTTAGTTTTCTTCTTGTAAAAATATACAATTTTAATAAAAAGAATTGAAAATGAAAGTGTGTTCTTTTTTACTAGGTGTGGAAATGTCCAAAAGGCAAGCTATTTACACCATCCCACAGACGTTTATCGTCATATGTTGTCAGCGATGTTTTATTTTGATTTGCTGTAAAAATATTATGGTTCTTTGAAAGAATGCGTGTTTGCTGGTATAAGCGAGAGGTGTTTGCGTAGAGTACACAACGATATTCCTCAACATTGAGGAATTGTGTGACGCTACGAAGAACACCCTTCGCTTTGCATTGACCTTTATTCTTTTGTGTTGAAAATGCGTACATTTTCGGCGCCAAAGCCACAAATTCTGTCATAACATCACCGGCGCACTCATCCTTAAATAGACCTATTTTTTTTATTCATGGGAATTATGCCAAACATATTGTTAACCTCATAGTTTGAGGTATCAAAGTAATTTGGATGTTCTCTCATCACTGAGTAAACATCTATCTTATTGGTTTGATAAATAAGACTGTCTGTATCCATATACAGTAATTTTACATCTCCAAACTTTTGTTTGGCAAACTCATAATGAAATTGATACATTACAAATTTTGAAAAGTCAAGTATTACCATTCCCAAGTAAATTGGTTTGTTATACATGATTTCTGTCTTTGACAATTCAATGGTTACTAAATCAGTTTCAATAACTCGTACAGAATGGAAATTAGGCATAGCTATATATTTTCGTGCGCCATATCGACCGTCCCAGTGGTTTACCAAATGAATAGTTCTATGCTTTCGAAAATTTTCCATTGATTTACCGTAGCACGCATTGTTCATTAATTTATAAAAATTTGATTCAAATGTGGTCTTGGCGTGTTGCCGATGATGAGTATTCAATTGCATGTACGGTTGTAACCATGGTTTTTGGTCAAAGCAAATAATGCGGTGAATGGATTGCAGTTTCAAACCATGTTTCAAACATTGCATTAAATTTTCAATGTGTATGACGTACCGATTTTTTGAATTTAACGTTGCCAGCAACTTTTTATTGTTGGAACGTGAACTGGGAGGTTGTAATTTTTCAACACAAAATGGTAGATCAGAATGATCATTGTGTATCTCACAGGGATATAATAAGTCGACCTCTAGAACGTAGCCACGCGTGTCATTGCTCAACACATCTTTTAAATTAAAATTTGAAACTTCATCTGAAGTCAGCCATCGAAAATTTTGATATGGAAGAGGTTTTTCCATAGCATATCCGTATAAATTGTTACAATCTAGGTAGGTGAGGTATGTTGTAGGTTGGTTTGGTTTGTATGTATCCATATATGGATTATTTGCTTTGGCGTGCTTTTGCACAAGCGAAACAAGACCACCACGTATTCCGCGTTCAAAAAAGAGTAACATGTCGATGTCTGTTAATAGTTCCAGTTCTATGTCAGTCACCTTCAACATACAGTCCCAACTATATCCGGCAAGGGTGTAGTAATGGGCTGGATCTAGATTGTAGATTTCAAGACACAGTTTGCGAAAGTGTTCAAACACGTCTGTCAAAAGTAGTGTATCAATTTTGAGGTATAAATCAGCATACTCGCCCAAAGTTGATATCTTGAACACGTTCCATACTTTTTGAGCGTGTAAATAGTCTTCTTCAGAAATATGACTTTTTGTTAAGTCATTGTAAAATTTGTCCTTTGAAGGGAGTGCAGTTTCCTGTAAACATGCCCAATTGTTTACATAATTATAGGGAAACACCCCTTTTCGAATGCATAATTCAAATTGTTTGGCATCAGTTAAGTGTTGACGTACAAAATGCAAATTGTTTGGGTGAAGCCCTTGAACAAGCGCATCCAATGATGATGCGAGGAATCTATACGAATCTAAAAATCGTATACTGATTCCATTTCGCCATTTCGAAAACGAAATAAAATTTTCATGATTTTGTGGAATTAAATTAAACTTTTGGTTTTCAAGGTTAGCAAATTCCTTAATAATTAAATGGCTGTCATACCGAGACATGTTGTGTAAGAAACAAGAAATATAGCGTGCTCTTTTATACGCCAAATTACATACACTTTGAGCCGCTCCTCTAAATTTTCCAGTGTACCGATTATGGTCTCTCACTGGCTTGTCACAAGGTGCTATTGGTTTTTGACAAATGTGACAAGTGGTTGCTGTTGCAAAAACCACCTCGTCTGCGTCCGACATTTGAAGCGGAATTGGATTTTGCAGGATATTGTACACCCGATCTGCCAAGGCGTCCATTTCATTTAAAAACCAAGCAGCAGCATCTGCATCGCGATAAGATTTGAAGTATGAAAGTGAAGGGTCGTATGAACAAATCACGTTTAGGGCACAACTGAATGGCACATGTTGCTGTACTTGTTCAGTGTACGGACGTGTCGGATCTGGTTTACATGTGTCAATGGGTGTGGTTAAACATTCAAAATCTGCATATACTGTAAATGGAAGTGGTTCTTGACGAGACACATTTTGAAATTTCATACTGGCTTTATCCTTTTATGGAAATGTAATTTTTACCGCTGGTTGTGTGATGCAATCAATAGTATGTGCTGCCAACTTTTGATTGCTAGTAAAATATTGCAAACAGCGATCACATATATATACCCTATTTTTTTTGTAACTTGTGAACGAACTAGTCTAGAAAGATCTTTGATATAACAATAATGGTTGCACAATTCCCCTTCAATGTACAGTAAATTAAAATGCTTTTCTTTTTTTCCCTTTGTCACATACAATGGACCAATAACTTTGTCCCCTTCAACTCCGTATACATTAATGGAGTAAAGCGGATTTTTAGATTCAAAACGAGAAATGGCGTTGAGGTCCATTGGGAATTCTATGTCTGCTAAATTTAGACTGATCATTAATTCCATAAATTTCTGGTGATATTTTCCCATTCTGTGAACATTTTCAGTTGCAGGACTTAACCCAGCTGCCAAGGACCAAACAAAGCAAAAAACGTCATTATTATCCACATTGATGACTGCGTGATGTTTATCCAACTCTTTAGGTAAATTAACATGAGCTGAACCACTGTTCATGGGATCAAAGGTGCATACATTAATTTTAAAATGGTTGATAGCTTCCAGCGATTTGCCACTTTCCAATTCTTGAAACTCGGCAAAGCGCGTCATGAGCTTATCGACAATGTTTTTACTATACCAACTGTGTATATTATCAGTGCGGTACAATTCACACATTTTCGTATGTAAATAAATCGGTTTTGTTATTTCAACACCTTGTTTTAAAATAACAAAATCACATAATAACTCAGCGTTAATCTTTAACGCTACATGTTCTCTTAAACAGTCTTGCATTTTATTTTGAAAAATGTTGTAGCTAGCGTTTAAAAATTCATTTGGGTCTAAAAATTTAGCATCATTATTAATTTTAAAGCTACATAACTTATTATAAAAGCAACTATCCACGTCCTGCCAACTAAGTTTTGGTGCTGACATCATGACACTTACAGTAATTACATTTACTACAAAAACAGCAAATCACTGAACAGTTTGCAGAGAATGAAAACAAACAAAGTTTATTGTCTCTGCAAATTCTGTTTTAACATTAACAAATTTTAAATTTTATTTGATTCTTCAATAAATTCTACCAAACATCTTTTATTTTCCAGTCCCAAATATTTTAGGTAGATGGTTCCTTTGTTGAGGTCATTTACAGCTTCGTCGTTGAGTTCCATGAACCTCGCAGGTAAGAAGACAGCGAAATATTCTAGTTCACAAACTATTCTTCCCCCATATTTCGTTTTCACCCTGCGAACAGCTGTCACCAAATAGGGTTCGTTAACTGGCAGGTCCTGTAAACGTTTAGTCTCCAGGCCGGTTGCTCTGCCAATGGAATTTGCAATTGTTATTGCAGGCATTTTGGTTCTGAAAGTTAATTATAAAGTGTTTAGGTAAACTATTAAAAAGGTTCAGGTACCCTCCACCTTTATTTATTAGCACATTAACTCAAACTTACAAACGATCCTGAGCAAGATGGACAAAATAATGGAGGAAGAATTTAATATGAGAATAAATACAAATAAAACAAAAATATTGGTCTGCAGTAGAAATGACGAAAACCAGACATCAATAGAGTTAAGAAATGAAAAGATACAAGAAGTGAATGAGTTTAATTATCTGGGAAGTAAAATAACGAATGATGGAAGAAGCAGCAGAGAGATATTAAGTAGGATTGCCCAAGCCAAGAACGCTTTCTATAAAAAGAAGAACCTATTTTCTGCAAGGAACATCAGTCTTGATGTGAGGAAACTAATGTTGAAAACCTAAAACCTATGTATGGAGCGTCGCGCTATATGGCAGCGAATCTTGGACAATAGGAGAGAGAGGAAAAGACTACTGGCATTTGAAACCTGGTGCTATAGAAGGATTATGAAAATCAGTTGGGTTGTGGCTCATACTGTGAACTGAAGAGGAAGACTGAGAGACGGGAAGAATGGCGAGCTGCTGCCAACCAGCCTCACGGCTGTTAACCACAGAGAGAGAACTCAAACACTGATCTATAGACTAATGTGTATACAAAACTTATTTGCTAAGACGAACAGTCTCTCCTAAAAGCGCTTAGTCCAGTAATCAGTTGGATAGAGCGAAATAAGGTAATATCTCTTTTAACTGACGTCAAACCTGGTAATGACTGTTAGTTGCAATAATAGTTTTATATACCCATTTGATATTATTATTATCCACTTGATAAATTATTAAGGTCAACTGTGTAACCATCGACAGTTAGAGATACTAAAAGTACTGTGTTCAATATTACCTGATAGAAGATCTTTGCAGCAAAGCGATGTGTTTACTACAAACTCGTGGACTTCTCTGGCTAGCAACAATAATGTCACGGCTTATATACCCTTACAATCATAGGCAACGCCCCGGTTTGTCCGCTTTCTCAGTAACTGGATGACCTTTATATTTAGTATAAATGAACCTGCTATTTTACAAAGAATTATCATTCACTGCTATGTCTGATCAGGAGAACACCCATGGTGATGAAGAAGAATCCAACAATTGGGATTCGTCTTTGGACATTTTCATGTAAGTAATATTCATTTTTTTAAAATTGATACCAGGCTAAAAAAATTAAATCAAAGCCTAGAACGCTAACCAATTAACCATGGGACCGGAATATATTTTTAATTAAGACAACACAAACACCCAGTCCCCAAGCCAGGGGAATTAATCACCAGAAAAAACAATCCCCACAACCCTCCCAAAAATCTAACCCAGGACCCTCCAGTTCAGAGCCTAACATCAGCCAAGAACAGTATAGTTGAGCCACACAGCTATACACATAGTTGTATCTTGTCTCGCAATAAGCAGTCAAGTTAATTATTACACTATTGTTTAAATGCAATGTCAAGCTTGGCTAGTACTATTGCTGTTAATGTTAATAGCGTTTGTCAAATTGTGGTCAAGTAGCTTTGAACACTTAGATAGGTGTTAAGGTTTTATAAACTTAGCCGGGTGTAGCCTTTGTGTAATAACTTGTACTAGTCGAGAATGCAAATTGTATGCAAGTAGTACTTTCTTCAACACTTGTTCATATATATTAATTAACTATAATAACAGCAGCTCCACTCGCTAAAGCGCAACGTTAGGTCATGGGGACTATGCTCTCTGCCGACTTGGAAAACGTGTGGGTTTGAGTATCCACCGTCAACTGTCCTTGAAATGGCTTTCTGCGGTTCCCCATTTTCAACTCCAGGCAAATGCTGGGATAATAACTTCTAACAAACCGCGGTTGCATTCTTACCCAGTTCCATTCAGCATTAGTTTTATCTCTTATGAGGTTGATTACCCATCATGCCAAGCTCTGTAGCTAAATGGTTAGCGTGCTAGACATTGACCCAAAATGTCCCCGGGTTCGATTCTCAACCAAGCCATCAGGGATTTTAATCTCCTGAGGTTAATTCCTGGGGCTCCGAGGTTGGGTGTATGTGTTGTCTTCATCATCACTTCATCTTCATAATAACGCGCAGGTCACCCGCAGACATCAACTAGAACGACCTGCACTCAACCTCTCCAGAGACCACACAATCATTATTCAGGGATTGTAATCACCTAGAGTTAATTCCTGCGGTCCGGGATTGGGTGTATGTACCGTCTTCATCATCACTTCATCCTCATAATAACGCTCAAGTCGCCCACGGGTGTTAACTAGAAAGACATGCACTTGGCCTCTCCAGAGGTCACACAATCATTATTCATTACCTACCATTAGTTTCATCACTCATTAACTCGTCCTGCCAAACTTTAAATTTAATTTCATATGTAGTTTTTTTTTGTCGTGTGGCCTCCTCAGAGGCCGAGTGCAGGTCTTTCTATTCGACGCCCGTGGGCGACCTGCGCGTCGGGATGGAATGGATGAAGATGAATGAAACTGGGCAACGATGTGGAAGGAATCGGTCGTGGCCTATCAGAAGGTACCGTCCCAGCATTTGCCTGGTGTTGAAAATGGGAAACCACGAAAAACCATTTCAAGGACGGCCGACGGTGGGGCTCGAACCCACGCGTCTACCGAGTCAGCAGAGAGCTTGGTTCCCATGACCTAATGCTGCGCTTCAGCCTTGTAATACTATCATATATACCTACATTTTATGTTACATAAGCATACATGTTGACGATTTTAAAATACAGTGTATTGCATCCTACTTGGTATTCAGACATTGTTTGGAATAAACAACTTTCTTTTTCTCTCTGTTCGACTTAAGAAACATGACTAATTTATTGTAATTTAATGCAAATTGTATTACCGGTTGGAGAGCTGTTAAATTAATTGCCGGTGTCAAATATAATGGCTTTCATTATATTGCCAAGACATACTGCTTTAACAAAAATAAAAGTTAATAGCCTACATCATCAATCTTGATACCAGTCTAATGTCAAAAGGGCTTTCAATATCTTAGAGTTGTAACAGTATAATTACTCATACATTACAATTGTGTTGCGCTGTTATGTAAATCAGCAGTAGTATGCCAGCTTTTCACCGCTGATCTGCGGTTTAAATCTCACTCACTTCATGAGAGATCTGTGTAGGGCATCCGCAAAGGTTGAATTGTTGTTGTTTGAGTCTTCAGTCTTTTGACTGGTTTGATGCAGCTCTCCATGTCTCCCTGTCCTGAGCTAATCGTTTCATCTCTACATAGCTCCAACACCCTACATCGGAGGCAATCTGTTTAACATATTCTAACCTTGGTCTACCCCTACAGTTTTTGTCCTCGACCCTTCCTTCCATAACTAAGCTTGCTATTCCTGGGTGTCTTAGTATGTGTCCTACCAACCTATCTCTTCTCTTCATTAGCAGTCACCAGAAACATCTCTCCTCTCCCACTCGTTTTTATACCTCTTTGTTTGTAACCCTATCTACCCATCTGATCTTCATCATTCTCCTGTAACACCACATTTCAAATGCTTCTATTCTCCTCTTTTCTGCTGCACCAATAGTCCGAGTTTCACTTCCATAGAGCGCCACGCTCCAGACAAAGGCTTTCAAAAATGACTTCCTAATACCTAAATCTATATTCGATGTCAGCAGATTCCTTTTTTGTAGAAATGCTTTCTTTGCCTGAGCCAACCTACTTTTAATATCCTCTTTGCTTCGTCCATCACTGGTTATTCTGCTTCCTAAGTAACAGAAGTCTCCTACTTCCTTCAGCTTTTCACCTGTCAATTTGATCTCCATAGAGGTTTCAGATTTATTTCGGTTGCATTCCAGTATTTATGTTTTACATTTATTTATTTTCATCATGAATTCTTTCCGTAAGACGGAGTCCATACCATTCAAAAACTCATTCAAATCCTCAGGCTTGTCGGCCAAGATGACAATGTCATCAGCAAATCTCAGAGTTGAAATTATTTCTCCTTGAACCTTCACTCCCACTTTAAATTTTTCTCTAATTTCCTTCATTGCTTGTTCAATGTAAAGATTGAAAAGTATGGGTGATAAGTTGCAGCCTTGCCTTACACCTTTCTGAATACCAGCTTCTCTCTCATGTCCTTCAACTCGAATGACTGCTGTCTGGTTTCTGTACAGATTGTATATCACCCTCCTATCCCTGTACTTTATTCCAATTGATTTCAAAATGTCAAACAATTTAGTCCAATCAACTTTATCAAAAGCATTTTCTAAATCTACAAAAGCCATGAACGTTCTCTTATCTTTCCTTATTCTACCTTCTAAAATCAGCCTAAGACTTAGTACAGCTTCCCTTCTTCCTACATTTCTCCTGAAACCAAACTGATCTTCACCCAACTCCGTTTCTATCTGGCTTTCAATCCTCTTGTAAATCATTCTGGACAGGATCTTTGAAGCATGAGTAATCAAGAAGGTTGAATTAAGGATAACAAAATTAACAGTATTATTCTCTTCTTGCAAAACATTTTTTAAACTCAGCTTCCAAAAGCTTACATATAGCAGAACGCGGGTTTTACAACTACAGAGGTGACAGCCGAGTTCAGCATTGCTTCCACTTACTTGTGTCAAGCTCCTCTCTGTCTTCTTTCCTGTCAACCTCACTTGGCCAATTCTTGTTCTCTTCCAACTCCAACAGTATTAGAGTATCCAAGGCCCTTGCCACATCTTTTCTGATTCCCTCCTTCTGCAAGAGGCCAGTCTTCTTTTCCCATTATTTCCTACATTCTGCCTGTCATTTAATCATTGATGCAGAGAAGTGCAAGGAGTACGCCTCCATAACTTAGGAGGTTTTCTTCTGTGTACTTTGGTTCACCCTGACACAAACATCAAGACAGTTTATATCCTCGCCGCTAGATTGGGTATTCTAATGACATTGATAGACATGTTTTCTATTTTATAGTTTTTCAAATGACCGCGTCATGGCGGAATTTTTCGTGCAAATGATGATGATGATGGAGGAGGAAAATGAAGGTGGCAGCGACACCGAAGAGGAAGCGGAAGAAGAAGCTGTCAAAAAAATAATTAAAACAAGTAAATGTAACAAAAAAGAAAACAATATTAATAAAAAATATTCTTGTTTTGATTGATTTATTTGTCTATCATTCCCACTTTTATTTTTTTATATGAAGCTGAGCGAGCCAACATGTCAGGTGTCAATCTCAGAAATTCACTCCTGTGACATCACACATCGGTTGACCGTTCAAATCAGATTATTCATTCTAACACCCATCCATGTCCATTAACCATCTAGCACGCATTCCATATCCTCAGCTCCATAACACATAAATTCAAATCTCCCAAGTCAGCATAAATGAACATCCTTCGGCTGCACTAGGTCTCTGTGATTATGCCTCCATGGCTTAGGGAGAAGCATGCCAACCTCTCACCGCTGGGTCTGTGGTTCAAATCCCAGTTACTCCATGTAAAATCTGTGCTGGACAAAACAGAAGCAGACTGGTTTTTCTCCGGGTACTCTAGTTTTCCTGACTAACTTTCATTCCACCAACACTCTCCACCATCATTTAATTTTATCAGTCATTTATTCAATCGCTGACTCAGAGGAGTGCGATAGGCTTCGACAGTCGGCACAGTTCATATCTTCACAACAAGATGGAATATTCCAATGTCATCAATAGACATTACACCATCTTGTTTTTATTTCATGTCGAGCTGGCTGAACCGACATGCCATGCGTTTTGTATCCCCCACCCATTAACAATTTGTTTACCGTTAAGTATTAGAAAAAAACAATCCCATCCATGACCTACACTACATTCTGCCTGTGACGTCCCAACCTCCATTCACAGTTCCATCTTCATTCACGTTTGTTTACCCGCCAACCTAGCACGTCAGGGTTCAACAACCACCATCCATCTCCATTCATGTTTCCCATTAAAACACTCTCATCCATGACCTGTGCTACATTCCGTAATCTGCTGTGACGTCGCAACCTCCATTCACGGTGCCATCTTCATTCACGTTTATTTACCCGCAAACCTAGCACGCCAGGGTTCAACAACCACCACCCACCACCATTCATGTTTTCCATTCAAAACACTCCCGTCCATGACCTACCCCACATCCCGTAATATACTATGACGTCACACACACGCCAGTTGACCGTTCAAATCTGACGATTCATTCACCGACAAAGATTCGGAAACCTTCGGCAACACTCGGATCTCATCAAGTACAAAGCAAAGCTATATAGCACGAGACCATAACAGAGAAGGCGCTCAGTCCAACAGAGAGGCTGGGTCGAGGAGGGTCTCGTGCAGATCCTCTTCCATCCTTCCCCCCTCGTGCCCCCCCACCCTTCCCTCCCCCTCCCCCCCCTCCCCCTCCCCTCCCCTCCACCCACACCCCCTCAAACCGGTTCCTGGACCCTCCAAGGTTTGTTTACCTTCCGGGGTCCAGGCGACCTTGGGGGTCAATGACCTACCTCAAGGTCATTGATCATGACCTACCTCAAGGTCATTGACCTTGCCACGCCCCCCTCATTTGCATAAATAACGGTATTTGAAGCAGAACCCTCCCTGCTCACCTACTGACGTCCAAAGAACTTTGATCGCTGCTGACATTTATAATATGGAGCAATTTGACGAGGTATTGCAGAAACTTGATCACACGAACGCTCAATTCTTCCATCAGAAGGGAGGAAAGAATAACAACGCTGTGTACGCTGTTATGGCCGACAGTTATTCCCAAACACCTCGAGAGATTCGAGAGGGGCGAGAAGAGAAAACGCCGAGGGAAGAGCCCGATAAAAGAGGATGGAATCAGTACAATACCGATACAGTTACAAGCCTTATGCGAGACCGGATGGTGGATATCGATATAATACTCGATGGAAAAGGCCAAGGGATAATCAAGGAAGGTACCAGGAAAGAAGGTACTATGGTAGAAACAATAACTACAATAACAGAGGGAACGTGAATACTCGTCAGTCCAATGAAGAGTTCAATAAGGAGACGAGGAAGAACTTGGAAGAAAGACACCAAGAAAACTTGCAGTTCTTGGAACAGAAGCTCAATGAACCTGGTCCATCGTGAACACAACAATCCCGGGGGAATGGAAAAGAAAAAAAACTTCGAATTCACAGTAGAAGATAGAATTTTAAACACTTTCACTTCCAGGATTATTAAATGGCAAGCAGAGGATGATGACTTAATTCAACATAATGACGAACGGAAAGAAATGGGTACAAGAATTAAAATGCCAATCATATCATGCGAAGTATTCGGTATGCCTGTCGATACTTTAATTGATACTGGGGCTATGCTTTGTCTTGTGAGCGAGAAGCTTTATATTCTGTGGAAACTCAAAGAGAATTTAAGGAGATTCCAGTATCAGGAATTAAAATCCAAGGAATAATACCCAACAAAATATCTCTGTGTAAAACACAATTATACTTATGTGTTACTATTGGAGGACATGATTTCCGACATGTGTTTGTAGTAATGAAGGACATGGCTTTTGACATGATATTGGGAGCGGATTTCATTCAGAAATATCAAGCAGTGATAGACATGAAGACAGAGACGATCATATTCAAGAATACCGAAGAGATTAACTTCGAGGGAAAAGAAGAGGAAGACATCGAGGGAGATGCTCAATGGTCTCTGATTTTTCATGAAGCTGAAGGAAGAGAAGTCTACACTGAGAAGGAGTCCCCAGAACTAGGAAAAATTTTGGAAGAGTATCACGATATTTTTGATATTAAACCTGGTGAAATTAAAGATTTTGAATATTGTATTCGTGTAAATGATGATGCACCTTTCCATGCTAAATTGTATCCGGTAGCGGAAAAGCATCGAGAAAGAGTAAAAGTGCTTATCAAAGAGATGGAAAGCAACAATGTGATTGAAAAGTACACTACCTCTTATGCCAATCCATTAGCAGTAGTGTCTAAGCAAGATGGAAGTCTGAGATTATGTTTAGACGCGCGAAATTTGAATTCAAGATTGCTGCCAGAGTATGACAGACCACCAATCATTAGGGAACTGTTAAGGAAATTCCAAGGCAAGGTCTGGTTCTCTAACATTGATCTCACTTCGTCCTACCTCCACATTAGGCTTAGTGAAGATTCCAAAAAGTTTACAGGATTTATGTTTAACCAGCAGATATATGTATTCCGCCGTCTACCAATTGGAGTCAAAACATCTGGATCTGTTTTGATCAGAGCACTGGAACAAAACTTGAGTCCTGAAGTAAAAGAGATAGCAATTCGTTACATAGATGATATCCTAATTGCATCTAAGACTAAGGAGGAACATTTATTACATCTTTAGAATTTAGAACCGTCATGAATGATCTTGGGATTAGACAATTGTTTTGTTCTATCAGACATCCTGAAAGCAATCAAGCAGAACGCGTGACGGCTGAAATAGCAAAATTTTGCCGCCTCTATTGTCCAAATGAGCATTGGAAATGGATGGATGTTCTCTCATTAGCATCCGAATCCATCAACTCTACAATTCATGAGAGTACTGGACAGATTCCCATGTTGCTTCATCATGGAATTAAACCAACAAGATTATGGGATCGAATCATCTCTATTCCACCTGAGATTGAACCAAGTCGTCAGATGAGGGAAACTCTAGCTTTGGACAAGTTGAGGAGCCAAGTTGAGAAAAGAGAGCGCAGAGTGAGAGGAAAGCGTTTTCGCAGACCTTTGCGCGTAGGAACTCTTGTTTTAGTGAAAAGACCTACACCCTCTGACGTGCAAAATCGAGTGTACTCGAAGTTTGCAAGCCTCTACGCTGGACCATATCGTATTGTGGAAGTAAACAACAATGGAAGCTATGAAATCGCCAATACACGAACTGGTAACATCGTGGGAACTTATAATGCAGCGAATTTGAAGATTTACTATTCAAGAACCAGATGATTTAATGTGTAGATAGGAAAAATAAAATTTTTTCAATTTTTATTTTTTGCTATGTGTGGGGTGGATGTGCCCAACTCTAGGAATGGGTATTCCAAGATTCAGACACCTAGATATCAAGGGAAAGGCTACAGCCGCTTTTGAAAGTTGAGATATTTGAATATCGCGCTCCATTCTTCCAGAAGGAAATGGAAACTTTATGCAGCCAAGAGCATGTCAAGTGACGTAGCGAGTAGTAGCAGAGGTCGAGACTATTTATTGATTAAATAGTTAGCCATGGAGTAGAGACTTGAGACTTGGATCAGATTACTGGCACGGCCAAATGAAAGAGAATGCACTTAGTATCAAGTAAATCGGACCAGGGATACCAGAGATATGAGGATTTCCAGATTTCAGCGTGATGCAGCGTGGACCTGACCGTTTTGAATAAAAGCCGGCCGGCCCAAGCAACATCAGCTCACTTCGAACCAAGCTCTTGCATGACAAGGTGCTGCCACGTTGAGCCAAGGCACATGGTTGCCGGATCTACGCAGAAGATATCTTTAAATTGTGATAGTCACAAAAGTGCTGCGATACATGTGAAACTTTGTAAGTTTCCGGCAGAGAGAATCACTAAGGTGATTATTATTTTTCTATGGACACTGGTGAAATATTTTATTTCTACATGGACATATGCTAGACTTTGTCTAGAAAGTACTTTGTCACAGTCCAGTAATAATCATTCAATACTTGGATATTTTAGTCCAATTTAGTCAGTTTCATAAATTGTAACTTGATAACCACTCCGATCTTTCAGTATATTGAAGGCCAGTCTATCACGGTGTTGTTCATTAGCCGACAAAGGGAAACTATATGTTGCTTCGCGCATGATAGATGGTGATAAGCCATGCCCAGGGAACGATCTTCAGAACAGCCGTTGATTGGTTTAGACTGTCAGTGTTTTCTTGTACTGAAAAGATTACCGTGAGTTATGTTACAACTGACATATTTGAGAATAGATCACTTAGATCTGACCCCATTTAAGCGAAATGCTATGGCTTTAACAGAAGTCAATATTAAAATGGATCAGCAGTTACTTCAAACTTCAAGAAATATTTCCACTATGTCGTGTTAGACACATTGTGGGTATATAATGGCGGCCGATACAAGGATTAGACGTGCGTGTCCGATAGGGCATGTATCTGGATAAATCTGGTACAGACCAGGTTCACTACGCTTCAAGACCAACGAGAAATGTAAGCCACATTTTGACTTTATACTATGCCTAGCTAATTGGAACAAACTCTTTTTCTGCAGATGACCAACACATTTGTTTTTCTTCGTATTTAAATCTTGCAATGATTTACGCAAGACATATTAGAGTTATTCCGAGTATTTTCAGCACTCAGAACAGTTTAGGATCGATGACCGAGCAGAACGAGCATTTATTTGAATGTTTCATATTTTTCGATAATCACGGTAATCAACCGATGTAACTGTAAAAGTTAATAATTATTTTTGTTGAGAAATGGATGTTTTATCCATATTCGAAGAATCGAACATGTGGATTCTCACTTAATGAAATAATAATTAAACACATTTAAAATAATATAACTAATAATAATAATAATCCACTAATAATAATAATAATGATTTTCATAACTTTTCTAAATAATTCTTGGATCTTATATTTTCTAATAATCACATTTATTGAGAGCTTATGAAGTAGTTTAATCATTTCTAGTTTGGAACAGGTGATTTTCCGAAGGAGAGTGGTTAGCGCAAGCCCGCATTCAACCAACATTATAGTTCTGGTTGAACAGTTAATATTTGCAATGAGTAAAGTATATTTTTCAGATAAAACGGAGAGGTATGAAACGGGAAGCAAATGATATTTGTATCAATTAGGATATTTTTGTATTTATGTAAAATCATGACGTAAATACATATTCGAAAGTGAAATAAAGATTATCATAAGTGTGGTAACTTCACGGGTTGAACTGAATGGTAAAATAAAATAAACTTGTAAGTTTATTAATCTTCCAGTGTTGATAACAAGCAGAAGCTTGATTTATTGTATAAATTTTGGGAAGAAAATTTATGTGTGTGGAGTAGTTGAAATGCCATTCCCAGGTGCGCATGTTTAAGTCGCAGGTATGAGGAGGTTTTTATTTGAGCATCAATCAAATAGCAGGTTCGATGACTCAGTGTTAAAGAAGGAGTATTGGAACTACACATTGCGTCGTATGAATGACCCAAAGGTTATTTCTTAAAAACCATCAGTTCTTATTTCAACCTTGTTTACGGATTCCATTAAAACTTTGATTTTGCTAGAACCCGGATTTGTCATGATAGTATTTTATTCTTCTTCAGAGGAAGACCTTTGCCGTTGTTGTTGGAATGTTGTGTTCTTACACAAATAATAGAATGGGCCACTGCCAATTAAAAATAATTCTATAACCACGAATAATTTGAAGGATGTTTTCAATCCTAGTGCCATGAACTAAATGAATTTATTATGAAGCTACAATTCTTATTTCCGCATTCTGTCGAAGAATTGCAAGTTGTGAAAGTTACTAAAATGGCCACAAATATAAATATTTTTCTTAATAATGATTCCAAGTGGAGAATCGAATAATTGAATGGTCCAACAATTTATTGATCAAGTTGATGATTCAGAAATCATATATTTTGTTAGGAACTTGAAGTTTATAATCGAGTCACTTCTCGAAACGTTTAATGTCAGAAGAACAATTAATTTGGTTGTGCTTCGCACAGTTCTTCGATGCTATGCTCAATGGTCAAATACTTTTCAGATGTTATTAATATGTGTACATAAATTGTGTTGATTCAGAGATAACAATAGTAGGATATAAAGGGCGGTTCTGGCGCAGGGGCTAATGGGCAAGATGGCCGCCGCGCGCAACCAGCCTTATGTTATTCTTATGGAGGGGTCATTCAGAGCTGGCGCAGTGGCTAATGGGCAATATGGCCACTACGCCCCGAGACCGTGAATGACTTCACAGGGAGAGGTTGGCCGTGTAGTTGCTAAATGGAATATTTATTATTATTATTATTATTATTATTAGGTAATTATTAATTGATCATGTGCAATCCAGACCAGCTTTATATTGTCAGCCACTTAGTGTAGTGGCTAGCATTCTTGGCTGTTACTGCTAAGGCCCGGGTTCGATTCCTGGCTCTGACAAGAAATTTAATTTCTGGTCTCACGAGTGGAACGGAGTACACTCAGTCTTGTGAGGCAAAAGTGAGAAAAGGCGGGTTTTAATTCATACCTCTGCCATTCAGCCTAACCCAACTTCATTTAACCTCACCTAACCTAACCTAGCCTAACCTTACCTAACCTAACTTCAAAGTAATAGCAAATATGAGAGCAAATGTGAGAGCACACATAATAAACTAAGTTATAACCTAACCTAACCTAACCTTACATAACCTAACCTAACCTAACTTCAAAGTCAGAGCAAATATGAGAGCAAATGTAAGAGCACACATAATAAACTAAGTTATAACCTAACCTAACCTAACTTAACCTAACTTAACCTAACCTAACCTAAAAGTGCGAGAAAAAAATGTGAGCAAAAAGTGTGAGCAAAAAAGAAAGAGCAAATGTGAGAGCAAAAATAATAAACTTAGTTATAACCTAACCTAACCTAACCTAACCTAACCCACAGAAACCTCATTTAAAGATTTTAGATTTTGCATTTTAACATTTTACATTTTAACATTTTAGATTTTAGATTTTTTCATTTTATATTTTTTAGGTTTTACATTTTACATTTTTGATTTTTTGTATTTTAGTTTTTAGTTTTTTTAGATTTTACATTTTAAATTTAAGATTTTTTGATTTTAGATTTTACATTTTACATTTTCCGAAAAGAGTAAACTACAAGGTCACATACCTAACCTCACTAAACCTAACTATACCAAACCTAACTTAAGCTAATCCAAAGGCTAATGCACATACACAAAGTATATAAGTGCTCATGCAACTATCCTTATGCTAGTCTTATAGGCTACTGTACAACAAGATCACTACCCCAACCGAGTATTTTTTTCTTTCATTTTGTTGTTTACGCATTTGTCAATTTTCTAATTTCCCATTTTCAGTTTTTTTAATGTTAATTTTAAGTTTTACAATTTCATAATATGGAAACATGGAATTTGCATTTTGTTGTTTACACATTAGTCAATTTTCCAATTTTCCATTTTCAGTTTTTTTTATGACAGTTTTGGGTTTTTCAATTTCATAATATGGAAACATGGATTTTGCATTTTGTTGTTTACACATTTATTAATTTCACAATTTCCCATTTACAGTTTTTAAAATGTCAGTTTAAAGTTTTTCAATATCATGATATAGAAACATGGATTTTCCAATTTGTTGTTGTACATTTGTCAATTTACGAAATTCCCATTTACAGTTTTTAAAATTTCAGTTTAACGCTTTTTCTATTTTGTCAATATGGAAACATGGATTTTCCAATTTGTGTTTTACATGTTCATTTTGCATTAGGAGTGGAGAGAGGTGGGTAGTAATTAAAAATGTACAAGCAGTGTCCATACAATATTTTTTATTTTAAATACATGTACACTATTTACACATAATACATTTATATATATATATATATTCTTTTTTGTTATAAATTGTACAGTTGTTTTTATTTTGTTTTCTATTTATATTTATTTTTTGATTATGATTACTATTTTATTTTATTTTTGTAGTGTTATTGTTTTATTTCCTAAATTGTTTTATGTATTTGCTAGTTGCAGGCAGAAGATTTTGATATTCATAACTTAACTCTTTAAGCATGGTCAATGATTGAGTAATGACCATAGGCATGTGTACCTATACCATCAGCATCAATCACTCTTTTATCATCACTAGGACACAAAGCAATTTTGTTTAGTCTTATAGATGATATGTCATGTTGTTTAGAAGCGATAATGTTCATGGGTATTCTTTTTACATTGTTTTTTCATGACACAATCCTTATAATCTTGAAAGCTTATACAATTTTTGACAACACCACTGTTAACACCTTTAATCTTTTTGATTTCTTTACCATTTATGTCTAAAGCGTACATTTTAGCTCTAAGTCCAACAAATGCTTTTATAATTTGTCCACAAGCCTCGTCTTTAAATTTCCCCAACGTTTTCTTGTTTGATGTAGAGGAACATATGTGATTAGTAGGATAATCTGATGTGTCCAGGTGTTCTAGGAAATCCAACTTGTCTTGATATACATCTGGGGTGTTAACCAAATAAATGAACGAGTCGGTATCCATATACATGAGTTTAAGATTGTTCATTCCATAATAGGGTAGCAGGACATCATAGTGGTGGGAATACATGAGAGTTTTTGAAATATCCAGTATACACATTCCAATATATATAGGCTTATTGAATACAATGTTACGTTTAGCCATGTGGAAAGCAGCTAGGTTAGGACCATAAATTGTTCTGTCAATGAATGTTGGTTTAGCCATTAGCTTTTCTGCCTTTTTTCTGTCAGTCACAAGACGTATGTCTATTCTTTTACGGATATTTTCCATTGTTTTTCCAAAAATGGCATTGTTGAATAATTTGTACAGATTTTTCTCAAAATCATTTTTGGCTTGTTTTCGAAGGTTGTTATTAAAATCAACGTATGCCTTTAACCAAGGTCTTTGTTTAAACTTTAACACACGATGAATTTTTATCAATTTTATTCCATGATCTAAAGCCTGTTTTAATGCCATGTAGTGAACAACATATCGCCTTCGATTTCCAAGATGAGGAATTAGTTTTTTCAGAGACGAATCCTTAGGTTGTGTACACTCTGGTAGGAAAGGTAAATCGTTGTGTAGATCATGAAGGTCAGATGGGTAATCAACATCAACGTCTAGAATGTATCCCACAGGATCGTCTTTCTTTAGTTTTTCTAGATCAACAGTATCTGGAGAAACCCACTGAAATCCACCATAAGGAAGGGAGTGGCACATAGCCCACCCGTATTGGTTGTTGGCATCATCATAGGTAATAAACTGCGATGGTTTCTCAGAATCATAGGTTTCCATGTATTTATTGTTAGCTTCAGCATACCGATGAGACACCTGGCATATGTCTCCACGTATTCCAGACTCGATTAAAAGAATCTGATCGTAATCCTGTAGCAATTCCAGTTCAATGCCTGTGTAAAGGAGCATTGCCTCGAAACTTAAACCAGGCGAAGTAAAAAAGTGTGCAGCATCCACTCGCTGTGTTTCTAGTGTTTTTTTTCTAAACGTTTCAAAGCTGTCTGCAAGAAGGAGTACATCTGAAGTTAGGTAGAGGTCACTATATTCCCCTAGAGTTTTAATGTTGAACTGATTCCAGACACTTTTGGCATGTTCATAGTCTTCTTGACTAACATCTTCTTGACTTAATTTGTTAAAGAATGCCTCTTTTGGAGGTAAACACGTTTCACTTAACTTTTCCCATGAGTCAATGTAGTCATAACAAAATACCCCTTTACGAGTCATGAGCATTACATTTTCTTTTTCAAAGTACTTGTCTGTTTCAGGGTATGATGTTAAGTTGGAAACTAAGTTTTCCAAACTACTCGGCATTAACCGAAACGTATCCACAAATCTAAGCTTAACATTTCCTACATATTTGGTAAAGGAAATGTACTTTTCTTTGGAGTTAGCGATAACATCCACTCTCTCAGTAGTACATCCCAATTGCTTTACAATGAAATTTGCGTCGTAGCCACTCATATTATGTAGAAACACAGGAACGGGGTTTCGTGTTTTACACCTCAAATTACAGTTATTGTGAGCACTTCCACGGTATTCCCCTGTAATATGGCAGTGGTCTCGAACTTTCCAGTCCTGTTGGGTAAATAGTTTTTGACACAAATAACAGGTTTCAGAACATTGGAACTCTGCTTCTTGAGCCTGAGTTAAGGCCTTTGGAACATTTAAGCTGTAAAGTCGATCAATTTCATTAGCTATTGAGATCAAACAGTCCATAAACTTTCCTGAAGCGTCAGGTCCACGATAAATAACAGGTTGGCTTGGAAGGTTTGTCTTTATGTGTTCCACAGCAGGTGAGGGTTTTAACGTATATACCAAAGCTCATAGGAACATGACTCTGGTATGGCACTGTATAACTTGCTTCAGGATTGGGTAAACATGTTTGATATGGTAAGAGTATACTTTCAAAATCTGCATAGACAACGTAAGGTATTCTCAGCATTTTTTCAACATTTAAGAATTTGACAATGGGGTTTTTAATAGGCATTTCAACCCTAGCAATGTCATGCTGGACACACAAAGATCTATGTTCTTTCAATTTTTCCATTCCTTGTTGACCATATCGATTATCGAAGTGAGTAAAACATCGTTTACACGTATATATCTTATGTCCATGGTGAGTAATCTGATATCCTACTAGTTTATCAAAATCTTTGATAAAGACGTAGTGGTTCTGGCCGGATGATGAACTTAGCAGAAGGAGGTCACGATGGTCTTGCAGCTCTTGATCCACAACCTTTAGAGGAAACAATTTATTGTCTTTTTCCAGTCCAAATACATTTATGGATATGTCGTTGGCTTTCTCAAATTTGGGAATGTCAGCTAATGACGTAGGAAACGATATCACTGAAACATCATACTTGTTTTCCAGGGCCTTGTATTTACTAACGCGTTCAGCTTTCGTTTTAACCAGTTTTGCTAAAATGGCATACATAAAACACTTTTCATCCTTTAAGTTTTGAGGATTAATGCAGGCTTTTCTTTCTTTTATAGCTGCTGGTAATGGAATATATGTGCTACCACGCAAAGGATTGTACTTATTTATTTTCAATCGTACTCCTTCCACTGCTAACAAAGCCCAATTACTGCATTTTAGCTCAGATTCCTCCATTTCCGTTGTTAACTTTGTAAATTGTGTTTCCAAAAAACTACTTAAGTCCGTTTCCAAAAATAGGGGCTGATTTCGTGTTTTAAAAGCACGATCTGTAATTTCATTGGTAGATGTATGAATGAATCTACATTCAGCCACAAGATTAACTTTTATCGACTTGTGCATTGCTAGTTCTTTCTGCATAGCTTGTATTATTTGCTGTTTGGACTCTTTAAGGTATGAATTTAAATCCTTGCACGTATCGCAACGAATGAAATAGGATTTAAGTCGACCTTCAAAAGATGTCTCATATTCAATAAGTCCATTTTTGTCAGGGACCAATGACAGTAGGTAATGTTTTGTAGGCTCTGCCTTTTTCTTTTAGCTGCCGACACAACATTACAACATTCTTCATGACGACGTCCATTGTAGGCATTGTTGAATGTACTACCACAGGTCTTGCACTCATGAAATTCACAACACGATACTTCATGTCGCTTCCTATGATAGTCTCGAAGATAAGTCTTTCCACACTCTTTACACATATAGCTAGGAATGGCTTCTTACATTATGAATGTTGATTTCTGCAAACAGATGCTTACTGCGTATCACAGGGCTAGAGGTTGGTCAGTAAGACGGTCTTTCACGATGTGAACACCGTGAGAGGTAGCAGTCAACTGGTGATATTCTTGTGAAGGGTCCTCTAATATACCCCTAGTCTAGACCAACAGCTCTTTACAGCGTATGACAAGGCTGTATACTGGACAGTGAGACGGTCTTTCACGATGTGAACACTGTAACGAGTAGTAGTCAACTGATTATATACTTGCTAAGGGTTCTCTAATATACAATAGTCAAGACCAACAGCTACTTACTGAGTAGTACAAGGCTGTACAATAGTTGTTTTGACAGTCTTTCACGATGTGGTCACTGTGAATGGTGGTAGTCAACTGATGATATTCTTGATAAGGGTCCTCTAATGTACCCCTGGTTAAGGGTAACAGCTGCTCACTGCTTATGACAAAGCTAAAGACTGGTTGCTTCAACGGTCTTTCACAATGTAAACACTGTGACAGGTAGTAGTCAACTGAAAATATTCTTACATACATACATACATACATAAGATGGGTTGTTTTGCCCTCCGAAGGAGGGCAAAATGCCCTCCCAGGAGGACTGGCCGCCATCACAACTACGGTGATCTTCGGCCGTGGGGAACCCTTTTATTGTGCTTTAAAAAAAATGTACAAAAATATATATAAAAATATACAATTGTTCAATATCTTGCTGTTCTTGATGTAAATATTACTTAAAAATATATAAATGTAGTATCAAAATTTAATAGAATTACAGGTGATAGTTAGATGATGTGTGAAACGTCGGTGAGATGCGTTCAGCTCGTCTGTTCGTAGAGTAAGTTGTCTTCTTTCTTGATGTTGTAAGGTGGCCCGATGCCAGGTGGTAAGTGGCTGAGTGGAATGGATAAAAAACAATGAGAAAATGTCCGAAAATCTATGTGAAGACAAACGGTTTGTGCAAACTGGATGCTTATTGGGTTAACATTTATGGGGGATATGTGTCAGGAGGAATGATGTGTGAGAGGTCAGGGAGAATATTATGATTTATTTATTTATCCGAGTCCAAAACACATACATATATACATATAAATTACACTAAATTTCATTACTCCAGTGTTCAACTGTTAGAATGGCACAGTCATTGGCTTCTATCAAGTACTGCATAGTACATGGTCTTGATAACATGCTGCAATTCAGAAGGTGCTCAGGGTCTTGTCTTTCACCACATCTACAAAGTTCTTCAGCACTGTATCCCCACTTCATTAAATTGCTTTTGCACCGACTCACACCAGTTCTCAGTCGGTTTATCGTCTTCCAGGATTCGTATTGTAGGTGGTAGCCAGCTGCCGGCTTCTCCTTCATTTCCCACGATCCTCCTGGAGATTTTGCTTTCCAAAGTTCAATTCGGCGAGCTTCAGCTGAGGAATGAATTGATATTGTTGTTTGGAGGAAGCTCTTTCTTGATTTTAGCCTAGGTGGAGAGACATCAAGTCCATACATTGGATGTCTTGGATCTGTTTCTTGCTTTTTCTTCTCTACTTCTGCCACTACTTGTCTTCTAACTTCTGGAGGTGCTACTCCCATAAGCGGAAAGATCTTATCGACAGAAGTTGGACGTAGACAGCCTGTCACAATGCGGCCTGTCTCATGGAGGGCAACATCTACTTGGTTGGCATGAGCAGAGTTCCTCCAGACTGGGGCAGCATATTCTGCAGCAGAGAAACTCAGAGCAAGGGCAGTTGTACGCAGGACACTAGGATGAGCTCCCCATCTGGTGTTTGTGAGCTTCCGAACGATGTTGTTCCTGGTGCATACCTTCCGTTTGGTGTCCATGCAATGCTGTTTATAGGTCAGCGCGCGATCCAGCTTTACTCCTAAGTATTTAGGATGAACACAGTGTTTCAGATTGTGACCTTCCCAGGTGACGTTGAGCTGCCTTCTCGCCTCCCTATTGCGCAGGTGAAACGCGCATATTTGGGTTTTCTCTGGGTTGGGTTTCAAGTAGTTATCATTGTAGTAGATGGCTAAGTCTTCAAGAGCAGATGTCAGCTTTAACTCTACTTCTTCAAACGTTGATCCTTGAGCAGCAACAGCAGTGTCATCTGCGTAGATGAATGCTCTGGTCCTAGTGTTAAGTGGCTGGTCGTTAGTGTAGATATTATATAATAATGGAGCTAGCACACTTCCCTGTGGGAGGCCATTCTTTTGGTTCCTCCATCGGCTTTTCTTATCCTTGAGGGTGACAAAAAATCGTCGATTCTGCAACAAACACTGAATAAACTGTGTTAGTCGAAAGTCTCTAGTCGTTGAGTACAGCTTCTTTGTCATTCGCTTGTGGTTTACAGTATCATAAGCAGCTGTGAGGTCCACAAAAGCAACTCCAGTAATCTGTTTCCTTTCATATCCATCCTCAATATACTGGGTTAAGTTCAATATTTGACCAGTACACGATTTCCCTGGTCTGAAACCTGATTGCTCCTTAATGATCTCTCTGTCAACAAAGTTGGAAATTCGGTTCAAAATCATTCTCTCCAGGGCCTTACAGAGATGACAGAGAAGCGATACAGGTCTGAAATTCTTGGGTTCATTTGGTTCTTTACCTGGTTTGAGCAAGGCCACAACTTTTGCTTTACGCCATAACTTCGGGATTATCATTTTAGTCACACAGGTGTTCATCAGTTGTAGGATCCATTCGATAGTTAAGGGGCCAAAATGTCTTATTTGCTCAGGTCTTATGATGGAGTAGGGATAGTGCCAAGGCTTGGGGAAGTGGTTTGGATAGGCGACGTTGCCTCCGGGTAATTGGCGTCATGAGATTGAAAATATTCTTATGGCCTACTCAAGGTTATCAGGTACTTACTGCATATCAAAAGGCTGTACACTCATGTGTGTTAGGCACTCTTTCTTGCTAAGGAACCCAATATTCCCTACACAAGGCTATACATGTTAGTTCTAAACACTTAGTGATTAATTGTATATTCAATTTTTGTACAAAGCTTATACAAGCACGTTTTTATGAGGTAAAACTTTGTTAAATATCTGCATGCGACACGCAAAGTATGTTGCCGCTATCTAGCGGTGACTATGAGAACTACTTGAACGACCAGCATGCTACCTAGCGCTCCATTTCAACACTCGCTCACTGAACGACCAGCATGCTATCTAGCGGTCGATAGCAATACTCCTCAACTACCAGCCTGCTATCTATCGGTCAATATGACAACTCACTCAACTACCAACATGCTACATGGCTTTTTTGGTCAGTTTTTTGTTGGCTTTTTTTGGTCAGTTTCTGTTGGCTTATGTTGGCTTTTATTGGCTTTTGTTGGCTTTTGTTGGCTTTTGTAGGCTTTTTTGTTGGCTTTTGTTGGCTTTTGAATTAGCTCTTTCATATTTGCTCTTGCTTGTGGGGGCTTATTATTTGGTCTTGGAAAGTATGTCAGTCCTTTTTTATGGCTGCAAAATGCTTACAGCCATGTTTGTAAGCAGCAACAACAACAACAGCAACACACAAAATTCCAAAAAAAAAATCCAAAGTACTCTAAGGTTTATCAATGACTCTCAACTCTTACACTTACCTCTATCCCATGCATAGCCAAAAAATTAGTGTATTTTTCAAATTTTTCAAAAAATATTTGGAAAGTAGGCTATGTCATTAATCTAAAAATCCTGAAAAGACATATGTTAACTCCAACACCTACCTCTATACCACTCTCAGTCCAAAAATAGTGTATTTTTCAAATTTTCCAAAACATGTTTCCGAAATGAGTTATATTTCCAAAATTAAAAAGTTTACAAAAACGTTTGTTTGACATAAATGAATGGCCTTTGTCCCCTCTACCGTCGTACCAAGTCCCAGGTCTTTAGGACAAAAACATAAAAATTTGAAAATGGGCTTATATTTCCAAAATTAGGAATTTTACAAAAACGTTTGTCTGACGTAAATCAGTGGTCTTTACACCCTCTACCTGTAAACCAAGTCTCAGGTCTCTAGGACAACAAAAATAAAATTTTAATAATAGACTATATTTCCAAAATTAGAAATTTTACAAAAAGGTTTGTCTGACGTAAATCAATGGTCTTTACCCCCTCTATACCCATACCAAGTCTCAGGTCTCCAGGTCAACAAAAATAAAATTTTCAAAATGGGCAATATTTCCAAAATTAGGAATTCTACAAAAAAGTTTGTTTGACGTAAATCAATGGTCTTTACCCCTCTATTCCAACACCAAGTCTCAGGTCTCTAGGTCAACAAAAATAGAATTTGGAAAAAATGGTCACTATTTTGGAAACTAGGAATTCTACAAAAAAGTTTGTTTAACATAAATGAAAGGTCTCTATCCCTTCTACCTGTAAACCAAGTTCCAGGTCCGTATGCCAAAAATGAAAAAGTTCAACTGGGAAAGTAGGCGATTTTTCACACAACCAAACATTCTAAAAAGTGTTCTATGGGCTTAAAAGAATGGCCTCTATGTCCTTTATTTTTTATAATAAAACTTTTTTATTTTTTACACTTTTTTGAAAAAAGTTCAATTTTGAAATTTTTATATTTTGGAAACTAGAAAGTCTACAAAAAAGTCTGTTTGACATAAATCAATGGCCCTGACCCCATCTACCACCAAAATAAATTTCAAGTCTCTAGGATGAAAAATAACAGTAGGGGGGGTGAGGGGGGTTCTAACCAGTGTCATGGCCGTCGCGTGGACTTTTTCGAAAAAGTGTAAAAAATAAAAAAGTTTTATTATAAAAAATAAAGGACATAGAGGCCATTCTTTTATGCCCATAGAACACTTTTTAGAATGGTTGGTTATATGAAAAATCGCCTACTTTCCCAGTTGAACTTTTTCATTTTTGTCATACGGACCTGGAACTTGGTTTACAGGTAGAAGGCATAGAGACCTTTCATTTATGTTAAACAAACTTTTTTGTAGAATTCCTAGTTTCCAAAATAGTGACCATTTTTTCCAAATTTTATTTTTGTTGACCTAGAGACCTGAGACTTGGTGTTGGAATAGAGGGGTAAAGACCATTGATTTACGTCAAACAAACTTTTTTGTAGAATTCCTAATTTTGGAAATATTGCCCATTTTGAAAATTTTATTTTTGTTGACCTGGAGACCTGAGACATGGTATGGGTATAGAGGGGGTAAAGACCATTGATTTACGTCAGACAAACATTTTTGTAAAATTCCTAATTTTGGAAATATAGTCTATTATTAATATTTTATTTTTGTTGTCCTAGAGACCTGAGACTTGGTTTACAGGTAGAGGGTGCAAAGACCACTGATTTACGTCAGACAAACGTTTTTGTAAAATTCCTAATTTTGGAAATATAAGCCCATTTTCAAATTTTTATGTTTGTTGTCCTAAAGACCTGGGACTTGGTACGACGGTAGAGGGGACAAAGGCCATTCATTTATGTCAAACAAACGTTTTTGTAAACTTTATAATTTTGGAAATATAACCCATTTCGGAAACATGTTTTGGAAAATTTGAAAAATACACTATTTTTGGACTGAGAGTGGTATAGAGGTAGGTGTAGGAGTTAACATATGTCTTTTCAGGATTTTTAGATTAATGACATAGCCTACTTTCCAAATATTTTTTGAAAAATTTGAAAAATACACTAATTTTTTGACTATGCATGGGATAGAGGTAAGTGTAAGAGTTGAGAGTCATTGATAAACCTTAGAGTACTTTGGTTTTTTTTTTTGGAATTTTGTGTGTTGCTGTTGTTGTTGTTGCTGCTTACAAACATGGCTGTAAGCATTTTGCAGCCATAAAAAAAGGACTGACATACTTTCCAAGACCAAATAATAAGCCCCCACAAGCAAGAGCAAATATGAAAGAGCTAATTCAAAAGCCAACAAAAGCCAACAAAAAAGCCTACAAAAGCCAACAAAAGCCAATAAAAGCCAACATAAGCCAACAGAAACTGACCAAAAAAAGCCAACAAAAAACTGACCAAAAAAAGCCATGTAGCATGTTGGTAGTTGAGTGAGTTGTCATATTGACCGATAGATAGCAGGCTGGTAGTTGAGGAGTATTGCTATCGACCGCTAGATAGCATGCTGGTCGTTCAGTGAGCGAGTGTTGAAATGGAGCGCTAGGTAGCATGCTGGTCGTTCAAGTAGATCTCATAGTCACCGCTAAATAGCGGCAACTTACTTTGCGTGTCGCATGCAGATATTTAACAAAGTTTTACCTCATAAAAACGTGCTTGTATAAGCTTTGTACAAAAATTGAATATACAATTAATCACTAAGTGTTTAGAACTAACATGTATAGCCTTGTGTAGGGAATATTGGGGTCCTTAGCAAGAAAGAGTGCCTAACACACATGAGTGTACAGCCTCTTGATATGCAGTAAGTACCTGATAACCTTGAGTAGGCCATAAGAATATTTTCAGTTGACAACTACCTGTCACAGTGTTTACATTGTGAAAGACCGTTGAAGCAACCAGTCTTTAGCTTTGTCATAAGCAGTGAGCAGCTGTTACCCTTAACCAGGGGTACATTAGAGGACCCTTATCAAGAATATCATCAGTTGACTACCACCATTCACAGTGACCACATCGTGAAAGACTGTCAAAACAACTATTGTACAGCCCTGTACTACTCAGTAAGTAGCTGTTGGTCTTGACTATTGTATATTAGAGAACCCTTAGCAAGTATATAATCAGTTGACTACTACTCGTTACAGTGTTCACATCGTGAAAGACCGTCTCACTGTCCAGTATAAAGCCTTGTCATACGCTGTAAAGAGCTGTTGGTCTAGATTAGGGGTATATTAGAGGACCCTTCACAAGAATATCACCAGTTGACTGCTACCTCTCACGGTGTTCACATCGTGAAAGACCGTCTCACTGACCAACCTCTAGCCCTGTGATACGCAGTAAGCATCTGTTTGCAGAAATCAACATTCATAATGGAAGAAGCCATTCCTAGCTATATGTGTAAAGAGTGTGGAAAGACTTTTCTTAGAGACTATCATAGGAAGCGACATGAAGTATCGTGTGGTGAATTTCATGAGTGCAAGACCTGTGGTAGTACATTCAGCAATGCCTACAATGGACGTCGTCATGAAGAATGTTGTAATGTTGTGTCGGCAGCTAAAAGACAAAAGGCAGAGCCTACAAAACATTACCTACTGTCATTGGTCCCTGACAAAAATGGACTTATAGAATATGAGACATCTTTTGAAGGTCGACTTAAATCCTATTTCATTCGTTGCGATACGTGCAAGGATTTAAATTCATACCTTAAAGAGTCCAAACAGCAAATAATACAAGCTATGCAGAAAGAACTAGCAATGCACAAGTCGATAAAAGTTAATCTTGTGGCTGAATGTAGATTCATTCATACATCTACCAATGAAATTACAGATCGTGCTTTTAAAACACGAAATCAGCCCCTATTTTTGGAAACGGACTTAAGTAGTTTCTTGGAAACAAAATTTACAAAGTTAACAACGGAAATGGAGGAATCTGAGCTAAAATGCAGTAATTGGGCTTTGTTAGCAGTGGAAGGAGTACGATTGAAAATAAATAAGTACAATCCTTTGCGTGGTAGCACATATATTCCATTACCAGCAGCTATAAAAGCAAGAAAAGCCTGCATTAATTCTCAAAACTTAAAGGATGAAAAGTGTTTTATGAATGCCATTTTAGCAAAACTGGTTAAAACGAAAGCTGAACGCGTTAGTAAATACAAGGCCCTGGAAAACAAGTATGATGTTTCAGTGATATCGTTTCCTACGTCATTAGCTGACATTCCCAAATTTGAGAAAGCCAACGACATATCCATAAATGTATTTGGACTGGAAAAAGACAATAAATTGTTTCCTCTAAAGGTTGTGGATCAAGAGCTGCAAGACCATCGTGACCTCCTTCTGCTAAGCTCATCATCCGGCCAGAACCACTACGTCTTTATCAAAGATTTTGATAAACTAGTAGGATATCAGATTACTCACCATGGACATAAGATATATACGTGTAAACGATGTTTTACTCACTTCGATAATCGATATGGTCAACAAGGAATGGAAAAATTGAAAGAACATAGAGCTTTGTGTGTCCAGCATGACATTGCTAGGGTTGAAATGCCTATTAAAAACCCCATTGTCAAATTCTTAAATGTTGAAAAAATGCTGAGAATACCTTACGTTGTCTATGCAGATTTTGAAAGTATACTCTTACAATATCAAACATGTTTACCCAATCCTGAAGCAAGTTATACAGTGCCATACCAGAGTCATGTTCCTATGAGCTTTGGTATATACGTTAAACCCTCACCTGCTGTGGAACACATAAAGACAAACCTTCCAAGCCAACCTGTTATTTATCGTGGACCTGACGCTTCAGGAAAGTTTATGGACTGTTTGATCTCAATAGCTAATGAAATTGATCGACATTACAGCTTAAATGTTCCAAAGGCCTTAACTCAGGCTCAAGAAGCAGAGTTCCAATGTTCTGAAACCTGTTATTTGTGTCAAAAACCATTTACCCAACAGGACAGGAAAGTTCGAGACCACTGCCATATTACAGGGGAATACCGTGGAAGTGCTCACAATAACTGTAATTTGAGGTGTAAAACACGAAACCCCGTTCCTGTGTTTATACATAATATGAGTGGCTACGACGCAAATTTCATTGTAAAGCAATTGGGATGTACTACTGAGAGAGTGGATGTTATCGCTAACTCCAAAGAAAAGTACATTTCCTTTACCAAATATGTAGGAAATGTTAAGCTTAAATTTGTGGATACGTTTCGGTTAATGCCGAGTAGTTTGGAAAACTTAGTTTCCAACTTAACATCATACCCTGAAACAGACAAGTACTTTGAAAAAGAAAATGCAATGCTCATGACTCGTAAAGGGGTATTTTGTTATGACTACATTGACTCATGGGAAAAGTTAAGTGAAACGTGTTTACCTCCAAAAGAGGCATTCTTTAACAAATTAAGTCAAGAAGATGTTAGTCAAGAAGACTATGAACATGCCAAAAGTGTCTGGAATCAGTTCAACATTAAAACTCTAGGGGAATATAGTGACCTCTACCTAACTTCAGATGTACTCCTTCTTGCAGACAGCTTTGAAACGTTTAGAAACAAAACACTAGAAACACACCGAGTGGATGCTGCACACTTTTTTACTTCGCCTGGTTTAAGTTTCGAGGCAATGCTCCTTTACACAGGCATTGAACTGGAATTGCTACAGGATTACGATCAGATTCTTTTAATCGAGTCTGGAATACGTGGAGGCATATGCCAGGTGTCTCATCGGTATGCTGAAGCTAACAATAAATACATGGAAACCTATGATTCTGAGAAACCATCGCAGTTTATTACCTATGATGATGCCAACAACCAATAGGGGTGGGCTATGTGCCACTCCCTTCCTTATGGTGGATTTCAGTGGGTTTCTCCAGATACTGTTGATCTAGAAAAACTAAAGAAAGACGATCCTGTGGGATACATTCTAGACGTTGATGTTGATTACCCATCTGACCTTCATGATCTACACAACGATTTACCTTTCCTACCAGAGTGTACACAACCTAAGGATTCGTCTCTAAAAAAACTAATTCCTCATCTTGGAAATCGAAGGCGATATGTTGTTCACTACATGGCATTAAAACAGGCTTTAGATCATGGAATAAAATTGATAAAAATTCATCGTGTGTTAAAGTTTAAACAAAGACCTTGGTTAAAGGCATACGTTGATTTTAATAACAACCTTCGAAAACAAGCCAAAAATGATTTTGAGAAAAATCTGTACAAATTATTCAACAATGCCATTTTTGGAAAAACAATGGAAAATATCCGTAAAAGAATAGACATACGTCTTGTGACTGACAGAAAAAAGGCAGAAAAGCTAATAGCTAAACCAACATTCATCGACAGAACAATTTATGGTCCTAACCTAGCTGCTTTCCACATGGCTAAACGTAACATTGTATTCAATAAGCCTATATATATTGGAATGTGTATACTGGATATTTCAAAAACTCTCATGTATTCCCACCACTATGATGTCCTGCTACCCTATTATGGAATGAACAATCTTAAACTCATGTATATGGATACCGACTCGTTCATTTATTTGGTTAACACCCCAGATGTATATCAAGACAAGTTGGATTTCCTAGAACACCTGGACACATCAGATTATCCTACTAATCACATATGTTACTCTACATCAAACAAGAAAACGTTGGGGAAATTTAAAGACGAGGCTTGTGGACAAATTATAAAAGCATTTGTTGGACTTAGAGCTAAAATGTACGCTTTAGACATAAATGGTAAAGAAATCAAAAAGATTAAAGGTATTAACAGTGGTGTTGTCAAAAATTGTATAAGCTTTCAAGATTATAAGGATTGTGTCATGAAAAACAATGTAAAAAGAATACCCATGAACATTATCGCTTCTAAACAACATGACATATCATCTATAAGACTAAACAAAATTGCTTTGTGTCCTAGTGATGATAAAAGAGTGATTGATGCTGATGGTATAGGTACACATGCCTATGGTCATTACTCAATCATTGACCATGCTTAAAGAGTTAAGTTATGAATATCAAAATATTCTGCCTGCAACTAGCAAATACATAAAACAATTTAGGAAATAAAACAATAACACTACAAAAATAAAATAAAATAGTAATCATAATCAAAAAATAAATATAAATAGAAAACAAAATAAAAACAACTGTACAATTTATAACAAAAAAGAATATATATATATATATATAAATGTATTATGTGTAAATAGTGTACATGTATTTAAAATAAAAAATATTGTATGGACACTGCTTGTACATTTTTAATTACTACCCACCTCTCTCCACTCCTAATGCAAAATGAACATGTAAAACACAAATTGGAAAATCCATGTTTCCATATTGACAAAATAGAAAAAGCATTAAACTGAAATTTTAAAAACTGTAAATGGGAATTTCGTAAATTGACAAATGTACAACAACAAATTGGAAAATCCATGTTTCTATATCATGATATTGAAAAACTTTAAACTGACATTTTAAAAACTGTAAATGGGAAATTGTGAAATTAATAAATGTGTAAACAACAAAATGCAAAATCCATGTTTCCATATTATGAAATTGAAAAACCTAAAACTGTCATAAAAAAACTGAAAATGGAAAATTGGAAAATTGACTAATGTGTAAACAACAAAATGCAAATTCCATGTTTCCATATTAAGAAATTGTAAAACTTAAAATTAACATTAAAAAAACTGAAAATGGGAAATTAGAAAATTGACAAATGCGTAAACAACAAAATGAAAGAAAAAAATACTCGGTTGGGGTAGTGATCTTGTTGTACAGTAGCCTATAAGACTAGCATAAGGATAGTTGCATGAGCACTTATATACTTTGTGTATGTGCATTAGCCTTTGGATTAGCTTAAGTTAGGTTTGGTATAGTTAGGTTTAGTGAGGTTAGGTATGTGACCTTGTAGTTTACTCTTTTCGGAAAATGTAAAATGTAAAATCTAAAATCAAAAAATCTTAAATTTAAAATGTAAAATCTAAAAAAACTAAAAACTAAAATACAAAAAATCAAAAATGTAAAATGTAAAACCTAAAAAATATAAAATGAAAAAATCTAAAATCTAAAATGTTAAAATGTAAAATGTTAAAATGCAAAATCTAAAATCTTTAAATGAGGTTTCTGTGGGTTAGGTTAGGTTAGGTTAGGTTAGGTTATAACTAAGTTTATTATTTTTGCTCTCACATTTGCTCTTTCTTTTTTGCTCACACTTTTTGCTCACATTTTTTTCTCGCACTTTTAGGTTAGGTTAGGTTAAGTTAGGTTAAGTTAGGTTAGGTTAGGTTATAACTTAGTTTATTATGAGTGCTCTTACATTTGCTCTCATATTTGCTCTGACTTTGAAGTTAGGTTAGGTTGGGTTAGGTAAGGTTAGGTTAGGTTAGGTTAGGTTATAACTTAGTTTATTATGTGTGCTCTCACATTTGCTCTCATATTTGCTATTACTTTGAAGTTAGGTTAGGTAAGGTTGGGCTAGGTTAGGTTAGGTGAGGTTAAATGAAGTTGGGTTAGGCTGAATGGCAGAGGTATGAATTAAAACCCGCCTTTTCTCACTTTTGCCTCACAAGACTGAGTGTACTCCGTTCCACTCGTGAGACCAGAAATTAAATTTCTTGTCAGAGCCAGGAATCGAACCCGGGCCTTAGCAGTAACAGCCAAGAATGCTAGCCACTACACTAAGTGGCTGACAATATAAAGCTGGTCTGGATTGCACATGATCAATTAATAATTACCTAATAATAATAATAATAATAATAAATATTCCATTTAGCAACTACACGGCCAACCTCTCCCTGTGAAGTCATTCACGGTCTCGGGGCGTAGTGGCCATATTGCCCATTAGCCACTGCGCCAGCTCTGAATGACCCCTCCATAAGAATAACATAAGGCTGGTTGCGCGCGGCGGCCATCTTGCCCATTAGCCCCTGCGCAAGAACCGCCCTTTATATCCTACTAACAATAGACTATTTTTTGACGATATATTTTTTTGAAACTGGAAAAATAAGAGAAAGTTAAAAATTCTATGAACAATTATTCTACGAGTGTTAATATTATGTAAAAATTCAACCAGTGAACTACAATATTTCCAGTAAAGACAATTAAATTTTAACTGGATTTAATCATAAATAATGGATATAATTTTGGAACACAGTCTACAGGACTGATAATCAGACTTGTGTTTCCAAAGATAATTGTCCAATGTGTTGGAAATTTTCTGTACATTGTGTAAATAGGATGTGGGTCCCCACACGTGAGTGATGCTGCTTTGAGCATTTTATTTTGCAGTCAATTTTAAATTCAGAATAAAATTAGATAATTTTACATGATGTGTTATGCCCAGTTGAATCTCCTTCTATCGTTATTGTTGCATTTAGCCAAAAATCAGTAAAGCATTTTTTTTCATTTGATGTCGTTTTTGCGATTAGCTTTAACCCATCTGGCGCCCCTGGATATTTTGACTCTCGTGTTGACTGATTCTTGGTAAAATGCATATGTGGTCGTGCGGACTCCGGTCTAAACGGGCACAGTAGTTGAATTTCCAGCAATTATCTGCCACTAAATTCAATTGGATAGTGACTGGATGAACGTAGTTATACACACGCATTACACGGTCAAAATCTAACAACGCAAGAGATGTGCTTATCGAAAAATATAATATAAACTAGTTGTAGTTATTTCCAAGCAACCATGTAAACAAATATCATGGCAAATATCAACATAAACAAGAGTAGTTCCGTAAAGAACTATACATCCTACTTTCATACTTATGTTAGTAAATAATAATAATAATGATAATAATAATAATAATAATAATAATAATATCGTATGGCCTCGGATGCCGGGTGCTAGCTTTGTTATTTGACACCCAAAGGGTAGCTTGCATGTCGAATTTCATTTTTCCTTGAAGCACTATGAATGTCAAGGAAGTTAGATATCTAAGCTCCTTGAACACTATAGCGCTTTCTAGTAGAAAAATGAGGAACATTGTGTTGGCGGAAACTCCCGAGTTTAATGTTGCCATTATGAACACGGCCTACTGAATTCAAATGGGTTCTTTGACATGCCGAAATCGTAAGACATGTTGTCGTCATTTTTGCCGCCTTTCAAAAAAAAAATATCACTTACTACGGCCAGGAGCGAACCTGCAAGCTTAGAGTTAGTAGACCCACACGTTGACCACTCACCCACCGTGGCTAGCACTTTTGTTAGTTGCCTCTATCAACACACAAAACTGATGTATAGATAATTATGAGAGTGACATTTGCCAATGAAACTGTAACACAACCCCCAAACCCCACCATCGCTAACCCTAAACGCCGCAATATTTCCATCGTTTAATGTGTAGGTCTTCATTGGTGGGACGTCAAATATTCAGGACCCATAATGCACTTGCGAGTGAGTTAGACACAATTGACGGCTAATTAGCGCTTTTGTTCCCCGGCGCTCATATCAACTCTTTGTAGGACGCCACACGACGCGACGCCAGTTGACATGAAGGGAGGGGGTGACGGAACATCACAGACCAGTCCTGTAAAGGTTTTGAAAAATTAATTAAAGAGAAAAAATGTTCTATTGTTTTAACGCAGGATACGGGGATCAATTAAACTTCATTATCTTACATTACAGTATAATGCACACATTTAAAAAACAAAAGGGTCGGTAATAATTTCAGCAATTGCTTATAGATTAATATGTAAATGGTTATGGTTCATTAGTAATGTTTCAATGTGTGCATTTATGTGGGAAATTTTACAATTTTCGCTATGCATGGAATGAACGCCAATTCACAACCTAATAAATGAAATTCCTTCAAAGACGCACGAGAATTGTGCTGTTCGTTACTCTGTAATATGGTGTTTGTTGAAGGCAGGGTTACCAACGTTTCCAGAAAATATAGTGTGATAAATAGGAGATAAAATATTATACACTGCCGGAAAAAAATTTGAACATATTTCCTACTTTAAGCTGGTTTTGTATCAAGACTTACATCTTTCATAGGCTTATCTCTTATATAAAAACAAGTGTCCTGACTGACTGACTGACTGACTGACTGACTGACTCATCATCGCCCAGCCAAAACTATTGAAGTTAGAAACATGAAATTTTGGGAATATGTTCGTTGTAATTCGAAAACGCCCACTAAGGAAGGGTTTTTGGATATTCAGTTTCTAAAGGGGTGTTAAGGAGGTACACCTGCATTTCATTGAATAACAATTTGACACGACTATGACGCGAGCGAAGCCGCGGGTACCTGCTAGTTTAATATATTTTTGTAACAGATCTGGTTTTAAATTTTAATGTCGTGTTTTTAACTTTTAGACGATTAATATTTTTGGAATAATTTTAGATAACAATTTCTGTTGTGGTAAATTTGTGAAATGTAAGTTCTTGCACCTTTTCTTATTTTAATTGGCGCTGAGGAAGGTCACAATGTGGCCGACACCAGTACAACATTAAAAGTACATCATAAGGTTTTAATCTACTTATCTATACTAATATAACAAGTAGTTCCGCGACGAACTAAAGAGCCTACTTTTCTTAAAATTTAAGATTCATGCCAATCTATATAGACCTATTTAGAATAATGACGAAATCTAGTTTGGAATACTCACATTTATAAGTACTACAGTTTGAAATTCACTTGAAATAGTGAAGCCTAATAGAGTAACTTACTACATTTGGCAGCCCTGGCGAATCTGAATATATTCTTACTACCATTTCTTAAGGTATAGAATGCACATACACCATTTAGTTGAAGTCCAATGGATAGTGTGGACGTTACATGCTGTTTGAAATTGGATTTATCAGTGCGCGTAAAATCATGTTGGGAACAATGTCATGTATGCGATGCTCAGAATTAAAGGGAAATATTACGATCTAATATAGTGCCAATTTTGGATAAAATCCATTTGTTAGTATAGAAGTTATATGAAATTAAATTTTGAAACTCTCAGAAAGCTTAGAATCATGTTGGCAGCACTGAGGTATATTAGTGACTCCAAATTAATCTAGAATGTCAGGTACTATACGTGTGCAAATTTTCGAGTTGATGGCTTGCATACTTTCTGATATATTGATATTAGGATTGAACAATTAGAGAGAGCATTTATTAACAGTTGGCAGCCCTGCTGGTTCTTAAGAATACGCATAGTCATAACTGTTATGGTAAACAAGGCACATACGAAATTTGGTTGAAATCCATTTGTTACATTTCAAGTTATATACATTTAAAGACTGGACCTATCAACAGGCATAGAATCGTGTTGGCAGCACTGGCATATATGAACTACTGAAAATTACTCTGGAATGTTATCGTCCATTTGTGTGCTAATTTTGGAAGAGTTCGCATCCATTACTTCTGAGATATCCAACATAGAGCTCATATTTCAATTGTGATTTTTCAGCAGTTGGTAGCACTGACGTCAATTTCAAATATGGCCGTGAAATATTCAGGTATAGATCTTAACTCTTACCAAATTTTGTTTCGATAACTGCAGCCGTTTACGAGTTGATAGGGGGGACACACACACAGTCAGACAGACAGACAGACAAACACACATTTTCCCGGATCGATCTCATAAGTCTACTTTTCCTCATTTTTGCAAAATGAGAAATGTAGGCTAATAATTCTGAAGAGTATGTGTGTTTGTGTGTTTGTGGGTTTAAACGCGCTAATCTCTGGAACTACCGGCCCGATTCGAAAAATTCTTTTTTTTATATGATAGCCACATTCAAGTGGAATAGTTTAGGCTATGTAGTAATAGGCTACACCTCTCAGGTAACCTTAAAGATTGATATTTGTTCAGTAAGTCACTAGAACAAGCGCCCCTGAACTGCTCTATCCGCATGCGCTGGCGTTATGGTTAGTGATACGTACACCGTTTCACCGATCTCAACCAAAATTTGTATACTAACCCTTTGGAACCCTGTGAGTAACACTGTCTAGGTGAAATTTATGACAGACCAGTCCATTCCCTGCATTGAGGCCCTTTAGTACTGTACCCGTAAATCCGGAAAGTAGCCTGTTGGAATATCAATTGCCCCAGCTGGATTGCCTATTTCTAACAGCACCGGCCAATTACTACATTAGAAATCGCTCCATACATGGTCTTTAGGGATTTACATAGAGCAGTTACAAGAATATTGTGGATCAACAACAAACTACACGGGGCACACCTACCTTTACTTACGTTCTCGGGGACTGGGAATTCAGCTTCGCCTGCAATAAATCCACAATACTCTACTCCTTATTTTTAAAATGAATCACACGTCAACTACACCAGATTACGAACTGAATAAATTTATTAACAATGGTAAACTAACCTAAATAAACAAAATAACAATAAACTAATCTAATAACAAAATAAAAATAAAACCACACAATCATACACACTTCCTTTCTACTACACATCTTACTACAATGCCGTGTAAAGATATCGGCGTGAAAGCCTTGGTAGGTATAGGCCTACAATACGTAAAAAAGAAAAACGTTTAAGGAAGGCTCTTACATTCATGGCATTCCTGAGAACGAGTTACCTTCACTAACACGCGTCTGCAAAACGCACGTGCACTAGCCTGGCTTTATCAATGAAACGCTAGCACCACGCTGCATTCAGAACTTTTTACATTTTATAGAAGGCAGTGAATCTTCACCTGTTCATATTATGTCACACCACTCTCCAATCCTAACGGTGAATCATTCTGGCTAGCCCGCATTGGGACTGCTTTGTGTGCGTTTAAAATACACGTAAAATTAACATTCAGATATTAAAAAAATGCTCATAACTTCTATGTTCCTTTAACAATCATTCTGAAAATTTTATACAATCTTTCATTTGCACCCCGAATTGTTCTAGACTAATCCGGTTTAACAATTACTCTTAACAGTGGACAATCATTCATACAAAACATCTGCTCACAAAATAAACGCTATTCCAAAACAATCGATTAATAAATCCTACCAAAATAATTTAACTAATTAAATCATTTCCGAAAAATATTTACATGTGATTTGTTCATAATAATATACACTATTTAGTGTTGTTAACACGTTACTTACGAGATTCTGGCTTCTCGTTACAATACCACTCTCAATTAATTATAAACACTGTTTTTCCACATAATCATTCTAACGCTCCGTAGTTTTGATATACTGCTTACACATCGTCATATATAGGTTTCCTTACATGGTCGGTCTAATACAATCGACTAAGGTTAACTGTACTGTGCCCGTTTAGACCGGAGTCCGCACGACCACATATGCATTTTACCAATAATCAGTCAGCACGAGAATCAAAATATCCCGGAGCGCCAGATGGGTTAAAGCAAATCGCAAAAACGACATCAAATTTATAAAAATGCTTTGCTGATTTTTGGCTCAATGCAACAATAAGGATAGAAGGAGATTTAATTGGGTGAAACACATCTGGTAAAATTATCTCAGTTTATTTAGAGTTAAAATCTGACTGCAAGAATAATGCTCAAAGCAGCATCATCCACGTGTGGCGATCCACACCCTTATTTACACACAATATACAGAAATCTTCCAAACACATTTGACAATCTATTTGAAAACACAAGTCCGATTGTTAGTCCTGTGGACTGTGTTCCAAAATTATTAAACTTTAACTCCAGTGCAAAATGAATTGTCCATACTGGAAATAACGTAGATCACTGTTTGACTATTTACATGGTATTAACACTCGTAGAATAAATGTTTATAGAATTTCTTAAACTTTCATTTGTTTTCCAGTTTTCCAAAATATATCGTTGAAACTATTATTATCATCGTAGCAACACAAATTATTAACACATATTAACAACATCTGAAAAGTATTTGACCATTGAGCATAGCATCGAAGAACTGTGCGAAGCACAACAACAATTAATTGTTCTTCTGACATTAAATATTCGAGAAGTGACTCGATTATGAACTTCAAGTTCCAAACAAAATATATGATTTCTGAATCATTAACTTGATCAACAAATGGTTGAACCATTCAACTATTAGATTTTCCACTTGGGAACAATATTATAAAAATATTTATATTTATGGCCATTTCTAGCAACTTTCACAACTTGCAATTCTTCGACAGAATGCGGAAATTAGAATTGTAGTTTTATAATGAATTCATTTAGTTCATGGCACTAGGATTTGAAAATATCCTTCAAATTATTCGTGGTTAAAGAATTATTTTAAATTGGCAGTGGCCCATTCTACTATTTGTGTCAGAACACAATATTATAACAACAACGGCAAAGGTCTTCCTCTGAAGAAGAATAAACTACTATCATGACAAATCCGGGTTCTAGCAAAATCAAAGTCTAAATGGAATTCGTAAACAAGGTTGAAATAAGAACTGATGGTTTCAAAGAAATAACCTTCGGGTTATTCATACGACGAAATGTGTGGCTCCAATACTCCTACTATAAACCTGAGCCATCGAACCTGCTATTTGATTGATGCTCGAAAAAACCTTCATTCCTGCGACTTAACATGCGCACCTGGGAATGGCAATACAACTACTCCACACACATAAATTTTCTTCCCAAAATTTATACAATAAATCAAGCCTCTGCTTGTTATCAACACTGGAAGATTAATAAACTTACAAGTTTATTTTATTTTCCCATTCAGTTCAACCCGTGAATTTACCATACTCATGAAAAGCTTCATTTCACTTTCGAAGTGTATTTACGTCATGATTTTATATAAATACAACAATATCCTATTTGATACAAATATCAATTGCTTCCCGTTTCATGCCTCTCCGTGTTATATGAAACATATACTTTGCTCATAGCAAATATCAACTGTTCAACCAGAACTGAAATGTAGGTTGAATGCGGGCTTGCGCTAACCACTCTCCTTCGTAAAATCTCCTGTTCCATACTAGAAATGTTTCAACTACTTCATAGGCTCTTTCTCAATACATATGATTATTATAAAATATAATATCCAAGAATTATTTAGAAAAATTATGAAAATTATTATTATTATTATTAGTGGATTATTATTATTATTATTATTTCAAATATGTTTAGTTATCATCTCATTATGTGAGAATCCACATGTTCGAACCTTCGAATATGGAAAAAATATCCATTCCTCAACAAAAATAAATTTAACTTTTACAGTTACATCGGCTGATTACCGTGATTTCCCAAAAATATGAAAAATTTAAATAAATGCTCAAAATGCTCGGTCATCGATCCTAAACTGTTCTGAGTGCTGAAAATGCTCAGAATAAATCTAACAAGTCTTGCGTAAATCATTACAAGCTTTAAATATGACGAAAAAAAATGTGTTGGTCATCTGCAGAAAAAATAGTTTGTTCCAATTAGCTAAGCATAATATAATTCAAATGTGGCTTACATTTCTTGATGTTCTTGAAGTGTAGTAAACCTGGTCTATACCAGATTTATCCGTAAACATGCCCTAGCGGACAAGCACGTATAATCCTTGTATCGGCCGCCATTGTAGACCCACAAATCGTCTAGTCAGACATAGTGGTAGTATCCTTCGACGTTTTAAATGACTGTGGTTCCATTTTAATATGGGCTTCTAACAAAGCCATAACAGTTTGTTGAAAAGGGTCAGATCTAAGCGATCTCTTCTTAAATGTGTCAGTTGTAACTTAACTCACTGTAATCTCATCAGTACAAGAAAAACGTTGACAGTCTAAGCATTTAACGGCTGTTCTGAAGATCGTTCCCTGGGCATGGTTTATTAAAATCACCATCTGCCATGCGGTAGACAACCTGCAGTTTCCCTTGCGTAGACTAATGAACGCCACCGTTATAGACTATTCTTCAAAGTACTGACGGATCGAAGTGGTTAAATAGTTACAAAATATGAAAACTGACTTCAAAATGGATTTAAACATCCAAGTATTAATTTACTATTGGACTGTGACAATACTATTTTCTAGACCAAGTCTAGCATATGTCCTTTAGGAAATATAAATATTTCCACCAATGTCTGTAGAAATACAATCACCTCAGTGATTCTCCTCACCAGAAACTTACTAAGTTCCAACTCGTTTGCGCAGCACTTCTCGTGACTATCACGATTTGAAAAGTACTTCTTCGTAGAGGTGGCAACCATGTGCCTTGGCTCAGCGTAGACGCAACTTGTTCGCCAAGTGCTTGTGATGAAGTGAGCTAACTAAGCCTGTTCCAGCTTGCTTTTATACAAAAACGGTCAGGGTCACGCGTCATCGCCTGATATCTAGAAATCCTCATATCTCTTGAATCCCTGGTCCGATTTACTTGATACTAATTGCATTCTCTTTTATTTGGCCGTGCCAGTAATCTGATCCCAGTCTCAAGTCTCTGCTCCATAGTTAACTATTTAATCAATAAATAGTCTCCACCTCTGCTGTTACTCGCTACGTCATTTACCATCCAACTATCGGTAATTTTCTTCGAAAGGCTTCGAGAAGCAATGTAGCGCGATATTCAAATATCTGAACTTTCAAAAGCTGCTACAGCCTTTCCCTTGATATCTAGGTGTCTGAAACTTGGAATACCCATTCCTAGAGTTGGGCACATCCACCCCACACCTAGCAAAAAATAAAAATTGAAAAATTTTTATTTTTCCTATCTACACATTAAATTATCTGGTTCTTGAATAATAGATCTTCAAATTCGATGCATTATAAGTTCCCACGATGTTACCAGTTCGTGTATTAGCTACTTCATAGCTTCCATTATTGTTTACTTCCACAATATTCAAAATCCTTAATTTTACCATTCCCCCGGGATTGTTGTGTTCCCGATGGACCTGGATCATTGGGCCTCTGCTCCACAAATTGTAAGTTATCTTGGTGTCTTGCTTCCAAATTTTTCCTCGTCTCCTTGTTAAACTCATCATTGGACTGACGAGTATCTACATTCCCTCTGTTATTATAGTTATTACCATAGGATCTTCTTTCCTGGTACCTTCCTTGAGTATCACGTGGTCTTCTCCATCGAGTGTTGTATCGATTACCACCATCCGGTCTTGCATATGGTTTGTAACTGTATCTGTTACGGTATTGGTTCCATCCTCTCGTATTGGAATCTTCCCTCGGCGATTTCTCTTCTCGCTCCTCTCGAATCTCTCGAGGTGTCTGAGAATAACTGTCAGCCATAACAGCATACACAGCGTTATTACTCATTACTCCCTTCTGATGAAAGAATTGAGCGTTTGTATGATCCAGCTTTTGCAATACTTCATCAAACTGTTCCATATTGTAGATGTCAGCAGCGATCAAAGTCCTCTGGACGTCTGCTGGAAATTGTCGTATCAAAGCAGTAATCAACTCGTTATCTGGCATTGGCGGATCTAAATGTGGGAGTTTAGACAGCTGTCCAGAAAAGTATGTAGAGTATCGAGTAGGTTGTGACGTCGAGAATCTCTTCGAATACAACTCTGCTCTAACTTGCTGTTGGGTTTCAGGGGACCAAAACTTCTTCAATAACCCACGAGAAAACTCCTCAAAAGTATTTAGAGTGGATCTAAATGCTCTAAACCACAAAAGTGCGGGACCTTCCAAGAACTTCCCTATTACCCTGATCTGTCATTCTTTAGGGATCTTAGAATCTTTCAGATAATCACCTGCTTCTCTCAAAAATTCCACGGGTGTTACAGAATCTCGCCCTGAAAATTTAGAAGGCTTATCTTCTATATTCTTAAATACAGTTATGGGGTTGGATTGAAATACTGTCCTGACCTCATCCTGTCTATCAGTCTCTCTAGCTCCTCCTAGATTTATCTGTATCTGTTCCTTTCCTTTTACATTCGGCATTTTCAAAAGATGATCAGACCGTTTCTCATCCTTTATTTGAGTTTTCATAGCCTCAAGTTCCTTCTGGTTTTCTTCTGCCATCTTCTTGATTGCTTCAGTCTCCTTACTATTTTCTTTAACATCAATGGATATCTGGTTCATAACAGCCTCATGACTTTTCAATGACCCTGTCATATCTGATATGTCCTTCTGAGTTGCTTGAATATCCTTGGCAATTACTTCAATGTGGGATGACAAAGATTCCCTAATCTCCTTGATTCCCTCTTGATTCTCCAGCTTGAGTGTGTCTTTAATTTCATTGACAACTGTGGTTTTGATCTCAGTTTGCAATTCATGAATCACTCCTTCTCTTATTTCTCCCATGACAAGTTCCTTGAATTGTTCCGTTAAACGTTGAACAACTAGAATTCCCATCTCGTTACTCTCCTTCTTCACTCTGACTTCCAGGTTGACCATGTCTTCACCAACTTTCCTAAGACCATGTTCTATCCTATCAGCTAAGCTTTGGGATCGAAGATCGGCATCGCGAAATTTATCGTCCATTATACTAGCGTTAGTAGCTAATGAAGTTTCGAGCTCATGTGTTTTATCGCATAACTTATTCATTTTACTTTCAAGTGTCATTTTCAAAATTTCAGAATTCTCTTTAAATTTACTTTCCATTGAATTAAATTTACTGTTTAAATTTTCCTTTAAGTTATCTTTTAACCTGCTTTCTAACAAGTCGGAATTTTCTTTGAGTTTATCCTCTAAACTTTCTTTTAAGTTACCTTTTAACCTGCTTTCTAAAGAATCAGAATTTTCTTTAAGTTTATTTTCCAAAGAATCAGAATTTTCTTTAAGTTTACTTTCCAAAGAATCAGAATTTTCTTTAAGTTTATCCTCCAAACTTTCTTTAAGTTTATTTTCTAAAGAATCAGAATTTTCTTTAAGTTTATCATTCAAATTTTCTTTCAAATTATCAGAATTTTCTTTAAGTTTATCATCTAAACTTTCTTTCAAATTATCAGAATTTTCTTTAAGTTTCTTTTCTAAAGCCTCAGTATTTTCTTTCATAATGGCTGCTACACGCAGTCCAGCCTGTTTTGAACTCTCCTCCAAACTCCTCATCATTCTCATCATTTCTTCCATAATTTCAATTAATATTCAAAACTTAGGGGTATACAACAGTGGCAAACACAAGCTTATAACTAGAACAAGAAATATGAATAGCTAATTGGAACACTATAATAAAATGAGATTTGTCCTAATATCGACGTGATGGAAAAACAAAATTCTCTACTTTTACGAATTACATTTACCATAATATCACAAGAAAAATATGCAAGTTCTCAAATATCCTCCACCTGGATTCTAATAATGTGTATCTCCAGTCATCGAACGTTTACTACTGAATTTACTTGACGCCCTAATGGTTAAGCCATTATCAAAAATAATCAAACCCATTCTAATTATTAACCAGTTAAATTTTTAATTTTCCCCACTAATTGGGTTTCCTACTAATTTATTCATCCAAACCAGACATCTCTCAACTCCCAAAATATTTCTATAAAAGTTATCACAATTTCAAATCGGCATGCGATTGACCATGTCTAAATCGGGACCCACGTTCGAAGCCATTTCTCTCTCTATCTTATTTTATGTGCCCGTTTAGACCGGAGTCCGCACGACCACATATGCATTTTACCAATAATCAGTCAGCACGAGAATCAAAATATCCCGGAGCGCCAGATGGGTTAAAGCAAATCGCAAAAACGACATCAAATTTATAAAAATGCTTTGCTGATTTTTGGCTCAATGCAACAATAAGGATAGAAGGAGATTTAATTGGTGAAACACATCTGGTAAAATTATCTCAGTTTATTTAAAGTTAAAATCTGACTGCAAGAATAATGCTCAAAGCAGCATCATCCACGTGTGGCGATCCACACCCTTATTTACACACAATATACAGAAATCTTCCAAACACATTTGACAATCTATTTGAAAACACAAGTCCGATTGTTAGTCCTGTGGACTGTGTTCCAAAATTATTAAACTTTAACTCCAGTGCAAAATGAATTGTCCATACTGGAAATAACGTAGATCACTGTTTGACTATTTACATGGTATTAACACTCGTAGAATAAATGTTTATAGAATTTCTTAAACTTTCATTTGTTTTCCAGTTTTCCAAAATATATCGTTGAAACTATTATTATCATCGTAGCAACACAAATTATTAACACATATTAACAACATCTGAAAAGTATTTGACCATTGAGCATAGCATCGAAGAACTGTGCGAAGCACAACAACAATTAATTGTTCTTCTGACATTAAATATTCGAGAAGTGACTCGATTATGAACTTCAAGTTCCAAACAAAATATATGATTTCTGAATCATTAACTTGATCAACAAATGGTTGAACCATTCAACTATTAGATTTTCCACTTGGGAACAATATTATAAAAATATTTATATTTATGGCCATTTCTAGCAACTTTCACAACTTGCAATTCTTCGACAGAATGCGGAAATTAGAATTGTAGTTTTATAATGAATTCATTTAGTTCATGGCACTAGGATTTGAAAATATCCTTCAAATTATTCGTGGTTAAAGAATTATTTTAAATTGGCAGTGGCCCATTCTACTATTTGTGTCAGAACACAATATTATAACAACAACGGCAAAGGTCTTCCTCTGAAGAAGAATAAACTACTATCATGACAAATCCGGGTTCTAGCAAAATCAAAGTCTAAATGGAATTCGTAAACAAGGTTGAAATAAGAACTGATGGTTTCAAAGAAATAACCTTCGGGTTATTCATACGACGAAATGTGTGGCTCCAATACTCCTACTATAAACCTGAGCCATCGAACCTGCTATTTGATTGATGCTCGAAAAAACCTTCATTCCTGCGACTTAACATGCGCACCTGGGAATGGCATTACAACTACTCCACACACATACATTTTCTTCCCAAAATTTATACAATAAATCAAGCCTCTGCTTGTTATCAACACTGGAAGATTAATAAACTTACAAGTTTATTTTATTTTCCCATTCAGTTCAACCCGTGAATTTACCATACTCATGAAAAGCTTCATTTCACTTTCGAAGTGTATTTACGTCATGATTTTATATAAATACAACAATATCCTATTTGATACAAATATCAATTGCTTCCCGTTTCATGCCTCTCCGTGTTATATGAAACATATACTTTGCTCATAGCAAATATCAACTGTTCAACCAGAACTGAAATGTAGGTTGAATGCGGGCTTGCGCTAACCACTCTCCTTCGTAAAATCTCCTGTTCCATACTAGAAATGTTTCAACTACTTCATAGGCTCTTTCTCAATACATATGATTATTATAAAATATAATATCCAAGAATTATTTAGAAAAATTATGAAAATTATTATTATTATTATTAGTGGATTATTATTATTATTATTATTTCAAATATGTTTAGTTATCATCTCATTATGTGAGAATCCACATGTTCGAACCTTCGAATATGGAAAAAATATCCATTCCTCAACAAAAATAAATTTAACTTTTACAGTTACATCGGCTGATTACCGTGATTTCCCAAAAATATGAAAAATTTAAATAAATGCTCAAAATGCTCGGTCATCGATCCTAAACTGTTCTGAGTGCTGAAAATGCTCAGAATAAATCTAACAAGTCTTGCGTAAATCATTACAAGCTTTAAATATGACGAAAAAAAATGTGTTGGTCATCTGCAGAAAAAATAGTTTGTTCCAATTAGCTAAGCATAATATAATTCAAATGTGGCTTACATTTCTTGATGTTCTTGAAGTGTAGTAAACCTGGTCTATACCAGATTTATCCGTAAACATGCCCTAGCGGACAAGCACGTATAATCCTTGTATCGGCCGCCATTGTAGACCCACAAATCGTCTAGTCAGACATAGTGGTAGTATCCTTCGACGTTTTAAATGACTGTGGTTCCATTTTAATATGGGCTTCTAACAAAGCCATAACAGTTTGTTGAAAAGGGTCAGATCTAAGCGATCTCTTCTTAAATGTGTCAGTTGTAACTTAACTCACTGTAATCTCATCAGTACAAGAAAAACGTTGACAGTCTAAGCATTTAACGGCTGTTCTGAAGATCGTTCCCTGGGTATGGTTTATTAAAATCACCATCTGCCATGCGCTAGACAACCTGCAGTTTCCCTTGCGTAGACTAATGAACGCCACCGTTATAGACTATTCTTCAAAGTACTGACGGATCGAAGTGGTTAAATAGTTACAAAATATGAAAACTGACTTCAAAATGGATTTAAACATCCAAGTATTAATTTACTATTGGACTGTGACAATACTATTTTCTAGACCAAGTCTAGCATATGTCCTTTAGGAAATATAAATATTTCCACCAATGTCTGTAGAAATACAATCACCTCAGTGATTCTCCTCACCAGAAACTTACTAAGTTCCAACTCGTTTGCGCAGCACTTCTCGTGACTATCACGATTTGAAAAGTACTTCTTCGTAGAGGTGGCAACCATGTGCCTTGGCTCAGCGTAGACGCAACTTGTTCGCCAAGTGCTTGTGATGAAGTGAGCTAACTAAGCCTGTTCCAGCTTGCTTTTATACAAAAACGGTCAGGGTCACGCGTCATCGCCTGATATCTAGAAATCCTCATATCTCTTGAATCCCTGGTCCGATTTACTTGATACTAATTGCATTCTCTTTTATTTGGCCGTGCCAGTAATCTGATCCCAGTCTCAAGTCTCTGCTCCATAGTTAACTATTTAATCAATAAATAGTCTCCACCTCTGCTGTTACTCGCTACGTCATTTACCATCCAACTATCGGTAATTTTCTTCGAAAGGCTTCGAGAAGCAATGTAGCGCGATATTCAAATATCTGAACTTTCAAAAGCTGCTACAGCCTTTCTCTTGATATCTAGGTGTCTGAAACTTGGAATACCCATTCTTAGAGTTGGGCACAGTACGTAATTACATAACTTCGGGTATAATAATTTTATCATTGACATCAGTAAGACAATCGTTCTCTAGTTGTATTTCCGCTAAAATCCTTCGGTCAACACAGCTAAAACGTTATTTAACATGAACTGGACTACTTGTATACAACGACTCTTATCATGATCCATGCCTTCCTTATCAAAGAACAATAATACTTTGACTTCCCTTAAAATGCGGAACTTCCTTCGCACGAGCATTTCATAGCTCTACAAATCCTCATATAACAGTATGTATGGCATAAACAATTATCATCCACTATGTTAAACAATAACTAAAAACATTGTTATTAACATTTCTTCTGTAGCAACTTTTCTCAAATAAAGGCATGACCCTCAGTATCGTTTCACATGACTACTGATCTACAATTATACATGCTTAAGTTCTTCAAACGAAACTTCCAATCGTAATGAACGATATTAGACTGTCGTGATTGACCTCCTAAAGTTTACTCCACAAAAAGATAATTAACTGTTAACCCGTCTGTCGCAAATACATGTAATAAAAATAACACTCCTGTCTCACTTCACTGATCAAGCTTTAAATTGTTTATCGTTGTAATATCATGTCTACACAATGACGTGATGTTACACAAATAGTGTAAAATTACACACATGTTATTTATAGTGTCAGTTAGAATTCAATCTTGACCGGGATAAACTAGCTTTGAATTCCTAGCCAAAGATTTGAATAATCTTCTATCAAAAGGTATTTCCACTAACATATTAAATGAACAAAGCTCTCAGCTTTACAAATAATAGAAAGGTTTGTCAACATCGTAATGTTTTTCCACTCTAAACAAAGAATGTTTATAGGGGTTAAGACTTCGGTCTTATCAAACGACTAGTATTTCCTAGATCGTCGACAGTTTATGTACAATAATGATATAACAATATCATTTGATGTGTCTTCTGTTCTTGAAGTTAGATGTTACATTAAAGTGCTCAAATTAAATTTAAAAATAATTTAATTTGAAGCTATGACACAATGTCAGAATACTTGGTTTAAATCAAATTATTAAAATTCGAGAGTCGAAACGACTAGTCTTCTATGAGGCGATATGATTCCTCAAACAAAATTTTTAATGTCAGTTCCACAACTGATCCGTAGAATAAAATTGAAAAATAGATGAAAGGCAATCATCTCCTAAATAATCTTGAAGCTAAAAAACTTAGCACACATCTGAAGTGTAAAATACATGAAAACACTGAAATACATGAAATGTGAAAATATGGAGTATGATCGTTGGCTCAGGATGTCTCTAATCAAGCTCTATACTAAAAATAAGAGACACTGCTACCTTATTTGGACGAAAACTTGAAGATTTATATAAGTATTCACACAATACTTTAGATGTTTCCTCAGTTCAAGATACTGAGATGGATCTGCATTCGAACCTCGGATCTGCGACCTCAGAGATAGGAAACGCCCCTCTCTGGAATTCACCAACATTCGCCTGGGGTCGAACGACATCCTTCTGGCAAATTCTTCTGTGGTTGCTGGGTTACCCCTAGCATCTTGACAAATCTCTTCTGTAGAATCTTCATTCTCCGTCGCAAATATGTATCAGCCTCATCATTGGAATATAATTTATATAAATATTCATATGGATGGTGAATGAAATATTTCTATTGCTAATTGATGTTACATTAGTGTTCGTAGTCTGACGAAAATGTACAAGATGGACCGTACACTACGTCTGTATTCACGAATACGTCGTCTAACGAAATTCCATCGTTGTATCTTAACTTCTGTTATCGAATATGTCTCTGGCGCATGACTAATTAGTTCATCATATCAACAATGTTAATTATGTTGAATGAAACCATTTGAAGAATAATGATAGTCATTATAGTAATGTTTATATGCTGCGCCAATGTTAAAAGTTCTCCGCTACTGTTCACTTGAACTGCATTCGGCAACTTCACGTTGCAATCAAAAATTATATTCAGCTTTATTTCCAACACATTTGAAAATCTGTCTTAACAGGCTTATATTGTCGAAACGGTAAATTTTAGAACGCTCGACTTTCAACAGAATATAGTATTCGACCTGTTCTTTATATATATTCACTTAGTTGAATTCAAATCTCAATTATTTAAGAGATATACTAATATCAATGTTCCTCACAACTTCACATAAAATGGAAGTGCGGTAATCTCCTACGATCTACCTTGCTATCCTCGCGTCTCCACAAGTCGACAGTCGTCGCACTCGGACAAAGTTTTGGGATCTCCGTTAACCCAGTAAAAACCCTTCCTCAATCTCCAAAGACTGCTGGAATAAGAACCTCGATCCTTGGATCTGCCCCTCCAAGTCGAAATTTTGGCGGCCATATCAATCTCCCACCATAATTTTAGAGCGTCGATTACTAATGCTTATTACTGCGTAGATTAACCGATTTGCGGTTTTTATAGTATCAGACATAATTTCTTTTAATATTCTCTTCATAACCAAATAAGAAAATCTTCTTCTAAGGGCCTAAATGCATAATTTCACCAAGTTATGTAGTTGAAGTTGATCCCGTCTTCAATAAGACCTCTTCTCATTGGGTCTAGCCTGGGATCCAATAGCATAATTTATAACAATATTTATAATATAAATTTCCAAACTCGCTGTTGCTATGCCAATTTTAGCCTTCAAAGAGCGTCTATTGTGCAACATATCACATGATCGGGCTCTCCACCGGCCTCGAGCTTGTAACACTACCCTCCTGTGTCACACTTCCAGAATTTATATTTGCTGGTTAAATTTTATCATGGGGACGGAAAATACTCTCATTTTGTCCCAGAATAATTCAATTTTCGGAGGCAGTACAAATCTATACCTTTTCACAGATCTGAATCAAAATGTGTATACTGACCGTTTGGAACCCTGCGAGTAACACTGTTTACATGAAATTTCGGACCGACCACTCAATTCGCTGCATTTAGGCCCTTTATCACAAATCCACACCGTTTCTCCTAATTGCACCATATTTTACATACAATTTAAAACCCTGCTGCTAACACTGTCCACTTGATATTTTGGACAACGCTCTCCATTCCCTACATTTAGAATAACAGTCAAAATGAACTTTAAAACCGCGTATTAAGGCCCTAGAACCATCCTTGTCCGTAGTAGTGTAACTGTAAAAATATTTTAATAAACCTATTGTTAGCTGGCAATTCGGGCAACATCACGTCGCCCCTACCAGTGTTCTGGTGCAGAATTGCGAAAATATTTGCATCTTACGCTGTTTATAAATTGCAGTCACGGGGAGTAATTAGTGCAAAAATATGTCTAAGGCCCCTTAAAACAGTTATCATCATGAAAATATTATGCCTCTGTATAAGTGCAATGGTGTTTGTGCAGTACATTGAGGTTACCAACTCCAATAAGCGTTGGTGATTTCAAATTTACCTTCATTTATTCCGAACCTTATCATTCAGGGCTATGAGGAGATAATTGACACTATTGCTACCTCAGTAGCTCGGGACAGCCGAAGTTTTCCAAAGTGTTCTGTTTATTTTCCTACGGCGCTATGCGACAAAAGACGACACTGTTGGTCTCTACATTTCTAACAGCCAATGAGATATAGGCCCAAGGCAGTGTCTTTTAATTCACTTACTCCTCTTTCAATTTTTTTTTTTAATTTGATTGTAAATTACATGTGTCAGTGCTGTAGTTAGTAAATAACTGTTTCCCTATTCATAATTATCATTATTATCATTACGGGAAAATTACCTGAATGTTACGTCCATTACACAGTACTACTTTTAACCACACTAAAACAACCACCACCACCACCATCACCACTATCACAAAAAGTTATATTTTTAAAATATGTTTTTCTGTTAGTTTAAGTGTCATGTGCCAGTTCTGAGTAGTATTCATTATCATACACAAAAGAAATAAATCCACCGGGCGAAGCCTGGCACTACTGCTAGTTAGATTATATTTTGTCAATACGAGACAAGGCAAATATTGTCATTTTCATGTCCTTTCATCTAAGGTTGTATTACAGATAATTTTATGGCCAATGAATTCAGAAATACTAAAACAAGACTTGTGGTTTAATATGATATATCTTCTTGCAATCCACTTGCTGAGGTAGGTAAGTTCAGTGCTCACCGTCTCAACTCACTTGTCATATCAAATATTCACGAGTTGTCGGGAGGATGGAGGGCTGGGGTGTAAATCTTGAGTTACCAGGGGGTAGTGGGGAAGGATAGCCCCATAGGGACATGTATCCCTACCCAGCTTACTAGTGGACCGTAGGAATCCACACGCAGCGACCGCAACGTAAAATTGGGCATTTCTCTCAGTAGCTCTGTCGTGAGAGGCAAGGGATACTAAGTGACAAGAGAAGATCGAGAAACCTGCTTAGATTCTATTCTTATTTTCTGACAATAAGGTAAACAAAACGTTGAATATTACTATGGGAAATGTCGGAGTCCCTTAGTATCAAACATCCTCTTCTTCACTGCTTCTAATAATTGAACAATTAACTCTAGAAATAATCACGCTCGCATTTCAAAATTTTATATATGGTTTGATGAGTTCCGAAAGTTAACATGTCCAGGATGTTGGAATTCTAGTAAATGACAAAAAACCGTCCTGAAGGTTTCCTTATCAATTTATGATTTTAAAATATTTCCTAAAATTGGTATAGTTATTAGGATTTCTATGTGAAAGTTTCCGAAATCTGCAGAATATTGCTACGTAAGAAACAAAGAAAATACTATGGACATGTTAAGTATAGGATCATGCTACTGGCATATTCAATTTTGGAATATACTGATGCAGACATGTTGACTGATTTATCATGAATTTCATTCTTATGGTTTCTTACAATTATTTTGCACACTCTTTGAAAACATATAGTTTAATAATATCTCAACTGATTCTTTAAGTACTGTATATTAGTTGCCATTTGTATTACTCAATATTCTATGTTGGTTCCGTAGTATTTTTAACATAGGAATCATCCTTTGTGTGTTTTTAGTCGTAAAAATGATATGCTACGGACATTAAATAATTTAATAAAACTTCTAAACATTCATATCCCTCTTAACATTTCCATTATAAATTTAAGAACATGGACATATTGAGTTCTGGAACAGACTAGCTTTTGGAAATGACTGCAATATTCAACACTTAGTAACTACAGGACATATTGTCAAGTTATGGAATTTATCACTTTGACCTCATAAACTAACTGCGTCAAAGATAAAGAAATGGCATTATCTCAATTTCGTATTCCTGTGGATATGTTGAGTTTTGGAACTCATCAGCTCATATACACGTATTTTGACATTACAAAACGTTTGGTAGAATTTTTACAATTTGCCCCCATCGGAAGGTTCGCTTGTGAGCACAAAACCAACTGTTACAAAATTTAACTTTATAAATCTCTTATATAAAAACAAGTGTCATGACTGACTGACTGATTCAATGACTCACTGACTCATCATCGCCCAGCCAAAACTATTACAGTTAGAAACATGAAATTTTGGGGATATGTTCGTGGTAAGTCGAAAACGCGCACAAAGGAAGGATTTTTGGATATTCAGGTTCTAAAGGGGTGTTAAGGGGGTAGGCTTGCATTTCATTGAATAACAATATCTCCCGATTGGTTTCATTGGGGCATGTGATACTGGGCATATAAACTCATCATTAAAAACAAGTAGTTCCGTGAAGAACTATACAGCCTATTTTCATGTATCCTACTTATGTTAATTGCCACTATCAACATACACAATTTCAGTTTGATTGCTGTAATTGATTCGTAGATATTGAGAACCGACTAAATATTTCGGATGGTCGCCATGTTGGATTTTACATATTGAACCCTTATTGATCTTCGATAAATAAGTATTCATATTTATTATTATTATTACTACGGCCCAGGCAGCACATAAGGAAGTCGACTTGGATATTAGGGAGGCCAGCATTTCGTAATGATTGCAACAGAAGCTGAGTTGGTAGCTATTCCTGGGGGACGGCCAGAATTAGTCGAGTTCAAGGCCAAATTGTGCAACTACTGTACCAAAATTGGAGACATAAAGGAAGAATCACGAGGTCCTCTCAACGAACATACGATTGAATCAGCCAATCGCAAGAGACCAAGCCGTGACCACGAGGTGGACGGCGTCAGTAGTAAAAAGCGCGCGGAAGTGTGCATCTAAGGAACCGCCGAACGGATTAATCTCCGCTCGAGTAATTTGAGACGTTGGATTTATTTGGAGAAGAATGACACTAGCCCCATCTTTGTGAGACAAAAACTCTGGAAGTTTTTATCCGACTTTGCCCCACTCCACCGCCCTTGTCAGTTTCTCATAAATAGTCTGGCCTGACGCCTATCGGAGTACTATCTTGTGGAGCCTTCAGAGGCATACTCCACGCCAGTTTGAGGTGTGATTTTGACGCTCGAATTTATCTGAGTACTAATCTTGTGGAGCCTTCAGAGGTATACTCCACGTCAGTTTAAAATGTGATTTTTACGCTCTAAAATCAGTGAAGCTAATTTTATTTTCTGAGCTCTGGGGAGCTAAAGTCGCAGCGTTGGCAGTACCGAATTTTATTAAGCGATAATACATTTTGTTCTAAAATCAACTAAATTGTATGATCTAAATATTTCACGCCAGCGCGTGATAAACTGTAACATTCTTTTTAAAGACGACGAGTTCAACTTTAAGGGGGAAGTATCGTATCACCCTCATTAGCGCTTACCAGAACCGAAGTCCATAAGACGGGACGGAAATACCAGACGAGATAGCGACTGCGAGTGCAGCCAGGATTTTGAACTTGTTAACGAGCCAGTGGCGCGGACTCGAGATGTATATTTTATGTATAAATTGTGTGTATTGTATGTGTGTTTTTATAGTGCGTATGTGCGATATAATTAGGGCCAGTCTTCGCTATTAATCGCAGTAGGACAATTGTGGGTGAACTGAGTAGCCTGCAAGCGATTATAGATAGGCAAATATTTAACATTGAACTTTTCTGCCAAGGAGTCGAGACCAAGATGATCAGCACGTGGTTTGAAGTTGGGATGAGCTTCAAGAAATCAACGCAGACGACTACTATGGAGTGCTAAATTGTCCATAGGGCAATGGGTTGAGGAGGATGTCCTTAGTCCTACATGCAGAAGCGGTGATGTACTAAAATTGGATTATTTCAATTATGTAGTTAGATTTGGCCGGGGAACTTTGTAAATAGTCATGTTTTTCTTTCTTGTTATTAGCTGTTTTTTTTTTCTTGCACCGACACTATATGTTTAAATGTCCGTTGGCGCGTGGCCAAAGTGTTTGTTGATATTTTGATTTTTTCTTGAGTCATGTGTAATGTACGCGGCGTGCGTGCGTGATTTTATCCTTGCAATTGCGGAACCCGTTACATTCGATAAATGGTGCTTTATTAACGTTAATATTTGAAATAGGAATGGGAGGAGATGATTGTAAAACATTTTGCTGAACAGGTTATTATTCATGTTAGGGTAGCCGAGTGCACCAACTTAAAAGTAATTGTAGAACACCTTCGTTCTCATTTTGATAGATTTTTCTTGAGTCCTTTTCAGGTGACTAGTCACGGCATGGAACGATGGCGCCAGCATGTGGATATTATTTGTGTCTTTTATTTCAGGGTCTGTCAAAACCCATACGTGTGATTCAGTGTGTGTTGATGTGTCTAGTGTGTGTTGATTCTACGTGAGGAGGGGGTAGTTGTCCTACCGCCCTTATATTTTTTTTGCTGCTGTTGTATTTTAGATGGAAAGACAGAGTGCTCTTGGGAGACTGCTGATTCTTGTCCATATGTTTTTCTGACACACACGTATTATTGTGCTTTGGGGCACATTTCTTCGAGGTTCGACCCCATGTTCTGGGAGGTCGAGGTTATTGACACGTGGGTTGACAGACATGCAGAGTTCCACAACCGCCCGTTTTGCCTGTGACTTATTTTGATAGGCAGTCCTTTTTGTCCGACTGAACCCTGTAAGCTTTCATGTAGCAAACCTGTTCATTGTGATGGCTAATTTTTAAGCCATAATTAATTGGGGAGTTCGCCATGTGTGTAACGGATTGTTGTACCTTGTATGTTAAAGAATATTGTGATTAACGTAAATGTTGGCTGTTTGCCTATTGCTTTGTTGATGACTCGATTTCAGGTAATTTTGTTTGTCACACCCGTTTGGTGTAGTGGTAGAGTATTTGTAAAATTTGACAGCGGTCATTTGAGTATTTTTCTATTGGTCACGTGTTAATGTACTTGTGTTGATTTGTGTGAGAAGTCCTAAGTTTTTAGGCAGTAAATGTTGCTACGGCAATTTAAGTCCAATTTCACACGGAAATTTTGTGTTTGTTTATAGTAGATTTAGGAAGTGTCGGTTTAATTTAAGTATTGTAGTTGTGTTCCCTTGTGTCGGTCTAGCTCTAGGAAATGCGGATTCGTTGTTTGAAGGGTCATTCTGGATGATAACGAATCACGCATTCAAAGTACACATCGTGATGCATGTAGAACGGCATACGCACTTATATGGTCATTTTTTTGTATCGTTTTATTTAAGGACACTTGGTCCAGGTAATTAATCTCTCCAGAGATATCGCCTAAGTTTTTGGCATTTTTATTAAGCGGGAGTCAAGTGGGAGTTTTTGTTGTTAATTGTTTATGTAAATATGGTGATTTGTTATTAAATTCAGTTGTTTTTAACCCTGGCTTCACTCTTTCCTGCATGTTATTTTGTTATATGTTACCCTGCAAGTTAATGAAGCGCCCTGACAGCAACTTACGAATATGACCTGTTACGCCCCGAATCTGAGTCTCATATGCTTCTTTGCAAGGGTTCATAAAACAAAAATGGCTGCCCAAGTGGGGATTGTTGTTGTTGTTGCTTCGCTGATCTCATATTTATTTCGTTGAGAAATGATGCCAGGTCAAGCGGACATGTAAATTCAGTAAATGGAGGCGATGTTGTACCGCCATGTGCATTAGTAAAATCACTGAGTTCCTAAAGTTAGAAATATTGAACAAGGTTAGAATTTGATTTGGTATTTGTTGTAAACTTGTTCTGGCGCCCACATTAAAATTAGAATTTTGCATTATTGATGAACTCAGTCAAAGCAGGAAGATGTTGCCTTATATCTGACATTTAATTGACTTCGGTTAATTGGTGTTTCGTAAATTCTGTTGGTTAGGAATTTAAAAGCAGATCACTAGGGGTTATTTTGTTGTTTGGGAATAACATTGTATTCAGTAAATTTTGTTACTGAAATTTTCATTAAATTAGAGCCAGTAATATTTAAATGTGTGACATGTATGTGCGTATAGGGCTGAAACCTTAGCCCATAACCCTGTTTTTCTCTGAATATATTTTGTGTGTGATATGGCGAGTGTTGATGAGATAAAGGCATTGTTAGAACAGATGTCGATCCAAATGTCCGCGAAAACGGAGGAACAATTAGAACAGATGTCCGCGAAAACGGAAGAAACAATTAGTGCAGATGTCCGTAAAGACGGAAGAACAATTAAAAGAACAATTAGAAGCTCAGCGTGAGCATAGTGAAAAAACAATTACTTGATATGAGCGGTAACATTTCGGTCCAGTTAGAAGTCCAGAAATTAGACACTGACAAACAATTCAATGAACTAAACCACAAATTGTCCACAACAGGCGGTAACACAAACCGAACAGTTAGGAAAAATCACAAATGATATTAATCAGGAGCGTTCAAAAAGTAGAGAAACTGGCAGGCGAGGTTGCGGAAAACAACATAAAACAGTTAGGCGAAATGAAGAAATTGGAGGCGAAATTTGATAACAAATTAGTACAATTTGACGAGATGGTGGCAGATAAACTCAAGCAGATAGAGGCAGCATGTGTCAGTAACACCGCGGGAGTGAAGAAAACCCAAGAGAAACTACAGCAGCAAATTAATTCGGTAGATAACAACGTGCTGGAATTAATAAAGGAAATAGATAAAGTCGAAGTCAAGGCTGAAACCGAGCGGATACACTTGCGGGAAAATTTAGAGGAGCAATTAGGCAGAACACAAGAGATCATAAGAAAAGAGATGGAAGGCCAGCTAATAAACACACAGGAGGTCATAAGACAAGAAGTAGGGGAGCAGCTCGTCAAAACTCAGGATAATTTGGAAGAACAACTAGTGAAAACGCAGGAACGGATACGTGAAGAGCTAGAGAAAAATCAGGAGAGGAACGAGGAGAAAATAAATAGCTTAAAAAGTAGGATCCGGCGAGATTGGGACCAGCAGGCTCATGCGAATAAGGAAGACAGGCTGGCAGTTTTAAAGCGAATGCAGGCACTGGAGGAAAATATGAAGTCGAAATTACAGGAACACTCAGAATTAATCATAAAAAACGAGATTAGATCGTTAGAGAATGCGACATTATTTTCAAACGAAAATATTCCGGAAAAGCAAACAAGTATTGGAAGTCCGGCAGGTTCGAAGTTGGCTGAGGACACGAGTCGGGGTCAAAGTCCCAGACTAACGACTAATGCATTCCAGCAGTACAGGGGGGAGACTTCAACTCCGCAACCGAACTTGGCACCAGCCCAAGTCATTCAAGTCATTCGGGGTAATGATTTTAAGCCCGATAAGTTTAAAGAACATTCAGGAACCACTCCCAAAGCATTTCTACGGCAATTAACTGACTACTTTAATGACCAACACATCGGCCCGGAGAAACAATTAAGACTGGTGGAGAAATTTTTAGAAGGACCTAGCCTGACCTGGTTTTTAAGTTTCAAGTACACGTTTAGAGACATGACTCAATTCCGCGAGGCGTTTTTGAAGAAGTTTTGGAGTCCTTCGTTACAGCAAGGGTTAAGAATGGACCTGTACACGCGCAAATACCATAGTACACATCCAACCCGTTTTTCAGAATTCTTCAGTCAGCAATTGGTAAAATTCAGGGATTTTGATGACCCGCCTAGCGAGCCGAATATGGTTCTAACCATCGGAAAACAACTCCCAATGCATATCCAACAATTATTAGTCGCAGGAAATATTCAGACCGCAGTCCAAGCCGAAGAATTACTCAGACACTTAGATGAGACGAGTATGGTAAGCCCACAGACAGGAAGAAGGAATTTGGAATGTGTCAACACGGCAGAGGTAGTTCAGGGACTCCAAAATAACCACGGCCAGGGGAACCAAAGTAAGACACAGTCCACAGGGACACAGTTCACGCCAAGAAGACAAGATTTTGACGGCCAAAACCAGTTCCGTAACAACAATCAGAATTATCAGAATAACCGCGGGAGATATCATCAGAATAACCAAAATCAAAATAATCAGTGGACGTACCAGCGGGAATACACGAATTGGAGGGGAAACCAGAGACAAGGTAGACCTTACCAAAGGAATGGAGATGGTAGATGGAGTTACGGCAGGGACTATCGCCAAGAAAACAGAGGAGATTATAGGAATAACTGGGACGAACGATATATTGAATCCCGTAAATACTTGGATCAATTAATTAATGAAGAAGCGGAGAAGGAGAAGTGGGGGCGTGCCATGGCGAACAGACAGAGCCCAGACAACCATCAAGGAGAGGGGGCAGAGAGTTTACTGAGGCAACAGGAGCGACAGAATGATAACCGGCGAAACACATCTAATGGGGCCCGGGATAAAAAAAAACCAAATGAACTGAAAGGAGACAGGCTAAAAACGGAGATCGCCAGGGAGCAAGAAGAGATGATAGTGGCCAATATAGAAGAGTGGGTAGCATTCCCAGACGACTGCCTGGAGGAAGTGGTGAAGAACCGTGAAAATGTTATCAGACAGCTACCAATTATTTACGCGCATATTGGAGGTATGAGGGTGAGATGTTTGATTGATACAGGTAGCCAGGTGAGCCTAGTCACTGAAATTTTGATTAAAGAAATAGCAAGAAAACAGACTGTTCCTATTATGCCGGTACCGCTAATGAAAGTCAGAGGTGTCATTCCTGACAAAACTATGAATTGTAAACAGCAAGCATTTCTAGATCTGGAAATATTGAACCATACTTTTTCGCAAACATTCATTGTTATTCCAAAGATGAACTACAATATAATTTTAGGAGCCAACTTCATCTGCGATTTTCATGCTGTAATTGATTTACATAACAATACTGTAAGCTTCAAACAAGTAGAAGGATTGGATCATGTGGGTTTAAATATGGAAGAGAATCCGCTGGAGAGAGAGGCCAATACTTGGGTTATTGAGGAATGCACTAATGAGGCCGGAGATAAGATCTTGAGGGGAGAGCAAGTCAACCAGACAGCAGTGCTAGAAATGGACAGCCGAGATATTTCGCAGGAACTTTGGGTGCATTTGGCGGAAGAAGAAATGGGCGGAACCAAATTCGAAATTCTACTTCAGGAGCGACTTAAGGAAGCCATCGTAGGGGAATCTGATAGAAGAAGATTGGAAGAAATTTTAAGATTACATAAAGGAGCTTTTGACACCGTACCTGGGAAAGTTTTAAATTTTCAATATGCGATGCAGGTCACAGATTGGACCCCATTTAAAAGTAAATTGTACCCGATCCCAGAGAAGCATTTTTCTCAGGTGAGGGATATCATTACTAACTTATTAGATTCTGGCATGATAAGGAAAGCTGCAACTCCTTATCTGAACGCAATATTGGCTGTGACCAAGCCAAACGGATCAATTAGGCTGTGCCTAGACGCGCGAGTTTTAAATAGCAAACTGCTAGTTGAGCACGACCAAGCACCGAGGATCAAAGATGTTTTGAAAGGCTTCCGCGGGAAGAAGATATACTCAAGTGTTGATTTGACGAATAGTTTCCACCATCTTGAACTTGAAGAAAAATCCCAACTGTTGACGGGATTTTTATTCGATAATCAAAGTTATATCTGGTGTCGAATGCCCTTTGGCGTGAAAACTGCGGGATGTGCACTCATTAGAGCACTCGATAGAAATCTGACTGAGGAGGTCAAGAACTTCACCACGAGATATGTTGATGACATATTAATCGCTTCTGAGACAATGGAAGAACACTTGATAAATTTAAATAAACTGCTGGACAACCTGAGAACCATGAACTTCAAGATCAACTTAAAAAAGTCACATTTTTGCCAGAGCGAAATTTTATATTTGGGACATATAATTGATGTCGAGGGCGTGCGGCCTAATCCAGCCAAGATTGATGCTATTAAGAAATTTCCCACACCTACCAAAGTCAAACATGTTAGAGCATTTTTGGGAGTGACAGGTTTCTTCAAAGAAAATTGCCCTGGTTACACAGAAACAGTAGCGCCTATGCAGGAGATGTTGAAGAAAGCGAATCGATGGTCGTGGAACGAGGAGTGCGACAGGTCTTTTAAAGCAACGAAGGATTTATTGGAAAACTGTGTGAAACTTGGATATCCGGATTTTGAGAAACAATTTATCATTCAAGCAGATGCTTCGTTAATTGGGATTGGTGCTATGCTGTACCAAGAGGACGCTGAAGAACCCAAGAAGAAATCCTATTTGGCATTTACGAGTCGTAAATTACGGAAACATGAGAGGAACTACACAGTTACGGAACTTGAGCTACTAGCAATTCTATATTCTCTCCAACAGTGGCGCAAGATGATCTATGGTTATTCCATCATTGTTAGAACCGACCACCATGCACTGACATTTTTATTTAAGACAACAATAGCAAGTGAGAGAGTTACGCGCTGGTCCATCTACATACAGCAGTTTGACATCACAATAGAACATTGTCCTGGGAAATTGAACGTCATACCAGATGCCTTGAGTAGAAACCCTGAGGACGGAAACGAAGTAACAGCGGAAGTTCACAATATGACCTTGACACCTAAGGCTCGTGAGTTTTTGGCAAGATTGAAGGATATTCGGAAGGAGCAAGAAGCTGACCCATGGATGATGATGATGATAAAATTCTATAGGAAGGAGTTACAACCAAATTCACCGGAGTACCGGGAAGCCAGTGCTAAACAAGCGAGATTTCACTACTTGAATAACTTGTTACATAAGTACGTGGATGAGCATCATACTAAACTGCGGATCTTAGTTCCAGCATCACTACAGAGGGGATTAACTTGGCATGTTCACGAGAGCCTAGCACATATCGGCACGGATAAGACTGAAGCTACGATAGGGGAGACCTTTACTTGGCCCAAGATGAGATTCACCATTGTTGAAGTAATTAGAACGTGTGACGCTTGTCAGCGCACAAAGCCGAACAACTTTATTCTGAAACAACCTCCAAGACCACTATTACCGCAGAAACCATGCGAGATGCTCGCGATTGATTGCTTTGGTCCTTTGGTAAAAGGAAAGCGTGGATGCCGACACCTCTTGGTATGTGTCGATGTATTTTCGAAGATGGTCGTGCTATGTCCTATTCAGAAGACGACGTCAAGACAAGTCCTTAGTCGAATTAAGAACAAAGTCATTCCGATGCTTGGGAAGCCGGAATCCATTCTATCAGATCACGGTACCTATTTCACAAGCAATGTTTTTAGGCAAGGTTTGGAGAGCCTAGGAATCAAACACATATTTTCAAGTATTCGTCATCCTTGTGGAAATCCGAGCGAAAGAACAATTCGCTGTGTCGCTAAATACTACAGAGTAATGATTCCTAACGAACACAATAAATGGGTAGACAAAGTAGGGGAAATTGAGATGTGCATGAACACTACTAAGCACGAGTCGACGGGTCAAGTCCCACTGATTGTACACCACAACATATTGCCGGAAATAACTTGGGACAAGATCATTCCTTGCCCAAGGGATCCATTATTAGCGCATGATTTGCGAATCCAGCGAACGAGAGAGCACATGAGGAACCAAGCGGACCGAAGGCTGAGACGGTACCGAGGAAAGAAGTTTCACCGAGAGTTACAAGAACAAGAATTAGTGCTGGTTCGTAGACCACCGATCTCCGACCCTAAGAACAAAGTCTTCGCCAAGTTCTGTCCAAAATTCATTGGCCCGTTCCGGGTAATTAAGAATCTGGGTAACAATGCCTACAGATTAGAAGAAGTGAGCACTGGTGCAAAATCTGTTTTTAATAGCGCCAATTTGAAACCGTACTACAGAAGGGAACCATTTGATGATTAGGAAAGATGATATGTGCAGAATCTGTATTGCCAGAAATTTATATTTTTTTTGAAAGCAAACACTCAAATCCACGGGGAGCGCGTGAGTACGCACTTTGTTTGTAAACAACGAGCAGCTGAGACGACGGGAGTGGCAACTACGTGAGGAGAAGGGGGAGACCTAGAGAAAATATGAATGACATTCCAGCGAGAAGGGAGCACACTAATTGAGTCAGAGGGGCATACACTCGAGCAGCTGAGTGAGATTTAAAGAGATGTGTTGTTACTACAGTGGATTTTGTTTTTGAAATCCAAACCAATGAATTGTTTCGAATTTCAAAACCTTGCTGAGGATAAATGAACCCTTATTGATCTTCGATAAATAAGTATTCATATTTATTATTATTATTACTACGGCCCAGGCAGCACATAAGGAAGTCGACTTGGATATTAGGGAGGCCAGCATTTCGTAATGATTGCAACAGAAGCTGAGTTGGTAGCTATTCCTGGGGGACGGCCAGAATTAGTCGAGTTCAAGGCCAAATTGTGCAACTACTGTACCAAAATTGGAGACATAAAGGAAGAATCACGAGGTCCTCTCAACGAACATACGATTGAATCAGCCAATCGCAAGAGACCAAGCCGTGACCACGAGGTGGACGGCGTCAGTAGTAAAAAGCGCGCGGAAGTGTGCATCTAAGGAACCGCCGAACGGATTAATCTCCGCTCGAGTAATTTGAGACGTTGGATTTATTTGGAGAAGAATGACACTAGCCCCATCTTTGTGAGACAAAAACTCTGGAAGTTTTTATCCGACTTTGCCCCACTCCACCGCCCTTGTCAGTTTCTCATAAATAGTCTGGCCTGACGCCTATCGGAGTACTATCTTGTGGAGCCTTCAGAGGCATACTCCACGCCAGTTTGAGGTGTGATTTTGACGCTCGAATTTATCTGAGTACTAATCTTGTGGAGCCTTCAGAGGTATACTCCACGTCAGTTTAAAATGTGATTTTTACGCTCTAAAATCAGTGAAGCTAATTTTATTTTCTGAGCTCTGGGGAGCTAAAGTCGCAGCGTTGGCAGTACCGAATTTTATTAAGCGATAATACATTTTGTTCTAAAATCAACTAAATTGTATGATCTAAATATTTCACGCCAGCGCGTGATAAACTGTAACATTCTTTTTAAAGACGACGAGTTCAACTTTAAGGGGGAAGTATCGTATCACCCTCATTAGCGCTTACCAGAACCGAAGTCCATAAGACGGGACGGAAATACCAGACGAGATAGCGACTGCGAGTGCAGCCAGGATTTTGAACTTGTTAACGAGCCAGTGGCGCGGACTCGAGATGTATATTTTATGTATAAATTGTGTGTATTGTATGTGTGTTTTTATAGTGCGTATGTGCGATATAATTAGGGCCAGTCTTCGCTATTAATCGCAGTAGGACAATTGTGGGTGAACTGAGTAGCCTGCAAGCGATTATAGATAGGCAAATATTTAACATTGAACTTTTCTGCCAAGGAGTCGAGACCAAGATGATCAGCACGTGGTTTGAAGTTGGGATGAGCTTCAAGAAATCAACGCAGACGACTACTATGGAGTGCTAAATTGTCCATAGGGCAATGGGTTGAGGAGGATGTCCTTAGTCCTACATGCAGAAGCGGTGATGTACTAAAATTGGATTATTTCAATTATGTAGTTAGATTTGGCCGGGGAACTTTGTAAATAGTCATGTTTTTCTTTCTTGTTATTAGCTGTTTTTTTTTTCTTGCACCGACACTATATGTTTAAATGTCCGTTGGCGCGTGGCCAAAGTGTTTGTTGATATTTTGATTTTTTCTTGAGTCATGTGTAATGTACGCGGCGTGCGTGCGTGATTTTATCCTTGCAATTGCGGAACCCGTTACATTCGATAAATGGTGCTTTATTAACGTTAATATTTGAAATAGGAATGGGAGGAGATGATTGTAAAACATTTTGCTGAACAGGTTATTATTCATGTTAGGGTAGCCGAGTGCACCAACTTAAAAGTAATTGTAGAACACCTTCGTTCTCATTTTGATAGATTTTTCTTGAGTCCTTTTCAGGTGACTAGTCACGGCATGGAACGATGGCGCCAGCATGTGGATATTATTTGTGTCTTTTATTTCAGGGTCTGTCAAAACCCATACGTGTGATTCAGTGTGTGTTGATGTGTCTAGTGTGTGTTGATTCTACGTGAGGAGGGGGTAGTTGTCCTACCGCCCTTATATTTTTTTTGCTGCTGTTGTATTTTAGATGGAAAGACAGAGTGCTCTTGGGAGACTGCTGATTCTTGTCCATATGTTTTTCTGACACACACGTATTATTGTGCTTTGGGGCACATTTCTTCGAGGTTCGACCCCATGTTCTGGGAGGTCGAGGTTATTGACACGTGGGTTGACAGACATGCAGAGTTCCACAACCGCCCGTTTTGCCTGTGACTTATTTTGATAGGCAGTCCTTTTTGTCCGACTGAACCCTGTAAGCTTTCATGTAGCAAACCTGTTCATTGTGATGGCTAATTTTTAAGCCATAATTAATTGGGGAGTTCGCCATGTGTGTAACGGATTGTTGTACCTTGTATGTTAAAGAATATTGTGATTAACGTAAATGTTGGCTGTTTGCCTATTGCTTTGTTGATGACTCGATTTCAGGTAATTTTGTTTGTCACACCCGTTTGGTGTAGTGGTAGAGTATTTGTAAAATTTGACAGCGGTCATTTGAGTATTTTTCTATTGGTCACGTGTTAATGTACTTGTGTTGATTTGTGTGAGAAGTCCTAAGTTTTTAGGCAGTAAATGTTGCTACGGCAATTTAAGTCCAATTTCACACGGAAATTTTGTGTTTGTTTATAGTAGATTTAGGAAGTGTCGGTTTAATTTAAGTATTGTAGTTGTGTTCCCTTGTGTCGGTCTAGCTCTAGGAAATGCGGATTCGTTGTTTGAAGGGTCATTCTGGATGATAACGAATCACGCATTCAAAGTACACATCGTGATGCATGTAGAACGGCATACGCACTTATATGGTCATTTTTTTGTATCGTTTTATTTAAGGACACTTGGTCCAGGTAATTAATCTCTCCAGAGATATCGCCTAAGTTTTTGGCATTTTTATTAAGCGGGAGTCAAGTGGGAGTTTTTGTTGTTAATTGTTTATGTAAATATGGTGATTTGTTATTAAATTCAGTTGTTTTTAACCCTGGCTTCACTCTTTCCTGCATGTTATTTTGTTATATGTTACCCTGCAAGTTAATGAAGCGCCCTGACAGCAACTTACGAATATGACCTGTTACGCCCCGAATCTGAGTCTCATATGCTTCTTTGCAAGGGTTCATAAAACAAAAATGGCTGCCCAAGTGGGGATTGTTGTTGTTGTTGCTTCGCTGATCTCATATTTATTTCGTTGAGAAATGATGCCAGGTCAAGCGGACATGTAAATTCAGTAAATGGAGGCGATGTTGTACCGCCATGTGCATTAGTAAAATCACTGAGTTCCTAAAGTTAGAAATATTGAACAAGGTTAGAATTTGATTTGGTATTTGTTGTAAACTTGTTCTGGCGCCCACATTAAAATTAGAATTTTGCATTATTGATGAACTCAGTCAAAGCAGGAAGATGTTGCCTTATATCTGACATTTAATTGACTTCGGTTAATTGGTGTTTCGTAAATTCTGTTGGTTAGGAATTTAAAAGCAGATCACTAGGGGTTATTTTGTTGTTTGGGAATAAATGTCATTGTATTCAGTAAATTTTGTTACTGAAATTTTCATTAAATTAGAGCCAGTAATATTTAAATGTGTGACATGTATGTGCGTATAGGGCTGAAACCTTAGCCCATAACCCTGTTTTTCTCTGAATATATTTTGTGTGTGATATGGCGAGTGTTGATGAGATAAAGGCATTGTTAGAACAGATGTCGATCCAAATGTCCGCGAAAACGGAGGAACAATTAGAACAGATGTCCGCGAAAACGGAAGAACAATTAGTGCAGATGTCCGTAAAGACGGAAGAACAATTAAAAGAACAATTAGAAGCTCAGCGTGAGCATAGTGAAAAACAATTACTTGATATGAGCGGTAACATTTCGGTCCAGTTAGAAGTCCAGAAATTAGACACTGACAAACAATTCAATGAACTAAACCACAAATTGTCACAACAGGCGGTAACACAAACCGAACAGTTAGGAAAAATCACAAATGATATTAATCAGAGCGTTCAAAAAGTAGAGAAACTGGCAGGCGAGGTTGCGGAAAACAACATAAAACAGTTAGGCGAAATGAAGAAATTGGAGGCGAAATTTGATAACAAATTAGTACAATTTGACGAGATGGTGGCAGATAAACTCAAGCAGATAGAGGCAGCATGTGTCAGTAACACCGCGGGAGTGAAGAAAACCCAAGAGAAACTACAGCAGCAAATTAATTCGGTAGATAACAACGTGCTGGAATTAATAAAGGAAATAGATAAAGTCGAAGTCAAGGCTGAAACCGAGCGGATACACTTGCGGGAAAATTTAGAGGAGCAATTAGGCAGAACACAAGAGATCATAAGAAAAGAGATGGAAGGCCAGCTAATAAACACACAGGAGGTCATAAGACAAGAAGTAGGGGAGCAGCTCGTCAAAACTCAGGATAATTTGGAAGAACAACTAGTGAAAACGCAGGAACGGATACGTGAAGAGCTAGAGAAAAATCAGGAGAGGAACGAGGAGAAAATAAATAGCTTAAAAAGTAGGATCCGGCGAGATTGGGACCAGCAGGCTCATGCGAATAAGGAAGACAGGCTGGCAGTTTTAAAGCGAATGCAGGCACTGGAGGAAAATATGAAGTCGAAATTACAGGAACACTCAGAATTAATCATAAAAAACGAGATTAGATCGTTAGAGAATGCGACATTATTTTCAAACGAAAATATTCCGGAAAAGCAAACAAGTATTGGAAGTCCGGCAGGTTCGAAGTTGGCTGAGGACACGAGTCGGGGTCAAAGTCCCAGACTAACGACTAATGCATTCCAGCAGTACAGGGGGGAGACTTCAACTCCGCAACCGAACTTGGCACCAGCCCAAGTCATTCAAGTCATTCGGGGTAATGATTTTAAGCCCGATAAGTTTAAAGAACATTCAGGAACCACTCCCAAAGCATTTCTACGGCAATTAACTGACTACTTTAATGACCAACACATCGGCCCGGAGAAACAATTAAGACTGGTGGAGAAATTTTTAGAAGGACCTAGCCTGACCTGGTTTTTAAGTTTCAAGTACACGTTTAGAGACATGACTCAATTCCGCGAGGCGTTTTTGAAGAAGTTTTGGAGTCCTTCGTTACAGCAAGGGTTAAGAATGGACCTGTACACGCGCAAATACCATAGTACACATCCAACCCGTTTTTCAGAATTCTTCAGTCAGCAATTGGTAAAATTCAGGGATTTTGATGACCCGCCTAGCGAGCCGAATATGGTTCTAACCATCGGAAAACAACTCCCAATGCATATCCAACAATTATTAGTCGCAGGAAATATTCAGACCGCAGTCCAAGCCGAAGAATTACTCAGACACTTAGATGAGACGAGTATGGTAAGCCCACAGACAGGAAGAAGGAATTTGGAATGTGTCAACACGGCAGAGGTAGTTCAGGGACTCCAAAATAACCACGGCCAGGGGAACCAAAGTAAGACACAGTCCACAGGGACACAGTTCACGCCAAGAAGACAAGATTTTGACGGCCAAAACCAGTTCCGTAACAACAATCAGAATTATCAGAATAACCGCGGGAGATATCATCAGAATAACCAAAATCAAAATAATCAGTGGACGTACCAGCGGGAATACACGAATTGGAGGGGAAACCAGAGACAAGGTAGACCTTACCAAAGGAATGGAGATGGTAGATGGAGTTACGGCAGGGACTATCGCCAAGAAAACAGAGGAGATTATAGGAATAACTGGGACGAACGATATATTGAATCCCGTAAATACTTGGATCAATTAATTAATGAAGAAGCGGAGAAGGAGAAGTGGGGGCGTGCCATGGCGAACAGACAGAGCCCAGACAACCATCAAGGAGAGGGGGCAGAGAGTTTACTGAGGCAACAGGAGCGACAGAATGATAACCGGCGAAACACATCTAATGGGGCCCGGGATAAAAAAAAACCAAATGAACTGAAAGGAGACAGGCTAAAAACGGAGATCGCCAGGGAGCAAGAAGAGATGATAGTGGCCAATATAGAAGAGTGGGTAGCATTCCCAGACGACTGCCTGGAGGAAGTGGTGAAGAACCGTGAAAATGTTATCAGACAGCTACCAATTATTTACGCGCATATTGGAGGTATGAGGGTGAGATGTTTGATTGATACAGGTAGCCAGGTGAGCCTAGTCACTGAAATTTTGATTAAAGAAATAGCAAGAAAACAGACTGTTCCTATTATGCCGGTACCGCTAATGAAAGTCAGAGGTGTCATTCCTGACAAAACTATGAATTGTAAACAGCAAGCATTTCTAGATCTGGAAATATTGAACCATACTTTTTCGCAAACATTCATTGTTATTCCAAAGATGAACTACAATATAATTTTAGGAGCCAACTTCATCTGCGATTTTCATGCTGTAATTGATTTACATAACAATACTGTAAGCTTCAAACAAGTAGAAGGATTGGATCATGTGGGTTTAAATATGGAAGAGAATCCGCTGGAGAGAGAGGCCAATACTTGGGTTATTGAGGAATGCACTAATGAGGCCGGAGATAAGATCTTGAGGGGAGAGCAAGTCAACCAGACAGCAGTGCTAGAAATGGACAGCCGAGATATTTCGCAGGAACTTTGGGTGCATTTGGCGGAAGAAGAAATGGGCGGAACCAAATTCGAAATTCTACTTCAGGAGCGACTTAAGGAAGCCATCGTAGGGGAATCTGATAGAAGAAGATTGGAAGAAATTTTAAGATTACATAAAGGAGCTTTTGACACCGTACCTGGGAAAGTTTTAAATTTTCAATATGCGATGCAGGTCACAGATTGGACCCCATTTAAAAGTAAATTGTACCCGATCCCAGAGAAGCATTTTTCTCAGGTGAGGGATATCATTACTAACTTATTAGATTCTGGCATGATAAGGAAAGCTGCAACTCCTTATCTGAACGCAATATTGGCTGTGACCAAGCCAAACGGATCAATTAGGCTGTGCCTAGACGCGCGAGTTTTAAATAGCAAACTGCTAGTTGAGCACGACCAAGCACCGAGGATCAAAGATGTTTTGAAAGGCTTCCGCGGGAAGAAGATATACTCAAGTGTTGATTTGACGAATAGTTTCCACCATCTTGAACTTGAAGAAAAATCCCAACTGTTGACGGGATTTTTATTCGATAATCAAAGTTATATCTGGTGTCGAATGCCCTTTGGCGTGAAAACTGCGGGATGTGCACTCATTAGAGCACTCGATAGAAATCTGACTGAGGAGGTCAAGAACTTCACCACGAGATATGTTGATGACATATTAATCGCTTCTGAGACAATGGAAGAACACTTGATAAATTTAAATAAACTGCTGGACAACCTGAGAACCATGAACTTCAAGATCAACTTAAAAAAGTCACATTTTTGCCAGAGCGAAATTTTATATTTGGGACATATAATTGATGTCGAGGGCGTGCGGCCTAATCCAGCCAAGATTGATGCTATTAAGAAATTTCCCACACCTACCAAAGTCAAACATGTTAGAGCATTTTTGGGAGTGACAGGTTTCTTCAAAGAAAATTGCCCTGGTTACACAGAAACAGTAGCGCCTATGCAGGAGATGTTGAATAAAGCGAATCGATGGTCGTGGAACGAGGAGTGCGACAGGTCTTTTAAAGCAACGAAGGATTTATTGGAAAACTGTGTGAAACTTGGATATCCGGATTTTGAGAAACAATTTATCATTCAAGCAGATGCTTCGTTAATTGGGATTGGTGCTATGCTGTACCAAGAGGACGCTGAAGAACCCAAGAAGAAATCCTATTTGGCATTTACGAGTCGTAAATTACGGAAACATGAGAGGAACTACACAGTTACGGAACTTGAGCTACTAGCAATTCTATATTCTCTCCAACAGTGGCGCAAGATGATCTATGGTTATTCCATCATTGTTAGAACCGACCACCATGCACTGACATTTTTATTTAAGACAACAATAGCAAGTGAGAGAGTTACGCGCTGGTCCATCTACATACAGCAGTTTGACATCACAATAGAACATTGTCCTGGGAAATTGAACGTCATACCAGATGCCTTGAGTAGAAACCCTGAGGACGGAAACGAAGTAACAGCGGAAGTTCACAATATGACCTTGACACCTAAGGCTCGTGAGTTTTTGGCAAGATTGAAGGATATTCGGAAGGAGCAAGAAGCTGACCCATGGATGATGATGATGATAAAATTCTATAGGAAGGAGTTACAACCAAATTCACCGGAGTACCGGGAAGCCAGTGCTAAACAAGCGAGATTTCACTACTTGAATAACTTGTTACATAAGTACGTGGATGAGCATCATACTAAACTGCGGATCTTAGTTCCAGCATCACTACAGAGGGGATTAACTTGGCATGTTCACGAGAGCCTAGCACATATCGGCACGGATAAGACTGAAGCTACGATAGGGGAGACCTTTACTTGGCCCAAGATGAGATTCACCATTGTTGAAGTAATTAGAACGTGTGACGCTTGTCAGCGCACAAAGCCGAACAACTTTATTCTGAAACAACCTCCAAGACCACTATTACCGCAGAAACCATGCGAGATGCTCGCGATTGATTGCTTTGGTCCTTTGGTAAAAGGAAAGCGTGGATGCCGACACCTCTTGGTATGTGTCGATGTATTTTCGAAGATGGTCGTGCTATGTCCTATTCAGAAGACGACGTCAAGACAAGTCCTTAGTCGAATTAAGAACAAAGTCATTCCGATGCTTGGGAAGCCGGAATCCATTCTATCAGATCACGGTACCTATTTCACAAGCAATGTTTTTAGGCAAGGTTTGGAGAGCCTAGGAATCAAACACATATTTTCAAGTATTCGTCATCCTTGTGGAAATCCGAGCGAAAGAACAATTCGCTGTGTCGCTAAATACTACAGAGTAATGATTCCTAACGAACACAATAAATGGGTAGACAAAGTAGGGGAAATTGAGATGTGCATGAACACTACTAAGCACGAGTCGACGGGTCAAGTCCCACTGATTGTACACCACAACATATTGCCGGAAAGAACTTGGGACAAGATCATTCCTTGCCCAAGGGATCCATTATTAGCGCATGATTTGCGAATCCAGCGAACGAGAGAGCACATGAGGAACCAAGCGGACCGAAGGCTGAGACGGTACCGAGGAAAGAAGTTTCACCGAGAGTTACAAGAACAAGAATTAGTGCTGGTTCGTAGACCACCGATCTCCGACCCTAAGAACAAAGTCTTCGCCAAGTTCTGTCCAAAATTCATTGGCCCGTTCCGGGTAATTAAGAATCTGGGTAACAATGCCTACAGATTAGAAGAAGTGAGCACTGGTGCAAAATCTGTTTTTAATAGCGCCAATTTGAAACCGTACTACAGAAGGGAACCATTTGATGATTAGGAAAGATGATATGTGCAGAATCTGTATTGCCAGAAATTTATATTTTTTTTGAAAGCAAACACTCAAATCCACGGGGAGCGCGTGAGTACGCACTTTGTTTGTAAACAACGAGCAGCTGAGACGACGGGAGTGGCAACTACGTGAGGAGAAGGGGGAGACCTAGAGAAAATATGAATGACATTCCAGCGAGAAGGGAGCACACTAATTGAGTCAGAGGGGCATACACTCGAGCAGCTGAGTGAGATTTAAAGAGATGTGTTGTTACTACAGTGGATTTTGTTTTTGAAATCCAAACCAATGAATTGTTTCGAATTTCAAAACCTTGCTGAGGATAAATGAACCCTTATTGATCTTCGATAAATAAGTATTCATATTTATTATTATTATTACTACGGCCCAGGCAGCACATAAGGAAGTCGACTTGGATATTAGGGAGGCCAGCATTTCGTAATGATTGCAACAGAAGCTGAGTTGGTAGCTATTCCTGGGGGACGGCCAGAATTAGTCGAGTTCAAGGCCAAATTGTGCAACTACTGTACCAAAATTGGAGACATAAAGGAAGAATCACGAGGTCCTCTCAACGAACATACGATTGAATCAGCCAATCGCAAGAGACCAAGCCGTGACCACGAGGTGGACGGCGTCAGTAGTAAAAAGCGCGCGGAAGTGTGCATCTAAGGAACCGCCGAACGGATTAATCTCCGCTCGAGTAATTTGAGACGTTGGATTTATTTGGAGAAGAATGACACTAGCCCCATCTTTGTGAGACAAAAACTCTGGAAGTTTTTATCCGACTTTGCCCCACTCCACCGCCCTTGTCAGTTTCTCATAAATAGTCTGGCCTGACGCCTATCGGAGTACTATCTTGTGGAGCCTTCAGAGGCATACTCCACGCCAGTTTGAGGTGTGATTTTGACGCTCGAATTTATCTGAGTACTAATCTTGTGGAGCCTTCAGAGGTATACTCCACGTCAGTTTAAAATGTGATTTTTACGCTCTAAAATCAGTGAAGCTAATTTTATTTTCTGAGCTCTGGGGAGCTAAAGTCGCAGCGTTGGCAGTACCGAATTTTATTAAGCGATAATACATTTTGTTCTAAAATCAACTAAATTGTATGATCTAAATATTTCACGCCAGCGCGTGATAAACTGTAACATTCTTTTTAAAGACGACGAGTTCAACTTTAAGGGGGAAGTATCGTATCACCCTCATTAGCGCTTACCAGAACCGAAGTCCATAAGACGGGACGGAAATACCAGACGAGATAGCGACTGCGAGTGCAGCCAGGATTTTGAACTTGTTAACGAGCCAGTGGCGCGGACTCGAGATGTATATTTTATGTATAAATTGTGTGTATTGTATGTGTGTTTTTATAGTGCGTATGTGCGATATAATTAGGGCCAGTCTTCGCTATTAATCGCAGTAGGACAATTGTGGGTGAACTGAGTAGCCTGCAAGCGATTATAGATAGGCAAATATTTAACATTGAACTTTTCTGCCAAGGAGTCGAGACCAAGATGATCAGCACGTGGTTTGAAGTTGGGATGAGCTTCAAGAAATCAACGCAGACGACTACTATGGAGTGCTAAATTGTCCATAGGGCAATGGGTTGAGGAGGATGTCCTTAGTCCTACATGCAGAAGCGGTGATGTACTAAAATTGGATTATTTCAATTATGTAGTTAGATTTGGCCGGGGAACTTTGTAAATAGTCATGTTTTTCTTTCTTGTTATTAGCTGTTTTTTTTTCTTGCACCGACACTATATGTTTAAATGTCCGTTGGCGCGTGGCCAAAGTGTTTGTTGATATTTTGATTTTTTCTTGAGTCATGTGTAATGTACGCGGCGTGCGTGCGTGATTTTATCCTTGCAATTGCGGAACCCGTTACATTCGATAAATGGTGCTTTATTAACGTTAATATTTGAAATAGGAATGGGAGGAGATGATTGTAAAACATTTTGCTGAACAGGTTATTATTCATGTTAGGGTAGCCGAGTGCACCAACTTAAAAGTAATTGTAGAACACCTTCGTTCTAATTTTGATAGATTTTTCTTGAGTCCTTTTCAGGTGACTAGTCACGGCATGGAACGATGGCGCCAGCATGTGGATATTATTTGTGTCTTTTATTTCAGGGTCTGTCAAAACCCATACGTGTGATTCAGTGTGTGTTGATGTGTCTAGTGTGTGTTGATTCTACGTGAGGTGGGGGTAGTTGTCCTACCGCCATTATATTTTTTTTGCTGCTGTTGTATTTTAGATGGAAAGACAGAGTGCTCTTGGGAGACTGCTGATTCTTGTCCATATGTTTTTCTGACACACACGTATTATTGTGCTTTGGGGCACATTTCTTCGAGGTTCGACCCCATGTTCTGGGAGGTCGAGGTTATTGACACGTGGGTTGACCGACATGCAGAGTTCCACAACCGCCCGTTTTGCCTGTGACTTATTTTGATAGGCAGTCCTTTTTGTCCGACTGAACCCTGTAAGCTTTCATGTAGCAAACCTGTTCATTGTGATGGCTAATTTTTAAGCCATAATTAATTGGGGAGTTCGCCATGTGTGTAACGGATTGTTGTACCTTGTATGGATAAGAATATTGCGATTAACGTAAATGTTGGCTGTTTGCCTATTGCTTTGTTGATGACTCGATTTCAGGTAATTTTGTTTGTCACACCCGTTTGGTGTAGTGGTAGAGTATTTGTAAAATTTGACAGCGGTCATTTGAGTATTTTTCTATTGGTCACGTGTTAATGTACTTGTGTTGATTTGTGTGAGAAGTCCTAAGTTTTTAGGCAGTAAATGTTGCTACGGCAATTTAAGTCCAATTTCACACGGAAATTTTGTGTTTGTTTATAGTAGATTTAGGAAGTGTCGGTTTAATTTAAGTATTGTAGTTGTGTTCCCTTGTGTCGGTCTAGCTCTACGAAATGCGGATTCGTTGTTTGAAGGGTCATTCTGGATGATAACGAATCACGCATTCAAAGTACACATCGTGATGCATGTAGAACGGCATACGCACTTATATGGTCATTTTTTTGTATCGTTTTATTTAAGGACACTTGGTCCAGGTAATTAATCTCTCCAGAGATATCGCCTAAGTTTTTGGCATTTTTATTAAGCGGGAGTCAAGTGGGAGTTTTTGTTGTTAATTGTTTATGTAAATATGGTGATTTGTTATTAAATTCAGTTGTTTTTAACCCTGGCTTCACTCTTTCCTGCATGTTATTTTGTTATATGTTACCCTGCAAGTTAATGAAGCGCCCTGACAGCAACTTACGAATATGACCTGTTACGCCCCGAATCTGAGTCTCATATGCTTCTTTGCAAGGGTTCAATATGTAGGTCCTATAGTTATGTACTGTTACATGCAGATTATTGTGTACGTGTAGTATTCAAACTTCAATCGCATAATTAGCACACAAGAAGTAACAAGGAGATTTTAAAATTTCGCTCAGCTGCCATCTTGTGGATATGGAAACAATTGAAATAAATTAGATGCCAGTGGATTAACATTCGTATAAGGATTTACTGTACCAAGTTTCACTGCACTCGGATGGTTAAATTGCGAGTATCGTCCATGTGAATATTTATACTTCGCGTCGCCGCCATGTTGGATTTGTGATCACCAGGTTAATTAAAGTCCTACAGGTGAACTTAAGTTCATTGCCCCAATGAACATAAACAATTCAGTTTGATTGCTATAATAGATTCGTAGATATTCAGAGCGGTCTAAATATTTCAGATGGTCGCCATGTTAGATTGTTAAATGTATAGGCCATAGAGTCATGTACCATTAAAGGAAAAATATTGCGTAGGTTCATTATTCAAACTTTCACTTCGATCGCATGATTACGACACAAGATATAAAACCTTAATTTTAAAATTCGCACAGCCGCCATCTTGAGGATATGTAAACAATTGAACTAAATTAGATACCAGTGCATTACAATGTGTATAAACATTTCCTGTACCAGATTTCATTGAGTTTGGAACATTAAATCGCGAGAAAGTTCTATTTAAAATTTACAAATTCGCTTGGCCGCCATGTTCGTTTTGTAGTTAACCGTGTTTTGAAAGTCTTATAGATGAACTTCCAGTAGTTCCCTTTATCTCCGTACAAAATTTCATGGTGATACCGCTAATAGTTTCAGAGATATAGAATGGCGTTTAAATATTTAGCACATCCGCCATTTTGTGGTTATGTAAACAATTGGTTGGATAAATCCCGAGAAACGTCTATTTAAAAGTCGCGAATTCACGTGGCCGCCATTTTGGTTTTGCAGTTACCAGTTTTTCAAATGTCACATAGGTGAACTTCTAGTAGTTTCCTTTATCAACGTAATAAATTCCAGGGCGATATCGGGAATAGTTTCGGAGATATTGAATGGTGGTGAAACATTTCGCACTGCCGCCATGTTGGATTAGTAAGACGTAACAAAATTTGAAGGGCACGGTCGGAGTCGTCCGGAATAGTGCTATGAATTTACCGAGTTTCATTGAAATCTCTCCAGCCGTTTAGAATTTATTAGGGACACACACACACACGCACACACACACACGGACAAAAGGTGATCTCATAAGCCTATTTTTTCAAAATTGAAAATAGGCTAAAAATCAGATTAAAAATAAGTAAATAGGTGTTTGACCGTTTTTTTTTTCATAAATCCAATTTATGGGGCCCATGGGGGGGGGGGTGAAATTCTGGGGGGGAAACAGATAATATGTAAAATTATACATGGCCTATGTTGTAGGCAATAACACATTACATCTTTTTTGTCTCTTGCTATTTCATCATACGACGAATACTTAAGGAGTTATTAATCATTTTGTACTTTTTGGCCGGAATTATCTAAGTCTCATGAATGACAAAAAATTGATTCGAATGAAATTTCAAAAAGTAGCTTTATTAATACTTTTATTATATTTTTTACGTCTTGTAGGGTCCGAAACCAACATTATATTTTGATGTTTTTTTTCGTCCCATGCATTTTTGGTTTCAGATGATAGATTTATTTTCCACTAGGACCCATGCTTATCTATTATATAAAACAAAGTGTCCTGACTGACTCATCATCCCCCAGCCAAAACTACTAAAGTTAGAAACATGAAATTTTGTGGATATGTTCGTTGTATGTTGAGAGCGTCCACTAAGGAAGGACCTTTGGATAGGGGTGAAATTCTGAAGAAAAAAAAACATCCCATAATGAAGGATTTTTGGATTATCACTCTCATCGACCAACCAGAACTATTAAAGTTAGAAGAATGATATTTTGGGGATATGTTTGTTCTGTGTCGAAAATGGCCAATAAGGAGGGATTTTTAGCCTACTTTTCACATTCTGCAAAAATGAGGAAAAAGTAGACTTATGAGATTGATCCGGGAAAAAGTGTGTGTGTCTGTCTGTCCTTCTGTCTGTCTGGCTGTGTGTGTGTGTGTGTGTGTGTCCCCCCCCCCTATCAACTCCTAAACGGCTGCTGCAATCGAAATAAAATTTAGTATGAGCAAAGATGTATACAGGAATATCTCAAGCCCATATTTGAAAATGATGTCAGTGCTACCAACTGCTGAAAAAACGCACTAGAAATTTGAGCTCCATGTTGGATATCATGGAAGGTATGCATGGGAACTATTCCGAAATTGGCACACATGTTGAACATACTATTTTAGTTTAATTTCCAGAAGGCCATACATGATAGTGTTGCCAAAATAATTTTAAGCCTTCTAATAAGTCCAATTTTTAAATGCATATAACTTCCAGACTATTAATTGGATTTCAACCAAATTTTGTGTGTAATGTGTGTATATAAACAGATATGACTGAGTGTATTCTAAAGAGCCACCAGGGCTGCCAACTGTTAATAATTGCTCTCTCAATTTTCTTCATCCAAATACCAATATATCTGAAAGTATGCAAGCCGATAGCTTTAAACTATGCACCTGACATTTTAGATTAATTTGGAGTAACTTATATACTTCAGTTCTACCAACAGGATACTAAGTCTGCTGATAGGACCAATTTTTAAATACATGTAACTTCTATACTATCAGTTGGATTTCAACCAAATTTTGTATGAGCTATGTGTAACATAACAAATATGAATATAAGTATTCTTAAGAGCAATCAGGGCTGCCAACTGTTAAAAAATGATGTCTATATTTGTTTAACCTAATATCAATATATCAGAAAGTATGCAAGCCAACAGCTCTATACTTTGCACACGTATAGCACCTGACACTCTAGAGTAATTTGGAGTAATTGATATAAGTCAGTGCTGCCAACATGATTCATTGCAAGCTGATAGGTCTGATTTTAAAATACATGTAACTTCTATACTAACAAATTGATTTCATCCAAAATTGGCACAATAAGATATCATAATATTTCCGATTATTTCTAACCAGCACACGCATGACAATGTTGCCAACATGCTTTTACGCGTGCTGATAGATCCAATGTCTAACCGCATGTAACGTCCATTGGACTTCAACCAAATTTTGTATTCTGTACCTTAAGAGATGGAACTAAGAATATATCCAGTCACCAGGGCTGCCAACTGTAGTGCTCTATTAGGCTACATTATACCAGGAATATTTCGAACTAATTAGACATTTCGATATTACCAACTTAATTTCGTAATTATTCTAGATAGGTTCATATACTGTAGAATAAACATTGGCATGAAACGTAGGCTCTTTAGTTCGTCACGGAACTTCTTGTTGGATATTCAGGTTATAAAGGGATGTTAACGGGGTAAAACTTGCATTTCATTGAATAACAATATGACACGACTATGACGCGAGCGAAGTCGCGGGTACCTGCCATAAATAACACTCTGGACTAAACCGCTTCAACCTGCTACTGTTTCAACCCAAGTGGAGTCCCAGTTGCGAACGAGTAAAATGTCCACCCAAGTTTGAAATATGCGTTCATGATTTTAAATATTTTCATTTGTGAGGTTGTTTTATCATTTCAAATGATCTTGTCGACTTCGTCGCTATGCTTGGGTCCAACGTTATGCGTTACGGAGACGGAGACGGAAGTGACGTCATGCAGCCACGCGGGAAGCTGAACCTAATGGTTAGAGTCCTGGGCTTTGAGCGAAGTGAACAAAAGAATACAGGCTGACTTCTAAGGAGATATACAAGATGCCATATAAGAATACAAGGTGACTCTTAAAGAGGTGTACAAAATGGCAGATAAGAATACAAGGTGACTCTTAAAGAGGTGTACAAAATGGCAGAGAAGAATACAGGGTGACTCCTAAAGAGATATACAAGATGCCATATAAGAATACAAGGTGACTCTTAAAGAGGTGTACAAAATGGCAGATAAGAATGCAAGGTGACTCTTAAAGAGGTGTACAAAATGGCAGAGAAGAATACAGGGTGACTCCTAAAGAGATATACAAGATGCCATATAAGAATACAAGGTGACTCTTAAAGTGGTGTACAAAATGGCAGATAAGAATACAAGGTGACTCTTAAAGAGGTGTACAAAATGGCAGAGAAGAATACAGGGTGACTCCTAAAGAGATATACAAGATGCCATATAAGAATACAAGGTGACTCTTAAAGAGGTGTACAAAATGGCAGATAAGAATACAAGGTGACTCTTAAAGAGGTGTACAAAATGGCAGAGAAGAATACAGGGTGACTCCTAAAGAGATATACAAGATGCCATATAAGAATACAAGGTGACTCTTAAAGAGGTGTACAAAATGGCAGATAAGAATACAAGGTGACTCTTAAAGAGGTGTACAAAATGGCAGAGAAGAATACAGGGTGACTCCTAAAGAGGTGCACAAGATGGCAGAGAAGAATACAGGGTGACTCCTAAAGAGGTGCACAAGATGTCAGACAAGAATACAGGGTGACTCCTAAAGAGATATACAAGATGCCATGTAAGAATACAAGGTGACTCTTAAAGAGGTGTAATAAATGGCAGAGAGGAATACAGGGTGATTCCTAAAGAGGTGCACAAGATGTCAGACAAGAATACAGGGTGACTCCTAAAGAGATATACAAGATGCCATAAAAGAATACAAGGTGACTCTTAAAGAGGTGTAAAAAATGGCAGAGAAGAATACAGGGTGACTCCTAAATAGGTGCACAAGATGTCAGACAAGAATACAGGGTGCCGCCTAAAGAGGTGTGCAGGATGTCAGAGCAAAATACAGTACAAGATGCCAGATAACAATACAGGGTGACTCCTAAAGAGGTGTGCAGGATGTCAGAGCAAAATACAGTACAAGATGCCAGATAACAATACAGGGTGACTCATAAAGAGGTGTGCAGGATGTCAGAGCAAAATACAGTACAAGATGCCAGATAACAAATCAGGGTGACTCCTAAAGAGATATACAAGATGCCAATTAAGAATACAAGGTGACTCTTAAAGAGGTGTACAAGATGGCAGAGAATAATACAGGGTGACTCCTAAAGAGGTGCACAAGATGTCAGACAAGAATACAGGGTGCCTCCTAAAGAGGTGTGCAGGATGTCAGAGCAAAATACAGTACAAGATGCTAGATAAGAATTCAGGGTGACTCATAAAGAGATATACAAGATGCCAATTAAGAATACAAGGTGACTCTTAAAGAGGTGTACAAGATGGCAGAGAAGAATACAGGGTGACTCCTAAAGAGGTGCACAACATGTCAGACAAGAATACAGGGTGACTCATAAAGAGGTGTACAAGATGTCACACAAGAATACAGGGTGATTTCTAAAGGGATATACAAGATGCCAGATAAGAATACAGGGTGCCTCCTAAAGAGGTGTGCAGGATGTCAGAGCAAATTACAGGGCGACACTTAACGAGGTGTACAGTATGTTAGATTCAATTCAAATACAGGGTGACCCTTAAAGAGGTTTGCGAGATATCAGATTACAATAATGGGTGACTCTTAAAGAGGTGCCCGCGCGAGAAGCCTAAGTTGATGGGTAATGGAGTCTGTTGAGAGAGCCCTCCTGAGCCTTTCTAGCATGTGTTGCATTTGTAGCATGCATCATTTGAAATGATATAACGTCTAGTCTTTCAGACTGACTGTAATTTTTTGTAATATGTGCCTGTTTACCATCCCTTGATGAATGCTGTACATTTGCATTCGTCTGTTGGCACAGGCTAGAGTAATATGTGGCTTCCCACCAATGTCTCAGTCTCATTCATGGCTGTGCTTACATGGAAGCTGCTGAGGTATGTGTAGTGCTGAGTAATGGCCTTAGGGCACAACTAGTGCCTGTGTGTACTGTGAAAGGTTCTACTGAAAGGGTCAGTGCTATTGTTCTATTGTGCTAATGGCAAACTACCTCACTCCTCTCCTGCCTAGTACACCTCATTATACTGCTGCATTGATGTTTTGTGGGTTCTACCAACCTAACCTATGGCGGTACTTTTAGAGGATCCCACCAGCCTCTGCACAGTGTGAGATTTTGCCTATCTAGGAGAACTTTACTCAATTTCCCGACCATGTTATTTTTCACAAAATGCATGTAATTTAGTTCGCTTAATATCCCAGTCAAAAAAAAAAAATGCTACGCACTTGTACTATAGTCACACGCAACGTCTGTCAAAGGGGCTTAAAACAAAGTAAAGACGCTCTCAGAGCCCCGCAAATGTTTTCCAACCCGATGGAAGACCAAGTTCGTGAGAAATTGTGGCGATCTTGGTTCGTGAAACACCACACACAGGGGAACAAATGACGAACGTGGTTCGTGCGAACCAGGTTCCCATGTGTGTAGGCCGCTGTACGCTCTCAGAGCCCCCCCGCAACAGCCGTGCATTGTGCAGTATGTTTATTGGACTGGTGAGGAGCGCTGTGACGCAGAGTGGTCAGTGCTGTGCTTCAATGTTATTGCTGATATCTGAAAGTAAGATTTTGAATGTTAACTTAAAATTTCATTGAACGGTTAGGTTACAATGTTGTTTTGAAAATAGGCTTGTCGTGAACAAAAACTACTGTAGTTTCTTGAAATTCAAAGAGGATTCTACTCGGGTGTTCCACTGTGTTCCGACCTGAAATTTGTTTCACATTATAGCTTATTAAGTAGATAGAAATATCCTGCGCAAGTTTGCGCGATAATGACCAAATGTCCTGTCTGTTTCAGAATGGCACCCGTGTTTACGTGGCGTACTATGTTCGATGATTCGGCAAAAGTTCACACAAACAAGTCAAAAGTTCTTTCAAACTTTATAATGGAACATAGAACATATTGGTTCATAGATTGCTTATTACATCCGATCCATATAGGCTATTACTAGTTTACGTGCTTCTCCGAAAACGAAACGTCGGTAGTCATGCCCGAAGTTTTAGAACTTTTAAGGGATAGCTGCAGTGATCAGATAACTGTCCTTTGTGTTTGCGCATGTTTTATGTCGTACCTTTTTATTGCGTTTAATTTTATGGACCGATAATTGTTTAGTTCCCGTGGTCACCAAAGTTTAATCTCAATGAATCTGGCTACATCAAAAGCCAAGAGCAATATATATTTTGTATATTTGACGGTAACACTAGCCAAATTTGTGTCTTACGTCTGTCAAACATGTGTGTTATTTTTATTTTTTGGACAAAAAATACATATAAAACATTTTTAATCTCTAACTACAAATTAAAAACTTTATTTTAATTCCAGAGGTAACCAAAATCTGCCACAGATAGACAAAGGTAGAGAAACATGATTCTGTAAGTTTGTTCAAACGCAATCTTTATAATACACAATAGAATGGGAGAGGCTTGTAATAAAATAACTGCACAGCGCCTTAAATCCTGATATCATTATTCTGGAGTGTTATGTCTGTCAGTGTTCAGTCTGCAATGCAGAGAAAATAAACTAGTGACCTTCACCATCTCCTGGGTGTAGTTCCTAATGCATTACCTTGAGCTATGGTTGGTTCTTGAATTTCTTGGGACGAGGGGACAATGGATGACATCACTGCATCATCGACGCTTTCAATTCTGGTTCCCAGTGGTAGCAACCGCAACAATGTGCTCCAGGAACGTGTTGCCTTCAACACTGAAATGCAACAGGTGCTGAAGGCAAACAACCGTCCGGTGTGCTTTTTGTTCGGCATTCAACGCCTGGAGTATCCATATACGTTGCATATGCGCTGCAGGAACACCCTTAAATGGAAACTTTTTGATCTCCCCTTATACTCTTCTCAAAGTGATTTACTTCAAGGTATTGAATATAATATGAACACTATGTACTTAACACTGGAACACTACACTGGGGCACTGTGTAGCCCAGAGAATTTTCCTTTTGCTCTGGGTTTGTGATGGTAACCCTTTCAGCCTTCAGCCGCCATGAATTTTCTTTGTCCTTGACAGTCTTTCAGTTGCCGTGTTAGTCACAGTTGTAACGCATCGCTTCTTTGCTATACATCGGTTTTGGGACACTGAGTACCCCAGTGTAGGGTTAGTGTTACATTTCTGGCTGTGTACTTTCCGCGAACCAAGGACACCAAAACCACTATGAAGTGTGTAGACTGAAAGATGGTTGTATGCAAAAGTCATATCCTAACTGTTTGTGTCAATTATTGTAGAGATTACATTCAGTAAAACACTCTAAAATGTGAGGTGTTGCAAAATGTTGTAAAAGAGTGTATTTTTAGTATAGAATGTTGAACTGTAATATAAAATAACTATTCCGTAAGTTTAATCAAACCAAACGAACCAGTTACACTAAATTCAATAAATATTGGTTTGTTATTTGCTAATCAGGCTTATAATTCTTGGGTCACTGGGTACCCCATTGTAGGATTAGTGTCTGTAATAAACAAGTATTGGGTTCCAGGACACGAAATAAATCTATAAGGTGCGTTCAAAAAGTAACGAGCCGGAGGCTGTAATGTGCCAACCGTTGACGACATCGGCTAATCGTGGCGTGTGTAACGAGCTGTGGCTCCGACCAGAAGCGTGGAATGTCACAGCCCGTCGCTAGAGGGCACGCGTGCACGTCACGTGACGATACAAAGCGAGCAGCAGCATGCATCAATCGTCCAACGCTGCCAGTCGCATTGTAAACAGTGACATGGAGGCGTCAAACGAAGAGCAAAGAGGTGTTGTTCGGTTTCTGACAGCGAAAGGAGTAGGGGGAACGGACATTAATCGGCGAATGTCACAAGTGTACGGCGAACACTGCATGTCCCTTGCAAGGGTCAAGGCGTGGCACAAGCGCTTCAGGGAAGGACGGGTGTCGTTAGCCGATGATGCCCGGTCTGGGGCACCCCCCTGCATTACCGATGACAACGTCCAGCTAGTTGATGCACTCATTACCCACGACCACCGAGTGACAGTGAACGCCATAGCCGCCGTGGTCGGATTGAGCGTCGGAAGTGTGCACGCCATCATGGAGGAACGACTGCACTTGTGGAAAGTGTGTTCCCAATGGGTGCCCCACAGTCTTCAACCACACCAGGAAGCATGTCGAATGGGCAACTGTCTTGGTCCTTGGTTGGACGATTGATGCATGCTGCTGCTCGCTTTGTATCGTCACGTGACATGCACGCGTGCCCTATAGCAACGGGCTGTGACCTTCCACGCTCTGGTTGGGACAACACCTCGTTACACACGCCACGATTAGCCGATGTCATCACCGGTTTGCATATTACAGTCTTCGGCTCGTTACTTTTTGAACGCACCTTATAATTGAGATACTTAGTGAAATATTTTAGAGTTGGACACTTTATTTAGCATTAGTTACAAACAACGTCTTGTTCTCCTTGCTTACGTCTGCCATGGAGAATACCCTTAATGGATGTAGCAATGCCATTATCCCGGTAAATCCTTGGAGTTACTTGTTACAACATTAAATAACAGGAGTTGTATTTTAAGGGGCGAACTTTGTGTGCTAGTATGTTGCAGCTAATGATCATTGCTTGCGCTCTTGTTTATCCTACGTAAACTGCTACATTTGTGGTTTAATTTAACGAGGAAGTTGTGTGTGGTGGCAAGCCTGAGCTACGGTGACTAAACTACGAGCGTATAAGTTTCCCAATGAATGTATCTGAGCTTCAAGAAGTGAACGCAGAAGTTCACTTCCCAAGGACTTACTATAGTTTTTTCCGGTCTGCTGAAACTTTGAGTATTGTCACTATTTTACAAAAGAGTTTTTCACTTCATACAAAGTAATTCAAGCAAAAATATTCACAAATATTTCAATCATTGTCTGCATGTTGTGTGTCTAAGAGGATCAAACAAGATGTTCAGCAAAGAACATATAGCCTACTTTCTCCTAAATGTATGGGTATCTTTATGACTCTTTGTCCTCATCCCTAAAACAATCACCTCTACCACAATGTATTGTTTGTTTTCTTTTATATTGATAATAAGCCAGTAAGTGTCAAGATCAATATTATATACTTTATAATGATTGAATATCAAAACTACTAACTTATTGTAATGCATTCACGTCCGTTAATCTCTATATTAAGCCAGCCTGCAAAATTAAGAATCTTCCGCCCCAATCATCTTCCGCCCCAATCACAGTAGGTGGTGCTGCGACCTATCAGTGAATTAATCTTTATCTTGTACGCCTATGCACTGCCATCGTAATGTACTACGAAGGCAGTGTTCTATGGGTGTTGAATGAGTAGGCAGTTTAAAGTAGCCAAGAGGGAGGCGATCCAGCTGGCAGTGTTTAAAGGTATTCGGAGCGCGATCGTGGCTAATAGTTGAACTACCAGTATTACAAAATTGCCATACTTCAGGAGGCCAGCTCAGGCATTTACACAGCGTTATGTTTGGAACAATATTACCCACATAACCCACAAGAGGACAGCACCGTACAGAGGCATTAAGAAGGCTGTGGTTAATGACAACGTGTATCTAGTTCTTCTATTCTCCTTTTTCTAATGTCTTCTCTTTATGTGCGATGCTGGGACTGTGATTTTATTAATATACGAGTGTATACTTTATCCTCTCCTTTGAGCTAAATGACATTTTATTCAGTATCTGTGGGAAAAGCTCGTGCACATCATATGTAAAAGAATTCAAGAAAAAGAAACCTAACTGTAGCAGTATTCGATCCCCAGTCAACTGCGTGTCAGACTAACATGCTAGCCCAGAGCTAACCGTATCCATGACGTCAGGTGTTCTTAACTGACATATTAGATACAAACTGTTGGCAAATAATGACTTTAAATAAACGATTTCTTCACTGCAGTACATCTTCATTAAAGATCATTTCATACAAAGTTTATATTATTGTATCAGTACGGTATATCACATACAACATACTAAAACTACTGAAATATAAGACAGGCACATGAGGACAGCTGCCATCTTGTCGTGTGACACAAACGGCTCAGCTTTTTAAGCCACTCATACTGTATAATATTATAATATTAAATTATAATAAATAACGGATCACGACCTTCAGGATAGCTTAAACCCCCCCTAGGCTCGATAATCGGAATTGGTGGGTCTTAAGCTATTTATTAAAATGGTTGCATAATTCACACGGCCGCCATCCTGAAATGGCATGGCCGATGACCTTGAATTTTGGGTGAAAGACGCGTCCTATATAAAGGTATGTTGTCACCAAATTTGGTAGAGATCGGATGATTAGTTTAGCCCTAATTTGATTTTACGTTTTGAACATTTGAGTGGCCGCCATTCTGTTTTGGTAAAGATGGCGGCGATATAAAGTATGACACTGAGGTGTCCTTTACTAGTGCTACCTCTGTACCAAATTTCGTTCAATTCGGTTTCACCGTGTTCGAATTGATAGGGGGGGGGGGCAGACATTCAGAGTACACACACTCACACACACACAGACACACACACACACACACACACAGACTCACACACACATACACACACACACAGACTCACACACACACATACACACACACAGACAGACACACTTTTTTCGCCCTGTGTTGATCTCTTAAGTCTACTTTCATTTTTTGCAAAAATCGAAAGTAGGCTAAAAATGGAACTTGAAAAATTGTAAACGTAATCATCATTATTGGTCTTCAGGTAATTATAATCCACCGAAGCACTCTTTTGACAACGATCATAAAGCTTCTCTATCAGCAAAAGACCCTTAATAAATTGATCTCAGAATATCACACACTTACTGATTAACGTCCTTTTCGCATACCACCATTGGTCGTAGAGTCATTTGCTGATCTCAAGACAGCATGTGTGTGGTTCTACTTGTCTACGGCCAACCCGAATATGGCTAGGTCGTTCCATTCCCATTGCAAAATCATTTAAACCAGTCGTGCACACAGTATATTTTTCTACCCAAATTTCTTCCCCTCTACATTTGCACCAACATTTTGTTTGTCACAATTCTTTCTGGTTTGATTTTTATCAGAACTTGATGTTCACTCGTTGCTCCATTGTTCTGTAAAATTAACACTCACACTCATGCTGCTATTAATATTACACATTTTTGGGATTATTTGTGAGTAGTTCGCTGGAATAAGGAGGGAGCCAGCCACTCCTTCACCGGAGCTAACTTTCATTATGTATTGAACCATTTAGTATTGCAGTGTTTATATGCAAGAATCTTGATCAAGGGGTCGCGCTCAGTTCATAGTGTGATGTTTACGTTCGCCAAACAACATGCTCTACTGAGGTAAGGTTCATAGGATTAAAACTATAATTAAGAAAGAAGTGACAAGACGTAAAATAATAACATAATGTAATGACTATTTGTGCAAAAATGAAATGAATATAAACAACAACAATAATAAAATTCCTCCCTGAATCTTCCCATGACAAAAAATATCAATTAAAAGTTGAGGAGTCAGACGGATCTCCCCCTTATAAAAATGTGGATCCAAGTTCCACTAACTTGCATTGGATTTTATGTACGCGTAATGACTAACTACGAGGAATGAGTACTTTGGATGACTGTTCGTTTACATCGGGTAACAGCCACGATGCTTACGATCAATCATCTCGTAAATCAACGTTTACGGATATGGGACACAACACTAATAAAACCCTTAAAAATTAATGCTGACACACAATCTAAAATCTACTATTTACAGGAATCTCCCTCGAGACCCTCCTTCAATGCGGAGACGCATCTGACAAATGAGCTGCCAACCCGGCCAATTGCTCAATACACAAACAAGGAAAGACAGCATCGCACGTGACTACACGGGTCACTAATATGAAACATAAACATGGAATTAAACCAACAACAACAAAAGCCTCAACGGCTGAGATTACCTTATATGAACAAACAAGCACTTTAAGCTAACACTTCGGAGATTATAGTGATTCGTAGGCAACTCCCATTTATTTAAACAATTTTACCTTTGATCAGTTCTTATTCTGTATTTCAAGTAACTTTACGGAGCTAACAAGCGCTCACTAATGACCTTGCTGCAATCCTTTCAGCCCGCCTTGTGAAACCAGCTTCCCCCTACCACAACACCTGTCATCGTCCAGCCCAGTGTGTAAAAATAACCAGACCAACTGTCCCGTTATCTCGTAGAATCAACAGCAACAAATCTCAACCATATAAACATATGGTAAGACATTAATCGAAATAGCCACATATGTCCTCGCAAGGTAACGATATGGGCTTGGCATCTAGCTGACAGAAATCAGTCTACGCTGAAAATTCCCGCAGGTAATGACCAATAAAAACACACACACACACACTGCTGGGAATGACATAACACTTTTCACACAGGTCGGTTGAATAAGATTCTCACAAACTACTCAAAAATATTAAAACCTACGAGAAAGCTGACTGCTCCTCGCCACAAACCACATTGCTCCAACGGCAATAACTTCAATGAATCTGGTCAATAATAAACATTACAAAGATTAATTTACCCACCAATCTACTGCATGATTATACTAATTCAGTCCTACTTCTGAAACACAACATATCTCCGAGAGACATTTCTTAAATGCATTACGTAAACATATGCGAACACGGTCGTCCACATAGTCACGTTAGTTAATAAATAAAACAAGAAACTCTAACTAAACAAAATTGTGCGAGCTGTTTCCATGCAAAAGGTGTGTCAGACCAAAACTAAATACACTACGTTAATCAACACAAGCAAGATATTTACAAAAACTAATTTGTCCCATATACCAAAATTTAATTTATCAGATAATAAGAATATTATTCAGTACTCATCCTCAGCCAATCACCTTCAACGGACATCTGCAGCCATTTCCCAACTAATGCTGCTTAGCTCGTCTCAAACATTTCGACGGAGTGTTGTCGGTTCCAAACTTCTTCCATGGTCAGTGATGTCATCTCTCGTGCTGATGTAAAAAAGTTATAGATTATTATACACTCGATATCTGACTACTAAATTCGCCGTTCTAGGTACTTAGTTCCCCAGAAACAGTCTGTTGGCGAATTGTCGAAGATACTGACCCTACAAAAATAGTACAGTGACCATCTATCACCCTGATTTTAACACACATTAGTATTAATAAAAATCTGTGTCCTCATGACACGCAAAGTACAAGTGCCTACGTCCTCGGACGCGCAAATGTAATCAGTAGAAGTAACCTACGTCCTTAGACGCACAAAATATAGTCAGTAGTAGTAATAACCTGTGTCTTCCGACACACACAATGTAATCAACCAGGTCTTGGCTCTTCACGCCACTTATAAATGAACTGGCCCTAGGTATCGATGGGGGGGGGGGGGGAAATTATATAAAAATTTCTCAAAATAATAGTGGTACAGGAATGAAACAAATATCACTGAACTCGTAAAGTTGCGCAGGTCAAGAATATGCCCATTAATTCCAGAATCGATCGTAGAGATGTTGTCTAGCCGATCTCCCGCGTTAATGCTAGATATCGCGTGCCCAAGCTAGACTTGGCGCGCTCGTAAGCATTCATCTCTCATTGGTTCCACATTTTCTGTTAACTTCGCGGTTTTATCAGACCTTGGCCTCGTAGGAGTGTCCAGTGGTACCATCAACCACTCACGTTACTGCATTATATTTTTTTTAGGCGCGAATAATACAATGCACATGCCATAAGCGTGTCTCACCACGCGTCCCTTCTATCTTGAGGTGGCCACCACCTGTCCTTCTGAATCATTGCTATGCTATTTCCTTCCACAATCTTTAAGTATTTAGCCTTTTGTCAAACTGCTGCAGGTATGTGCCAACTGTCTCCAACAAATGCTTGAAGTTTCGTCATCTTCGTCTGGCTATTTTATGACGCTTGTGGAAATATTATTTAATTGAAGAAATAAAACATCGAATCATTTATCCATCAGAGGATAATGGGTTCACAACTCCTCCACTCACAAAATTTCGAACTTAGGATAAAGTCGATAATTTTTAAAAGACTTCCGTAGGCCAATTTGTTTTATTTCAGAATCACCCCTTTCTATTACTTGGTCTAGCCGCTCCTGTCTTGAATGGCATTTACTCGTTTTATTTCCTGCTTGGACCTCCCCTCTCAGTCTGCTTGCGTGACGCGCTACTGCCTGAGGCAACACACTGCCCGTCTCGTTAATGATTGTCAACACCAACTCCACTTCCTTCTTCACGTGCCGTACTCAACTGCCCCCCGTCTACTTGGTTGATATTAGGACGTCCATATATTCAAACTGCATCATTGTTTCGGCGCTCCCATGGTTCGCTTCTTCGATAAGTTTTTAAGTCGGCTGCATTGTAGACCGACATTGTTCCTGTGCTTAACTCTTTCACTCTGTATGCATTATTTCCTAGGTTTCTTACAATAGAATAGGGTCCTATGAACTTTTCACAGAATTTGCTGAAGATGTTCTTCTCTGGATCCGATGTAGCAAGTCGTTTCACCAAAACGAGCTGGTTGATTTCTAGATCACGGTGAAATCTCTTAATTCTCAGTCGCCGTAATCTGCGATCTGTTTGTTTTCTCATGTAGGCTCTCGTTCTCTCAATTCGCAGGTCAGGTGCTATCATGGGATCTTGTGGGCAGTTAATGATGCTTTTCCACGTTCTCACTGGATACTCGTTTTTGTGTAGGACCATAGGGATCTGTCCTGTTGACTCGTGCCTGGTAGAATTCATGCATGTCTCTACATCCTTAATTTTATCCACCACTTTGTGATGTTCTTTGGGAATGAAGATTCTCAAGTATGATGTTACACATTTTATTGCTCTCTCACTTGGATTAGCTTGGGCATGTCGGATACTGCTTAAAACGTGTTTTATACCCATGTCCTCCATACCTTTCTTGAATTCGGCGCTTGTAAAATAGCTGCCATGATCTGACAATATAAATTCTGGTTTTCCAAGGATTGGAATAACTCTATTTCGAATACGACTGAGTACTTATTTCGATGTAGTTTTCTGAATGGGGCATAATACGACAAACTTAGAAAACACATCAATGCACACTAGCAAGTGACGGCAACCTCGCCTTCCTTTCGGGATTGGGCCGAAACAGTCTAGGGCCAGTAGCTCGCATGGTTTCTGAGGTAGCAATGGTCTAGGATACTGCCTCATTAAATAGTTATTGGGCTTTGTCCACTGACAAGGATCACAAGTCGTAATGACGTCACATATAGTTGTTCTCATACGTGGCCATGTAAATGTCTCTCCTATTGTCGCTTCGCACTTGACTACGCCGACGTGTCCGTAACTTTCGTGAGTATGCCATGTCAATCCTCGCTGTAAAGATGCAGGTACTAGTATACGTAACTTGGTGTGGTCATTATCTACCCATTTATGCAGCAAATTGTTGACATAAACATATCTTCCTTCTTTAGCTTTCGCTTCTCGAAATGCCGGTGTTCCTGTAGGTAGCTGCTTTCTGAAGTATTGAATTAACAGCATCATCCATGGTTCCGCTTCCTGTTCTCGCTGTATCTCACGTAACTCCTCCAAGAATTCCCGGTCCTTCGGTGTTAACTCCAAGTGTTGTACCATCGCTGTTTCTTCAACATCAGGCTCTGGATTCCTGCTGAGTGCATCCGGAATCACGTTCATCTTCCCTGGACAATGTTCAATCTCAATGCTAAACTGCTGAATATATATAGACCAACGTGTCACACGTTCGCTTGCCATCGACGTCTTAAATAAGAATGTTAGTGCCTTATGATCAGTCCTGACAACGATGGGGTAACCATAAATTATTCGTTTCCATTGTTGAAGCGCATGAAGGGTGGCCAACAGCTCTAGTTCCGTTACAGTATAATTGCGCTCGTGCTTACGCAATTTTCGGCTGACAAATGCCAAATATATTTTATGTTGCAGGTTAGCTGGATCTTCTTTGTAGAGCATGGCACCTATACCAATTAGTGAAGCATCCGCTTGGATTATAAATTTGTGCTTGAAATCTGGATATCCTAACTTAATGCAGTTTTCCAGTAGCTGTTTTGTTGCTTGGAACGCCTTCACGCATTCCGCATTCCATAACCATTTATTATTCCTTTTTAGCATTTCCTGCATTGGAGCTACAGTATCCGTGTAACCTGGACAGTTTTCTTTAAAGAATCCCGTTACGCCTAAGAAAGCCCGAATGTGCTTGACACGCGTTGGTGTAGGGAAATTCCTTATCGCTTCGATCTTAGCTGGGTTTGGCTTCACTCCCTCCATGTCAATGATGTGACCCAAATACAAGATCTCGCTCTTGAAGAAATGCGATTTCTTCAGGTTTTCTTTGAAATTTGATGCATTAAGGTTGCCTAATACTTTACCTAAATTTTCCCTGTGAATTTCAATGTTGTCGGATGCCAGCAGAATGTCATCAATGTAGCGCACCGTCATCTCCTTAACTTCCTCGGTTAGATTTCGATCCAGGGCTCGGATTAAAGCACAGCCCGCTGTTTTGACTCCGAAGGGCATTCGGACGAAGCAAAACGTTTGGTTATCGAATAAGAAGCCAGTTAGAAGCTGTGACTTCTCATCCAATTCAATAAGGTGGAAACTGGACGTCAAATCAACTGATGAATAAATGCTCTTATTCTTAAAGCCTTTTAGTACGTCTCTGATAATTGGCGCTCTGTCATACTCAGGAAAAATGAGTCTTATGTTGAGATTTCTGGCATCTAAACAAAGTCTAATAGATCCATTTGGTTTTGTGACTGCCAAAATCGCATTTAAATAAGGTGTAGGTGTCTTCCTTATCACTCCTGCTTGTAACATCTCATCTATGATGACCTTGACTTGACCACGATATTTTTCCGGAATTTGGTTCAACCTACTTTTGAAAGGTGACCAATCCTCGACTTGCATTGAATATTTGAAATTTAATATTTTCCCAGGTACTGTATCAAATACTGCTTTGTGCTTCCTTAATATCTCTTCCAATTGTTTTCTATGTTCACCCCCAAATTGAATGTCATTGAGCCGCTCCTGTAGTAACTCTTCAAATTGTGCATCACTTTCATCTCCTTCTGTTAATAAAGACCATATCTCCTGGGATTCACTCTCCTCATCTAGTTCCACAACTGCTCTTTCTATGATGTTATCTTCTGCCTTTCGTATCTCCTCTTCCGTCTCTTCTGATATTGCTTCCAATGCCCAAGAATTTACATCTCTTCCGGTAGTGATTTCATCCATATGCAATCCCACGTTTTTCAGTTGATCATACTCTCTAAAACTGACTGTATTCTTGTGCAAATCTATCACTGCTTGATAGTCACAAATGAAATTTGCACCAAGAGTTATATAAAAATTCATCTTTGCCATGATAATGAATGTTTGCCCAAAAGTGTGTTCCAATATGTTCAGCTCTATGTATGCCTGACGTTTACAAGTGACGGTGCATTCAGGAATAACACCCTTCACTTTGAGTTGTGGTACGGGAATCACAGGAATATTCTGACTCCGTCCCAACTCTCGAACCAAGGCCTCCGATACCAGACTGATCTGCGACCCCGTATCCAATAAACATCTTATATTAATTTCACCAATCCTCGCCTAAATAATGGGTAACTGCCTAATTTCATCGTTCCGTGGTTTCACCGTCTCCTCCCGGCAATCTTCTGGCAAAGCAATCCATTCTTGTATGTTCGCTACTATTCATCCATCTTCAACTTCCGACTGTTGCGTTTGTAGACTATCTCCTTTATCCAAATTTAGCCTTTTTTTAGCTCCGTTGCGACTCCCATCATCATTTTGTCGCCCACGCCCTTGACATTCCTCTTGTCTCAGTAGACTTCCAGCTTCCTCAGTATGTGTGTCTGGATTCTTCATGTTCCCAATGGCTTTCTCCCATCGCCCGTGCTCTCCACCTTGACTAGCGTGTAATTCCTCTAGGTAATTTTGTGATTGAGCGTGCCTATCATCCCAGTCATTTCGATAATTACGTGCCTCTTCTTGATTTTGATCTCTCCTTCCTTTCCATTTTGATTCCCATTGTAATTACTGTATCTTCCATAAGGCCTCCCATTTCTTCGATTTTCACGCCATTGTTGATATCCTCTCTGTTGATATCTATTGTTGCCTTGATATGACCTATTGTTGTAATTATTTTCGTTACGCTGGTACGGTCTGTTTTCTACCTCTTCCGGGTTTCGCCTAGGTGTGGATGTGCTTGTAATTGTACCCTGCGTTTTGGTGTTCGCCTGTTTTGGTTTTATGACCTCTGTCGTATTTACTAACTCCAGTTGTCTTCCTCCTCTATAATGATTATGAGATGTAGTCTCATCTATCTGGCGTAATATCTGCTCTGCATGTAAGGCCGTACTAACGTTCGCTGCGACTAGTACTTGTTGCACGTTGACTGGTAATTGCCGCGCTATAGTCATCACCAGATCCGCTTCATTTAAAGGGTAATCAAGGTCGCAAAATTTTAGCATTTGCATGTTAAAGAAATCTGAGTATTTCGTTTGCTGGGTAGTTTGATATTTCCTAGAGTAAAGCTCCATTCTTAGACTCTGTTGTAATGCCGGCGACCAGTACTTGCGCAGAAACGCGATTTTAAAATCCGTCATAGTTCCAAAGGTATATTTGAAGCTTAAAAACCATGTAAGGACATTCCCTGATAAAAATCTCTCCATCATCCTCAACCTACGTGCTTCAGGTACCCCAGTGTCATTATAATGATCTTCAATTTCTTTAATTCACCCCTGAATTCTCCGTGTACTTCTGCGGTTTATAATCGTTTGAGCGAATTACTTGGATAAGTTTTGTGGGCTGATGACCGTCCTGTGGCGTGGAACTCCTTTCAATATTCTTGCGAAACCCCTCCGTGTTTGTCAATAATGGGCTCTCCGTCTGAGTCGGACTCCCTGCTGTGCTCGTCCCGTCCAGGCTATTTGAGTCGTCCTGCTTGTCTTTCATGGTTCCCGTTTTAAATATCGAGGATTGTTCTATTGACCTGAGTTCAGCTTTAATGATCCTGTCTGTTTGTTCTTTAAGTTTACTCTTAATTTTTTGTTCCAATGCTTGAATACGAGTATGATTTTCGCCTACTGTCTTAAGGATGGTTGATCTTTCCTCTTTAGAATCGATATTCATTTTTCGCCAATCTTTTCTTATTTGCTCCTTAATTGTGCTTACTTTCTCTTCAATCTGGCTTTTAGCGTCATCCTGATTGCTTTCTATCTGGCTCAGCCTTTCTTCCACTCTCGCGCTATTTTCGTCAATGGTACTCTTTAATTGATCGTGATCCGCTTCTAGGCTTTTCCATTGCTCCGCTGATTTTATTTCGAGACGGTCCATATCTTTAATTATGCCGGATATATTTTCATCTACCGCTGATAATTGTTGCTGAATGACCTTGCCGCTTTTTTCCATTTCCTTAAATCGTCCTTCCAACTTATCCTGAGCTATCTTGACCTCGCTCGTACTCATAGTGCATGCTAGTTCAATTTGCTCTAATTTAGCTAACACCGTTTCATCCAGAATGCTAAGTTTTTGATCAAAACTAATTTCCATTTTCTTAATCTGATCTAATTGTTTTTCATTGTTTTTACTAACATCTAGGGCCAGCAATACCATCTGTTGATTAGTGTGATCCTTCATCTCTGCGGTTAACGCCTCTAATTGGTTCGTGTTTTTAACATTCTGCGCCTCTAACTGCGAATTTATAGTGTCATTGATTTCACTTTTTAATAATCTAGCTTGTTCCGCCAGAGATATTCATTTTGTTCAATCCTACTGTTGTTTAATTGTGTCCGCAATGATTCACTTTGTTCAGATAGTTTTGTGTTTAGTGATTCACTTTGTTCGGATAGTTTTGTGTTTAGTGATTCACTCTGCTCAGACAATTTGTTTATAGACTCACTTTGTTCTAACATAGTATTGTTTAGCGATTCACTTTGTTCGGATAGTTTCGCGTTTAATGCTTCACTTTGTTCGGATAGTTTAGTGTTTAATGATTCACTCTGTTCGGATAGTTTCGCGTTTAATGCTTCACTTTGTTCGGATAATTTAGTGTTTAATGATTCACTCTGTTCTAACATACTATTATTCATTTGTTCAGATAATTTAGCGTTTAATGATTCGCTCTGTTCTGATAGTTTAGTGTTTAATGATTCACTCTGTTCAGCCAATTTAGTGTCCAACAATTCCTGTGTCCTCCTAGTCGCGTTTTCAATGATTTCATGAATCTGTTCTACTGTTGCCATGTTATACACATTATATGAGGCATTAGGGAAATGGCATAAAGCAATGCCCCCTGGCACATACATACAATCCCCATGCACATTTAATTTATTTACCCTATTCAGTTCATTTATAATTTACATTTAATCCCACTAGTCGATTGCATCTCTGAGTGGTTCAAATTTACTCAATTTAATTTAAACCCAAGCACATATTCAGTCATTAAATTGTTATCCTGATCTGATATTAACACTGACTAATTAACAAAGTATTAATTGTCATTTAAGGCTACCAGCCTCCTAACATTTTCATGAGTTTGACTTTCTAAACAAATCTAGTTTTAACTTTAATCATTGGGCGCCCGATATCACGTATATTACCTTTTACTTTAATTCGATAGACAAAAACGTGAACCGTATTTTACATTGCAAACTCCTGATTTTAATTTATATTTCACACATTTGGCGGTACCCTCTTCGCCTCAATTACTTTTAATAAAATATCACTTTCCGGTGATTAAAATACTGCCATATCTGCCTGCACTTGCGGCATGTCAATTTTACTCAAATACGCCAACTAAATGTGTTCCAGCAGCGAACCGGCAACAAAAATAAACCTTCATTGTTGCGTCAGTTTGTAATCCCAACTACGCCTATATTGACATGTGCAATTTCTTTGCCGTCACACCACAGTGAACCGCCCCACGTTGGGCGCCAGTTTACCTCCTATGAACCCTTTAGTATTGCAGTGTTTATATGCAAGAATCTTGATCAAGGGGTCGCGCTCAGTTCATAGTGTGATGTTTACGTTCGCCAAACAACATGCTCCACTGAGGTAAGGATCATAGGATTAAAACTATAAATAAGAAAGAAGTGACAAGACGTAAAATAATAATATAATGTAATGACTATTTGTGCAAAAATGAAATGAATATAAAAAACAACAATAATAAAATTCCTCCCTGAATCTTCCCATGACAAAAAATATCTATTAAAGTTGAGGAGTCAGACGGATCTCCCCCTTATAAAAATGTGGATCCAAGTTCCACTAACTTGCATTGGATTTTATGTACGCGTAATGACTAACTACGAGGAATGAGTACTTTGGATGACTGTTCGTTTACATCGGGTAACAGCCACGATGCTTACGATCAATCATCTCGTAAATCAACGTTTACGGATATGGGACACAACACTAATAAAACCCTTAAAAATTTATGCTGACACACAATCTAAAATCTACTATTTACAGGAATCTCCCTCGAGACCCTCCTTCAATGCGGAGACGCATCTGACAAATGAGCTGCCAACCCGGCCAATTGCTCAATACACAAACAAGGAAAGACAGCATCGCACGTGACTACACGGGTCACTAATATGAAACATAAACATGGAATTAAACCAACAACAACAAAAGCCTCAACGGCTGAGATTAACTTACATGAACAAACAAGCACGTTAAGCTAACGCTTCGGAGATTATAGTGATTCGTAGGCAACTCCCATTTATTTAAACAATTTTTACCATTGATCAGTTCTTATTCTGTATTTCAAGTAATTTTACGGAGCTAACAAGCGCTCACTAATGACCTTGCTGCAATCCTTTCAGCCCGCCTTGTGAAACCAGCTTCCCCCTACCACAACACCTGTCATCGTCCAGCCCAGTGTGTAAAAATAACCAGACCAACTGTCCCGTTATCTCGTAGAATCAACAGCAACAAATCTCAACCATATAAACATATGGTAAGACATTAATCGAAATAGCCACATATGTCCTCGCAAGGTAACGATATGGGCTTGGCATCTAGCTGACAGAAATCAGTCTACGCTGAAAATTCCCGCTTGTAATGACCAATAAAAACACACACACACACACTGCTGGGAATGACATAACACTTTTCACACAGGTCGGTTGAATAAGATTCTCACAAACTACTCAAAAATATTAAACCCTACGAGAAAGCTGACTGCTCCTCGCCACAAACCACATTGCTCCAACGGCAATAACTTCACTGAATCTGATCAATAATAAACATTACAAAGTTTAATTTACCCACCAATCTACTGCATGATTATACTAATTCAGTCCTACTTCTGAAACACAACATATCTCCGAGAGACGTTTCTTAAATGCATTACGTAAACATATGCGAACATGGTCGTCCACATAGTCACGTTAGTTAATAAAAAAAACAAGAAACTCTAACTAAACAAAATTGTGCGAGCTGTTTCCATGCAAAAGGTGTGTCAGACCAAAACTAAATACACTACGTTAATCAACACAAGCAAGATATTTACAAAAACTAATTTGTCCCATATACCATAAGTTAATTTATCAGATAATAAGAATATTATTCAGTACTCATCCTCAGCCAATCACCGTCAACGGACATCTGCAGCCATTTCCCAACTAATGCTGCTTAGCTCGTCTCAAACATTTCGTCGGAGTGTTGTCGGTTCCAAACTTCTCCCATGGTCAGTGATGTCATCTCTCGTGCTGATGTAAAAAAGTTATAGATTATTATACACTCGATATCTGACTACTAAATTCGCCGTTCTAGGTACTTAGTTCCCCAGAAACAGTCTGTTGGCGAATTGTCGAAGATACTGACCCTACAAAAATAGTACAGTGACCATCTATCACCCTGATTTTAACACACATTAGTATTAATAAAAATCTGTGTCCTCATGACACGCAAAGTACAAGTGCCTACGTCCTCGGACGCGCAAATGTAATCAGTAGAAGTAACCTACGTCCTTAGACGCACAAAATATAGTCAGTAGTAGTAATAACCTGTGTCTTCCGACACACACAATGTAATCAACCAGGTCTTGGCTCTTCACGCCACTTATAAATGAACTGGCCCTAGGTATCGATGGGGGGGGGGGGGGAAATTATACAAAAATTTCTCAAAATAATAGTGGTACCGGAATGAAACAAATATCACTGAACTCGTAAAGTTGCGCAGGTCAAGAATATGCCCATTAATTCCAGAATCGATCGTAGAGATGTTGTCTAGCCGATCTCCCGCGTTAATGCTAGATATCGCGTGCCCAAGCTAGACTTGGCGCGCTCGTAAGCATTCATCTCTCATTGGTTCCACATTTTCTGTCAACTTCGCGGTTTTATCAGACCTTGGCCTCGTAGGAGTGTCCAGTGGTACCATCAACCACTCACGTTACTGCATTATATATATTTTTTGGCGCGAATAGTACAACGCGCATGCCATAAGCGTGTCTCACCACGCGTCCCTTCTATCTTGAGGTGGCCACCACCTGTCCTTCTGAATCATTGCTATGCTATTTCTTTCCACAATCTTTAAGTATTTAGCCTTTTGTCAAACTGCTGCAGGTATGTCCCAACTGTCTCCAACAAATGCTTGAAGTTTCGTCATCTTCGTCTGGCTATTTTATGACGCTTGTGGAAATATTATTTAATTGAAGAAATAAAACATCGAATCATTTATCCATCAGAGGATAATGGGTTCACAACTCCTCCACTCACAAAATTTCGAACTTAGGATAAAGTCGATAATTTTTAAAAGACTTCCGTAGGCCAATTTGTTTTATTTCAGAATCACCCCTTTCTATTACTTGGTCTAGCCGCTCCTGTCTTGAATGGCATTTACTCGTTTTATTTCCTGCTTGGACCTCCCCTCTCAGTCTGCTTGCGTGACGCGCTACTGCCTGAGGCAACACACTGCCCGTCTCGTTAATGATTGTCAACACCAACTCCACTTCCTTCTTCACGTGCCGTACTCAACTGCCCCCCGTCTACTTGGTTGATATTAGGACGTCCATATATTCAAACTGCATCATTGTTTCGGCGCTCCCATGGTTCGCTTCTTCGATAAGTTTTTAAGTCGGCTGCATTGTAGACCGACATTGTTCCTGTGCTTAACTCTTTCACTCTGTATGCATTATTTCCTAGGTTTCTTACAATAGAATAGGGTCCTATGAACTTTTCACAGAATTTGCTGAAGATTTTCTTCTCTGGATCCGATGTAGCGAGTCGTTTCACCAAAACGAGCTGGTTGATTTCTAGATCACGGTGAAATCTCTTAATTCTCAGTCGCCGTAATCTGCGATCTGCTTGTTTTCTCATGTAGGCTCTCGTTCTCTCAATTCGCAGGTCAGGTGCTATCATGGGATCTTGTAGCAGTTAATGATGCTTTTCCACGTTCGCACTGGATACTCGTTTTTGTGTAGGACCATAGGGACCTGTCCTGTTGACTCGTGCCTGGTAGAATTCATGCATGTCTCTACATCCTTAATTTTATCCACCACTTTGTGATGTTCTTTGGGAATGAAGATTCTCAAGTATGATGTTACACATTTTATTGCTCTCTCACTTGGATTAGCTTGGGCATGTCGGATACTGCTTAAAACGTGTTTTATACCCATGTCCTCCATACCTTTCTTGAATTCGGCGCTTGTAAAATAGCTGCCATGATCTGACAATATAAATTCTGGTTTTCCAAGGATTGGAATAACTCTATTTCGAATACGACTGAGTACTTATTTCGATGTAGTTTTCTGAATGGGGCATAATACGACAAAATTAGAAAACACATCAATGCACACTAGCAAGTGACGGCAACCTCGCCTTCCTTTCGGGATTGGGCCGAAACAGTCTAGGGCCAGTAGTTCGCATGGTTTCTGAGGTAGCAATGGTCTAGGATACTGCCTCATTAAATAGTTATTGGGCTTTGTCCACTGACAAGGATCACAAGTCGTAATGACGTCACATATAGTTGTTCTCATACGTGGCCATGTAAATGTCTCTCCTATTGTCGCTTCGCACTTGTCTACGCCGACGTGTCCGTAACTTTCGTGAGTATGCCATGTCAATCCTCGCTGTAAAGATGCAGGTACTAGTATGCGTAACTTGGTGTGGTCATTATCTACCCATTTATGCAGCAAATTGTTGACATAAACATATCTTCCATCTTTAGCTTTCGCTTCTCGAAATGCCGGTGTTCCTGTAGGTAGCTGCTTTCTGAAGTATTGAATTAACAGCATCATCCATGGTTCCGCTTCCTGTTCTCGCTGTATCTCACGTAACTCCTCCAAGAATTCCCGGTCCTTCGGTGTTAACTCCAAGTGTTGTACCATCGCTGTTTCTTCAACATCAGGCTCTGGGTTCCTGCTGAGTGCATCCGGAATCACGTTCATCTTCCCTGGACAATGTTCAATCTCAATGCTAAACTGCTGAATATATATAGACCAACGTGTCACACGTTCGCTTGCCATCGACGTCTTAAATAAGAATGTTAGTGCCTTATGATCAGTCCTGACAACGATGGGGTAACCATAAATTATTCGTTTCCATTGTTGAAGCGCATGAAGGGTGGCCAACAGCTCTAGTTCCGTTACAGTATAATTGCGCTCGTGCTTACGCAATTTTCGGCTGACAAATGCCAAATATGTTTTATGTTGCAGGTTAGCTGGATCTTCTTTGTAGAGCATGGCACCTATACCAATTAGTGAAGCATCCGCTTGGATTATAAATTTGTGCTTGAAATCTGGATATCCTAACTTAATGCAGTTTTCCAGTAGCTGTTTTGTTGCTTGGAACGCCTTCACGCATTCCGCATTCCATAACCATTTATTATTCCTTTTTAGCATTTCCTGCATTGGAGCTACAGTATCCGTGTAACCTGGACAGTTTTCTTTAAAGAATCCCGTTACGCCTAAGAAAGCCCGAATGTGCTTGACACGCGTTGGTGTAGGGAAATTCCTTATCGCTTCGATCTTAGCTGGGTTTGGCTTCACTCCCTCCATGTCAATGATGTGACCCAAATACAAGATCTCGCTCTTGAAGAAATGCGATTTCTTCAGGTTTACTTTGAAATTTGATGCATTAAGGTTGCCTAATACTTTATCTAAATTTTCCCTGTGAATTTCAATGTTGTCGGATGCCAGCAGAATGTCATCAATGTAGCGCACCGTCATCTCCTTAACTTCCTCGGTTAGATTTCGATCCAGGGCTCGGATTAAAGCACAGCCCGCTGTTTTGACTCCGAAGGGCATTCGGACGAAGCAAAACGTTTGGTTATCGAATAAGAAGCCAGTTAGAAGCTGTGACTTCTCATCCAATTCAATAAGATGGAAACTGGACTTCAAATCAACTGATGAATAAATGCTCTTATTCTTAAAGCCTTTTAGTACGTCTCTGATAATTGGCGCTCTGTCATACTCAGGAAAAATGAGTCTTATGTTGAGATTTCTGGCATCTAAACAAAGTCTAATAGATCCATTTGGTTTTGTGACTGCCAAAATCGCATTTAGATAAGGTGTAGGTGTCTTCCTTATCACTCCTGCTTGTAACATCTCATCTATGATGACCTTGACTTGACCACGATATTTTTCCGGAATTTGGTACAACCTACTTTTGAAAGGTGACCAATCCTCGACTTGCATTGAATATTTGAAATTTAATATTTTCCCAGGTACTGTATCAAATACTGCTTTGTGCTTCCTTAATATCTCTTCCAATTGTTTTCTATGTTCACCCCCAAATTGAATGTCATTGAGCCGCTCCTGTAGTAACTCTTCAAATTGTGCATCACTTTCATCTCCTTCTGTTAATAAAGACCATATCTCCTGGGATTCACTCTCCTCATCTAGTTCCACAACTGCTCTTTCTATGATGTTATCTTCTGCCTTTCGTATCTCCTCTTCCGTCTCTTCTGATATTGCTTCCAATGCCCAAGAATTTACATCTCTTCCGGTAGTGATTTCATCCATATGCAATCCCACGTTTTTCAGTTGATCATACTCTCTAAAACTGACTGTATTCTTGTGCAAATCTATCACTGCTTGATAGTCACAAATGGAATTTACACCAAGAGTTATATAAAAATTCATCTTTGCCATGATAATGAATGTTTGCCCAAAAGTGTGTTCCAATATGTTCAGCTCTATGTATGCCTGACGTTTACAAGTGACGGTGCATTCAGGAATAACACCCTTCACTTTGAGTTGTGGTACGGGAATCACAGGAATATTCTGACTCCGTCCCAACTCTCGAACCAAGGCCTCCGATACCAGACTGATCTGCGACCCCGTATCCAATAAACATCTTATATTAATTTCACCAATCCTCGCCTAAATAATGGGTAACTGCCTAATTTCATCGTTCCGTGGTTTCACCGTCTCCTCCCGGCAATCTTCTGGCAAAGCAATCCATTCTTGTATGTTCGCTACTATTCATCCATCTTCAACTTCCGACTGTTGCGTTTGTAGACTATCTCCTTTATCCAAATTTAGCCTTTTTTTAGCTCCGTTGCGACTCCCATCATCATTTTGTCGCCCACGCCCTTGACATTCCTCTTGTCTCAGTAGACTTCCAGTAATTATGTGTGTCTGGATTCTTCATGTTCCCAATGGCTTTCTCCCATCGCCCGTGCTCTCCACCTTGACTAGCGTGTAATTCCTCTAGGTAATTTTGTGATTGAGCGTGCCTATCATCCCAGTCATTTCGATAATTACGTGCCTCTTCTTGATTTTGATCTCTCCTTCCTTTCCATCTTTGATTCCCATTGTAATTACTGTATCTTCCATAAGGCCTCCCATTTCTTCGATTTTCACGCCATTGTTGATATCCTCTCTGTTGATATCTATTGTTGCCTTGATATGACCTATTGTTGTAATTATTTTCGTTACGCTGGTACGGTCTGTTTTCTACCTCTTCCGGGTTTCGCCTAGGTGTGGATGTGCTTGTAATTGTACCCTGCGTTTTGGTGTTCGCCTGTTTTGGTTTTATGACCTCTGTCGTATTTACTAACTCAGTTGTCTTCCTCCTCTATAATGATTATGAGATGTAGTCTCATCTATCTGGCGTAATAACTGCTCTGCATGTAAGGCTGTACTAACGTTCGCTGCGACTAGTACTTGTTGCACGTTGACTGGTAATTGCCGCGCTATAGTCATCACCAGATCCGCTTCATTTAAAGGGTAATCAAGGTCGCGAAATTTTAGCATTTGCATGTTAAAGAAATCTGAGTATTTCGTTTGCTGGGTAGTTTGATATTTCCTAGAGTAAAGCTCCATTCTTAGACTCTGTTGTAATGCCGGCGACCAGTACTTGCGCAGAAACGCGATTTTAAAATCCGTCATAGTTCCAAAGGTATATTTGAAGCTTAAAAACCATGTAAGGACATTCCCTGATAAAAATCTCTCCATCATCCTCAACCTACGTGCTTCAGGTACCCCAGTGTCATTATAATGATCTTCAATTTCTTTAATTCACCCCTGAATTCTCCGTGTACTTCTGCGGTTTATAATCGTTAGAGCGAATTACTTGGATAAGTTGTGTGGGCTGATGACCGTCCTGTGGCGTGGAACTCCTTTCAATATTCTTGCGAAACCCCTCCGTGTTTGTCAATAATGGGCTCTCCGTCTGAGTCGGACTCCCTGCTGTGCTCGTCCCGTCCAGGCTATTTGAGTCGTCCTGCTTGTCTTTCATGGTTCCCGTTTTAAATATCGAGGATTGTTCTATTGACCTGAGTTCAGCTTTAATGATCCTGTCTGTTTGTTCTTTAAGTTTACTCTTAATTTTTTGTTCCAATGCTTGAATACGAGTATGATTTTCGCCTACTGTCTTAAGGATGGTTGATCTTTCCTCTTTAGAATCGATATTCATTTTTCGCCAATCTTTTCTTATTTGCTCCTTAATTGTGCTTACTTTCTCTTCAATCTGGCTTTTAGCGTCATCCTGATTGCTTTCTATCTGGCTCAGCCTTTCTTCCACTCTCGCGCTATTTTCGTCAATGGTACTCTTTAATTGATCGTGATCCGCTTCTAGGCTTTTCCATTGCTCCGCTGATTTTATTTCGAGACGGTCCATATCTTTAATTATGCCGGATATATTTTCATCTACCGCTGATAATTGTTGCTGAATGACCTTGCCGCTTTTTTCCATTTCCTTAAATCGTCCTTCCAACTTATCCTGAGCTATCTTGACCTCGCTCGTACTCATAGTGCATGCTAGTTCAATTTGCTCTAATTTAGCTAACACCGTTTCATCCAGAATGCTAAGTTTTTGATCAAAACTAATTTCCATTTTCTTAATCTGATCTAATTGTTTTTCATTGTTTTTACTAACATCTAGGGCCAGCAATACCATCTGTTGATTAGTGTGATCCTTCATCTCTGCGGTTAACGCCTCTAATTGGTTCGTGTTTTTAACATTCTGCGCCTCTAACTGCGAATTTATAGTGTCATTGATTTCACTTTTTAATAATCTAGCTTGTTCCGCCAGAGATATTCATTTTGTTCAATCCTACTGTTGTTTAATTGTGTCCGCAATGATTCACTTTGTTCAGATAGTTTTGTGTTTAGTGATTCACTTTGTTCGGATAGTTTTGTGTTTAGTGATTCACTCTGCTCAGACAATTTGTTTATAGACTCACTTTGTTCTAACATAGTATTGTTTAGCGATTCACTTTGTTCGGATAGTTTCGCGTTTAATGCTTCACTTTGTTCGGATAATTTAGTGTTTAATGATTCACTCTGTTCTAACATACTATTATTCATTTGTTCAGATAATTTAGCGTTTAATGATTCGCTCTGTTCTGATAGTTTAGTGTTTAATGATTCACTCTGTTCAGCCAATTTAGTGTCCAACAATTCCTGTGTCCTCCTAGTCGCGTTTTCAATGATTTCATGAATCTGTTCTACTGTTGCCATGTTATACACTTTATATGAGACATTAGGGAAATGGCATAAAGCAATGCCCCCTGGCACATACATACAATCCCCATGCACATTTAATTTATTTACCCTATTCAGTTCATTTATAATTTACATTTAATCCCACTAGTCGATTGCATCTCTGAGTGGTTCAAATTTACTCAATTTAATTTAAACCCAAGCACATATTCAGTCATTAAATTGTTATCCTGATCTGATATTAACACTGACTAATTAACAAAGTATTAATTGTCATTTAAGGCTACCAGCCTCCTAACATTTTCATGAGTTTGACTTTCTAAACAAATCTAGTTTTAACTTTAATCATTGGGCGCCCGATATCACGTATATTACCTTTTACTTTAATTCAATAGACAAAAGCGTGAACCGTATTTTACATTGCAAACTCCTGATTTTAATTTATATTTCACACATTTGGCGGTACCCTCTTCGCCTCAATTACTTTTAATAAAATATCACTTTCCGGTGATTAAAATACTGCCATATCTGCCTGCACTTGCGGCATGTCAATTTTACTCAAATACGCCAACTAAATGTGTTCCAGCAGCGAACCGGCAACAAAAATAAACCTTCATTGTTGCGTCAGTTTGTAATCCCAACGACGCTTATATTGACATGTGCAATTTCTTTGCCGTCACACCACAGTGAACCGCCCCACGTTGGGCGCCAGTTTACCTCCTATGAACCCTTTAGTATTGCAGTGTTTATATGCAAGAATCTTGATCAAGGGGTCGCGCTCAGTTCATAGTGTGATGTTTACGTTCGCCAAACAACATGCTCTACTGAGGTAAGGGTCATAGGATTAAAACTATAAATAAGAAAGAAGTGACAAGACATAAAATAATAACATAATGTAATGACTATTTGTGCAAAAATGAAATGAATATTATCAACAACAATAATAAAATTCCTCCCTGAATCTTCCCATGACAAAAAATATCTATTAAAGTTGAGGAGTCAGACGGATCTCCCCCTTATAAAAATGTGGATCCAAGTTCCACTAACTTGCATTGGATTTTATGTACGCGTAATGACTAACTACGAGGAATGAGTACTTTGGATGACTGTTCGTTTACATCGGGTAACAGCCACGATGCTTACGATCAATCATCTCGTAAATCAACGTTTACGGATATGGGACACAACACTAATAAAACCCTTAAAAATTAATGCTGACACACAATCTAAAATCTACTATTTACAGGAATCTCCCTCGAGACCCTCCTTCAATGCGGAGACGCATCTGACAAATGAGCTGCCAACCCGGCCAATTGCTCAATACACAAACAAGGAAAGACAGCATCGCACGTGACTACACGGGTCACTAATATGAAACATAAACATGGAATTAAACCAACAACAACAAAAGCCTCAACGGCTGTGATTACCTTATATGAACAAACAAGCACGTTAAGCTAACGCTTCGGAGATTATAGTGATTCGTAGGCAACTCCCATTTATTTAAACAATTTTTACCGTTGATCAGTTCTTATTCTGTATTTCAAGTAATTTTACGGAGCTAACAAGCGCTCACTAATGACCTTGCTGCAATCCTTTCAGCCCGCCTTGTGAAACCAGCTTCCCCCTACCACAACACCTGTCATCGTCCAGCCCAGTGTGTAAAAATAACCAGACCAACTGTCCCGTTATCTCGTAGAATCAACAGCAACAAATCTCAACCATATAAACATATGGTAAGACATTAATCGAAATAGCCACATATGTCCTCGCAAGGTAACGATATGGGCTTGGCATCTAGCTGACAGAAATCAGTCTACGCTGAAAATTCCCGCTTGTAATGACCAATAAAAACACACACACACACACACTGCTGGGAATGACATAACACTTTTCACACAGGTCGGTTGAATAAGATTCTCACAAACTACTCAAAAATATTAAAACCTACGAGAAAGCTGACTGCTCCTCGCCACAAACCACATTGCTCCAACGGCAATAACTTCACTGAATCTGATCAATAATAAACATTACAAAGATTAATTTACCCACCAATCTACTGCATGATTATACTAATTCAGTCCTACTTCTTAAACACAACATATCTCCGAGAGACGTTTCTTAAATGCATTACGTAAACATATGCGAACACGGTCGTCCACATAGTCACGTTAGTTAATTAAAAAAAAAAGAAACTCTAACTAAACAAAATTGTGCGAGCTGTTTCCATGCAAAAGGTGTGTCAGACCAAAACTAAATACACTACGTTAATCAACACAAGCAAGATATTTACAAAAACTAATTTGTCCCATATACCATAAGTTAATTTATCAGATAATAAGAATATTATTCAGTACTCATCCTCAGCCAATCACCGTCAACGGACATCTGCAGCCATTTCCCAACTAATGCTGCTTAGCTCGTCTCAAACATTTCGTCGGAGTGTTGTCGGTTCCAAACTTCTTCCATGGTCAGTGATGTCATCTCTCGTGCTGATGTAAAAAAGTTATAGATTATTATACACTCGATATCTGACTACTAAATTCGCCATTCTAGGTACTTAGTTCCCCAGAAACAGTCTGTTGGTGAATTGTCGAAGATACTGACCCTACAAAAATAGTAGAGTGACCATCTATCACCCTGATTTTAACACACATTAGTATTAATAAAAATCTGTGTCCTCATGACACGCAAATTACAAGTGCCTACGTCCTCGGACGCGCAAATGTAATCAGTAGAAGTAACCTACGTCCTTAGACGCACAAAATATAGTCAGTAGTAGTAATAACCTGTGTCTTCCGACACACACAATGTAATCAACCAGGTCTTGGCTCTTCACGCCACTTATAAATGAACTGGCCCTAGGTATCGATGGGGGGGGGGGAAATTATATAAAAATTTCTCAAAATAATAGTGGTACAGGAATGAAACAAATATCACTGAACTCGTAAAGTTGCGCAGGTCAAGAATATGCCCATTAATTCCAGAATCGATCGTAGAGATGTTGTCTAGCCGATCTCCCGCGTTAATGCTAGATATCGCGTGCCCAAGCTAGACTTGGCGCGCTCGTAAGCATTCATCTCTCATTGGTTCCACATTTTCTGTCAACTTCGCGGTTTTATCAGACCTTGGCCTCGTAGGAGTGTCCAGTGGTACCATCAACCACTCACGTTACTGCATTATATATTTTTTTTTTGGCGCGAATAGTACAATGCACATGCCATAAGCGTGTCTCACCACGCGTCCCTTCTATCTTGAGGTGGCCACCACCTGTCCTTCTGAATCATTGCTATGCTATTTCTTTCCACAATCCTTACGTATTTAGCCTTTTGTCAAACTGCTGCAGGTATGTCCCAACTGTCTCCAACAAATGCTTGAAGTTTCGTCATCTTCGTCTGGTTATTTTATGACGCTTGTGGAAATATTATTTAATTGAAGAAATAAAACATCGAATCATTTATCCATCAGAGGATAAAGGGTTCAGTATATCAAATGTATTGATACTTGGAGTCATCGAATTTTGAATTAATAGTTTTTCAAACTGCCCTGTATGTTACCGCTTTAAATGAATGCTCATTTATGTCATTCCGGTATGTAATTTCCTTAATACTGCATGTGTTCCGAACCTTTGCAATTCGTGATAATATAACGGGTGATTCACCATCCCCATCCAACATCGTTTGCTGAAACCAACTAACGCGTGTTGGAAGGAAGGTCGACAATTCTCTGCTTATTGGGAGATCTCGGGTATTCAATCAAAAATGAATATGTGGCGTATTCAGTAGCATGCTGAACTGCTATGCCGAAGATCACGGGCTCAAACCCGGGTGAAGTCGTCAGATTTATTGGAGCGTTAAAACCCTTCAGTGTGCCTTCCTTCGGAGGGGAAGTAAAGCAAGCGAGCTCATGTCATAGATTTATGGCATATCACTTTTTGTGTTAATTATAATGGCTCAACGGACAACACTAATTTTGTTTCTCTTTCGAGAACACTTGATTATATTCAATGCCAAGGCAAGGTTTATTGTTTTTGGAGTGGTTTTTGACTCCTGTGTTGCACTGGCATGCTCGTGACGTGGCTACATATGTGGCGAGGCGTCTTGCATGGCCTTCTCAGTGTGTGCCTGTAAGCGTCTTGGTAGGTGTGCCTATACCAACTGAAGAGCCCAATTGGCACGCTGGGGCGAAACGCTAGCAATGTGTTGAATTATGCTGGACATTTTTATCACTTTTGTGTTAATATGATGGAACCTACCACAACAATTGGTAGTGTGTAACTAAATTAGTAGGTTATTTGGTTAGAAACGCTCTATGAGGTTCCAACGTTCGCCGCTAGGTGTCATTGACAGTGGCATCACTGGTAACAAAAGTTGGAACTACTTCAAATTGAACTTGATGGGGAGCCTACGGGCGTTCAATTAAAAATACCCTGCTATGACATTTGGCTGCAATTCATATATAATTAAAGTATTTGCAGCCATTTTTCAGTGTTGCTTAGTAATGTATTATAGAATGCTTTTCAGTCGGTCAACACGATTGTGCCTAATTAAATTATGTGAGGTGTACAAGTAAATAAACACCCTAATCTGAAAGGAATATTACCTGAATTTTGTATCACTTCTTCAACAGATAAACAACAATAGGTGGGAGGAAGGGTGCATATTTGATGATTTTTTGTGCCTGAGTGGTCTTGAAGTTTAGGCTTAGTGGTGCCACGATGTCCAACAAATTTACCTTTTGTTTTGTTTTATTGACGTATTCGATATTTGGTCGATTTGCCAAGACAGGCCTGTCCCAGTACAGTTTGTACACCCCGGTTTGAAGCACATTGGAAGGTTGATAGCTGTAATACTCCTTAGTCGCTTCCAACAGTCCTCTGCTATGGCAAGCTCTTGATATACGATATTGGCAACATCATTATGCCTTTCTATACTAAACACCAGACAGAGAAGAGCAGCCACCAATGATAAGGTTTTCCAGTGCTATGTTGCATCGATGGCATCGTTCATACTTTGTTTATTATTAGTAGTAGTATTATTTTACATCGTTATTCCCAACAAGTAAGTTCGACTAAATCCATCTAGCTGATCTTACTTTTAAGCCTATTTTCATTAATGAAAAAAATAGGCTTATGAGCAGTGTTGCCAAATCTTGGAATGGGAATGAACTAAACCTTACGCTTAAAAACACCAGCAAAACACCAGCTGGACTCTATGATTCAAAACACTAGAAAAACACCAAAAATTATAAATATATAAACGGCTTCTTACTTACATTTCTTTCATTAAAAATCGTCTTCTTCACTTGCGGAGCCTGCTACCGCTATTACATCTTCAGAGCAGGAAGGCGTATTACTGCTTTAGCTCTGCATACTTCCAATTTGGCCACTATTATATCCTTCGGAAGTTCGTAGTCGTGATAGCATTTTCCCTCTGATTTAGTCCAAATCGCACACACAGAATGGAATGTAATTTTTGAACTATCATTCGATTTCTTTGCTTTGTTTTCATCAATTAAACTTGGCTAAACACTCTCCCTACATCTGCGTTAGAGTGAGGGAGCGAAAGTACATAAACTGCCTTCGCATGAAACTGGGAAATCCCCTGGGAGCTGGGAAGAAAATAGATAATAGGTGGATTCTTTATACAAGTGCACTTGCACTGAGCCCTGCATGTTGCTCTTACTTAGCACTTATGCACGAGAATGAGAACGTCAGGGACTTACCCTGCTGGAGTGTTGACCTTGACATGTGTAAGGCTGAACATTGCCTATCTTAATTGATTAACTTTATTAAAACTATTACAGTGTGATGATGATGATGATGATGATAATTGTTGTTATAAGGGGTCTAACATCTAGGTTATCAGCCCCTATATTACATGGCTTTCAGGATTTACTTATGAGTCATGGGAGACAATTTCATGTAAAAATCCGTTAAGCACCAGATTTGGCACTGGTTTTATTGAAATAACACCAGTATTTTGCTATGGTGCTATTAGAACATTTATGGCACCAGACGAACTTCAGAAACACCAGATCTAGTGCTAAAAACATCAAATTGGCAACACTGCTTATGAGATCACATTTTGCCCGTGTGCGTGTGTGCGTGTGTGCGTATGTGTGTCCCTACTAAAATCAAAACGGCTGAAGCGATTCCAATGAAACTCGGTAAGTGCATACTACTTCCTCGTTGTGCCTCGAACGTGCCTTTTAAAATTTTAATATGTTTCACGAAACCAACATGGCGGCTACGCGAAATATTTCACTGGCATTCTATACATCTGCAACAGTAACAGATAATACACTGAAATTGTGTACGTTGATAAAAGGTACTGCTAGAAGTTCATCTGTGCGACTTTAATAAACCTTTTAAGTACCAAACAAGGTGATCAAGGGAAGATGAAACATTTAAACAGACTTTTCTCGCTATTTAACCATCCAAGCACAGTGAAACATGGTACAGCAAATGTGTATACGCATTGTAATGCACTGACATCTAATTTAGTTCAATTGTTTATATAACCTCAAGATGGCGGCTGTGTGAAATTTTGAAGTCTCGTTTTCATTTATCGTGTTCCAAGTAAGACCAGGAGGATATATTTATTTCATCGTGTCACAGAACATACATTATAAAACAAGAGAACAGTTACATTTGGTACTATAAGAAAACCATGAAATCCCTGTATACATTGCATAATAGATTAAATATCAAGCATCTCAGGTCAAGAAGATAGAAAAATATGGTTTCATGAAATATTAACACTTCCAAAAGAAAATTATTATTATTATTTAGGCTATCACTCGTGATACGAGTATGATTGTCTTCCAAGGTACGGTTATGTAAATCTTCGCTGTAAACCAATATTAGGCCTAATAATATTGCGTGAGTTCTTTGGTGACTGTACAGTCCGGTCCGAGAACACTTCCACAGTATTGGCACACAAGGTCTTGAGCAGCCAATGGATCTTGCGTGTTGATCATTCTGCGAATCATGCGCTCTTTTCTGGCATTTCTGTTTTTCATCCTGAAGCTTTCTTCTCTCTTGTTCGAAGAGCAAGTGGCCTTGATGGACGTTGCGGCGCCACTCTGATCGGTCGGATGCGACAGCCTCCCTGTTACCTGTATCAATTTGACATTCAAATACATAGGATATATGAAAATAGGCTATTTCGTTTTTCACGAAACTACTTGTTGTACTTCCAATATCTCTTCATCTCCTGGCTATGGCCCTTTCTGCGCTCCTCTATCCTGATTCTGCTGGTTGTAATGTTTGGGTGGTCTGAAAATTGATGGTTGTCGACTACTTCCCCGGATTTAGACCTGTCCAGTACAATATCACTCGTGATTCCTATTTCCTGAAGAACTTCTTCTACTTCAATCAGTCATTTGTTCTACGGTTTAAGATTTTGAATTATTTCCTGCCTTTATGATTATATTCTTCGTCGTTAACATTTTATATGTTACTGGGCTGTATATTAACCACCTGCTATGTATACGCATTGTAATGGACTGACATCTAATTAAATTCAATTGTTTATATAACCTCAAGATGGCGGCTGTGTGAAATTTTGAAATCTCGTTTTCATGGTTGAATCTTTGAGCCATTATGTTAACGAATTGTCTTTTGGAAGTGTTAATATTACATGAAACCATATTTTTCTATCTTCTTGACTTGAGATGCTTGATATGTTTTTAATCAAAAACAATTAAAACGTAAATAATAAAATACGAAGTAAATTTAAATTGAAAATAAATAAGTTGTAAAAGTCAATAAGCTGACAAAATTGCTATTGAAATTAAATAAGCGTATAAAATAATTAGTTAATTAGTTACTGTTATTTTAAGGGGCGGAACTACGAGGTCATCTGCCAATATAAAATAATTCATAAGCTTACAAAATTAGAATTAAAATAAAACTAGTTGAAACCCGTCAAAACATGACGGTCAATAGAAAAATATTTACTGAAGAATTTTCTTATATAGGTCTACTGTACATTCTTTGTACGATTATTTTTTGACTCTATTGAAACTATGAGGGCGTCAAAAGATTGCACTCTCAACATTGCAAAATACTGCTGGCCATGACTGAAAAATTGTTGGGGCAAATTGAGGCCTATACGTTCCAGAGTTTCCCCTTGAGCTTTATTGATTGTGATAAAGTATGCCAAATGAATTGGAAAATATTGCCTCTTAAAAGAAAATGATAGTGTTTTATCGGATGGTGTTAAATCAAGTCGAAGGATTAGACATCTCTGCCTAATTTTAACTGCACCTATTATTTCCAAATCCAAGCAATATGGTTGCATTTAGGAGTCCTTGGGAACCGTTCAGATTTCTAAGCAGCATAACGGGCCAAGCGTTTGGAGTATGTGGCGGCCAGTCGTTTAGTTCCAAGGGATTCAAGAACTCTGATGAGTCTAATACAACTGGCCGCAAACCATCGCTTATATTTTTGGAATATAACGAAGAAATGCGATGATGTGCAATTCCATACATTTTAAAACAATGTGGACCGTGTGCGTGTGGCACAGTAACATTGGCACCAAATGAAACGAAGGAAGGAAGGAAGCTTGCAGTTTAACGTGACTGTTAATCTCGCGATCATAAGCCACGGGACCTCCGTTTAACGTGGAATCCGAACCACAGGACATGGCCTTTCACATCAAAAATCTCACATGCATTGACCGGGAATCGAACCCGATCCGCCTTGGTGAGAGGCATACAGCTTGACCGCTGCGCCATGAAACGAAGGACATAGCATTGTACTACCGATTAGTCCCTCTGGAATTCCTTGAGATATCATCTCCAGTGAAAAATAATTGTTAAAGCCTGTCAAATATTTTATATTTATTCAGATTAATTTTACCATTACAACAGCAAAGGTCAAAGTAACCAAGTGTAGATTTCTCGCAAGAGAAATACAGTGCAGAACAATGTTTACATTTGTTCGTCAAGGACCCTAAACTGTAACGGCATAGTATCTGGAATTGTTTCTGAAATGCCATATTTATATTGGATTTTAAAAGTGGCTTCGTATTTTTCTCCGATTTCCCACTTTTTTGCGGCTAATGTTCTATTTCGTCAAATGGGTTTATTTATAGCAGTATTTCTGCCCAAATTAACGTCATTTTATATAAAACTATAGTGGCCTGCATCAACGTAGCCGCCAAATATTAAATGGCAAATAATAACTTACTTCCATTGCCAAAATCAACTGCGTGGTTAGACCCATTGTTATGCACTCTAAACAAATAATCAATAATATTCACATATACAATGAATACTTCCATTCTCAAGTTGGTTGCTGATTATAATGCGATGAGATTGATCGCCAATAATAAAATCCTTGCAATTTTTGCAATTTGCTTGCAAACGCAACTCAGGATGACGATCTTCATTTTGAAATAAACAGAATGAAATTGCTGTAAATAATGAATTACCATCACCTGTTGAAGGTACAATACTTTGTATTTCCATGACAGTAAATTATGCAAGGGAGCATAGAATCACTTCGCCACTACTGGAATGAGCATAGACTCACTTCGCCAGCCACAGTAATGGAGGGAGTTTTAGAATTATATGTTCAGTGCTTGTCAAAGATCGTATTAACACAGGGAAGCCCATTCTTAAGGCTAGATTCTGAGCTATTGCCCCGGATTCCAGGTTCGATCCCCGCTCTGCCAAGAAATTTAATTCTGGTCTGAGGACTGGAACGGGGCGCACTCGTGAGGCAAAACTAAGAAGAGCAAAGTTTGATTCCCATCTCAACAATCTTGGATTTGGTTTTCCGTGGTTTCCCACTTCCACTCCAGGCAAATACCGGGATAGTTCCTAACTTAAAGCCTCGGTCGTTAACTCCCCATTCCCCACATTAATTACAAATGCACACATCAACACAGCCATCACATTAACACAGGTTATCAGAGAAAAGTTTACACTCGCACACCTGTTCGCCAATATGTTAACGCTGATGTATGTGTTTGAACTACTGGATATAAGTTCAATGTTCCCCATCTCTTGATGAATACAGTACTTTTGCATTTGTCAGTTGGCACAGGCTAGAGTAAAAGGTGGCTTTTCACCGATGTCTCAGTCTCACTCATGGCTGTGATTATATGGAAGCTACTGAGGTATGGGTGGTGCTTAGTAATGGCATTCGGGGCACAGTCAGTGCCTGTGAATGCTGTGAAAGGTTCAACTCATAGGGTTAGGACTACTGTTCTGACTCAGTGAGGAAAGCAATGGCAAACTACCTCACTCCTCTTCTTGCCTAGAACGCCTCAAAATAGCGCTGCCTTGGGTTTTTGTGGGTATCTACTCACATAACGTAACGGCGGTACTTTCTGAGGATCCAACCAGCCTTCGGGCTAACTACCTAACAGACAGACAGACAGACAGACTTTAAAATTAATATCATTGCATTGTTGCAGCTTGGCAAATATTTTATATTTCAGCAGATCAATTTTACCATCACAACAGTAAAGGCCAAAGTAACCGCGCGTAGATTTTACGCAAGAGAAATACAATGTAGAACAATGTTTACATTTGATCGTCAAAGACCTTTCACTGTACTGCATAACATCTGGAATTGTTTCTGAAATGGCCTATGTATATTGGATTTTAAATGTGGCTTCGTATTATTCGATAACACTATAGTGACCTGCAATATCGGAGCCGCTAAATATTAAATGGCAAAAAATACTTCCATTGCCGAAATCAACTGCGTAGTTAGATTCAGTACTCTAAACAAATAATCATTAAACAACTGTCTTATACAATGAAGTTCAACATGACCGTCCAGAGACTCTCATACTCAAGTTGGTTGGTGAGGAGAATGCGATGAGACTGATCGCTTACAATAAATTCCTTATAATTGTTCCTGCCAGCGAAATGTTTGGCAATAGCTTGAAAACGCAGCGCAGAATGACGTTCTTCATTTTGATATAAACAGTACAAAACTGCTCTAAATAAGCTATTTCCATCACCTGTTATAGTTTATGGCAGTACATTTTGCAGGGGAACATAGAATAACTTCGCCAACTACTGGAATGAGCTTAGGCATATACTCAATACTCACTTCGGCAGTCACCCTAATGGAGGCTGTTTTAGAATTCTATGTCCCGTGCATGTCAAAAATCGTATTAACACATGGAAGCCCACCCATTCTTGGCTATCGCCTCGGAGACCCGGGTTACATTTCCTGCTCTGCCAAGAAATTTAATTCTGGTCTGAGGGCAAAAACGGGGCACATTCAGTCTCTAGAGGTATAACTAAGAAGAGGAAGGTTTGATTCCCACCTCGACAATCTTAGATGTGGTTTTCCGTTGTTTCCCACTTCCACTCAAGGCAAATACCGGGATGGTTCCTAACTTAAGGCCTCGGCCGTCACCTTGCCATTTCCCACCTTAATTACAAATACACAAAGTAATGCAGCTATCACAATAATACGGGTTATCAGAGAAAATTTTACACTTACACACCAAAGTACATGGGGCTGAGTGACAACGATGTCGGAGCCCTTCAAACGAATTATGTTTGCCAAGTGTCTCTCATGGCGAAAGCAATTGTGGACACGCGCCAGGGCCTGGAAAACTACCTTTTCACTAATAATTTAAGAGTATATCGACGATGCATAATTTATAACTTTTAGTCTAGGATGCTACCAACTTGACCACCGAAGCATTGGGAAGAAATTGCAATATTAAAGTACATAAACAACATAGCCTACACACTCAACTGTCAGTTAATGTTCTTCAACGTTTCCCTTCGTAAAAATTCCCCTCTATAACTCTCCATCACTTGAAAACGCGCCATGTTTTGTGTTTTAAATATATCGATGCAATGGTGCTGCCATCTGTTGTAAGTTACTGAAACTATATGGGCGAGGTACTGCCATCTTTTGTCAGTTACTGCAATCGATGGCAGATATTAGCTCTTTTGACCACATGCTGTAATGCAATGGTAAAACGGAAATAAAACTTATTGAGAGGGAATGTAGGAATCTTTAACTGACATAAAACGTTACTAATAATCCTTGATAAAACAATATTTAACTATCACGCGAAAACTCGCCATCAAGGCCATGCCTTGTGTTTTAAATATATCGACGCAATCTGCTCTCAGTTACTGGAACTATATTGGCGAGGTACTGCCATCTGTTGTCAGTTACTGGAACTGATTGCAGATATTCAAACGACGTATTGAGGACATGCTGTAATGCAATGGTAAAACGGAAATAAAACGTGTTGAGAAAATGTGTAGAAATATGTATCTTTAACTGACATAAACCCTTACTAATACTCCTTGATAAAACAACATTTCAGTGGCAAAAAAAAAAAAAAAAAAAAATACTGGCGAGAGTTGGGATCGAACCTGCGATCCTTGGATCCACAGTCAATCACCTTAACCAAACAGCTACTCGCGCACTCACACTTAGATGCAGACGCAACCATTCACTATCTTCAAAAGCCGCTATCTGAAGAAAATAATCCAATTCATTATCAATAAAATCAATATACATTCGTATATGTTCATACTGTTATTATATTGTATTGTCAGAACTTGGTTAATGTATGTTTTCAATTACATGGAAGCTTATTAAATAACTTACATTTTAATGGACTTCTCACCGCCATTTTGTTATGAGCCCAGGCGGATTGTGCGCATGCGCGAGGGGCCAGAATTCTGCTATTTTCTATATTTATTTAAAAATATACCGTATTATATTTGTTTATTTTAGAGACACTCTGCAAATCTACAGGCCAAGAGCTTTCGTTAGAGTGCTCTACGAAGTAAATTGGTTCTGTCGTTCTCTCTATCTCGTGATAACAAAAATCACCTTACTGTTTTAAATATATAGATAAGTTTTTAAAATAGAATTATAACAAATTAAGATCATACAAATAAAATTAAAAATAAAATTATAAAAGCATTTAAAGATAAAAATTAAAAAAGATAACACAAAATAAAATTAATAAACTAAAATTTGGCTCAAATAATTAAATGTAAATAAATACAAATAAAATATGATAATAACTAGTTGAAACCCGTCAAAACATGACGGTCAATAGAAAAATATTTACTGAAGAATTTTCTTATATAGGTCTACTGTACATTCTTTGTACGATTATTTTTTGACTCTATTGAAACTATGAGGGCGTCAAAAGATTGCACTCTCAACATTGCAAAATACTGCTGGCCATGACTGAAAAATTGTTGGGGCAAATTGAGGCCTATACGTTCCAGAGTTTCCCCTTGAGCTTTATTGATTGTGATAAAGTATGCCAAATGAATTGGAAAATATTGCCTCTTAAAAGAAAATGATAGTGTTTTATCGGATGGTGTTAAATCAAGTCGAAGGATTAGACATCTCTGCCTAATTTTAACTGCACCTATTATTTCCAAATCCAAGCAATATGGTTGCATTTAGGAGTCCTTGGGAACCGTTCAGATTTCTAAGCAGCATAACGGGCCAAGCGTTTGGAGTATGTGGCGGCCAGTCGTTTAGTTCCAAGGGATTCAAGAACTCTGATGAGTCTAATACAACTGGCCGCAAACCATCGCTTATATTTTTGGAATATAACGAAGAAATGCGATGATGTGCAATTCCATACATTTTAAAACAATGTGGACCGTGTGCGTGTGGCACAGTAACATTGGCACCAAATGAAACGAAGGAAGGAAGGAAGCTTGCAGTTTAACGTGACTGTTAATCTCGCGATCATAAGCCACGGGACCTCCGTTTAACGTGGAATCCGAACCACAGGACATGGCCTTTCACATCAAAAATCTCACATGCATTGACCGGGAATCGAACCCGATCCGCCTTGGTGAGAGGCATACAGCTTGACCGCTGCGCCATGAAACGAAGGACATAGCATTGTACTACCGATTAGTCCCTCTGGAATTCCTTGAGATATCATCTCCAGTGAAAAATAATTGTTAAAGCCTGTCAAATATTTTATATTTATTCAGATTAATTTTACCATTACAACAGCAAAGGTCAAAGTAACCAAGTGTAGATTTCTCGCAAGAGAAATACAGTGCAGAACAATGTTTACATTTGTTCGTCAAGGACCCTAAACTGTAACGGCATAGTATCTGGAATTGTTTCTGAAATGCCATATTTATATTGGATTTTAAAAGTGGCTTCGTATTTTTCTCCGATTTCCCACTTTTTTGCGGCTAATGTTCTATTTCGTCAAATGGGTTTATTTATAGCAGTATTTCTGCCCAAATTAACGTCATTTTATATAAAACTATAGTGGCCTGCATCAACGTAGCCGCCAAATATTAAATGGCAAATAATAACTTACTTCCATTGCCAAAATCAACTGCGTGGTTAGACCCATTGTTATGCACTCTAAACAAATAATCAATAATATTCACATATACAATGAATACTTCCATTCTCAAGTTGGTTGCTGATTATAATGCGATGAGATTGATCGCCAATAATAAAATCCTTGCAATTTTTGCAATTTGCTTGCAAACGCAACTCAGGATGACGATCTTCATTTTGAAATAAACAGAATGAAATTGCTGTAAATAATGAATTACCATCACCTGTTGAAGGTACAATACTTTGTATTTCCATGACAGTAAATTATGCAAGGGAGCATAGAATCACTTCGCCACTACTGGAATGAGCATAGACTCACTTCGCCAGCCACAGTAATGGAGGGAGTTTTAGAATTATATGTTCAGTGCTTGTCAAAGATCGTATTAACACTGGGAAGCCCATTCTTAAGGCTACATTCTGAGCTATTGCCCCGGATTCCAGGTTCGATCCCCGCTCTGCCAAGAAATTTAATTCTGGTCTGAGGACTGGAACGGGGCGCACTCGTGAGGCAAAACTAAGAAGAGCAGAGTTTGATTCCCATCTCAACAATCTTGGATTTGGTTTTCCGTGGTTTCCCACTTCCACTCCAGGCAAATACCGGGATAGTTCCTAACTTAAAGCCTCGGTCGTTAACTCCCCATTCCCCACATTAATTACAAATGCACACATCAACACAGCCATCACATTAACACAGGTTATCAGAGAAAAGTTTACACTCGCACACCTGTTCGCCAATATGTTAACGCTGATGTATGTGTTTGAACTACTGGATATAAGTTCAATGTTCCCCATCTCTTGATGAATACAGTACTTTTGCATTTGTCAGTTGGCACAGGCTAGAGTAAAAGGTGGCTTTTCACCGATGTCTCAGTCTCACTCATGGCTGTGATTATGTGGAAGCTACTGAGGTATGGGTGGTGCTTAGTAATGGCATTCGGGGCACAGTCAGTGCCTGTGAATGCTGTGAAAGGTTCAACTCATAGGGTTAGGACTACTGTTCTGACTCAGTGAGGAAAGCAATGGCAAACTACCTCACTCCTCTTCTTGCCTAGAACGCCTCAAAATAGCGCTGCCTTGGGTTTTTGTGGGTATCTACTCACATAACGTAACGGCGGTACTTTCTGAGGATCCAACCAGCCTTCGGGCTAACTACCTAACAGACAGACAGACAGACTTTAAAATTAATATCATTGCATTGTTGCAGCTTGGCAAATATTTTATATTTCAGCAGATCAATTTTACCATCACAACAGTAAAGGCCAAAGTAACCGCGCGTAGATTTTACGCAAGAGAAATACAATGTAGAACAATGTTTACATTTGATCGTCAAAGACCTTTCACTGTACTGCATAACATCTGGAATTGTTTCTGAAATGGCCTATGTATATTGGATTTTAAATGTGGCTTCGTATTATTCGATAACACTATAGTGACCTGCAATATCGGAGCCGCTAAATATTAAATGGCAAAAAATACTTCCATTGCCGAAATCAACTGCGTAGTTAGATTCAGTACTCTAAACAAATAATCATTAAACAACTGTCTTATACAATGAAGTTCAACATGACCGTCCAGAGACTCTCATACTCAAGTTGGTTGGTGAGGAGAATGCGATGAGACTGATCGCTTACAATAAATTCCTTATAATTGTTCCTGCCAGCGAAATGTTTGGCAATAGCTTGAAAACGCAGCGCAGAATGACGTTCTTCATTTTGATATAAACAGTACAAAACTGCTCTAAATAAGCTATTTCCATCACCTGTTATAGTTTATGGCAGTACATTTTGCAGGGGAACATAGAATAACTTCGCCAACTACTGGAATGAGCTTAGGCATATACTCAATACTCACTTCGGCAGTCACCCTAATGGAGGCTGTTTTAGAATTCTATGTCCCGTGCATGTCAAAAATCGTATTAACACATGGAAGCCCACCCATTCTTGGCTATCGCCTCGGAGACCCGGGTTACATTTCCTGCTCTGCCAAGAAATTTAATTCTGGTCTGAGGGCAAAAACGGGGCACATTCAGTCTCTAGAGGTATAACTAAGAAGAGGAAGGTTTGATTCCCACCTCGACAATCTTAGATGTGGTTTTCCGTTGTTTCCCACTTCCACTCAAGGCAAATACCGGGATGGTTCCTAACTTAAGGCCTCGGCCGTCACCTTGCCATTTCCCACCTTAATTACAAATACACAAAGTAATGCAGCTATCACAATAATACGGGTTATCAGAGAAAATTTTACACTTACACACCAAAGTACATGGGGCTGAGTGACAACGATGTCGGAGCCCTTCAAACGAATTATGTTTGCCAAGTGTCTCTCATGGCGAAAGCAATTGTGGACACGCGCCAGGGCCTGGAAAACTACCTTTTCACTAATAATTTAAGAGTATATCGACGATGCATAATTTATAACTTTTAGTCTAGGATGCTACCAACTTGACCACCGAAGCATTGGGAAGAAATTGCAATATTAAAGTACATAAACAACATAGCCTACACACTCAACTGTCAGTTAATGTTCTTCAACGTTTCCCTTCGTAAAAATTCCCCTCTATAACTCTCCATCACTTGAAAACGCGCCATGTTTTGTGTTTTAAATATATCGATGCAATGGTGCTGCCATCTGTTGTAAGTTACTGAAACTATATGGGCGAGGTACTGCCATCTTTTGTCAGTTACTGCAATCGATGGCAGATATTAGCTCTTTTGACCACATGCTGTAATGCAATGGTAAAACGGAAATAAAACTTATTGAGAGGGAATGTAGGAATCTTTAACTGACATAAAACGTTACTAATAATCCTTGATAAAACAATATTTAACTATCACGCGAAAACTCGCCATCAAGGCCATGCCTTGTGTTTTAAATATATCGACGCAATCTGCTCTCAGTTACTGGAACTATATTGGCGAGGTACTGCCATCTGTTGTCAGTTACTGGAACTGATTGCAGATATTCAAACGACGTATTGAGGACATGCTGTAATGCAATGGTAAAACGGAAATAAAACGTGTTGAGAAAATGTGTAGAAATATGTATCTTTAACTGACATAAACCCTTACTAATACTCCTTGATAAAACAACGTTTCAGTGGCAAAAAAAAAAAAAAAAAAAAATACTGGCGAGAGTTGGGATCGAACCTGCGATCCTTGGATCCACAGTCAATCACCTTAACCAAATAGCTACTCGCGCACTCACATTTAGATGCAGACGCAACCATTCACTATCTTCAAAAGCCGCTATCTGAAGAAAATAATCCAATTCATTATCAATAAAATCAATATACATTCGTATATGTTCATACTGTTATTATATTGTATTGTCAGAACTTGGTTAATGTATGTTTTCAATTACATGGAAGCTTATTAAATAACTTACATTTTAATGGACTTCTCACCGCCATTTTGTTATGAGCCCAGGCGGATTGTGCGCATGCGCGAGGGGCCAGAATTCTGCTATTTTCTATATTTATTTAAAAATATACCGTATTATATTTGTTTATTTTAGAGACACTCTGCAAATCTACAGGCCAAGAGCTTTCGTTAGAGTGCTCTACGAAGTAAATTGGTTCTGTCGTTCTCTCTATCTCGTGATAACAAAAATCACCTTACTGTTTTAAATATATAGATGGCCTCGGATGCCGGGTGCAAGCTTTGTTATTTACCCAAAGGGTAGCTTGCATGTCAAATTTCGTTGTTCCTTGAATCACTATGAGAGTCAAGGAGGTTAGATATCTAATCTCCTTGAACACTATAGCGCTTTCTAGTAGAGAAATGAGGAACTTTGTGTTGGCGGAAACACCCGAGATTACTTTTGCCATTATGAATACGGCCTACTGAATTCAAATGGGTTCTTTGACATGCCAACATCGTATGACATGCGTGTCGTATTTTTGCTGCCTTTCAAAAAATCACTTACCACGGCTCGGAGCGAACCTGCAATCTTGGGGTTAGTAGACCGGCACGCTATCCACTCACCCACCTTGGAAAGCTATTTCTTCTTCTTCTTTTACTTCAGCGTTTGTCCCGCGATCCTGCGGGTTCCGCTACATGGGTCCGTTGTCTCCATTTCTCTCTGTCTCGGGCTGCATCTGGATGGATGTTCACGCTTTGGAGGTCTTGATGAAGCGTATCAGCCCAACGTTGTTTAGGTCGTCCTTTAGGTCTTCTGCCGACGAAGCAAGCTATTTATTTGTTTATAAAGTGCTTTTAAACAAATAAATAAGACGATAGCCCTGGCTGAACTGTGCCGTGTACAGCCCGCATAGCAGTAGTACCGGGCGGGTAGTCTGTACACAAGGGGTGCACACAACCCATTTTGCATTGAAAAGAATATTCAAACAGAATTATCCGCAGCACTAACGAATTGTCATAAATATCGACAATTTGTTTAAAAAGTGCGTTTAAACAAATAATAGTACATTATGCAACGAGCCTATAATGGCTATAATTAAGACACGAGTATGTTTATGAAACGAGCGTATGCGAGTTTTATAATTTTCATACGAGTGTCTTAATTACCATTATAGGCGAGTTGCATACGACTGTTTATGTTCGACGATAATTATAACTTTATTATATGTTTTAACATAAATATTCATAAATATCTGTTGAGAGTCAGCTACTGGAATTTTGTGATCGCAGAGCGAGCGTTGGGTGTTATATCTCTGCCTTTCAAGAGCTTTGAACGACCGACGCATGCGCTCTGTGTGTTTGCAATGCCATATGCAAACCATATGTTTACATCTGCCGTCCCTCAGTAATATTGTCACCGGTGTCAGTTGAAGACAATGCGCTGTGTAGAAATTAGTGTTGGTGATTTTAAGGTACAGTGCTATTTCTTGTCTCATATTCGCCAGTTTATTTACGCGAACATATGGACGGTGCACTTTCGGTAATGTATACATACATGATGGATTTTGAGCGCATGTGCGAAGGTATCCTTATCTAATTGGTCAAACAACTGTTTCTTGAGCTGTGATTGGTGGGAGAAACTGTTTCATAATTAAAAATAGTGTTATAATGACCATCATTATGATACAGTTTTCAGACACTAATAGTCAGGGTCGAACATAAACATATTTAAAGAAACTCAGCATTTTTTCTAGGTATATGTCGTATCTTGTGTGGGGTTTCACCTAGGACACCAAGCCAATATACCATGTTTTGGGAGCCTTTATAGGGAGGTTATGACTGCTCGATCTTTTGGCTCTCGCAGTGAAGAGGCGCAGGTGCGCTTCATAAAAAGGAAGGTAGCGCGCAGTTCGCTACTCCGAGGGGGATCCGGGCGCTGACACCAAGCGCCCGTTGATGAGCCAGCTTGGTGTGCTAGGCGAAACCCTACGCAAGACATGGCACGAACCTAGAAAAATTAATGATTTTTTAATTCACTGGCTGTGAAAGCCAATATTCTGTATTTATAAAAGCCCGCATAACAGTAAAGTCGGGCGGGTGGTTGGTCAATGAACATGCAAGATTTCTCACACAGGTTCCCTAGTTATCCCTCCCTATATTATACTGCTAAGATCCCATTCCAGTTTTGTACCGAAAATAAGGTCCCATTAACACCAACCTACACATATGGGGTACCTGCAGGTTCAGCATAACCCAATGCGTAAGCGAAACACACTCACTTACTCTTTAAATGCCTCACAATTAAATAAATACCTTAAACCATGTATCTTTACAAGGAAATAATGAAAGAATGCAACACGGTAACCATAGTAACAGAATCTCACAGGTCCATCTATTTCTGTAAGACGCAATGCATTTCCAATTATTACATTACTGTGAAAGTTTCCAGGCGGTTATAAGGTTATCACTGAACCAAATTAAACTGTAAAATTCATCAATACATACAGTATAACGTGCTTAAGGGGGTCAAGGAGCACTCTAGAATTTTTCACGCAATTTTCACGTGTAAGTGTGGTACGAAAGGTCTTTTTCACCCGACTATAAAGGGTCTCCGAAAACCACATTTAAAGGCCCTTAAATTAACAGTGTCTGTGATATTCACAAAAAACTAACTTGGCTCTGATATACCTCTGAAGGAATGACAAATCCCTAACCACTGCACCAGAAGCTGAATTGATAAAGTCTAATTATTCGTACCAAGGATAAATTAGTCATAGCATTCATGATTGAGATTTTGCTAAGTGTACTCTTTACAACTAGAATATTCGCGGGCGAAGCCACGACGGGTAATGCTAGTTATAATTAATATGATACCTTGTCGTCCGCCAAATTAGGTTTGTTGCCCTGATTTGGTTAGAACTATTTTGGACACTGTAGTACCGATAGTCTTATTGTTAGTTTATCTCCCCTAGCGAGCAAGAGAGGGGCTTGGTTCGACTGTCCCACAGCACATGGCGCCATTTAATTAGTGCTAACGCTTATCAGATATTTGAAATCCAGTGTTCATCACTTCAATGCCTTTTAATGAACATTTACGTACGTTTCAGTAAGAAACGATAAACATGGGTGAGCTCACACTGTGGTGGTTATCACGTTCAGTCGACATGAGTGCAGGCAGTTCAAATAACTTCTGGGTAACAAAACTATACGAAGCCAAAAGCCTCCAAGCGGCCATTGTTGTTGATTCCAAAGGCACCTGCAGTGTTATCCAAAGGATATCTATGATTAGCTTTAGTAATGATTTTAACATTTATTTTATAGCGAGTAGGCCTTGCGTTAGACGCCTTATTATGTTGATGGATTCTGGCGTGATGAACAATATTTAACGTGTGGTTGTTGGTTGAGTCGGTCTGCCTCAGGATCTTTCTCTTTGCATTGTCCATCACTGGTTAATTTGCTTCCTAAGTAGCAAAAGTCTCCTACCTTCGGTGGCGTAGTTGGTAGCATGCTGAACTGCTGTTCCCAAGATTGCCGGTTCAAACCCGGCCGAAGTCGTCGGATATTTTAAGAGCGTAAAAATCCTTCAGTATGCCTTCCTTTGGATGGGAAGTAAAGCCAGTGGTCCCATGTCATAGATTTATGGCATGTCAAAGATCCTTCCACTAACTATACTTGTGTGAAGGTAAATTTCTAGGTTAAATTTCGATGAAACGCTCTATCGAACTTCCAATGTTCACCAACTGGTAGCAAAATTTTGAACTACTTGAAATTAAACGGAACTTGTAGCTCACCCCATGGGTGTCCGCTTGAAGCAGCTACAGCCTCGGGCGAGCCAAATATGTCCCCGGACACTCCCGGCACTAAAAGCCATACGATAAATAAGTAATAACAAATGAACATTTACGTAAGTTTCAGAAAGAAACGGTAAACGTACATGGGTGAGTTCACTGTGGTGGTTATCGCGTTCAGTTGACATGAATGCAGGTAGGAAATGTGTTCGAGGTAATTTCTGGGATTGCAGGAACCTGCAGTCTTCAGAAAATTGTCAAGTTCACTCGTGTTTCCTTGCCTTCCTTCGTATATAAAATATACGCAAATAACACTCATTCAGAAATGTGCTTACAGTAATTTGATATTGATGACCGTATTACATCAGTTACCAAAGATTGAGAATCAGAATCACTGCCACAGTACAGCTCCATTGAAAGTTATAAGTTAATTTCGCTAATGTAGTTGAGCCTGGAATTGCCACGGGAGAGTTATTGCAACTTGAAGTGCCACAACGACAGCGAAAATAAATCAAATTAGCTGACAGGTGAGGGCAATCGAGAGCACACATTTCATCAGAACGATCAGTTTCAAATGTTTGAAATTGAAGTGGCATTAGTGGTGGTCAAAATGTGACACTAGCATCACCAGTGCTACAGGCTCACGTCACTCGATTGATAAACTGCTCTCACGCAGAATAAAGTATTCGTGTGGAAATTAGCCCACCGGATAGGTACGCTGGATTACTAGATTAAATTAAGTATCTCACATCCGCTAATCTGTTCATGGTAATTGATATGATTGTAGGAAACTGCAGGCTAAAGTAAAATGTTAAGTTCACTCGTGTTTCCTTGCTTAGAAATGTGAATGCTGTATCGTAATAGCTCAATAGTAGAGCATTGGATAAAGGAAACGAGTTAATTGATAAATCTGTAGTCGGTCGACATGTGTTTACTAATTTACTATGATATTCACACAGACTAATTAGTCACAAGTGAATGTTTTTCGTGTGCAGTCTCATATTTTTCGCTTAATTAAATTGGCATAAATATGCATATTCGTCGCCTCCATAGCGTAGCGGTCAGCATGGTTAGCTGCCGCCCCGGAGGTCCTCGGTTCGATTCCCGGCTCTGCCACGAAATTTGAAAAGTGGTACGAGGACTGGAACGGGGTCTACTCAGCCTCGGTTGGTCGAAATGAGTAGAGGGGGTTCGATTCCCACCTCAGCCATCCTCGAAGTGGTTTGCCGTAGTTTCCCACTTCGTCTTCGGGCAAATGCTGGGATGGTACTGCCCCCGGAAATTGAATTATATTGAGACCACGATGACTGTATTGGCAAATATGAGTAAAGTTATGAATGTCATAGTTATGACGTGGATACTCATGACGTAGGCACGGATGACGTAGACTTCATACAAGTAGGCTGATTGAGCTGAGATTCTTGGTGACGTCATGATTTTGTTCGAGAAAGATCTTAGATTTACGACGCAGTCGCAGGAAACAAGGTATTGTGCTAAGGAAGAAGCTACGCTATTGGAGGAGAGACTCGAACCAATGAACGATAGTTTGGAAGGAAGACGGAGATTGCTGAAACTACGATATTTGATTACTTTTGGCATGCAGATTTGTGGAAATCTATTTTCAGTTATGGCATTGATTTGGAATTTTGAAGAAATTAATTTTGAGATTTTGAAATTTGAAAATCCGTCAAGAATAGCCAAAGTTAAAACTTCCAGCAATGACGCAGCAACAGGCTATGGAAGGGATGGATACGCCCCTTAAGAAGTTGATAAAAGGTCGTGCACAGGAGAGAGGAGCTCTCAGAACTCATAATCTCAGATCTCATATGTCAGATCGCATATATATTTCTGGTGATATATAGTTATTTTCAAGTGATTCAGTGAAGTAAGTTGTCTTTAGCGTGGTTAAAGCAAGGCGCATCGAACGAACTCGGAGCAGTGCCATTTTACGCTGCTCGAAACTAGGTGAAGTTGAAACGCTCACATTAACGTTTCCACCAGTCAAGATATCAAGCGCTAACTTCAGCCTTTATTACAATTCTATTGGGCAGTATAACATTGAGGTGTGTAGAAGATTTGAACAATTTCACAGTTATACTTCGAAAGATATTGGAACTTTAAGGCTGCCAACAAAAGTGATTTTCTCGCCACAGGAGAAACACTTTTAAATTCCACATTATACACTACGGCTGACACGTGGAGTGCAACAGTGATATTGGAGAATACGTTTGGTATTACAACGATACATTCGACTATGGAACATTATAATCTTACAGTGCTTTCGATGATTATAACAGTAGTTGAGATGGAAGGCTAAGGCTTTAATGCAATTGGGACATATATTGATTGGAGTAAAGTAACAGCATGGAACTTCGTTAATCGTCTTTCTACAAAAGCGAGCATGTAGTGAACATCCAACTACACTCATGCATCGTGAATCCATCGCTGAATTATACCAGATAACAGTGGAAATATTTTCATACTCCACAACTATGAATATTTCTGCGGAAATAACTACAATAAACTTCATGGCGAATTCCTGCAAGAACTTCAGAGAACTTTCAAGAGAGGCCAGGGTTGTCCCGGCGCACAAAGAAGAGTTTTGCCTGAAGGATGTTTTTCGTATCCACGGAGCAGTGCAATTTCGGAGGAGGAAGCAGTTCGATTCTCCGAGGACGCTGATTCCAGGCTCGAGGACGGAGCACATCTTTACGCTGGTGAATTGGAACCAACAGCAGTTTTCTTTGAAAACTTTCCTCTAGATCTTCAATCAACAGATAAGGTAGTCGTGAACGTTTCTTGTATTATTTGAGTCTTGTAGCGATATCTGAGCAACCATTCTTCCCATATTTTCTGTCCTATCTTTTGCCCCGTTTTCTTGACTGATATTTCTGTACTCAGTACACTTCGATGATTTATGCCTTTTTCTTCGATTTTTGAGACATTGCTATGTCATTGGCATACTTAATAATTTTGGATCAGTTGAGACTGATATTAGATTCTTTCAGTAATTTGCATATTTTTGTAGTCACGATTTGACTGTAAAGTTAACGATTTGCTATGGCAGATTTGAATTCAGACAGCGTGTCATTTTATTAAAGTAATTCTATTCAGTAAATTACTTTGACCAATTTTCTGCCATCCTCAAGAAAGAAGAATAATTAAAAGATTTTAGAGCGTTAAAATCTATTACGATATCGACGATCTTTGAAATACTAGTCGTCTTATGAACATGATTTCAACATAGACATTTATCATTGCATTATAGACAATTTTATGAAATATGAACGTTGATTACAATTTATTGAATACACTATAGTAATGAACATTTGATAGGAGTTTTTCTCAATTATAGATTGGAACAATAATGTTTGCATTCCACAGTCTAATTGTATTCTATTCGACTATTTTGCAGTTTAGATGAACTTTGTGTGAAGATAGTATTTTTATACTGCGTTACTTTGAAGATGTTAATCTCAATTTTGATAGACCAGGCAGGAGTGTCTAATCGTATTTGCTATTAAATTTATTTGTGATTGGCAAATTTTTACTTCATATCGATTCATGAATGAAACCCACGAAGGTTAAATAATAACAGTCATTATTACAATTGATGAATATAAGAATTTTTAAAGAGGAACAATGGATGTATAATCGTTAGTTCAGTGGACGTGTAAAAGTCGCTGTTGAATAATGTCCTTGAATAATGAAGGAGGTTCCCACAATAATTAATGAAGTTGATGAATTAATAAGTGGAGGTTTTTGTGTGTAGTTTGGAAGATTTTTATGCCATATATATGAAGATATATGATGAATTTTGGGCCAATTTTTGTGCAATTTTGTGCGTTATAAGCGAAGAATTTTCCCACTGAATGTATTGTTCTTGTTCTTTGAAAGATTATTCATATGAAGATACTGTTAATTTTAACAAGAGTGTTAAATAATTTGAGATAAAGATTTTGAATGGAGGTTACCGTCACAAATATTAATAATTATTATTAAACCTTATTAAACCTGAATTTGACAGTTAAATATAACTAACCTTCATTGGTCGATTATATCATCACGATTTGAGTAATTATCAACCGGATAAACGTGTGGTTTAATGTATTTCTTGTATAAATAATATAAACAATATAATATTGTAAAATAATTTTGTAAATATCTTTGATAATAATTTAAAATGATAGTGATTAATAGAAGCGTGTATTAAATTTTCAATGGTCATTTGACATTGTTATAAACAATTTATTATTGTTATAAATAATTAATGAACTTTTGTTATTAACATTTAGAGTTTTTTTATACTCTAAACAACGCAAGTTAAGCAAGTGGTTTGAACAATTAAACATGATTTGGGATTGTTGGAGTAATCCACTGGTGTTTGAATGAAGCATGTAAGACATTTGCGTGATAATATTTCAGTTGAGATGTGAACATTTACGTGTTTGGAAAGGAGAGCCAAGCTATGAGGTAACACGCTTATGCTAGGGTTGAACGAAAGGGAGTCCGCTTTGACAATGCAGGTGCATTGCAGCTGGCCCGGACAACTGTGTTACTGAGGCCAAGGACGTTCCATAATAGCCTTGTGGCTATAAATAAAATGTGAAGTATATAAACACGCAAAACAATTGATATATGTGTCTCATCCCAAATCCCGTTTCCATCCCCAGTGTATTATTATTTTACGTTGCTATGAGCTTGAGAAAGCTGAAACATTATATGTAGAGAATACAGGTCCTACAGGAGGACAGGGTTATGTGGTCGATGGCTTCTGATTGCCACGTTGATTTTGTTGTTTCAATTTAAATCATTCTTTATGTGAAATAAATTATTGTGCAGTTTAAGGTTTCCCGTCTTCGTTCTGGTTCATTTTAAATATCATGGTGGAGGTTATTGAGTGGGCATACTTTTAAGTGATCCAGTTGACAACCCAGTCCCCGAGATAAATTTAAGAGGTAAGTAAAGGTAAGTATGAACCCCCGTATATTTTGGTGTGCTCCACAATAATTTTCTTGTTAACTATTGTGCTCTAATCTCGATAGTATCTGTCAGTGCCATTTTCATTGATGTAGCTGTGCCGGTGCGATTGATTATTGGCAATCCGATTGAGGGGGCGGATATCTGACAGCCTACTATCAGGATATCGGGTACAGTAGGATTGGCGCCGCAATTCGGTGGGGCTCGATTGTCTCGATTGGCACGTTCGACTGAATAACATTGGATTACCAAGTTATTGCAGTAGAATTGACACCGCAATTTTTGTGGAGTGTTCGAATAACATTGGATTACCAAGTTATCGATGTCAAAGGGATTGTGAAGACTCAAATAAAGAGGTTGATTCTTTGTTAGATGTCTTAGCCAATTGTAGAATTTGAGAGTGTGATTATATAGGAATAAATGTTGTGTTGTATTAGGAAAATTACACTCAGAAAAGATCAGATCTTATACAACTTGAAAGAGGTTAAATAGGCTGGAAACTTTGAAAAATCGCCTATGATCTGGAATCTTATTTTATTTGACCGGCTTATGACATGTATAGTCATATTAAAGATAAAATTAAACTATTTGGATTATAAATGTAAATTATTTGTGTTAGGATATTTTAAAATGAACCAAAGAAACTTGAACATGTGCTTGAGTTTATTTCAACATGAAGTGTCTACGAGGGTTAATTATAAGGTAATTATAAGTTAGATTTAAGACAGAAAATTGCTCAAATTTTATATATGGTGAGAAATGTTGCTCGGATGTTGTTATTTTGCTCTGTTTGATGTATGTCCCTAAAGCAGTTTATTATTGAATATTATTGAAATGGCAGATGAAAGTCTGAGGAAAATGTTGGAGGAGATGTCCAGTAATTTGTCTGCTAACTTAAAAGCTAGCATGGATGAAAGTGCAAGAGAAATGAAAGCTAGCATGAATGAAAGTGTAAAGGAAATGGAAGCTAGGAATACTAGTCGAATGGAGGAGAATGCTAGTAACTTGTCTGCTAATTTGTCTATTAGAATGCAGGAGATGATGAAGGAGAATGCTAGTAATTTGTCTACTAGGATGGATGAAAATTTGAAAGTTATTCAGACCAGTTCTGCAAACTTAGAAAATAATGTGTCGCGTTTACAGATCAGTACCCAGGGAATCGAGAATGCCGTGAGTGACATTCATAAAGATGTGTCTGATGTTAAAATTGATGTGTCTAAGGTACAAAAAGATCTTACCATGTTGAATCTTGACGTTGCTAATGTTCGGGGTGATATTTCATGTGCTAGAGCTGAAGTAATTGTTGTAAGGAATGATGTTGCTACTGTACAGGATAAAGTAGAAGAAGTTCAAAGAGAGGTTAGTAATGTTCGAACTGATGTGTCAAATGTTCAAGTAGACATCAATAATATTCATTCAGATGTTAACGATATGCAAAGCGATATCAATAAAATACAAGTAGAAGTCAATACTGTTTTTGTAGACATTGCTAAAGTTCAGACTGATGTTAACAAAGTCAGGGAGGAAATTGAAACTTCAAAAACACTTTGTACTCGTAACATAAGTGCATTAAAACTCGGTTAGTTGACGAGTGTGTCAGGACAACAGCTTCTTTAGCTGGTTTAAAATACGATGTAGAGGTCATGAGAACCCAAGTATTAGATCACAATCGTTTACTTAAGGAGGACATCGAAGTAGATATTGCAGAAATGTTAACTGCAAATGTAACAGTGTGGAAAGATGAATGGAACAGGTCAAGTGGGGAACATGTAGAACAGATTCAGGAATGAATTGAAAGAAAACTTGCCAGTACACAAGTAGACATTAATAACGAAGTAGTTCAGATTAGGAAAGACTTGAATGTAAGGATGGATTCGCTATCCGAAAAGCAGGTAGAGGATAGAACACAGATAGGTCAGGACGTGCAAACATTAAAGGAACAGATTCATAAGGTTGTCTCTGATGTTAACGAAACTACGAGCAAGCTGCAGAATTTGAAACTAGGAGAAGCTAGCATGATGGAAACCTATAAGGAAGAGTTGATCAGGAAAGTCATCACGGAAATCACAGACAAGGATACCGAAGGATTGACTGGTGAAGAGGAGAGAAATTACGTGAGAAGAGGTAACCTTACTACAGAAGAGAGAGATATTAGTCCTGAGGAACGTATATCCAGATTCAGGGAAGAAGAATAGGATCGGAACATTGAACCCGAATGGAAGTATCGTGATAGTGGGAGGAATTATATGGATTCATATCCGAGAAATGTGACAGTCATCCGGAATTTTGAAGACAAACCTCAAAAATTTAGCAACACTGATAGTCTCACACCGATCGAATATGTCAGGAATCTTAAAGACTATTTCATAGAAGCCCACATTCCTAGAGAGAGAGAGATGAGAATCGTAGAAAGATTTCTAGCTGGAGGACCCCTCGAATGGTTTAGAGCATTTCGGTACACTTTCAGCAATTTTGACGAATTTGCAGAGGCACTGATTAAACGATTCTGGTCAATAGAAGCTCAGAATTCACTAAGAGCTGAGGTATACTCGAGGAAGTATTCAGGTACTCTTCCAACAGGGTACGCCGATTTCTTCACGAGCCAACTATCACGCTTGAGATTTTTGCAACCCCCATTGTCAACAGAGCAGTTGATAGATGCGATTTCACGTATGCTGCCTGTGGAGGTAAGGAGACTGATCATATCCTCAAACATTAGAGATTTGACAAGTATGGACGAATTGTTAAGAAGGCTTGACTACACGAGTCCAATGCCAAATTTGGTACAAAAAGGTCAGAGGCACGAATTCAAAGACGTTAATACGGTCTACATGGATCAAGTGCAACAAACTGATAAGCCGGAGGAAGGAAAAACTGAAAATGTAGGTCCTCACAGGAATAATTATTTCCGCAACCACAGATCCCAAGGTTACCGTCCATATCAGCAAAGACGAGGCTGGAATAATAATAATAGAGGGAATTACAACAACGGAAGAGGTAGATACTACAACAATGGTTATAATCGAAATTATAACAGAAATAACCAGTACCAGAATCAGAATCAGAATTCTCAAGGTCAGGTTATGACACCCGACAAGTATCAAGAAAGAGAGAAAGAAAGTCAGCAGTATCTGAAGGAATTACGAGAAAAGGAAGCTGAAAATCAAAAGATAAGACAGGATGTGGTGATCGATCCTGGTCCTTCCACAAGTCAGCAGGGGAACTTTGAGATTGGTAACAAAAAAAAAAACGCCGATTTCTCAACGACAGTGGGAAACCATGAATACATTGCCACACCACACCTGATTACCATTAACGAAATTTACGAAGTAACTGATGAGGATTTATTAGAAGAGAGGGGAATCGTCAAAGAGGAAAGACCATGTGCATTACCTATTATTTCTGTACTGATAGATGGCCAACAGTATAAAGCTCTTATGGATACTGGTGCGATTATTTCGATCATTTCTGATGAATGCTATCAAAGTCTGTTAAAAGGAGAAAACATGACAGTTTTACCAGTTTCTACCGTCAAAGTGAGAGGAATTTTCCAAGACAAGGCAGTGAAATGCAAGATCCAAGTGCTGTTGAACTTTGAAATTAATGGAAGGAATTATGAACAGATCTTTATTGTGGTTAACAAGATCCATTTCGATATTGTGCTAGGAATCGATTTTATATCGAAGGTTGGAGCCATTATTGATATGAAGAATAGAAGTATTAGCTTTAATGATGGGTACAGGATCACAGAAGAGATCGAAGAACAGGACGTGAAAAACAATCTGGAGATAGACCTTAGGGAAGAAATTTTAAATACCATTATTAACGACGTAGAGAATATAACAGAAATACCCAGTAGAAAAACTGAAGGATTTGAAGAAATTCAGGGGGAATTTGAAGATTTGATAAAGGAATTCCAAGATATTTTTGATGAAAAGCCTGGATTGATTAAAGACTATAAGTATAAGATAAGGCTGACCGATGAAACCCCTTACCAAAAGAGAATATACCCCATACCTGAGAAATACTATCAAGAAGTACGAGGGTTGATCAGAAAAATGGAGGTAGACGGGATTATTAAAAAACAGGCGTCGTCTTACATAAACCCCATCACTGTAGTGAAGAAAAGTAATGGTCAGATACGTCTTTGTCTCGATGCTCGGACCATCAACTTGAAGATTCTTCCAGAAAATGACCGACCACCTAAGATCAGAGATCTGCTTAGAAAGTTCAAAGGGAGAGCATGTTTCAGTGTTCTTGACTTGACATCTTCGTTTTACCAAGTTCAACTGGAGGAAGAAAGTATGCAGTACACTGGATTCCTATGTGACCAGACGTCATGGATCTTTGTGAGAATGCCTTTTGGAATGGTCAACAGTGGACCAGCACTCATTCGAGCACTTGATAGCAAGCTCACTGACGAAGTAAAGGAGAATGTAATCTGCTACATTGACGATTTAGTTGTATCTTCACCCAACGCCGCAGAACATTTAGTGCACTTGAGAAAGTTGTTTGAAAATTTAAGGGAAGCCAATATCAAGGTCAATTTTGGAAAATGTCAATTCTTGAAGAAGGAGATCAATTACTTGGGGCATACCATTGATAAAGATGGATATCATCCAAACATGCAGAAAGTAGATGCGATCACCAGATTCCCAAAGCCAACTAAGGTGAAACAAGTCAGAGAATTTGTAGGCGCATGCCAATTCATTAGCAGCCACTGTCCGAGATACTCTGAAATTATGGCCCCTCTGTATGATTTACTCAAGAAAAATAATAGATGGAAATGGAGTACCGCAGCAGACGAGGCTTTTGAGAAAGCAAAGGAGATGCTCAGAAACAACGTCAAACTGGAATACCCAGACTTTGAGAAGGTATTCTATATAGAGTCTGATGCATCAAGAATAGGCATTAGTGCAGTCTTATACCAAAAAGACAAGGCAGGCAACAAGCACTACATTGCGTTCACTAGTCGAAAGTTAAAGAAACACGAGGAAAACTACTTTACGACAGAACTAGAAGCGTTAGCTTTTGTAACAGCTTTGCAAGCTTGGAAAAAAATGTTGCTGGGACATAAGGTTATCATTATTACAGATCACAAAGCACTTCAGTTTATGCTGCAAACTGACATGTCTAGTGATAGATTGACACGTTGGGCTTTGTTCACCCAACAGTTTAATGTCACTATCATCCATCAGCCTGGGAAAGATAACTTACTGGCTGATGCTTTATCACGTAACCCTATCAAAAATGTGCAGATACACCATGTACAATTGGAGCAGCAAGATCAAGAGACCGTTAGGAGGTTAGCCCGAATCGGTGTGTCACAGAAGAGACACGCTCCAATCAGGAAAATGTACAGGTTTCTTAAGGGTTACATGGACAATACTGATGTTGACTATGCAGCTACACAGAGAGATTCACGACACTTTGTCTTGAGTGGAGACATCGTATGTAAGTATGCTGACTCTGCGCATACAAAGCTTCGAATAGTCGTGCCACCTAAACTTGTTGTCAATTTAGTGTGGGTAGCTCATCACGCAACTGGACATGCGGGTTTAGATAAAACTCTTGATACCCTTAAAGAGGGGTTTATTTGGACTAACATGCGTTCCAGCATTGCTAATGTCATTCGTTCATGTGATAAATGTCAAAGAGCAAAGTATGCTTCCGCTCTATTGAAAGGAAAACCTAAGGCTATGATTCCCTCTAAACCGAATGAACTCATGGCGACAGACATATTTGGTCCTTGTCCGAAGGGATATCAGGGTAATCAGTATCTGTTGGTTACCGTGGATGTCTTCTCAAAATTTGTAACAATGAGTCCCATGCAAAAAGCTAACACGAGGAACGTTGTAAGCAGACTGGAACATGCTGTATTTCCAAAAGCTGGTAAACCAGAATATTTACTTTCGGATCATGGAGCTCAGTTTACATCCTTAGAATTTGCTGCAGATATGGAAAGGCTTGGTATTAAGCACATATTTTCAAGCGTGCGATATCCGGAATCGAATTCTTCGGAAAGATATATGGCTGAATTTTCGAAATTCTGTCGAATTTTCTGTCCAAAGGATCATTCTGGTTGGGTGAGATTTGTACCCCTTATTGAGGAATGTCTAAATTCTACAGTGCAGGAGAGCACAGGAGAAGTGCCAATGAGACTTCATCTAGGAAGAAACCCAGAAAGGCCGTGGGATAATCTTTTTAACCACGTTCCTAGAGATCCCGACTTAGGAAGGCAGCAGAGAATAGACAGAGCGAAGGAACAACTCCAGAAAGCAGCACAAAAACGACTGAAAAGAGTAGCTGGAAAACGTTTTGGTGCTCCCTTAGAAATTGGAAATCTGGTATTATTACGCAGACCTGTCAAGGCTGACGTAGGTAAGAAAATCTATCCCAAGTTTGGAATAGTGTTCATGGGTCCATTCAGAATTACGAATGCCTATGGAAACAACTGTTATGAACTCTACGATGATGAGAATAATGTCGTTTATGGCAAGTTCAATGCTGGGAACTTGAAGAAATATTATCCAAGAGTAAGCCAATAATAATTCAATTTCGTGTTCAAGTGAATTGAGATATTTATAACACAGAGTTTAAAAACAATTTGCAACTGTTTTTAAAACGTGGTGAAGGGAGAATGCCCCCGGAAATTGAATTATATTGAGACCACGATGACTGTATTGGCAAATATGAGTAAAGTTATGAATGTCATAGTTATGACGTGGATACTCATGACGTAGGCACGGATGACGTAGACTTCATACAAGTAGGCTGATTGAGCTGAGATTCTTGGTGACGTCATGATTTTGTTCGAGAGAGATCTTAGATTTACGACGCAGTCGCAGGAAACAAGGTATTGTGCTAAGGAAGAAGCTACGCTATTGGAGGAGAGACTCGAACCAATGAACGATAGTTTGGAAGGAAGACGGAGATTGCTGAAACTACGATATTTGATTACTTTTGGCATGCAGATTTGTGGAAATCTATTTTCAGTTATGGCATTGATTTGGAATTTTGAAGAAATTAATTTTGAGTTTTTGAAATTTGAAAATCCGTCAAGAATAGCCAAAGTTAAAACTTCCAGCAATGACGCAGCAACAGGCTATGGAAGGGATGGATACGCCCCTTAAGAAGTTGATAAAAGGTCGTGCACAGGAGAGAGGAGCTCTCAGAACTCATAATCTCAGATCTCATATGTCAGATCGCATATATATTTCTGGTGATATATAGTTATTTTCAAGTGATTCAGTGAAGTAAGTTGTCTTTAGCGTGGTTAAAGCAAGGCGCATCGAACGAACTCGGAGCAGTTCCATTTTACGCTGCTCGAAACTAGGTGAAGTTGAAACGCTCACATTAACGTTTCCACCAGTCAAGATATCAAGCGCTAACTTCAGCCTTTATTATAATTCTATTGGGCAGTATAACATTGCGGTGTGTAGAAGATTTGAACAATTTCACAGTTATACTTCGAAAGATATTGGAACTTTAAGGCTGCCAACAAAAGTGATTTTCTCGCCACAGGAGAAACACTTTTAAATTCCACATTATACACTACGGCTGACACGTGGAGTGCAACAGTGATATTGGAGAATACGTTTGGTATTACAACGATACATTCGACTATGGAACATTATAATCTTACAGTGCTTTCGATGATTATAACAGTAGTTGAGATGGAAGGCTAAGGCTTTAATGCAATTGGGACATATATTGATTGGAGTAAAGTAACAGCATGGAACTTCGTTAATCGTCTTTCTACAAAAGCGAGCATGTAGTGAACATCCAACTACACTCATGCATCGTGAATCCATCGCTGAATTATACCAGATAACAGTGGAAATATTTTCATACTCCACAACTATGAATATTTCTGCGGAAATAACTACAATAAACTTCATGGCGAATTCCTGCAAGAACTTCAGAGAACTTTCAAGAGAGGCCAGGGTTGTCCCGGCGCACAAAGAAGAGTTTTGCCTGAAGGATGTTTTTCGTATCCACGGAGCAGTGCAATTTCGGAGGAGGAAGCAGTTCGATTCTCCGAGGACGCTGATTCCAGGCTCGAGGACGGAGCACATCTTTACGCTGGTGAATTGGAACCAACAGCAGTTTTCTTTGAAAACTTTCCTCTAGATCTTCAATCAACAGATAAGGTAGTCGTGAACGTTTCTTGTATTATTTGAGTCTTGTAGCGATATCTGAGCAACCATTCTTCCCATATTTTCTGTCCTATCTTTTGCCCCGTTTTCTTGATTGATATTTCTGTACTCAGTACACTTCGATGATTTATGCCTTTTTCTTCGATTTTTGAGACATTGCTATGTCATTGGCATACTTAATAATTTTGGATCAGTTGAGACTGATATTAGATTCTTTCAGTAATTTGCATATTTTTGTAGTCACGATTTGACTGTAAAGTTAACGATTTGCTATGGCAGATTTGAATTCAGACAGCGTGTCATTTTATTAAAGTAATTCTATTCAGTAAATTACTTTGACCAATTTTCTGTCATCCTCAAGAAAGAAGAATAATTAAAAGATTTTAGAGCGTTAAAATCTATTACGATATCGACGATCTTTGAAATACTAGTCGTCTTATGAACATGATTTCAACATAGACATTTATCATTGCATTATAGACAATTTTATGAAATATGAACGTTGATTACAATTTATTGAATACACTATAGTAATGAACATTTGATAGGAGTTTTTCTCAATTATAGATTGGAACAATAATGTTTGCATTCCACAGTCTAATTGTATTCTATTCGACTATTTTGCAGTTTAGATGAACTTTGTGTGAAGATAGTATTTTTATACTGCGTTACTTTGAAGATGTTAATCTCAATTTTGATAGACCAGGCAGGAGTGTCTAATCGTATTTGCTATTAAATTTATTTGTGATTGGCAAATTTTTACTTCATATCGATTCATGAATGAAACCCACGAAGGTTAAATAATAACAGTCATTATTACAATTGATGAATATAAGAATTTTTAAAGAGGAACAATGGATGTATAATCGTTAGTTCAGTGGACGTGTAAAAGTCGCTGTTGAATAATGTCCTTGAATAATGAAGGAGGTTCCCACAATAATTAATGAAGTTGATGAATTAATAAGTGGAGGTTTTTGTGTGTAGTTTGGAAGATTTTTATGCCATATATATGAAGATATATGATGAATTTTGGGCCAATTTTTGTGCAATTTTGTGCGTTATAAGCGAAGTATTTTCCCACTGAATGTATTGTTCTTGTTCTTTGAAAGATTATTCATATGAAGATACTGTTAATTTTAACAAGAGTGTTAAATAATTTGAGATAAAGATTTTGAATGGAGGTTACCGTCACAAATATTAATAATTATTATTAAACCTTATTAAACCTGAATTTGACAGTTAAATATAACTAACCTTCATTGGTCGATTATATCATCACGATTTGAGTAATTATCAACCGGATAAACGTGTGGTTTAATGTATTTCTTGTATAAATAATATAAACAATATAATATTGTAAAATAATTTTGTAAATATCTTTGATAATAATTTAAAATGATAGTGATTAATAGAAGCGTGTATTAAATTTTCAATGGTCATTTGACATTGTTATAAACAATTTATTATTGTTATAAATAATTAATGAACTTTTGTTATTAACATTTAGAGTTTTTTTATACTCTAAACAACGCAAGTTAAGCAAGTGGTTTGAACAATTAAACATGATTTGGGATTGTTGGAGTAATCCACTGGTGTTTGAATGAAGCATGTAAGACATTTGCGTGATAATATTTCAGTTGAGATGTGAACATTTACGTGTTTGGAAAGGAGAGCCAAGCTATGAGGTAACACGCTTATGCTAGGGTTGAACGAATGGGAGTCCACTTTGACGGTGCAGGTGCATTGCAGCTGGCCCGGACAACTGTGTTACTGAGGCCAAGGACGTTCCATAATAGCCTTGTGGCTACAAATAAAATGTGAAGTATATAAACACGCAAAACAATTGATATATGTGTCTCATCCCAAATCCCGTTTCCATCCCCAGTGCATTATTATTTTACGTTGCTATGAGCTTGAGAAAGCTGAAACATTATATGTAGAGAATACAGGTCCTACAGGAGGACAGGGTTATGTGGTCGATGGCTTCTGATTGCCACGTTGATTTTGTTGTTTCAATTTTGTTAAATCATTCTTTATGTGAAATAAATTATTGTGCAGTTTAAGGTTTCCCGTCTTCGTTCTGGTTCATTTTAAATATCATGGTGGAGGTTATTGTGTGGGCATACTTTTAAGTGATCCAGTTGACAACCCAGTCCCCGAGATAAATTTAAGAGGTAAGTAAAGGTAAGTATGAACCCCCGTATATTTTGGTGTGTTCCACAATAATTTTCTTGTTAACTATTGTGCTCTAATCTCGATAGTATCTGTCAGTGCCATTTTCATTGATGTAGCTGTGCCGGTGCGATTGATTATTGGCAATCCGATTGAGTGGGCGGATATCTGACAGCCTACTATCAGGATATCGGGTACAGTAGGATTGGCGCCGCAATTCGGTGGGGCTCGATTGTCTCGATTGGCACGTTCGACTGAATAACATTGGATTACCAAGTTATTGCAGTAGAATTGACACCGCAATTTTTGTGGAGTGTTCGAATAACATTGGATTACCAAGTTATCGATGTCAAAGGGATTGTGAAGACTCAAATAAAGAGGTTGATTCTTTGTTAGATGTCTTAGCCAATTGTAGAATTTGAGAGTGTGATTATATAGGAATAAATGTTGTGTTGTATTAGGAAAATTACACTCAGAAAAGATCAGATCTTATACAACTTGAAAGAGGTTAAATAGGCTGGAAACTTTGAAAAATCGCCTATGATCTGGAATCTTATTTTATTTGACCGGCTTATGACATGTATAGTCATATTAAAGATAAAATTAAACTATTTGGATTATAAATGTAAATTATTTGTGTTAGGATATTTTAAAATGAACCAAAGAAACTTGAACATGTGCTTGAGTTTATTTCAACATGAAGTGTCTACGAGGGTTAATTATAAGGTAATTATAAGTTAGATTTAAGACAGAAAATTGCTCAAATTTTATATATGGTGAGAAATGTTGCTCAGATGTTGTTATTTTGCTCTGTTTGATGTATGTCCCTAAAGCAGTTTATTATTGAATATTATTGAAATGGCAGATGAAAGTCTGAGGAAAATGTTGGAGGAGATGTCCAGTAATTTGTCTGCTAACTTAAAAGCTAGCATGGATGAAAGTGCAAGAGAAATGAAAGCTAGCATGAATGAAAGTGTAAAGGAAATGGAAGCTAGGAATACTAGTCGAATGGAGGAGAATGCTAGTAACTTGTCTGCTAATTTGTCTATTAGAATGCAGGAGATGATGAAGGAGAATGCTAGTAATTTGTCTACTAGGATGGATGAAAATTTGAAAGTTATTCAGACCAGTTCTGCAAACTTAGAAAATAATGTGTCGCGTTTACAGATCAGTACCCAGGGAATCGAGAATGCCGTGAGTGACATTCATAAAGATGTGTCTGATGTTAAAATTGATGTGTCTAAGGTACAAAAAGATCTTACCATGTTGAATCTTGACGTTGCTAATGTTCGGGGTGATATTTCATGTGCTAGAGCTGAAGTAATTGTTGTAAGGAATGATGTTGCTACTGTACAGGATAAAGTAGAAGAAGTTCAAAGAGAGGTTAGTAATGTTCGAACTGATGTGTCAAATGTTCAAGTAGACATCAATAATATTCATTCAGATGTTAACGATATGCAAAGCGATATCAATAAAATACAAGTAGAAGTCAATACTGTTTTTGTAGACATTGCTAAAGTTCAGACTGATGTTAAAAAATCAGGGAGGAAATTGAAACTTCAAAAACACTTTGTACTCGTAACATAAGTGCATTAAAAACTCGGTTAGTTGACGAGTGTGTCAGGACAACAGCTTCTTTAGCTGGTTTAAAATACGATGTAGAGGTCATGAGAACCCAAGTATTAGATCACAATCGTTTACTTAAGGAGGACATCGAAGTAGATATTGCAGAAATGTTAACTGCAAATGTAACAGTGTGGAAAGATGAATGGAACAGGTCAAGTGGGGAACATGTAGAACAGATTAAGGAATGAATTGAAAGAAAACTTGCCAGTACACAAGTAGACATTAATAACGAAGTAGTTCAGATTAGGAAAGACTTGAATGTAAGGATGGATTCGCTATCCGAAAAGCAGGTAGAGGATAGAACACAGATAGGTCAGGACGTGCAAACATTAAAGGAACAGATTCATAAGGTTGTCTCTGATGTTAACGAAACTACGAGCAAGCTGCAGAATTTGAAACTAGGAGAAGCTAGCATGATGGAAACCTATAAGGAAGAGTTGATCAGGAAAGTCATCACGGAAATCACAGACAAGGATACCGAAGGATTGACTGGTGAAGAGGAGAGAAATTACGTGAGAAGAGGTAACCTTACTACAGAAGAGAGAGATATTAGTCCTGAGGAACGTATATCCAGATTCAGGGAAGAAGAATAGGATCGGAATATTGAACCCGAATGGAAGTATCGTGATAGTGGGAGGAATTATATGGATTCATATCCGAGAAATGTGACAGTCATCCGGAATTTTGAAGACAAACCTCAAAAATTTAGCAACACTGATAGTCTCACACCGATCGAATATGTCAGGAATCTTAAAGACTATTTCATAGAAGCCCACATTCCTAGAGAGAGAGAGAGATGAGAATCGTAGAAAGATTTCTAGCTGGAGGACCCCTCGAATGGTTTAGAGCATTTCGGTACACTTTCAGCAATTTTGACGAATTTGCAGAGGCACTGATTAAACGATTCTGGTCAATAGAAGCTCAGAATTCACTAAGAGCTGAGGTATACTCGAGGAAGTATTCAGGTACTCTTCCAACAGGGTACGCCGATTTCTTCACGAGCCAACTATCACGCTTGAGATTTTTGCAACCCCCATTGTCAACAGAGCAGTTGATAGATGCGATTTCACGTATGCTGCCTGTGGAGGTAAGGAGACTGATCATATCCTCAAACATTAGAGATTTGACAAGTATGGACGAATTGTTAAGAAGGCTTGACTACACGAGTCCAATGCCAAATTTGGTACAAAAAGGTCAGAGGCACGAATTCAAAGACGTTAATACGGTCTACATGGATCAAGTGCAACAAACTGATAAGCCGGAGGAAGGAAAAACTGAAAATGTAGGTCCTCACAGGAATAATTATTTCCGCAACCACAGATCCCAAGGTTACCGTCCATATCAGCAAAGACGAGGCTGGAATAATAATAATAGAGGGAATTACAACAACGGAAGAGGTAGATACTACAACAATGGTTATAATCGAAATTATAACAGAAATAACCAGTACCAGAATCAGAATCAGAATTCTCAAGGTCAGGTTATGACACCCGACAAGTATCAAGAAAGAGAGAAAGAAAGTCAGCAGTATCTGAAGGAATTACGAGAAAAGGAAGCTGAAAATCAAAAGATAAGACAGGATGTAGTGATCGATCCTGGTCCTTCCACAAGTCAGCAGGGGAACTTTGAGATTGGTAACAAAAAAAAACGCCGATTTCTCAACGACAGTGAGAAACCATGAATACATTGCCACACACACCTGATTACCATTAACGAAATTTACGAAGTAACTGATGAGGATTTATTAGAAGAGAGGGGAATCGTCAAAGAGGAAAGACCATGTGCATTACCTATTATTTCTGTACTGATAGATGGCCAACAGTATAAAGCTCTTATGGATACTGGTGCGATTATTTCGATCATTTCTGATGAATGCTATCAAAGTCTGTTAAAAGGAGAAAACATGACAGTTTTACCGGTTTCTACCGTCAAAGTGAGAGGAATTTTCCAAGACAAGGCAGTGAAATGCAAGATCCAAGTGCTGTTGAACTTTGAAATTAATGGAAGGAATTATGAACAGATCTTTATTGTGGTTAACAAGATCCATTTCGATATTGTGCTAGGAATCGATTTTATATCGAAGGTTGGAGCCATTATTGATATGAAGAATAGAAGTATTAGCTTTAATGATGGGTACAGGATCACAGAAGAGATCGAAGAACAGGAAGTGAAAAACAGTCTGGAGATAGACCTTAGGGAAGAAATTTTAAATACCATTATTAACGACGTAGAGAATATAACAGAAATACCCAGTAGAAAAACTGAAGGATTTGAAGAAATTCAGGGGGAATTTGAAGATTTGATAAAGGAATTCCAAGATATTTTTGATGAAAAGCCTGGATTGATTAAAGACTATAAGTATAAGATAAGGCTGACCGATGAAACCCCTTACCAAAAGAGAATATACCCCATACCTGAGAAATACTATCAAGAAGTACGAGGGTTGATCAGAAAAATGGAGGTAGACGGGATTATTAAAAAACAGGCGTCGTCTTACATAAACCCCATCACTGTAGTGAAGAAAAGTAATGGTCAGATACGTCTTTGTCTCGATGCTCGGACCATCAACTTGAAGATTCTTCCAGAAAATGACCGACCACCTAAGATCAGAGATCTGCTTAGAAAGTTCAAAGGGAGAGCATGTTTCAGTGTTCTTGACTTGACATCTTCGTTTTACCAAGTTCAACTGGAGGAAGAAAGTATGCAGTACACTGGATTCCTATTTGACCAGACGTCATGGGTCTTTGTGAGAATGCCTTTTGGAATGGTCAACAGTGGACCAGCACTCATTCGAGCACTTGATAGCAAGCTCACTGACGAAGTAAAGGAGAATGTAATCTGCTACATTGACGATTTAATTGTATCTTCACCCAACGCCGCAGAACATTTAGTGCACTTGAGAAAGTTGTTTGAAAATTTAAGGGAAGCCAATATCAAGGTCAATTTTGGAAAATGTCAATTCTTGAAGAAGGAGATCAATTACTTGGGGCATACCATTGATAAAGATGGATATCATCCAAACATGCAGAAAGTAGATGCGATCACCAGATTCCCAAAGCCAACTAAGGTGAAACAAGTCAGAGAATTTGTAGGCGCATGCCAATTCATTAGCAGCCACTGTCCGAGATACTCTGAAATTATGGCCCCTCTGTATGATTTACTCAAGAAAAATAATAGATGGAAATGGAGTACCGCAGCAGACGAGGCTTTTGAGAAAGCAAAGGAGATGCTCAGAAACAACGTCAAACTGGAATACCCAGACTTTGAGAAGGTATTCTATATAGAGTCTGATGCATCAAGAATAGGCATTAGTGCAGTCTTATACCAAAAAGACGAGGCAGGCAACAAGCACTACATTGCCTTCACTAGTCGAAAGTTAGAGAAACACGAGGAAAACTACTTTACGACAGAACTAGAAGCGTTAGCTTTTGTAACAGCTTTGCAAGCTTGGAAAAAAATGTTGCTTGGACATAAGGTTATCATTATTACAGATCACAAAGCACTTCAGTTTATGCTGCAAACTGACATGTCTAGTGATAGATTGACACGTTGGGCTTTGTTCACCCAACAGTTTAATGTCACTATCATCCATCAGCCTGGGAAAGATAACTTACTGGCTGATGCTTTATCACGTAACCCTATCAAAAATGTGCAGATACACCATGTACAATTGGAGCAGCAAGATCAAGAGACCGTTAGGAGGTTAGCCCGAATCGGTGTGTCACAGAAGAGACACGCTCCAATCAGGAAAATGTACAGGTTTCTTAAGGGTTACATGGACAATACTGATGTTGACTAAGCAGCTACACAGAGAGATTCACGACACTTTGTCTTGAGTGGGGACATCGTATGTAAGTATGCTGACTCTGCGCATACAAAGCTTCGAATAGTCGTGCCACCTAAACTTGTTGTCAATTTAGTGTGGGTAGCTCATCACGCAACTGGACATGCGGGTTTAGATAAAACTCTTGATACCCTTAAAGAGAGGTTTATTTGGACTAACATGCGTTCCAGCATTGCTAATGTCATTCGTTCATGTGATAAATGTCAAAGAGCAAAGTATGCTTCCGCTCTATTGAAAGGAAAACCTAAGGCTATGATTCCCTCTAAACCGAATGAACTCATGGCGACAGACATATTTGGTCCTTGTCCGAAGGGATATCAGGGTAATCAGTATCTGTTGGTTACCGTGGATGTCTTCTCAAAATTTGTAACAATGAGTCCCATGCAAAAAGCTAACACGAGGAACGTTGTAAGCAGACTGGAACATGCTGTATTTCCAAAAGCTGGTAAACCAGAATATTTACTTTCGGATCATGGAGCTCAGTTTACATCCTTAGAATTTGCTGCAGATATGGAAAGGCTTGGTATTAAGCACATATTTTCAAGCGTGCGATATCCGGAATCGAATTCTTCGGAAACATATATGGCTGAATTTTCGAAATTCTGTCGAATTTTCTGTCCAAATGATCATTCTGGTTGGGTGAGATTTGTACCCCTTATTGAGGAATGTCTAAATTCTACAGTGCAGGAGAGCACAGGAGAAGTGCCAATGAGACTTCATCTAGGAAGAAACCCAGAAAGGCCGTGGGATAATCTTTTTAACCACGTTCCTAGAGATCCCGACTTAGGAAGGCAGCAGAGAATAGACAGAGCGAAGGAACAACTCCAGAAAGCAGCACAAAAACGACTGAAAAGAGTAGCTGGAAAACGTTTTGGTGCTCCCTTAGAAATTGGAAATCTGGTATTATTACGCAGACCTGTCAAGGCTGACGTAGGTAAGAAAATCTATCCCAAGTTTGGAATAGTGTTCATGGGTCCATTCAGAATTACGAATGCCTATGGAAACAACTGTTATGAACTCTACGATGATGAGAATAATGTCGTTTATGGCAAGTTCAATGCTGGGAACTTGAAGAAATATTATCCAAGAGTAAGCCAATAATAATTCAATTTCGTGTTCAAGTGAATTGAGATATTTATAACACAGAGTTTAAAAACAATTTGCAACTGTTTTTAAAACGTGGTGAAGGGAGAATGCCCCCGGAAATTGAATTATATTGAGACCACGATGACTGTATTGGCAAATATGAGTAAAGTTATGAATGTCATAGTTATGACGTGGATACTCATGACGTAGGCACGGATGACGTAGACTTCATACAAGTAGGCTGATTGAGCTGAGATTCTTGGTGACGTCATGATTTTGTTCGAGAAAGATCTTAGATTTACGACGCAGTCGCAGGAAACAAGGTATTGTGCTAAGGAAGAAGCTACGCTATTGGAGGAGAGACTCGAACCAATGAACGATAGTTTGGAAGGAAGACGGAGATTGCTGAAACTACGATATTTGATTACTTTTGGCATGCAGATTTGTGGAAATCTATTTTCAGTTATGGCATTGATTTGGAATTTTGAAGAAATTAATTTTGAGTTTTTGAAATTTGAAAATCCGTCAAGAATAGCCAAAGTTAAAACTTCCAGCAATGACGCAGCAACAGGCTATGGAAGGGATGGATACGCCCCTTAAGAAGTTGATAAAAGGTCGTGCACAGGAGAGAGGAGCTCTCAGAACTCATAATCTCAGATCTCATATGTCAGATCGCATATATATTTCTGGTGATATATAGTTATTTTCAAGTGATTCAGTGAAGTAAGTTGTCTTTAGCGTGGTTAAAGCACGGCGCATCGAACGAACTCGGAGCAGTTCCATTTTACGCTGCTCGAAACTAGGTGAAGTTGAAACGCTCACATTAACGTTTCCACCAGTCAAGATATCAAGCGCTAACTTCAGCCTTTATTATAATTCTATTGGGCAGTATAACATTGAGGTGTGTAGAAGATTTGAACAATTTCACAGTTATACTTCGAAAGATATTGGAACTTTAAGGCTGCCAACAAAAGTGATTTTCTCGCCACAGGAGAAACACTTTTAAATTCCACATTATACACTACGGCTGACACGTGGAGTGCAACAGTGATATTGGAGAATACGTTTGGTATTACAACGATACATTCGACTATGGAACATTATAATCTTACAGTGCTTTCGATGATTATAACAGTAGTTGAGATGGAAGGCTAAGGCTTTAATGCAATTGGGACATATATTGATTGGAGTAAAGTAACAGCATGGAACTTCGTTAATCGTCTTTCTACAAAAGCGAGCATGTAGTGAACATCCAACTACACTCATGCATCGTGAATCCATCGCTGAATTATACCAGATAACAGTGGAAATATTTTCATACTCCACAACTATGAATATTTCTGCGGAAATAACTACAATAAACTTCATGGCGAATTCCTGCAAGAACTTCAGAGAACTTTCAAGAGAGGCCAGGGTTGTCCCGGCGCACAAAGAAGAGTTTTGCCTGAAGGATGTTTTTCGTATCCACGGAGCAGTGCAATTTCGGAGGAGGAAGCAGTTCGATTCTCCGAGGACGCTGATTCCAGGCTCGAGGGCGGAGCACATCTTTACGCTGGTGAATTGGAACCAACAGCAGTTTTCTTTGAAAACTTTCCTCTAGATCTTCAATCAACAGATAAGGTAGTCGTGAACGTTTCTTGTATTATTTGAGTCTTGTAGCGATATCTGAGCAACCATTCTTCCCATATTTTCTGTCCTATCTTTTGCCCCGTTTTCTTGATTGATATTTCTGTACTCAGTACACTTCGATGATTTATGCCTTTTTCTTCGATTTTTGAGACATTGCTATGTCATTGGCATACTTAATAATTTTGGATCAGTTGAGACTGATATTAGATTCTTTCAGTAATTTGCATATTTTTGTAGTCACGATTTGACTGTAAAGTTAACGATTTGCTATGGCAGATTTGAATTCAGACAGCGTGTCATTTTATTAAAGTAATTCTATTCAGTAAATTACTTTGACCAATTTTCTGTCATCCTCAAGAAAGAAGAATAATTAAAAGATTTTAGAGCGTTAAAATCTATTACGATATCGACGATCTTTGAAATACTAGTCGTCTTATGAACATGATTTAAACATAGACATTTATCATTGCATTATAGACAATTTTATGAAATATGAACGTTGATTACAATTTATTGAATACACTATAGTAATGAACATTTGATAGGAGTTTTTCTCAATTATAGATTGGAACAATAATGTTTGCATTCCACAGTCTAATTGTATTCTATTCGACTATTTTGCAGTTTAGATGAACTTTGTGTGAAGATAGTATTTTTATACTGCGTTACTTTGAAGATGTTAATCTCAATTTTGATAGACCAGGCAGGAGTGTCTAATCGTATTTGCTATTAAATTTATTTGTGATTGGCAAATTTTTACTTTATATCGATTCATGAATGAAACCCACGAAGGTTAAATAATAACAGTCATTATTACAATTGATGAATATAAGAATTTTTAAAGAGGAACAATGGATGTATAATCGTTAGTTCAGTGGACGTGTAAAAGTCGCTGTTGAATAATGTCCTTGAATAATGAAGGAGGTTCCCACAATAATTAATGAAGTTGATGAATTCATAAGTGGAGGTTTTTGTGTGTAGTTTGGAAGATTTTTATGCCATATATATGAAGATATATGATGAATTTTGGGCCAATTTTTGTGCAATTTTGTGCGTTATAAGCGAAGTATTTTCCCACAGAATGTATTGTTCTTGTTCTTTGAAAGATTATTCATATGAAGATACTGTTAATTTTAACAAGAGTGTTAAATAATTTGAGATAAAGATTTTGAATGGAGGTTACCGTCACAAATATTAATAATTATTATTAAACCTTATTAAACCTGAATTTGACAGTTAAATATAACTAACCTTCATTGGTCGATTATATCATCACGATTTGAGTAATTATCAACCGGATAAACGTGTGGTTTAATGTATTTCTTGTATAAATAATATAAACAATATAATATTGTAAAATAATTTTGTAAATATCTTTGATAATAATTTAAAATGATAGTGATTAATAGAAGCGTGTATTAAATTTTCAATGGTCATTTGACATTGTTATAAACAATTTATTATTGTTATAAATAATTAATGAACTGTTGTTATTAACATTTAGAGTTTTTTTATACTCTAAACAACGCAAGTTAAGCAAGTGGTTTGAACAATTAAACATGATTTGGGATTGTTGGAGTAATCCACTGGTGTTTGAATGAAGCATGTAAGACATTTGCGTGATAATATTTCAGTTGAGATGTGAACATTTACGTGTTTGGAAAGGAGAGCCAAGCTATGAGGTAACACGCTTATGCTAGGGTTGAACGAAAGGGAGTCCGCTTTGACAATGCAGGTGCATTGCAGCTGGCCCGGACAACTGTGTTACTGAGGCCAAGGACGTTCCATAATAGCCTTGTGGCTATAAATAAAATGTGAAGTATATAAACACGCAAAACAATTGATATATGTGTCTCATCCCAAATCCCGTTTCCATCCCCAGTGCATTATTATTTTACGTTGCTATGAGCTTGAGAAAGCTGAAACATTATATGTAGAGAATACAGGTCCTACAGGAGGACAGGGTTATGTGGTCGATGACTTCTGATTGCCACGTTGATTTTGTTGTTTCAATTTTGTTAAATCATTCTTTATGTGAAATAAATTATTGTGCAGTTTAAGGTTTCCCGTCTTCGTTCTGGTTCATTTTAAATATCATGGTGGAGGTTATTGTGTGGGCATACTTTTAAGTGATCCAGTTGACAACCCAGTCCCCGAGATAAATTTAAGAGGTAAGTAAAGGTAAGTATGAACCCCCGTATATTTTGGTGTGTTCCACAATAATTTTCTTGTTAACTATTGTGCTCTAATCTCGATAGTATCTGTCAGTGCCATTTTCATTGATGTAGCTGTGCCGGTGCGATTGATTATTGGCAATCCGATTGAGGGGGCGGATATCTGACAGCCTACTATCAGGATATCGGGTACAGTAGGATTGGCGCCGCAATTTGGTGGGGCTCGATTGTCTCGATTAGCACGTTCGACTGAATAACATTGGATTACCAAGTTATTGCAGTAGAATTGACACCGCAATTTTTGTGGAGTGTTCGAATAACATTGGATTACCAAGTTATCGATGTCAAAGGGATTGTGAAGACTCAAATAAAGAGGTTGATTCTTTGTTAGATGTCTTAGCCAATTGTAGAATTTGAGAGTGTGATTATATAGGAATAAATGTTGTGTTGTATTAGAAAAATTACACTCAGAAAAGATCAGATCTCATACAACTTGAAAGAGGTTAAATAGGCTGGAAACTTAGAAAAATCGCCTATGATCTGGAATCTTATTTTATTTGACCGGCTTATGACATGTATAGTCATATTAAAGATAAAATTAAACTATTTGGATTATAAATGTAAATTATTTGTGTTAGGATATTTTAAAATGAACCAAAGAAACTTGAACATGTGCTTGAGTTTATTTCAACATTAAGTGTCTACGAGGGTTAATTATAAGGTAATTATAAGTTAGATTTAAGACAGAAAATTGCTCAAATTTTATATATGGTGAGAAATGTTGCTCAGATGTTGTTATTTTGCTCTGTTTGATGTATGTCCCTAAAGCAGTTTATTATTGAATATTATTGAAATGGCAGATGAAAGTCTGAGGAAATTGTTGGAGGAGATGTCCAGTAATTTGTCTGCTAACTTAAAAGCTAGCATGCATGAAAGTGCAAGAGAAATGAAAGCTAGCATGAATGAAAGTGTAAAGGAAATGGAAGCTAGGAATACTAGTCGAATGGAGGAGAATGCTAGTAACTTGTCTGCTAATTTGTCTATTAGAATGCAGGAGATGATGAAGGAGAATGCTAGTAATTTGTCTACTAGGATGGATGAAAATTTGAAAGTTATTCAGACCAGTTCTGCAAACTTAGAAAATAATGTGTCGCGTTTACAGATCAGTACCCAGGGAATCGAGAATGCCGTGAGTGACATTCATAAAGATGTGTCTGATGTTAAAATTGATGTGTCTAAGGTACAAAAAGATCTTACCATGTTGAATCTTGACGTTGCTAATGTTCGGGGTGATATTTCATGTGCTAGAGCTGAAGTAATTGTTGTAAGGAATGATGTTGCTACTGTACAGGATAAAGTAGAAGAAGTTCAAAGAGAGGTTAGTAATGTTCGAACTGATGTGTCAAATGTTCAAGTAGACATCAATAATATTCATTCAGATGTTAACGATATGCAAAGCGATATCAATAAAATACAAGTAGAAGTCAATACTGTTTTTGTAGACATTGCTAAAGTTCAGACTGATGTTAACAAAGTCAGGGAGGAAATTGAAACTTCAAAAACACTTTGTACTCGTAACATTAGTGCATTAAAAACTCGGTTAGTTGACGAGTCTGTCAGGACAACAGCTTCTTTAGCTGGTTTAAAATACGATGTAGAGGTCATGAGAACCCAAGTATTAGATCACAATCGTTTACTTAAGGAGGACATCGAAGTAGATATTGCAGAAATGTTAACTGCAAATGTAACAGTGTGGAAAGATGAATGGAACAGGTCAAGTGGGGAACATGTAGAACAGATTCAGGAACGAATTGAAAGAAAACTTGCCAGTACACAAGTAGACATTAATAACGAAGTAGTTCAGATTAGGAAAGACTTGAATGTAAGGATGGATTCGCTATCCGAAAAGCAGGTAGAGGATAGAACACAGATAGGTCAGGACGTGCAAACATTAAAGGAACAGATTCATAAGGTTGTCTCTGAAGTTAACGAAACTACGAGCAAGCTGCAGAATTTGAAACTAGGAGAAGCTAGCATGATGGAAACCTATAAGGAAGAGTTGATCAGGAAAGTCATCACGGAAATCACAGACAAGGATACCGAAGGATTGACTGGTGAAGAGGAGAGAAATTACGTGAGAAGAGGTAACCTTACTACAGAAGAGAGAGATATTAGTCCTGAGGAACGTATATCCAGATTCAGGGAAGAAGAAGAGGATCGGAATATTGAACCCGAATGGAAGTATCGTGATAGTGGGAGGAATTATATGGATTCATATCCGAGAAATGTGACAGTCATCCGGAATTTTGAAGACAAACCTCAAAAATTTAGCAACACTGATAGTCTCACGCCGATCGAATTTGTCAGGAATCTTAAAGACTATTTCATAGAAGCCCACATTCCTAGAGAGAGAGAGATGAGAATCGTAGAAAGATTTCTAGCTGGAGGACCCCTCGAATGGTTTAGAGCATTTCGGTACACTTTCAGCAATTTTGACGAATTTGCAGAGGCACTGATTAAACGATTCTGGTCAATAGAAGCTCAGAATTCACTAAGAGCTGAGCTATACTCGAGGAAGTATTCAGGTACTCTTCCAACAGGGTACGCCTATTTCTTCACGAGTCAACTATCACGCTTGAGATTTTTGCAACCCCCATTGTCAACAGAGCAGTTGATAAATGCGATTTCACGTATGCTGCCTGTGGAGGTAAGGAGACTGATCATATCGTCAAACATTAGAGATTGACAAGTATGGACGAATTGTTAAGAAGGCTTGACTACACGAGTCCAATGCCAAATTTGGTACAAAAAGGTCAGAGGCACGAATTCAAGACGTTAATACGGTATACATGGATCAAGTGCAACAAACTGATAAGCCGGAGGAAGGAAAAACTGAAAATGTAGGTCCTCACAGGAATAATTATTTCCGCAACCACAGATCCCAAGGTTACCGTCCATATCAGCAAAGACGAGGCTGGAATAATAATAATAGAGGGAATTACAACAACGGAAGAGGTAGATACTACAACAATGGTTATAATCGAAATTATAACAGAAATAACCAGTACCAGAATCAGAATCAGAATTCTCAAGGTCAGGTTATGACACCCGACAAGTATCATGAAAGAGAGAAAGAAAGTCAGCAGTATCTGAAGGAATTACGAGAAAAGGAAGCTGAAAATCAAAAGAAAAGACAGGATGTAGTGATCGATCCTGGTCCTTCTACAAGTCAGCGGGGGAACTTTGAGATTGGTAACACAAAAAAAAACGCCGATTTCTCAACGACAGTGAGAAACCATGAATACATTGCCACACCACACCTGATTACCATTAATGAAATTTACGAAGTAACTGATGAGGATTTATTAGAAGAGAGGGGAATCGTCAAAGAGGAAAGACCATGTGCATTACCTATTATTTCTGTACTGATAGATGGCCAACAGTATAAAGCTCTTATGGATACTGGTGCGATTATTTCGATCATTTCTGATGAATGCAATCAAAGTCTGTTAAAAGGAGAAAACATGACAGTTTTACCAGTTTCTACCGTCAAAGTGAGAGGAATTTTCCAAGACAAGGCAGTGAAATGCAAGATCCAAGTGCTGTTGAACTTTGAAATTAATGGAAGGAATTATGAACAGATCTTTATTGTGGTTAACAAGATCCATTTCGATATTGTGCTAGGAATCGATTTTATATCGAAGGTTGGAGCCATTATTGATATGAAGAATAGAAGTATTAGCTTTAATGATGGGTACAGGATCACAGAAGAGATCGAAGAACAGGACGTGAAAAACAGTCTGGAGATAGACCTTAGGGAAGAAATTTTAAATACCATTATTAACGACGTAGAGAATATAACAGAAATACCCAGTAGAAAAACTGAAGGATTTGAAGAAATTCAGGGGGAATTTGAAGATTTGATAAAGGAATTCCAAGATATTTTTGATGAAAAGCCTGGATTGATTAAAGACTTTAAGTATAAGATAAGGCTGACCGATGAAACCCCTTACCAAAAGAGAATATACCCCATACCTGAGAAATACTATCAAGAAGTACGAGGGTTGATCAGAAAAATGGAGGTAGACGGGATTATTAAAAAACAGGCGTCGTCTTACATAAACCCCATCACTGTAGTGAAGAAAAGTAATGGTCAGATACGTCTTTGTCTCGATGCTCGGACCATCAACTGGAAGATTCTTCCAGAAAATGACCGACCACCTAAGATCAGAGATCTGCTTAGAAAGTTCAAAGGGAGAGCATGTTTCAGTGTTCTTGACTTGACATCTTCGTTTTACCAAGTTCAACTGGAGGAAGAAAGTATGCAGTACACTGGATTCCTATTTGACCAGACGTCATGGGTCTTTGTGAGAATGCCTTTTGGAATGGTCAACAGTGGACCAGCACTCATTCGAGCACTTGATAGCAAGCTCACTGACGAAGTAAAGGAGAATGTAATCTGCTACATTGACGATTTAATTGTATCTTCACCCAACGCCGCAGAACATTTAGTGCACTTGAGAAAGTTGTTTGAAAATTTAAGGGAAGCCAATATCAAGGTCAATTTTGGAAAATGTCAATTCTTGAAGAAGAAGATCAATTACTTGGGGCATACCATTGATAAAGATGGATATCATCCAAACATGCAGAAAGTAGATGCGATCACCAGATTCCCAAAGCCAACTAAGGTGAAACAAGTCAGAGAATTTGTAGGCGCATGCCAATTCATTAGCAGCCACTGTCCGAGATACTCTGAAATTATGGCCCCTCTGTATGATTTACTCAAGAAAAATAATAGATGGAAATGGAGTACCGCAGCAGACGAGGCTTTTGAGAAAGCAAAGGAGATGCTCAGAAACAACGTCAAACTGGAGTACCCAGACTTTGAGAAGGTATTCTATATAGAGTCTGATGCATCAAGAATAGGCATTAGTGCAGTCTTATACCAAAAAGACAAGGCAGGCAACAAGCACTACATTGCGTTCACTAGTCGAAAGTTAAAGAAACACGAGGAAAACTACTTTACGACAGAACTAGAAGCGTTAGCTTTTGTAACAGCTTTGCAAGCTTGGAAAAAAATGTTGCTGGGACATAAGGTTATCATTATTACAGATCACAAAGCACTTCAGTTTATGCTGCAAACTGACATGTTTAGTGATAGATTGACACGTTGGGCTTTGTTCACCCAACAGTTTAATGTCACTATCATCCATCAGCCTGGGAAAGATAACTTACTGGCTGATGCTTTATCACGTAACCCTATCAAAAATGTGCAGATACACCATGTACAATTGGAGCAGCAAGATCAAGAGACCGTTAGGAGGTTAGCCCGAATCGGTGTGTCACAGAAGAGACACGTTCCAATCAGGAAAATGTACAGGTTTCTTAAGGGTTACATGGACAATACTGATGTTGACTATGCAGCTACACAGAGAGATTCACGACACTTTGTCTTGCGTGGAGACATCGTATGTAAGTATGCTGACTCTGCGCATACAAAGCTTCGAATAGTCGTGCCACCTAAACTTGTTGTCAATTTAGTGTGGGTAGCTCATCACGCAACTGGACATGCGGGTTTAGATAAAACTCTTGATACCCTTCAAGAGAGGTTTATTTGGACTAACATGCGTTCCAGCATTGCTAATGTCATTCGTTCATGTGATAAATGTCAAAGAGCAAAGTATGCTTCCGCTCTATTGAAAGGAAAACCTAAGGCTATGATTCCCTCTAAACCGAATGAACTCATGGCGACAGACATATTTGGTCCTTGTCCGAAGGGATATCAGGGTAATCAGTATCTGTTGGTTACCGTGGATGTCTTCTCAAAATTTGTAACAATGAGTCCCATGCAAAAAGCTAACACGAGGAACGTTGTAAGCAGACTGGAACATGCTGTATTTCCAAAAGCTGGTAAACCAGAATATTTACTTTCGGATCATGGAGCTCAGTTTACATCCTTAGAATTTGCTGCAGATATGGAAAGGCTTGGTATTAAGCACATATTTTCAAGCGTGCGATATCCGGAATCGAATTCTTCGGAAAGATATATGGCTGAATTTTCGAAATTCTGTCGAATTTTCTGTCCAAATGATCATTCTGGTTGGGTGAGATTTGTACCCCTTATTGAGGAATGTCTAAATTCTACAGTGCAGGAGAGCACAGGAGAAGTGCCAATGAGACTTCATCTAGGAAGAAACCCAGAAAGGCCGTGGGATAATCTTTTTAACCACGTTCCTAGAGATTCCGACTTAGGAAGGCAGCAGAGAATAGACAGAGCGAAGGAACAACTCCAGAAAGCAGCACAAAAACGACTGAAAAGAGTAGCTGGAAAACGTTTTGGTGCTCCCTTAGAAATTGGAAATCTGGTATTATTACGCAGACCTGTCAAGGCTGACGTAGGTAAGAAAATCTATCCCAAGTTTGGAATAGTGTTCATGGGTCCGTTCAGAATTACGAATGCCTATGGAAACAACTGTTATGAACTCTACGATGATGAGAATAATGTCGTTTATGGCAAGTTCAATGCTGGGAACTTGAAGAAATATTATCCAAGAGTAAGCCAATAATAATTCAATTTCGTGTTCAAGTGAATTGAGATATTTATAACACAGAGTTTAAAAACAATTTGTAACTGTTTTTAAAACGTGGTGAAGGGAGAATGCCCCCGGAAATTGAATTATATTGAGACCACGATGACTGTATTGGCAAATATGAGTAAAGTTATGAATGTCATAGTTATGACGTGGATACTCATGACGTAGGCACGGATGACGTAGACTTCATACAAGTAGGCTGATTGAGCTGAGATTCTTGGTGACGTCATGATTTTGTTCGAGAAAGATCTTAGATTTACGACGCAGTCGCAGGAAACAAGGTATTGTGCTAAGGAAGAAGCTACGCTATTGGAGGAGAGACTCGAACCAATGAACGATAGTTTGGAAGGAAGACGGAGATTGCTGAAACTACGATATTTGATTACTTTTGGCATGCAGATTTGTGGGAATCTATTTTCAGTTATGGCATTGATTTGGAATTTTGAAGAAATTAATTTTGAGTTTTTGAAATTTGAAAATCCGTCAAGAATAGCCAAAGTTAAAACTTCCAGCAATGACGCAGCAACAGGCTATGGAAGGGATGGATACGCCCCTTAAGAAGTGGATAAAAGGTCGTGCACAGGAGAGAGGAGCTCTCAGAACTCATAATCTCAAATCTCATATGTCAGATCGCATATATATTTCTGGTGATATATAGTTATTTTCAAGTGATTCAGTGAAGTAAGTTGTCTTTAGCGTGGTTAAAGCACGGCGCATCGAACGAACTCGGAGCAGTTCCATTTTACGCTGCTCGAAACTAGGTGAAGTTGAAACGCTCACATTAACGTTTCCACCAGTCAAGATATCAAGCGCTAACTTCAGCCTTTATTATAATTCTATTGGGCAGTATAACATTGAGGTGTGTAGAAGATTTGAACAATTTCACAGTTATACTTCGAAAGATATTGGAACTTTAAGGCTGCCAACAAAAGTGATTTTCTCGCCACAGGAGAAACACTTTTAAATTCCACATTATACACTACGGCTGACACGTGGAGTGCAACAGTGATATTGGAGAATACGTTTGGTATTACAACGATACATTCGACTATGGAACATTATAATCTTACAGTGCTTTCGATGATTATAACAGTAGTTGAGATGGAAGGCTAAGGCTTTAATGCAATTGGGACATATATTGATTGGAGTAAAGTAACAGCATGGAACTTCGTTAATCGTCTTTCTACAAAAGCGAGCATGTAGTGAACATCCAACTACACTCATGCATCGTGAATCCATCGCTGAATTATACCAGATAACAGTGGAAATATTTTCATACTCCACAACTATGAATATTTCTGCGGAAATAACTACAATAAACTTCATGGCGAATTCCTGCAAGAACTTCAGAGAACTTTCAAGAGAGGCCAGGGTTGTCCCGGCGCACAAAGAAGAGTTTTGCCTGAAGGATGTTTTTCGTATCCACGGAGCAGTGCAATTTCGGAGGAGGAAGCAGTTCGATTCTCCGAGGACGCTGATTCCAGGCTCGAGGGCGGAGCACATCTTTACGCTGGTGAATTGGAACCAACAGCAGTTTTCTTTGAAAACTTTCCTCTAGATCTTCAATCAACAGATAAGGTAGTCGTGAACGTTTCTTGTATTATTTGAGTCTTGTAGCGATATCTGAGCAACCATTCTTCCCATATTTTCTGTCCTATCTTTTGCCCCGTTTTCTTGATTGATATTTCTGTACTCAGTACACTTCGATGATTTATGCCTTTTTCTTCGATTTTTGAGACATTGCTATGTCATTGGCATACTTAATAATTTTGGATCAGTTGAGACTGATATTAGATTCTTTCAGTAATTTGCATATTTTTGTAGTCACGATTTGACTGTAAAGTTAACGATTTGCTATGGCAGATTTGAATTCAGACAGCGTGTCATTTTATTAAAGTAATTCTATTCAGTAAATTACTTTGACCAATTTTCTGCCATCCTCAAGAAAGAAGAATAATTAAAAGATTTTAGAGCGTTAAAATCTATTACGATATCGACGATCTTTGAAATACTAGTCGTCTTATGAACATGATTGCAACATAGACATTTATCATTGCATTATAGACACTTTTATGAAATATGAACGTTGATTACAATTTATTGAATACACTATAGTAATGAACATTTGATAGGAGTTTTTTTCAATTATAGATTGGAACAATAATGTTTGCATTCCACAGTCTAATTGTATTCTATTCGACTATTTTGCAGTTTAGATGAACTTTGTGTGAAGATAGTATTTTTATACTGCGTTACTTTGAAGATGTTAATCTCAATTTTGATAGACCAGGCAGGAGTGTCTAATCGTATTTGCTATTAAATTTATTTGTGATTGGCAAATTTTTACTTCATATCGATTCATGAATGAAACCCACGAAGGTTAAATAATAACAGTCATTATTACAATTGATGAATATAAGAATTTTTAAAGAGGAACAATGGATGTATAATCGTTAGTTCAGTGGACGTGTAAAAGTCGCTGTTGAATAATGCCCTTGAATAATGAAGGAGGTTCCCACAATAATTAATGAAGTTGATGAATTAATAAGTGGAGGTTTTTGTGTGTAGTTTGGAAGATTTTTATGCCATATATATGAAGATATATGATGAATTTTGGGCCAATTTTTGTGCAATTTTGTGCGTTATAAGCGAAGTATTTTCCCACTGAATGTATTGTTCTTGTTCTTTGAAAGATTATTCATATGAAGATACTGTTAATTTTAACAAGAGTGTTAAATAATTTGAGATAAAGATTTTGAATGGAGGTTACCGTCACAAATATTAATAATTATTATTAAACCTTATTAAACCTGAATTTGACAGTTAAATATAACTAACCTTCATTGGTCGATTATATCATCGCGATTTGAGTAATTATCAACCGGATAAACGTGTGGTTTAATGTATTTCTTGTATAAATAATATAAACAATATAATATTGTAAAATAATTTTGTAAATATCTTTGATAATAATTTAAAATGATAGTGATTAATAGAAGCGTGTATTAAATTTTCAATGGTCATTTGACATTGTTATAAACAATTTATTATTGTTATAAATAATTAATGAACTGTTGTTATTAACATTTAGAGTTTTTTTATACTCTAAACAACGCAAGTTAAGCAAGTGGTTTGAACAATTAAACATGATTTGGGATTGTTGGAGTAATCCACTGGTGTTTGAATGAAGCATGTAAGACATTTGCGTGATAATATTTCAGTTGAGATGTGAACATTTACGTGTTTGGAAAGGAGAGCCAAGCTATGAGGTAACACGCTTATGCTAGGGTTGAACGAATGGGAGTCCACTTTGACGGTGCAGGTGCATTGCAGCTGGCCCGGACAACTGTGTTACAGAGGCCAAGGACGTTCCATAATAGCCTTGTGGCTATAAATAAAATGTGAAGTATATAAACACGCAAAACAATTGATATATGTGTCTCATCCCAAATCCCGTTTCCATCCCCAGTGCATTATTATTTTACGTTGCTATGAGCTTGAGAAAGCTGAAACATTATATGTAGAGAATACAGGTCCTACAGGAGGACAGGGTTATGTGGTCGATGGCTTCTGATTGCCACGTTGATTTTGTTGTTTCATTTTTGTTAAATCATTCTTTATGTGAAATAAATTATTGTGCAGTTTAAGGTTTCCCGTCTTCGTTCTGGTTCATTTTAAATATCATGGTGGAGGTTATTGTGTGGGCATACTTTTAAGTGATCCAGTTGACAACCCAGTCCCCGAGATAAATTTAAGAGGTAAGTAAAGGTAAGTATGAACCCCCGTATATTTTGGTGTGTTCCACAATAATTTTCTTGTTAACTATTGTGCTCTAATCTCGATAGTATCTGTCAGTGCCATTTTCATTGATGTAGCTGTGCCGGTGCGTTTGATTATTGGCAATCCGATTGAGGGGGCGGATATCTGACAGCCTACTATCAGGATATCGGGTACAGTACCTACTGTAAAGCCACGGCCTCCTCCTTCCCTCTTCCTCGCCTATCCATCCCAATCTACCATCCCTCCCCATCACTCATGAGGCCCCTGTTCGCTTTGCAGGTGAGGCCGCCTGGGCGAAGTGCTGATCACACCTCCCCAGTTGTATCCCTCCCGACCAGATGTTCCCGGCACCAGGACACTGCCCATAGAGGCGGTAGTGGTGAGTTCCCTCGCTGAGTCCGTGGGAACCACCAACCGACTAAATATGTACCAATTAATTGTTAATAAGACAAAACTTAGAATGGCTTCGAAAATCTCTAAATAAGAAACAGAACCTAGAAACACCTAACATTTAAAAGTCCCTAGTTTACATCTGCAGCAACGACTAGTAATTTCCAAAATGATTGTTATTTTATCGTCTACTTACAATACTTTAGACTGACTTATTAGAGTTCTAATAGTTATTTTGTGCCAGATGATATTATTGACACAGTACAATCCCAGTAATCCGTCACCTTTGGGACTGAGGTTATGGTCGGAACGCAAACAAAATGTCGGATTATCAGAAAGTACAGAAAAATGCGGATTTACATTAAAATAACAATCTCTGAACTCAACATATCGGGGTTCCTTTCCTTCTTTCATGGTAGAACCACATCCACAATGCGTGGTCATGCAGTTCAAGCTTAGGCTTATTCAATGTTTTGCGATTCTTAAGAGCGTTTTCAACATCTATCGTCACTGTTCATGATTCAGTGTCTTACCGATTTCTTCTCAATATTTTATTGTCCCAACGCCTACATTGAGTTTCTTGGCAAATTTTTGGAGTGATTCTCCTTAGTCCAGTCTTCGTAGCACTGCTAATTTTTAGCCTACTTTTCACATTTTGCAAAAATGAGGAAAAAGTAGACTTATGAGATCGATCCGGGAAAATGTGTGTCTGTCTGTCTGTCTGTCTGGCTGTGTGTGTGTCCCCCCCTATCAACTCCTAAACAGCTGCAGCAATCAAAACCAAATTTAGTATGAGTAAAGATGTGCACCGGAATAGCTCACGTCCATATTTGAAAATGATGTCAGTGCTACAACTGCTGAAAAAACGCACCAGAAATTTGAGCTCCATGTTGGATATCTTGCAAGGTATGCATGGATGCTATTCCAAAATTGGCACACATGTAGATAATACTATTTCAGTTTAATTTCGAGGAGGCCAACCATGACAGTGTTGCCAAAATAATTTTAAACCTTCTGATAGGTCCAATGTTTAAATGCATATAACTTCTACACTATGAATTGGATTTCAACCAAATTTTGTATGTAATATCTGTACATAAACAGATATGACTGAGCGTATTCTTAAGAGCCACCAGGGCTGCCAACTGTTAATAATTGCTCTCTCTATTTATTTATTTTATCCAAATACCAATATATCAGAAAGTATGCAAGCCTACAGCTTTAAACTATGCACACGTATATTCTGACATTTTAGATTAATTTGGAGTAACTTATATACGTCAGTTCTACCAACATGATTATAAGCCTGCTGATAGTACCAATTTTTAAATACATGTAACTTCTATACTATCAGTTCGATTTCAACCAAATTTCGTATGTGCTATGTGTACCATGACAGATATGACTATAAGTACTGTTAAGAGCAATCAGGGCTGCCAACTGTTAATAAATGCTGTCTATATTATTTTACCCTAATATCAATATATCAGAAAGTATGCAAGCCAACAGCTCTATACTTTGCACATGTATAGTACCTGACATTCTAGATTAATTTGGAGTAATTAATAAAAGGCAGTGCTGCCAACATGATTCTATGCCTGCTGATATGTCCAATTTTAAAATACATGTAACTTCTATACTAACAAATGAATTTCATCCAAAATTGGCACAACAAGATATCATAATAATTCAGATTCTTTCTGACCAGCACACGCATGGTATTGTAGGCAACATGCTTTTACGCCTCCTAATAGATCCAGTATCTAACTGCATGTAACGTCCTTTGGACTTCAACCAAATTTTGTATTCTGTACCTTAAGAGGTGGAACTAAGAATATATTCAGTCACCAGGGCTGCCAACTGTAGTGCTCTATTAGGCTACATTATACCAGGTATATTTTGAACTAATTAGATATTTCGATATTACCAACTTAATTTCGTCATTATTCTAGATAGGTTGATATACTGTAGAATAATCATTGGCATGAAAAGTAGGCTGTATAGTTCTTCACGGAACTTCTTGTTAATTTAATGAAAGAGTAACGTGTTTACATTTCACTCCTCACATGTTGAATAAACACACACAACTGTAGGTTACAGTACTCACAATGTGCAGCAGACAAATTACTGTAACGAACACAGAAGAACAATGCCGTAAAACCAACGAGCAGTAAGCACTAAAAACTTCACAGTGCAGTAGGCTACATACCGTACGATTCACGGACGACAGAAACGATACGAGAGATGAAGGAGCACCAAAACGTACAAGCGATAACAAGTATCTACCTGTAAACAACAATGGCGCGACGGGTAGTGAGTCACCACTACGAGCCGGGACAAGCTCTGCTCGAGCACGGTCGGATCAACTCGAGAGACGGACCAGCCGAGGGTGGACGAGCGGGGTTCTACTGTATTGTTACAACTTGTTTTACCTTAACATCATGCCCAGTGCATCCTGCATGCTTTCAACGTCACATTCTATCATAACTATGATCTCCTCATATATTGCCATACTTCGTGTACTCATACACTCTTAGTTCCTAAAATATTATTGATGTTACCGATTCTAGTAAATATATCGCAGCGACACTGTTTGTGTCATCCTTATTAAAGGATGGTCATCTAAGATATATTTCATAAGGTGGACATAATTTGAAACGTAGGAGAACTTTGACGGGAGCAGATGAGATGATTGATGTAGGCTTATTCAGTCCTTGAAAACCTGGGATCTAAGCTGAGATCGCGTAATAATATTCTATTTAAGTTGTGTGGAACTTCATGGGGTGCTTCAGCGGACACACTACGACGTACTGTGCCCGTTTAGACCGGAGTCCGCACGACCACATATGCATTTTACCAATAATCAGTCAGCACGAGAGTAAAAATATCCCGGAGCGCCAGATGGGTTAAAGCAAATCGCAAAAACGACATCAAATTAAAAAAATGCTTTGCTGATTTTTGGCTCAATGCAACAATAAGGATAGAAGGAGATTTAATTGGGAGTAACACATCCTGTAAAATTATCTCAGTTTATTTTGAAGTTAAAATTGACTGCAAGGATGCTCAAAGCAGCATCATCCACGTGTGGCGATCCACACTCTTATTTACACACAATATACAGAAATTTTCCAAACACATTTGACAATCTTTTTGGAAACACAAGTCCGATTAATAGTCCTGTAGACTGTGTTCCAAAATTATTAATATTTAATTCCAGTTCAAAGTTAATTGTCTATACTGGAAATATCGTAGATCACTGTTTGAATATTTACATGATATTAACACTCGTAGAATAAATGTGCATAGAATTTTTAACTTTCACTTGTTTTTCCAGTTTCAAAAATATATCGTTGAAAAATATTATTATCATCATCGAAGCAACACAAATCATTTACACATATTAATAACATCTGAAAAGTATTTGACCTTGAGCATAGCATCGAAGAACTGTGCGAAGCACAACAACAATTAATTGTTCTTCTGACATTAAACATTCGAGAAGTGACTCGATTATGAACTTCAAGTTCCTAACAAAATATATGATTTCTAAATCATCAACTTGATCAATAAATGGTTGAACCATTCAACTATTCAATTTACCACTTGGAATCATTAAAAAAAATATTTATATTTATGGCCATTTTTAGCAACTTTCACAACTTGCAATTCTTCGACAGAATGCGGAAATTAGAATTGTAGTTCATAATAAATTCATTTAGTTCATGGCACTAGGATTGAAAATATCCTTTAAATTATTCGTGGTTAAAGAATTATTTTTGATTGGCAGTGGCCCATTCTATTATTTGTGTAAGAACACAATATTACAACAACAACAACAAAGGTCTTCCTCTGAAGAAGAATAAACTACTATCATGACAAATCCGGGTTCTAGCAAAATCAAAGTCTAAATGGAATTCGTAAACAAGGTTGAAATAAGAACTGATGGTTTCAAAGAAATAACCTTCGGGTTATTCATACGACGAAATGTGTGGCTCCAATACTCCTACTATAAACCTGAGCCATCGAACCTGCTATTTGATTGATGCTCGAAAAAACCTCTTCATTCCTGCGACTTAAACATGAGCACCTGGGAATGGCATTTCAACTACTCCACACACATAAATTATCTTCCCAAAATTTATACAATAAATCAAGCCTCTGCTTGTTATCAACACTGGAAGATTAATAAACTTACAAGTTTATTTTATTTTACCATTCAGTTCAACCCGTGATTTTACCATACTTATGAAGATCTTCATTTCACTTTCGAGTGTATTTACGTCATGATTTTATATAAATACAACAATATCCTATTTGATACAAATATCATTTGCTTCCCGTTTCATGCCTCTCCGTGTTATCTGAAAAATATACTTTGCTCAATGCAAATATCAACTGTTCAACCAGGACTGTAATATTTGTTGACTGCGGGCTTGCGCTAACCACTCTCCTTCGGAAAATCTCCTGTTCCAGACTAGAAATGTTTAAACTACTTCATAGGCTCTTTCTCAATACATATTATTATTATAAAATATAATATCCAAGAATTATTTAGAAAAATTATAAAAATTATTATTATTATTATTAGTGGATTATTATTATTATTATTATTTGTTATATATTTTATTATCATCTCATTATGTGAGAATCCACATGTTCGAACCTTCGAATATGGAAAAAATATCCATTCCTCAACAAAAATAAATTATTAACTTTTACAGTTACATCGGCTGATTACCGTGATTTCCCAAAAATATGAAAAAATTCAAATAAATCTTCGAAATGCTCGGTCATCGATCCTAAACTGTTCTGAGTGCTGAAAATACTCAGAATAACTCTAACAAGTCTTGCGTAAATCATTGCAAGATTTAAATACGACGAAAAAAATGTGTTGGTCATCTGCAGAAAAAAAATAGTTTGTTCCAATTAGCTAGGCATAATATAATTCAAATGTGGCTTACATTTCTTGATGGTCTTGAAGCGTAGTAAACCTGGTCTGTACCAGATTTATTCATCGACATGCCCTATCGGACAAGCACGTATAATCCTTGTATCCGCCGCCATCATATACCCACAATTCGTCTAGTCAGACATAGTGGTAGTATCTTTTGACGTTTGAATAAACTGTTGTTCCATTTTAATATGGGCTTCTATCAAAGCCATAACAGTTTGTTTAAATAGGGTCAGATCTAAGTGATCTATTCTTAGATATGTCAGTTGTAACATAACTCACTGTAATCTTATCAGTACAAGAAAAACACTGACAGTCTAAGCAATTAACGGCTGTTCTGAAGATCGTTCCCTGGGCATGGTTTATTAATATCACCATCTGCCATGCGCTAAGCAACTTGCAGTTTCCCTTGCGTAGACTAATGAACGCCACCGTTATAGACTAGTCTTCAGTGTACTGACAGATCGAAGTGGTTAACTAGTTACAAATAATGAAAACTGACTGAATGGATTTAAACATCCAAGTATTTACTACTGGACTGTGACAAAGTGTTATTTCTAGACAAAGTCTAGCATATGTCCTTGTGAAAATATAAATATTTCCACCAATGTCTGTAGAAAAATCAATCACCTCAGTGATTCTCCTCACCAGAAACTTACTAAGTTCCAACTCGTAGCGCAGCACTTTTCGTGACTATCACGACTTGAAAAGAACTTCTGCGTAGATTCGGCAACCATGTGCCTTGGCTCAGCGTAGATGCAACTTGCTCGCCAAGTGCTTGTGTTAGAATGAGCTGAAGTTGCTTCGGCCAGCTGGCTTTTATTCAAAACTGTCAGGGTCACGCGTCATCACCTGATATCTAGAAATCCTCATATCTCTTGAATCCCTGGCCCAATTTACTTGATACTAATTGCATTCTCTTTCATTTGGCCGTGCCAGTAATCTGATCCCAGTCTTAAGTCTCTACTCCATAATTAACTATTTAATCAATAAATAGCCTCCACCTCTGTATTACTCGCTACGTCACTTGACATCCAACTATCGGTAAATTCCTTCCAAATGCTTCGAGAAGCAATGTAGCGCGATATTCAAATATCTCAACATTCAAAAGCGGCTACAGCCTGTCCCTTGATATCTAGGTGTCTGAAACTTGGAATACCCATTCCTAGAGTTGGGCACATCCACCCCACACCTAGCAAAAAATAAAAATTGAAAAAGTTTTATTTTTCCTATCTACACATTAAATCATCTGGTTCTTGAATAATAAATCTTCAAATTCGATGCATTATAAGTTCCCACGATGTTACCAGTTCGTGTATTGGCTATTTCATAGCTTCCATTATTGTTTACTTCCACAATGTTCAAAATCTTCAATTTCACCAGGGTTAATATCAAAAATATCGTGATACTCTTCCAAAATCTTCCCTAGCTCTGGGGACTCCTTCTCAGTGTAGACTTCTCTTCCTTCAGCTTCATGAAAAATCAGAGACCATTGAGCATCTCCCTCGATGTCTTCCTCTTCTTTTCCCTCGAAGTTTATCTCTTCGGTATTCTTGAATTTGATCGTCTCTGTCTTCATATCTATCACTGCTTGGTATTTCTGAATGAAATCCGCTCCCAATATCATGTCAAAAGCCATGTCCTTCATTACAACAAACACATGTCGGAAATCATGTCCTCCAATCGTAATACATAAGTATAATTGTGTTTTACACAGAGATATTTTATTGGGTATTATTCCTTGGATCTTAATTCCTGATACTGGAATCTCCTCTAAATTCTCTTTGAGCTTCCACAGAATATAAGGCTTCTCACTCACCAGACAAAGCATAGCCCCAGTATCGATCAAAGTATCGACAGGCATACCGTATACTTCGCATGATATGATTGGCATTCTAATTCTCGTACCCATTTCTTTTCGTTCGTCATTCTGTTGAATTAAGTCATCATCCTCTGCTTGCCATTTAATAATTCTGGAAGTGAAAGTGTTCAAAATTCTATCTTCTACTGTGAATTCGAAGTTGTTTTTTTTCATTACCATTCCCCCGGGATTGTTGTGTTCCCGATGGACCTGGTTCATTGGGCCTCTGCTCCAAAAACTGCAAGTTATCTTGGTGTCTTGCTTCCAAGTGTTTCCTCGTCTCCTTGTTGAACTCTTCATTGGACTGACGAGTATCTACATTCCCTCTGTTATTGTAGTTGTTTCTACCATAATATCTTCTTTCCTGGTACCTTCCTTGACTATCTCGTGGTCTTCTCCATCGAGTATTGTATCGATTACCACCATCCGGTCTCGCATAAGGCTTGTAACTGTATCTGTTACTGTACTGGTTCCATCCTCCTTTATTTGGATCTTCCCTCGGCGTTTTCTCTTCTCGCCCCTCTCGAATCTCTCGAGGTGTTTGAGAATAACTATCAGCCATAACAGTATACACAGCGTTGTTATTCTTTACTCCCTTCTGATGGAAGAATTGAGCGTTGTATGATCCAGCTTCTGTAATACTTCATCAAATTGTTCCATATTATAGATATCAGCAGCAATCAAAGTCCTCTGGACGTCTGCTGGAAATTGACGTATCAATGCAGTAATCAATTCGTTATCTGGCATCGGCGGATCTAAATGTTGAAGTTTAGACAGCTGTCCAGAAAAGTACGTAGAGTATCGAGTAGGTTGTGACGTCGAGAATCTCTTCGAATATAACTCTGCTCGGACTTGCTGTTGGGTTTCCGGGGACCAAAACTTCTTCAATAACCCACGAGAAAACTCCTCAAAAGTGGTTAGAGTGGATCTAAAAGCTCTAAACCAAAGAAGTGCAGGACCTTCCAAAAACTTCCCTATCACTCGGATCTGTCTTTCTTTAGGGATCTTAGAATCTTTCAGGTAATCCCCTGCTTCTCTCAAAAATTCCACGGGTGTCACAGAATCTCGCCCTGAAAATTTAGAAGGCTTATCTTCTATATTCTTAAATACAGTTATGGGGTTGGATTGAAATACTGTCCTGACCTCATCTTGTCTATAAGTCTCTCTAGCTGCTCCTAGATTTATCTGTATCTGTTCCTTTCCCCTTACATTTGGCATTTTCAACAGATGATCAGACTGTTTCTCATCCTTGATTTGAGTTTTCATAGCCTCAAGTTCCTTTTGGTTTTCTTCTGAAATTTTCTTAATTGCTTCAGTTTCTTTACAATTGTCCTTAACATCAATGGATATCTGATTCATAACAGCCTCATGACTTTTCAATGACCCTGTCATATCTGATATGTCCTTCTGAGTTGCTTGGATATCTTTGGCAATTACTCCAATATGGGATGACAAAGATTCCCTAATCTCCTTGATTCCCTCTTGGTTCTCCAGCTTGAGTGTGTCTTTAATTTCATTGACAACTGTGGTTTTAATTTCAGTTTGTAACTCATTAATCACACCTTCTCTTATTTCTCCCATGACAAGTTCTTTGAATTGTTCCGTTAAACGTTGAACAACTAGAATTCCCATCTCGTTACTCTCCTTCTTCACTCTGACTTCTAGGTCGATCATGTCTTCACCAACTTTCCTAAAACCATGTTCTATCCTATCAGCTAAGCTTTGAGATCGAAGATCGGCATCGCGAAATTTATCGTCCATTAAACTTGCGTTAGTAGCTAATGAAGTTTCGAGCTCATGTGTTTTTTCGCATAATTTATTCATTTTACTCTCAAGTGTCATTTTCAAAATTTCATAATTCTCTTTAAATTTACTTTCCATTGAATTAAATTTACTATTTAAATTTTCTTTCAAGTTACCTTTTAATCTGCTCTCTAAAGAATCAGAATTTTCTTTAAGTTTATCATTTAAATTTTCTTTAAGTTTATTTTCTAAAGAATCAGAATTTTCTTTAAGTTTTTCATCTAAACTTTCTTTCAAGTTATCTTTTAATTTATTTTATAAAGAATCAGAATTTTCTTTAAGTTTCCTTTCCAAAGCCTCAGTATTTTCTTTCATAATGGCTGCTACACGCAGTCCAACCTCTTTTGAACTCTCCTCCAAACTCCTCATCATCCTCATCATTTCTTCCATAATTTCAATTATTATTCAAAACATAGGGGTATACAACAGTGGCAAACACAAGCTTATAACTAGAACAAGAAATATGAATAGCTAATTGGAACACTGTAATAAAATGAGATTTGTCCTAATGTCGACGTGATGGAAAAACAAAATTCTCTACTTTAAGAATTACATTTACCACAATATCACAAGAAAAATATGCAAGTTCTCAAATATCCTCCACCTGGATTCTAATAATGTGTATATCCAGTCATCGAACGTTTACTACTGAATTTACTTGACGCCCTAATGGTTAAGCCATTATCAAATATAATCAAACCCATTCTAATTATTAACCAAGTTAAATTTTTAATTTTCCCCACTAATTGGGTTTCCTACTAATTTATTCATCCAAACCAGACATCTCTCAACTCCCAAAATATTTCTATAAAAAGTATCACAATTTAAATCGGCATGCGATTGACCATGTCTAAATCGGTCCCCACGTTGGGCGCCATTTCTCTCTCTATCTTATTTTATGTGCCCGTTTAGACCGGAGTCCGCACGACCACATATGCATTTTACCAATAATCAGTCAGCACGAGAGTCAAAATATCCCGGAGCGCCAGATGGGTTAAAGCAAATCGCAAAAACGACATCAAATTAAAAAAATGCTTTGCTGATTTTTGGCTCAATGCAACAATAAGGATAGAGGGAGATTTAATTGGGAGTAACACATCCTGTAAAATTATCTCAGTTTATTTTGAAGTTAAAATTGACTGCAAGGATGCTCAAAGCAGCATCATCCACGTGTGGCGATCCACACTCTTATTTACACACAATATACAGAAATTTTCCAAACACATTTGACAATCTTTTTGGAAACACAAGTCCGATTAATAGTCCTGTAGACTGTGTTCCAAAATTATTAATATTTAATTCCAGTTCAAAGTTAATTGTCTATACTGGAAATATCGTAGATCACTGTTTGAATATTGACATGATATTAACACTCGTAGAATAAATGTTCATAGAATTTTTAACTTTCACTTGTTTTTCCAGTTTCAAAAATATATCGTCGAAAAATATTATTATCATCATCGAAGCAACACAAATCATTTACACATATTAATAACATCTGAAAAGTATTTGACCTTGAGCATAGCATCGAAGAACTGTGCGAAGCACAACAACAATTAATTGTTCTTCTGACATTAAACATTCGAGAAGTGACTCGATTATGAACTTCAAGTTCCTAACAAAATATATGATTTATAAATCATCAACTTGATCAATAAATGGTTGAACCATTCAACTATTCAATTTACCACTTGGAATCATTAAAAAAAAATATTTATATTTATGGCCATTTTTAGCAACTTTCACAACTTGCAATTCTTCGACAGAATGCGGAAATTAGAATTGTAGTTCATAATAAATTCATTTAGTTCATGGCACTAGGATTGAAAATATCCTTTAAATTATTCGTGGTTAAAGAATTATTTTTGATTGGCAGTGGCCCATTCTATTATTTGTGTAAGAACACAATATTACAACAACAACAACAAAGATCTTCCTCTGAAGAAGAATAAACTACTATCATGACAAATCCGGGTTCTAGCAAAATCAAAGTCTAAATGGAATTCGTAAACAAGGTTGAAATAAGAACTGATGGTTTCAAAGAAATAACCTTCGGGTTATTCATACGACGAAATGTGTGGCTCCAATACTCCTACTATAAACCTGAGCCATCGAACCTGCTATTTGATTGATGCTCGAAAAACCTCTTCATTCCTGCGACTTAAACATGCGCACCTGGGAATGGCATTTCAACTACTCCACACACATAAGTTATCTTCCCAAAATTTATACAATAAATCAAGCCTCTGCTTGTTATCAACACTGGAAGATTAATAAACTTACAAGTTTATTTTATTTTACCATTCAGTTCAACCCGTGATTTTACCATACTTATGAAAATCTTCATTTCACTTTCGAGTGTATTTACGTCATGATTTTATATAAATACAACAATATCCTATTTGATACAAATATCATTTGCTTCCCGTTTCATGCCTCTCCGTGTTATCTGAAAAATATACTTTGCTCAATGCAAATATCAACTGTTCAACCAGGACTGTAATATTTGTTGACTGCGGGCTTGCGCTAACCACTCTCCTTCGGAAAATCTCCTGTTCCAGACTAGAAATGTTTAAACTACTTCATAGGCTCCTTCTCAATACATATTATTATTATAAAATATAATATCCAAGAATTATTTAGAAAAATTATAAAAATTATTATTATTATTATTAGTGGATTATTATTATTATTATTATTTGTTATATATTTTATTATCATCTCATTATGTGAGAATCCACATGTTCGAACCTTCGAATATGGAAAAAATATCCATTCCTCAACAAAAATAAATTATTAACTTTTACAGTTACATCGGCTGATTACCGTGATTTCCCAAAAATATGAAAAAATTCAAATAAATCTTCGAAATGCTCGGTCATCGATCCTAAACTGTTCTGAGTGCTGAAAATACTCAGAATAACTCTAACAAGTCTTGCGTAAATCATTGCAAGATTTAAATACGACGAAAAAAATGTGTTGGTCATCTGCAGAAAAAAAATAGTTTGTTCCAATTAGCTAGGCATAATATAATTCAAATGTGGCTTACATTTCTTGATGGTCTTGAAGCGTAGTAAACCTGGTCTGTACCATATTTATTCATCGACATGCCCTATCGGACAAGCACGTATAATCCTTGTATCCGCCGCCATCATATACCCACAATTCGTCTAGTCAGACATAGTGGTAGTATCTTTTGACGTTTGAATAAACTGTTGTTCCATTTTAATATGGGCTTCTATCAAAGCCATAACAGTTTGTTTAAATAGGGTCAGATCTAAGTGATCTATTCTTAGATATGTCAGTTGTAACATAACTCACTGTAATCTTATCAGTACAAGAAAAACACTGACAGTCTAAGCAATTAACGGCTGTTCTGAAGATCGTTCCCTGGGCATGGTTTATTAATATCACCATCTGCCATGCGCTAAGCAACTTGCAGTTTCCCTTGCGTAGACTAATGAACGCCACCGTTATAGACTAGTCTTCAGTGTACTGACAGATCGAAGTGGTTAACTAGTTACAAATAATGAAAACTGACTGAATGGATTTAAACATCCAAGTATTAAGTTACTACTGGACTGTGACAAGGTGTTATTTCTAGACAAAGTCTAGCATATGTCCTTGTGAAAATATAAATATTTCCACCAATGTCTGTAGAAAAATGAATCACCTCAGTGATTCTCCTCACCAGAAACTTACTAAGTTCCAACTCGTAGCGCAGCACTTTTCGTGACTATCACGACTTGAAAAGAACTTCTGCGTAGATTCGGCAACCATGTGCCTTGGCTCAGCGTAGATGCAACTTGCTCGCCAAGTGCTTGTGTTAGAATGAGCTGAAGTTGCTTCGGCCAGCTGGCTTTTATTCAAAACTGTCAGGGTCACGCGTCATCACCTGATATCTAGAAATCCTCATATCTCTTGAATCCCTGGCCCGATTTACTTGATACTAATTGCATTCTCTTTCATTTGGCCGTGCCAGTAATCTGATCCCAGTCTTAAGTCTCTACTCCATAATTAACTATTTAATCAATAAATAGCCTCCACCTCTGCTATTACTCGCTACGTCACTTGACATCCAACTATCGGTAAATTCCTTCCAAATGCTTCGAGAAGCAATGTAGCGCGATATTCAAATATCTCAACTTTCAAAAGCGGCTACAGCCTTTCCCTTGATATCTAGGTGTCTGAAACTTGGAATACCCATTCCTAGAGTTGGGCACAGTACTGCACTCGGCCTCGTGTACTCTGCAGCTGAATACTGCTCTTCAGCATGGTTTAACAGTTGCCACGTAAAGAAAGTCGATGTAAAACTTAACACCACCATGCGTATCATCTCCGGTACTCTGAAGCCTACTGCAACACACTGGCTGCCAGTCCTGTCTCATATTGCTCCACCAAGCCTGCGACGATCAATAGCCCTTGTTCAAGAATATGATAAGATCATGTCAAATCCAACTTTACCCATTCACAGGGATGTTGCAGATCTCTGGAGACAAAGGCTGAGATTCCGTAAGCCACCAATGAAAACAGCTAAGAATCTAATGGATGCTGGTTTCAATTTAAAAGGGGAAACAAAAGTTTGGTGCTTTTCACGTGTTGACCGACTGAAAAGCACAAAAATTGTTATTACTTAGTCAACACTGAAAAATGGCTTCAAAACCCACAATGTTAAAAGGGGAATGGAAAGAGCAATGGTATCGTACAGCTCCGGTTTGGCCTAGCCTCTTTAATCCAAACCATGGCCCAGCTGGTTTCAGTTTGCCAAGCAGAACGTGATTATCACTAAACAGGTTTCGCACTAATTGTGGAAGATCTGCATTCTCCCTTCACCAGTGTGGCTTCAGGGACTCTCCAGCATGTGAGTGTGGTGCATTGGTCCAGACCATGCATCACATAATGGACGAATGCCCTCAGCGTGCTTATGGTGGAGACCAGAAAGACCTTGCTGATGTCTCAGGCTGTGACCCAATAGTACAATTTCAGTCGTAGTGAACTAGATAGTCGACTACTTTACGGGATGTGACGTCAGAAGTCGTGATCCAATACTGCTTAGCACATAGCAATCAAGTCTGTAGTTGCTAGCGAAGGAAAGTGCATTCTAGAAATTGTAACTTATCGAAGTTGTAGGTTGTGTAAATTGTAGGTTGTCTTTGACTTAAGCCAAACACAAACCATAATTATGGCTCGGCTATAAAGTGATCTTCTTGGCGCATACATGATCGTATCGTTCAGGTATTGTTTATTTAAAACAGCTGATGAAAGCGCAAAGAGCTTACAAGGAGCAGCAGCAGATCACCGCCATCTTGAGTGTTGGTTTGGCACCAGCATGTAAGTCCAGTGCGTTTCAGAACACAAGTCTTTGAAGGAGGTTGTGATCAAGCAGACATGTCCCAAATCTCCGTAGTGCATACCACATAGCACACAGGAGCTAGCAGCTAGTCAATAGCAGACAACTTGAGTATTGGGACACAGCCTAAGTATCTCTAGTGCAATGGATAAATAATTTAGATATCCATGTGTAATTGTTCACTACTTAGTACCTTGTATTCTTTGCAGGTTTTTATATAATATTGTATATACATGTCCATTATGTAAAAGTCCATTCGCTTAATAATTCAGTCCTTTAGTGTACCTTTCAGTTCAGTCCCGCACGTGCTTGCTGGAATTGATGCTAGGTTATTTCGTAGGCCTAACAAGAAGGTGGAAGCCAAATATATTTTAGGAACTAATCATAGCATTCCGGGATGAGGTGATAACCCACTATATCATGACAGGTCAGACCCGTAGGAATCTCACTGATGACTGTTAATGTAATGGTTGATCAAGAACTCTATCGGTCTAAGGTCCACTTTAACCCTCAACTGGTGATGTGGAGTCTAAGGAATGTAACTGGTGACAGACGTCTATAATTTGAGCCTTTGTAATGACATTATATTTCCCTAAGACCTAGTTTATATATTTCATATTGAAGAAGAATATTTAAAGGGATATTTTAACACATTTTATTATTATCTGTTTTGGTGCCAACATACTAAGAAAAAGTCTGAACCCAAATATCTCGTCTCCATTTTATAAAGAAGGAATCAGTGCTTGAACAAAGAGTGTAACAGTATTCCACATAGGCTATGTTACAGATTGACTCAAAATCATGTTCCTTGCACTTACTACACTCTGTACTACCAATAATGAACGCTGACGTCTGTCAAAGCTAGAACGTGAGGAAATGCTGCGTTGCGCCTGGGACAGGTCATAACCCATAATATTCCAAGAGGCTTGCAGGAACACACACATACTACGTAAGTTAGCTCCCCTGTCTGGCGGTCTAATGGCAGTGACGAGTCAGGGCACAGAAGAGCACTGTGTCAAACCATGTGCTCACTGCTGAGTCTGCATGCATTGCAACACTGATGTTGCCATGGATAAAAGTATCCCTCTCGTCTCCACTCCGCACCTGGGCCCTCAAGCGGTTGACAGCCTTCACCGTTCACCTTTCATAAATCTGAGTATAGTACACACATCAAAAAAAGTTTTGCATCACCTCGGTTCCAAGAGTTCCGGAACCGTTAAATACAAAGGGAATAGAGATCAACACAAACAACATTTCAGCTCGTGTTATTGCTCATGAGACCCACACATTGCATGTTGTACCATCATACAGCTAGACTTTCAGCATTTGTGGTCCAGATTGCAGTACACACCACTACCTCTAATACCCAGTAGCACGTCCTCTTGCATTGATGCATGCCTGTATTCGCCGTGGCATACTATCCACAAGTTCATCAAGACACTGTTGGTCCAAATTGTCCCACTCCTCAACGACAATTCGGCGTAAATCTCTCAGAGTGGTTGGTGGGTCAAGACGTCCATAAACAGCCCTTTTCAACATATCCCAGGCATGTTCGATAGGGTTCATGTCTGGCGAACATGCTGGCCACTGTAGTCGAGCGATGTCGTTATCTTGAAGGAACGCATTCACAAGATGTGCACGATGAGGTCGAGAATTGTCGTCCATGAAGACAAATGCCTCTCCAATATTCTGCCGATATGGTTGCACTATGGGTCGGAGGATGTCATTCAGGTATCATAAAGCCGTTTCGGAGCCTTCCATGACCACCAGTGGCGTACGTCGGCCCCACATAATGCCACCCCAAAACATCAGGGAACCACCACCTTGCTGCACTCGCTGGACAGTGTGTCTAAGACGTTCAGCCTGACCAGGGTGCCTCCAAACACGTCTCCGACGATTGTCTGGTTGAAGGCATATGCGACACTCATCGGTGAAGAGAACGTGATGCCAATTCCGTGGGGTCCATTCAGCATGTTGTTGGGCCCATCTGCACCGCGCTGCATGGTGTCGGGGTTGCAAAGCTGGACCTCGCCATGGACGTCGGGAGTGAAGTTGCGCATCATGCAGCCTATTGCGCACAGTTTGAGTTGAAACACGACGTCCTGTGGCTGAACGAAACGCATTATTCAACATGGTGGCATTGCTGTCAGGGTTCCTCCGAGCGGCAATCCGTAAGTAGCGGTCATCCACTACAGTAGTAGCCCTTGGGCGGCCTGAGCGAGGCCTGTCATCGACAGTTCCTGTATCTCTGTACCTCCTCCATGTCCGAACAACATCGCTTTGGTTCACTCTGAGACGCCTGGAAACTTCCCTTGTTGAGAGCCCTTCTTGACACAAAGTAACAATGCGGACGCGATCGAACTGCGGTATTGACCTTCTAGGCATGGTAGAACTACAGACAACATGAGCAGCGTACCTTCGTCCTGGTGGAATGACTGGAACTGATCGGCTGTCGTACCCCCTCCGTCTAATAGGCCCTGCTCATGCATGGTTGTTTACATCTTTGAGCAGTTTTAGTGACATCTATGAACAGTCAAAGGGACTGTATCTTGGATACAATATACACAGTCAACGTCTATATGCCGGAGATCTGGGAACCGAGGTGATGCAAAACTTTTTTTGATGTGTGTATATAGATATTTAGGAAAGCATTAAAATATGGAGTTTTCACTGAAATAAAAAAAATGCAATGCAATAACGTAAACATTCAAAATATCTCTATTATATTCTGTTAAGGCGGGAGGCCCTTTTAGTTGTTGTTAGTAAGAATATAATTAATACGAGTACAAATAACTCTGATTTATTTACAATATCATAATACATTGCCTGTACGGTCCGGTTTGTCTCGCTCACATTTCTCTCAAGAATGTCACATTCCGCGCAACATTCTTACTTGGCCGCTGACAATGCACACTCACCAGTGTTGCAAAGCCGAGGCGCGGTCAAGAAATATACACACGATGCTTTGTGGAAGAGAGAGTCATAAACTACTGCAGCAAATTAATGTAAACATATTCAATCCAATTTCATTTTTGTATGCACTCGTAAAACATGATATAGGCCAATATATAAGTCTGTAAGACTTCTCAAGTCTCAAGAGAAGAATTTGTACATTTCTGTGCATTTTAGATCAAAAGAGGCCAGTTTATGCCTAATGTGGAACCTAAGAAATAATCAAAAATCGACATCACTTTCACTCAGTTCTGAATCTAACCACTGTGTTACCTGATGTTTGAAATCAGGATCTTCAGGTCTCAGGGACCGAGATGGTTCACACGATCTTCCTTCTTTGATTCGTATACACAAATATGGAAGCATGAGTTCCTGTTAACGAGGGAAACCACACGGGAAAATGTTGCACAACTGGTGTGGTGGTGTCTATGAAGCCACTTGAAAATGTGTCTGCCCTGTGAAAAGAGAACCATATGACTGAGTGTGAACAGTTCATTAGACAGAGATAAGAAGGTAGTGCAACAAAAGGTCTCGATTCACAATGTGTCGTTAGGGGTGTACAATTATCACTCACTCAGATTCTGTCAGACATCACGTCCTCAGTTGAGGGGAATGTTTTTGATAACATATATATATTCTGTAAGCCTCCGTGGCTTAGGCGGCAGCCCGCCGGCCTCTCACCGCTGGGTCCGTGGTTCATATCCCGGTCACTCCATGTGAGGTCTGTGCTGGACAAAACGGAGGCAGACAGGTTTTTCTCCGGGAACTCCGGTTTTCCCTGTCAAAATTTCATTCCAGCAACACTATCATTTCATTTCATCTGTCATTAATTTAATCATTGCCCCAGAGGAGTGCGTCAGGCCTCGGCAGCCGGCACAGTTCATATCCTCGCCGCTAGATGGGGGCTTCATTCATTCCATTCCTGACCCGGTCGGAGACTGGAAGCAGGCTGTGGATCTTCATATATATATTCTAAAAAATTACAATATGTAAATACAAATGGCCACATTCTACAGTTCAGGCGGCTTCGGTGGCGTAGTAGGTAGCATGCTGAGCTTCTATATCCAAGGTCGCAGGTTCAAACCCGGTCGAAGTCGTCTGATTCTTTAAGAGCGCTAAAAATCCCTGAGTATGCCATCCTTCGGAGGGGAAGTAAAGCCGGCCGACCGGCCCATGTTACAGATTTATGGCATATAAAAGAACCTTCCACTAACGAAACTTGTGTGAAGCAAATTTTGTAGGTTAGGTTTGATTAATGCTCTTAAGTTCCAAAGTTCGTCACTAGGCGCTCATTTGGATGGCATCTAGTAGTAGCCAAGTTCACAGCTAGGTATCATGGACGGAAGCATTTGGTAGCCGATGTAGGAACTACTTGAAATTATCGTCTGCAGTCCTTACTTGAATTAAAAACAGATAACACACACTAATACAGCCATCACAATTAACACCGGTTATCAGACAGATTCTACACACACACAAAGTACACGGGGCTATATGAACGCGTTTTCGCAGCCCCTAAACTAAGGAACCAACCATGAGCCTGTCCGACACCAAATTACAGTATGTAAATATAAATGGCCACATTCTATAGTTCGGGGGTACGCTAAGGCCTCGACATCCTCTCTGTATTATTCCCGCACCTCGTCAAGTGCAGCTGAATGTCACGGGGACATTATGATACTCATAAGGTTGTGAACACCAATGATATGGATTCATTGCTAATATAATGTTTTCCACCCAATCAGCGTTTCACACGTTTTGTTTCTAGCAACATACCCGCCATCTGCTTTTATTCCAGACAAACACCTGCCCTCTCCCATGGCATCGCGATTATTCTTGGGCTGCGCACAGTGCCACCTGTTCTCCAGACCGTGAGAGAAGTAGCCTACTGTGTTCTCCGCTCAATTACCATAGCTTTCAAATGTGCAACGATAGCTTGCTTTATTTACATAAATTATAATGCTTTGTGATTTATAGTTTTGACAGCAAGTAATGGCAAATTATTTATTGACACAGTAAGTTACGCTTTTATAATGTGAAAAATCCGTTCCGTGAAAAAGTCTCGTTCAAAGTAAATCGACTTAAATTTCAAAAATTGTGTTGGTTTCTATGTCAATAGTATTTTTCAATTGACCAACATGTAGATGGGAGCCCGATTATATTGAGATATTAAAATCGATGAAATCTACTCAGAATCTGTCTGTTAGGTAGTCAGCCCGAAGGCTGGTTGGATCCTCAAAAGGTAGTCAGAATAACCTTTATAAAATACAGAATAGGCTAAATGACGCACACACATTTAAACCACCTAGGGGTATAAGATGTTTCGTTCGTCATGTGGACATCTTCAGATCTGGTTCATAACTAGCTTCTAGTTAAGCATATATACAGTTAGTTAAATAGTTAATGGAAAATAATTTTTCAATGTTATTTACAAGAAATCTTGGTTGTCTGTTTTTTTCATGCTTTTATCTTTTTGGTGTAATCAATTGGGAGCGTAATACCGCAGTGGCTTAGCTGTTTGCATTCCATTGAGACAGTCAAAATTTGAAAACCGGTGACAGCGGAGTTCAATTTTCACCTGAAAATTAACGTGGCATTATTAAGGGCTTCCGTTCCAAAAACCCTGGTCTAAACCAATATGAGCCAAAATAAGCTAGGTTGCCTCCGGCAATCTCAAGTAACTCAGATAAACTGTTAGGTATACCGTTGAATGTTTGTTTCATGCATTTTAAAATTATTATGCGTAGAATATTATAATAATAATTTCATAGTCGAAGTATTGGGCTTCCGTCTAATTGTTGATCTGTAAAAAAACAATCCTTTCAAAGAAATCTTTCTAAACTTAGAAGTACCGTTGTTCTGTGAAGAGACAATTGTTCATAAAATTTGAGATTAAGCAGAAACGAATCATCGATTTAGACATTGAATATTGCCACTATCTGCGAAATTAAGTTTTTCACACTGGCATTTATAGCTTTTTCACAATATACCAGAAAGTGTGTGTTCTAATAGAACACTATGTTTGAAATTGTTTCCTAGCCTTAATTCTGCGATATTGACTACTGTGTCTTGGATTGGTAGACCTGCTGCACAATATCTCTTGTGACATAAAATTGTTATAAAGCTATGTTATGGTTGTCACATGCAGTTCCACATGCAACTCCTACGAATTATTTTCGCAACACTGACTTAAAAATTGTTACTGCAATATTATTATTTTATTTTTCATCGCTTATTCTCCCACGGACACTGCGAGGGATCATTCCTCTACCATTTCAAGAACGGTGTGTTGGATCCGAGCACAATTCGTCAGCAGATACAACTAGGGATGATGCCAGAACGATCGCCTGGGCGATTGCTAACTAATTATGGAGGGATCAGAGAGGATTTGGCAAGGAAGTAAGCCATGGACCTATTGAAAGGAAGTGTCCTTGCATTTGCGTGGTAGTGAAAATGGTAAACCACGAAAATCATTTCCAAGACGGGCGAGGTGAGATTGGAACCCACGCTCTCTCCCGTTGTCAGCGAGGCACGAGGCACTTCACATGCAAAATGTTGCTTTAAATTAGCATTGGAGTTACAAGTAGTCGAGCAATGAACCTGCAAGTGTTATTAGAATTAACTTACGCTGGTAACACCAATATTTCTACCTTACTTTAAATGTGCAAAATATATTGTGCACCATGGATATTATCAATGATATTGATCTAGGGTTCAAAAGCCTTTAGATCGTTAAAATGACAGTTGGCAACATTGATGACTCCTATAATATGCATAGTTATAGTTTTTAAGCTTTTTATTGCACGTATGGTTATAATCCATTCATTAAAATAAAAGTTATATGCGAGACCATTAGTACCCGTAGAAAAACTGTTACTCAAAAGGAATCGACAATATTATGGTCTAAACAAGTCTCAAGTTTGGCAATATTTCAGGCTTACATTCGGCAATCGCCTGTAGTAGAAGTGGAAAACCACTTCCAGAATGATTGAAGTGGAAATCAACCCCACCTCAGTTTTGTCTCACGAGGCTGTGTGCACCCCATTCTAGCCCTCAGACCCGAATTAAATTTCTTGGCAGAGCTGAAAACCGAACAACTAAGAGCCAAAACGTTAGCCACAGCGCCACTAGGTGCTCAAAGTTAATTAAGTTAATTATAAGTTGGTAGTTGGCAGCAGTGCTAGTTATTTTTGGTTCATTTTTTTAAATTATCAACATAATATAATTGGTGGCAGGACCGACATGTTTTACCATAACAATTTGTTATTCATTCATATTTATGTGAGACTGTCCTTTATCCTGGCGCAGTCAGCTGGCATTTGAGGGTGCGCAAATGTGAGGGAGCCGTGTCAATAGATTTACTGGCACGTTAATGATCCCTATCTGGGAAAAATTCCGGCATCCCGGCTTCTCTAAAAGCCACAGTTGTTAAAAGATACGAAAAACCAACAAGATTATCATTATTATTATTAGACTGTTTTGTTTCTCAGAATGCCAGTACTTGGTGGCGTAACTTACAAGGGAACTCTGATTGCATTTACTTCACAATCTGAATGTAATTGAGCACCTGACCCCTCGGTCCACATCTTTTCAATTGATTTAAATAGAGGTGTTAATTTGAGCGGATTTTTTTACCACCGTCCCAAAGAGTGACCTTCCAGGAGTATCCTCTGCCAATTACAAACCGATCGGGGAATAGACACAACCGGACTTCCTATGATAGAGCGAATATCTCCAACTGCTACTTTCACTGATCGAGGTAGTACTGATCCCGCCTCTTTTGTAGCTTGATCCGCAATCCCTCTTTAGTTTGTGTAGTTGCAGGAGGGGTTGATTCTAGTGCCAACGATGCACAACACAGCTAGAAGGTCGTGGATTCGTTGCACTAACGGATGTTGTGGGAAACATGAAACAATTCACTGCAATCAACTCAAAGTGTCGGTACACACAAAAGCGTGGAGTCGTGCATCCTGAAGAACTTCATAGATGGCAGCGAGCATTACTAGTCACTGGCAAAGACAATCGATGTCGTATACAAAACCAACTTCATCGATAACCTTTGATCTATAGAATTATAGGGTGTGAAAATTGGGGAACTGTGCCGTAGGACTGCTTGCGTCAAACACACAATCAGCGCAATTATGTCTAAATGGTTGGTTCCTCAGATTAGGCGCTGCGACAACGTGATCATGTAGCCCCGTGTACTTTGGGTGTGTGTAAAATCTGTCTGCTAACTGGTGTTAATTGTGATGGATGTATTAGTGTGTGTTATCTGTTTTTAGTTCAAGTCTTCTTCTTCCTTTATTCGTGTCAGAAGTATTAATATTTAAGAAAGAATATGAATGCAGGATATCTACATTTCTACCATACATATATAGGCTACAGGTCTAAAACAAATCACATATTGAGCAACAAATTGGAGAGCTGGATGATTTTTGCCCAGTATTGGCCGATGTCAATATTCTGTAGGAGGCTTCAATAAAATAGTTCATAGTGCACTTTGAAGGACATAAGTCACACTGATATAAATATTGAATTGTCTGCTGCTGTCTTTTATTCAAGTAAGGACTGCAGACATTAAATTTTCAAGTAGTTCCTAATTTTACTACCAAACGCCACCGTCAACGACAACTAGGTATGATCTTGGTTACTAGATGCCACCGTAGTCGGCTCCTGGCAAATATGTCTAAATAGTCTAAAGCATAACATTTGGATGAAACATAAAATGTACATTTTGCTATGTGAGCCCTCCAGCTTCACTCTGCATCACACACCAACAATGAACATTTTTTCTCGTTTTAATTATGCGTAATTTGAACAAGTTGGAGTAGCCATTGGAACGTGTTGGGTGTGACCGCGCCGACCACAGAGCGCAGTCAGTGAGTACAGTGGAGGGCGAGGTACTCTGTGGTAACACCATCTCGAGCGTAAATACAAGTGTGGTGCACACCAAAATAACTTACTGATGACCTGACAATTTTCAGAAAAAATTGAAACTATACCAAAACATATGACCTCAACATTGATTGTGTAACCACTTTTCAACTATTTTCGTTCCATCAACAAGTATTTTGTTAAACCAATGCAATTTTGTTCCAAAAGGGTAGATTTAAATATTAGCAACTGACAACTGGATTGTTAATGCCGCTTATTCATGACAATATCGTATAATAATTGAAATAACAGGGCGATGTTTTCAACTTCTAAGATAACATAAAAGAAACACAAGTGTTAATATTTGAAAAAGTTATTATACTCATTTAAGAACGTATGCTCAAAAACATCCAGAAATTAATCTATTATTGTACTCAACCAACAGCAAATAGACAGCACTGATGAACAAACCGTTCTTGTAAGCAGATCTTAGTAGGAAAACACACATACTACCTTACCAGCGAATTGTTACCGGTGGCGGCAATCGGAACTAATGCGCTCCGCCCAGCCACACGCCTGCGAGAGACGTGCAGTTGTCGCATTTGTGGGCATGATGGGTGCTGGGTCGTGCGCTGTGCGGTGTGTTCTCATTTTATCACTGTACATGCGTTCTCCGTCTTGCCCCGCAGCCGCTCGCTGCAGCCAATACGAGGCGAGGGGACGTAATGTATACACAACAGCACCGCTCCACGTCTAGTGGTAACTGTTCCCTGGTAAGGTAGTATTAAAACTGTAATAGGGTATACACACGTTCCTTCAATATGAGGCAAAAAAAATAACCATACTGGAAAATGCTTAATAATAACGTATTAAAACCAATAAATATTAAAAATTAAGATGGTACATTGGCTTTCACGGCCTGTGAATTAAAACTCAGCAATTCTTCTAGGTTTGTGCCGTGTCTTTTAGTTCTCGTAGTCAAGTGGTGCAGTTGCACCTTATATAAAGGGAGGTGGCGCGCAGTTCGTCACTCCTGTGGGGGTCCGGGCAGGGACACCAAGAGCCCGCCGATGAGCCTAGCTTGGTGTCCTAGGCGAAACCCCACACAAGACACGGCACAAACCTAGAAGAATGGCTGAGTATTAAAAATTAACATTTACAAAAGGTATGTAGAAGTATGTGTAAGCCTCCGTGGCTTAGGCGGCAGCACGCTGGCCTCTCACCGCTGTTTCCGTGGTTCAAATCCCGGTCACTCCATGTGAGATCTGTGCTGGACAAAACGGAGGCAGACAGGTTTTTCTCCGGGTACTCCGGTTTTCCCTGTCAACATTTCATTCCAGCAACTCTCTCCACTATCATTTCATTTCATTCGTCATTCATTTAATCATTGCCCCAGAGTAGTGCGTCAGGCCTCGGCAGCCGGCACAGTTCATATCCTCGCCGCTAGATGGGGGCTTCATTCATTCCATTCCTGACCCGGTCGGAGACTGGAAGCAGGCTGTGGATTTTCATTTCATGTAGAAGTATGTACAGTAGGAGGCCCCAAGGGAAAAACGGGGTAATTCACATTCTGCACATTTTCCAGGAGAGCGCATTTAAACTTTCAACACTAAAAAGAAAAACTTAAAACACCCCAATTGAGGGTAAGCAATATAGTTTTTTAGCCAAATTCACATTTTGTAAAAATGAGGAAAAATGAGACTTATGAGATCGATCCGGGAAAATGTGTGTCTGCGTGTCTGTCCTTCTGTCTGTCTGTCTGTCTGACTGCCTGGCTGTGTGTGTGTGTGTGTGTGTCTCCCCCTACCAACTCCTAAACGGCTGTAGCAATCGAACCCAAATATGGTATGAGTAAATATCTCTATCTGAATATATCAATGCGTATTTGAAAATGATGTCAGTGCTACCAACTTCTGAAAGATCGCTATTGAAATTTCAGCTCCATGTTGTATATCCTGGAAGGTATGCATGGGAACCATACCAAAATTGGCACTCATTTAGATAATGATATTTCAGTTTAATTTCTAGGAGGCCATACATGACAGTGTTGCCAAAATGATTCTAAGCGTGCTGATAGGTCCAATTTTGAAATGCATATAACTTCTACACTATCAATTGGATTTCAACCAAATTTCATATGTACTATGTGTAGATAGACAGATATGTTGAGCATAATCTTAAAAGTCACTAGGGCTGCCAACATTTAATAAATGCACTCTCATATTTTTATCCAAATACCAATATATCAGAAAGTATGCAAGCCGACAGCTTTAAACTATGCACACGTATAGTACCTGACATTCTAGATTAATTTGGAGTAACTAATAGACCTCAGTACTACCAACATGATTCTAAGCCTGCCGATAGGACCAATTGTAAATACATGTAACTTCTATACTATCAATTGGATTTCAACCAAATTTCCGAAGTGCTATGTATACTATAACAGATATGACTATGCGTATTCCTAAGAGCAACCAGGGCTGCCAACAGTTAATAAATGCTGTCTCTATTTTTGTTACGCTAATATCAATATATCAGAAAGTATGCAAGCCATCAGCTCTAAACTTTGCACACGTTTAGTACCTTACATTCTAGATTAATTTGGAGTAACTAATATACGTCAGTGCTTCCAACATGATTCTAAGATAGATCGTAATAGTTCAGATTTCTCTGACAAACACATGCATTACATAGTTGCCAACATGATTTTACGCGCGCTGATAAGTCCAATGTCTAACTACATGCAACGTCCATACTATCCATCGGACTTCAACCAAATTTTGTATTCTGTACCTTAAGAGATGGAACTAATAATATACTCAGTCACCAGGGTTGCCAACTGTAGTTTTCTATTAGGCTACATTATGCCAGTTAGATTTCGAATTAATTAGAAATTTCGATATTACCAACTCAATTTCATCATTATTGTAGTTTGGTCCATATAGATTAATCTTTGAAATGAATCTTACATTTAGAGAAAAGTAGGCTCTTTAGTTCGTCACGGAACTTCTTGTTATTTTTGCGAAATATATTTCTCATAAAGGAAACATGTAAAATAAATAACAACTAAAGATAAAATACGAAAAATGTGAGAGAATATGGGACGTTCTTCCTGTTTCCACCAAAAATAAAAACCACTGTATCTCGGTGACATTCCGCTTCATTTGAAATTAATTTCAACTGATCTTTAGGGACGATGGCTGGCCACCAGAATGCGCCATAATCTCATATCCGAAAAAAATTGACTTACCCCGTATTTTCCGTGGGGTCTTCATTTTATTAGAACCCATTGCTTATTCTGTAGTTTTTAAAATTAACTTACATTATGCATATTCATCAGAGACAAACTACACAGATTCCAAGACAAGGCCCAACTAAATTCAACCTAGTAAAACAAGAACTATAAGATAAAGTAAGTAACTATCAACTGCTTCAATTCCAATACGGATACAAGGTATGCACAATAGAAAAATACTTAACCGAATACAAAAGACTATTATGACATTCAGGCAACATTAATCTATATATTCTTTTTCCGCACACTTCGATATAAACCATTCCAACAGACTTTTAAAGGACCACTCAATGACACAGTTCTTTTAAGAATACTAAGAAATTGAGATACACGACTTTTATATTCAACAATACTTCATTTTTTAGCCTATTTTCGTTTTATGAAAAAACAAGATGTTCAGTAAAGAACATATAGCCTACTTTCTCCTAAATGTATGAGTATAGTTATAACTCGTTGTTATTATCAAAGAGTATAATAGAACTATTCTTTGTTGAAGACCTTAGAAACGATTTACCTCTACCAAACGCCACAACCTAGATAAAAACTGCTACCATCATTGAAGAAAGAAAGATAAGAAGTATCTAAAGAATGTTACGGATCTGGAGACATAATCGACCGGAATGGCGGCGTGGCTCAGCGGTAACGTTCTCGCTTGCTGGACCGTATGTTTCAGGTTCGTATCCTGGCGCAGTCAGCTGGCATTTGAGGGTGCACAAATGCGAGGGAGCCGTGTTAGTAGATTTACTGGCACGTTAAAGATTCCCTTCGGGACAAAATTCTGGCACCCCGGCGTCTCTAAAAGCAACAGTAGTTAAAAGGGACGTAAAACCAATAACATTATTATTATTATTATTATTATTATTATTATTATTATTATTACATAATCGGCCTGACGCGGGCAACATCCAACTTTGAGTTGAGGCATGTCTTTACACGTCTGGCTGCGTATGACTTTCACAACCCTAATTGAATTAACAAATATTTCCATGACCCTACAGAGACGTGTGTATACCAACTATGTGGATATTTTCGATTGCTATTTGGCTGAAATAAAAGTATTAATTAATATCCTGAACTAGCACCAACGGTAGAGTTCAGATACTATGTGAAATCGTTTTGTTCTTTACTTCAATTAACATTTTCAAATAACGCACAATAGGCTGTTACAAACCCTTTAAAATAAAAAGTAAAAATGTATCGTAGTATCATCTTGTCATTCTTCAAATTCGATGCGCATAGAATGCCAATGGTATAGTAATCAATGGAGCCCCACGTAGACTAGTCGTGACATCTAGTGGTGAAATATCGAACAATATAATCCTAACAGAGCGAGTGCATTCTAGCGGCCAGAAGAAGAAACTTTTCAATAAAATCTGGAAGTTAATAAGTAGGTCGGTGTGCAGTTACCTTTTTGGCAGCTAGATGTCTCGAGTAAATCTGCTGGCGAATTATGTTTTAATTAAATATATATTTTACACCATAATATGCACAATATAACGCTTAATTTTAAAACATCTGAGTCATTACAAAACAATAAACATATAACATTTCAAGCAAAAAACTAGCTCTGATCGGGTTTGAACCATAGGCACTTGAGCGATTGGCTAACGCTCTACCACTGAGCTAATTGTGTCAATGAATATCGTTCTATATAAAATGACTTACATAGAACTTGTTAGCAAATAATGATTTATACTAAACGATTTCATCACTGGAGTATATTATTTATATATAAAGCATTTCATACAAAGTTTATTTATTTTGTATCAGTACGCTATATTGCATGCAATACTCAAATTAGTGAAATATAAGTCAGGCACAAGATATACGCTGCCATCTTGTCTTATTACTGAATCGGCTCAGCTTTTTAAAATCACGTCTGCACTATAGTATTACAAAATAAACTTTTAATTTCGAACGTGCCTCTTCCTTTAGAACAGTTAAAACGATTCTCGGCTCGATAATCGGAACTGGTGGGTCCCATGATATGGATTATAAAGTTTGCATAATTCGCACGGCCGCCATCCTGAAATGGTATGGCGGACGACCTTGTAGTTTGGTCACAAGACGCATCCTATACGAAGGTATGTTGTTACAAAATTTGGTAGAGATCGGATGATTTGGTTAGTCGTTATTTGATTTTACGTTTTGAACGTTTCAGTGGCCGCCATTCAGTTTTAGTAAAGATGGCGGCGATATAAAACATGACACTGAGGTGTCCTTTGCTAGTGCTACCTTTGTACCAAATTTCGTTCAATTCGCATTCACCGTGTTCGAATTGATAGGTGGGGGGACAGACATTCAGAGTACACACACTCACACACACACAGACACACACACAGACTCACACACACACATACACACACACACACAGACTCACACACACACAGACACACTTTTTTCGCCCTGTGTTGATCTCATAAGTCTACTTTCATTTTTTGCAAAAATCGAAAGTAGGCTAAAAATAGGCTTATGGGATCACCTTTTGCCGTGTGTGATGTGTGTGTGTCCCTAATAACTTTTAAATGGCTGGAGCGATTTCAATGAAACTCGGTAAAGACATAGCACCATTTTGGCCGACCCCGACCGTGACCTTAAAATGTTTTTATGTCACCAATCCAGCATGGCGGATGTGCGAAATATTTCACCAGCATTCAATATCTCCGAAACTATTTCCAATATCACCCTAAAAGTTAGTACGGTGATAAAGGCCACTACTAGAAGTTCATCTATGAGACTTTCAAATGCCTGGTAACTACTAAACCAACATGGCGGCCAAGCAAAGTTACGACATTTAAATGGGCTTTCCTCGTGATTTTACCAATCAAACGCAATGAAACTTGGTGTAGTGTATGTTTACATACATTGCAATGCACCGACGTCTAACTTCGTTACTTGCTTACATAAACTCAAGATGGCGGCTGTGCGAAATATTTCACCGGCATTCTATATCTCTGAAACCGACAGTAGTGGCTACGCTGGTTAAAGCGCAGCATTAGGTCATGGGGCCAAGCTCTCTGCTGACTCGGTAGACGCGTGGGTTCGTGCCCCACCGTCTGCCGTCCTTGAAATGGTTTTCCGTGGTTTCCCATTTTCAACACCAGGCAAATGCAGGGACGGTACCTACTGACAAGCCACGGCCGCTTCCTTCCACATCCTTGCCTAGTTTCATTCACCATCATTCATTTCATCTCTCAGTAACTCCTCTCGTGAGGTTGGCGTCAGGAAGGGCATCCGGCCGTAAAAACATCGCCACAAAGACTTCCATCGCATCTCATCCCCGACCCCGTTGGAAAACGGGAAAAATAAGGGGTAGACATACATTATATATCTCCGAAACTATTACTGAAATTTTGTACGGAGATAAAGGGCACTACTGGAAGTTTATCTATGAGACTTTCTAAAACCTGTTAACTACAAAACGAACATGGCGGCCAAGTGAAGTTGAAAGTTTTAAATAGACTTTTCTCGCGATTTAATGATCCAAACGCAATTAAACATGGTACAGCAAATGTTTATACACATTGTAATGCACTGGTATCTAATTTAGTTCAATTGTTTACATAACCTCGAGATGGCGGCTGTGCGAATTTTAAAATTAAGTTGTTATTTCTTGTGTCATAATCATGCGATTGAAGTGAAAGTTTGAATAAATATGAATAATTTTCCTTTAATGGTACAAAACTCTATGGCCTATACATAGAACAATCCAACATGGCGACCATCCGAAATATTTAGACGGTTCTCAATATCTACGAATCTATTACAGCAATCAAACTGAATGTTTTTAATAGAGGCTGTGAACATAATTTCACCTATAGGACTTTCAATAACCTGGTTATCACAAATCCAACATGCCGGTGACGCAGAGTATAAATATTTAAAAGGACGTTTCTCGCAATTTAACTATCCGAGTGCAGTGACATTTGGTACAGTAAATGCTTATACGAATGTTAATCCAATGGTATCCAATTTATTTCAATTGTTTCCATAACCACAAGATGGCAGGTGTGCGAATTTATAAAACCTCGTTTTTACTTCTTGTGTCTTAATCATGCGATTGAAGTTTTAATACTACACGTACACAATAATCTTCATGTAACAGTACATAACTCTAAGACCTACATATATAAAAATCCAACATGGCGACCTTCCGAAATACTTAGTCGGTTCTCAATATCTACGAATCTATAACAGCAATCAAACTGAAATTGTGTATGTTGATAGTGGCAGTCATCGCAAGTAGGATATATGAAAATAGGCTTTAGTTCTTCACGGAACTACTTGTTTTCTTTTGGATTTGGATACTTGAATATTTATATTAATTTAAAATTGTAAGGACGTCCATTTCAAAATTTATGTTGAATTATATTGTAATTCTGTTTCTACAACTAATGTAGTATTAAGTTAGTTTAATTTTGCTGAAGAAGGTCCCATTGATGAGCCGAATACATGTTTCTACGATTTTCATTGTTTGGTTCCGTCTAGTTAATAAATTTTAAATACCTATTATTATTCAACTATCATAGTACGTATTTCTGGGCTATTTATTAATGCTCTCTTCATCAGCCAATATGCTTATATAATTGCTAGCACATTCATCAAAGACTTCGAAATTAAATACAATTAATATTGAAATCTTTTACAAATTTTAAAACACTTATATTAGAATGAAAATGAAATCATAAAAAAAACCACATGTATGAAACAGTGTGATATCACTGTAAAATATTTGTAACAAGATTTTAGTTAGGTTTTGGTTCGATGACCTTTTCCATGCCGAATAATCATTACATTAGCGGCTTCGGTGGCGTAGACGGTAGCATGCTGAACTGCTGTCCCCAAGATAGCGGGTTCAAATCCGGCCGAAGTCGTCGGATTTTTTAGGAGCGTTAAAAATCCTTCAGTATGCCATCCTTCGGAGGGGAAGTAAAGCCGGCGGTCCCATGTCATAGATTTATGGCATGTAAAAGATCCTTCCACAGACTAAACTTGTGTGAAGCTTAATTGTTAGGTTAGATTTCGTCACAACGCTCTATCCAAGTTCCAACGTTCACCTCTAGATATCATTGATATCTGGTAGCGAAAGTTGGAACTACTTGAAATTGAACGGAACTTGTAGCTCACCCTAATGGTGTCCGCTGGAAGCAGCTACAGACTCAGGCGAGCCAAACATGTCCTCGGACATTCCCGGCACTAAAAGCCATACGATAAATAAATCATTACATTTATTTGTTCAGTTTGTTCCATGTAGTATACTGTACCCTAAATATAAAATTAGAATCTAAATTAAGTAGTCAATTATCGTTATTAAATCAGTTAAGACAGAAAGTTAGCATTAATATTCTGTTATCAAGTCATTATGCTCGGTTTCACTCTCCCTTCTGTATGGCCGTGCAACAAAGGAAGTATTAAGCAATATTTTCATCCTGCAGATGAAAACAATCCATGTTATGTTTAGTTTACACCTTCTGACATCTTGTAGGAACTATTTTAAAACATTCCGAATAATGGCATTATCAACATTGTATTGACTCATTGGTTCTATGTGTATTTAGAGACAAATTCTAACTGGAAATGCTAATAATTTAAAGCATTTTAATCTACATTCGAACAACACTAGAAACAAATTGGATGTACACTACGAATGTTATAGAGAAGCATTTATAAACAAAGGATCCTTTGTATACTGCCTCCAAATATTTTAACCCCAAATGTCAGAAACATTTCTACAGTTAATTCAAATTCAAAAATTGACTCACAGACAAGGAAATATATTCCGTAGAAGAATTCGGAGAATGTACGCAGCGATATCATGACTGTTTCTTGTTGTTGTAAATTGAACATTGTGTTGATCTGTTTTTCTGTAATTATGTATTTTGTGATTTGATGATTTCACTTAATATCAAACGAATACAAAATATTATTTTTTCAAATAGAATAAAAATGACATGTGTTAATGTTATTGGTTTTACGTACTTATTAGCTACTGTGTCTTTCAGAGATGCAAAGTTACCGGAATTTAGCCTCAGAGGGGATCTTTTACGTGCCAGTAAATCTACTGACACGGCTTCTTAGCATTTCCTCTCCTTCAAATGTTAACGGACTGCGCCAGGATTCGTTCCTGCAATCTGGAACACCGCAGCCTGTCCCACTGTCCCACGCAGCCAGTTAATTATTTTATTTATCGTATGGCTTTTAGTGTCGGGAGGTTGAATTTCAAGTAGTTCCAACTTTCACTACTAGATATCAATGATACATAGTGGTGAACGTTGGAACATTGATAGAGCGTTCCGACGAAATCTAACCTACCAATTTAGCCTCGCACATGTTTAGTCTGTGGAAGGATCCTTTACATGCCATAAATCTATGACATGGGACCGCCGGCTTTACTTCCCCTCCGAAGGAAGGCATACTGAATGATTTTTAACGCTCTTAATAAATCCGACCGGGTTTGAACCCGTGACGTTGGGACAGCAGTTCAGCATGCTACCAACTACGCCACCGAATCCGCTAGACATTCAATGAATATTACAGAAAAACAGTATATCGATATAGACTAAATCTGAATCATACAGTAGTATAGCCGAGTGCATTACGTTATATTTCAAGTCTACAAATGGGAGCTGAAGTTTTAGAGATTCGAAGTTCAAATCTCGAAGTTGATTGCAGTCATCTTGAGCGTATTTCTTCCCCTCTACTTTGGTTCACACACTCCAAGAAGATGCCGGGATAATAGACTACTGTATTTTAAGTCCCAGGACTCCTATCCAATCCGCGACCTTAATCATTACAATTAGACTCATTATTACAGTCACAACAATAACATCAGTGACCTAAGAAATCCTGTATAAACATAGGTTGGTTGGTTGGTTGGTTGGTTCCTTAGTTTAGGGGCTGCAACAACGCGGTCATGCAGCCCCGTGTACTTTGGGTGTGTGTAGAATCTTTCTGATAACCTGTGTTAATTCTGTTGGCTGTTTCAATTCAAGTTTTTTTTCTATTTTTTTGCGTATGGCTTTTAGTGACGGGAGTGTCTAAGGACATGTTCGGTTCGCCAGAGTTTGTAGCTGCTTCCATGCGGACACCCATGGGGTGAGCTACAAGTACCGTCACGTGTGGAGTGTTGTCTGGAGAGGAAAGTCTGAATGTAAGGACGAGGAATTGGAAGATAGCGGCTGTGGCCTATAGTTAGGGACCAATCCCAGCATTTGCCTGGAAGGAAGATGAGAAACCACAGAAGACCATCTTCAAGGTTGCCGGTGGGGGGATTCCAACCTCCTCGCATCCTGGATTGAGTGACTGCCTGCAGCCACGCCGTAACGACCACGGGTAACTCACCCGGTTTCAATCCAAGTAAGGACTGCAGACAATAATTTCAAGTAGTTCCTACTTAAGCTTCAAACTGCTACCGTCCACGACACCTAGCCTGCGAATTTGGCTACTATATGACATCGCAGTCAGCACCTGACGGTGAACGCTGGAACTAATAGATCGTTATTAATTCTAACCTAGAAATTTGGGCTTCACACAAGTGTAGTTAGTGGGAGGTTCTTTTTCATGACAGATCTATGACGTGGGACCGCCGGCTTTACTTCCCTCTAAAGGAAGGCATACTGGAGCATTTTTAACGCTCTTAAAAAATCCGACGACTTCGGCCGGGTTTGAACCCGCGACGTTGGGCTTGAGCTCAGCAGGCTACCAACTACGCTACCGAAGCCACCAGTAAACAGTACACCTAGGTAGGCCTATAAGGAGCTGGTGGGTGAGTGAGTATGTATGTCCCAGGACTCCAATTGAAGTAACAACAATAGTTAGCTGGATATGAAGCACACCCTAGCAAAACCTTCGTCTTATTACTTTCAGAAAATAAAGTCACACGTTTCTTGAATTTAACTCATACATAACACAAAATGTTTGCATTAAGTCAACCTACGCACGCCATAACGTTAGGCTACAAATGAAATTCTCCCTCAACCATCTCCACGCACCCCGTAGAACTCGTCCCTCCTGCATAAAATGTTAAATTATGCGGTGAAATCATTATCTTTATCTGTTATTGCCCACATTCTCACACCGTTTTCTTCATTCCAACCTCGTATATGAGTATTGCTACACGCTCCCTTGTTCTAAGGGCCTGCCATTCTTCTCCCCCATACAAGCTTCATTATGGAAATTAATTTGTACAATTTGAATTTTTAGCAGCACTATTTCATATTTCACGTTTAAATGCTCTTGTGTTAGTATTGATCCGATTACATTTCCACCTAATGTCCCTTAGTTCCCTTTGAGTGGAATTCATTGAACATACAGAGTCCGCCAGAAAAATGTATGCACTCTTTACGGAACAAAAACCTATTTATTTTGTGTTTCTTTTACATTTCAATTTTGATTACACATATATTACTGTCTTCAGTTAAACATATGGTTACACGAGATGTTCAAAATGTTCACCGTTGGCTGCCAGACACATAGCAGAACGACGAGCGGTCGCTGCAACGACTCCCGTCAATGTTTGAATGAGGACCGCTGCACATGCTGCTGTAATCTCCTGGCGAAGGGCCTCCGGCGTGCGCGGCTTACGTCGATAGACTTGATTTTTCACAGTTCCCCACAAGTAAAAGTCCATAGGGGTAAGATCTGGTGACCGTGGAGGGAACTCAATGGGCCCTCTTCGTCCAATCCAATGTCCCGGCAGATTGTCATCCAGGAAAGCTCTTACTGCTACATGGTAGTGTAGTGGCGCCCCGTCATGTTGGTAGAAGACTTCATCATCGGCTCCATAAAGCGCACGTACAGCTGGTCAAATTAATTTGCGTAACATTCCCAAGTACACTGCTTCAGTGACAGTACCATCAAAGAAAAGGGGTCCTAGTAAGCCCCTCGACGACATTCCACACCAGACATTAACCCCTGGAAGATTGACCGCCTTGTCCACATGATCATGCGGATTTTCCGGAGACACAGTTATGTCGATTCACTGTTCCATTAAGTTTAAACTGGTCTTCATCAGACCACACTAACTTCGTCAGAAACTGTTCATCTTGGGTGACCATTTGCTGATACCATTCGCAAAATTGCATTCGACGATCTGGATCATCCTCATGCAGTAATCGTGGCATGTAAACTTTCCACTTAGCTGTTTTCAAAATCCGTCGTACACCTTTACTGCTAATCCCCACTTCCCGCGCACATTCGTAGCAGACTTCTGAGGAGAATCAGCAACCTTTTCCAACACGTGAGCCGACAAAGCAGGACTAGTAGCTGTACGCGTTCTTCCCGATATTCCTTTGTGAATATCACAAATCGTTCCATGCGTCTCAAACTTCCCAGTAATGCGTTTAATTGTTAGGCGTGTTGGGGGTTCTGTTTCAAACTCCCTCCTCCACTGACGTTGCATTTCAACGGCATTACCAAACCTGATAAACCACTTCAGAATGTACTTTCGCTGCTCGAACGTCAAGCGTGCTCCAGCCATTTCGTTTTCCCACTATCGTGATGTAAATACTGACATGTGTTGAGCGAAAGACCATACTACAATATTTTAAAACAATGATAACAGTTGACAATGTCCATATCCCGATATCGTCTGTCAAAGAGTGTATACTCACTGGACATAAGAGTGACAGTCAGTCTGAAAGACTAGACTTTGTATCATTTTAAATGCTACAAATGATGAAAAATGCTAGAAAGACTGGAGGCTTCTCGCTTCGCTCGAAGCCAAAGACTCTTGACATGTTAGAAAATTATCTGCATAATACTTATCTTGCTTATCTTGTTTCAAATTACTCGCGAACGGCAAGTGCAAACTGAGGGCAAAGCAAGGTGAAGCGCGAGGGATGCCGTCATGCTCACCAGAGCGCGCGGGGACGTGCCCCTTCGATCCAGTCTAAAAACACTTATAGTGGGCGATGTATTGAAGATAGAGATATGCTCTCGCGGGCTTTTTTGTAGAAATTTTCATGCTGACCATTTCTTACGCTCATGGTATATTGATATTTTTAACGGTTTACTCAGCGTAAGCTTAAGAAGCGCACGGACGCCAAGTTTGTTTTCGACTTTTTCACTGAAATCGTACTGCTTGGCTTCCTTTGATCGTAGATAAATTATTTTCTACAGAATCTTTCCTCGAGATATCCTTTACAGAATGGTGAAAACCGCATCAAAATCCATCCAGTGGTTCTCGAGATTACCCGTGACAACCAAGAATCGGGGATTTTTGTCTTATACTAACGAAGTAGAGATGGTCGGGGGAACACATGCGCCAAGCAGTACTATGACGTCACACACCTCAGTGCATCTGAGTACATTTCGTCCCGTCACCGTAACGTAACGCCAGACCCCAGCGTAACGACGAAGTCGACAAGATCATTTAAAATGACAAAATTAGCCATTCATATAGTCGTTTTGTAGCGCAGTAAACGGAGTTGCTCTGGTACCAAGCGCTCGTACAATCTTACACCGCCAGTGAAGTGGTGTGTGTGTGTGTGTGTCAGTCTTTCAGCTGCATTTCGTTAACGGCCCAAACAACACCGACAGGTTATGTAACACTTGGATCAATTCTTGAGCGAGGGCGGATACCATTGCTAGATAATAACTAAACGTATAAAACAGGTCATCCCTTAGTTATCGTCTTCTTATTCTTCAATAGCGGCTTCGGTGGTGTAGTCGGTAGCGTGCTGTGCTTCTATGCCCAAGATCGAGGGTTCAAACCCGGCCGAAGTCGTCGGATGTTTTTAAGTGCGTTAAAAACCTTGAGTATGCCTTCCTTCAGAGGGGAAGTAAAGCCGGCGGTCCCATGTCATAGATTTATGGCATGTAAAAGAACCGTCCAGCGATTAAACTTGTGTGAAGCTAAATTTGCTGGTTAGACTTTGTTGAAACGCTCTATTAAAGTTCCAGAGTTCACAACTAGGTGTCAGTGACATCTGGTAGTGAAAGTTGGAACTACTTGAATTTGAACGGAACTTGTAGCTCTCCCCATGGGTGTCTGCATTGAAGCTTCCTTAGTACCATACGGAATGCAAGCAGAGAAATATCGACCTTCCTGACAACACGCGTTAGTTGGGCTGCATAAAAGAATATTATTAGGGGCAACTGATTTACCTGGTATAATATTGTTACGGACTATTATCTATTTAGCGTATGGCTCTTAGTGCCGGGAGTGTCCGGGGACATGTTCGACTCGTCATTGGCACTCTGACAGTTATTGGCACTGCTTGCATTTATTTCAATATAATAGTATTTTTATAACAATAACATTGCCACGGAGTGTTTTATCTTTCCATTCTATTACTCTTTGGTCTCTATACTTCGTCTTACTGCCACCAGGTGAATAGTTTTGAAGTGAATGTTGGAACAAGTTTGTGTTGTTCATCACTGCTGGTATTTTGTTGACATCTTACAGTTTTGTTAAGGTTACTAGTTCCAAACTTCGATGTTCGGAGCTCAGTATACAAACTGTATTTTAAGGATAAGTGTGAAAACATGTTGAATACTCCTTAATGTATTTGTTCTGTGTTTATGAAGCACTCTAACCTATAATTATTCTGTGTAATGGGGGTGCCAATTACTGTATTAAAAATAACGATAACATACAGTACTTGACACCCTGTGCCAATAACTGTGATTTTGGTTTTCACAGTCTTGTTCCATGTCTAAGGTCTTGAGCAATGCGTTTCAAGTGGGAAAGAATATTGTTCTACATGTTTGTATTAAAAGCAGGAGGCACACAAAGAAAAGAAAGGTGCCAAGTACTGTCTGTTTGCTCACTTAATATTTCATAACCGATTTATAATATGTTAAGGCTCCATATTTGGTTTCTTAACATTTATCATCAATTTTCATAATGCACAGAACATGAGTCAAAAGAAATGAGACAAACAACAGCAGAATTTCTGTTCAAAATTATTCATTTAATTGCTTAGTGTCCTTAAAGTGCCGATAACTGTACTAGTACCATACGGGATGCAAGCAGAGAAACATCGACCTACCTGACAACACGCGTTAGTTGGGCAGCATAAAAGAATATTATTAGGGGCAGCTGATTCATCCGGTAGAAATCTTCATCACAATGTAATTTATTTCAGGTTACTTTTCACATATTGCAGTATTGGAATGATTTTTGTGTTGAAAGACTAGAAGATAAATATTAATTATTAATAATTAACAAAGTCGCCTCCGTGGTGAAGTGGTCAGCGGGATTAGCTGCGACCCCGGAGGTCCAAGGTTCGATTCACAGCTCTCCCACGTAATTGGAAAAGTGGTATGAGGACTGGAACGGGATTTACTCAGCCTCGGGTGGTCCAAATGAGTAGATGGGGTTCGATTCCTTCCTAAGTCATTTTTCCGTGGTTTTCCACTTCGTCTGCATGCAAATGACGGGATGGTACCTAATGTCAGGCCACGGCCGCCTTCTTCCCTCTTCCTTGTCTAACCCTCACAATCCTCCCTTCCCTTCCCATACCTCATAAGGCCCCTGTTCGCTGTGCAGGTGAGGCCGCCTGAGTGAGGTGCTCGTTTCCCCCTCCCCAGTTGTATCCCCCGTCCCGAAGTTTCAATCTCCAGGACATTGCCCTAGGAGGCAGTAAAGGTGGGATCCCTTGCTGAGTCCGAGGGAAAGGCCAACCCTGTATGGTAAAACAACTAAGAAATAAAGAATAATTAATAACTAAACGATTGAACGCTGAACTAAATTAGGTAGATTTCATTAGAAAGCTAACTATTGCAATGGGTACCATGTTTCGACTTCCGGAAAATTGCGACGTATCTTCGCATTTCACATCCCCCAGACCCCAAAACCACCGTCAGTTCAAAAGTTTATATATAATTTACGTATATATGTATATATATATACTGTATATATATCAGTTTCTTGAGGACACGATAACTGCCGTAATTTTGCACCAATCACTTTGAATTTTTTACATAATATGTATCCCTATAAAATGTCAGTCGAGTTCGTTAATGGGAAAAATCGGTCGATGGGGGTATAAAGGGGGGGGGGGGGGGCTTTTTTCAAAAAAGTGAAATATCACTATAACTCTCTTAATATGTGAAATATCGAATCCCTTTAAAGTCCATATTATGTGTCGGATAAGTGCCAAAAATTTATGTTTAAAAAGGTTTTTGATAGCACCAACCATTGGCCAATGGGGTGGAAAAAGTGGATGTTTCAGGACATATTAATCATATCTCTCTTAATAGGCACAATATCAAAACCGCACAAAATGGACGATATTCCCCTAATAATTACCTAAAACTTTTGTCTGAAAGAATTTTTGATACAACCCACCATTACGCCAAGGGATGAGAAAAATGATTTCGGAATTAGAAGAAAATGCCAAGAGCCATCATAGGTTACCATGACAACGCTTTTAAATTGATGAGGGATGAGCTATCAGAGGTTGCCATGACAACGAGATCACATTCAGTTTTCCATCTGACTGTGTGGGAAGCGGCTTCGGTGACGTATCCTAGCTGGTAGCATGCTGAATTTCTATGCCCAAGGTCGCGGGTTCAAAGCCGGCTGAAGTCGTCGGATTTTCAAAGAGCGCTAAAAATCCTTCAGTATGCTTTCCTTCAGAGGGGATGTCCAACGTTCGTTGCAAATTACTGGTTGTGGTGGCATCTAGTAGCCAAGTTAACAGCTAGGTGTCGTTGACGGTATATTTGGTACCAACATTAGGAACTACTACTTTAAATTGACCGTCTGCAGTCCTTACCTGAATTACAGACTAATACAGCCATCACAATCAACACCGTTTATCAGACTGATTCTACACGCACCCAAAGTACAAGGGGTTACATGACCGCGTTGTCGCAGCCCTAAACTGAGGAATCAACCAACATCTCTGTGGGAGATAAAATTTGACGTGAAGAAGTAACAGACTGTTAGATAGTTACACATCAGTTCCAAACCTTGCATAAGGACGGTGTGACCACAAGTATAACATGAAGTTCCGTGAAGAACTATACAGCCTACTTTTCATGCCAATGATTATTCTACAGTATATGAACCTATCAAGAAAAATGACGAAATTAAGTTGGTAATATCGAAATATCTAATTAGTTCAAAATATACCTGGTATAATGTAGCCTCATAGAGCACTACAGTTGGCAGCCCTTGTGACTGAATTTATTCTTAGTTCCATCTCTTTAGGTACAGAATACAAAATTTGGTTGAAGTCCAATGGACGTTACATGCAGTTAGACACTGGATCTATCAGCACGCGTAAAAGCATGTTGCCACAATACCATGCGTGTGCTGGTCAGAAATTATCTGAAATATTATGATATCTTGTTGTGCCAATTTTGGATGAAATCCATTTGTTAGTATAGAAGTTACATGTATTTTAAAATTGGACATATCAGCAGGCATAGAATCATGTTGGCAGCACTGCCTTATATTAATTACTCCAAATTAATCTAGAATGTCAAGTGCTATACGTGTGCAAAGTATAGAGCTGTAGGCTTGCATACTTTCTGATATATTGATATTAGGGTAAAAAAATATAGACAGCATTTATTAACAGTTGGCAGCCCTGATTGCTCTTAACAATACTTATAGTCATATCTGTTATGGTACACATAGCTCATACGAAATTTGGTTGAAATCCAACTGATAGTATAGAAATTAGATATATTTAAAAATTGGTATTATCAGCAGGCTTATAATCATGTTGGTAAAACTGACTTATATAAGTTACTCCAAATAAATCTAAAATGTCAGAATATACGTGTGCATAGTTTAAAGCTGTTGGCTTGCATACTTTCTGATATATTGGTATTTGGATAAAAAAATATAGAGAGCAATTATTAACAGTTGGCAGCCCTGGTGGCTCTTAAGAATACGCTCAGTCATACCTGTTAACGTACAGATATTACGTACAAAATTTGGTTGAAATCCAATTGATAGTGTAGAAGTTATATCCATTTAAATATTGGACTTATCAGAAGGCTTAAAATTATTTTGGCAACACTGTCATGGTTGGCCTCCTGGAAATTAAACGGAAATAATATTATCTACATGTGTGCCAATTTTGGAATAGCTCCCATGTATACCTTGTAACATATCCAACATTGAGCTCAAATTTCAAGTGCGTTTTTTCAGCAGTTGGTAGCACTGACATCATTTTCAAATATGGACGTGAGATATTCCGGTGCACATACTAAATTTGGTTTTGATTGCTGCAGCCGTTTAGGAGTTGATAGGGGGACACACACACACAGCCAGACAAACAGACAGAAGGACAGACAGACAGACAGACAGACACACATTTTACCGGATCGATCTCATAAGTCTACTTTTTCCTCATTTTTGCAAAATGTGAAAAGTAGGCTAAAAATAGACCCCAAATGACAAGAAGGTTACCGTCCCCCTAACACAATAAAATGTTAAAAAATTGCATAGTAAGACGAAAGAAAAGTTAATTGATCTCCAATTACATTGTAAAATACTTTCTCGCAATAAATGAGGCCTGATCCTTCTACGAAAACCTGCATATTTTGCCTATTATAGCCTATCCCCTAGTTCGCCCGGTGAAATCTACCTCCGCCTTCCGGTATGCCGAGAGGATTTTTAGCCTACTTTACACATTTTGCAAAAATGAGGAAAAAGTAGACTTATGAGATCGATCCGGGAAAATGTGTGTCTGTCTGTCTGTCTGTCCTTCTGTCTGTCTGTCTGTCTAGCTGTGTGTGTGTCCCCCCCTATCAACTCCTAAACGGCTGCAGATATCATCATCAAATTGGGTAAGAGTAAAGATCTATATTTGAATATCTCACGACCATATTTGAAATTGACGTCAGTGCTACCAACTGCTGAAAAATCGCAATTAAAATTTCAGCTCTATGTCGGATATCTCAGAAGTTATGCAGGCGAACTATTCCAAAATTGGAACACGTATATATAATAACATTCCAGATTAATTTTCTGAAGTTCATACATGCCAGTGTTGCCAATATGATTCTAAGCCTGCCGGTAGGTCCAATTGTCCAATTTCTAAATGCATGTAACTTCTATATTATCGATTGGATATCAACCAAATTTCGTATGTACTATGTGTACTACAACACATATGACTGTGCATATTTTAAACAGCCACTAGGGCTGCCAACTATTAATAAATGCTCTCACTATGTTTCAACCCTAATGTCAATATATCAGGAAGTATGCAAGCCAACAGATCTAAACTTTGCACACGTATAGTACCTGATATTCTACCCAAGTTCGGTGTAACATATACATCAGTGCTGCCAACACGATTCTAAGCCTGCTGATAGGTCAAGTTTTTAAATGCATATAACTTCTATACTAACAAATGGATTTCAACCAAACTTCGTATGCTCTTTGTGTACCATAACAGTTATTATTAAGCTTATTCGTAGGAACCAGCAGGGCTGCCAACTGCTAATAAATGTTCTCTCTATTTGATTAACCCTAATGTCAATATATCAGAAAGTATGCAAGCCAACAGCTCTAAACTTTGCACACTTATAGTACCTAATATAATACCCAAGTTCGGTATAACTTATGTACTTCAGTGCTGACAACACGATTCTAGGCTTGCTGAAAGGTCAAGTTTTTAAATGCATATAACTTCTATAATGACAAATGCATTTCAACCAAATTTCGTATGTGCTTTGTGTACCATAACAGTTATGATTATGCGTATTCTTAGGAACCATCAGGGCTGCCAACTGTTAATAAATGTTCTCTCGATTTGTTTTTTAATCCTAATATCAATATATCAGAAATATATGCAAGCCTTCAGCTCTAAACTTTGCACACGTATAGTATCTGACTTTCTAGATTAATTTGGAGTATCTAATATACCTCAGTGCTGCCAACATGATTCTAAGCTTTCTGATAGTTTCAATTTTAATTAAATGTAACTTCTATACTAACAATTATTACCAATTGGCACTAGGCTATAATAGATCGTATTATTTCAGATTAATTCTGAGCATCACATACATGACATTGTTCCCAACACGATTTTACGCGCACTGAAAAATCCAATATCAAGCAGCATGTAACGTCCGTACTATCCATTAGTCTTCAACCAAATTTTGTATGTGCATTCTATACCTTAAGAGAGGGAGTTAGGAATATATTCAGAGTCACCAGGGATGCCAACTGTAGTAAGTTACTGTATTAGGCTACATTATTTTAGGTGTATTTCAAACTGCAGTACTTAGAAATGTTGGGATTAGGAACTTGATATCGTTATTATTGCCGATAGGTCTATATAGATTGGCATGAATCTTACATTTTAATAATAATAATAATGTTATTGGTTTTACGTCCCTTTTAACTACACTGGCTTTTAGAGACGCCGGGGTGCCGGAAGTTTGCCCCGAAGGGGATCTTTAACGTGCCAGTAAATCTACTGACACGGTTCTCTCACATTTGCGCACCCTCAAATGCCAGCTGACTGCGCCAGGATACCAACCTGCAACCTTGGGCCCAGCAAGCGAGAACGTTACCCCTAGGCCACGCAGCCAGCCTTACATTTTAAGAAAAGTTGGCTGTTTAGTTCGTCACGGAACTACTTGTTTAAAAAAGTTGCCTGTCTGTCTGTGTGTTAATGTGTGAATGTGTATTCTACCCCCCTCCCTTAAAATTCTAACACGATGAAACCAATTTCAACGAAAATTAGTACCGAGGTAGCACTAACAAAGAGAACCTCAGTGTCATGTTTTATATTGCCACCATCTTTACCAAACTTAATTGCACCGACTCAAACGGTCAAAACTTAAAATTTAATTAATACCAAACTAATCATCATTTATTATACTTTATTTGACTTTGCTTCTTTTTTTTTGATTGTTTACATATTTACTTATTTATTTATTCATTATTTAGTCAATCTCTCTTTCTCCTCCCAGATTTTCTTCCTATGGTCACTAAGTCTCCTCCTTCTGTCTTCAGACCATATGACTTTGGTTTTTGAGCTATGTTTTTGTGAAACCCTTTGAATTTATTATCATCCATCCATCGAAACCCTGTTCTGTTTATTAATTTATTTATTTATTTATTTATTTTATAGACTCACTGAATGCTATCATGATTTGGGATGAATAGTAGAGGTATAGTCAAATCACGTAGCTACTCGAAAGATTATTTCAACTGTTGGAATGAGATTTTATTAATATCTTAATTTCGTCTTCTTCTTCTTCTTCTTAATCTTCTCCTCCTTCTCCTTCTTCTTTTTCTTCTTCTTCTCCTCCTCCTCAACCGCTAGGTTGGTGAGTAACATGCATGTCTTCCAAAACGTCTTCTTTCTCTGACTTGTAGTTTCGAATGGCAATAAGTGTGTTTGCCTTTAATGCTGTCTATAAATTGAGTACTTGGTCTTCCTCGACTCCTCTTTCCTTCTAGCGTCCTTTCGAAGAGTGTGGAGCACGAATCAAATGGCCAACAAAACTATACCTTCTTCTGTTTATTGTTTCAACCAAGGTATGTGATCCTTTGCTTTGCTATGTTTATTATAATTCCATATGTTATGTTAATCCGAACCCTAGTGATATTGCTCAAGGGTTTATCTGCCATATTTCAGAAGCACCTCTAGTAGCCTAATGTCCCGTAAGGCCCCTGGAGTCGCTTATTACTGAGCTAGCCAAGCGCTTCCTTTGTATTCCGCAGGGTAGATATTCAAATTGGCTGCCAGCGTCAAATATAACATATTCCAAGCGAAACCGCGCAGCTTCTAATGCAGACCCATTGACTAGAACATTTGAGAATTACCTCACAATACGAGACAATAGGATAATGTGTAAATATATTCCAGAATTTGAAATGAGAACTTTTGTTACACAGTCCATGGATTCCCCCGCACACTTGCTGCGTTCACAATGAAAGGTAATTGAACACGGCCATACCACGTAATGTAGTAGTACATTCACAGCAGCGACACCAACTGCTGCGCTAAGGCAGCCTTGCCTGATTCGTCACACATGGATGATTTCATTCTAAGGTTTCTAATAAAATGTTGTCATACAAAACGTTAAATGAACCACTATATTACAGTATTTTTAGCCTATTTTCATTTATGAAAAACTAGGCTTATGAGATCACCTTTTGTCCGTGTGTGTGTGCATGTGCGTGTGTGTCTAATACAATCTAAACAGCTGAAGCGAGTTCAATGAAACTCGGTAAGATCATAGTACTGTCTTGTCTGAGCGTGGCCATGCCCTTTAAATTTGATTGGGTTTCACCAATCCAACATGGTGGTTCTGTGAAATATATCACCAGCATTCTATATCTCCGGACCTGTTAACGATATCACCCTGAAATTTTGAACGGTGGTAGAGGGAACTTACAAAAGTTCATCTATGTGACTTCCAAACACCTATTGAGTACAAAACGAACATCGCGGCCAAGCAAATTTGAAACATTTAAATAGACCTTACTCGCGATTTAACCTTTCGAGCACAGTAAAACATGGTACAGCATTTCTATATACAAATTGTAATGCAATGAGATCTAATTTGGTTCAATTATTTACGTGACATCAAGATGGCGTGTGTGCAAAATTTTAAAAGTATGTTATTATTTTATGTGTCCTAATCTTGCGATTGAGGTCAACGTTTGATTAATGAACCTACGCAATAATCGTCATTTAATGGTAGATAACTCTATGGCTAATATATATATAAATCCAACATGGCGACTATCCGAAATATTTAGACGGTTGTCAGTATATTTTAATCTATGACAGCAATCGAACTGAAATTTTGTTTATTGATAAACGTAATGCACATGAGTTCACCTATAGAACTAGTGAGCACAAATCCAACGCGGAATAAAAATATTTAAATGGAAGTGCAGTGAAAATTGGTACTGTAAATGCTTATTTAAATTTTAATGCACTGATATCTAATTTATTTCAATTGTTTTCATAACCACAAGAAATTTGAAACTATTTTTCTAATTTCTTGTGTCCTAATCATGCGATTGAAGTTTGAATACCTAATACCTATATAAAAGAGCTCTCAATTTATACTGAATGTTTGGTTGGTTGGATCTCCTTCCGTCGCTATCGGTACAAATAACAATTTTGAATATAGCCAACACTACTGTGTGCGGCATAAAATTGTTGGGATTTATGTAACGTCTTCTCAAATTCCCAACCAGTTGAGACCTGACAAAAGTGTAAATTCCGGAGGCGGGTATGCCATTTTTATGGTGGAAATTTTTATGACACAGCAGGGTTCCCAGTTCCGAGAAGGGATGTAAAACCTTTATGACAAGTAGGTACCCTTTTAATTAGAGGAAACAGGAAAATACTATTGTATATAAACATGCTTCACGGCTGTGACTGGGAAGACGTATCGAAGAAAATAGATTTTACCTGAAATTTAATAAATATTAAACATTTGTGGGAATAAAAATGTTTTTATGAAGGGCGTCAGGAAAATACACCCAGGGCACCATGGCACCCACGGGTGCCACGTTGGACAGCGCTGTTCTTGACTAAAGCACTGACCCGAAATCTAACTGGTCATTTTTTATCCATGAGGGAGTCTTTCAATAACCACTATTAATTACTATATCTCTTGTAAGTACTGATGAATATCGATTACACCTTCTATGAATATGAAGCCAAAATATTAACCATGACGGAAAATGCGTTAATATACCGTACGGTTTAACGTATGCATTAATTACGTTTATAAATAGACACCTTTAATGTTTAATAAAGAAAGCTTTTTAGTCGGTTAAAACGAATAGCATGGGAAAAATATTAAGCGGGATGGATATACATTGTATCTTATTCTAAATAAACTAAAGCCTAAATTAGACAGTTTTTAACGCGTTCAAGAACCCCCATATTGATATGCTGCGCTTGAATATGCTTCATTAGTTTATGCGAGGCGGGGAAGAGATTGGTCGTTAATAGTTGAGATTGTCCTTCCAAATCGGCATACATTATCACAGGTTAGGTCATTACCGGCTCTAGATAACAAAGCAACAGCTTCAAAGAGCAACAAACGTGGGTGCGGGCATCATTTTGGCCTAGCGCTCATGTCATGGTACACATAACCTCAGTTATAGTGCAGCTAGGTGGTAGCCAGCCAACACACCTCACAACTTTCAGTCCCGAGTGATTAGTGAACTGGAGAGGGCGTATATGACTCAAGTTTCGTATTACAGACCAGTTTAAATAACATTTTTTCAATTTTGGTGCTGTGTATAATTTGTGCATTATAACCACACATAATAGACCACCAATTTAAATAGGAATGGTTGATTTAGAACATAATTAACAAAATAGTGTGGACAACATTTCCGAATCTAGTCACAATAATAATTCAATAGAACACAGGTTAACATATTCAAAATACATCAACATTAACGCAACAACCATAGTAGTGAACAATAACATCTGTAAATAAAATTGACGCTTTACACAAGTTTTTACGAACTTCTGTAATCTGAACATTTTATATAATTACAAGCTGTACCCGGCATGCGTTGCAATGCCAATCAAAGAAAGTGTTGGCATTGTAATTTGGTTTCTTGAAGTGCTTTTGGATTCACAATTTTTTCTTCAATTTCCGTTAACTGCCTCTAAGCTATCGTAAAATGGATTTACTAATTTTGAAACATTTGTGGGAGAGTGCGCAACAACTCACCAAAGTTTAATCGCAATCGGATGAATGGTATATGAACGCAGATGGAACTTTGCTGAAACACTTCACGCGTCGTCACCCATTTGTTGCATCAACTCGTGCGCTACCTATTGTAAAATGGATTTACTAAGTCGAAAACCTTCCGTGGCGTATACACAACAAATCATCAAAGATTCATCGCAATCGGATGAATGGTATATGAACGCTTACGGGATTATGTTTAAACGATTCGCGCGCCAACACTCATTTGTTGAATCAACTCGCGCGCTACTGTACAATGGATTTACTTAGTCAGAAACCTTCCCTGCAGTGTGCACAACAACTCACCCTAGTTTCATCACAATCGGATGAATGGTATATGAACGCAGATGGAACATTGTTGAAATGGTTTGTGAGCCGTCACTCATTTGTTGAAACTACTCTTGCGCAACCCATTATACAATGGACTTACTAAATCAGAAACCTTCCCTGCAGTGTGCACAACAACTCACCCAAATTTCATCGCAATTGGATGAATAGTAGGCCTATATGAACGCATACGGTACTTTGTTGAAACGATTCGCGTGCCTTCGCTCATTAGTTGAATCTACTCGTGCGCTACCTATTGTGCAATGGATTTTCTAAATCTAAAACCTTCCCTGGACTGTGCACCACATCTCAGCCAAGTTTCATCGCTATCGAACGAATGGTAGGCCTATATGATCGCGTACGGTACTTTGTTGAAACGCTTCGCGCGTCGCCGCTCATTTGTTGAATCTACTCGTGCGCTACCTATTGTAAAGTATATTTGCTAAGCCAGAATCCTTCCTTAGAGTGTACTAAATATCTCATCCAAGCGTCATCGCTATTGGACGAATGGTATATGAACGCATACGTGACTTTGCTGAAACGCTTCGCACGTCGTAGCTCATTTGTGGAATCTACACGTGCGCTGCCTATTGTAAAGTGGATTTACTCAGCCATAAACCTTCCCAAAAGTGTACACAACATCTAACCCAAGTTTCATACCTATCGGACTTTCTTAAAACGTTTTGCGTGTCGTCACTCATTTGTTGTATCTACTCGTGCGCTATCTACTGTGAAATGTATTTACTCACCCAAGTTTCATTGCTATCGGTCGAATGGTGTATGAACACATACGGGAGTTCGTTGAAACGGTGTGCGCGTCGTCGCTCATTTGTTGAATTTACTCGTGCGCTACCTATTGTAAAGTGGATATACTAAGCCAGAATCCTTCCTTAGAGTGTACTCAATATCTCACCCAAGTTTCATTGCTATCGGACGAATGGTGTATGAACACATACGGGACTTTGTTGAAACGCTTCGCGCGTCGTCACTCATTTGTTGAATCTACTCGAGCGCTATCAATTGTTAAATGGATTTACTAAGCCAGAAACCTTCCCTGGAGTGTACACAACATCTCACCAAAGTTTCATCGCTATCGGACGAATGGTATATGAACGCATACGGGACTTTTTAAACGCTTCGCGCGTCGTAGCTCATTTGTTGAATCTAATTATAGTGCGCTCCCTATTGTAAAGTAGATTTACTAAGCCAGACACCTTTCCTCGAGTGTACACAACATATCACCCAAGTTTAATCGCAATCGGACGAATGGTATATGAACGCATACTGGACTTTGTTGAAACGTTTCGCGCGTCATAGCTCATTTGTTGAATTTAACTGTGCGCTGCCTATTGTAAAGTATAATTACTAAGCCAGACACCTTTCCTGGAGTGTACACAACATCTCACCCAAGTTTCATAGCTATCGGACGAATGGTATATGAATGCATACGGGACTTTGTTGAAACGCTTTGCGTGTCGTCACTCATTTGTTGAATCTACTCGTGCGCAATCTACTGTGAAATGTATTTACTAAGTTAGAAACCTTCCTTGGAGTGGAAACAACTTCTCACCCAAGTTTCATCGCAATAGGATGAAAGGTTTACGAACAAATACGGGACTGTGTCGAAATGCTTCGCGCGTCGTCGCTCATTTGTTGAATCTACTCGTGCGCTGCCTATTGTAAAATGGATTTACTAAGCCAGAAACCTTCCTTGGAGAGTAATCAACATCTCACCCAAGTTTCAGCGCAATTGGATGGCTGGTGTATGAACGCATAGGAGACATACACACCCACATACATACTATCAAGTGACATTGATTTTTATATATATAGACAAGCTGTACCCGGCATGCGTTGCAATGCCAATCAAAGAAAGTGTTGGCGTTGAAATTCTGTTTCTTGAAGTGCTTTTGGATACACAACACGTTAACTGCCTCTAAGCTATCGTAAAATGGATTTTCTAATTTAGAACCATTCGTGGAAGCGTGCACAACAACTTTCAAAAGTTTCATCGCTGTCACTCATTTGTTGAATCTACTCGTACGCTACCTGTTGTGAAATGGATTTACTAAGTCGAAACCCTTCCCTGGCGTGTACACAATAACTCACCAATGATTCATCGCAATCGGATGAATTGTATATGCACGTATACGGGGTTTTGTTTAAACGATTCGTGCGCTGTCACTCATTTGTTGAATCTACTCGTGCGCTACCTATTGAGAAATGTATTACTAAGTCGAAGCCCTTCCCTGGCTTGTACACAATAACTCATCAAGGTTTCATCGCAATCGAAGAATGTTATATGAACGCAATAGGGGATTTTGTTGAAACGCTTCGCGCGTCGTCACCCATTTGTTGCATCTACTCTTGCGCTACTTATTGTGAAATGGATTTATTAAGTCCCCTTCCCTGGCGGGTACACAATAACTGATCAATGTTTCATCGCAATCGGATGAATAGTATATGAACGCATACCTGATTTTGTTTAAACGATTCGCGCTCCGTCACTCATTTGTTGAATCTACTCGTGCGCTACCTACTGTAAAATGTATTTACTAAGTTAGAAACCGTCACGTAAGTGTCCACAACATCTCACCCAAGTTTCATCGCTATCGGACTAATGGGATATGAAGACATAGGGGACTGTATTGAAACGCTCCGCGTGTCGTCGTTCATTTGTCGAATCTACTCGTGTGCTACCTAATGTGAAATGTATTTACTAAGCCAGAAACCTACCTTGGAGTGTCCACCATATTTCACCCAAGTTTCACCGCTAACGGCAGAATGGTATATGACCTTATACGGGACTTTGTTGAAACGCTTCGCGCGTCGTCCCTCATTTGTTGAATCAACTTGTGCGCTGCATATTGTATAGTGGATTTACTAAGCCAGAAATTTTCCATGACGTGTACACAACATCTCACCCAAGTTTCTTAGCTACGGACGAATGGTACATGAATGCATACGGGACTTGGTTGAAACGCTTCGCGTGTCGTCGCTCATTTGTTGATTCTACTCTTGCGCTTCATATTGTAATATGGATGTACTCAGCCAGAAACCTTCCCTGGAGTGTACACAAAATCTCACCCAAGTTTATTCGCAATCGGATGAATGGTATGTGAACGTATACGGGACGTTGTCGAAACGCTTCGCGCGTAGTCACTCATTTGTTGAAGATAAACGTGCGCTTCGTATTGTAAAATGGATTTACTTAGCCAGAAACCTTTCCTGGAGTGTACACAACAATTCACCAAACATTTATCACTATCAGACGAATGGTAAATAGTGGTTTTGTACGGGTTCTAAATCCTCCACCTCCACACCCTCCACACAAGATGGCGGCGGCGCGATATCTCTCGAACGCATGGTCAGATTTTGACGAATGAGGTGTCATTGAACTCGGGCTAACACCCCCTTTCCAATGGACAACATATTTCAACCCCAAAATAAAACCTACCCCTACTAGGGGGTGAAATTGAATTTTTTAGAGAATCTCGATTACCAATTGCAACATGTGAGAGTTTGAATGCCGATATGGAATGAAACGTCGTTCCACATAAAGTGCATGTGTACGGCGGATAGCCACTATGAATTAACATGCTTGTTTTTTGTTTTTACGCATGCCCACTCATGGCTTTTGAAGAGGGTGGGGGAGCGGATCCCTGTGGATGGGTTATTGTTGACGAGTCATTGTTGGCGGGGGTCATTGTTGTCGGGTCATTGTGGACGAGTCCTTGTGGACAAGTCCTTGTTGACAGGTCCTTGTGGACAAGTCCTTGTGGACAAGTCCTTGTGGACAGGTCCTTGTGGACGAGTCCTCGTGGACAAGTCTGTGTGGACAGGTCCTTGTGGACAAGTCCTTGTGGACGAGTCCTTATCCCTTTGGACGGGTCCCTTTGGCCTGGTTCCTACGGACGAGCCCATGAATTTATTTAAATTATGTCAAAGGGCCTAACTACATGTGTGTGTGTGTTGAATTGACGTTGTTCACCACTACTATAATGGGATAACGATATGAAAGTAAAGTAGCGAAATACATGTGAACACGTGTGAGATGACCTTATTACCGTCCTCCTTGTGAAACAAGTCACATCCTGTTTTGGTTCATACGTGAGAAAATGTGTAATATGACCTAACACACAAGTGTACACATGTGCACGTGCACGATAAGAGCTAACAAGTCACAACCTGTTTTGACAGTGGTGGGAATAAGGCTAGAGACATGTACGAGTAGTCAAATTACACCGGCAGACAACCCCTTTCCTATGGATAACTTATTTCCACTCTAAAATAAAATCTACCCCTACTGGAGAGTGAAATAATATTTTTTTTGTAAAAGTCGCTTTCCATGTGCAACATGTGGAAGTTTGTACGCCAATATGAAATTAAACTCGTTCCACATAAAGTGCATGCATACAACTGAATGCCGATATGATTTATCATTTTCGTTTTTTGTTTTACAAATGCGCAATTGTTTTTTTTTTGTAAGAGGGCGGGCTTTTTGAATAATGATTTATAGATACGTTTTTTTACATATTAACCAAAGATCCAAAAACTAATAGGTCAACGGCTTTTTAATATCTTATGAACTAAGAAAGCTAGGGACTTGTATGAGGGGTCGTTGGACTTGGGGTGACGCCCTGTTTTTGAATGTATTATTCATTTTTTGTCAAAAGGGCCTAACTGCACTTTCGTTAATATCTCGCTAACTAATAATCACAGAGGGTCAAGTGAGGTGTCATAGAACTTAAAATGGCCAACCCCTCCCCATGACCAATGAATTTACCCCAAAATAAAACAGCAAGGTCATTAACCTAAGATTTTATCAACTAATAATCAGAGAGAGACAAGTAAGGTGTCACAAGACTCAGGATGGCCAACCCTTTTCCATGACCAACGAATTTACCCAAAATACCCAAAACAGCAAGGTCATTGACCTAAGATTTTATAAACTTATCAGTAGAGAGGGTCAAGTGAGCTGTCATAGGACTACGAATGGTTAACCCTTTCCCATGACCAATGAATTTACCTCAAAAATCCAAAACAGCAAGGTCATTGACCTGAGATTTTATAAACTAATAATCGGATATCAACATGTGAGGTGTCATAGGACTTAGAATGGTCAACCCTTTCCCATGGCTAATGAATTTACCCAAAAATACCCTATACATCAAGGTCATCGACCTGAGATTTTATAAACTAATAATCGGATATGGACATGTGAAATGTTTACAGTGAGTGATGAAACATAGCTAGGTAGTGAAAGAATTATTATAGGCTACAAGTATGGTGACTGACAAATCTTTCACCATTGGAACTTGTTTTCAGATCAAACTGCAGTACAGAGAGAGCATAGGTTGTAGGTATGGGATAATAAATGACAAATGGTGTATACAAAATCTGATTTATCGATTCAAGAAATAAGAGTAGACAATCTTTAATTGATTGGTTAAAGAGGATAGCTAAAATCCAAAATGGTGACTATATCGAACTAAACTGATCTAAGCTGAATCAAACTCAACTAAACCGAACTAAACCGAAGCAAACTTAATCAAAAACAAGTCAATGGTTTAAGTGTAAAACTTGTGGGTGAATGTGGTCATTGGTAATGTCAGAAAGGAAAGGGATAACGCTCTACCTATAGAGGGTAGGTAAAGCTAGTGCATGATGCTAATGCACACACACACAAGTACATGAAACACACACAACTAACCTATACTGTTTTTATGGGTTGACTGTTAAAACTTGCTCAGTGGTTACTGGGACAAGATGGTCGCTACACACAACAAGCGTTAAATACTTGAGGCTAATAATCTACACACACACACACACACACACACACACACACACACTTGTTCTAAACTAAACTGTCTTGCTGACAGTGCTCACACTGTAGGCAGATGACAGTAATGCTTGGCTAACAGAAATACAATCATTTCCGGTTGTCTAATGTTACCAGCTAACCATTTTGTGCTGCAGTGGCGAGCACATGTACCACTTACACTAGAGATTTTAACTCGATTTCAAGCTCTAAGTCCTAGAACGAATCAATCTAAGAAAAAAGGGCATGGTGGCGCAGTGGTTAAGCTGTTAGCCTTTCACTAAAGTGGACTAGGGTTTGATTTCAAGTCAATACACATGTCATAAACATATAAAAAGCAGAGATAATGTTTTAAACCGATTACACTCATCTCTTTTCAAATTATTACTTGGATTGCAAATACAAAGGTGGACTGGGTGTGATATACAGTTAATGCTGCCTATCGCACACTAGCTGTAAGGAAGCCATATGTAGAGCTATATGTGGAGAACTACCTAGCGATTTCATGAACTGGTATAGCTATGTCGCATAAACGGTGCAGGATACAATCCAGCAACTATAATTCGTATCTTGTGGAACAGAGAAAATGCACTTTTGCCTTGATGGATAACAAATGTGTGCAGACGAATGACCTACTGTACGCATTAGCCTAGCAAGGGGTTATAACCACGAGGAGGAGGTGTGATTTCTATATTTTATTGTTTAGAGACATGGCTTTTGTAACCGGTAGATTTAATTGATTCAGTATTTTGTAAATATTTATTTTTGTAATTGTAAATAGTTAATTTTTTTGTAAATAGTGGAAACCATTTATTTTTGTAATGGTAAATGTTAAATGTATAATTAAAGTTCTTTGGGATGAGTGTGCATGTAAATGAAGTTTTTAGGGATAAATAGAGTGGTTGTGTGTTTGTTCTCAAAGACAGGCAAGGTTGTGTGGATGTATGACTACACAGAAAGAGAGAGGGAGAGAGTGTAGAAACAGCCTTACCTGCAGTAATAATAGTAGACCTCTATGTTTTGCATACACATAGACAGACTGTACGATCGCACCATTTACAAAATCTTAAAATGAAAAAATCAAGTTTCGCAAATATGAACTTTTAATATAAACAAAATAAAAATAAAATGTGTAAACAACAAAATTGGAAAATCCATGTTTCCATATCATGAAATTCAAAAACTTTAAACTGACATTTAAAAGAAATGCAAATGGAAAATCGACAAATTGTAATGTGTGAAATGTGTAAATGAACAAATGGCTATCATTATTTAAAAAAAAAAATGGTGTTGTATGGTTGAGGTGTGAATCAAACCCTACATATTTTGGACCACCCGAGACTGAGTATACTTGTTTTAGTCCTCATACCAATTTTAAAATTTTGTGTTAAAGCTAGGAATTGAACCTGAGAGCTTGTAGGGGGAGACAAAGGTTAGAATATGTTAAACAGATAGCCTTGAATGTAGAATGTGGTAGCTATATAGAGATGAAACGATTAGCTCGGGACAGATAGGTACTGAGATCTGCATCAAACCAGTCAAAGGACTAAAGACTCAAACAACAACATGTACGTTCACCAAAATAATGTTGTGTAACGGTAAATGTTAGTCAACGAACAGTAATGCATTACTAAAACCCATGACACGATACCTAAGAGCTTTTCTAAAATGATTTTAAAATGCCTTTAACCCTATATTGAACACCCAGTTCACAAGACTCATAACTGCAATGTTATGGTAAAACAAAACAAAATCTATATTTCAAAACAAACAAGTGGTTTAGTCAATGTATACTGGAAAAAGTTTTGTAAACACTCAAGTCCTCAAGACCAATTAAATTAGTAACTGTCAGGTTGGCCGAGTGGTTAAGGTGTTTGACTTAAGATCAAATTTCTGTATAAGGAAGCAAGGGTTCGAATCCCTTACCTGACATAACTATTGCCTTAACATGGCTTGGCCACACGGTATTATTATGATACTCAGTACACAAACCATAGATATAGTGTATTGTTTAAGGCCACTCTCTCTCTGAAAATAGTCAGAGACTGTTGATGGTTAACAATTGTATTAATAGTGGGACATGGGGATAGCAATTAAGAAAAAACAGCCAATACCCATACAATATTTTTATTCATTTTAGTTTTTTTTTTACAATAGTTACACACTGAATACAACTTTTTATCTCTTTACCATTGTTTGATATGGATTTTAAACACAACGCTTGTTGTAGATCCTTTTACAACTTTCTCCAGGTACTCTTGTTCTTAAAAACTGGGGAAGCTGCAATGGTTTTATAGACATTAAACCCTCATTCTCTTCTTTTTCATCATCATCATCATCATTATAAATATTATCTTTATAATTATTATAGTCATTGTCACCATCATTATCATCATCATCATCATCCTCAACATCACTAGAACTATCCAATTCCATTTTTTCCTTTTCAAAAGAGATCTCTTGAAGAGTCTGTGTTGCTTTTGATAGTGTTACGGGTTTATTGAACGTTGACAACTGTCCTAACATGACTTTTTGAGGAGATAAATGTTTTTTCATAAGGAAGTCACTATGTTGAGTAACACTATGTTTTTGTCGGACTTGCTTTTTCTTGTTCTTTTGATCACGTTTTGTTAACACTAACGGTGTTTCATTTGGTATACCACATTGATGAGTACCCACACTTAAGACCTCACCATGTTTACTTTTTAGATGACCTAGACATTTTGTTGTTCTTTGTTTTGAGCACTGCCAAAATATGATGCCATTCGCATTTTCTCGCTTATAGTTATAAGAGTACTCATGATACAGGGCACGTGGTTTACCTTTATTGGTTATAGTATATTCCATAGTAGCCACTGACTTGTATAGTCGATCCGCCTACTACAACGGTCTGAACACTTGTGGTGAAAGAATGATGTTGTGTTGACGTTTTATGCAGGATAATGTTGGTGGCATATGTGGGTGGCTTATGTTGATGACATGTGTTGTTGACTGGTTTTGGTGGCTTATGTTGATGGTTTATGGTGGTGGCTTATTTTGATGGCTTATGTTGGTGGCTTATGATGATGACATATGTTGGTGACTTATGTTGGTGGCTTATGGTGGTGGCTTATGGTGGTGGCTTATGGTGGTGGCTTATGTTGATTGCATATGTTGCTGGCCTATGTTGATGGTTTATGTTAATGGCTTAGGTTAATGTCGTAGGTTGATGGCATAAGTTGATGGCTTATGTTGGTGGCTTATGGTGGTGGCTTATGCTGGTGGCTTATGCTAGTGGCTTATGGTGGTGGTTTATATTGGTGGCTTATGTTGATGACATATGTTGGTGACTTATGTTGGTGGCTTATGGTGGTGGCTTATGGTGGTGGCTTATGGTGGTGGGTTATGGGGGTGGTTTATGGTGGCTTATAGTGGTGGCTAATGGTGGTGGTTTATGGTGGCTTATAGTGGTGGCTTATGGTGGTGGTTTATGGTGGTGGCCTATGTTGGTGGCTTATTTTTGGTGGTTTACGTTAATACCTTATTTGTAATGGCTTATTTGACAAGTTATTTTTGTCAATGTATTTAGAGGATTTTTCTCTTGGTTTTGGAAAATATCTCAACTCTTTTTTTATGGTAGCATAATGCTTACCGCCATGTTTGTAAGCAACAAGAACACACTAAAATTCCAAGAATCCAAAGTACTCTAAGGTTAATGACTGTCTCTCAACTCCATTCAACGTCTAGTCAAAAAACATTATATATTTTTCACATTTTACAAAAAAGGTAAATATTGGGGAAGTAAGCTATATGTTTAAACTAAAAATCATATCAAATCATATGCTAACTCCAACACCTACGTCTATCCCAATCTCAGTCAAAAAAATATAATATTCTTCAAATTTTTCCAAAACAGTATTTGGAAAGTAGGCCATATTTTGAAAACTAATCACCCTATAAAGTCATATACAAGATGGCGGCCATAGATTAACTTAACCTAGCCTAACCTAACAAGATGGCGGCCATAGCTTAACTTAACCTAACCTAACCTACGAGGTGTGATCAGAAAGTTCCAAAAAAGTGACTGCGACTTAACCTAACCTAGCCCAGCCTAACCTAACCTAACCTACAACGTGTGTTCAAAAAGTTTCAAAATGGCGGTCGTAGCTTTACTTAACCTAACCTAACTTAACCTAAACCTACGAGGTGTGATCAAAACTTTTTCAAAATAGTGGTCATAGCTTAACTGAACCTTGCCTAACCTAACCTAACCTAAACCTACGAAGTGTGATCATAAAGTTCCAAGATGGCGGTCGTAGCTTAACTCAACCTAACCTAACCCTACGAGGTGTGATCAAAAAGTTCCAAAAATGGCTGCCGTAGCTTAACTTAACCTTTGAGTCATTTTTTTACGGGCCCCGGAGGACGGGTCCTTGTTGACGGGTCTCTGTGGCGGGTCCCCTTTGACATAATTTGGATAAAATGCAATGGCCAGTCCATAGGGATCAGTCCAAAGGACCCGCCCACAGAGACCCGTCAACAAGGACCCGTCCTCCGGGGCCCGTAAAAAAATGACTCAAAGGTTAAGTTAAGCTACGGCAGCCATTTTTGGAACTTTTTGATCACACCTCGTAGGGTTAGGTTAGTTGTGTGTATTTCATGTACTTGTGTGTGTGTGCATTAGCATCATGCACTAGCTTTACCTACCCTCTATAGGTAGAGCGTTATCCCTTTCCTTTCTGACATTACCAATGACCACATTCACCCACAAGTTTTACACTTAAACCATTGACTTGTTTTTGATTAAGTTTGCTTCGGTTTAGTTCGGTTTAGTTGAGTTTGATTCAGCTTAGATCAGTTTAGTTCGATATAGTCACCATTTTGGATTTTAGCTATCCTCTTTAACCAATCAATTAAAGATTGTCTACTCTTATTTCTTGAATCGATAAATCAGATTTTGTATACACCATTTGTCATTTATTATCCCATACCTACAACCTATGCTCTCTCTGTACTGCAGTTTGATCTGAAAACAAGTTCCAATGGTGAAAGATTTGTCAGTCACCATACTTGTAGCCTATAATAATTCTTTCACTACCTAGCTATGTTTCATCACTCACTGTAAACATTTCACATGTCCATATCCGATTATTAGTTTATAAAATCTCAGGTCGATGACCTTGATGTATAGGGTATTTTTGGGTAAATTCATTAGCCATGGGAAAGGGTTGACCATTCTAAGTCCTATGACACCTCACATGTTGATATCCGATTATTAGTTTATAAAATCTCAGGTCAATGACCTTGCTGTTTTGGATTCTTGGGGTAAATTCATTGGTCATGGGAAAGGGTTAACCATTCGTAGTCCTATGACAGCTCACTTGACCCTCTCTACTGATAAGTTTATAAAATCTTAGGTCAATGACCTTGCTGTTTTGGGTATTTTGGGTAAATTCGTTGGTCATGGAAAAGGGTTGGCCATCCTGAGTCTTGTGACACCTTACTTGTCCCTCTCTGATTATTAGATGATAAAATCTTAGGTTAATGACCTTGCTGTTTTATTTTGGGGTAAATTCATTGGTCATGGGGAGGGGTTGGCCATTTTAAGTTCTATGACACCTCACTTGACCCTCTGTGATTATTAGTTAGCGAGATATTAACGAAAGTGCAGTTAGGCCCTTTTGACAAAAAATGAATAATACATTCAAAAACAGGGCGTCACCCCAAGTCCAACGACCCCTCATACAAGTCCCTAGCTTTCTTAGTTCATAAGATATTAAAAAGCCGATGACCTATTAGTTTTTGGATCTTTGGTTAATTTGTAAAAAAAACGTATCTATAAATCATTATTCAAAAAGCCCGTCCTCTTACAAAAAAAAACAATTGTGCATTTGTAAAACAAAAAACGAAAATGATAAATCATAGCGGCATTCAGTTGTATGCATGCACTTTATGTGGAACGAGATTAATTTCATATTGGCGTAAAAACTCCCACATGTTGCACATGGAAAGCGACTTTTACCAAAACATTATTATTTCACTCTCTAGTAGGGGTAGATTTTATTTTAGAGTGGAAATAAGTTATCCATAGGAAAGGGGTTGTCTGCCGGTGTAATTTGACTACTCGTACATGTCTCTAGCCTTAATCCCACCACTGTCAAAACAGGTTGTGACTTGTTAGCTCTTATCGTGCACGTGCACATGTGTACACTTGTGTGTTAGGTCATATTACACATGAACTTGCATTTTCTCACGTATGAACCAAAACAGAATGTGACTTGTTTCACAAGGAGGACGGTAATAAGGTCATCTCACACGTGTTCACATGTATTTCGCTACTTTACTTTCATATCGTTATCCCATTATAGTAGTGGTGAACAACGTCAATTCAACACACACACACATGTAGTTAGGCCCTTTGACATAATTTAAATAAATTCATGGGCTCGTCCGTAGGAACCAGGCCAAAGGGACCCGTCCAAAGGGATAAGGACTCGTCCACAAGGACTTGTCCACAAGGACTTGTCCACACAGACTTGTCCACAAGGACTCGTCCACAAGGACCTGTCCACAAGGACTTGTCCACAAGGACTTGTCCACAAGGACCTGTCAACAAGGACTTGTCCACAAGGACTCGTCCACAATGACCCGACAACAATGACCCCCGCCAACAATGACTCGTCAACAATAACCCATCCACAGGGATCCGCTCCCCCACCCTCTTCAAAAGCCATGAGTGGGCATGCGTAAAAACAAAAAACAAGCATGTTAATTCATAGTGGCTATCCGCCGTACACATGCACTTAATGTGGAACGACGTTTCAATCCATATCGGCATTCAAACTCTCACATGTTGCAATTGGTAACAGAGATTCTCTAAAAAATTCAATTTCACCCCCTAGTAGGGGTAGGTTTTATTTTGGGGTTGAAATATGTTGTCCATTGGAAAGGGGGTGTTAGCCCGAGTTCAATGACACCTCATTCGTCAAAATCTGACCATGCGTTCGAGAGATATCGCGCCGCCGCCATCTTGTGTGGAGGGTGTGGAGGTGGAGGATTTAGAACCCGTACAAAACCACTACTATGGTATATGACTTTTTACGGGACTTTGTTGAAACGCTTCGCGTGTCATCGCTCATTTTTTGAATCTACTGGTGCGCTACCTATTGTAAAATGTATGTACTAAGCCAGAAACCTTCCCTGGAGTGTACACAACATCTCACCCAAGTTTCATCGCTATCGGATGAATGGTATATGAAATTATATGGGACTTTATTGAAACGCTTCGCGCGTCGTCGCTCATTTGTTGATTCTACTCATGCTCTACCTATTTTTAAAGGGATTTACTAAGCTAGAAACCTTCCCTGGAGTGCACACAAAATCTCAGCCTAGTTTCCTCGCTATCGGATGAATGGTATACGAACGCAAACGTGACTTTGTTGAAATGCTTCGCGCGTCGTAGCTCATTTGTTGAATCTACTCGTGCGCTGCCTATTGTAAAGTGGATGTACTGAGCCAGAAAATTTCCCTGCAGTGTACACAACATTTTACGCAAGTTTCATAGCTATCGGACGAATGGTATATGAATGCATACGGGACTTTGTTGAAACGCTTTGCGTGTCGTCGCTCATTTGTTGAATCTACTCGTGCGCTATCTACTGTGAAATATATTCACTAATTTTGAAACCTTCACGTAAGTGTACACAACATCTCACCCAAGTTTCATCGCTATCGGACGATTGGTATATGAACACATACCGGTCTTTGTTGAAATGCTTCGCGCATCGTCGCTCATTTGTTGAATCTATGCGTGCGCTACCTATTGTAAAATGGATTTACTAAGTCAGAAACCTTCCTTGGAGTGTACTCAACATCTCACCCAAGTTTCATCGCAATCGGACGAATGGTATATGAACGCATAGGAGACATACATACCCACAGACAGACAAACTATCACGTAACATTGATTTTTATATATATAGATATTTGTGCATAAGTGTGATTCATAAACATCGTAATTAATTAAGCCCAAATGAGCAGGATCTGAGGATGAGCGCTTGACGTTTAAAATATTGAATCCATTTTAAGCACCCCCAGTTTTGTTATTTTGTGATAAATATCTATGTAGTTTCTTTCATGTTAGGGCATATTAAATACTTGATTTCCCGCTTAATGTAATTGGGCACAAGAATTTGTGTTTACCGACTGAAAAGCTTTATTTATTAGAACTAGGCAACACTAAAGAATGGCTTCTATCTCTTCAATGAAACAGTTTTCCAACCCTTCATTGAGGTCATCGTCAGCATGCGTTGTATTGAGATAGCATACTTATATACTAAAACGGATATTTTCTTTGAAAAATGATATAATCAAATTCAAATCTAGATTATCCAATTTAGACTATCCAAGTATAGGAAAAATGAACGTTCTGAACCCTTTATACTCTGATAGTATAAATGATTCTATGTTTTATTTCTGCAATATATAATATTTCTACCAGTATCATGAAAACCAGACAGAAATGGTGGAACTATAGGCATTGGTAGGAGACAGTAAGAATGTACCTGGGTGCAGAAAGACACAGCTTAATCGCTAGTGGAATTTGTGAAAGGGACCAAGCCTAGCGATGAATCAGAAAGCAGGTGCTGGCTGGCTTAGAAATAGGAAGACGCGAGATGACACATGCGTTTGGCATTTTCCTTGTTCTGTTCCGCGCCTAGGCAAAATAAATGCAATGATATGAGAGACTGATTGATCAACTAGACACTCCTACAGGGCGGGGTGCTGTAAGAAAAATCACGAGGTCTACGTCAGTGAGAACCAATAGGAGACGAATGCTACTTTAAGGCGACAGACCTGGCGTCATGCTCAAGAGCTCGGATTACGGCTGGAAACTGGACACAGATTATCCCTTTGAGCGATTCTCGATTAAATTAGCATGACTTTGACCTGCGCATTTCTACGAATTTAATAATGTTTATTACAAGCCTGTAAGACAATTATTATGGAAAAGATTTTTATTTTTCCCTTTCCATTGGCTCTCAGTGACCGATTCATATATAAGTGGCGCGTTAAGCCATGAACACTGACTTTATTTTTGTGTGTCGGAGGACACAGGTTAACCTTTAATTTGTGCGTCTGAGGGCGTAAGACTGTATATTTTGTGTCATGAGGACACAGATTTTATTGAGCCAAATGTGTTGTAAATTCAGTGTTTGATAGATAGTCACTGTACTATTTTGTAGGGCTAGTATCTTCGACAAATCGCCAACAGACTGTTTTGGGGAACAAAGTACTCAAACAAGGTGAATTTAGTAGACAGAAATCGAGTGTGTATTAATTTGACAAACATTTTTGTATCAGCACGAGAGATGGCAGCGTCGATCATGGAAGCAGTCTGGAATCATCATCACTTCGTTGAAATGTTTGCCATGAGCTAAAAGCATTTAAGTTGGGAGATGGCTGCCGATGTCCGATGACGCTGATTTGCTGAAGGATGAGTACTGAATAATATTTTATTATTGACAAGTCAATTTATGGTGTATGGGACCAATTTTTGTAAATATCTTGTTTGTGTGTTATTAACGTAGAGTTTGTATTTGTCTGACACAGTAGTTGCATGGAAACAGCTAGCGTAAATTTTGTAGATATTTGTATATTTTGATTGTTGTAATGTACGTAACTGTGTGCACTGCCGTGTACGCATGTGTTAACGTAACGCCGCTAAGTAACGTAGATCGGTGTTTTGTAATGCTACACAACTAGAACTGAATTAATCTATATATAAAAAAGAAAGTCGTGTTAGTTACACTATTTATAACTCAAGAACGGCTGAACCGATTTGGCTGAAAATTGGTGTGGAGGTTGCTTAGAACCAGGAGACGGACATAGGATACTTCTTTTTATCCCGTAACGTGACATAAAACGTCAAAGAGAATACAAGTCACTATAAAACGTAACTCAAACTACAGGTAAGGCAAGTCGTTTCCAGGCAACAGTAGCTCTTGACGAGACATGGCCGACTGGTTGCAAGTAGCGCTCTCTACTTCCGGTATAGAAAATGAGGCTCTCAACAGGAAATCCCGTTAGTTACTCAACGTAATTTGTATAGGGGTAGTAAATCCAATTTACAATAGATGGCGCGAGTAGCTTCAACAAAATGGCGTGCGTTTGTTTCAAGAAAGTCCCAAATGCGTTCATATACCATTCATCCCACTGCGATGAAAGTTGGGTGAGATGTTCTGTACACTTCAGGTAAGGTTTCCGGCTAAGTAAATCCATTTAACAATTGGTAGTGCACCAGTAGATTCAACAAATGAGCGACGACGGGCGAAGCGTTTCAAAAAAGTCCTGTATGCGTTCACATACCATTCTTCCGATAGCGATGAAACTTGGGTGAGAGGTTTTGTATACTACAGGCAAGGTTTCGGGCTTAGTAAATCAATGTTATAATAGGTAGAGCACGAGTAGATTTAAGAAATGAGCGACGACGTGCGAAGCGTTTCAACAAAATCCCGTATGCGTTCATATACTATTCGTCTGATAGCGATTAAACTTGTATGAGATGTTGTGTACACTTCAGGGAATGTTTCTGGCATAGTAAATCCACTTAAAAATAGGTATCGCACGAGTAGATTCAACAAATGAGCGACAACGGGCGAAGCGTTTCAACAAAGTCCTCTATGCGTTCACATACCATTCGTCCGATAGCGATGAAACCTGGGTGAGAGATTGTGTACACTACAGGCAAGGTTTCTGGATTAGTAAATCCATGTTAAAATAGGTAGCGCACGAGTAGATTCAACAATTGGGCGACGACGCGCGAAGCGTTTCAACGAAGTCCCGTATGCGTTCATATACTATTCTTCTGATAGCGATGAAACTTGGGTGAGATATTGTGTACTCTTCAGGGAAGGTTCCTGGCTTACTAAATAAACTTTACAATAGGTATCGCACAAGTAGATTAAGCAAATGAGCGACGACGCGGGATGTGTTTCAACATAGTCCCTTATGCGTTCATATACCATTCGTCCGATAGCGACTAAACTTAGGTGAGTTGTTGTGCACACTTCAGGGAAGGTTTCTGGCTTAGTAAATGCACTTTACAATAGTTATCGCACAAGTAGATTCAACAAATGAGCGACGGCACGCGAATCGTTTATACAATGTCCCGTATGCATTCATATACCATTCAACCGATTGCTATGAAACTTTGGTGAATTGTTGTGCACCCTCCAGGAAATGTTTCTGACTTAGTAAATCCTTTTTACAATAGGTAGCGCACGAGTAGATTCAACGAATGAGTAACGGCGCGCGTATCGATTAAAAAAGTTCCGAATCCGTTCATATACCATTCATGCGATTGCAATGAAATTTGGTGAATTGTTGTTTCTACTCCCGCGAAGAATTCTGATTTTGTAAATCCATTTTATAATATGGTAGCGCAGAGTAGATTCAACTAATGAGAGACAGCGCGTGGATCGTTTCAACCAAGTCCCGTATGCGTTCATATACCATTCATCCGATTGTGATAAAACATTGGTGAGTTGGGTACAGTCCTGCGAAGGTGTATGAATTAGTAAATCCGTTTTTCAATGGGTGGCGCACAAGTAGATTCAACAAATGAGTGACGGCGCGTGAATCGTTGAAACAAAATCCCGTATGCGTTCATATGCCATTCATCCGATTGCGTTGAAACTTTGATGAGTTGTTGTGTACACTCCAGGGAAGGTTTTCGAACTAGTAAATCAATTTTACAATAGGTAGCGTACCAGTATATTCTACAAATGTGTGACAGCAATCGAATCGATTCACCAAAGTCATATAGCATTAATTTTATTACGATGAAACTTTCGTGAGTTGTTGAGCACGCTCCCAGGATTTTTTATGAGATAGTAAATCAATTTTACAATAGTTTAGAGGTGGTTAACGGAAAAAAAATTTGGGAATCCAAAAGCACTTCAACAAACAAAGTTATAACGCCAACACTTTCTTTGATTGGCATTATTGCAACGCATGCCGGGTACAGCTAGTATAATATAAAATAGACTGGGGGTGATTTTGATCTTTGTGTAGAGTTTACGATTGATCAAATTCATTGTTGTTAATTGTCATTGTTGCAATGTAATTTTGTTGCGAGTAGCAATCAGGTAACTCGAGGGTTTAATCTTGGTAATAACGTTTTGAGCGTCTTGCACGCGAAAGTAGGAAAATCTGGATCAAACCGACCTCCTTGATGTGCTTTTTAAGTCAGTCCAAGATATAGTGTCCTGTGTGATTTATACTGGTATTGTCTCCGGGAAATTCAGCATGGTGTCTGATTTCCGTCATGCCGCAATAAGCCAGATTCCTTCATTTTGCGACCTCGCGAGGCGCATATATGGATATGATGTTCTTGCCATTTATGTAAAATAGGTGTGATTTTTGTCGCTGTTGATTCTACGATGTGTAACGAGGCCACTGGGTCAAATCGTTATTTTTAGACACGCTTGGGAACTGACAGGTGATAGAGATGTGGAAGGGAGTGAGTAACCACATCTTGAGGCGGGTTGATCAGATAAGACGGCCGTCGGTCATTAGCAGATGCAGAGCTTGTTGGCCTGATTCTTATAACATTTTGTATTCAGAAAAGAAATGATCAATTGTAAATAATATTTGAGAGTAAATACGGTGTTTTCTACGTCGTACTATATTCTCCCAAGCGTTAGCTTATCGTGCATTTTATTCATGTAACGCAATCTCAGCCGGCGAGGCTTTTGTTGTTGTTGTTGTTTTTGGTTTATATACCATGTTTATATTTCGTGTCAGTGACCCGTGTAGTCTCGCGCGACGCTGTTTTCCTTGTTTGTTGCATTGAGCATTTCGCATTGCAGGCATGCTCATTTGTCGGATGCGTCATCGCACTGGAGGGGAGAATCTGGGAGATTCTTGTAAATTTTAGATATTTAATTTTGTGTGTCAGAATAAATTTAGTTGTTTTTATTACTGTAGTGTCCTATACCCATAAATGATGACTTACGAGATGGAGGTTCCTGAGCACCGTGGCTTTTACCCGCTGAAAACGAACACTCATCCAAGTACTCATTCCTTTAGTAGTCAGAACGCACACATACAATTTCTTATACGAGTCAGTGGACCTGGTATCCATAGTTTCTTTACGAGGAGTGGGTCGGAGTAACCCCTCATTTTATTATGTTCATTTTTGTTGAGGAGTGAGATGTCAGGGAGGAGTTTGTTTGTTATATATTTCTTTGTTTATGCATATCTCAGTCATTAAATTTTGTTTTATTTACATCTTTTTCAATCTTTCTTAGTTTAGTGTTTTTAACATATGACCCTTCAACCAGTAGAGCATGTTGTTTTGGCGAACATATTATAGCATCCACTGAACTGAGCATGACCCCGAAGAACAGATTTTTGTAGATAAACACGGCGATACTGAAGGGCTCATAGGATAAAAACTGGCACCCAATGTGGGGAATTTTGTTGCTAGTTCGCAGCTAGAACACGTTAGATGGCGTATTTGAGTAAAACTGACATGCCACAAGTGGAGGCAGATATGACAGTGTTTAAATCACCGGAAGGTGATATTTTATGTAAAGTAAATCAGGCGAAGAGGATACCGCCAACTGTGTGAATTATAAATTAAAATCAGGAGTTTGCAATGTAAAATACGGGCCACGTTTTTGCCTATTGAATTAAGTGTTAAAGTAAAGTACGTGATACCGGGCGTCCAATGATTATAGTTAAAACTAGATTTGTTGTATAAAGTCAAACTCCATGAATGTAATAGAAAGGCCTGTGGCTTTGAAAGACAATTAATATTCGGTTAATGTGTCTGCTGTTAATATCAGATCAGGATGACGATTTAATGACTGAAGATGTGTTTGGGTTTAAATTAAATTGAATACAATTAGAACTACTCAGGAATGCAATTGACTAGTGGGATTAAATGTAAAGTAAATGAACTGAGTAGGATAAAGTGAATTAAATGTGTATAAAGAATGTATGTGTTTGTCAGAGGGCATTGCTACATGCCATTTCCCTAATTTCTCATATAAATTGTGTAAGATGGCGACAATAGAGCAGATACAGGCGATTATTGAGAGTGCCACGAACAGAACCCAGGAGTTACTAGACAATAAACTATCAGAACAAAGTGAATCGTTCCGAACACAAATAAACAATAGTATGTCAGAACAAAGTGAATCGTTCCGAACACAAATAAACAATAGTATGTCAGAACAAAGTGAGACGTTAGACAGTAAAATATCTGACAAAGTGAATCATTAGACACTAAATTGTCATAACAGAGTAAATCTTTACAAACACAGATAAACGAAAGTATTAATAAACAATTAGCACTTCAAAATGAGTACAGCGCGGAGCAGGCGAAACTATTAAAAATGAAATAAATGACACTATAAATTCCCAGTTTGAAGCACAGAACGTTAGAAACAACACAAAAATTAACAGTGGAAATGAAATAACACACTGATAAACAAATGGTATTACTGGCCCTAGACGTTAGCAAAAACAATGAGAGACAGTTAGATCAAATTAAGAAAATGGAAGACGTTTTAATCGGAATCTTAACAATCTGGTTGAAACAGTTTTAGCTAACTTAGCGCAAATAGAATTAGCTTGTACTATAAATAACAGCGAGGTCAAAGCAGCTCAGGATAAGATGGAACGGCGATTCAGTGAAATGGAGAAAAGCGGCAAGGTTATTCAGAAGCAATTATCAGCGGTAGACGAGAATATATCGGGCATAATAAAATACATGGATCGGTGGGAAATAATATCAGCAGAGCAGTGGAGAAACCTAGAAACGGATCAGGATCAGTTAAAAACTACTATTGACGAAAATAATTTACGGTTGGAAGATCGGCTGAAACAAATGGAAAGTAATCAAGGAGAAACCAAACGTCAAATTGAGGAAAAGATAGGCATAATTAAAAAGGAAATCAGGAAAGATTGGCGATAAATGAGTAGTGATTCCAAGGAAAAGAGATTAACCATCATAAAGACAGTAGGCGATAACCACACTCGTATCCAAGCTTTGGAGCAGGAGATCAAGAATAAATTAAAAGAGCACAGACAGAATCATAAAAGCAGAATTACGATCATTGGAGCAAACCACATTGTTTAACACAGGAGTCACGAAAGATAAGGGAAATGAGTCAATTAGTCCAGAGGCAGCAAGTACAACAGGAAGTCAGGTACATACAGCGAGCCCATTAACTACAAACACGGACGGAATTCACAATCACGTTGAGAGACTTTCTACTCCACATGAAGGTCAGCAGCCCATGCAGCTTATACAAGTAATTCGCTCGAACGAATATAAACCGCAAAAGTTTACTGAAAATTCACTGGTGACACCCAAAGCCTTTATTAAAGAAGTCGAGGAATTTTACAATGACACAGGCGTACCTCCAGCACGTAGATTGAGAATGATGGAGAGATTTCTTTCTGAGAATACTTTGACATGGTTTTTGAGTTTTAAATACACTTTTGGAACTATGGATGATTTCAAACAAGCGTTTCTTCGCAAATATTGGTCCCTAGCATTACAACAGAGTTTAAGGATGGAGCTCTACTCTATAAAGTACCAAACTACCCAGCAAACGAAGTACTCAGATTTCTTTAATATGCAGATGCTTAAATTTCGAGATCTGGACCACCCTTTAGAGGAATCGGACATGGTGATGACAATAGCACGTCAATTACCGGTAAATGTACAGAAGGTATTAGTAGCAGCAAATGTAAATTCGGCTTTACATGAAGAACAAGTATTACGCCAAATAGATGAGACTACATGTCATATTCAGCAAAGAGGAGGAAGACACCTGGAGTTAGTCAACACAACCGAAGTTATAAAACCTACACAAGCAAATACTAGATCACAGGGTACAAATACGAGTACGTCATCACCTAGGCGAAATCAGGAAGAAATAGAAAATAGACCGTACCAGCGAAATGAAAATAATTACAACAATAGGCCATATCAAGGCAACAATAGATACCAACAGAGGGGATTCCAACAATGGCGCAACAATAGAAGAATTGAGGGGCCTTATAGAAGATACGGTTATTACAATGGAAATCAAAGATGGAGAGATAGGGGAGACCAAAACCAAGGAGAGCCGCAAGATTACCGTAGCGACTGGAATGAAAGGCATGCTCAAACGCAAAGTTATCTGGAGGAGGTTCACGCTAACGAAGGAGGAGAGAAAGGACGATGGGAGAGAGCCATTGACAACATGAAAAATCCGGATACACATACCGAGGAAGCTGGAAGTCTACTGAGACAAGAGGAACGTCAGGGGCGTGCGCGACAGAAGGATGATGGGAGCCGCCATGGAGCTAAAAAAAATGATAAAGAAGTCTTCCTGAAAACGCAACAGACGGAAATTGAAGAGGGATGGATAGTAGATCACATCCGGGAGAGGATTGCTTTGCCAGAAGATTGCCTGGAGAAGACAGTGAAACCACGGAACGATGATATTAAACAATTACCCATTATTTACGCAAGAATTGGTGGAATTAAAATGAGATGTTTATTGGACACAGGGTCGCAGATCAGTCTTGTATCGGAGGCTTTGGTTCGAGAGTTGGGACGGAGTCAGAATATTCCTGAGATCCCGTACCACAACTCAAATTGAGGGGCGTTATTCCTGAACGCACCGTCACTTGTAAACGTCAGGCATACTTAGAGCTGGACATATTAGAACACACTTTTGGGCAAACGTTTATTATCATGGCAAAGATGAGTTTCAACATTATTCTTGGTGCTAATGTTATTTGTGACTGTCAAGCTGTGATAGATTTGCACCAGAACACTGTCAGTTTCAAAGAGTTTGGTCAACTGAAGAACGTGGGATTGCATATGGATGAAATCACTACCGGAAGGAACGTGAATTCATGGGCATTGGAAGCGATACTGGAAGAGGCGGAAGAGGAGGTACGAATGGCGGAAGATGACATCATAGAAGGAACTGTTGTGGAACTTGATGAGGAGAGTGAATCTCAGGAGATATGGTCTTTATTAACAGAAGGAGATGACAGCGATGCACAATTTGAAGAGCTACTAAAGGAGCGGTTCAATGACATTCAACTTGGGAGTGAACACAGAAAACAATTGGAAGAGATTTTGAGGAAGCACAAAGCAGTATTCGATACAGTCCCAGGGAAAATTATAAATTTTAATTATTCAATGCAAGTCGAGGATTGGTCACCATTCAGAAGTAAACAGTATCCCATTCCCGAGAAATATCGAGGCCAAGTAAACATTATTATAGATGAGGTGTTACTAGCTGGAGCGATAAGGAAGACACCTACTCCTTATTTAAATGCGATTTTGGCAGTCACAAAACCAAATGGATCTATTAGACTTTGTTTAGATGCCAGAAATCTCAACATGAGACTCATTTTTCCTGAGTATGACGGAGCGCCAATCATCAGACACGAATTAAAAGACTTTAAGAACAAGAGTATTTATACATCCGTAGATCTGAACTCGAGTTTCCACCATATCGAATTGGATGAGAAGTCACTGCTTCTCACTGGTTTCTTATTCGATAATCAGACATATTGCTTCGTCCGTATGCCTTTCGGAGTCAAAACAGCGGGCTGCGCATTAATTCGAGCCCTGGATCGAAATCTAACCGAGGAGGTTAAGGAGATGGCGGTTCGCTATATTGATGACATTCTGCTGGCATCCGACAACATTGAAATTCACATGAAAAACTTAGATAAATTGTTAGGCAACCTCAGAACTTCAAATTTTAAAGTAAACCTGAAGAAATCGTATTTCTTCAAGAGCGAGATATTGTATTTGGGTCACATCTTTGACAAGGGAGGAGTGAAGCCAAACCCGGCTAAGATCGAGGCGATAAAGTATTTTCCTACACCCACGAGAGTCAAGGACATTCGAGCTTTCTTAGGCGTTACGGGATTCTTTAAAGAGAACTGTCCAGGTTATACGGAGACTGTAGCACCAATGCAAGCAATGCTCAAAAAGAGTAATAAATGGTTATGGAATGCTGACTGTGTGAAGTCATTCCAAGCAACCAAACTACTGCTGGAAAACTGCATTAAATTAGGCTATCCATATTTCAAACACAAATTTATAATCCAAGCGGATGCTTCATTGATTGGTACAGGTGCAATGCTCTACCAAGAGGACCCAGCAAACCTGCAACATAGATCATATTTGGCATTTGTAAGCCGTAGATTGTGTAAGCACGAGCGCAATTATACTGTAACGGAATTGGAATTGTTGACAATACTTCATGCGCTCCAACAATGGAAAAAGATAGTTTATTTATACCCCATTGTTATCAGGACAGATCATAAGGCATTAACATTCTTGTATAAGACATCGATGGCTAGCGAACGTGTGACACGTTGGTCTATCAATATTCAGCAGTTTAATATTGAAATTGAACAATGCCCAGGGAAGATGAATGTAATCCCGGATGCACTCAGCAGCAACCCAGAGCCTGACAATGAAGAATCAGCGATGGTACAACACCTAGAATTAACACCGAAGGACCGTGAATTCTTGGAGGAGTTACGTGAGAGCAAGAAGCAGAGCCATGGATGATGCAAATGATTCAGTATTTTAGAAGACACCAACAGGAACACCTGTTTTTCGAGAAGCGAGAGCCAAAGAAGGAAGATATGTTTACCTCAACAATTTGCTGCACAAATGGGTTGATAATGACCATACCAAACTACGTATCTTTGTACCTGCATCTTTACAGCGAGGACTGACCTGGCATGCTCATGAGGTTACGGACACGTGGGAATAGATAAATGCGAGTCGACCATAGGAGAGACATTTACATGGCCACATATGAGGACAACAATATGTGACGTTATTACGACTTGTGATCCTTGTCACAGGACAAAGCCAAATAACTAATTAATGAGGCAGTATCCTAAACCACTGTTACCTCAGAATCCGTGAGAGCTGGTGGCGATCGATTGTTTCGACCCGATTCCGAAAGGAAGGCGAGGATGCCGCCATTTATTAGTTTGTCTGGATGTATTCTCCAAATTTGTAGTACTGTGTCCCATCCAGAAAACAACGTCTATGATGGTGCTGAGCCCCTTACGCAATAGAGTCATTCCAACCCTTGGAAAACCAGAATTTATTTTATCGGACCATGGTAGCTATTTTACGAGCGCCGAATTCAAGAAAAATATGGAGGACATGGGTGTAAAACACATCTTAAGTAGTATCCGCAACCCTCAAGGTAATCCTAGTGAACGTGCAATCAAATGCGTAACATCTTACTTGAGAATCTTCATTCCCAATGAAAATCACAAGTGGGTAGACAGAATTAAGGATGTAGAAACATGCATGAATTCTACAAGGCATGAGTCGATAGGACAGATTCCTATGGTCTTACACAAAAACAAATATCCGGAGAGATCGTGGAAAAGTATCATCAACTGCCCACAAGACCCTATGATAGCACATGACTTAAGAATAGAGAGAACGAGAGTACATATTAGAAAACAGGCAGATCGCAGGTTGCGGCGAGTAAGAAACAAGAGGTTTCACCGGGAACTTGAATTAAATGAGCTTGTTTTGGTACGTCGCCCGGCAACATCTGATCCAGAGAAGAAGCTTTCAGTAAATTTTGCGAGAAATTTGTGGGACCCTATTCTATAATAAGAAATCTGGAAAAAAAAGCGTACAGAGTAAAGTAACTAAGTACAGGAACAATGTCTGTCTACAATAGCGCCAACATAAAGATTTATAAAACAAGTGAACCTTGTGAGCGCTGAAATAATGATACAGTTTGAGTATATATACGTCCTATGACATCCAAGTATACGGGGGTCACTTGTATACGTAAGGAGAAGGAGGAAGTGCGAGTCGTTGTTGACAAGCTTTAGCGAGCAGAGCACCAGTGATGACACACAGCGAGCGAGAGGGAGAAAGATATAAGACGAGCGAAGAAATTGCCTCAGGCATCCGCCCACCAAGCACGCAGGCTGAAATGTTGTAATACAAACAGGAAGTAAAACGAGGATGAATGACACACAAGACAGGAGCGGCTAGACAAGGCAGTAGAAAGGGGTTGAGTTTCTGAAATGAACAAATTGGCGTACGGAAGTTGTATAAAAAATCGACTTTATGCTAAGTTCGATTTTTTGCAAGTAGAGGAGCCGTGAACCCTTTATACTCTGATAGTATAAATGATTCTGTTTTATTTCTGCAATATATAATATTTCTACCAGTATCATGAAAACCAGACAGAAATGGTGAAACTATAGGCATTGGTAGGAGACAGTAAGAATGTACCTGGGTGCAGAAAGACAAAGCTTAATCGCTAGTGGAATTTGTGAAAGGGACCAAGCCTAGCGATGAATCAGAAAGTAGGTGCTGGCTGGCTTACAAATAGGAAGACGCGAGATGACACATGCGTTTGGCATTTTCCTTGTTCTGTTTCGCGCCTAGCCAAAAGAAATTCAATGATATGAGAGGCTGATCAACTAGACACTCCTACAGGGCGGGGTGCTGTAAGAAAAATCACGAGGTCTACGTGAGTGAGAACCAATAGGAGAAGAATGCTACTTTAACGCGGCAGACCTGGCGTCATGCTCAAGAGCTCGGATTATGGCGGGAAACTGAACACAGATTATCCCTGTGATCGATTCTCGATTAAATTAGCATGACTTTGACCTGCGCATTTCTTCGAGTTTAATTATGTTTATTACAAGCCTGTAAGACAATTATTATGGAAAAGATTTTTATTTTTCCCTTTCCATAGGCTCTCATACATAAGTGGCGTGTGAAGCCATGAACACCGACTTTATTTTTGTGTGTTGGAGGACACAGGTTAACCATTAATTTGTGCGTCTGAGGGCGTAAGACTATATATTTTGTGTCATGAGGACACAGATTTTATTGAGCCAAATGTGTTGTAAATTCAGTGTTTGATAGATAGTCACTGTAGTATTTTGTAGGGCCAGTATCTTCGACAATTCACCAACAGACTGTTTTGGGGAACAAAGTACTCAAACAAGGTGAATTTAGTAGACAGATATCGAGTGTGTATTAATTTGACAAACATTTTTGTATCAGCACGAGAGATGGCAGCGTCGATCATGGATGCAGTCTGAAATCATCATCACTTCGTTGAAATGTTTGCCATGAGCTAAAAGCATTTAAGTAGGGAGATGGCTGCTGATGTCCGATGACACTGATTTGCTGAAGGATGAGTACTGAATAATATTGTATTATTGACAAGTCAATTTATGGTGTATGGGACCAATTTGTGTAAATATTTTGTTTGTGTGTTATTAACGTAGAGTTTGTATTTGTCTGACACAGTAGTTGCATGGAAACAGCTAGCGGTAATTTTGTAGATATTTGTATATTTTTATTGTTGTAATGTACGTAACTATGTGCACTGCCGTGTACGCATATGTTAACGTAACGCCGCTAAGTAACGTAGATCGGAGTTTTGTAATGCTACACAACTAGAACTGAATTAATCTATATATAAAAATGAATTGCTGTTCGTTAGTCTCGCTAAAACTCTAGAACGGCTGGACCGATTTGGGTAATTTTGGTCTTGAATTATTTGTGGAAGTCCAGAGAAGGTTTAAAAGGTGAATAAATATGAAAGTTGTAGCGCACGAGTAGATTCAACAAATGAGTGACGGCACGCGAATCGCATAAACAAAGTCCCGTATTGAACCCGCTGAGCTAAGGTTCATGTGATATTTTTCATGACAACACATTTATGATGGGATGTATTACCTTTGAACACACCCAGAAAGATACCAGAAGCTGAGAGCTTATACTATTCTCTTTGGAGTAGCGAAGGATCGCTCTTTTGACTTTGATGAAGTCGGCTAATTATTTATCTGAGGTCTTATTAATCAACTTTACCTTTCCACGAGACTCAGAATATTCCATTTCGTCATTCAGTATTTTTGAAACATTTTGGAGAATGTTTTTTTCACTTTAAGGTACGGTAATATCATTGCAGATACGCAAGAAGGGATGTAAATAGTCGCTCAACGACTTAGTTTGACGACTTGATTCCACGAGGAACGCAGTTCCGTGCACTACTTCTTGAGAATCCGCCCGGTGGAGGCGTGTTGAAATACCCGTCGTGTAAGACGTGGGAAAAGTCCGCTTTATAGCGAGGAATTTTTATCAAGTGTCATCGAGGACCATCGTACTGTGCATCACGATTTGTAAAGTGTAGTGATCAGCACAAATAGCATTGTGAACTTATTTGAAACATATTGTGAATTTTCTACGATTCTGTAGCACCACATTTCTTGTACCCACGTGATTTGTGGAGGGCTGAAGCCTAGTGTTAAATATACATGTAATCGTGATAACGTTGCATTAAACGAGTGTTACACTGAATACGCATCGTATATAAATTACTGCAGTGGATTTATCCGCATAAATTCGACGCCTATTTCACGGATGCCACGTGATTGCAAAAGTAGAGTCTGTGCACGTGTGAACCAGCAGATCAGTGCATGGCCATTTATTAATGATATCTGCAAAGTGTAGAGGCTGTGTTGCTAGATATATGTGTAACGGCTGTGATAGCTACAAAGCACACCGCAATTTTCAAGTGCTAATGAAATACATGATGTTAATATTACCGACCACGTGTTCGACATTTATAACACCATGTTCGAGTCGGAGACAATGGGCTAAGTACCGTTATGGTATGAGGAAGATGTCTCGGATGGAACGAGCATGATTTGGAACTTCAAGAACGTCGAACGAGAAGGAAGGAATCGAGGATGCCTTTCCTAGGCATGTCCAACCCATTCACGATGTCAACTACAGGGACAGACCGAACCCTGGTCTTTAGGAGAGCCAAGATGGAAGTTCTGATATTGACGATGCCAATCCTGAAAGCCAGAGGTGCTTTTGTTCAACCCTTGTCGTTGGACAGAGAGCTAAGTGTGGGCTCCTTCATATCGTGAGTTTGTACAATCCTTCTTTGTTCTAGTCATTGGTGGTATATTTAGATTAGTGTAGATTGAAAATCAGCCGAACTTAGTGGCAACCATTTCATAGGTAGGGAACGTAATTAGTATAATTAGATGTTATTTATCCACAGTGATTGTGAGCCACCCTTGGATTTGATATTTTGTTCAACCCTGGTGCAACCTGATGGACGTCATAGGACGCCAATTCCTGTTTATTGCTAAACGTGACCGTAGTCATTCCAAGGCTACTTTGTTTAACCCTATCTGGGGTGATTTTCGAGTCTTAGCAGACTCCTGTTACGGCAAACTGATGCCATGATCATAATTCTTTAACTGCACTCATGGCAGACAGTCAATGTTACGCCCCTGACTTCATTAGAGAAGTCGTATCATTTAGGTAATCGACTGTAATTACCAGTTTTGTAACTACATTTATATTTCATTCAGGATGAGTGTGCTCAGAAGCCATCCAGGTCAAGTGTAGACCTTGCAAGTAAAAGGGATGTTTCGTTGTAGCCTAGCATCGAACCCAGTTCCCATCGTATCACTAAGCAAATCCAGCAGAGTGGAGTTTGCGCCATAATATTATTTTGTTTGTGTCAAGTGTGATGACACGTGATTATTTGAATGTTTGATACAAGAAACTACTGAAGTATTTTATCTTTGAGAGCAAAGAGCTCCAGCAATGAGTGACATTGCTATCTTTTAAACGTCTTTTCTATGAAAGACAGAGTTATATGTTTGTATTCAGCTTTATAGCGGGCTCTTAATGCGCACATTCTTTGATGTTTATAGCCTATAGTAAAGGTATTATTATGAGGCCAGTTTCATAGTTATTTTCTTGCCTGAATTGCCGGCCCAGTCAACGAGTTGTGTCTAATAGTGCAGGGAGCCTGCAACTTGCTGTGACTTAGACAGGTTTGTGAATATTTCTCAGCGCACGAGTGAGAGCGCTTGCTTCCAAGTGAGACAGAATTATGTTAACACAGGACAGAATGCTTGTAGCATTCATTTATTTTTCATTGCATTGATAGCTCATGGAACCCAGATTCCATTTCAGTATCTGTTCACATGTTCTTTAGATTGTCAATTGTTAGTTAAACGCCTTTTGCGTGTACCGTTGTTTCGACGAGTACAGTTATGTCAGGATTCTTATTTTATGTTGGAGGCTAGCCCCGTGATGAGGGTTTTTCATGTGTGAAGGTATTTTGTGTACCATGTCTGGGACTGTTCCCGTCGACCAGATATTTGGAGAGGGTAACTGATGTGTCCAGGCCCGTCCCAGAGTTATTGAACGCGAGCTGTGCGCCGCTGGTAACTTGTGTTATTGTGTGTCCGAGTTGTTATTGCTCGTTGATTGTATTCCGACTTTTGAGTCGAGGCTCTATGGCAGAGATGATCTCTCAGAGACGCTCCATGCCAGGCTAGTCAGCTGTTATTCGCCATAAACCAACGATAATTTAAACCGACATCTTAATAATAAAACGCATAAGTTTGATAAGCAAAATATAACTAACGAATCCTTTCTATTTAACCTTGTTCATTCGCATTTGGAACCTGCTGACATAGCCGTGCCATTGAAAGTATTTCCTGGAGGAAATGACTTTAGGACAGCTGACACTTTTTGTAGCGACAGAGGCTTGCTCGAACCTTTAGTTCGTAGCTGGTGGAGCGCAGGCCATACGATGTTAGACGTAGTCTTCACTACGCAGTCGTCACCGTAATTACACACGTTAAATGACTATGGCTTACAAACAGTAAACCAAGGTGTAGGTAGGCTTTGAATAAAACTGTGGTCTTGTATTTATTGATTTATTGATGTATACGTGTACAAATCCTCTATGTCACCTTTTGTGTGCTGATTAGCACCTAGTTTGTAAGAGTGTCTTAGAGAATTTTTTTTCATGGCTTGTCACATAGATTTGTTTGTAATTGTTTGATATTACGAACGTCACCGCCGTAAATTTTGTAATTAATTGGTAGGACTTAGCTAGATGAACTAATATTAAATGTAAATGTGGAAATGGTATCATCCTAATTCAGATTTGTGTTGCTGCCCTGTTAAATGTGAATTCCGATATTAGCTTGATCTTGTAACTTGACCTAGTTTTTTTTTGCCGTACCATTTTTCCTTGTGTTGCTGTTATTGCTTTAATTATTGTGAGATAGATCTTTCGCGAGGGTTTACTGTAACTTATCAGGTAGGGATCAGCTCTTTATTTTCGATTATTTATTAGCTTGCGGATTAGCCGATGGAAAACCTCCGAACTTGGATAGGGGTTTGTTGATTTTAAAATAAATCTTTACGGTGTTTTACATAAGTCTGGATGTTTCTTTTCTCAGTCTAGATTTTAAGGTGAACCTTTCCTTAGGCAGTCTATGACCTTTGTCACCATGTACCACGATCCCCGTGGATGATGGATTCTCGTGCCGCTTTGGCCTGTTCGGAAGTTCACCTGATTCTCTCGGCAATTAGGTCCGGTGGATGAGATGTTAGGGAAGCCATTTCGGTTGTTGGCTGTCCTGGCAGCTCCTCTGATGGGCACAGTATGCGTTCATATACCATTCATCCGATTGCTATGAAACATTGGCTGTATTGTTGTGCACTCTCCAGGAAAGGTTTCTGACTTAGTAAATCCTTTTTACAATAGGTAGCGCACACGATACAACAAATGTGCGATGACGGCCGAAGCGTTTCAACAAAGTCCTGTATGCATTCACATACCATTCGGCCGATAGCGATGAAACTTGGGTGAGAGGTTGTGTACAATACATGCAAGGTTTCTGGCTTAGTAAATCCATGTTATAATAGGTAGCGCACGAGTAGATTCAACAAATGAGCCACTACGCGCGAAGCGTTTCAACAAAGTCCCGTATGCCTTCATATACTATTCGTCTGATAGTGATGAAACTTGGGTGAGATGTAGTGTACACCTCAGGGAAGGTTTCGGGTTTAGTAAATCGACTTAACAATAGGTAGTGCACGATTAGATTCAACAAATGAGCGACGATGGCCGAAGCGTTTCAACAAAGTCCTGTATGCGTTCACATACCATTCGTCCGATAGCGATGAAACTTGGGTGAGAGGTTGTGTACAATACATGCAAGGTTTCTGGCTTTGTAAATCCATGTTATAATAGGTAGCGCACGAGTAGATTCAACAAATGTGCGACGACGAGCGATGCGTTTCAACTTAATCCCATATGCGTTCATATACTATTCGTCTGATAGTGATGAAACTTAGGTGAGGTGATGTGTACACTTCATGGAAGGTTTCTGGCTTAGTAAATCCACTTAACAATAGGTAGCGCACGAGTAGATTCAACAAAAATGCCACGACGGGCGAAGCGTTTCAACAAAGTCCTGTATGCGTTCACATACCATTCGTACGATAGTGATGAAACTTGGGTGAGAGGTTGTGTACATTACAGGCAAGGTGTCTGGCTTAGTAAATCCATGTTATAATAGCTAGCGGACGAGTAGATTCAACAAATGAGCGACGACGAGCGAAGCGTTACAAAAAAGTCCCGTATGCCTTCATATACTATTCGCCTGACAGTGAAGAAACTGGGCTGAGATGTTGTGTGCACCTCAGGGAAGGTTTTTGGTTAGTAAATCAACTTCACAATGTGTAGCGCTCAATTTGATTCAACAAATCAGCGACGACGGGCGAAGCGTTTCAACAAAGTCCTGTATGCGTTCACATACCATTCGTCCGATAGCGATGAATATTAGGTGAGAGGTTGTGTACACTACTGGCAAGGTTTCTGTCTTAGTAAATATATGTCATGTTAGGTAGCGCACGAGTAGATTCAACAAATGTGCGACGACGCGCGAAGCGTTTCAACAAAGTCCCGTATGCGTTCATATACCATTTGTCCGAAAGCGATGAAACTTGGGTGAGATGTTGTGTACACTTCAGGGAAGGTTTCTGGCTTAGTACATCCACTTTGCAATAGGTATCGCACAAGTAGATTCAACAAATGAGCGACGGCACGTGAATCGTTGAAACAATGTTCCGTATGCGTTCATATACCATTCATCCGATTGCAATGAAATTTGGAGAAATGTTGTTTCCACTCCCTAGAAGATTTCTGATATAGTAAATACAATTTACAATTCGTAGCGCACGATTAGAATCAATTAATGGGCAAATCGTTTCAACCAAGTCCCGTATGCGTTCATATAACATTTATCCGATTATCATAAAACTTTGGGGAGTTGAGCACAGTCCTGCGAAGGTGTATGAATTAGTAAATCCGTCATTCAATGGGTGGCGCACAAGTAGATTAAACAAATGTGTGTCGTCGCGCGAATTGTTTAAGCAAAAACCCGTATGCGTTCATCTGCCATTCATCCGATTGCGATGAAACTTTCATGAGTTGTTTTGTACACGCCAGGGAAGGTTTTCACTCAGTAAATCCATTTTACAGTAGGTAGCGTACGAGTATATTCAACAAATGGGTGACGGCGCTCGAATCGTTTCAACAAAGTCCAGTATGCGTTCCTACACCATTCATTTCATTGCGATGAAAATTTGGTGGGTTGTTGAGCACGCTCCCATGATTTTCTTGATATAATAAATCAATTTTACAATAGTTTAGAGGTGGATACCTGAAAAAGAAAAACAAAATTGAGAATCAAAAAGCACTTCAACACACAAAGTTACAATGTCAACACGTTCTTTGATTGGCATTGCAACGCATGCCGGGTACAGCTAGTATAATATAAAATAGACTGGGAGTGATTTTATCTTTGTGTAGAGTTTACGATTGAACAGATTCATTGTTGTCAATTGCCATTGTTGCAATGTAATTTTGTTGCGAGTAGCAATCAGCTAACTCGAGGGTTTAATATTGGTAATAAAGTTTTGAGTGTCTTGCACGCGAAAGTAGGAAAATCTGGATCAAACCGACCTCCTTGATGTGCTTTTTAAGTCAGTCCAAGATATAGTGTTGTGTGTGATTTATACTGGTATTGTCTGCGGGAAATTCAGCGTGGTGTCTGATTTCCGTCATGCCGCAATAAGCCAGATGCATTCATTTTGCGACCTCGCGAGGCGCATATATGGATATGATGTTCTTGCCATTTATGTAAAATGGGGGAGATTTTTTGCTGTTGATTCTACGATGTTTAACGAGGGCACTGCGTCAAATCTTTATTTTTAGACACGCTTGGGAACTGACAGGTGATAGAGATGTGGAACTGAGTGAGTAACCACATCTTGAGGCGGGTTGATCAGATAAGACGGCCGTTGGTCATTAGCAGATGCAGAGCTTGTTGGCCTGTTTCTTATAACAGAAAAGAAATGATCAATTGTAAATAATATTTGAGAGTAAATAGGGTGTTGTCTACGTCGTAATATAATCTCCGAAGCGTTAGCTTATCGCGCATTTTATTCATGTAAAGCAATCTCAGCCGGCGAGGCTTTTGTTGTTGTTGGTTTATATTTCATGTTTATGTTTCGTGTCAGTGAACCGTGTAGCCACGCGCGAAGTTCTTTTCCTTGTTTGTTGTGTTTAGCATTTGGCCTTGCAGGCAAGCTCATTTGTCGGATGCGTCATCGCACTGGAGGGGAGAATCTGGGAGATTCTTGTAAATTTTAGATATTTAATTTTGTGTGAGTCAGAATTAATTTAGTTGTTTTTATTAGTGTAGTTATTTATTATTTATCGTATGATGAAAGGAGGAATATGTACAAAAATATATACAACAAGATACACATAATCTCATTTTGTAAAATTAGAGTTCAATTTTAAGTTGTTGAATCCAATCGATGGCTTCTTGATTAAGCTTGTGGAGTTCTTGTATTGTCCCTTGGAATGCTCTGAGAGGACATTCGAAAGCTACGTGGTCCATAGTTTGCCGATCTTCTCCACAGTCACATTCAGGGGAGGACTTCCAGCCCCATTGATTCAGTATCGCTGCACACCTGCCTTGGCCCGTTCTTATCCGGTTCAGTGTGCACCATTGACGTCGAGGTAAAGGAAAACCTGCAGGTCGTTCCCAAGGAGTCACAATTAGATGGTGATGAGTAGGAAATATAAGGCGGTTCTGGCACAGGGGCTAATGCGCAAGGCTGATATCTCTCGAACGCATGGTCGGATTTTGACGAAAGAGGCGTCGTTGAACTCGGGTTGACACACCCTTTCCAATGAACAACATATTTCCACCCCAAAAATAAAACCTACCCCTACTAGGGGGTGAAATTGTAATTTTTTAGAGAATCTCTCTTTCCAAGTGCAACATGTGAGAGTCTGAATGCCGATATGGAATGAAACGTTGTTCCACACAAGAGACATGTGTGCGGTGGATAGCTAATATGAATTAACATGCTTGTTTTTTTTGTTTTTACGCATGCCCGCTCATAGCTCTTGTAAGAGGGCGGGCTTTTTAAAGATGCTAGCTGTAGTGTAAACTAACCCAACCCACGAGTGGTGATCAAAAAGTATTTTAAGTGACGCTTGTCGATCGGCAAACCAATAATCAAAGAGGGATATGTCAGGCCTTGAGGTGATAGCCCCTTTTGATTGATCCCTGTTGATTGGTCCCTTTTGATTGATCTCTGTTGATTTGTCCCTTTGGACTGGTCCCTGTGGACTAGCCCCCCTTGGACGGGATCTTTTTGACAGGGGGTCAATTTTGATGGATCATTTTTGACGGGTCCCTGTTGATGGGCCCCTGTGGATGGATCATTGTTGACGGGTCATTGCTGACGAGTCCCTTTGGATGGGTCATTGTTGACGAGTCCCTGTGGACGGGTCCTTGTTGGCGAGTCCCTGTGGACGCGTCTTTGTTGACGGGTCCCTGTTGACAGGTCATTGTTGACGGGTCCTTGTTGACGGGTCCTTGTTGATGGGTCCCTGTTGACAAGACCTTTTGACTAATCCCTTTAGACCGGTCCCTTTGGACTGGCCCATGAATTTATCCAAAGTGTGCCAAAGGGCTTAACTAACGGACTAATAAGGCTAGGAACTTGTATGAGGTATTGTAGGACTTGGGATGAAGCCCCCTTTTAGAATGTATTTTTGACATTTTGACAAAGGGCCTAACCACACTTTTGTTAATATCTCGCGAACCTATCATGCTAGTGACTTGTATGAGGGGTCCTAGCAATTGGTACGATGTTCCCCTTTGGGGGGGGGTGAAACTATCCCCCCACTCTCAAATTGGAAAATCGATATCGTGGAAACTAAAAACCCTAAAATTATGTGTGATAGCTTTAAAAATAGATCATAAGATACGCTTATACCATGATAGGTCATTTCACCCCTAAAATAGTAAATAGTAATGTTACAGGGAAAAAAGGGGTTAAACACTTACAAATGATAAATGAACCTAAGATCTTTTGTTTTTGATGAAAAACTAGTAGGAGGGTTAAAACTAACCCCCCCCAAAAAAAAAAAATTAAAATCGTTATCTTGGAAATTATGAACCTCAAAATTAAGTGTGATAGCTTTAAAACTAGGTCATGACATACGCTTATACCACGATAGGTCATTTCACCCCTAAAACAGTGAATAGTGTTTTTACAGGGAAAAGGGTGTTAAACGCCTAAAAATGATAAATGAACCAAAGATCTTTTGTTTTTAATGAAAAATAGTAAGGGGTGAAAACTACACCAAAATTTAAAAATCGATATCTTGGAAACTATGAAACTTAAAATTAGGTGTGATAGCTCAAAAAATTGGTCATTTAATACTCTTTTACCACGATTGGTCATTTTTACCCCTAAACAATGCATGTAGATTTTACAGGGAAAAAGGGGAACCAATAATCAGATTTGGACACATGAGGTGTTATAAGACTCAGGGCGATAATCTCTTCTTGAATTTATTATTATTTTTTTAGAAATTTTGACACAGGGCCAAACCACACATTTTTGAAAATTTAGATTTTTAAAATTTTTTGAAATAATTTTAATACTTTTTTTTAGTAGAGAGAGATAGTACCGGTTGTGTTTAAACGAGCATGTTGCCGATCACTGTGACCATGTTCAATGGATGAATCGATATTTTGTGAAGCATTGATTGAAGAGGGTCATGCGACGACTTGTTTTAAGAATATTTTTTATGATTTTTCCTATGATGCATGCATTTATTTAAATATCCCAAAACGGCAAGGTTACTGATTTGAGATTTATAAACTAATAATGGGATTTGGTCTCTTAAGGTGTCCTATAACTTGACATGACTCTTTCTTTATACGGCTTATGAATTTTCCCAAAAGATTGAAAACAACAAGGTCATGAACTTTTGTTTCTCTTAATATATTGCAAACCCATAATGTTAGATGTTTATGGTGAGTGATGAAACATAGCTAGGTAGAGTAAGAATTATTGTAGGCTACACGTATGGTGACTGACAAGTATTTGACCATTGAAACTTGTTTTAAACCTAGCCGCAGTACATACGGAGTATAGGTTTCAGGCATGACATGACAAACGGTATGTACAAAATCCAATTTATCGATTCAAGAATTAAGAGTAGACTATCTTTAATTGATTAGTTAAAGACACTTGCTAAGAAAACAAGATGGTGATTACACTGAACCAAACTAAACCAATACAATCCTTTTTGGATACATAATGTTACTTGCTAACCATTTTGTGCTGCAGTGGCAAGCACTTTTGGCTCTTGCACTAGAGGCCTTAACTCGATTTAACTTTAAGGTATGGAACGAACCAAACTAAGAAAGATGGTTATAGTGGTGCAGTGGTTAAGCTGTTATCCTTTGACTAACGTAGACCAGGGTTTGATTTTAGATTAATACGCATGTCAAAAACATATAAAAAAGCAGGGATACTGTTTTAAGACTGATTACACTTGTATATTTTTTCAAATTATTACTTAGATTACAAATACAAGGGTAGACTGGGTTCAATATAGAGTTAATGCAAGTAAGATTTTGTATTTGTTCTTTATTTTAGACTTTAGATTTTTAGAATTTACATTTTACAATTCAGATTGTGCATAAAGACCAAACCATAATGTCATGACTTTCAATTTTCGGAAACTAATTATTAAAGAAAAACATATAAGGATTTGTATTACTTGGAATTATGTTGTCTATACTATATTTTATTTTGGTTTTAGATTTTAGAAATTTGATATTAGATTTTAGATTTTAGGTAAAGACCAAACTAATATTGACTATTCATTAGACACTGGTATGTAGATAGAAAGATGATTAGACTATATGTTAAGATGAATTTTTAGGTGTTGACTGGCCTTGCAATAAGAATTGACTAACCAGACATGAGTTAACAACCAACGAAACATTTTGGCGACTATGCTTGTTATTGACCAGTGAGTAGGGTTTTAGAAAAACTGTTTGCTATTTTGGAATACATACAACAAATGCATAGACCTACTGAGCGACTATGTTTGCTAAACAAGACATTATACCAGAGATGATTAGTATTCTTATGTAGCTCAGGCAAGGAAAGCATTTCTACAGAATTTGTTGACATTGAATATTGATTTAGGTATTAGGATGTCATTTTTGATGACCTTATGTCTGGAGCGTGACGCTCTATGAAAGGGAAACTTGGACTATTGGTGTAGCAGAAAAGTGGAGAATTGAAGTGTTTGAAATGTGGTGTTACAGGAGAATGATGAAGATTAGATGGGTAAATAGGGTTACAAACAAAGAGGTATTAAGAAAAGTGGGAGAGGAGAGATGTTTTTTTTCGACAGCTAATGAAGTAAATCGATAGGTTAGTAGGACACATACACCCAGGAATAGCAAGCTTAGTTATGGAAGAAAGGGTTGAGGACAAGAACTGTAGGGGTAGACCAAGGTTAGAATATGTTAAACAGATAGCCTTGGATGTAGAGTGTGGTACCTATATAGAGATGAAACGATTAGCTCAGGACAGTGACTCATGGAGAGCTGTATTAAATCAGTCAAAAGGCTGAAGATTCAAACAACATGTAGAGCTTACCAAAATAATGTTGTGTAATGAAATGCTAGTCAACTAACTTTAATGCATTTCTAAAACCCATGACACGATACCTGAGAGCTTTTCTAAAATTATTTTAAAATGCCTTTAACCCTATATTAAACACCCAGTTCTCAAGACTCATAACTACAATGTAATGAAAAAAAACCAACAACAAAAATACATTTAAAAACGAGCAAGTGGTTGAGTCAATGTACACTGGAAAATTTTGTAAACACTCAAGTGCACAAAACAAATTACATTATTAGCTGTTAGGTTGATCGAGTGGTTAAGGCGTTTGACTTATGTTCACATTTTCAATACAAGGAAGCAAGGATTTGAATCCCTTACCTGACATAACTATTGCTTTAACATGCCTCAGCGATACTGTATTATTATGATACTCGATACACAAACCATAGATGGAGTGTATTGTTTAAGTCCACTCTCTCTTTCTAAACATATCTAGAGACTGTCAATGGTTAACAATCGCATTAATAGTGAGAGGATGTAGTGATAGTAATTAAGAAAAAGCAGACAATAACCATAAAATATTTTTATTAAATTCATTTTATAATAGATACACACTGAATACAACTCTCTCTATTTACCATTGTTTGATATAGATTTTTTAAACACAACGCTTGTTGTAGATCCTTTTGCAACTTTCTCCAGGTACTCTTGTTCTTAAAAACTGGGGAAGTCGGGGTTTTATAGACATAAAACCCTCATCCTTTTCTCTTTCATCATCATCATCATCATCATCATCATCATCATCATCCTCTTCATTATGAATATTATCATCAAAATTATGATAGTCATTGTCACCATCATTATTATCTTCGTCATCATCATCCTCAACATCACTAGAACTATCCATTTCCTCTTGTTCGTTTTCCACAGGGACCTCTTTTAAAGTCTGCGTTGCTTTTGATAGTGTTAAGGGCTTCTTAGACGTTGACAACTGTCCTAACATGACTTTTTGATGACAAGATAAGTGATTTAGAACGAACACTGCACTATCTTGAGCAGCAATATTTTTTTCTTGGACTTGCTTTTTTACCTTGGTTAGAGTATTTTGTCCATTTAAATGTGTATTAATTTGAGATTCACAATGATGCTCGTTTGAAGTAAGTACGTTGGAGTCTTTTGTTTTAATCATTCCTCGACACTTTTTTGATCGTTGTTTTGAACATCGCCAAATAACAGTTCCATCTTTATTGGTTGTTTTTAAATAGATGTATATCCTTTATAGTAGGCACATGGCTTACCATGGCTGGTTGTTGAGACTTCCATATTAACTAATACACATTAATTTAATTTTAGTAAAGTCTCTTCAGTAATAATAATAGTAAAAATAAATGAAGTGGGTTGATATTTTTTAAAGGTGGAATTTTCAAAGTACTGTCAAGAAAAATAGTCACATGAACAAATTTTAGACTACAAGTGATTTACACACACATTGCTCAATGTCAAGATTTATACTGAACACAATTTATAGTGATTATGATTTTTATTGACTGTAATTGATAGTAGCCATGGTTAGTAGAGGCAATGTATACTGGGTGCGTTTTATAGCACGCTCAATTTATAGTAGGTAAGATTAGTAGACGCGTTTGATACTGGGCGCGTTACATTCTGGTTATGATTTATACTGAGCGCGATTTTTATTAGAAGCTATTTTTAGCCTACTTTCGATTTTTGCAAAAAATGAAAGTAGACTTATGAGATCAACACAGGGCGAAAAAAGTGTGTCTGTCTGTGTGTGTGTATGTGTGTGTGTGAGTATGTGTGTGTGTGTGTCTCTGTGTGTGTGTGTGTGTGTGAGTGTGTGTACTCTGAATGTCTGTCCCCCCCCCCCTATCAATTCGAACACGGTGAATGCGAATTGAACGAAATTTGGTACAAAGGTAGCACTAGCAAAGGACACCTCAGTGTCATGTTTTATATCGCCGCCATCTTGACGGAAACGTAATGGCGGCCACACAAATGTTCAAAGCTTAAATCAAATTACGACTAACCTAATCATCCGATCTCTATCAAATTTTGCAAAGATATACCTTTATGGGGGGAGCATCCTTTGACCAAACCAATAGGTATCAGTGTAATAGTTTGCGGATGGCGGCCATCTTTGTGTGAAAATCGATTCCCCCTATTAATTCGAACAGGGTGCAACCGAATGGAACGAAATTTGGTACAGAGGTAGTACTAACAAAAGGCACCTCAGTGTCATGTTTTATATCGCCGCCATCTTGACGGAAACGTAATGGCGGCCACACAAATGTTCAAAGCTTAAATCAAATTACGACCAACCTAATCATCCGATCTCTACCAAATTTTGCAACTACATACCTTTATGGAGGGAGCATCCTTTGACCAATCTAATAGGTCATTCACCTGATAGTTTGCGGATGGTGGCCATCTTTATGTCAAAATTGATTCCCCCTATTAATTCGAACACGGTGGAACCGAATGGAACAAAATTTGGTACAGAGGTAGCACTAGCAAAGGGCACCTCAGTGTCATGTTTTAAATCGCCGCCATCTTGACTGAAACGTAATGGCGGCCACACGAATGTTCAAAGCTTAAATCAAATTACGATTAACCTAATCATCCGATCTCTACCAAATTTTGCAACTACATACCTTTATGGAGGGAGCTTCCTTTGACCAACCTAATAGGTCATTCACCTAATAGTTTGCGGATGGAGGCCATCTTTATGTCAAAATTGATTCCCCTATTAATTCGAACACGGTGGAACCGAATGGAACGAAATTTGGTACTGAGGTAGTACTAGCAAAGGGCACCTCAGTGTCATGTTTTATATCGCCGCCATCTTGACTGAAACGTAATGGCGGCCACACGAATGTTCAAAGCTTAAATAAAATTACGATTAACCTAATCATCCGATCTCTACCAAGTTTTGCAACTACATACCTTTATGGAGGGAGCATCCTTTGACCAATCTAATAGGTCATTCGCCTAATAGTTTGCGGATGGCGGCCATCTTTGTGTCAGAATTGATTCCCCCTATTAATTCAATCACGCTGAAACCGAATGGAACGAAATTAGGTACAGAAATAGCACTAGCAATGAGCATCTCAGTGTCATGATTAATATCGCCACCATATTGACAGAAACGTAATGGCGGCCACACGAATGTTTAGAGCTTAAATCAGATTACGACTAACATAACCATCCGAACTCTACCAAACTTTGCAACAACATACCTTTATGGAGGGAGCATCCTTTGACCAATCTAATAGGTCATTAGCCAAATAGTTTGCGGATGGCGGCCATCTTTATGTCAAAATTGATTCCCCCTATTATTTCGAACACGGTGGAACCGAATGAACGAAATTTGGTACAGAGGTAGCACTAGCAAAGGGCACCTCAGTGTCATGTTTTATATCACCGCTATCTTGATGGAAACGTAATCGCGGCCACCCAAATGTTAAAAGCTAAAATGTAATTACGACCAACCTAATAATCTAGTCTCTACCTAATTTTGCAACACCATATCTTTATGTGGGAAACATATTCTGACCAAACTGCAAGAACATCAGCCCAATAGTTTGCAGATGGTGGCCAAGTATGTGTGCAAATCGATTCCCCCTATCAATTCAAACACGGTGAAACCGAATTGAACGAAATTTGGTACAGAGGTAGCACTAGCAAAGGGCACCTCATATTCATGTTTAATATCCCTATAGCACGTTGTATTTCAACAAGCTCCTACAACCAACATTCAATCATACTCCTTGAAAAGGACAAAGAGTTATAACAATACCCATGCATTTAGGAGAAAGTAGGCTATATGTTCTTTACTGAACATCTTGTTACCAAGTGTAATTGATAGCAGGTGCTATTCATACTCAACGCAATTGATAGTAGGCTTAATTGATAGTAGGCGCAATTGGAAGTTGGCGCAATTGATAGTAGGCACAATTAATAGTAGGCACAATTAATAGTAGGCGCGATTGGTAGCAGGCGCAATTGAATGTAGGCGCGATTGGTAGTGGACGTAATTGATAGTAGGCGCTATTGATTGCAGGCGCAATTGACTGTAGGCGCGATTTATAGTGGATGTAATTGATAGTAGGCGCTATTGATAGTAGGCGCGATTGATAGTAGGCGCGATTAGTAGTAGGCGCGATTGGTAGTAGGCGCAATTGGTAGTAGACGCAATTACTAGTAGGCGCGATTGGTAGTAGGCGCAATTGATAGTAAGTGCAATTGACAGTAGGCGCGATTGGCAGTGGGCGTAATTGCTAGTAGGCACTATTAATAGTAGGTGCAATTAGTAGGTGCAATTGATAGTAGGCGCGATTGATAGTAGGTGCTATTAGTAGATGTGATTGATAGTAGGCGCGATTGGTAGTAGGCGCGATTGGTAGTAGGTGCGATTGATAGTAGGCGCGATTGATAGTAGGCGCGATTGATAGTAGACGCGATTGGTAGTTGGCGCAATTGATAGTAGGCACAATTAATAGTAGGCACAATTAATAGTAGGCGCGATTGATAGTAGGCGTAATTGACTGTAAAGTTAGTTGACTAGCATTTCATTACACAACATTATTTTGGTAAGCTCTATATGTTGTTTGAATCTTCAGCCTTTTGACTGGTTTAATACCGCTCTCCATGACTCCCTATCCTGAGCTAATCGTTTCATCTCTATATAGGTACCACACTCTACATCCAAGGCTATCTGTTTAACATATTCTAACCTTGGTCTACCCCTACAGTTCTTGTCCTCAACCCTTTCTTCCATAACTAAGCTTGCTATTCCTGGGTGTATGTGTCCTACCAACCTATCGATTTACTTCATTAGCTGTCGAAAAAAAACATCTCTCCTCTCCCACTTTTCTTAATACCTCTTTGTTTGTAACCCTATTTACCCATCTAATCTTCATCATTCTCCTGTAACACCACATTTCAAACACTTCAATTCTCCACTTTTCTGCTACACCAATAGTCCAAGTTTCCCTTTCATAGAGCGTCACGCTCCAGACATAAGGTCATCAAAAATGACATCCTAATACCTAAATCAATATTCAATGTCAACAAATTCTGTAGAAATGCTTTCCTTGCCTGAGCTACATAAGAATACTAATCATCTCTGGTATAATGTCTTGTTTAGCAAACATAGTCGCTCAGTAGGTCTATGCATTTGTTGTATGTATTCCAAAATAGCAAACAGTTTTTCTAAAACCCTACTCACTGGTCAATAACAAGCATAGTCGCCAAACTGTTTCGTTGGTTGTTAACTCATGTCTGGTTAGTCAATTCTTATTGCAAGGCCAGTCAACACCTAAAAATCCATCTTAACATATAGTCTAATCATATTTCTATCTACATACCAGTGTCTAATGAATAGTCAATATTAGTTTGGTCTTTACCTAAAATCTAAAATCTAATATCAAATTTCTAAAATCTAAAACCAAAATAAAATATAGTATAGAAAACATAATTCCAAGTAATACAAATCCTTATATGTTTTTCTTTAATAATTAGTTCCCGAAAATTGAAAGTCATGACATTATGGTTTGGTCTTTTTGCACAATCTAAATTGTAAAATGTAAATTCTAAAAATCTAAAGTCTAAAATAAAAAACAAATACAAAATCTTACTTGCATTAACTGTATATTGAACCCAGTCCACCTTTGTATTTGTAATCTAAGTAATAATTTGACAAAATATACAAGTGTAATCAGTCTTAAAACAGTATCCCTGCTTTTTTATATGTTTTTGACATGCGTATTAATCTAAAATCAAACCCTGGTATACGTTAAAGGATAACAGCTTAACCACTGCACCACTATAACCATCTTTCTTAGTTTGGTTCGTTCTATGCCTTAAAGTTAAATCAAGTTAAGGCCTCTAGTGCAAGAGCCAAAAGTGCTTGCCACTGCAGCACAAAATGGTTAGCAAGTAACATTATACATCCAAAAAGGATTGTATTGGTTCGGTTTGGTTCAGTGTAATCACCATCTTGTTTTCTTAGCTAGTGTCTTTAACTAATCAATTAAAGATAGTCTACTCTTAATTCTTGAATCGATAAATTGGATTTTGTACATACCGTTTGTCATGTCATGCCTGAAACCTATACTCCGTATGTACTGCGGCCAGGTTTAAAACAAGTTTCAATGGTCAAAGACTTGTCATTCACCATACGTGTAGCCTACAATAATTCTTTCTCTACCTAGCTATGTTTCATCACTCACCATAAACATCTATCATTATGGGTTTGCAATATATTAAAAGAAACAAAAGTCCATGACCTTGTTGTTTTCAATCTTTTTGGGAAAATTCATAAGCCGTATAAAGAAAGTGTCATGTCAAGTTATAGGACACCTTAAGAGACCAAATCCCATTATTAGTTTATAAAACTCAAATCAGTAACCTTGCCGTTTTGGGATATTTAAATAAATGCATGCATCATAGGAAAAATCATAAAAAATATTCTTAAAACAAGTCGTCGCATGACCCTCTTCAATCAATGATTCACAAAATATCGATTCATCCATTGAACATGGTCACAGTGATCGGCAACATGCTCGTTTAAACACAACCGGTACTATCTCTCTCTACTAAAAAAAAGTATTAAAATTATTTCAAAAAATTTTGAAGATCTAAATTTTCAAAAATGTGTGGTTAGGCCCTTTGTCAAAATTTCTAAAAATAAATAATAAATTCAAGAAGAGATTATCGCCCTGAATCTTATAACACCTCATATGTCCAAATCTGATTATTGGTTCCCCTTTTTCCCTGTAAAATCTACATGCATTGTTTAGGGGTAAAAATGACCAATCGTGGTAAAAGAGTATTAAATGACCATTTTTTTGAGCTATCCCACCTAATTTTAAGTTTCATTGTTTCCAAGATATCGTTTTTTTAAATTTTGGGGTAGTTTTCACCCCCTTACTATTTTTCATTAAAAACAAAAGATCTTTGGTTCATTTATCATTTTTAGGCGTTTATCACCTTTTTCCCTGTAAAAACACTATTCACTGTTTTAGGGGTGAAATGACCTATCGTGGTATAAGCGTATGTCATGACCTATTTTTAAAGCTATCACACTTAATTTTAAGGTTCATAATTTCCAAGATAACGATTTTTAAATTGGGGGGGGGGAGTTTTAACCCTCCTACTATTTTTTCATCAAAAACAAAAGATCTTAGGTTCATTTACCATTTTTAAGTGTTTAACCCCTTTTTTCCCTGTAACATTACTATTTACTATATTAGGGGTGAAATGACCTATCGTGGTATAAGCGTATCTTATGATCTATTTTTAAAGCTATCACACATAATTTTAGGGTTTTTAGTTTCCACGATATCGATTTTCCAATTTGAGAGTGGGGGGGATAGTTTCACCCCCCAAAGGGGAACATCGTACCAATTGCTAGGACCCCTGTTACAAGTCACTAGCATGATAGGTTCGCGAGATATTAACAAAAGTGTGGTTAGGTCCTTTGTCAAAATGTCAAAAATACATTCTAAAATGGGGCTTCATCCCAAGTCCTACAATACCTCATACAAGTTCCTAGCCTTATTAGTCCGTTAGTTAAGCCCTTTGGCACACTTTGGATAAATTCATGGGCCAGTCCAAAGGGACCGGTCTAAAGGGATTAGTCAAAAGGACTTGTCAACAGGGACCCATCAACAAGGACCCGTCAACAAGGACCCGTCAACAATGACCTGTCAACAGGGACCCGTCAACAAGGACCCGTCCACAGGGACTCGCCAACAAGGACCCGTCCACAGGGACTCGTCAACAATGACCCGTCCAAAGGGACTCGTCAGCAATGACCCGTCAACAATGATCCATCCACAGGGTCCCATCAACAGGGACCCGTCAAAAAGGATCCATCAAAAATGACCCCCTGTCAAAAAGGGCCCGTCCAAGGGAGGCTAGTCAGCAGGGACCAGTCCAAAGGGGCAAATCAACAGAGATCAATCAAAAGGGACCAATCAACAGGGATCAATCAAAAGGGGCTATCACCTCAAGGCCTGTTGTATCCCTCTTTGATTATTGGTTTGCCGGTCAACAAGCGTCACTTAAAATACTTTTTGATCACCACTCGTGGGTTGGGTTAGGTTACACTACAGCTACCATCTTTAAAAAGCCCGCCCTCTTACAAAAGCTATGAGCGGGCATGCGTAAAAATAAAAAAAGCATGTTAATTCATATTGGCTATCAACCGCATACATGTCTCTTGTGTGGAACAACGTTTCATTGCATATCGGCATTCAGACTCTCACATGTTGCACTTGGAAAGAGAGATTCTCTAAAAAATTACAATTTCACGCCCTAGTAGGGGCAGGTTTTATTTTTGGGGTGGAAATATGTTATTCATTGGAAAGGGGGTGTCAGCCCGAGTTTAACGACACCTCAGTCGTCAAAATCCGACCATGCGTTCGAGAGATATCAGCCTTGCGCATTAGCCCCTGTGCCAGAACCGCCTTATATTTCCTACTGTGATGTGTCAGGGAAGTTTGTTCCTGCCATTGATTGTTCCAGGCATCTAGAATGTAGAAGTGATTATCCTGCAGGTTGACAGCTGTTCGCCATGATGGTTGTCTGGACTTCAGTCGCTGCGGTAAAGGTACTGCGAGCTCAGAGTGTATTGGCAGCGATGGTTGTTTTCAATTCTCTTCCATGTGTTCAGCAATGATTGAAGTATTCTCAGGGGTGGAGGTGGAATGTTACTTAGAACCGGAAGCCAATGTGTGTTTGTGGATCGCATGCAGCCTGTGATGAGGCGCATTGCTTGATTGAGTTGTGTGTCAATAATTTTGCTGTGGGCACTATTAAGCCAGGTAGAGCAACAATATTCTGCAAACTGAGTATGTAAGAACTAGGGCTGATTAGTGTAGTGTCCTATACCCATAAATGATGACTTGCGAGATGGAGGTTCGTGAGCACCGTGGCTGTTACCCGCTGTAAACGAATACTCATCCAAGTACTCATTCCTTTAGTAGTCAGAACGCACACATTCAATTTCTCATGCGAGTCAGTGGACCTGGTATCCACAGTTTCTTTACGAGGAGTGGGTCGGAGTAACCCCTCATTTTATTATGTTGATTTTTGTTGAGGAGTGAGATGTCAGGGAGGAGTTTGTTTGTTATATATTTCTTTGTTTATGCATATCTCAGTCATTAAATTTTGTTTACTTTACATCTTTTTCATTCTTTCTTAGTTTAGTGTTTTTACCATATGACCCTTCAACCAGTAGAGCATGTTGTTTTGTCGAACATATTATAGCATCCACTGAACTGAGCACGACCCCGAAGATCACATTCTTGTAGATAAACACGGCGATACTGAAGGGCTCAGTTCTCAAATAATTATTTAAGAAAATAGTTGAACAAGCATTTGAGATCTAATGAAGGCTATTAGAAAGAGGCTTGTAATGTTGAAAACATTCCTTAAATGACACTAAGAAAATCCGGACTGTTGGGGTCCAGTTTAGCAAAAACGTTTTACGTTTTAAGCTGTTTTACTGCTGTACCAAAGGTTGAAAATCTAGAAGACTCGGCATTATGTAAAAATGCGTGGCATTCATCAAAAGAAAAATTGGAAAATTACTTCCGACTTAAATGATATTTTGAAAAACCATGCTAAAAGCTTGTTTTAAAATGGAACTTTTCTACAGATTTAAATGAAATTTAAGTTTGATTGTTTTAATCTATTCTTCGATTCTTTATCTTCAATTTGTGGGAGGCAGATTTTTGAATTCCACAAAACGTAGGTAGATTTTTTGATTTTGATTTGACCATGTATGTGTCGACATCAGCGATCGTAGTGATAGATTTAGGCCACAAAGTATCTGAGAAGATATTCACAGTTCTCTCGACTAATCCCTTCTAAATTCAATTGAGAATAATAATAATAATAATATCGTACGGCCTCGGGTGCCGGGTGCAAACTTTGTAATTTGACACACAGAGTGTAGCTTGCATGTCAAATTCCGTTGTTCCATTGATCACTATGAAAGTCAAGGAGAAATGCGCAGAGATGGTCCAATTCTTCGAACTTGAGGGTCCTTAAATCGACCACGCATTTCTTTCCTTTTCTTTCATTGATCGAGAGGTCGTTTCCGACAGTTCGGTCTCATCTTCGCTGTTGCTTTCTTAGCACCACCCGGGGGACACGTGTAATGCTATTGAAGGTTATACCTACGGACGTGAAGCAACGTTGTCTCCCATCTTGGGCATAGAATCTCAGCATAACAGGGAACCAAAGTTAATCAAGGGATATCAACAGAAAGGATCAAAAGTGAAATAAATGCCGATGGTTTCATGGTTGCCAAACCTTGTTTCACAATTCGTGAGCCCCTGTAGAATATTTTCCAAGCAATATACCGAGATTAGCACCTTTAGATTGCTTTATTGTAGCTCATGAATGAGGAATGACAGTAATATAGAGCTGTTGTTATTCAATACACCCGGGGGCAAGGAGTCACGCTGTCACTGCTTGGATAGCGCTCCAGTGGCATCACATTTGATGTACGAGCCAGACAGGCGTGAAGTGGGACGGATAATCGGCAAAACTACAATTAGATAAGGTTCAAGCTAGTCGCTGTGATCTTCCACCGCTCACAGCACGAGTGCCCCTCGCATGTCAACAAATCGGAATAATGAATCTGATTTGTTATCATAATTTGTTAGTTATTGATGTTTTAAGAGGCAGAACTACGAGTTCATCTGCCGCTTGTTTTTAGCCTACTTTTCACATTTTGCAAAAATGAGGAAAAAGTAGACTTATGAGATCGATCCGGGAAAATGTGTGTCTGTCTGTCTGTCTGTCTGGCTGTGTGTGTGTCCCCCCCTATCAACTCCTAAACGGCTGCAGCAATCAAAACCAAATTTAGTATGTGTAAAGATGTGCACCGGAATATCTCACGTCCATATTTGAAAATGATGTCAGTGCTACCAACTGCTGAAAAAACGCACTAGAAATTTGAGCTCCATGTTGGATATCATGCAAGGTATGCATAGGAGCTATTCCAAAATTGGCACACATGTAGTGTACCCGATTGTCACCATGTGGACCATGTGTTCGTATCCCAACTAGCTCACGGTCTTTCGAGGTATGGGACGTTCCTGCCCACAATACGACCACATGCTCAGGATTTGAGTCTACCAGGTAACTACTCTACAGGAAATACACAACATTCCTATGAATAAAATATTTACTGGTCTAAATCATGGCTGTACAACAAATACAAAACAAAGGACAAATTACAATTAATTCCCACAAATAAATAGGGTTATTCTGTGAGCTTTCTCCTTAAAAATAGCGCTACAATGCACTCAAACCTACTTCTAATATCCTGTCAATAATAGTTCAGATTACAAGGTTTTCATAGTGTTCGTCATGTGACACAATTTTATTTAATGGAAATATCTTAACACAAAAACCACATGTTACATAAACATGATATTATTAAGACATTATTCCGTCTCCTACAGCATTTACTTTAATTAGCATTACTTCAATGTTTCCTACATTTATTAGCAAATATTTGTTGTGTCGTGCGAATCATCTTCCTTCTTTCCATCCCTATGAACGCTCTAGGAAAATGAGTCATGCTTCTTAATCATAAAATAAACATAAACATGGATAGAATATTTATAGTTTCACCATATAACGATTATCTGGGTCTTGTCGGACTTATCATAGATACAACTGTGTCATGTTCTGGGAAAAACACATACCCGTTTTTCCTAAATTAGCATAAACTGGCAAAATGCACTTTAAAGAAGATGCCTACATTATTTTGGTTCAGCCTTCCCCCTCAGAGGATAACTTCGCCAAATATCATCTGATTTCTATGGTTCAACCACGTATGTGAGTTGCCATATACCATTTAATTCCATTTGCATCACTAAAATACTTATATTTTAATTGCATATTGAATACCGAGATCTCTCAGTGTCCTATTGTGACTGTAATTGACAAGGGATCGGTCGAGCAACCTCCCCTTCCCTCAGCAGGTCATAAAATTAGTTCCAGACGGCTCTCCAAGATGGCTGCCACGGAAATGGTCTACATTCCCTGTCTCTCTCTACCGTCAAGGCCAAACTTGTTTACAATTATATAACAGTAAAGATCCGCTAGGCATAGTCCTAAGTAATTGAGTCATTTAATTAATTAACACCTAACTTTACAGTGTATTTGGGCTCAAATGGCTCCTATTAAACATTCATGGCAGGGGTGAAATTCCAATGATAGCATTGCCGTTCTAAGGTGATTACTTGTGGCTTTTAAGACGCGCATCATAATGAAACCCCATGGTTATCATCAGCAGCTGTCATTAACATATATATTGGGAACCACGTTCCTCGTCGACGAATATGATTCTACCTCTCGGGCAGACCATAAGTAAATGCACACCGCGCCTCGCTGGGCGTCCATAGTGGCTATAATTCAATGCAAGCGTTGGCAATAGACAGAATCTATCCAAATCGCTGCGTAACAAATACAGTATGCACAAAGGCGATACTTCTCGAAGATTAAGCCAATTTTCACCTCACGCGCAAGCTATACTAGTCTTTCCCGTGCTTATCTTACGTAAATCACTGGATTCTACGTTAATCTGCACGCTATATGCGGCTAAACAACATTTCACATATATGACTCCATTATCAAGGTACCTGCGTTCTGCCTGTTATACTATTTAAGCCAAAGCTTTACATAGCTCCTAACACAAATGTATAAATATACTGGCTTACTTTAATTTCAAATATTCATTCAAAATTTCACTGACACTGAGAAAAGCTCTCGTATTCGCTATATTCCACACTACATTCTTTACTGTTTACCAAATGACAGTATCTTAAATTAGACATGACACTATTTGAACATTACTTAGGCCAACTTTGCCCTTACTTTATGGTTGCCGACCCCAGTTATTATTATTATTATTATTATTTTAACGTTTAGATCCATCACTATTTTTGACCTACATGGTCCTAAGCAAATCACCTTCCAAGTCATACTTTATTCAAGACGAGTGGTGAAAACTCGTTCAGTAAGTGACTATTACATCTTTAATTTCAAAGTGATTAATCGTTACATGGTGAACTATGCCATTATAATGCTATTATTTGCATGTGTACTCACGTTACCTTCTGGCTGGAAAGTACCAGTATCTCCGCCTGAGCTCTACCATGATGATTGACTTAATCCATCATGATATCCAATACACAACACTGAGATTCACACTTTTTACACATGATACACATATTATCACAAGTGGCCTTTACCACTGATAAACACTGAATATTAATCATTAAACACATTAACACTTTAAATTATTATTTCACAATTTATACACTTCATCTATCATTTCACATGTTGATCCTTAATCTGGATTTCACCTACGCTTGACCTCAGAGATGCGATGAACTTATGATAACCGCTGGTCTCCGTGAAATCTAGTAGCGTTTTTATAGATGTTCGATCCTAGTTCCCTGCACTCCCATTCACCTCACTGTCCTGGCTAGGTGGCAATAACTTCCACTCTCCCATCACTGGAGTGCTCCTGATGCTGATGTCATATAATTGACAATACCTTCCGGTATACGAACTGTTCCAAACATTATCAGTTCCTATTCGCTGTAGCGAATTGATCTGTGTCAAATAATAAAGAAATATCTGCACTTTGTTACTTTTTATGCACTTCATTATTACTGATGAAGCTTACAATTTGCCTCCATTGTCTTCAACGGCGGTACGCTGATATTTTAATAATTGGCGTGCTTACTGCAGAGCGCTTGTAGACAAAGGACTAACTTCCAACTCGAGCAACAACTGCTTTCCAACTGACTTCAACTGACTGACTGCAACTGCTACTGACCCTTGGCGTAGGCTGCTCTCCCTTATATTGGTTTCTTGCACAAAATAGTTCACGGGACACGTGAGAGCGACTCCCTTCTTGAAATACTCCGTCTTCAGCCGAAATAACATCTGCATCTTGTTTAATTAGGCGTGGAGGTTTTAAAAACACTCGCGTGCCGGCGATCGCTTCGGCCAATTAATTACAATTAATTACCTTAGTTCAGCGCGTGGGACGCCACTGTGGGGATTTCCCGCTGGTTGGTTAAAGTATTCGTGCTCTCGAGCGTGAGTTAGGTTGTAATGCGGTCATTTTGAGAAATAGGCGTAATTTTAGGTGAAAAACCACTCCTAAATTACTTCTCCGTGAATACATTCATCTGTGTGTATGTTCCATTGCATTACAATGCTCCAATTATCTGTAATTAATTAATTTCTTGTGGGCTTGGTTCCGCCAAAGCTTTGCTCGTTGTCGAGCGGTGAACTCCCGGGTCATTAATTTTGAGCTGTCTGACCGCCCTAGACGGAAATAGTTCCGTAGGCGCCAGGCCTACCCCGCCTACTTTCTAAAGTAATTTGTCAGACTTCAAACTAGCCTTCTTTCCACTTCGTATGCACTGAAAACGTACATTCCCTTGCATTTTGCTTATAATTTTTCCTTTAAATTGCTATGATTTGCACCTAAATAATCGTGAAATCACGCTAGACTATTATGTGTCATTAGACCTCTCATTGCTCTGTGGGTTCCATATAATGGCTCCCCCTTAGAGACCACTGGTTCGACCTTAGGCATAACCATTTGCCTGGTCTTCTCTGATAAGGCCCGGAGTTCGATGCCAGACTGCCGTGACCAGTTGGGCACATCTTTCTCCTGCTAAGTTCGAAAAATTCATTTCATAAGTGAATTTTTCGGGCCTATCAGCTGGTATCAACTCCTTGCAGTGTTTACTTTAAGTGGTCATTGCTCTCGGCAATGGGCTTTCACGTTTTCCCACTCCACTCTTGTCTGCTGTCTCGTAGACTTTCGTTTTCCTGTCTCAATTGTTCATTCATCTCCTCTAACTCCACAGCTGCTCCCTTCAACTGGTCGTAAAACTCCTGTAGTCGACAGCTGCACTCTCCCCTCGTGTCCGCTGGGCTGGCGAGCTGTTTTCTTTTCTTCGACCCTTCTCGAGTCTGCAAGCTTTTCTCCAGAACCATTCCGTGCATACGTAATGATTCCCCGTTCACTTGGATGTGTGTAGCTTGCTCTTCTCTCGCATCATAGTCTTCTGGTGGACTATATAACTTCAGATTAGCTGCATTTACCACAACTTCTCTACCTGTTGCCTCATCTTTAATCCGATATGCGTTATTCTGCAGATCCCTTATAATCAGGTAGGGTCCGAGATAAGCATGCTGAAATTTCTTATATTTCCCGCTCTCTGGATCTGAACTGGCGGGTTTTTTCAATAAGACGTATTCTCCCACGAGTAACGGTCTATGATAGCGTTTCCTCCTGTTTCTCCGCTGTCGCTTATCTGCTTGTTTCTTGAGATACTCGAACGTCCTCTGGATTCTCAACTCACGTCCAAGTTGTGCATCGACGGGTGTCTGGATGACATTATTCCATGGCCTCTCGGGTCTTCTGTCGAGATGTAGGCTCACTGGCACCTCTCCTGTAGCTTCGTGCACGGTATTGTTGATACAATATTCAATAATCTCAAGTACGTCAATCCATTTCCAATTCTCAGTAGAGCAGTATATCTTCATGTATTTTTGCACCTCCCTCATAACTCTTTCAGCTGAGTTCGACTCTGGGTGTCTAACCGTGGACAAAATCTGTCTTATGCCCAGATTTTCCAACTCCCTGCGAAATTCTACGCTGGTAAAACAACTTCCATGATCCGATAAGATGTTTTCTGGCTGTCCTAATATAGGAATGATTCTTTCCTTCAGCCTCTTAAGTACTTGTTTTGTACTGGTTTTCTGAATTGGACACAGGACTACCATTTTGGAAAACACGTCTAGTGCAACTAGGATGTGTTTATTTCCTCTTCTAGCTCTAGGCAGGGGCCCAAAGTTGTCCAGCGCCAGGAGCTGACATGGCTTCTCTGGTAAGAGTGGTATAGGTTTCTGCCTCATTAAGTACGAGTTAGGCTTTACTCGTTGGCACATATCACATGTCCTGATAGTATTTCTGACTGTTTCTCTAAGTTTAGGCCAAATAAACGCCTCTTTAAGCAGGGCAACAGTCTTATCTACACCTGAGTGTCCAAAAGCTCGGTGTGCTAGCCAAACTAGCCTTCTCTGCAATGCTGGTGGTACAACAATCCTAGGTTTTGTGTGGTCAGAGTCGCTCCATTTATGTAGCATCTGGTTAAACCATAGATATTCCGTTGAAAGTGCTTCAGCTTCCATATACATCGGGGTTCCTCTATCCAGCTTTCCCTCGAAGTAATTTATCATCAACCGTATCCAGGGATCTTCACGTTGAAAAACGGTGATGTTCCTCAGATCATCTAAGGTCTTCTGATCTCTATCTTCTATCTCAATAGCTAGAGTTTCTTCTTCCTCTGCTGTAGGGTATCTGCTTAGCAAATCAGGTATGATATTGTCCTTCCCCGGGCAATATTCTATTTCCACTTGAAATTGTTGTATGTATAGGGACCACCTTGTCAGTCTTTGACTCGACAAGTCAGTTTTCAGCAGGAACGTTAGGGCTTTATGGTCTGTTCTCAAAATAATTCTAAAACCATAAATCAGCTTGTGCCAATACTGTAATGCATACAGTATCGCAAATAATTCGATCTCCGTGACCGTATAATTCTTTTCATTAGGCCTCAACCTTCTACTGATGAATGCGATATAAGTTCTCTCCTCTCATTGACCGTTCTTTCATCGAGGTCTTCGATAAGCTCCTCCGGTTTGGCAATCCAGTTAATAACATTTACTGTATTCCATCCTGAACCTATCTCTCTCTGGTCATTTAAAATTGGTGTTTTTTTTTTTCAATTGCTCCATTCTTTGTGGAGTTCTTCTGCCTGTCTTCATGCTGTTGAAGTTCCAGACTTTTGGCACCATCATCATTTTGATATATGTCGGGTGACCTTCTATTTCGAATCGCTTCATCCCAGTGAACTCGCGATTGTCTTGGATCATCTCCGCGCTCTTCCATGTATCTTAAAGATGCATGATAGCGTTCTTCCGCCTCTTCATCGAACCCACGACTCTGCTCTTGGGATCTCCATCCTTGGTTATTCCCATTTCGGCCGTAATTTCTTCTGTTATCCAGCTGCTGGTCTCTGGTACCACGCTGATTCCAGTTTTTCCTTCCTCGGTTACCACGGTTCGAACCTCCTCGATACGCTGGCCTCCAATTTTGGTTTTCGCGTCCTTCGCGCTGCCAGTCGGATTTTTCTGTTTCGGTGCTTGTAGACTTGCATTTCGTCTGCACCTTCGTTGGCTCGATCGGCGTATTCGTCATATTAACTTGTTCCACATGTCGACTTTGTCTTGCGTGCTGCACTGTGGTTAAATCAAGTTGTCTCAGCACCTCCTCCATATCGATTGCAGTTTTGGCGTTTGCTGAGATTAGCAGGCGCTGCACTTCATACGGCAGCTGCTTAGCTATTGCTATGCATAAATCTGACTCTCTAAGTCCTTCATCGAGCTCGCGAATACGGCATAATTGGTTCACAAAAAACTCTCCGTACTTGGTCGGGTTACTAGTACTGTAACGCCTGGAATACAAGTCCAGTCTGAGGTTTTGTTGTACGCTCGCGTTCCAATACCTGCTTAAAAATGCTTGGCGAAATTCCTCAACGGTGTCGAATGTGTACCTAAAACTTCTAAACCATAGAGCACACTCCCCATCGGTTAGTTTTTCAATCGCTCTCAACCTGCGCTCTGGCGGTACTTTCGCATCATTCAAGTACTCGGAAACTTCTTTAAGCCAGTACTTGGGTGTCATATTAGAATTACTCCCAGAGTATTTCTTTGGTTTTTCATCACTAGCCCTTATAACTGTGACAATTTGGTTCTGTACAGCATTTTCCTGCGGTGTTGACCTAGCCATTGGCATACCAGGTGTGGCATACGAGCTGTCACTTGGCATTGCTGCATTCTTTGGAGTGGGCTGTATTTCTATCTCTGCCCATTTATTCCTCCTATTCTCGTCTATACTTCCTTCGCTAGACCTAGGATTCCGCAACATGGATTCTTCCTGCGCTATCATTCTAGTTTCTAATTGGCTGTGCCTGTTTTCAGTCCTTTCCAAACGAGCTAATACCTCTCGTTCTATTTTCTCTAGGCGATCTCGGTTTCTTTCTGCCATAGAAAATACCTTTTCTTTATTATCCTTAAGGTCTTCCTTCAGGTGGATAATTTCCCCTGCTAGACTTTCTCTTACTTCGGAAAGAGTCTTATCACTGGCTTCAGTCTTTAAGCCTTCTCGAAGCTCTAACTCTTCGCGTAAGCCTGTAACTTCCCGTTGAATGTGACCTTGTATATGAGAGATTTCAGTCCTTATTTTCGTGATTTCTCCTTGGTCTTCGTCCTGTCTTTTATGGATAACTGCTAAGTCGTTCTGAGTTTGTTCCAACTCTTTCTGCACTTTTCCAACTGGTATCTTCATATTAGACATTATTTCCTTATTATCTCGATCAGACGTCTTTATTTCCTGCATTTCCTTGCATTGGTCAAGGATATTCCGGTCCTGCTTTCTTAAGGCGTCGTCTACAGCCTTGGCATAACCTGCCATTCGCGTATTCCATTTTTCTTCATTATCCTCGAACCTATGATCCACGGTCTGAGTAAACGTGTTAAATTGTTCTAACTGACGTTTTGTGTTTGCTTCATTCTGACTTTGAATGTCTTTAAGCTCCCGGGACATACTGTTTAAATTATCGTTAATTTCACGCTGTGACTCTCTACACATTTGCAAATTGCTTTCTAATTTTAATTCAATAGACTCAAAGCGTTTATCATTATCATTTTGCATTTCTGAGATCACGCTAACAATATTCTTAGTTACCTGTCTCTGGACAGACTCTTTAACGTCGTCCATTTTCTTATTAACCTCTACTAGGTTTAATTCTAACTGTGTGTTTACACTGGCTTGATTAGCCTCTAGTCTAGTATTTATTTCGGCTTGATTAGCCTCTAGCCTATCCGCTATTTCATCTTTAAATGCTTTGGATTCTTCCTTACTCTTAGCGTTTATAACATCGAAATGTTCCCTTAACTCGGCGATACACCTGAGTACCTCTTCCGTTCCGGCCATCCTGTACTACTTAATTTGAGATTCAGGTAGGCCCTAGCTGAAGACACTGGCGCGTTCTATTGGAAAGAAAAGATTCCGATCCCGCGACAACGTCAACAACATATTATAAAATGTCAAAACTAACTATAGAATGGGTATAGACCCTCGTACCCGTCTGACAACATTTGTCTGACGTCTGAACATCATCTAGAAAGACTCACAATCGCTCAAACCAAGTTTGAGGAAAAAAAATTATTTCTATGGTTTTCCCCATGAAAACCATGCTATTATTATGGGGTTTTTCTGAATCCCATAAGCCATCCACGTTGGGCGCCATGTTATTCTTATATGTGACATGGTGGCTATTGTAGAGACATCGGCCGTATTCTAATTTATTATTAAAACTGTCCAAGGAGTGGTTTTTACTGCCGAATGCCCCACGTTGGGCGCCATGTTATTTTTATTCATGCCCCACAGGTGGGCGACATGTTATTTTTATATGCGGGGGTCAACATGCTTATTTATGCCATGCTCATGATGCTTAAGTGGAGGTTACCTGTATTTTAAACTGGCCCCACATATCAGCGTCATGTTAACAATAATGGGTTATCTATGGCTATGGTTTATGAAAGTTACAATTATATATAAGCATGTCTTATGGAGGAATAACAATTATTTTTAATGTGGTGGCTTATTAACAAATGGGATGCGGTCTTCCTATTCTGTCCTAATTTCTATGCTATATTTGCTTCTACCATTTATACCTTGACCGACTTAAGTAATTACCTGTGACTCAATCCAAGTACAGAGACAACTCCCCCATGTACCCGATTGTCACCATGTGGACCATGTGTTCGTATCCCAACTAGCTCACGGTCTTTCGAGGTATGGGACGTTCCTGCCCACAATACGACCACATGCTCAGGATTTGAGTCTACCAGGTAACTACTCTACAGGAAATACACAACATTCCTATGAATAAAATATTTACTGGTCTAAATCATGGCTGTACAACAAATACAAAACAAAGGACAAATTACAATTAATTCCCACAAATAAATAGGGTTATTCTGTGAGCTTTCTCCTTAAAAATAGCGCTACAATGCACTCAAACCTACTTCTAATATCCTGTCAATAATAGTTCAGATTACAAGGTTTTCATAGTGTTCGTCATGTGACACAATTTTATTTAATGGAAATATCTTAACACAAAAACCACATGTTACATAAACATGATATTATTAAGACATTATTCCGTCTCCTACAGCATTTACTTTAATTAGCATTACTTCAATGTTTCCTACATTTATTAGCAAATATTTGTTGTGTCGTGCGAATCATCTTCCTTCTTTCCATCCCTATGAACGCTCTAGGAAAATGAGTCATGCTTCTTAATCATAAAATAAACATAAACATGGATAGAATATTTATAGTTTCACCATATAACGATTATCTGGGTCTTGTCGGACTTATCATAGATACAACTGTGTCATGTTCTGGGAAAAACACATACCCGTTTTTCCTAAATTAGCATAAACTGGCAAAATGCACTTTAAAGAAGATGCCTACATTATTTTGGTTCAGCCTTCCCCCTCAGAGGATAACTTCGCCAAATATCATCTGATTTCTATGGTTCAACCACGTATGTGAGTTGCCATATACCATTTAATTCCATTTGCATCACTAAAATACTTATATTTTAATTGCATATTGAATACCGAGATCTCTCAGTGTCCTATTGTGACTGTAATTGACAAGGGATCGGTCGAGCAACCTCCCCTTCCCTCAGCAGGTCATAAAATTAGTTCCAGACGGCTCTCCAAGATGGCTGCCACGGAAATGGTCTACATTCCCTGTCTCTCTCTACCGTCAAGGCCAAACTTGTTTACAATTATATAACAGTAAAGATCCGCTAGGCATAGTCCTAAGTAATTGAGTCATTTAATTAATTAACACCTAACTTTACAGTGTATTTGGGCTCAAATGGCTCCTATTAAACATTCATGGCAGGGGTGAAATTCCAATGATAGCATTGCCGTTCTAAGGTGATTACTTGTGGCTTTTAAGACGCGCATCATAATGAAACCCCATGGTTATCATCAGCAGCTGTCATTAACATATATATTGGGAACCACGTTCCTCGTCGACGAATATGATTCTACCTCTCGGGCAGACCATAAGTAAATGCACACCGCGCCTCGCTGGGCGTCCATAGTGGCTATAATTCAATGCAAGCGTTGGCAATAGACAGAATCTATCCAAATCGCTGCGTAACAAATACAGTATGCACAAAGGCGATACTTCTCGAAGATTAAGCCAATTTTCACCTCACGCGCAAGCTATACTAGTCTTTCCCGTGCTTATCTTACGTAAATCACTGGATTCTACGTTAATCTGCACGCTATATGCGGCTAAACAACATTTCACATATATGACTCCATTATCAAGGTACCTGCGTTCTGCCTGTTATACTATTTAAGCCAAAGCTTTACATAGCTCCTAACACAAATGTATAAATATACTGGCTTACTTTAATTTCAAATATTCATTCAAAATTTCACTGACACTGAGAAAAGCTCTCGTATTCGCTATATTCCACACTACATTCTTTACTGTTTACCAAATGACAGTATCTTAAATTAGACATGACACTATTTGAACATTACTTAGGCCAACTTTGCCCTTACTTTATGGTTGCCGACCCCAGTTATTATTATTATTATTATTTTAACGTTTAGATCCATCACTATTTTTGACCTACATGGTCCTAAGCAAATCACCTTCCAAGTCATACTTTATTCAAGACGAGTGGTGAAAACTCGTTCAGTAAGTGACTATTACATCTTTAATTTCAAAGTGATTAATCGTTACATGGTGAACTATGCCATTATAATGCTATTATTTGCATGTGTACTCACGTTTCCTTCTGGCTGGAAAGTACCAGTATCTCCGCCTGAGCTCTACCATGATGATTGACTTAATCCATCATGATATCCAATACACAACACTGAGATTCACACTTTTTACACATGATACACATATTATCACAAGTGGCCTTTACCACTGATAAACACTGAATATTAATCATTAAACACATTAACACTTTAAATTATTATTTCACAATTTATACACTTCATCTATCATTTCACATGTTGATCCTTAATCTGGATTTCACCTACGCTTGACCTCAGAGATGCGATGAACTTATGATAACCGCTGGTCTCCGTGAAATCTAGTAGCGTTTTTATAGATGTTCGATCCTAGTTCCCTGCACTCCCATTCACCTCACTGTCCTGGCTAGGTGGCAATAACTTCCACTCTCCCATCACTGGAGTGCTCCTGATGCTGATGTCATATAATTGACAATACCTTCCGGTATACGAACTGTTCCAAACATTATCAGTTCCTATTCGCTGTAGCGAATTGATCTGTGTCAGATAATAAAGAAATATCTGCACTTTGTTACTTTTTATGCACTTCATTATTACTGATGAAGCTTACAATTTGCCTCCATTGTCTTCAACGGCGGTACGCTGATATTTTAATAATTGGCGTGCTTACTGCAGAGCGCTTGTAGACAAAGGACTAACTTCCAACTCGAGCAACAACTGCTTTCCAACTGACTTCAACTGACTGACTGCAACTGCTACTGACCCTTGGCGTAGGCTGCTCTCCCTTATATTGGTTTCTTGCACAAAATAGTTCACGGGACACGTGAGAGCGACTCCCTTCTTGAAATACTCCGTCTTCAGCCGAAATAACATCTGCATCTTGTTTAATTAGGCGTGGAGGTTTTAAAAACACTCGCGTGCCGGCGATCGCTTCGGCCAATTAATTACAATTAATTGCCTTAGTTCAGCGCGTGGGACGCCACTGTGGGGATTTCCCGCTGGTTGGTTAAAGTATTCGTGCTCTCGAGCGTGAGTTAGGTTGTAATGCGGTCATTTTGAGAAATAGGCGTAATTTTAGGTGAAAAACCACTCCTAAATTACTTCTCCGCGAATACATTCATCTGTGTGTATGTTCCATTGCATTACAATGCTCCAATTATCTGTAATTAATTAATTTCTTGTGGGCTTGGTTCCGCCAAAGCTTTGCTCGTTGTCGAGCGGTGAACTCCCGGGTCATTAATTTTAAGCTGTCTGACCGCCCTAGACGGAAATAGTTCCGTAGGCGCCAGGCCTACCCCGCCTACTTTCTAAAGTAATTTGTCAGACTTCAAACTAGCCTTCTTTCCACTTCGTATGCACTGAAAACGTACATTCCCTTGCATTTTGCTTATAATTTTTCCTTTTAATTGCTATGATTTGCACCTAAATAATCGTGAAATCACGCTAGACTATTATGTGTCATTAGACCTCTCATTGCTCTGTGGGTTCCATATAATGGCTCCCCCTTAGAGACCACTGGTTCGACCTTAGGCATAACCATTTGCCTGGTCTTCTCTGATAAGGCCCGGAGTTCGATGCCAGACTGCCGTGACCAGTTGGGCACAGTAGATAATACTATTTTAGTTTAATTTCCAGGAGGCCATACATGACAGTGTTGCCAAAATAATTTTAAGCCTTCTGATAAGTCCAATGTTTAAATGCATATAACTTCTACAATATCAATTGGATTTCAACCAAATTTTGTATGTAAAATGTGTACATAAACGGATATGACTGAGTGTATTCTTAAGAGCCACCAGGGCTGCCAACTGTTAATAATGGCTCTCACTATTTTTTTAAATCCAAATACCAATATATCGGAAAGTATGCAAGCCGACAGCTTTAAACTATGCACACGTATATTCTGACATTTTAGATTAATTTGGAGTAACTTATATACTTCAGTTCTACCAACATGATTATAAGCTTACTGATAGTACCAATTTTTGAATACATGTAAGTTCTATACTATCAGTTGTATTTCAACCAAATTTCGTATGTGCAATGTGTAACATAATAGATATGACTATAAGTATTGTTAAGAGCAATCAGGGCTTCCAACTGTTAATAAATGCTGTCTATATTATTTTTACCTTAATATCAATATATCAGAAAGTATGCAAGCCAACAGCTATTTACTTTGCACACGTATAGCACCTGACATTCTAGATTAATTTGGAGTAATTAATATAAGTCAGTGCTGCCAACATGATTCTATGCCTGCTGATAAGACAAATTTTTAAATACATGTAACTTCTATACTAACAAATGGATTTCATCCGAAATTGGCACAACAAGATATCATAATATTTCAGATTATTTTTGACAAGCACACACATGACATTGTTGCCAACATGCTTTTACGCGTGCTGATAGATCCAATGTCTAACTGCATGTAACGTCCAATGGCCTTCAACCAAATTTTGTATTCTGTACCTTAAGAGATGGAACTAAGAATATATTCAGTCACCAGGGCTGCCAACTGTAGTGCTCTATTAGGCTACATTATACCTGGTATATTTTGAAATAATTAGATATTTCGATATTACCAACTTAATTTCGTAATTATTCTAGATAGATTCATATACTGTAGAATAATCATTGGCATGAAAAGTAGGCTGTATAGTTCTTCACGGAACTTCTTGTTTATCATGAGTTCAGCTTTGACGTTTACGAACATTTTGATTCTAATTCTCAAGTTCCTTCGCAGATGACAGGAACTGGATTCTTCTTGGATGCGTAAAACATAATCTGAAAAGGACTTCCTGATTTACTGAGAAGAAATACAAATGAAAATAGATATTTCTTGGATGTGAGGATCATCAACTGGTATTAGTTCCAATTGGGATGGCAAGAACGTGAACAGAAAGTAGGTCTATGTAGCGTAATTGCCAAGCCTAGTTAAGTAGGATGGGTTACAATAGGAATTGTGAATGATCCGGTAGTGGATTTTAAGGATTAATATTCGTGGTGTTAAAGTGAGTAAACAAAATCATTTCAAAAGAAAGGAGAAGGTATTAGACGTCATCCTCGTTAGCCATGCAAGCACTTCAACACTCTGAAGCAACCCAGTGGGTTTCAAAGTTACTTGTAATGGTAAAATAGGCTGAATAGTAATTCTTATCACACTGTGCTCCGTGCACCAGCTGTAAGAATGGATCCATGTAAAGTTTTCTCTGGATGTCAAACGTAGAGCTCTAAAATTACGATAATGCGAAGACCTTACCAGAGTTATTAGGTATTTAAATTCTGTTCCTCGTAAAGCAATTACTTCTGTATCACCCGAGCCATAGCACTAGTTCCTGTCTTCTTTATAGAAAGATTAAAAGGAATTAAAGTAAATTAAACTTAACTGCTGGAGTGTAAATCTCTCTGCGATTCCACAATACATTAAACGCACAGAGAAGACTTTTACGTGGTCTATAATCTTCTGCATCAGCAGTTTCGTGCAGTGTTCGCAGACTATGGCTTTCCAAGGTATAACAGTCTGCTGCAAAGTTTATCTTGGCTAACAAGATCATGCTGACTCGTCTATTAATGCTTCCCGCTCCGTGCGAGGTATCTGCGTTCTGGTCATTGTATTGTTCACATAGTTATATTCCTTCTGCATGAAACGTTGCTAAAAACATAATTCACGGAGACTTAAGTTACATTAAATTAAGTAGGACATCACTTATCCGTAATCAAATTTTGCCCATTGTTGTTTGCCACTGTTCTTAAATTCACGGTACAACAATCATTATTCTCTCACTCTTACACAATACAGTTACGAGATTTAAAGTAGAAGTAAAGATTCGCGAAACCTCTATGAAATTCAAATTGACAGGTGAAAAACTAAAGGAAGTAGGAGACTTCTGTTACTTAGGAAGCAAAGAGGATATAATGAGTAGGTTAGCTCAGGCAAGGAAAGCATTTCTACAGAAAACGAATCTGTTGACATCGAATATAGATTTAGGTATGAGAAGTCATTTTTGAAGGCCTTTGTCTGGAGCGTGGCGCTCTATGGAAGTGAAACTTGGACTATTGGTGCAGCAGAATAGAGGAGAATTGAAGCATTTGAAATGTGGTGTTACAGGGGAGAGATGTTAGTTAGTTAGTTTTTGTTGTTTTAAGGGGCGGATCTACTAGGTCATCTGCACCAGAGTTGGTCATATTGGTAGATAGAGTAATAAATGAAAACGTATTAAGACGAGTGGGAGAGGAGAGATGTTTCTGGTGACTGCTAATAAAGAGAAGATATAGGTTGGTAGGACACATAACTAGACAGCCAGGAATAGAAAACTTAGTTATGGAAGAAGGGCTGAGAACAAGAACTGTAGTGGTAATTCAAGTTTAGGATATTTATTTATTTATTTATTCGTATCAGAAGCATTAATCCTACAGTATATATGTATACATTAAAACTCTTACTGGATTAAATACATTTTATGCAAAGTCACACTAAACAAACAAGAGTCTATAGACTACTACTTTTGCCCAGAAGTTAGCGACATCCAGTGCATTTTCTCTCGCCAGAAGCAAATCTTGTACTGTGCATGTTTGTGGGCACCTGCTGCACTGCAACAAATGAGACGTTGTCTGGATTACACCACATTCACACAATGAGGACTCGATGTTGAAACCCCACTTCTGCAGGTTACTTTTACATCTTGTCACGCCTGCCCGTAATCTGTACAGTGATCTCCAGGTACTCCATTTCTCCATATGATCAGGTAGTAGTTCTTCACTAGGTGTTAGCCATTCTTCGAAGCGATTGCAGCTTGCACGCCACAGATCGATTTGGGATTGCTGAGGTGTCCCCTTAAGAGCCTCGGTAGTTCTGAGGAAACTTTTCCTTGATTTGAGTTAAACAGATTGCCTCGCTTGTAAGGCGTGGTATCTACGTAGAGATGAAAAAGTTACTGTACCTCAGGACAGGGAGATGTGGAGTGCTGCATCATACCAGTCAAAATACCGAAGACTCTAACAACAACATGAGATTAAACTAGACCCAAGGATTCATGTATGTCAATCATCTGACGTTAATTAGCTTTCAGCTTCGTCAAGAAACTTTCACAAGAACAACTTAACGTATCCCAATTATCCATTGTTTGTGTAAATCCCACGTTCCTGTGTAAGCCTCTTAGAACAGGTACAGGTAACTTATAGTTGAACACCGTACATTGATCACTTGATTTCAATTCAATCTTACAAACACGCTCGAACTTTCAGGAGCAACTAAAGGGGAAACCAACACCTTCGACAGCAACAAAATAGTGATTTTTTAACATTTATTTTCTTTGCACTGATAAATTGTTTGGAGTTGTCACTTAACACAGTCTATATACAATACAATTTGAACACAGACCAACTATTAAATATTTAGAAAATTGCATCATCATGGATATATATGCACACAAAATGGCGGCTGTATATTATACACAAGAATGGGGTTTCCTTAGTAACTCTCGGAAATATCGTTACATTTCAATTATTGTTTTTAATGTGGTCCTAGATGTCATGGCAACAAAATGTACTAGAATGATTGAAATATTTCAAGAAGAAATATTATTTTGAGATTTTTTAAATAATCGGTCTAAAAATCTATAAAATTTTCATAGTAAATCATTTATTATTAATAAACTATAATGGTTAGGGCAACCATTCTAGTATATTTTGTTGATAATTATCGTAGAAATGTGACTACAAAACTTAACTGAAATATCTTTGTAAGTTCACGAGTTATTAGGGAAACGGAATGAAAAATATGAACTTACGGGAAATGAGCGACGAAAGTTTCACATAGTTGGGATGATCCAAAATTCCCCTGCCGCATAAACTGGTCCTTCCTCACCAGATTTCTCAGTGTTTTCCTACAGTCATAGTCTCTTATTTCTTTTAAAACTAGTTTTCTTTGCTAATGCTAACGAAGAAAAGAGATAGGTTGGTAGGACACCAAGGAATAGCAGAGTTCATTATGGAAGGAAGGGTCGAGGATAAGAACTGTAGGGGTAAACCAGGTTAGAATATGTTAAACAGATTGCCTCGGATGTAGGGTGTGGCAGCTATGTACAGATGAAACGATTAGCTTTTGACAGGGAAGCATGGAGGGCTGCATCAAACCAGTCAAATGACTGCAGACTCAAACAGCAACAACTATTAGACCAAAATATTCCAGCTATATTTTGCTAATTTTATAATGCCAGTGATATCAACATAATTCGATAGATAAAGTGAATATTCTAAATGGGTCAATTTTGAGGATTGGAGATTGCTCATTAAAATGGGCGTTGACAGGAAATTTAATTTTCACTGGGAGATGTCAGTCATATCGTACTTTTACTATAACTTCCGTTCTATTCGAGACATTAAACCAATTCTTTCACTGAATGAAAGAGAAATTGTTGTTCTATTCGAATATGATATTTTTGAAAAAATGTCATTTTTTGGAGCTTAAAGGTGTTAGTCCCCCCTCAACAGTCTCCAATTCTCACCGACAATGACCAATAATGGCCGTCCAGTCGGCAGTTCAAACTCTGTACAGAGAGAGAAAGAAAGAAAGAAAGAAAGAAAGGAAGGAAGAAAGAAAGAAAGAATGGGAGAAAGAGAAAGAAAGCGATATTGTTTCAGTTGAAGACAGGTGGTTGAAGCGTTGTATTGTTCTATTTCTGTCTTTTATAAACTTGTGATCCCTGTGAGTTGTTTGTATGTGCACTGTAGTAATCTTCGGTTATCCGAAAATTTGATTATCCGAAATACGCCCGGTCAAAATTGGTTCGGATAATCGACGTCCTACTGCACCGCAAAGTGGCAATACCGGAAACTACAGATGCTCAAATGAAAGGTGGAGTATGACGTCATGTGACCATAGCCCAAATGCTCTACATTGCCTCTGTTTCCATCTGTAAAATAACTTTTGCTACTTATCCCCGTGAGTTATCTCAATCCAACCCTAACTAAGAATGATACGTGACGTATATATCTGCCCTTGCATTCTAACCTCAAAATATCTACCAAAGAATATCTACTGTAATTACCAGGTGAATCAGCTGCTCCTAAGTACTGTTTTATGCAGCCCAACTAACACGTGTTTTCAGGAAAGTCGATTTTTCTCAGCTTACATCCCGTATGGTACTAATGCACTGCAAGTATATCCCGCCATCGATACTTAGCACTATTATTTTTCCAACTTATTAGTCTGAAGTGACACCGAGGGAAGAATAATAGAGTTCAGTATCGCCTGCGGGATATACTTGCAGTGCATTAGTACCATACGGGATGCAAGCAGGGTAATATCGACCTTCGTGACAACACGCTAGTTGGGCTGCATAAAAAAAATATTAGGGGCAGCTTTTTCACCTGGTATTGTTTAGAGTATACTGTATATTAGGGCTGCACATATTCAAACATAGAAATGTTGAAAAAAATACGAATACAATTATTTGATCCTATTCGAACTTTCGTATTTAGAAATATTAGCATTAGTGCAATATCCCGACTATTTTGTCAATATTTGAATGAATTGACGATTAATCCCAATCATTCGATTTTTTGAATAATTACGTACATTAAACATAGAAACAAAGAGAAAAGGAAGCCTCAAGGGGAAAAGACCGAAAGGAAGAAAATAAAGAACAAAAGGAATAGACAGTAAGTGAAGCTTGTTTTGAATGATACCTATACTAATATAATAAAGCTGAAGAGTTGGTGTGTTTGTGTGTTTAAACGCCCTAATCTCTGGAACTACCAGTCGGATTCGAAAAATTATTTTTTTATATGGTAGCCAGATTCAAGAGGAATAGTTTAGGCTATGTTAAATTTCGGACAGACCACTCCATTCCCTGCATTTAGGCCCTTTGGCACAAATCAACACCGTTGCACCGATTTCAACCAAAATTTTTATACATACCCTTTGGAACCCTGCGAGTAACACTGTCTGCATGAAATTTATGACAGACCGATCCATTCCCTGCATTTAGGACCCTTGGAACAAATCTACACCTTTTCACCGATCTGAACCAAAATGTGTATAATTAGCCCTTGGAACCCTACGAGTAACATTGTTTACATGAAATTTCGGACAGACCACTCCATTCCATGCATCTATGCCCTTTGGCACATATCGACACCGTTTCACTGATCTGAACCAAAATGTGTATACCTACCCTTTGGAACACTGCGAGTAACACAGTCTACATGAAATTTCGGACAGACCACTCCATTCCCTGAATTTAGGCCCTTTGGCACAAATCTACATCGTTTCACCGATCTGAACCAAAATGTGTACTCTTACCCTTTGGAACCCTGTGAGTAACACTGTTTACATGAAATTCCGGACAGACCACTCCATACCCTGCATTTATTCCAATCGGCACAAATCTACACCGTTTCACCAATCTGAACCAAAATTTGTATACTTACCCATTGGAACCCTACGAGGAACACTGTCTGCATGAAATTTTGGACAGACCACTCCATTCCCTGCATTTAGCCCCTTTGGCACAAATCTACACCGTTTCACCTATCTCAATCAAATTTTTTATACTTACCCTCTGGAAGCCTACGAGTAACACTGTCAACATGAAATTTCGGACAGACCACTCCATTCCCTGCAGATAGGCCCTTTGGCACAAATCTACACTGTTTCACCGATCTAAACCAAATTTCACATACTTACACTTTGGAACCCGACGAGTAACACTGTCTGGTTGAAATTTCGGACAGGCCACTCCATTCCCTGCATTTAGGTCCATTGGCACAAATCTACATCGTTCCACGGATCTGAATTACATTTTGTACACTTACCCTTTGGAACCCTGCGGATGACACTGTCCACTTTAAATTTCGGACAGACCACTCCATTTCCTGCATTTAGGCCCTTTAACACAAATCTACACTGTTCCTCCTAATTGCACCAAATTATACATACACTTTAAAACCCTGCTGGTAACACTGTCCACTTGATATTTTGGACAACGCTCTCCATTCCCTACATTTAGAATAACAAACAAACTGAAGTTGAAAACCATGTATTAAGGCCCTAGAATCATTCATGTCCGTAGTAGTGTAACTGTAAGAGTATTTTAATACGTCTATTGTTGACTGGCAATCCGGGCTGCATCACGTTGCCTCTACCAGTGTCCTGGCGAAGAATTGCGGAAATAGTTAAATCCTGCGCTGCTTATAAATTGCTGTCACGGGGAGTAATTAGTGCAAAAAGATTTCTTTTTCCCCTTAAAACAGCTATCATCATAACATATTATGCATCTGAATAAGTGCAATGGTGTTGGTGCAATACATTGAGATTATCAGCTGCAATAAGCGTTGGTGCTCTCAAATTTACCGTAATTTATTCGGAAACTTATCGTTGAGCGCTATGTGGCCATAAATGAATCTATTGCTACCTCAGGAGCTCGGAACAGCCGAAGAAGTGTTCCGATTATTTTCCTACGGCGCTATGCGATAAAAGACGACACTATTGGTCTCTACATTTCTAACAGACAATGAGATATAGGCCCTAGGTGGTGTTTTTTACTTCACTTACTCCTCGTTCTAATCATTTTTAGAAATTTGTTTCTAAATTACATGTGTCAGTGGTGTAGTTAGTAAATAGCCGTTTCCCTATTCATTATTATATTCATTATCATTAGGGGAATATGATCTAAATGCTGAATTCATTATACTGTACTGCTTATCACCACCACCACCACCACCATCACAAAAAGTTATATTTAATTATTTTTTTCTGGTAGTTTAACCCTCTTAGTGCCAAGCCATTTCCTGAAATACTTGCCAAGAATGCCAAGGCATTTTCAATAGTCATGAAGACTATTTAAAAAATCATAAATACCTAATTTCCAACGATAGAATCATTATTTTTGCTTTGCATTATAACCCTTTCCTCATTCTTCCATACATTATGTTCATAAAAGTAAATATGGCATCTAAACCTTTTTAATTGAGGTTATTCTGATATTTGTTCAATTTTTCTGTTTTTGTTGTTATAAAAACCCAGATTTGAGTCTAAATTAAGGACACCTAAGAGTCATATTCGAAGAAACACTACGTTTCCAGCTGTAGAAAGTTCTTAGATACATCTTTAGGCAGAAAACTTCAACAAGAAGGAAATAACTGCACCGCAAGTTTGGCGGGAACGCACGTGATTGGGGGAGCGCAAATGGAGGGCGTGAATACAAACTCAAACTTATCGCGTGACGGACTTCGAAGGAAAAAAGTAAACACCGCACAGGCAAGCTTGAAACCTCACCTTTCCAACAGTATGAAATAATCACGGACAATGCCTACAGAAATCTGCAAACATAAAATAAACAGCGCGCCGATTGAATCGGCTTTGGCACTTTTGGCGCGAACAGCGAGAGCCGATCTGATCGGTGCGTGGCACGGAGAGGGTTAAGTATCATGTGCCAGTTCTGTAGTAGTATTCATAATCATCCATAAAACAAATAAATCCACCGGGCGAAGCCAGGCACTACTGCTAGTTCTTGTATAAGGTTCTCTCAGGCTGAACAAGGAAGGGGGTTAACTCTATCCGCCCCTACTTAGACCAACTCCTCTACTAGGCATATATCTTTACACAAATTGCTGTACGTTTTGGATACTTACAATAATCAAATGATTCAAATATTTGAACGATTCGATTTATTTAAATAATGGACTGTTCAATGTTCTCGAGTACATCGAATGTTCAAACATTCAAAATATTCGACATCCGCATTCGTCAAACATTATTGAATTTTATGTACAGACCAAAGGGTGTTAAGGAAATGTGTCCATTGTTTTAGGAGGTATAAAAGTAATATCCAATAGCCTCGGGTGCCAGGTGCAAGATTTGTTATTTGACGCCCAGTGGGCAGCGTGCATGTCAATTTTTTTTTCGTTCTTTGGAGCGCTATGAAAGTCAAGGAGGTTAGATATCTAAGCTCCTTGTCACTATAGCGCTTTCTAGTAGTGAATGAGGAACTTTGTGTTGGCGGAACATCCCGAGATTAATTTTTCCATTATGAACACGGCCTACTGAATTCAAATGACTTCTACAACATGCCAACAACATAATACGTGCCGTGATTTTTGTCGCCCTTTTTGGAGGTGAAAGTGTGCATCTATTTATATATATATAAAGCACAGAGTTTGTCTGTCTGTCTGTCTGTCTGTCTGTCTGTTTGTTTGTTATGTATACAAATCTACACCGTTTCACCGATCTGAACCAAAATTTGTATACTTACCCTTTGGAACCCTGCGGGTAACCCTGTCAAGTTTAAATTTCGAACTGACCACCCCATTCCCCGCATTTGGGCCATTTGCACAAATCTACACCGTTTCGCCGATCTCGACCAAAATTTGTATACTTACCCTTTGGAACCCTGCGAGTAACACTGTCCACTTCAAATTTCCGACAGACCACCCCATTCCCTGCAGTTAGGCCCTTTGGTCCAAATCCACACCGTTTCACAGATCAGAACCAAAATTTGTATACTTACCCTATGGAATACTGCGACTAACACTGCCTGCTTGAAATTGCGGAGAGGCTACTCCATCCCCTGCATTTAGGCCCTTTGGCACAAATCTACACCGGTTTCACCGATCTGAACCAAAATTTGTATACTTTCCCTTTGAAACCCTGCGAGTAACACTGTCCACTTAAAATTTCCGTCAGAGCACCCCATTCCCTGCATTTAGGCCCTTTGGCACAAAACTATACCGTTTCATCAATCTGAACCAAAATGTGTATCCCTTTGGAACCCTGCGGGTAACCCTGTCCACTTAAAATTTTGGACAGACCATCCCATTCCCTGTATTAAGGCCCTTTTGCACAAATCTACAACCTTTCACCGATCTGAACCAACATTTGTATACTTACCCTTTGGAACCCTGAGAGTAACACTGTCCACTTAAAATTTCGGACAGACCACCCCATTCCCTGCATTTAGGCCCTTTGTTCCAAATCTACACCGTTTCACCGATCAGAACCAAAATTCGTATTCTTACCCTTTGGTACCCTGCGAGTAACACTGTCTGCTTGAAATTGCTGACAGACCACTCCATTCCCGGCATTTAGGCCCTTTGGCACAAATCTACATCGTTTCACCGATCTGAACTAAAATTTGTATACTTACCCTTTGGAAACCTGCGAGTAACACTGTCTGCTTGAATTTGCGGACAGACCACTCCATCCCCTGCATTTAGGCCCTTTGGCAAAAATCTCCACCGTTTCACCGGTCTGAACCAAAATTTGTATACTTACCCTTTGGAACCCTGTGAGTAACACCGTCCACTTAAAATTTCGTACAGTTTCACCGATCTCAACCAAAATTTATGTATTTACCCTTTGGAACACTGCGACTAACACTGTCAGCTTGAAATTGCGGAGAGGCTACTCCATCCCCTGCATTTAGGCCCTTTGGCACAAATCTACATCGTTTCACCGATCTGAACCAAATTTTACATACTTACCCTTTGCAACCCGATGAGTAGCACTGTCCACTTGAAATTTCTGACATACCACTCCATTCCCTGCATTTAGCTCAGGAATCCCTCGGGGTTGCCAGCTTCCTAACTCACCAGCCATGAGCCCTTGAGGGTGTACCAGAAGTGGTGGGGCTACACACACCCTGCCTCTTTGAGGGCCTTGAGCAGAAGACAGGAGATATTATGAAAAGGAAAAGAAGGCAGACCTCTCGAAGAATGAGGGTATCAGGAAAGATGAGACAACGGCCAATTAAGGCGGGAAATTGAAAGACTCCCTAGCCCTCGGATACCCTAATACAGTCGGGGTCGAAAGAGAACAAGAATTGACAAAGGGATTCCGACAGGAAAGAGAACTGAAATGAGCCCGGCATCAGGAAGTAGATGCGATGCCAGACTCAGATGGGGTCCCGTGGTCGCCAAACCACGCCCCACAAGTTGTGAGTCCCTGGGGGGGGGGGGCAAATGTGAGAATAGCTTGCTGATTCATCGAGAGGTGACATGAGAGCACTTTCCAGAGCCCGCCGTGTTATCTGCTGTCTATGCTGATGCCAGCACAGGGCCGTTGCTCAAGCCACTGTGGTGTTGCGAAAGAGTGAGTGATTCCCCGGCCAATCTTAATAGGTCGGGGAACCCCGAACGTGAGTCATCATATTTCGTCATCATCTTCGATCATCTCAGGTTCGTGCAGCTTGGACCCATATTCTTCGCCGAGCAGTACGCCATAAGCTCTTTCAGTAGACGCGTCGAGTACAGGCCTAAGCCAGAAAATAAGGTTGAGACTTTGGAAGACATCGAAGCTAGACATCTGAAATACCTATATCAGTTTTAAAATTACACCATGTTCGTTTAGTAGACATTTTTCATTACCTTATTATTATCATCATAAGTGCAAATGACCAAGATGTTATGCGCATCTTACCACTAATCACCGCCGCATAAAGTCTTTCTCGACTGTGATTTTTAAAATATTTCTTTTTATTACAGTACATTGTTTGTGTACATTATTGAAGTGCCAATTCAATACCGGTAGTAGTTTCCCTTATCATCCTCATCATATGGGCAAATGACCTAGATGTTACGCCCATTAGACTAAACCATTAATTGTAAGTTTGACGTGTCAATTCATCAGTAGTTTTCATTATCATCCTTATCAAAGGGGCAAATGACCTAGATATTACGCCCTCATTGTCTTTCGGGGCAAATGACCTAGATTTTAAGTCCATTATATTTCTAAGGAAACTTGGAGACATTATCATCATTCCACCGGGCGAAGCCAGGTACTACTGCTAGTTAGAAATAAAGTCGAATAATCGCAGGTCCTCAATCGCATAACTTCTGAGAACTGAATTCTTGGCAATACGATGTGTTCAGTATGGCGTTGACTCTAGGTTTCTTCAGAGTGATGAAGTGCTACCCGTTGGGACGTTCAACAAGTGAGCAATGGCACGCGAATCGTTTCAACAAAGTCCCGTATGTGTTCATATACCATTCATCCGATTGCGATGAAACATTGGTGAATGTTGTGTACACTCCCAGAAAGGTTTCTGGCTTAGTAAATCCATTTTTCAAAAGGTAGCGCACGAGTAGATTCAACAAATGAGCGATAGCGCGCGAATCGTTTCAACAAAGTCCCATATGCGTTTATATACCATTCATCCGATTGCGATGAAACTTTGGTGAATCGTTGAGTACACTCCAGAGAAGGTTTCAGGCATGTAAATCTATTTTAAAATAGGTAGCACACGAATAGATTCAGCAAATGAGTGATGGCACGCGAATCGTTTAAACAAAATCCCGTATGCGTTCATATGCCATTCATCCGTTTGCAATGAAACTTTGATGAGTTGTTGTGCACACGACAGGGAAATTTTTCTACCTAGTAAATCCATTTTACAATAGGCAGCGCACGAGTAGATGCAACAAATGAGTGATGACGACCGAAGCGTTTCAACAAAATCCCGCATGCCTTCATATTATACCATTCATAGATGGCGATGAATCTTTAATGAGGTGTTGTGTACATTTACATGAAGCTTTCTAACTTAGTAAATCCATTTCACAGTAGGTAGCACTCGAGTAGATTGAACAAATGAGCGACAGAGCACGAATCGTTTAAACAAAATCCCGTATTCGTTCATATGCCATTCATTTTATTGCGATGAAACTTTGGTGAGTTGTAGTGAACTCTCCCACGAATGTTTCTAAATTAGAAAATCCATTTTACGATAGTTTAGAGGCAGCTAACGGAAATTGAAAAATATAGTGTGTATACAAAAGCAATTCATGAAACAAAATTACAACGCCAACAGTTTCTTTGATTGGCATTGCAACGCATGCCGGGTATAGCTTGTAATACATAAATAAATATATAAATAATGAATTCTGATTTTATGGTATTTCATGATTTCCATGTTTGAAATAAATGCACAGCCAGAGAGCCAGAACTACTTCAAAACACTGATCACGAGTAACGGTAAATATCCCCCAATGTTTACACGACCTACGTAAATATATTGCATCGTACCCAGCAAGTTGCACGCAGCCAGACAGGCAAGTGTGTACACTACGCGCGCATGTTAACATTTGCTGACGGGGTATGACACTAGCTTCACCATGTTGTTATGTTTGTCAAGTTTATTTTTTTACATTTTTCACTTTGAAATATCAATCGATGTTAAGTAATTTCCTTGGAATTGCTGTCAGAGTGTGCGGCTTGTAGTATCATGCATTTTAATTGATACAGGGCTTGAACACGGTTCGAGTGCGTTTAACTTGTTGTGCTCGTAATTACATTGACATGGTGCCCCATGATGATTGATGACTGCCGTAAACACTGCAACTCTTTGGGACAAGTATGGCAATTTTTCGTTTTCCGACGAATGTAGACGTTAAGAACATATGCGGTAAGCGTTATTAGGACAGACAGTTGATGATTTAATCCTTTATGGGACAGAGGTCTCTATATTAACCACCTGTCATAAGGACAGTTTATGCTTTCAAAGATGCTGATAGTTGAAACTTTTAGCCAAATTTCGGAGAATGTTCCTGCCGAACTGCTAGAATTTCTAAAAAATGAAATATTATACGTATCTACTTGACGTAATGTGCTGGATAAAATTTAAAACAAAAACTAAAAGCATTAAGAATTAAAGTGCAAAAATAAATTATAAATATAGAAATAAAAATCATAAACATAAAACTTTTGTAATAAAATAAATAAAAAATTAAATAATGGACATAACTATAAAAAGTTATGAAAATAAATGATAACAATCAATTCGAAAATAATTAATTAATTAATTAATTAAAATCAAAATTTAATCTATGAGAACATAAATTAAAAATTAAATAGTACATTATACAACGAGCCTATAATGGCAATAATTAAGACTCGAATATGTTTATAAAACGAGCGTAGCGAGTTTGATAATTTCCATGCGAGTGTCTTAATTACCATTATAAGCGAGTTGCATACGACTGTTTATGTCCGACGATAATTATAACTTTATTATATGTCTTAACACAAATATTCATAAATATCTGTGGGATTCAGCAACTTCAGTTAGTGAACAGAGCGCGCTGGGTGTTTTACTGACTGAACGGAGCGAATGCGTGGGTCAAAGAATTTCGAAAGACCATTTACTTTGCTTGGCAATGCTATTGTTTACAGCCTGCATGATGTCTAGTGCCAATCAGAACTAGCATTCACTAATATTGTCACCGAAGTCGTTTGAAAGCAATGCGCTGTGTAGAAATTGGAGTTGGGGTTATTAAGGTACAGTGCTATTTCTTGTCTCATATTCACCAGTTTATTTACGCGAACATATGGGACGGTGCACTTTCCATGTCGGTAATTTATATACAGTAGAAGGATGCTGTGTTGCTAACTTATGGACGTAGATTCATAAATTTCTTGCATATGTCAAAGTATATTTTTGTTACCGTAAAGATTCTTGCTGATTTTGTCTTTGTGTTTGGGATTATAACTACAATGGTTGATCCGATATCCAATTAGAACTTTCAAATCATGTAATTCATGTCAGACATGTTGGATTTTGAGCGCATGCGCGAAGCTATCATTACCCAATTGGTCAATGAATGAGCTCTGATTGGCTGGAGAAACTGTTTCATAATGAAGAATAGTACTATAATGACCGTCATTATGATACAGTTCTCTGACATATAATATTTACATTTCTACATCGTCGTACATAAAATAAATATATAAGCATTAGAATTAGAGAAACAAAAGATAACATTAAGTTAATAATAATAGTAGACTAATAATTAAAATAAATTAAAATGTAAAAACACTTAAGAATAAAAAATTGTTTTGTCCTATAAAGGGTTAAGTAGAGCTGTACATAATCAAACATCGAATCATTCGAATTGTTGGAATAATTTGAATACGAATATTCGACCATATAAATAGCTCAACTATTCGAATTATTTGCCCATTCGAACGTCCACATTATTCCTTTTTCAACCTATTCGCTTTAGTGAAATTACCCGAATATTGAGTCAATAATCGAATGATTTGACGAACAAGTCGAATCGTTCAAATGCTCGAATAATTATAATAAACAAAGATATAAAAGTCATCTGATTTTAAGAGCGTTAAAAATCCCTCAGTATGCCTTCCTTTGGAGGGAAAGTAAAGCCCGGGGGCCCATGTCATAGATTTATGGCATGTAAAAGTGTAACTTGTGGTTACAAAGTTCACTTTTTTCGAATTGTCACAGTACATTTTCTTAGGTGACTTTTAGGTTAGGATCATGGCTACTCTTTGCCGGTCGGATATTTCACAGCAGGCCTTAGCGCTGATCATAGAGATTCATTGAAACAGTACATCAGTGAGGTGGAAGAGGGCCATGATAAATTAAGTTTTATATCTACTTAGATTTTCTTTTTACGGGAGTGTTTTTTAATAGGAGTGTAGCTTTCTGATTTTAATTGAAGAATCTGTTTAGAAAATCTATGAAGTTTATTGTTTGGCAAGAGGTAAATGATATTGGCTAAGGAGTTGGTTGTTGAATGAAAAAAAAAAGATTATGTAGGGATTGTAATACTGAGTTGGATCAAGAAGAATGGAAGTGGTGATATGTTTTAGATTATGAGAGTGGTTGTTAGTTGAGATATAAAATAAATTAAGAAGAGAAGATAATAAATGTTCATAGTAAAAATTCCCTTATGGTGTTAATAACCACTACCCCCGAAGAAAGAACTCGTAATGTTACAGAAGATCCTACCACTACAATTGGTAATGTGTAGCGAAATTTGTAGGTTATTTGGTTAGAAACGCTCTATCCAGTTCCTAGGTTCGCCGCTAGTTGTCAGTGACAGTGGCATCTTTGGTAGCCAAAGTTTGAACCACTTGAAATTGAACTTGCTGACAGTCCACGGGCGTTCAATGTTAATACCCCGCTATGGCAATTGAGTGCAATTCAAATAGTCTACTCGTAATAATAAAAGAGAAAAGAAAGCATAAAGGGAAAAGAAAAGAAAGAATGAAAGAAGAAAGAAAAAAAGAAAGAAAGAAAGAAGGAAATGAAGAAAGAAAGAAAGAAAGAAAGAAAGAAAGAAATAGAGAAAGAAATAAATAAATAAAGAGAGAAAGAAAGGAAGAAAGAAAGAAAGAAAGAAAGAAAGAAATAGATAAATAAATAAATAAATAAATAAATAAAGAGAGAAAGAAAGGAAGAAAGAAAGAAAGAAAGAAAGAAAGAAAGAAAGAAAGAATGAGATCACAAGTAATGCTTGAACACAACTAAGCCCACTCTTAACGCAACATTTTTGGCTATGGCCCCGGAGATTCGATTTCGATTCCTTGCTCTGCCAGGAAATTTAATTCTAGTCTGAGGGCTGGAACGGGGTGAGAGATGTGGGATCGATTCCAACCTCAACCATCCTGGCTGTGGTATCCCATGGTTTACCACTTCACTCCAGGCAAATGCCTAGTCGGTTGCTAACTAAAGGTCACGGCCGCCCCCTTCCCAATCCCCACTCTAATTACAAATACATACATGAATACAGCCATCACAACAACACAGGTTATCAGATAAAATTTTACACACACACCAAAGTACACGGGGCTTAGTGACTACGATGTCCAAGCTCCTCAGAGGGATCCTGTTTGCCATTTGACTCTCCTGGGCGGAAGCGATTGTGAGGACGCGCGAATGCCTGGAATACTACATTTATCTTTAATAAATGAACGTAAGTCGCGGAGAATTCGTTATTTTACGGAATGATAAAATTAAATATGTTTAAAACAATTGAATACCAATAGCAGTAAGGAAGAATACGGAAATAGAAAAACATATCCGAGGTGGGAATCGAACACCTTTGACGAATTCAAAGTGTGCAAAGAAAGCGTAATATTAAGTTAGGTGAACAACTTACGCACTCAATTGTCAGTTTAAGTTCATCAATCTTTCCCTTCTTTTATAATTTGGTTACAGTAAATCTCGTAGGAATATCATAAACAATATTCCCCCTCCTTTTTTAATTCTCATAAAACACGACCACAGTAAAACGCGGTGGATCTTTTATCCACCATGTCTCTCATGGGCCAGAGCCATTGTGTGCACGCGCGAGGCTCAGAAATATTATAATTTTCTTTAATAATTTAAAAATATTCGGTAACATATGTTTTTCCCTCTATAGACATTCTACAAATCTGCAGGTCACGAGCTATCGACAGAGTGCATTACAAAGTGCATCGGTTCTGGCATTCTCTCAATCTCGCGGGAACAATAATGCCCTTGGTGTTTTAAATATACAGATAGATATCCAACAACTTAACAGTTTCCTCTGGTGAGTTCAGAGATCCTAGAAGGATCTGGCAAGTACATAAGCCTTGTCCACACATCCTAAAACGTATAAATGATAGGAAGGCCAAATATGACATCAAACTAAAAAGAAATGTTGAACCAAATTTAAATTAATTCTATATTCTGAAGCTTGTCACAAATGACTCTAATTTGCAACATAAAATATAAAAACTTAATCTGGAAATTAAGCCTGGCGTTGACTAACAAATTCCCTGATGTGTAAAGAAAACCACATTATCCAACGATATTACCCTTCCCGCTACACCACTGCTATTGGCAGAGAGTCACCAGTTCCTTTCTGCCACTGCGATTTACCGGAAATCAGTCGCTGATTTCAAATGATGATCATAGACATATCAGTACCCCTGTACCGACAATATTCTTTCACCAAAGACTTAAAGCACAGTAATGGGTGTTCCGGTCCAATAGTCAAACTCCCAGTTCAAAGTAGTAGTTTCGGTTCAACAGCCCTGCACAAAAGCCGCACTTCAAATCACAGAAAATAGAGCCGAATAATAAAGTTCCAGCTAGAAAGTTAACTCTTAGATTCGAAGTGATGAATTAGTATTCAAATTAGTGTCTGAGATATGTACGACATAACCTTCAATTTCCGAGAATCGACTTTCCTACGACACTAAACCAACATAGTTCCTGGGCCTCAGCCAACCAATCGTGACTTAGTTTATAGTATCAGATACCCACTCCGCCATCCATTTCTCATTCCAGATTAAAGTGATGCCTAATAATCCCACTGACAACGATTTGCTTAGCTGTATCCAGTCAAGACAGCGTTGCCATATCGCTAGACCGATGAGTCACGGAACTGTCCCATGCGTCATTGGTACAACCATAGCTCTCAAATTCCCATCCAGGAATAATATTCCTTCTGCAAGTTAATGCTGCCAGGCCTAGATACGCTTAATATTTAAAATACATATAAATTTAAATTAAATATGTTACACAACAGATTTTATACAACTAGATTCCAATACATAAATATTGATGAACTGTATTCTTCTCCCGACGGTGTGCGATGGTTTAAGCCAGGTTGCCACGAATCCATTCGATACCGGGGACGGGCACAATACAGACATATCTAAGATATAAATATAGATAAAATCGAACAACAAGGAGGCTTGATTGTACAGTGGTCAAGCTGCTTGCTTCCCATCACTGGTTTGATTCCCGATCAATGCATGTGAGATTCTCGAAATAAATACCACGTCCTGTGGTTCGGATTCCACGTAAAAATGGAAGTCCCAGAGCTCATGATTGCGAGGTTAACTACTAAAAGCTACATTCCTTCCTTAAAATTTAATTCCCATGTCGGCAGTGTAGTAAAGCGTAACTTATATGCCTTTTAAAACAACAACAACAACAACAACAAAAACAGACAAAAAATCTTAATTTAGATTAAAATATATGGTCACCCATTGTTATGAATTATTTTCAGGGTAAAGAGAACTACCTTGGAAATATTGAAAATGAGGCCAAGGGGATTTAAGGGGGGAGCTACACATTTTAATTTCTTTAAATGAATTTTTTGAATGACTAATCTTTTATCTTTCATTTGGAGAATACAAAATTAAAATATATTCAGTACCTCCAGAGATATACACCTAAATGTTATTTTCTGTCGCTTAAGTTATCCTCTTAAACTCTACCCATAGCATTGATTGAAGCTCTCTTTTCCAAAAACCTTATTTTCACACAGCGTTTTCATGATAACTCAAATTCTATTCATGATATATCAATGAAATTTTGCGAGGTTGTGTATTGTACTAACATGAACAACATACACCAACATGTGTATCAAGCTTACTTCCCATACAACACAATATTTTGTACCCAACGAAAATAAAAAAAATTACATTTATAGACTACAGTCAGAATAAGAAAAACAAGATGTTCAGCAAAGAACATATAGCCTACTTTCTCCTAAATGAATGGATATACTTATAACTCTTTGCCTAACCCCTTAAACAATCACCTCCACCACCATGCATTGTTTTTTTTTATATTGATAATTAGCCAGTGTTAAAATCAATATTATATACTTTATGATAATTGAATAACAAAACTACTAACTAAATGTAATGAATTCACGCCCGTTAATCTCGATATTAAACCTCCAATCTTAAGAATCATTCACTTTGGGTAGCCCTTTAAAAATCGCGGCGATTACAGTAGGTTTGTGCTGCAACCTACCAGTGAATTAATGTAATATCCTGTACGGCTCTGAGTGTTGAATGAGCAGACAGTTTAAAGCAACCAGGAGGGTTGGGATCCAGCTGGCAGTGGTCAAAGGTAATCGTAGCGCAGTTGTGGCTAATAGTTGAACTATTAAAAGATTGCCATTGTTTGGAACAATTACCCACGTAATCCTCAAGAGGACAGCACCATACAGAGGCATTGAGGAGGCTGTGGTTGAAGACAACGTGTATCTTGTACTTATAGGCTATTATCCTTTTCTAATGTCTTCTGCTTATGAGCGATGCTGGGGCTGTGATTATTAATAAACGAGTGTATACATTAGCCTCTCCTTTGAGCTAAATGGCATTTTATTTAGTATCTGTGTAAAAAGTCGCCTCCGTAGCGTAGCGGTCAGCATGGTTAGCTGCCGCCCCGGAGGTCCTGGGTTCAATTCCCGGCTCTGACACGAAATTTGAAAAAGTGGTATGAGGACTGGAACGGGGTCTACTCAGCCTCGGGTGTTCCAAATGAGTAGAGGGGGTTCAATTCCCACCTCAGCCATCCTCGAAGTGGTTTTCCGTGGTTTCCCACTTCGTCTCCGGGCAAATGCTGGGATGGTACCTTCTTCAAGGCCACGGCCGCCTCCTTCCCTCTTCCTTGCCTATCCATCCTGACCTTCCATTACCTTCCCTCATGAGGCCCCTGTTCGCTTTGCAGGTGAGGCCGCCTGGGCGAGGTGCCAATCACACCTCACCAGTTGTATCCACTCCGATTAGATGTTCCCAGCTCTAGGACACTGCCCGTAGAGGCGGTAGTGGTGAGTTCCCTCGCTGAGTCCGTGGGTTCCACCAACCTGGAGGGTAAACGACTAAGAAAAAGAAGAAAAAAGAAAATCTGTGTAAAGAGCTCGTGCACATCATTTGTATAATTCAAGTAAAAAAATAATAATACTCTAGTAGTATTGGATCCCCAATCAACTGCGTGAGAGACTAACGCTCTATGATCACTTTTCGTGATACTTTCAATGTTTAGCTTGGCCCATTTGTTTCTTGTTACCGAGATCCCCGATGATAATTATTTCTTTGGAAATGTATTAATTGCTTAAACTATATGCATAACCTTGTTATTAATCACCTAATTCATAGATATTATAGTTACTCGCCTAGTGTTTAAGGCTTCCGCAACACATCACTACATCGACTACACTGAGCCTGTCTGCTGCTTGCCTGCTGTCGCCACGAGCTCATGACGTCATTTCCTTGGCCAACCAACAGCAGCGGTGGTTTTGGTCAGCTGCCCTCCTATGCGGGTTTTCGCCGCTATAAAAACTCGAGTCATCTTCTGGGTGATGTGCCAATCTTCATCCATTCTTCGGCCACGACTCTACGGGCCACTCTGGTGCCAATCTTCATCCATTCTTCGGCCACGACTCTACGGGCCACTCTGGTGCCACTCTCCATCCATTCTTCGGCCACGACTCTACGGGCCAGTCTGGGCCGCTATTCTTCGGGCTTACTGTAAGGCCAACATTCTACTGTTAACATGTGACAATCTGCTTTTGGTCACCACTCTGGGACCAATAAACTTCAAATATTCTCGCCAAGACTTTTCAAGTACCGCAGTGAGAGTCATCATCTACGACTAATAATAATAATCTTCATGGTGCACTATTTCGCAGTGAGGAAAGGCACAAGGAAGGAATGTCAACAGTACTTGCTACGCGCCGTGGTCATCCAGGACCAACCAAGTTTGTAAACATACTCCAATCTCTCCAGTGCACAACAACAGCAGTGATACCTCTCAAAAGTGTGGAGTGGGTTGCCTACTGGGACAGACAAATGTTCATACGTGACTGTGTTTGTATACATTTCTTCGCTTGAGGGATGATTAACTCCGGACATACCCTCCACTAAAGTGTCGCCAAAGATAAGTTTTTTAGCACTCATTTATAGAACATTTTTATTGCCTCTTCTATTTTAAGAAGACAAAGTTGATCTTTGCCATGAACTTTTTAATAAGAAGCTCAAGTATTTTCTTCAGTGGTTATTAATTGATGTTTTGTTTGCTTAAACAGTATATTAATAAATTGCATATTTGTTATCTATTATGTTTAATTGTGAAATCCTTCAGCCCCTTATATTAACGCATAGTTCAGTCTTATTGCTTCACCCTAATGATATTGAATCCAAGCTAATGCTTGTTGCTGTTCTCCCTCTATGAGTTGGAGTTTTCTGGGGCAAACTCCACCACTCAAGCACAGAGCCCAACTATTCCTTGGCACCGGAGTGTTATTAACTGACCTAGATACAACGTGTTAGCAAATGATGTCTTGAAATAAACGATTTCTTCACTGCTGTACATCTTCATTATAAATCATTTCATACAAAGTACATATTATTTCTATCAGTAGGCTTTACAGCATACAACATAATAAAACTACTGAAATATAGGACAAGCACAAGAAGTCAGCTGTCATCTTGTCAACTGACACAGACGGCTAAGCTCTTTTAAGCCACTCTTTCAGTATAATATTATAATATTAAATTATAATAAATAACATTCACGTCCTTTACGATAGCTTAAACCACCCTTGGCTTGTTAATCAGAATGGGTGGGTCTTAAGATATTGATTATAATGGTTGCATAATTCACACGGCCACCATACTGAAATGGCACGGCTGATCACCTTCTAGTTTAGGAGAAAGACGCGTCCTATATAAAGGTACGTTGTTACTAAATTTGATAGAGTCGTAATTTGATTCTACGTTTTGAACGTTTAAGTGGCTGCCATTCAGTTCTGGTAAAGATGACGGCGATGTAAAACATGACACTGAGGTGCCCTTTGCTAGTGCTACCTCTGTACACACACACAATTTTTGACCCTGTGTAGATCTCTTAAGTCTACTTTTTTTTTGTGCAAAAATGGGAAGTATGCTAACAATCCTGAATAATTGTATCAATTCATGTAAATATTTTAAATTGTGGGGTACGTATCATGTAAACGCTGTCAAAAAGTACAAGAAACAGCTGAAAGATTGGTGGATTGATAATGGATGACTGCAAGCATATTATTTAATTTTATTAATGCAGGCAATGGCCATGTACGTTTCTGTTCAGGACGGGTCAGGGAGGGGATATTGGAAGGAAATCGGCCGTGGACATATTGAAAGGAACCGTCCCACCATTTGCCTGGTGGTGAAAATGGGAAACCACGAACACCACTTTCAGGACGGCCGAGGTGGGATTTGAACCCATGCTCTTCCGATGCCAGCGAGGTACGAGGTAGCGCGTTAGCACTCTCGGCCACCGCGGCCGGTGCAAACATATTATAAAATATTTTTATTGCTTAATAATTAGTGAGTTGTTTCTTACAATCCTGCAAAGTTTTATTTCTTTGCAGCGTATAGTTTATGAGATATAATTTTTAGCCTACTTTTCACATTTTGCAAAAATGAGGAAAAAGTAGACTTATGAGATCGATCCGAGAAAATGTGTGTCTGTCTGTCTGTCCTTCTGTCTGGCTGGCTGGCTGTGTGTGTCCTGCCCTATCAACTCCTAAACGCTGCAGCAATCGAAACCAAATTTGGTATGAGTAAAGACCTATACCTGAATATCTCAAGCCCATATTTGAAAATGATGTCAGTGCAACCAACTGCTGAAAATCCGCAATTGGAATTACAGCTCCATGTTGGATATCTTGGAAGGTATGCATGGGAGCTATTCTAAAATTGGCACAGATACAGATGATAATATTTCAGTAGTGTTGCCAACATGATTATATGCCTGCTGACAGGTCCAATATTCAAATGCATATAACTTCTAAACTATCAATTAGATTTCAACGAAATTTCACATGTACTATGTGTACATAACCAGATATGACCGAGTGTATTCGTAAGAGCCACCAGAGCTGCCAACTGTTAATAAATGCTGTCTATTTTTATATCCAAATACCAATATATCGGAATATATGCAAGCCGACAGCTTTAAGCTATGCACACGTATAGTACCTGAGATTCTAGATCATTTTGGACGTCATAGACGTCAGTGCTACCAACATGATTCTAAGCCTGCTGATAGGACCAATATTTAAATGCATGTAACTTCTATACTATCCATTGGATCTCAACCACATTTCGTATGTTCTATGTGTACCGTAACAGATATGACTATGCGTATTCTTAAGAGCAACCAGGGCTGCCAACTGTCATTAAATGCTGTCTGTATTTTCTTACCCTAATATCAATATATCAGAAAGCATGCAAGCCAACAGTTCTAAACTTTGCTCACGTATAGTACCTGACATTCTAGATTAATTTGGAGTATCTTATGTAAGTCAGTGCTGCCAACATGATTTTAGGCCTGCTGATAGGTCCAATTTCAAAATACATGTAACTTCTATACTAACAATTCGATTTAATCCCAAATTGGCACGACAAGAGATCATAATATTTCAGATTATTTCTCAACAACACATGCATGACATTGCTGCCAACATTATTTTACGTACGCTGATAGATCCAATGTCTAACTGCATGTAACGTTCATGATATCCTTTGGACTTCAACCAAATTTTGTAGTCTGTACTTTAAGAGATGGAGCTAAAAATATATTCAGTCACCAGGGCTGCCAACTGTAGTGCCCTATTAGATTTACATTATACCAGGTATATTTCGAATTAATTAGAAATTTCGATATTACCATATTAATTTCGTCATTATTCTAGATAGATCCATATAGATTAATCATTGGAATGAATCTTAAATTTTAAGAAAATTAGGCTCTTTATTTCGTCACGGATCTTCTCGTTTTAAACTCTCAATCAGTAGAATTTGTCATGCGAAATATATAGGCCTACCTTCCCCCCCCCCCCCCCCCCCACCTCCCCTTAATTTTTAAATACAATTAGCTGAACATTTTTTGGAGCCTAACGTAAATGACGGAATCCAATGCTTTCACCAAATATATTACTAGTACTTGGGCACATTACCAATGAAAGGCCCCAGTGTAAGTGAGACAGTGTTTCGTTTGATTCGTGGCTTCTTGAGTGATGGCCACTAAGAGCTCTCACCCCGCAGTAGATATTATAAAAGACCACGGGGCTGCAGCAAGAAATGACAGATCACCTCCCTGAAGCTTTCACATCAATCATTCATGATATGTCATCCCGTCTTGGAAAACAAAAGAACGGCGAGTGGCGCAGAACGCTAAAGCGATGTATGTCTTGGGGGCACTTAATGGTGTCTATTTAGCTGGGAGGGCTTTAGCATTTCCACAGAATACTATGCATAAAATACCCATAAAGCTACGCTATGTTCATCCATGCATCGAACTCCTCCTATTTATGCCAGTAAAGGGGGTATAACCTCACCAGAAACGTTCACAGAAATTGCAATGATTTAGTAATCAGGATTTTGTTGGTTGAAGATATAGCTCGATGAAGTTTTAGCAAAGTGTAATCCTAATTTTTACTCTTCTTTTTATAAGGAATATTCTACAATACAGTAGTTTTTCTTCAACTCAAAAATACTCTACTCGTCCACAAATTTCTGTCTTCAGCATCTTCCTCGGTTAAGCCTCTGGTAACCACGCTTCTCTTTACACCATCCATCCATTGGACTCTTGGTTTACCCCGTTTCCGTTGGCCTTCAGCTTGCCAATGTAACATTAAATTTGGGATTCTGCTATTCTGCATCCTTTTCACATGTTCAAACCATTGTAATCTTCAACCACTTCTAGAACATGTCTTTTTACCTACATAATTTCTCTGATTCTCGTTTTTCTAAATGTGTCCAATCTTGATTTTCTTGCCGCCCTCCTCCAATAATCCATCTCTGTTACTAATAATGTGTTTGCTTGCTGTCTGTTTAACGTCCAAGTTTCTGCTCTATATAACAAAATACTTTGTACCAATGACCTGTAAATACGTTTCTTAGTGTTGTTGAAAATATTTCTGCTCTATAAAACAGAATTTAATGCTCCAATCGGTCCATACTGAAAGGGCCTTAGTCCAGTTGAGTCAGTTTTGAGAAAAATGCAAAAAACTGTTTAATTCCCTTAAGTTGTATCTTTAGTTTTAAAAAGCTATCCAGTACCATAGCCACCATTATGCTGAATATAATTTCATAACAAACTTGACATTCAAATGTTTACCTAGTGTGAGTGATGAAATAAAGACGATGGACTGCGGCCCTTTCTGCACGATATAATATATGTTGATACCATTTTTATCTTTAGTTCTGAAAAGCCATCCAGTACCATAGCCACCATTATGTTGAATATAATTTCATAACAAACCTGACATTCAAATGTTTACCTAGTGTGAGTGATGAAATAAAGACGATGGGCTGAGGCCCTTTCTGCACGATATGATATATTTTGATACCATTTTTCTTTTATTCTATGCCAGAATACAAAGTCCTCGGAGAACCAGAGGAGGTGAACGCACAATAAACATAAGCAATCCGCTCAGTTGTTGCCCATTAGATAAGGAACCGCGGGAAGACAGGACTGGCAACTGTCTTCAGTGTTGTAAATGATATATGGACTGAGGCCCTTTCAGTATGGACCGATTCTTGTTCTCCTAGTCTCACTTACTCTTTTCTCGATTTCTGATGAACTTGTTCCCCCAGCTTCTATTATTGAACCCAAATATTTTAATTTAGTAACTGTTTGAATTTCTGCCTTTCCGTTCTGTAGTTTCTCACCATCTTTATTCTCTAATGTGAGGTATTCCGTTTTCTTGTAATTGATATTTAGTCCCCACATTTGACATTCTTCAATTAATTTCCTCATCATATAAGAGGCATCGTCTATATCTTGAGTAATATCACCTGGTCATCAGCAAAAACAAGATGATGTAAGTAATACTCCTAGTTCATCTAAATGAAACCTGCAGGATAGTAACGGGATGTCTCAAAGCTACATCTATTGATAAACTCCACAAGCTAGCGAGGATTGCTCCTCCAGATGTAAGGCGTGAAGTTGCGGTCAAACATGAGAGACATAAAGCAGAACATAACACTGATCATCTGTTGCATGGTTACCAGACACCATTTAGTAGGCTCAAATCTAGGAAGAGCTTCATGAGAACTACTACTCCCCTCACCGGTCAGCCTGGAGCAGCCAGATTATCTCAGTGGACAGCAAGATCTGACTGTAATGATTGGATGGCTCCTTCTGAGAACCTTCCTCCTGGTGGAAATCAAGTCTGGAGAGTGTGGAAGTCCTCAAATCGGATCAGGAGTGGAGTCGGACGAACTAAGGACAACCTGTTCAAATGGGGCTTTTTCAAGGAATCTTCCACCTTGTGTGACTGCGGGGAGGAACAGACAACTAAACACTTAATTAACTGTCCTAGTTGCCCTACATCATGTTCCACACAAGAGCTTGTTGATGCTTCAGACAACGCTGTTACTGTTGCTCAATTATGGGCTGATATTGTTTTGTTTGTCATTTAAGATTTGTGTTACATTGTATTATATTTTATCAACCTTTGGTTTGTTTTCTATGTTTACTTTGCTTTGCTTATGACTCGAAATAAATAAATAAATAAATCTGTAATCCCATTGTACAACATTACCTGGACCACTTTCTTAAACAATGAGGTAATTATTATGCGGCATAACATGCTATGTTCTGTTTAATTTTTAATTATCAACAAAATAAACGAAAACAATTTGGAGAGACAAAATACATAACAAATATTAGTGATGGATTAGAATGGATCAAGTATTTGAAATGTTTCGGTGAGATGGACTAGAACAAGAAGTAATCGGTGACAAGAACTTGAAAATCTATCGAAACTCATCTATAATGAGTTGGAGTTGAGTATAGGCACAAAAGTCCCCATAGCACTGTTCTTAAAACTGAAGGGCTGTGTACTTCGGATTCTTTGATTTTGAGTTGTCAGTGACAAGTTGAAATATAATATGTATTGTGTAATCCGCCTTGCAATTACAATTAAATGATATTTAATAATCAGTGGAACGTCATTTATCCGGACTAATTGGGAACGAAAGTATTCCGGATAACGATTTTTCCGGATAATCGAACATGTGTTTATTTCATAGTACAACCATACTACAATAGTGCAGTTTCTGATGCAGCAAACGCTTCTCCATGACTTGGTCCTTCTTCATCTTTCCCATCTAAGCTTTCATCCTTTTCGTCTTCCCCACTTACTACTTGCACCAGAGAATCAATTTCATCATCATCTAAGATTTGAAAACCTGAGTCACTGTCACTTTCCAACCAAGCTTGTGGCGCCTTCTCTATCACAGTCGGAAAATCCAGCAACTTGGGGGGAATAACCTATTTGTCACTGCAACCAAATTATCATCAAGAGTGTCTATGGTCTTAACGGCCTCTTGTTCTCATACCAATTTATTCAATGCATTTCGAAAATTCTGGGGTATTCCATCCATCAGCTATCATGTAGCAGTAGTCCTTAAGAGGAAGCTTTTTTGAAAATGTTACAGTCAGTCTGAAAGACTAGGCTTTATATCATTTCAAATGACGCATGCTACAAATCCTACACATGTTAGAAAGCTTCGCTCGAAGCCCTAGGTCTCTTTCAACAGACTCCATTACCCATTAACTTAGGCTTCAAGCGCGGGGAATAGCACTATTACTGCCAACAGACTCCATTATTAACACACTTTAAGTAAATTGTAAGTAAGCAAGTTTAACGAACGATCCACAGACTCCATTATTAACTCACTTTACTACCCTGCACAAATTGTAAACTATAAGTAAGCAAGTTTAACGAACGAACGAACGAACGAACGCGCAAGTACAGAGATAGCAAGGATCTCGTGAACGCTACATGATCAACAAGTTGCAAGTCATTCAGTATCACGCAGCTAGCGCGTAGGCTTCCCGCGCGGGGAACGGGGACCGGGAGGTACACTCTGCTGCATGACGTCATACACGCCGTATCCGTATCGCATAACGCCAGACCCCAGGAGTAAACTCAGACTCGGAGCATATGCACTGAACAACAAAAACTCAGACTCGGTGCATATGCACTGAACAACATGATGACATACACGCCGTAACCGTAATGCATAACGTTAGACCTAAGCATAACGATGTAGTCGACAAGATCATATGAAATGATAAAAAGATATCGCACTCTCCTTATCTTCTGTCAATAGTAAACGACGTAAAACTTCCTTCTTGTACATCCGCTTAAGCTTTTCTTTTTTTTTTTGCTCGTCCGGATAATTGATGTTCCAGTTGTTTGACGTCCGGATAAACGACGTTCTACTGTATTTCTAAACGTACATGTTTCGATATAACAATGATATCTTCTTTGGCGTTGATAGTTTAATAGTTTAACATAATAATAGAAAGTGAAATGGATATTATTACAAAATTTTATTTAAAATTAAATTAAAAGCTCATAATAGTACATTATGCAACGAGCCTATAATGGCAATAATTATGACACGAGCATGTTTATAAAACGAGCGTACGCGAGTTATATAATTTCCATAAAAGTGTCTTAATTACCTTTATAGGCGAGTTGCATACGACTGTTTATGTTCGACGATAATTATTATAACTATTTTATGTTCGAACATAAATATTCATAAATATCTGTCGAGATTTCGCCAGTTTTATGTACTGAACAGAGTGTATGAGACACAGAGAATGCCTTGTATTTGACCATGGCGTCCTCGATTACCCTACTATGACACTACTCCAGGCAGTGAAATTTAAATTAGAAGGCAACTAAGCGCAACTAATTATCTAATTGTTCAAACAACTGTTTCTTGAGCTCTGATTGGTGGGAGAAACTGTTTCATAACGAAAAATAGTGTTATAATGAGCCTCATTATAGTACAGTTTTCTGACATATAATTGTCAGGGTCGAACATCAAAGTATTGAATTTTACACACCAAAAAGAAGTTGTTACTAAAAATGGATTTGCGAACAGCTCGGGTGAAATGTAAAAACAAAGATACATATGAAAATTTAGAAATCTACCTTACGAAACTCTGGCCGGACCCCCTCAGGAGTAGCGAACCTCCCTTTTTATGAAGCTCACCTGCGCTTCTTTACTGCCGGAGCTAAGTGCTGAAGCCTTCATAGGGAGGTTAAGGCTGCTTGAGCTCTTAGCTCTCACAGTAAAGAGGCGCAGGTGCGCTTCATAGAAAGGGAGGTAGCGCGCAGTTCGCTAGTCCTGTGAGGGTCCAGACACGGACACCAAGATCCTGCTGATGAGACAGCTTGATGTTCATAGGCGGAAACCCACACAAAACACGGCATAAACCTAGAAACATTGCTGAATTTTTATTCACTGGCCGTGAAAGCCGATATACCGTAGTAGTTGTTCGGATAATCTTAAGAGACAACAGAAGACGCCGCTTCTATAAGTACAATGAGGTGATTAACGTAAATCTTAATCCTCTACTCGTGAGGTTCGGTCAAGCTGTCACAAGAATTTTTAGCCTGCTTTTCACATTTTTCAAAAATGAGGAAAAAATAGGCTTATGAAATCGATCCGGGCGAATTTCTGTCTGTCCGTCTGTCTGGCTGTGTGTGTCCCCCCTTATCAACTCCTAAACGGCTGCAGCAATCGAATCCAAATTTGGTATGAGTAAAGATCTGTACCTGAATATCTCCAGCCCATATTTAAAAATTATGTCAGTGCTACCAACTGCTGAAAAAACGCAATTGAAATTTGAGTTCCATGTTGGATATCTTGGAAGGTATCATGGGAGCTATTTCAAAATTGGCACACGCATAGATAATAATATTTCAGTTTAATTTCCAGGAGGCCATGCATGGCAGTGTTGCCAAAAGTGATTCTAAGCCTGCTGATAGGTCCAATTTTTAAATGCATTTAACTTCTATATTATCAATTGGATTTTAACCAAATTTTGTATGTAATATGTGTACATAAACATATATGACTGAGCGTATTCTTAAGAGCCACCAGGGCTGCCAACTGTCGATATATGTTCTCTCTATTCTTTTATCCAAATACCAATATATCAGGAAGTATGCAAGCCGACAGCTTTAAACTATGCACACGTATAGTACCTGACATTCTAGATTAATTTGGAGTAACCTATGTACGTCAGTGCTACCAACACGACTCTAAGCCTGCTGATAGGTCCAATTTTAAAATACATTTAACGTCTATACTAACAAATGGATTTTATCCAAAATTGGCACAACAAGAGACATCATATTTCAGATTATGCCTGACCAACGCTTGCATGACATTGTTGCAAACATGATTTTACGCGCGCTGATAGATCCAATGTCTAACTGCATGTAACGTCCATGCTATCCATTGGACTTCAACCAAATATTGTATTCTGTACCTTAATAGATGGAACTAACAATATATTCAGTCACCAGGGCTGCCAACTCTAGTGCTCTATTAGGCTACAGGTATATTTCGAACTAATTAGAAATTTCGATATTACCAACTTAATTTCGCAATTTTTCTAGATAGGTCTATATAGATTGGCATGAATCTTAAATTTTAAGAAAAGTAGGCTCTTTAGTTCGTCACGGAACTTCTTGTTTTTAAAGTTTTATTTTTATCCCTTCTATTGTTACTTCCCGCCTTTTCTTTTGTGTACTTCCGAGCCCATTGCCTCGAGTCTCTGCATAGCTCAGTGCAGCTCTAGCTACTGATACGTGCGGGCGATTGCGTTGTCAAGTTTTCAAACGTTATCAGTGACCCCACCTCACAGTTAACGTCGCACGCTGACCATGCAGGCGGGAGATACACTTTCAGCTGAAGAAGATTGTTTTGCTGTTTCATTGTGTCAACCATGCATATTTGTTTCTAAATAATAATTGTATAATGATATATTGTTAAATTTTCATGTTTAAAATTAATTAAATCTAATGATGAGAGAAAGCTTTCATTTTTTTCGCATCACAAACGTAGCCTAATATGAGTACGGAAGACCTACACGTTGATTATAAGAAATGTTTGTACTTGTATCGTATGTTAGAGTAGTTGAAGTACCAACACGACAAAGTTCAAGTAAATAATTTTATTGTGTGTGCTTATGAACAAGCAAGATTAATTGCCGGTCACTCAGATCTCACCTCACAATGTACGTCACAGTAATACCACCTCAAAAGTAGGGGGTTAATGGCTATTGAGCCATCCAACCTCGATATCTGTCAAAGTCATATCCCACATGTCGGCTTACTCTTATTTAGGGACAAGTTGATAATTGCCTAAACCGAGAACGAATGAGATTACGACAGGTTCTACAACTTATGGATTGCTGGGAAGGTAAGATTGAGTCCCAATAAAGAAATGTACGGTAAGAACCAATAGCATCATCGTCCATTAACCCTGCGTTACTCGCACACGGTCTCGCGGTCCGGGCGTAGTTTTTTGTTTGTTATTACATAGCTATAAGTTGGCAAAAAGTGCGGCGAGCCGGTATAGCTTCCGTTTCCAACCCCCCAACCCCACCCCTACTGTCACGTTCAATCTGCGGTGTGACCTTGAGTTGTAACAGTGGTCGTCTTCTCCATGCCTGGTTTGTCATTCCGTCCGTGCGTGAGTAAATGTGTTTGTGCTTTTTCAACTTTTTAGTTTAGACTGTTATGTCTAAATCCTAAACAAAATAGGATTCTTCGTCTACCAAATGAAGTGTCAAGTGAACCTGACATATTTGATGATCTTCTGAAAGAACCAGATTCAGACTAAAAAGTGTCAGAGTGTATGTGTAAAAGTGTCAGATGTTTTACAGAGTTGACATTATCCTAACCAAACAGATTTATTTACATTCACGTTTTCTAAGATGCCATTTTCAAAAGCAATGTTGTTTGATAAGTTATTTCCCCTTAAAAAGGTTTTTCAGTTATTAGTTCCTTAGTTATACCTTTTTAGTTTATAATTACACATATTAGTGTAGACTTGTACTTACGTAAAACAGGTAATTATCACTAGTATAACTCTATACTTCTTATGTAAATTAGTATTTGTCAAAAATATCAACACTTGTTCATTATAACCCAATTATAACAATGAAAAGAAAACACGGTCTCCGAGTCCGTGCGTGGGCATTGGTGTAACTGTGTTAGCGTTGGTAACGCAAGGTTAAAATAGAAAAATATTGCTGTTCTATGGACACACCATCGGTATGAGTAACGACCGGCCGAGAACATGTGAAATTTCACAAATCCAATACCAACCAAGTGAAGATGGTTCCAGAAATGTGAGAAATACGCGATGAATTAGAATCGGTCATTTGTAATTCCACAGGAGTTCACATTTTAACGAAAATACTAGAGCATTCGATAAGTAATGGCAACACTGTTGTCATTCAGCGATCCTAGTGGTGACCGTTGTAATCTTGCAGTATATTGTTGTGCAGTCTTTGTTGCATAAATGTGTAATATTTAAAGCCTCTAAGTAAGTGATATTGGTTTCTCACATTCAGTAACTACAGTAATACCACCCTAAAAAGATGTACCGTACAGCAGATATGAACCAACGTGCTTCATAAAAATCCAAGTTTCAAGAGGAAAAAGTGCAACCAAGTGTTTTAGAGCATTGAAAGAAGCTGGCATGAGTGAAGTCCTATTGAAAGGCGGTTGACACAGAGCACGTTCTGGTAGACCCGATGCTGCAACTGACGATCTCCATGTTCAGCCTGTAAGGGCATTTTTGGAATAAATAAAACAAGTAGTTCCGTGAAGAACTATACAGCCTATTTTCATATATCCTACTTATGTTAATTGCCTCTATCTACATGCAAAGTTTCAGTTTGATTGCTGTAATAGATTTCGTAGATATTGAGAACCGACTAAATATTTCGTATGGTCGCCATGTTGGATTTTATGTATGTAGGTCCTAGAGTTATGTACTGTTACATGAAGATTATTGTGTACGTGTATCATTCAAACTTCAATCGCATGATTAGGACACAAGAAGTAACAAGGAGATTTTAAAATTTCGCACAGCTGCCATCTTGTGGTTATAGAAACAATTGAAATAAAGTAGATGAGGGTGGATTAACATTCGTATAAGGATTTACTGTACCAAGTTTCACTGCACTCGGACGGTTAAATTGCGAGAAACGTCCATGTGAATATTTATATATCGCATCGCCGCCATGTTGGATTTGTGATCACCAGGTTATTTAAAGTCCTATTGGTGAACCTAAGTTCAAAGACCCCTATGAACATAAAAAATCAGTTTGATTGCTATAATAGATTCGTAGATATTCTGAGCCGTCTAGATATTTCGGATGGTCGCCATGTAGGATTGTTAAATGTATAGTCCATAGAGTCATGTACCATTAAAGGAAAATTATTGCGTAGGTTCATTATTCAAACTTTCACATCGATCGCATGATTACGACACAAGAAATAAAAACTTCATTTTAAAATTCGCACAGCCGCCATCTTGAGGTTATGTAAACAATTGAACAAAATTAGATACCAGATGTGTATAAACATTTCCTGTACCAGATTTCATTGCGGTCGGAACATTAAATCGCGAGAAAGGTCTATTTAAAATTTTCAAATTTGCTTGGCCGCCATGTTCGTTTTGTAGTTAACCGGTTTTTAAAAGTCTTATAGATGAACTTCCAGTAGTGCCCTTTATCTCCGTACAAAATTTCAGGGTGATACCGCTAATAGTTTCAGAGATATAGAATGCCGGTGAAATATTTCGCACATCCGCCATCTTGTGGTTATGTAAACAATTGAACCAAGTTAGATATCGGTGCATTACAATGTGTATAAACATATACTGTGGTTGGTGAGACGTAACAACATTTGAAGGGCACGGTCGGGGTCGTCTGGAATAGTGCTATGAACATACAGAGTTTCATTGAAATCGCTCCAGCCGTTCAGAAGTCATTAGGGGGACACACACACACACACACGGACAAAAGGTGATCTCGAAAGTCTATTTTAAAAAAAATGAAAATAGGCTAAAAACAGGCGCTGGACATGTTTGGAGATTTGCAAGGAACTTGGTATTGCAGCATCGTCTGTCCATCACATTTTAAGGAAAAGGCTGTAGATGCGAAAAGTTTGTACCAACTGGGCTCCGCACAGTCGAACCAAAATTGGAAAGTGGTAGCAAATGTGGACAGCAAGAATGCATTTGGAGCGATATGAACATGAGACATGGGTACGTTCGTACACACCTGAGCTGAAATGACAATCAATCGAATGGCGACATACAGAATCACTATGCACACGATCTTTTGAAACTGATGATTGTTGATGATGATGATTAGGGCCCGGATGTTGATGGCGTAAAACAGTTTAAAAAATGCACTTAAAATTTTCAAAAAAGACTGTCATAAATGACCTAAAAAAAATCGAAAAATGCACTATAAAATGGAGAAAATGATCTTATAATAATAAACCCACCAATATTTCAAAAATGACATCTGAAGCTAAAACTGAAAAGTCAATCAAAATAGATTTCTAGCACTTAACAAATGGTTTATGTTCATAACTACCAGCTTCTTCTTAACTCGGAGAGACGTAACTCCCTCATATAAAGCTGTGACATGACTAAATTGGAAAAAAAATTACCTTAAAAGGCTGATTTCTCTAAAATATGACCAAAAAATCTACCAACTTAAAACAAGATGTTCAGTAAAGAACATATAGCCTACTTTCTCCTAAATGCATGGGTATTGTTATAACTCTTTGTCCTTTTCAAGGAGTATGATTGAATGTTGGTTGTAGTAGCTTGTTGAAATACAACGTGCTATAGGGATATTAATCATGAATATGAGGTGCCCTTTGCTAGTGCTACCTCTGTACCAAATTTCGTTCAATTCGGTTTCACCGTGTTTCAATTGATAGGGAGAATCGATTTGCACACATACTTGGCCACCATCTGCAAACTATTGGGCTGATGTTCTTGCAGTTTGGTCAGAATATGTTTCCCACATAAAGATATGGTGTTGCAAAATTAGGTAGAGACTAGATTATTAGGTTGGTCGGAATTACATTTTAGCTTTTAACATTTGGGTGGCCGCGATTACGTTTCCATCAAGATAGCGGTGATATAAAACATGACACTGAGGTGCCCTTTGCTAGTGCTACCTCTATACCAAATTTCGTTCCATTTGGTTTCAGCGTGTTTGAATTAATAGGGGGAATCGATTCTGACACAAAGATGGCCGCCATCCGCAAACTATTAGGTGAATGACCTATTAGATTGGTCAAAGGATGCTCCCTCCATAAAGGTATGTAGTTGCAAAATTTGGTAGAGATCGGATGATTAGGTTAATCGTAATTTGATTTAAGCTTTGAACATTCGTGTGGCCGCCATTACGTTTCAGTCAAGATGGCGGCGATATAAAACATGACACTGAGGTGCCCTTTGCTAGTGCTACCTCTGTACCAAATTTCGTTCCATTCGGTTCCACCGTGTTCGAATTAATAGGAGGAATCAATTTTGACATAAAGATGGCCTCCATCCGCAAACTATTAGGTGAATGACCTATTAGATTGGTCAAAGGATGCTCCCTCCATAAAGGTATGTAGTTGCAAAATTTGGTAGAGATCGGATGATTAGGTTAATCGTAATTTGATTTAAGCTTTGAACATTCGTGTGGCCGCCATTACGTTTCAGTCAAGATGGCGGCGATATAAAACATGACACTGAGGTGCCCTTTGCTAGTGCTACCTCTGTTCCAAATTTCGTTCCATTCGGTTCCACCGTGTTCGAATTAATAGGAGGAATCAATTTTGACATAAAGATGGCCGCCATCCGCAAACTATCAGGTGAATGACCTATTAGATTGGTCAAAGGATGCTCCCTCCATAAAGGTATGTAGTTGCAAAATTTGGTAGAGATCGGATGATTAGGTTAATCGTAATTTGATTTAAGCTTTGAACATTTGTGTGGCCACCATTACGTTTCCGTCAACATGACACTGAGGTGCCTTTTGCTAGTGCTACCTCTGTACCAAATTTCGTTCATTCGGTTCCACCGTGTTCGAATTAATAGGGGGAATCAATTTTGACATAAAGATGGCCGCCATCCGCAAACTATTAGGCTAATATCCTATTAGATTGGTCAAAGTATGCTCCCTCCATAAAGGAATGTTGTTGCAAAGTTTGGTAGAGATCGGATGGTTATGTTAGTCGTAATTTAACTTAAGCTTTGAACATTTGTGTGGCCGCCATTACGTTTCCGTCAAGATGGCGGCGATATAAAACATGACACTGAGGTGCCTTTGTTAGTACTACCTCTGTACCAAATTTCGTTCTATTCGGTTGTACCGTGTTCGAATTAATAGGGGGAATCGATTTTCACACAAAGATGGCCGCCATCCGCAAACTATTACGCTGATGACCTATTGGTTTGGTCAAAGGATGCTCCCCCCATAAAGGTATGTCGTTGCAAAATTTGATAGAGATCGGATGATTAGGTTAGTCGTAATTTGATTTAAGCTTTGAACATTTGTGTGGCCGCCATTACGTTTCCGTCAAGATGGCGGCGATATAAAACATGACACTGAGGTGACCTTTGCTAGTGCTACCTTTGTACCAAATTTCGTTCAATTCGCATTCACCGTGTTCGAATTGATAGGGGGGGACAGACATTCAGAGTACACACACTCACACACACACAGACACACAGACACACACACACACACATACACAAACACAGACAGACACACTTTTTTCGCCCTGTGTTGATCTCATAAGTCTACTTTCATTTTTTGCAAAAATCGAAAGTAGGCTAAAAATGCTCTTAAAATGGAAATATAGCACAAAATGCACAAAGATGCAAAAATAAAAATGACATATTTGGAGACGGGGTGGCCTGTCCGGAGTTTCTATGTACTTCAGCATTGTTTTAGACAGCTCAGTAAAACGATGACATGTCATCAACATCCAGGCCCTAGTTATGATTACGAACTATACCGTCGGTTGGGACCTGCCACCACTATCATGCGACGGAGACGACTGAAATTCTATGGGCACCTCTTCCAGACGGGGAAAGATAGAATCACCAAGATCTTCAACTTGATTAATGGCTACAAGTCTGGCAGCTTGTGGCTTAATGAAGTGAAACCAGACTTGAATAAAGCTGGGATTTTAGACTGTGATATTCTTGACCGTTCCAAATTTTGTGACAGTGTTAACTCTTGGTCCTCGCCACCCAAAGTGATTAAGACCCGACCACCCTCACACAGGAGAGGAAGGACAAGTTATTGGCTGGACTGAGGAGATATTGGAAAACCAAGAAAGCATCACAGAAACACTAGTCATAAGCACTCCTTAGTGGGCTTAAATCCCTAATAAATGAAGGCATAGTATTATAACTCATGGTATAAACGTAAATGCAGACAACTACTTCCGTTACTTGGAACATCATTGGCGCCCAGCATGGCGTCGTAAACGAACTCAGACTATTGGGAGTCCTATTGTGTTACATGCCAATACTCGTTGCCATGTGCAATGGGATACATTAAGACCACATGTTAATTCCAGAACTATAAATGTGCCTCTCATGAGGTGATTTCATTTTTCAGAATCATTAACGTGATTCGTTGGTATCGAACACAGACTCAACTTAGTTCTTCTTTCCAAGCGTTTATCCCAGTACGGGGTCCGCTGCTCTGCTACATCTACTCCACATTTTCCTGTCGTTGACATCTGCAGGTTGTAAGCCAACATCGGGCATATCTGTTTTAATGTTGTCGATCCAACGCTTCGCAGGTCGTCTGCGTGGTCGCATTCCACCTGGGTACAGTTTGAAAGCTATTTTGGCGACAAAGTCGCCCGGCATTCTCATGACATGTCAATACCAACGGAGACGAGCTTTCTTCACTTTCTCCGTAATTGGTGCGACAACTAATTTTTGTCGAACATCTGTATTTCTGACATGGTCATATCTAGTCAGTCCAAGTGTCCAACGGAGCATCTTCATCTCCATCGAGTGCAGAGAATGTTCATATTTTCTTGTCATTGGGCGGGATTCTGCCCCATAAATTGCTGACTGACGTACAACTGTCTTATAAACTTTTGCCTTTAGGTATTTAGGCACCTTTTTGTCAAAGAGGACACCAGTGACCTGTTTCCATTTGAGCATGGCCGCATTTACCCTCGACCTAGTAGTTAACTTAGTATTAATGACTAATGTATGAATGAATCAGTTTCAGGAATTCCATGACGTTGTACCAATCTACCTATATTTTTGTTGTACTCTAAAAATTCCTTCAAAATTGCCGAAGGAAGAAGCGTGTCTGAAAAATGTATCTTAATTGAATATATCACTAATCTTGATGCATATATTGTGGTTGCTCTCGAGCTGTTGCTAGTATAAACACGAGGAGTTGTAAATTAAGACGTGGATCGCAAGCTGGAATACGCTAGTTATCGAGTGTTTCCAGCAGCCACTGTTTAAACACTTGCTACGCTACGGTGCGCCCAACTTGAGTTGTAGGCCACTTATCCAAAGTTACAACTTCTCCTACTAGCTACCATAGCTCCATGAGATTACTCTCAAGAACAAACACTCCAATATGACGTAGATCGCTCAAGTCTCCGTGGAGTTGCTTCGTTAATTTTATGGAAATTGAATATTTACCAGCTTTGAGTTGCAGGTAACATTAGGTCGTTACTTCCTCTTCATAACAATAAACCGCTTGCAGTATAGTCTAATATTTTTACGATCGCAATGATTACTAAGGAGGCTTTGAGACATTAGATAGTAGAATGCACGTGATGTGTAAAAAGCAAAGACCTCGGAAGACATAAAGTGACGTAGGACTGCACTATGCTACGCAGAAATACAAACTCACTGTAAGGTATTCGTCAACTATTCGATGTGTTGTTCAAGTCTTCAGTCTTTTAACTGTTTTTATGCCGCACTCCATGCCACCCTGTCCTGAGCTAATCGTTTCATCCCTTCTTGTACTCAACCCTTCCTTCCATAACAAAGCTTGCTCTTCCTGGGTGTCTTAGTATGTGTCCTACCACCCTATCTCTTCTCTTCATTAGCAGTCGCCATACACATCTCTCCTCTCCCACTCGTCTTAATACCCCTTCATTTGTTACCCTATCTACCCATCTGATCTTCATCATTCTCCTATAACTCCACATTTCAAACGATTCAATTCTCCTCTTTTCTGTCTCACCAATAGTCCAAGTTTCACTTCCATAGAGTGCCACGCTCCAGACAAAGGCTTTCACAAATGACTTCGTAATACTTAAATCCATATTCGATGTCAACAGATTCCTTTTCTGTAGAAATTCCTTCATTGCCTGAGTCAACCTACTTTTTATATCCTCTTTGCTTCGTGCATCACTGGTTATTTTGCTTCCTAAGTAACAGAAGTCTCCTACTTCCTTTAGCTTTTCACCTACCAGTTTGATGTTCATAGAGGTTTCTGATTTATTAGGGCTGCATTCCAATATTTTTGTTTTACATTTATTAATTTTCATCATGAATTAATCTTTCCTCAAGACGGAGTCCATACCATTCAAAAAGTCATTCAAATTCTGTGGCGTGTCGGCCGAGATGACGATGTCATCAGAAAATCTCAGAGTTGAAATTATTAATTATGAATTCCAAATCAACCCTTCAATGGGCTTAGAGTTATTTTCAAGGGAAGTTTCAAAAGAATGTTAATCTTCCGTATGAAATTAGGTTTTCAGAAATGTTTTGTTTATAAAGGTCTTACCTTCTAAAAAAAATACGCCTATCACTACAATTCACGAAAACTATATTGAATGTAAGTACATGTTTCGATCCTTTCACGGAGTCATCATCAACTTAAATTTCAGCCAAATGTATTATAAATTTAACTTAAAGTAAACATATTCTTAAAGCTATTTAGGTTCAAATAAACTGTAAATACATAAATGGATATCCTTAAAAACATTAAATTTAAAAACTAACTTGAAACATTTTAATTCTGAAATGTGTTGAAGATCTCGAAAGCGAATGAAATATTCTCAAAAGACAATTCATGCAGATAGTTATCAAAATGGTTAACGTCTTCAAAAGCTTAAAAATCGTATATCCCGTGACTTGTTTCAAATTTGCAAAATTGTTTAGACCTTGTAATTGACTGGGTTTTCCACCATTGATGAAAGGACGACGATCAAATACATTTAAAATATGTATCATCTTAATTACCATTACTATAGTAATTAATCCCTTTTGGCATTTGCTAATATTATTATGTATACCTTTCGAGGTTAACCTCTGTCCGGGAAAGATCTGGTAAACGTATGTTTATTTCTGTAATATTTCAATCTTAATTTGAACAAATATATTTACATTGTGAAAGTTACTACACTATTGATCTGCCCATCACATAGTATAGTATATTCATTAGTTCTTCAATTATATGTACTATTCGGACGTTTCCACGTAATTTTGGGTATATGCATACTGCTTTCGACCTATCTGGTTCAAAAGCTGCGAAGTGGAGAGCTCTATTATTGAAATAAACTGCTCACGAATTCATGGATCAACTCAACAGCCATGAGAAATCGAAGTGCTCTTCCGTGGTGTTCAACTTATTCCTCGCCCCATTTGGAAGAGAACGTCTAGATAGTGATATATACGTACCTATTCTGTTTGAAAGGAGCCAAGGTTACAATCATATCTGTTTAGTTTTCACAGTATTTTTATCAAACTTGAGAAAAATTTGGATTAGTTACTATACCGGCAGGCTTAAAATGATTATATTCAGAACAGCCTGTTTGTAAATTTAAATAACGCAAGAAAAACGAAATATGCCTTTTGACAGCAATGACAAGAAGATGGTTATAGATATTTAAATTAGCCTATACACACTCTTTAGAGCCTGGAGTCGAGGCTTACTTTAACCCCTCACCCCATATAATTAGCGGTGGCAAGTGAATCACTGAAACCTTGTCAAACTTTAGTGTATGCCGTTGCATAAATACAGTATGTTCTTTTGTTTAGTTATTAAAGCTTGATTATACTGTCCATTCAGGAAACCAGAATTTGATTAGTTTCATTGGAACTAGAAGATTGTGTTGTCTTAAATTTGACAGCACATTGTATTGGGAGTTCTGTTTTAAGTGGCTTGTAATGAATACCAATCTTGTAGCGTTACAAATTGCAATATCATGGTACTGCACTTCGATAGTGTTCAGCACTGAAGCCTTTAACGTAAATCCAAGTATCTAGATAATAGAGTAGCAATTTATTTAAATTTATTCATGGAATAGCGTTATGTGGCTCTATTTATTATGTAGCCATTGACTCCGCCATGATATACCACTAGCATGTTGAGAGGAGTCATTGCAATTATTCTCCATTGTTCCGTATCAAAGATAAAACATTCACAAAATATAATGGAGCATCTATACATTGTATCTTTCCCCCCATAAGACTGCGAGATGGTTCCAGTACTTTACGGTTGAATCTTGCCATCAAAAGGTAGTTCCCTCGGGGAATTGTGGGAGGTATATATGCCCTTACCCCTGCCACCCTCGAAAGACTTGCAGATATAAATCACTGTCAAGGAGGTGTTGTTAGGGAGGGGGGTGACACGCTCCCTGCAAGACACTGCACATCTTGCGATGCTATCTAGGAGAATGGAGGAGGATCAAAAGTTCAAGGGAAGGTTTGGAAGACAAACAAATTGGAACAACTTGAGTATGGAATGAGATTCACTTGTTCTCATTAATTGTAGGGGTTTAATTAATGATAGGAATATGTTATCCCATTGATTTGATTATATTGTAACTTGTGCAGCTGAATGCACTGGACTTCGGTGAATGTTGGGTTCAACTCCCACCGTAAATAATACCTGATTTTTCAAGAATTGCTTGTTCACGACCGTATCTATTGTCTGCGCGCCAAGGGCAGTTTGAACTGCATATTTTCCCAAGTACTGCGCATTCCAAAAACATCAATTCGACCACCAATTGCTTCACTCACCCAATGCATTCTTTTTCACTATGTTGTTTGAAGCCATTTTTCAGTGTTGCCTTATTAAACAAAAGTTTGGTGCTTTTCAGTCGGTCAACACAATTGTACCCAAATCAGATGGGTTATTCCCTAATCCTGAAAAATCATTAATCTCATGTAATTTTTTTTCAGGATTATGGAATAACCCTTCTCATTTGGGTACAATCGTGTTGACAAACTAAAAAGCAACAAATTTTTTTTGCATTCGTTTTCTATATTTCTATCTTACTTTCTTTCTTTCATTGTCTCTTTCTTTCTTTCTATCTTTCTTTCTTTCTTTCTTTCAATCTTTCTCTCTTTCTTTCTATCTTTCTATCTTTCTATATTTCTAACAATCTTTCTTTCTATCTTTCTTCCTTTCTATTTATCTTTCTTTCTTTCTATCTTTCTATCTTTCTTTTTTACTACCTTTATTTCTTTCTATCTTTCTATCTTTATATATTTCTTTCTATCTTTCTTTCTTTCTTTCTTTCTTTCTTTCTTTCTTTCTGTCTTTCTTTCTTTCTTTCTTTCCTTCTTTCATTCTTTCTTTCTTTCTTTCTTTCTTTCTTTCTTTCTATCTTTCTTTCTTTCTTTCTTTCCTTCTTTCATTCTTTCTTTCTTTCTTTCTTTCTTTCTTTCTTTATTTATTTCTTTCTATTTTCTTTCTTTCTTTCTTTCTTTCTTTCTTTCTTTCTTTCTTTCTTTCTATCTTTCCTTCTTTCTATCTTTCTATCTTTCTATCTATCTTTCTTTCTTTCTTTCTTTCTTTCTTTATATTTTTCTTTCTATCTTTCTTTATTTCTTTCTATCTCTCTTTCTACCTTTCTTTCTATATTTCTTTATTTATTTCTATCTTTCTATCTTTTTATCTTCCTTTCTTTCTATCTTTCTTTCTATCTTTCTTTCTATCTTTCTATCTTTCTATCTTCCTTTCTTTCAATCTTTCTTTCTATCTTTCTTTCTTTCTTTCTTTCTTTCTTTGTAACTTGACTGGCTGCGTGGCTCTGCGGTAACGTTGTCACCTGCTGTTCCCAAAGTTGCAAGATCGAAACCTGGCTCAGTCAACTGGTATTTAAGGGTGCGCAAATACGAGAGAACCATGTCAGTAGATATACTAACACATTAAAGATCCCCTTTGGGGCAAAATTCTGGCATCCTGGCATATCTAAAAGTCGTAGTAGTTAAAAGGGGCGTAAAACCAATAACATTATTATTGTTTGAACCCAGTGCTCTGCTAATAAAACACAAGACCTTGTGAGAATGTCGAAAGTAGTAAGTCGAATAAACAACAAGCACCAGCGTTGCAGCAAATGCATAACGAAATATTTAGGTCAGGAATAAACGGACTGCGCATGCGTACAGAAGTAAACCCCCGCTCCCCCTCATAGCGCCGCGTGACGAACTGACTTGTCCTTGCGCGCAGACAATATACATATTAGAAAAGGAAGTCCACGAGTTTGTCTGTCCGTCTATTTGTCGGGCTAATCTTGAGAACTACCGTACTAACTTGTCGGATTTTATTACGGTTTTCACCATTCTACAGTCCGGCTCCGTGGCTATATGGTTAGCTTGCTAGGCATTGGCCCTAATTGTCCCGGGTTCGATTCACGGCCGAGTCATCAGTGATTTTAATCCCCTAGGGTTAATTCCCGTAGTGTATGTGCCGTCTTCATCATCACTTCATCCTCATTACGAGGCGCAGTTCGGCCACGGGCGTCAAATAGAAAGACCTGCACTCCGCCTCTCCGGAGGCTACACGATCATTATTATTACCATTCTACACAGCATGTTGCGACAAAGTTTCGAATACCTAGAGACATATATCTATCACCAACGGAAGCCGAGTGATAACGATTTATCTGAAACAAGTCGAAGAAATTAACTAACGTCCATGCGGGTTTTGAGCTTAGTCTGGCTAAATCATTAAACATATATACCAATATTCTATAATGCTATTGTTCAGCATAAAATATTCTACAACAAGTAGGCCTAGTTCCATGAAGAACTAAATAGCATACATTCATATATCTTACTTATCTTAATTGCCTCTATCAACATAAAACAATCAGTTTGATTGCTCTAATAGATTCGTAGTTATTGAGAACCGTCTAAATATTTCGCATGGCCACCATGTTGGATTTTTATATATGTAGGCCAGAGAGTTATGTACTATTATATGAAGGTTATTGCGTAGGTGTATTACTCAAACTTCAATCACATGATTAGGACACAAGAAAAAAAAAAACAGATATTAACTTTTCGCACAGCTGCCATCTTGTGTTTATGAAACAATTGTACTAAATTAGATGTCAGTGGATTAAGATTTGTATAAGCATTTAGCGTTTCAAGTTTCACTGTGCTCGAATGGTTAAATCGCGATAAATAAATAATTAAATATTAAATTTCGCGTCGCCGCCATGTTGAATTCGTGCTAACCAGGTTATTTAAAGTCCCATAGGTCGACTTATGTTAATAGCCTTTATCAACACACAACATTTCAGTTTGATTGCTCTCATAGATTAGTAGATATTGAGAACCGTCTAAATATTTCGGATGATCGCCGTGTTGGATTTTTATATATGTTGGACATAGAGTTATGTACTATTATACGGGTATTATTACGTAGGTTCATCATTCAAACGTTGATTTCGATCGCATGATTAGGACACAAGAAATAAAAACTTAATTTGAAAATTTTGCACAACCACCATCTTGAGGTTATGAATACAATTGAACTAAATTTCATGGTTTTTAATTACAACGTGTATAAGCATTTGCTGTACCATGTTTCACTGCTCACGAATGTTTAAACCGCGAGCAATGTTTATTTACATGTTTCAATTTCGCTTGGTAGCCATGCTCGTTTTGTAATTAACAGGTTTTTAAAAGTTACACAGGTGAACTTGTAGTAGTGTCCTATATCACCGTACAAAATTTCAAGTTAATATCTGTAATAGTTTCGGAGAAGTAGAATGCCGGTGAAATATTTCGCACAGCCGTCATGTTGGATAAGTAAGACAAAATAAAATATGAAGGGCACGGTCGGGGTTGGACGAAATAATCCCATGACCGTACCGAGTTTCATTGAAATTGCTCCAGCCGATTATATTTATTAGGGGGACACACACACACGAAAAAAGGTGATCGCATAAGCTTATTTTTTCAAAAATGAAAATAGGCTAAAAATAAAAATAATCCCTGAGAGCATAAATCTATTTCAAATACTTATGTTTTAATAACAATGGCAATAACCGTAACATTTTTTTTGTCGTGTGGCCTCCTGAGAGGCCGAGTGCAGGTATTTCTAGTCGACGCCCATAGGCGACCTGCGCGTCGGGATGAGAGATGGAATGGATGAAAGTGAATGAAACTGGGCAAGGATGTGGAAGGAAGCGGCCGTGGCCTGTGAGAAGGTACCGTCCCAGCCTTTGCCTGGTGTTGGAAATGGGAAACCACGGAAAACCATTTCAAGGACGGCCGACGGTGGGGCTCGAACCCACGCGTCTACTGAGTCAGCAGAGAGCTTGGCCCCATGACCTAACGCTGCGCTTTAGCGAGCGTAGTCACTGCTGTCGGTCACCGTAACAATAACAAAACCACTTACAATAACAATAACAGTAACAGTAGCAATAGGCCCTAACAATAACAATAACACTAACAATAACAATAACAATAACAATAACAGTAACAATAATGATAACAATAACAGTAACAATAATGATAACAATAACAGTGGCATTAACAGTAACAATAACAATAACAATAACAGTAACAATAATGATAACAATAACAGTGACATTAACAGTAACAATAACAGTAACAATAATGATAACAATAACAGTGGCATTAACAGTAACAATAACAATAACAGTAACAATAATGATAACAATAACAGTGACATTAACAGTAACAATAACAATAACAGTAACAATAATGATAACAATAACAGTAACAATAATGATAACAATAACAGTGGCATTAACAGTAACAATAACAATAACAATAACAATAACAGTAACAATAATGATAACAATAACAGTGACATTAACAGTAACAATAACAATAACAATAACAGTAACAATAATGATAACAATAACAGTGGCATAACAGTAACAATAACAATAACAGTAACAGTAGCAATAGGCCCTAACAATAACAATAACACTAACAATAACAATAACATTAACCATAACAATAACAATAACAGTAACAATAATGATAACAATAACAGTAACAATAATGATAACAATAACAGTGGCATAACAGTAACAATAACAATAACAGTAACAGTAGCAATAGGCCCTAACAATAACAATAACACTAACAATAACAATAACATTAACCATAACAATAACAATAACAGTAACAATAATGATAACAATAACAGTAACAATAATGATAACAATAACAGTGGCATTAACAGTAACAATAACAATAACAGTAACAATAATGATAACAATAACAGTGACATAAACAGTAACAATAACAATAACAATAACAGTAACAATAATGATAACAATAACAGTGGCATAACAGTAACAATAACACTAACAATAACAGTAACAATAACGATTACATTAACAATAACACTAATGATAACAATAATAATATCAATATCAATATCACTATCAATATCAATAACAATTACAATTACAAAACAATAACAATAAAAATATTAGCTATAACAAAAACAGTATAAATAACAATACCAAAAATTGTAACATTAATAATAGCAGTGACAATTATGTAAACAATAAAAGTAATATGAACGAAAACAATAACAGTCACAATAACATTAGCAATAACAATTGCAAGAGCAATAACAGTATCAGTAACAATAACAGTACCGAATCAACCACAATGGCAATCACAGTAACAATAATAGTAGCAATAAAATAACAATACCAGTAACAGCAACAATAACTATAAAAGTACAGTAGCAGTAACAATAACAATAACTATGACAATTACAATAATAATAAAAATAACAATAACAATATCAAAGAAGGAAAGAAAGAAAGAAAGAAAGAAAGAAAGAAAGAAAAAACGAAGATTTCCAAGTAAAATACTGAGGCCAGAAAAGAGAGCAGACGGTTTATGGAGGAAACGAAGATAGAGTGGCTTGTACAGCCAGACGGAGAAACTTACGGGCACAATACGTAGGTGGGAATGAACCTCTTCAGTCGGGCAACACGAACCGTTGGGCGGGGTACAATGTATAAGATATGTTAATACAGTCCTTAAAGAAATACATGTATTAGTTATTTATCACTGTTATACAGTACAATACTGGGGCAATTTAGGATTACGCGTTTCGACCTTCAAGCGGTCATCACAGTTCATGATCACTGTGTTGAGGTTTAAGTTATGCACTAATAGTACATTATGCAACGAGTCTATAATGGCAATAATTAATTACCATTATAGGCGAGTAGCATACGACTGTATATGTTCGACGATAATTATTACAACTATTTTATGTTCGAACATAAATATTCATAAATATCTGTCGAGATTTTGCCAGTTTTATGTACTGAACAGAACGCATGGGACGCATAGAATACCTTGTATTTGACCATGGCCTCCTCGATTACCCCGCAATGACACTAGGCCACGCAGTGAAATTTAAATTAGAAGACCTTGGAACTCAGCGCAGGAGCGAAGTTATCCTTGGTCACACAACTGTTTCTTGAGCTCTGATTGGTGGGAGAAACTGTCCCATAATGAAAACTTGTACTATAATGAGCCTCATTATAGTACAGTTTACTAACATATAATATTTACATTTCGACATCGTCGAACATAATGTATTTAAACTACTATTGTAACACGTCTTTTGGTGTTTATAATACGATTCGCAATTTGAATCTTGTTAAATGGTTGGTTTGTTTTGTCTTGGGGTTTCGTGAATTACATAAGTAATGGGGCATGTGTATACAATTTAGAAAACACAATTATTTTTAAATAAATAAAAATTAACAAAAGTGCACTAGAATTCTATTTGTAAATATTTACTTATCTCAGTAGATCTACAGCAGTTGTCTTGTTGCCAGGCTCGTCCCTACTGGCGAGGCGAGAGCCGGAAACAGCTTAGTTTGAATAAGTTTATGCGTGACATCGGTTATCGGAAGTTGGAACTAAGGTTGGAAAGACTTATAGTTGTGACTGTAATGAACTGATTGAGGACGGAATGACTTGTAGAATAATTTATGTTATAGATTCTGGAGCTGATTTCATTAATTTTGCCGACTATTCAAGCCATCTACCACAGCCTAGGACCCTGCAATACTACCTAGATTCAGGCAGGTCTTGGTTTGTTCAAAATAGACTCTTGGTGCATACACCACATATAACAATTTTTTTTTTGCCACATAAGTTTAAGCACATTAATTAGTTCATGGTTTTATGCATTTAACATTTTATTTCTTTTCACATTTGAATTGAGCCTCTATGGACAGCAGCAACACTTCTATCTAGGATTGAGATAAACACTACTGGTGTAGAGTTTAATATCTACAGTACGTCGATATCTAACTTTGTGGAGTCTAGCTCATTATCGCTGTTCATTTCAGGGGATTTAAGCGAGTGTGGCAGAACTAGTTAGATCGATCAAATTAATCTTGGTTGTAAAGCACGTTCAAGCTGAATTGTGTATTCTGACAGCTCGGATGATTAGAAGAGGGTTGAGGATGGTGGTTCAAGAAGCAAAATGCATTTGCCCACGCTAGGGGCGGGTAGGTTTTGGAAGGATTTCCGGGCATCTTCAAGTGTTGGCAGTCTTCCGACAGCCACATGATCCAACAACAGCAGCCATCCATCATGGCCACTCACGCACTGGCACGCACGAAGACTCGCATATCGCCGCAGGCTTAACATACCACTACAGTAATACTGTACTATCCCTTATACAGTAATTATATGAATTGCGGAAAGTTTGGAATATGAAGATGCCCTTAATGCTCTTGTCTCAACAAGGTCGGTGGATTTAACGGCTGAATGCCGTTTCGGAAGTCAATCTCATTAGAGGAGTCAATGAGAGATAAACGAGTGGAAATGTTTGAAACAGGCTAAGGAATAGGCAGGATGCGACCATGGACCATTAGAAGGTGCCAGCCCGGCATTTTTAGCCTACTTTCGATTTTCGCAAAAAAATGAAAGTAGACTCTTATGAGATCAACACAGGGCGAACAAGTAGTTTCGTGAAGAACTATACAGCCTATTTCCATATATCCTACTTATGTTAATTGCCACTATCAACATACAGAATTTCAGTTTGAATGCTGTAATAGATTCGTAGATATTGAGAACCGACTAAATATTCGGATGGTCGCCATGTTGGATTTTATAAAAGTAGGTCCTAGAGTTATGTACTGTTACATGAAGATTATTGTGTACGTGTAGCATTCAAATATCAATCGCATGATTAGGACACAAGAAGTAACAAGGAGATTTTAAAATTTCGCACAGCTGCCATCTTGTGGTTATGGAAACAATTGAAATAAATTAAATGCCAGTGGGTTAACATTCGTATAAGGATTTACTGTAACAAGTTTCACTGCACTAGGATGGTTAAATTGCGAGAAACGTCCATGTGAATATTTATAGTTCGCGTCGCCGCCATATTGGATTTGTGATCACCAGATTATTTAAAGTCCTATAGGTGAACTTATGTTCATAGCCCCTATGAACATAAAGAAATTCAGTTTGATTGCTATAATAGATTCGAAGATATTCGCAGCCGTCTAAATATTTCGGATGGTCGCCATGTAGGATTGTTAAATGTATAGGCCATAGAGTCATGTACCATTAAAGAAAAATTCTTGCGTAGGTTCATTATTCAAACTTTCACTTCTATCGCATGATTACGACTCAAGAAATAAAAACTTAATGCTAAAATTCGCACAGCCGCCATTTTAGGTCATGTAAACAATTGAACTAAATTGGATACCAGAGCATTAAAATGTGTATAAACATTTCCTGTATCAGATTTTATTGCGTTTGGAACAATAAATCGCGAGAAAGGTCTATTAAAATTTTTAATTCGCTTGGCCGCCATGCTCGTTTTGTAGCTAACCGGTTTTTGAAAGTCGTATAGATGAACTTCCAGTAATGCCCTTTATCTCCGTACAAAATTTCAGGGTGATACCGCTAATAGTTTCAGAGATATAGAAAGCCGGTGAAATATTTCGCACATCCGCCATCTTGTGGTTATGTAAACAATTGAACGAAGTTTGATGTCGGTTCATTACAATGTGTATAAACATATACTGTACCAAGTTTTAATGCGTTTGGTTGGTTAAATCGCGAGAAACGTCTATTTAAATGTCGCAAATTCAAGTGGCCGCCATGTTGGTTTTGTAGGTACCAGTTTTTCAATAGTCACATAGGTGAACTTCTAGTAGTTCCCTTTATCACCGTAAAAATTCCAGGGTGATATCGGTAAGGGTTTCGGAGATATTGAATGCTGGTGAAATATTTTGCACAGCCGCCATGTTGGATTGGTGAGACGTAACCAAATTTGAAGGGCACGGTCGGAGTAATGCTATGAACTTACCGAGTTTCATTGAAATCGCTCAGGCCGTATAGAAGTTATTAGGGGGACGCACACACACCTCACACACACACACACACACACACACACACACACACGCACACACAGACACACGGAAAAAAGGTGATCTCATAAGCCTATTTATTTCAAAATTGAAAATAGGCTAAAAATTGTGTGTCTGTCACTGTGTGTGTGTCTGTGTGTGAGTGTGTGTACTCCCCCTATCAATTCGAACACGGTGAATCCGAATTGAACGAAATTTGGTACAGAGGTAGGAATAGCAAAGAGCACCTCATTGTCATGTTTTATATCGCCGCCATCTTGACGGAAACGCAATGGCGGCCACCCAAATGTTAAAAGATTAAATGAAATTACGACCAACCTAATAATCTGATCTCTACCAAATTTTGTAGCAACATACCCTTTTGTGGGAAGCATCTTTTGACTGAAATACAAGGTCATCAGCCTGATAGTTTGCAAATAGCGGCCATGTATGTGTGCAAATCTATTCACCATATCAGTTCAAACACGGTGAAACCGAATTGATGAAATTTTGTACAGAGGTAGCACTAGCAAAGGGCACCTCATATTCATGTTTAATATCCGTATAACACGTTGTATTTCAACAAGCTACTACAACCAACATTCAATTAAACTCCTTGAAAAGGAAAAAGAGTTATAACAATACCCATGCATTTAGGAGAAAGTAGGCTATATGTTCTTTATTTAACATCTTGTTTTTGGAGTTGGTATTATTGATTCATTTAAGGAGGTGCATAGAGTTCCGGCTTTTCTATCAGATGGCAGGGATAAACGGAACATCGAAATATTTCAGTATATCGTCTAAAGGGCGAATAGTACAAATTATGGGAAATATTATTTCATTATTCGAGGGATTAGTAATTGGTACACATTCACTGCCACAGTCTTAGAGACTTTCCCCAAACATATTGATGTGTTTAAGTTAAGACTGAAATTTTGTGTAATTACTACAGTTTTCAAATCGCGACTTGTCTACGTTAAGTGAGTTTAATATTATTGTTAGTAATATTTTGTAATTGTAGAATTTGCCTCCGGTGAATTACCTCCATTTGCAAATAAAGTAAATGGATGAATGAAAAAAAGCCGTTGGTTGGTTCTTAGTTAAGGGGCTGCGACAACGCGGTCATGTAGCCCGTGTATTTTGGGTGTGTGTAGAATCTGTCTGAAAACTGCTGTTAATTGTGATGGCTGTATTAGTGCATCATATCTGCAATTCAAGTAAGGAATGCAAACGATCAATTTCAAGTCACTCCTACTTTTGCTACCAAATGCTACCGTCAACGACATCTAGCCGCGGACGTGGATACTAGATGCCACCACAACTGGCATCTGATGGCGAACGTTGGAACTTAGAGAGCGTTAATCCAATCTAATCTAGAAATTTAGCTTCACACGATTTTAATTGTTGTTCTTTTCCATGCCATAAATTTATGACATGGGCCCGCCGAAGGAAGGCATACTGAGGGATTTTTAACATTCTTAACAAGATGTTCGGTAACGAACATATGGCCTACTTTCTCCTAAATGCATGGGTATTGTTATAACTCTTTGTCCTTTTCAAGGAGTATAATTGAATGTTGGTTGTAGTAGCTTGTTGAAATACAACGTGATATATGGATACTAAACACGAATATGAGGTGCCCTTTGCTAGAGTTTCACCGTGTTTGAATTGATATGGTGAAACGATTTGCACACATACATGGCCGCTATCTGCAAACTATTGGGCTGATGAACAGTTCAGTCAAAAGATGCTTCCCACAAAAAGGTATGTTGTTGCAAAATTTGGTAGAGATCAAATGATTAGGTTGGTCGTAATTTTATTTAAGCTTTTATCATTTGGGTGGCCGCCATTACGTTTCCGTCAAGATGGCAGCAATATAAAACATGACACTGAGGTGCCCTTTGCTATTGCTACCTCTGTACCAAATTTCGTTACATTCGGTTTTACCGTGTTTGTAGTGATAGGGGGAATCGATTTGCACACATATTTGGCCGCCATCTGCAAACTATTGGGCAGATGACCTTGGAGTTTAGTCAAAAGACGCCCACCATATAAATATATGTTGTTGCGAAATTTGGTAGAGATCGGATGATTAGTTTAGTCGTAATTTGATTTAAGCTTTGCACTTTTGGGTGTCCGCCATTACGTTTCCGTCAAGATAGCGGCGATATAAACATGACACTGAGGTGTTCTTTGATAGTTCTATCTCTGTACCATATTTCGTTCAATTCGGTTTCACCGTGTTCGAATTGATAGGGGGACGGGGGGACGGGGGAGGGGGCTGACATTCAGAGTACACACACTCACACACACAGACAGACACACAATTTTTCACCCTGTGTAGATCACATAAGTCTACTTTCATTTTTTGCAAAAATCGAAAGTAGGCTTCAATACCGATGACATCGGCTGGGTTTGAACCCACTATATTGGGCATAGAAGCTCAGCATGCTACCAACTACGCCACCGAAGCCGCAAACAGATAGCCGAGGCCGCATACATTGTAGCCATAAGTTCCCATCGTTACTGCTAAATGGCAGTGTGTATGCTTTTTTCAGCTTCTAAGGGATAATCATTGTCTACGGGTGTGGTGCAAGTTGATCGAATATTACGCAAATGTTAGTCGATACCGTGGGCGAATGTTTGTTTCCTCCTGACAAGTTTCTTCCTTGTGCTCATTTATTGTGTACTAAGTTGGTTTCAAATGCATAAATAAGCCGTTTTTAGTATAGAAGAATTCTTAACCGTGACTGTAGTAGATTGTAAGCTTATTTTCGGCAATGTTAGCCTTGGGTTACAACAACAGGAGGGTGCCGCGTCTCTACCTGATATTTGGGAGAGTTGCCGCACAGCAATCCGCTAGAGCTCAGATGCCTCATTGAAAGAACATTTTAAAAACTATCTTAAAGCTTATTAAACTATTCAGAGGGTACAGGTATCCTATTCCAGTATTTTATTACTTCATGATTCTTAAAATACCTAATTTATTTTAATGGTTTCATTGTAAACATCGTTGTTACTAAATACTTTTTTTTCAGAAATAAAAAATATGGCTTGCCTAAGCCTATTCAGTACAAAAGTAAGAGCACAGTCAAAAGAGCTCAATGGGAAAGAAAAACTTAAAAGAAATTTAAAAAAAGACTGAAAACAAAGGAAATACTATTCAGGAAGGCAGAAAGGTGCAATGAAATTCAGGCATGAACATTAAAACAGAAGTTGGATTCCGGAAATCTGGTGCCAAATGAGGTCTGTTTTAACACAGGAGCTATCTTGTCAAAAACTCAAAATATTACATCTTCCAGGGGTATAAAATACTCAAAAACTCATCATGACATAGTTTTTGTGCTCAACTACTAACGTTAACAAAACATACAATACAATGTCAAAACAAAGGTCCCTTGAATTAACTGTGATATATTATTTTAAAACAAGAACTTTCAACCTTTATTGATTACTAGTCATTAACATCAGAAAAGTATTTTAATTGTACGTGAAAACATTAATTTATAACAAAAAAATTAATACAACAATTGGATATAATTTTTAATGAAGTACGTTATTAATGTGATATTAGAACACTAAAATAAAATTCTTAAGTTGATAGGTGATTAAAACATCTTAAAGCAATGCTGAAGAAGGCCAAATGATAGCCGAAATATGTACATTTATAATGTGAAATAAAAAGTGTAGTTTGCTTTGACGAGTTGGAGTATTTTCAAAAGATAAATTATATTTTTTCAAAATGTTACTGTCCCGTAGTATGTTCTAATACTCAATTGTATTAGAGTTGACGAAATTATCATGCATTTGATTGTGTTATTAATCATTTTACTTGTGGCATCTCTCCCGAGCAAAGTTGACATCTCTACCGGGTTCCAGGGAGAGACGCTGCTGATGCAACATTATTTTTGTTTCTTCATTTCGCCGATTTATTTTCAATTACTAATGTTTTGATCATCTGTGATCTATTGCAAATATTATCAAATTTTGCTCTATCAATTTTCAAGAAATTTTAAAGCAATTCTTTTGAGATATAACAATAGATATAAAAAACGGCAACACTACCGGATTTACCGCAAGTTAAGGATTATAATGCTTGAATGATTCACATGGCCTTGTAGATCGGGTGACGGATGCTTCTTATAGCAATTTATACTCTTCCAAAATTTGGTAGATAGCTGACGATTACCTTAATCGCTATTCGATTTAAGCTTTAAACTCTACTTCCCAGTAGGCCAAAACAAAACAAACTTTGATGCTGAGATAAGAGCAATTGATTATCAAAAATGTGTTATCATTACAGATTCAAAAGCAGCCATCCAAGCCGTCTCGTCAAAGTATAAGCCTCAAAATAAAGAAACTGAAAGACATTTTTTGTATGACAAAAACCCTTCAAAGACTCCACAAACAGATCTCATTTCAGTGGATCCCTTCCTATGTTGGAATAGCAGGTAATGAAGAGGCAGACAGATTAGCAAAAAAAGGTACCACACTACAACAACCTGTCAGTCAGACTGATTTTATGTCAGCAAAAGGATCTTGAAGAATACTATCAAAAACAGGTATGAAGAAATGGCAAAGAAAACAGCAGAAACCAAATTATGGAAGGACATTGATGCTAAATGTGATCAATATAAATTAACACCAAGAAGAGACGCTGTAGCCTTCTTCAGACTTAACACTGGCCATGACTGCCTTGCAGCTCATCTGAAACGAATCAACATCCTGAGATCTGAAGAATGCATACTTTGTCACGAACCTGGAAGTAAAATGGTTAAGGGGCACCAGCTACATTGCAACAAACTTGATGTGACTGCTAGAACTTCAGGAAACCTCACACAACTCGATTGGAACGCAAGAAAGCTGATGGATTGGAATCCGGGCTAGCCATAGGAAACAACAACATCAACAACAACATTTGGGTGGCCGCCATTTGATTTGGTTAAGATGGCAGCGATATAACACATGACACTGACATGTATTTTGCTAGTGCTTAATCTGCCGACTTGGCTCAATTCTGTTTCGACGTTTTTGAATAGATAGGTGGGAGGGGGTTTGGGGGCCCAGGGGGGGGATATACACACAGACAGACACACGAACTCTTGGCCCGTGTAGATCCCATAAGCCTAGTTTCATTTTATTTTGTGCAGAGATCGAAAGTAGGCTGAAAATCAGGTAGAGTCTCATATTTCCTGTCTTGTGTAATGGAACATAAATACGTGTTGAATGTCTGAAAATCAGTGGATTAATGAACAAAATAAGGTTTAGACCGATTCTTGCGAGAACGTCTACAATTTTATATTGAGTGCTGCTGCGTCAAGATACTGTAGTTGGTCGTCACTGGTTTGCATTATAACAAATAATATTAAGCTCCAGTTGTTTCCTCAAGAATTTGCATGTGTTCTCGCTTTGCGTGTTACTTCTCAAAGCTGGGGTGAAGGAAGACTAGGGGCTCTGCTTGAGAATTGAGGGTTGTGGGTGGAGGAAGGGGAGAACGTCTGTTGACTCATAGGATCTTACAGTGAGCTTTCAAACTTATCGCGTGTTGAGACTTAGTGATTATCTTGTATCAGAGAAAATACCTTTCATTTCCTACAGCATGTTCATCTGCTGATTTACGTCTTCCTTCTAACATCATAAAAATTCCTCATTATTTAGTTGCCTCTATTTTCAGTTCCAAAGTACACAACGTTTGAATTCTCCCCTTATTCACGATTTGTAATCTAACCCCTTAGGTTAGTGCAAACACGAATAAAGGCAATATTAACGTTAAATGACTGACAAAAAATATCGTCTGAGTTTAAGACAGAACTGACTGGAAGGAGCCGCAAACAAAATAGGTTAAGTTAGTAAAATATCATCGAAGGTTTTTGTTTGAGTTGCTGTTCGAGTCTTCAGGCTTTTGACTGGTTTGATGAAGCCCTCCATGCCTCCCAATCCTGAGCTAATCGTTTCATCTCTACATAGCTACCACACCCTACATCCGAGGCAATCTGTTTGACATATTCTATACTTGGTCTACCCCTACACTTCTTGTCCTCGACTCTTCCTTCCATAACTAAGCTTGCTATTCCTGGGTGTCTAGTTATGTGTCCTACCAACCTACCTCTTCTCCTCATTAGCAGTCTCCATAAACATCTCTCCTCTCCCACTCGTCTTAATACCTATTCATTTGGTATCCTATCTACCCGTATGATATTCATCATTCTCCTGTAACACCACATTTCAAACGCTTCAATTCTCCTCTTTTCTGCTGCACAATTGTCCAAGTTTCACTTCCATAGAGCGCCACGCATCAGACAAAGGCTTTCAAAAATGACTTCCTAATGCCTAAATCTATATTCGATGTCAACAAATTCCTTTTCTGTAGAAATGCTTTCCTTGCCTGAACCAACCTACGTTTTATGTCCTCTTTCCTTCGTCCATCACTGGTTATTTTGCTTCCGATGTAACAGAAGTCTCCTATTTCTTTTAGCTTTTCACCTGCCAATTTGATGTTCATGAAAGTTTCTGATTTATTTCGGCTGCATCCCAATATTTTTGTTTTACATTTATTAATATTCATCATGAATTCTATCCCCAAGACGGAGTCTATACCATTGAAAATCTCATTCAAATCCTTAGGCGTGTCGGCCAAAATGACGATGACATCAGCAAATACCAGAGCTTGAATTATCTAAGAAAGAACAAACTTATTATATAAAGATTTTCAATCGGTCAACACAAATTATGCACAATCACATTTGGGAAAACAAGTATTTAAACGCTCGGTCAAGCGCGCGGGATGCCGTCACGCTCACTAGAGCGCGCGGGGACGTGCCCCTTCCATCCAGTCCAAAAACACTTATAGTGGGCGATGTATTAAAGATAGAGATATGCTCTCGCGGACTTTTTTGTAGAACTTTTCATGCTGACCAATTCTTACGTTCATAGTATATTGATATGTTTAACGGTTTGCCCAGCGTAAGCTTAAGAAGCGCACGGACGCCAAGTTTGTTTTCGACTTTTTCACTGAAATCGTTACTGCTTGCTTCCTTTAATCATACATAAATTATTTTCTACAGAATCTTTCCGCGAGATATCCTTTACAGAATGGTGAAAACTGCATCAAAATCCATCCAGTGGTTCTCGAGATTACCCGTGACATCCAAGAATCGGGGATTTTTGTCTTATACTAAAGAAGTAGAGATTGTCGGGGAACACAGGCACCAAGCGGTAGTATGACGTCACAAACCTCAGTGCATCTGGATACATTTCGTCCCGTCACCGTAACGTAACGCGAGACCCCAGCGTAACGACGAAGTCGACAAGATCATTTAAAATGATAATATTGCATTAGATAATTATCACATATGCACGATGACAGTAGGGGAGGGGGAGGGGGGGGGGGAAGGGAGGGGGGACGTTACTTATTGGATGACAAAATATTTCGATCGACAAGCGATCGTCATCAGATCCTGCTCACTTAGACATAGATAAAGTACGATGTTTATTCAGTTAGTCAGTTATTGTTGTTTTAAAGGGCGGAACTACGAGGTCATCTGCCCCTAAAGATGTTTATTCATTACACTAATGGACAAACACTGACCGGATAAAAAACCGATCATTTGGAAAATTCAACATTACTTTCATTTAAATCATAAAATATGATCGCTCTAGGTCTAGTACATAACTTATTGTTTATAGCGTGGAAGTAACATTAAATTGTTTTCCTGGATGTATTATCATTCTTCATGCCATTGTTTCACTTAACAATAGCGATTCATTGAAATGATGCTGTTTCCCGCTGTAATGTAATTTGTATAAGCAACAGTGAAAAAGGAATGGCTTAAAATTTCCACATTAGTAAATGCACAAATGATACAATAAGGCTATGTTAACTTACCTGGCATTTTAATCCTGATTCCTATACTGCGTTTAATATCACAGTCAACTCACCTTGAAATGGTTGCGTCGAGTTCCGATAGCTTAGTCGTTTGAATATTGTGGCGCTATCTACGTGTTATTCTGTGGGCTGCTTTGCTAATCGTAGGTCTAAGTGCTCCCCACGCCATTTGTTTTTGTTTCTTAGAACCTTACTTGGCTTTAATTAGTTTGTAGAAAGTCAAACAAACATTTCTTAATTCCATAAAAACAACAATCTGCCTGAACATTTTGAAATTTCACCTAATACTTCGCATAATCCCAGATATAAGCTCAGTATATTTCTTTTTTCTTTATTGTCTGTTTGTTACGGATTAACGTTAGAAAAGTACGGATGGGAATGGCATGGAAATCTATATATTTAAAACAGTAAGGTGATTTTTGTTATCACGAGATAGAGAGAACGACGGAACCAATTTACTTCGTAGAGCACTCTAACGAAAGCTCTTGGCCTGTAGATTTGCAGAGTGTCTCTAAAATAAACAAATATAATACGGTATATTTTTAAATAAATATAGAAAATAGCAGAATTCTTCCCCCTCGCGCATGCGCACAATCCGCCTGGGCTCATGACAAAATGGCGGTGAGAAGTCCATTAAAATGTAAGTTATTTAATAAGCTTCCATGTAATTCAAAACATACATTAACCAAGTTCTGACAATACAATATAATAACAGTATGAACATATACGAATATATATTGATTTTATTGATAATGAATTGGATTATTTTCTTCAGATAGCGGCTTTTGAAGATAGTGAATGGTTGCGTCTGCATCTAAACGTGAGTGCGCGAGTAGCTATTTGGTTAAGGCGATTGACTGTGGATCCAAGGATCGCAGGTTCGATCCCAACTCTCGCCAGTATTTTTTTTTTTTTTTTTTTTTTGCCACTGAAATATTGTTTTATCAAGGAGTATTAGTAAGGTTTTATGTCAGTTAAAGATACATATTTCTACACATTTTCTCAACACGTTTTATTTCCGTTTTACCATTGCATTACAGCATGTCACCAATACGTCGTTTGAATATCTGCAATCAGTTCCAGTAACTGACAACAGATGGCAGTACCTCGCCAATATAGTTCCAGTAACTGAGAGCAGATTGCGTCGATATATTTAAAACACAAGGCATGGCCATGATGGCGAGTTTTCGCGTGATAATTAAATATTGTTTTATCAAGGATTATTAGTAACGTTTTATGTCAGTTAAAGATTCCTACATTCCCTCTCAATAAGTTTTATTTCCGTTTTACCATTGCATTACAGCATGTGGTCAAAAGAGCTAATATCTGCCATCAATTGCAGTAACTGACAACAGATGGCAGTACCTCGCCCATATAGTTTCAGTAACTAACAACAGATGGCAGCACCATTGCATCGATATATTTAAAACACAAAACATGGCGCGTTTTCAAGTGATGGAGAGTTATAGAGGGGAATTTTTAAGAAGGGAAACGTTGAAGAACATTAACTGACAGTTGAGTGTGTAGGCTATGTTGTTTATGTACTTTAATATTGCAATTTCTTCCCAATGCTTCGGTGGTCAAGTTGGTAGCATCCTAGACTAAAAGTTATAAATTATGCATCGTCGATATACTCTTAAATTATTAGTGAAAAGGTAGTTTTCCAGGCCCTGGCGCGTGTCCACAATTGCTTTCGCCATGAGAGACACTTGGCAAACATAATTCGTTTGAAGGGCTCCGACATCGTTGTCACTCAGCCCCATGTACTTTGGTGTGTAAGTGTAAAATTTTCTCTGATAACCCGTATTATTGTGATAGCTGCATTACTTTGTGTATTTGTAATTAAGGTGGGAAATGGCAAGGTGACGGCCGAGGCCTTAAGTTAGGAACCATCCCGGTATTTGCCTTGAGTGGAAGTGGGAAACCACGGAAAACCACATCTAAGATTTTCGAGGTGGGAATCAAACCTTCCTCTTCTTAGTTATACCTCTAGAGACTGAATGTGCCCCGTTTTTGCCCTCAGACCAGAATTAAATTTCTTGGCAGAGCAGGAAATGTAACCCGGGTCTCCGAGGCGATAGCCAAGAATGGGTGGGCTTCCATGTGTTAATACGATTTTTGACATGCACGGGACATAGAATTCTAAAACAGCCTCCATTAGGGTGACTGCCGAAGTGAGTATTGAGTATATGCCTAAGCTCATTCCAGTAGTTGGCGAAGTTATTCTATGTTCCCCTGCAAAATGTACTGCCATAAACTATAACAGGTGATGGAAATAGCTTATTTAGAGCAGTTTTGTACTGTTTATATCAAAATGAAGAACGTCATTCTGCGCTGCGTTTTCAAGCTATTGCCAAACATTTAGCTGGCAGGAACAATTATAAGGAATTTATTGTAAGCGATCAGTCTCATCGCATTCTCCTCACCAACCAACTTGAGTATGAGAGTCTCTGGACGGTCATGTTGAACTTCATTGTATAAGACAGTTGTTTAATGATTATTTGTTTAGAGTACTGAATCTAACTACGCAGTTGATTTCGGCAATGGAAGTATTTTTTGCCATTTAATATTTAGCGGCTCCGATATTGCAGGTCACTATAGTGTTATCGAATAATACGAAGCCACATTTAAAATCCAATATAAATAGGCCATTTCAGAAACAATTCCAGATGTTATGCAGTACAGTGAAAGGTCTTTGACGATCAAATGTAAACATTGTTCTACATTGTATTTCTCTTGCGTAAAATCTGCGCGCGGTTACTTTGGCCTCTACTGTTGTGATGGTAAAATTGATCTGCTGAAATATAAAATATTTGCCAAGCTGCAACAATGCAATGATATTAATTTTAAAGTCTGTCTGTCTGTCTGTTAGGTAGTCATCCCGAAGGCTGGTTGGATCCTCAAAAAGTACCGCCGTTACGTTATGTGAGTAGATACCCACAAAAAACCAAGGCAGCGCTATTTTGAGGCGTTCTAGGCAAGAAGAGGAGTGAGGTAGTTTGCCATTGCTTTCCTCACTGAGTCAGAACAGTAGTCCTAACCCTATGAGTTGAACCTTTCACAGCATTCACAGGCACTGACTGTGCCCCGAATGCCATTACTAAGCACCACCCATACCTCAGTAGCTTCCATATAATCACAGCCATGAGTGAGACTGAGACATCGGTGAAAAGCCACCTTTTACTCTAGCCTGTGCCAACTGACAAATGCAAAAGTACTGTATTCATCAAGAGATGGGGAACATTGAACTTATATCCAGTAGTTCAAACACATACATCAGCGTTAACATATTGGCGAACATATTTCATTTGATGGACTCAGACATCGTCGTCACTCAGCCCCGTCTATTTTGGTGTGCGAGTGTAAACTTTTCTCTGATAACCTGTGTTAATGTGATGGCTGTGTTGATGTGTGCATTTGTAATTAATGTGGGGAATGGGGAGTTAACGACCGAGGCTTTAAGTTAGGAACTATCCCGGTATTTGCCTGGAGTGGAAGTGGGAAACCACGGAAAACCAAATCCAAGATTGTTGAGATCGGAATCAAACTTTGCTCTTCTTAGTTTTGCCTTACGAGTGCGCCCCGTTCCAGTCCTCAGACCAGAATTAAATTTCTTGGCAGAGCGGGGATCGAACCTGGAATCCGGGGCAATAGCTCAGAATGTAGCCTTAAGAATGGGCTTCCCTGTGTTAATACGATCTTTGACAAGCACTGAACATATAATTCTAAAACTCCCTCCATTACTGTGGCTGGCGAAGTGAGTCTATGCTCATTCCAGTAGTGGCGAAGTGATTCTATGCTCCCTTGCATAATTTACTGTCATGGAAATACAAAGTATTGTACCTTCAACAGGTGATGGAAATTCATTATTTACAGCAATTTCATTCTGTTTATTTCAAAATGAAGATCGTCATCCTGAGTTGCGTTTGCAAGCAAATTGCAAAAATTGCAAGGATTTTATTATTGGCGATCAATCTCATCGCATTCTCATCAGCAACCAACTTGAGAATGGAAGTATTCATTGTATATGTGAATATTATTGTTTATTGATTATTTGTTTAGAGTGCATAACAATGGGTCTAACCACGCAGTTGATTTTGGCAATGGAAGTAAGTTATTATTTGCCATTTAATATTTGGCGGCTACGTTGATGCAGGCCACTATAGTGTTATATAAAATGACGTTAATTTGGGCAGAAATGCTGCTATAAATAAACCCATTTGACGAAATAGAACATTAGCCGCAAAAAAGTGGGAAATCGGAGAAAAATACGAAGCCACTTTTAAAATCCAATATAAATATGGCATTTCAGAAACAATTCCAGATACTATGCCGTTACAGTTTAGGGTCCTTGACGAACAAATGTAAACATTGTTCTGCACTGTATTTCTCTTGCGAGAAATCTACACTTGGTTACTTTGACCTTTGCTGTTGTAATGGTAAAATTAATCTGAATAAATATAAAATATTTGACAGGCTTCAACAATTATTTTTCACTGGAGATGATATCTCAAGGAATTCCAGAGGGACTAATCGGCAGTACAATGCTATGTCCTTCGTTTCATGGCGCAGCGGTCAAGCTGTATGCATCTCACCAAGGCGGATCGGGTTCGATTCCCGGTCAATGCATGTGAGATTTTTGATGTGAAAGGCCATGTCCTGTGGTTCGGATTCCACGTTAAACGGAGGTCCCGTGGCTTATGATCGCGAGATTAACGGTCACGTTAAACTGCAAGCTTCCTTCCTTCCTTCGTTTCATTTGGAGCCAATGTTACTGTGCCACACGCACACGGTCCACATTGTTTTAAAATGTATGGAATTGCAAATCATCGCATTTCTTCGTTATATTCCAAAAATATAAGCGATGGTTTGCGGCCAGTTGTATTAGACTCATCAGAGTTCTTGAATCCCTTGGAACTAAACGACTGGCCGCCACATACTCCAAACGCTTGGCCCGTTATGCTGCTTAGAAATCTGAACGGTTCCGAAGGACTCCTAAATGCAACCATATTGCTTGGATTTGGAAATAATAGGTGCAGTTAAAATTAGGCACAGATGTCTAATCCTTCGACTTGATTTAACACCATCCGATAAAACACTATCATTTTCTTTTAAGAGGCAATATTTTCCAATTCATTTGGCATACTTTATCACAATCAATAAAGCTCAAGGGGAAACTCTGGAACGTATAGGCCTCAATTTGCCCCAACAATTTTTCAGTCATGGCCAGCAGTATTTTGCAATGTTGAGAGTGCAATCTTTTGACACCCTCATAGTTTCAATAGAGTCAAAAAATAATCGTACAAAGAATGTACAGTAGGCCAATATAAGAAAATTCTTCAGTAAATATTTTTCTATTGACCGTCATGTTTTGACGGGTTTCAACTAGTTTGTATTTAAGTTGGCTAGAAGAAGTCCCAAAAATAAAACTAGTCTTCTCCTAAGGGCCTGGCCCCCGTGCTGTTGGGGTAGCTCCGGGTTCGATTTCCGGTTCCTTCATGTGATTTAGAAACTGACGTGAGGGGTAGAACGTGGTGCACTTAGACTCGTGAGGACAATTGGGTAGGTGTATGGCAGTGAGGCAGCACCCCGCTCATGAAAACCAAGATTAACGGCCGAGGGGACCCAATGCGCTGACCACGCATTACCTCAATACCTGTAGGCCAAATGGCTGAGCAGTGGTCGCTTCGCTTGGTAGGCCTAGGCACTTCATGAGCTGCAGTGCCAGGTGTTACTCCTAAGGGATGAGAGGAATAAGGAGACGCTGAAATGATGCGGCAAAATGTGTTCAGGGTTGGATCACTTAGCAAGCTTGATAAAGCAGCAACTGATAACCATTATTGCTGCTCAAACCACACCACGTCTGTGAGGTTACGTCTCAAAACTCCGAGCTCAAAATAGTAACAAATAGTATCAAAACTCACGACAATAAATTAGTAGCTGAATGAACATTATAATAATAGTCTCAAAACTCACGACTCCAGAGAGCAACCTGTGTTTGTCCACCCAGTTTTAGAATGGGATTTCAGTTGTATTGTACAGACGTCACAGTGACGCAGTTTATCAGACAAGTACATGACCACGATGTCGCAGAGCCCCTAAAAGAATCAACTACAACATCTTGATGAGAGAGTGCCAATTACAAGAGGGCAAGCAGTTCTGGCTGGCTCTAACAATGGACCTTTTCCCAATGAACTGGAACCTTATAGGTGGCTATGGCATGGTTCGTGAGTTTTGAGACTGGCCCAGGTATAGAAACCGGTTAGAACCTACTGTTTCTAACCCTCATCTTGAAATTCGTGAATTTTGAGACTCGTGAGTTTTAAGACTCGTGAGTTTTGAGACGACCCGGTCTGCGATGTCGGAAGCGAGACAGCAATGAATCATTCACTTCACCCAGAGCCTCTACACACGAGCGAAGGACTGACAAGTAATTTAACTAATTCCTTTTTTACCTCAGAAATTGTTGTTGTTGTAGATCCTTTTAGGGGCTTTGCGACTCCGTATCATGTAGCCCTATGTACGTGGGTGTGTGTTGAGTTTGTCTGATAACCTGTGTCACTACGGTGTCTAATGTAGTGTATGTGTTTGTAATTGAAGTAGGATTTGGGGAGGAAGAGGCCATGGCCTTAAGTTGGGTAAAGCCCGACTCAGGAATGTCTGCCGCGACGCAGTTACGCACTTTTTAATTCGTTCACACCTCTTCTGGCACACGTGAAACGTCCTGACTCCCCGAGTCACAATGTGGCAACATCGTTCATTCTCTGCTTGGACTTGGCCTTGATAACATAATGCTACGCAATGTAGACGAGAGCTTCACTCACCCACTCGTCGTTGTGCAACGACTTGGCAACATTACATTGCCTCCCCAACTCAGCAGCGGCACGTATCGAAGCACGTTTTAAAATAACATAAAGAGTAAACTACTGGGCGTAGAATTGTGATTCATGTTTCTATATAGTCAGTAAAATGCTGCCTTTCATCCTACTTTTATGTAGAAACCGTATCCTGTCAAACTTGACCCCTCGGTGCGCGTGATATTTCGTTTCGGTGACGCGTGATGCGAGCCATCAGTCGTGCTAGACAGTTCTATTCCCCTCTCACTGTTCTGAAGCCACGCCTGTCTGGTCATATCACGGTTGAAACCGCTCGGTCAGGCTATACCATCCCGTCATTTGCCTAGAGTGGAAGTGAGGAAACCACGGAAAACCACTTCCAGGATGGCTGAGGTAAGAATCGAACCTGCAACTTCAACGGTTTGCCGCACGAGATTGATTGTATCCCGTTCCAGCCCTCAGAGCAGAATTAAATTTCTTGGCAGAGCCTGGAATCGAACCTGGGCCTACGCTCGGAATTTATGAGTGTCAAGGTGGTGAGGGTGTGATGGTGCAGTGGCGTGACTTTTTGCCATTCAAGTGGTCGACCGGGGTTTAAATCCTGGTTAGACTCTAATGCAAAATGAAAGTTTTACCTGTAAAATCACGCAATGTTAGGAAAATTTATTTTTAATCACGTTCACTGCGATATCCCCCCAAAAATTTGGATACGCTGAAGGAAGATAAAACCAACCCGAGTTAATACTCGGATTAAGGAGCAAGGCCATGCGATCAGACTATCTCTGGATACAAAATACTTTTATTTGCACCATTTTCTAACAAACATAGATATATTGTAGGAACTAAGAATTCACATGGGAAATGGCCAAATAGGGGTCCACTGAACCCCACAGCCAGGCTAGGGCTCATTTAATAACGCCAATCACGCAATTATTGAAGTTGATAGGCAGAACTCTCTTTAGTTAAGGTATCTTACCCTATACACGTTGGGTGATGGAAGTTAGTAGCTTACAAACACGACAAATGATAACCTAAATAACTAAGTATTTTTAACAATTATTAGAGGTCCCGCTGGCTGAGAGCACCGTCCTCAAAATGGTTTCTGTAGATTCCCATTTTCACCACTAGGCAAATGCTAGGACTGTTCCATTCAACAGGTTTACGGTGAATTTTATTCCAAAAATCCCTTTCTTAAATTGGAGCCAAGTTAGCAGTCGGCTGGGAGATCGGCCTGTCACCATCCCTTGTTGTATCTTTTGACAAAGTGTGTTCAGCTCTAAGACACCGTATTTGTGACGGCAGATAAATGATCCTTCGCAGAGTCCGTGCAGGCAATGAACACTTTCGTAGCAATACAGTTCATGTGCACTAACATATTTGCTACACCACGTCATATTGTTACTTACCAGAGTTTCCTTACTATAATAGTTTCGTTACCATGTGGCAGCTTCGTTAGATGAATTTTTGTGACTGCGCTCCGTGATGTGTTGGCTTTTCCTCACAGCGGACGTGAAGTCATGGTTTCTCTCCTCAACGCTGTCTGGTGCTTTGATAGCAGTAACATCTTCTGTTGGTGTGTTAGGAATGCGTGTTTTACCAGTCAGTGGGTGAATTATTTTCTCCTTGTCTCAATAGTGGTCATCAAAGGTCACTCAAGTGATATCCATCATTCTTGTTCATAATGGCTGGATGGCGCTGTACCATTACAGCACCAGTGACGAGGTGTGGCACTTAACTAGGTTTGTCTTAGGGCGTAGCCGTGCTCGTTAAGTCGTGCATCACGGTCGCAAAGGCATCTGTGGCAAGTCCGGAGATTCCTTTTTTTAAGCGTATGGCTTTTAGTGCCGGGAGTGTCCGAGGATATGCCAGAGTCTGTAGCTGCTTCTATGCGGACACCCATGGGGTGTGGAGTGTTGTCTGGGGAGGAGAGTGTGAATGTAAGAACGAGGAATTTAAAGGTAGTGGCCGTGGCCCATAGTTAGGGACCAACGCCGGCATTTGCCTGGAAGGATGATGGGAAACCACAGAAGATAATCTTCAAAGTTGCCGCTGGGGGGGATTCGAACCTCTTCGCCTCCCGGATGTGAGTGACTGCCTGCAGCCACGCAGTATCGACCACTGCTAACTCACCCGTTAGTCCGGAGATTGCAGGTTCGAATCTCTACTGAGTGTGGCTTTTTCCCGCGTGTTTCCTCACCCCCTCCAGGCGTTGGTTGGTTGGTTCCCTAGTTTAGGGGCTGTGACAACGCGGTCATGTAGCCCCGTTTGCTACCAAATGCTACCGTCCACGACACCTAGCTTGCGGACTTGCCTACCAGAAGGCATCGCAGTCAGCACCTGGTGGAGAACGTTGGAACTATTAGAGCATTATCAATTCTAACCTACAAATTTTGGCATCACACAAGTGTAGTTAGTGGAAGGTTCTTTTACATGCCATGAATCGATGACATGAGACCGCCGGCTTTACTTCCCCTCCGGGATAGTAATTTTCTTCAAGTCCGTGGCACCTACAGCATCCCTGTCCCATAAAAAGTTACACACACTACTACAATAAGACAGGTTATAAGACAAGTTCATCACACACCCAACTACACGGGACTGATGACAAAGATGTCCATAGCCGCGGCTCAATCCTGTAAGCCTAGATGATAAAGTAGACACCGGCCGCGAAAGTCTAAGATCCAAATAAAGATGTCCCTAGACCTTCAAATGAATTAATAACAACACACTTACCTTTTCAGTTTCAGATTCCAATCCTCCGGGAACTAAACCCAAGGCGAGTAGGATTTAAGTTACCACAGCTCTAGAGTGCCGTCGGGTACAACAAGAGGGTAGCCATATTTACCGGCCCATAGTAGTTCTCCTTCTTGTCGGCTTCCTTCCTGTGCGCTGCCTGCAATGCACAAACACTGGAACTATACGATGACTTTCATTTGCGTGGCTTTCCGGGGAGGGATAACGTCTCTAGCCGTGAATGATGAGGAGCGGAGCTGTGTTGTGGAAGACAAACAGATTAACGAATCTCATGTAGCACGTTGCTTCATTTTCCTGTCTCTTTCTTCCAAAATTTAACAAATTTAACTTCTGATAAGAGTCGCCTACAAAATACAATAAATTGAAGCATTCAGCTGTTAAGTCGAGTATAGTACTTGGGGGCTTCATTCATTCCATTCCTGACCCGGTCGGAGACTGGAAGCAGGCTGTGGATTTTCATTTTTCATACTCTTATAGAGTGGGAATTGTACAGACAATTTAGGTGAAAGGTGTTCGTAAAGTCACCGAAATCTAACTTTGACAAAAATCGTAGCTCACGTATATTTCAGAATAAGTTAGCAAGCTTGGCTGTGATATACAGGGTCATCGAAAAATAATGCCCTCAATTAAAATAACTCAATTCAATTGTTTTAATCTTAAAATGTGTGGAAAAAGATAGAATGTTTTTCATACCTTAGTATGTTTTGATATGTGCACCGTTCGTAGCTATGCAAATGTCTAGTCTGTAGTCGATTTATTTCCACGTAAGTGCATTCATTTCAGGAGTAACTGTCAAGATGGCGGCAGACATTCGCTCCCGCAGGTGCTCCAAATTCCGATTTTTTTCTGCATACACAATGTTTTTAATGTACCCCCAGAAAACATGGTACTGAACGGCGCGGCGGTCGGGCGGTGCAGTTATGGCGCGCCCCCGGCCGACCTTGGCTATTGCGCATCTAGTGTGCGCATAGCAAGGTCACGCCCGATCCACAACAAAACTTCCTTTAACCAGCTGGCGTTCAGTGAAAGAATTACACGTGTAACATAAAGGGTTTCGGTGCTATAATTTTTTTAAAGGTTGGCATTATTTTTCGATGACACTGTAAAATCGGTTGTAGTGGTGTCGTAACATTGCAGCCGTTGCCTTGCCCAGAGGGAGTAATACAAGGTTAAGCGGGCAACAATGCATTTTACGTGCGCACTGCGGCTCACGTTATGGGAAGTCTTATTTTGGTTGCAAATGTTGTGAGAGATGGTTTGAAACAAGTAGTTCCGTGAAGAAATAAACAGCCTATTTTCATATATCCTACTTATATTAATTGCCTCCATTAACATACAAATTTTCAGTTTGATTGCTGTAATAGTTTCGCAGATATTGAGAACCGTCTAAATATTTTGGATGGTCAGCATGTTGGATTTTTATAAAAAGTCCTTACACTTATGTACTATTACATGAAGATTATTGTGTAGGTGTTTAATCACCAGATTAGGACACAAGAAATAAATAAAAACAGAATTTAAAATTTCGCTCAGCCGCCATCTTGTGGTTATGAAAATAATTTAAATGAATTAGATGCCAGTGGGTTATAATTTATATAGGCAAACACCGTACCAAGTTTCACAGCGCTATGATTGTTAAATCGCGATAAACCTCCATTTTAATATATAAATTTCGCGTCGCCGCCTTGTTGGATTTGTGCTCACCAGGTTATTGAACATCCCATAGGTGAACTTATGTTTACAGCCTCTATCAACATACAACATTTCAGTTTGCTGTCATAGATTAATAGATATTGAGAGCCGTCTAAATATTTCGGATGGTCGCCATGTTGGATTTTAATATATGTAGGCCATATATTTATGTACTATTTGTTGAGGATTATTGTGTAAGTTCATTATTCAAACGTTGATTTTTATCGCATGATAGAACACAAGAAATAAAAACTTAATCTTAAAATTTAGCACAGACGCCATCTTGAGGTTATGCAAACAATTCAACTAAATTAGATAATTTATTACGATTTGTACAGTAATTTGCTGTACCAAGTTTCACTGCGTTCGGATGGTTAATTCGCGTGAAAAGTCTATTTAAACGTTTCAATTTCGCTTGGCCGCCATGTTCGTTTTGTAGTTACCAGGTTTCTGAAAGTCACATACGTGAACGTCTAGTAGTGCCCTTTATCACCGTGCAAAGTTTCAGGTTGATATGAGTAATAGTTTTAGAGATATAGAATACCTGTGCAATATTTCGCACAGCCGCCATGTTGGATTACTGAGTTGTAATAACATTTAAAAGGCACGGTCGTGGTCAGCCGAAATCGTACTATGACCTCACAGAATTTCATTGAAATCGCTCCAGTTGTTTACAAGTTATTAGCGGGCGGGACACACACGGACAAAAGGTGATCTCATAAGCCTATTTTTAGCCTATTTTCATTTATGAAAAAAATTGGCTTATGAGATCACCTTTTGTCCGTGTGTCTGTCTGTGTGTGCCTGTGTGTGTGTATGTGTGATGGTGTGTGTCCCCCCTAATAACTTCTAAACAGCTTGAGCGATTTCAATGAAACTCGGTAAGTTCATAGCACTGTTTCGGGCGACCCCGACCGTGCCCATCAAGTTTTGTTACGTCTCACCAATCCAACATGGCGGCTGTGCGAAATATTTCACCAGCATTCAATATCTCCGAAACTATTACCGATGTCACCCTGGAATATCTTACGGTGATAAAGGAATCTACTTGAAGTTCACCTATGTGACTTTTGAAAACCTGGTAACTACAAAACCAACATGGCGGTCAAGCGAATTTGCGACTATTAAATAGACTTTTCTCGCGATTTAACCAACCAAACGCAATAAAACTTGGTATAGTATATGTGTATACACAGTGTAATGCACCGACATATAATTTCCTTCAATTGTTTACATAACCTCAAGATGGCGGCTGTTTGAAATATTTCACCGACATTCATTATCTCTGAAACTATTATCTGTATCACCCTGAAATTTCGTACGGAGGTAAAGGATACTACTGGAAGGTCATGTATGAGACTTTCAAAAACCGGTCAACTACAAAACGAACATGGGGGCCATGTGAATTTGAAAATTTTAATTAGACTTTTCTCGCGATTTAATGATCCAAATGCAATGAAACTTGGTACAGCAAATGTTTATACACATTGTAATGCACTGATATCTAATTTAGTTCAATTGTTTACATAACCTCAAGATGGCAGCTGTGGGAATTTTAAAATTAAGTTTTTATTTCTTGTGACGTAATCATGCGACTGAAGTGAAAGTTTGAATAACGAACCTACGCAATAATTTTCCTTTAATGGTACATGACTCTAAGGCCTATACATATAACAATCCAACATAGTGACCATCCGAAATATTTCGACGGTTCTCAATATCTACGAATCTGTTACAGCAATCAAACTGCATTTGTTTAATGTTCATAGGGGCTATGCTCATATGTTCACCTATAGGACTTTCAATGACCTGGTGATCACAAATCCAACATGGCGCCTACGCGAAATTTAAATATTCAAATGGACGTTGCTTGCGTTTTAAACATCCGTGCGCAGTGAAACTTGATACGGTATATGCTTATACAAATTATAATCGACTGGCATCTAATTCATTTAAATTTATTTCATAACAACAAGATGGTGGATGAGCGAAATTTTAAAATCCCGCTTTTATTTCTTTTGTCGTAATCATGCGATTGAAGTTTGAATAAAACACCTACTCAATAATCTTCATGTAATAGTACTTAAATCTAAGGCCTATAATATAAAATCCAACATGGTGACCATCCAAAATATTTAGAGGGTTCTCAATATCTACGAATCTATTACAGCAATCAAACTGACAATTTGTATGTTGATAGGGGCAATTAATATTAGTAGGATATATGAAAATAGGCTATTTAGTTCTTCACGGAACTACTTGTTTCATAAACGATTTCCTGACGAACCCTACCCGGTAAATCCTCTTCGTATGGTACAGGGACATTGTGCAGCAATTCCTTGCTTTATTGGAAGAGAATGAGCGCTATTGTTGGTTCAAGCAACATAGTGCTACTCGTCATACTGATAACGCGACTTTAGCGATGATGCAAGATATTTATTTGGTGATCGAGTAATCTTACGGAATTTGTGGTCTCCTCGTTGTCCATATTTCTCCTCTCCAGACTTTTCTCTGTGCGAGTACTGAAAAGAAAAAGTGTATAGATATAATCCGCATTCCTTATATGAACTCAATGAGCAATTTCTAATTGTATTGGTGAAACAACTCCAGAAACTTTGACAATTGTAGATCTATAGATAATTCATAACAACCTAATCCGCCACGGCGCTTGTGTCGCGACGGTTGTCTAAGACAGCTTACACCAATCAAAATTAAAGTAGCCTAACTACCCATTCATTCATTAAACAAACATCATTCAACTCCAACAAGTCGTATACACCAGGCAGAGCAGCGCATTAGCACAACGCAACCAGGACCATACCCAGACCATTGTCTGTGCCAAAACAAAGACTTCCGAAAGAAGAGTTGCTAAACATGTGTAACTTAATCTTGTAAATTTGAGCCTGAAAGAAAATGATGGTCATTTTCAACATTTCTTGTGAACTGGAACAGTGAGAACGTAATATGCGAAAATCAAGATAATGTTATGTCTGAACATTTCTTATTCTCAATATTTACAGAATACTTCCATCGGAGTTCAAAATATATTGTTCTTCACTAGAAGATATGTGGAACTATTGTGTGTATTCACTAGATTTGTTTGTGTAATACAATGATAGTAAAACGAATCCTAAATATTGAGTCCGGTGACTTTACGATCACCCCGTTGTACCACACAGTGAGAAATATACTTAGTTGACGAGGATTTGACAACATTTTAAAAGAAAATATATTATTAGTTTATGAAGAACCTATCCCTCGCATATTTTAAACAGAATAACACCTATCGAATGCAACAAAGGCTGCTTCGTATCCTAATACAGCTACTTACCAATGTTTGGGTGGTCACGTGGATAAATACAGAATCGTAATATTTATATCCAAATTGTTTAGAATACGTTAAAATCTCACAAATTTTAAATGTTAATGTAGTTAATAAATTATATTATTTTATACCAGCAAATATTTTAGGGTTACAACTAGGTGCACCGGGTCAGGCTAACCAGCGGGCTCTCAGGCTGGACCACCACTGTGATAGTGTATGTTTCACTACGTCCCATATTTATTAGCCTACTTTCGATTTTTGCAAAAAATGAAAGTAGACTTATGAGATCAACACAGGGCGAAAAAAGTGTGTCTGTCTGTGTGTGTGTGAGTCTGCGTGTGTGTGTGTGTGTATATGTGTGTGTGTGAGTTTGTGTGTGTGTGTGTCTGTGTGTGTGTGAGTGTGTGTACTCTGAATGTCTGTCCCCCCCTATCAATTCAAACACGGTGAATGCGAATTGAACGAAATTTGGTACAAAGGTAGCACTAGCAAAGGACACCTCAGTGTCATGTTTTATATCGCCGCCATCTTTACTAAAACTGAATGGCGGCCACTCAAACGTTCAAAACGTAAAATCAAATAACGACTAACCAAATCATCCGATCTCTACCAAATTTGGTAACAACATACCTTCGTATAGGATGCGTCTTGTGACCAAACTACAAGGTCGTCCGCCATACCATTTCAGGATGGCGGCCGTGCGAATTATGATGATGATGATGATGATGATAATTGTTGTTTTAAGGGGCCTAACATCTAGGTTATCGGCCCCGTGCGAATTATGCAAGCTTTATAATCCATATCATGGGACCCACCAGTTCCGATTATCGAGCCGAGAATCGTTTTAACTGTTCTAAAGGAAGAGGCACGTTCGAAATTAAAAGTTTAATTTGTAATACTATAGTGCAGACGTGATTTTAAAAAGCTGAGCTGATTCAGTAATAAGACAAGATGGCAGCGGATATCTTGTGCCTGACTTATATTTCACTAATTTGAGTATTGCATTCAATATAGCGTACTGATACAAAATAAATAAACTTTGTATGAAATGCTTTATATATAAATAATATACTCCAGTGATGAAATCGTTTAGTATAAATCATTATTTGCTAACAAGTTCTATGTAAGTCATTTTATATAGAACGATATTCGTTGACACAATTAGCTCAGTGGTAGAGCGTTAGCCTATCGCTCAAATGCCTATGGTTCAAAACCCGATCAGAGCTAGTTTTTTTGCTTGAAATTTTATATGTTTATTGTTTTGTAATGACTCAGATGTTTTAAAATTAAGCGTTATATTGTGCATATTATGGTGTAAAATATATATTTAATTAAAACATAATTCGCCAGCAGATTTACTCGAGACATCTAGCTGCCAAAAAGGTAACTGCACGCCGACCAGATTTTATTGAAAAGTTTCTTCTTCTGGCCGCTAGAATGCACTCGCTCTGTTAGGATTATATTGTTCGATATTTCACCACTAGATGTCACGACTAGTCTACGTGGGGCTCCATTGATTACTACACCATTGGCATTCTATGCGCATCGAATTTGAAGAATGACAAGATGATACTACGATACATTTTTACTTTTTATTTTAAAGGGTTTGTAACAGCCTATTTTGCGTGACTTGAAAATGTTATTTGAATTCAATTAGGGTTGTGAAAGCCATGCACAACCAGACGTGTAAAGACATGCCTCAACTCAAAGTTGGATGTTGCCCACGGTAGGTCGTATATGTAATAATAATAATAATAATAATAAAAATAATAATAATAATGTTATTGGTTTTACATCCCTTTTAACTACTGCTGCTTTTAGAGACACCGGGGTGCCGGAATTTTGGCCCGAAGGAGATCTTTAACGTGCCAGTAAATGTACTGACACGGCTCCCTCGCATTTGTGCACCCTCAAATGCCAGCTGACTGCGCCAGGATACGAACCTGCAACCTAGGGCCCAGCAAGCGAGAACGTTACCGCTGAGCCCCGCAGCCAGTCCGGTCGATTATGTCTCCAGATCCATAACATTCTTGATATACTTCTTATCTTTCTTTCTTCAATGATGGTAGCAGTTTTTATCTAGGTTGTGGCGTTTGGTAGAGGTAAATCGTTTCTAAGGACTTCAACAAAGAATAGTTCTATTATACTCTTTGATAATAAAAACGAGTTATAACTATACTCATACATTTAGGAGAAAGTAGGCTATATGTTCTTTACTGAACATCTTGTTTACAATCATTTTTTGTCAAATACTACCCGAAGTGGAACTTAAATGCTGTGACGATTTTTTTTGATTCTCTGAAAGATCAATACATGCAAGGAAACGAAGAAAGCTTGTAGATTTACGACACGGTTAATCTCGCTTTCATGAGACACAGGACCTCCATTTTTACGTAGAATCCGACCACAAGACGTAATATTTCTCTGCGAAAATCTATATGCATTGCCAGGAAATCTAACCTGGTCCGCCTTGGTGAAAAGCAAGCAGCTTGGCCATTGCACCATCACGAGCGTAGAACAATACATAGGCTAATGTTTCTAATACTACGCTACTATTGGGAGAAAACATTTTCTCTGTATTGTTTATCCAGTCAACTTGTTTATCATTCCATACGGGCAGTGGTGGCTTTAAATAAATTCGATGGATATAAACTTTGAAATTTAGAAGTGCGTGATGAAATTGGTGTTATTTATGAAACGCCGAATTAACCACAAATCCCGGTATCCATCAAATTAAACATCAGGTAGTTTATGTTAATCCATAATATAGGTACTTAGAGCAGAGAGGCAGCTTAAAATGATCGCGTATATCCAGCACCAAGCTAGTGTTGGTAATATAATCCGAAATCCATACCTGTAAAGTGGCAATCTATGCATTAAAGGTCGATTTCTGGTTCAGAAGAATATTCTCAATGTCATGTCCGCAAACTCCAATGCATATGGCATGACTTTAAAGTTCTTGGTTTGGCCTGTATAGGCCTAATGTTTTAAGAACACATTAAGGGGTTGGGTACAAGTTACCATGGTAACATTTTAACAATTATCTTTTTAGCCTATTTTCATTTTATGAAAAAAATAGGCTTATGAGATCACCTGTTGTCCGTGTGTCTGTGTGTGCGTGAGTGTGTGATTCGTGTCTATGTTCCCCACTAATAACTTCTAAACGGCTGGATCGATTTCTATGAAACTCGCTAATATCATAGCACCATTCTAGCCCACCCTGACCATGCCTTTCAAATTTTATTGTGTCTCACTAATCCAACATGACGGCTTTGCAATATATTTCACCAGCATTCAGTATCTCCGAAACTATTGCAGATATCTCCCTTAAATTTTGTACGGTGATTAAGGGCACCACTAGAAGTTCACCTATTAGACATTCAAAAACCTGAAATCTACAAAATCAACATGGCTGCCAAGCGAATTTGAGACTTGTAAATATAATTTTCTCGCGATTTAACCATTCAAACGTAATCAAACATGTACAACAAATGTGTATACACATTGTAATGCACTGGCGTCTGATTTAGTTCAATTATTTACCTAACGCCAAAATGGTGGCTGTGCGAAATATTTCACTGGCATTCTATATCTCCGAAACTACTACAGATATATTTTGATAACAACTTTTGATAAGGAATTTTTTGTATGTAAGTCTTGCTTCTTTTCGTATTTTATAATATAACGCTGTAGAAGGTTACACTGCGGCAGAATCCAGAACTGTGATTAAAGTACAACTGGTTATTGACTTAAGGTTTCAATTTACTGAATATTTATTTTACTTTCCGCTATTTTATCAAAACTCAATGAGCAATCGCAAAATTAACAAGTAGTTCCGTGAAGAACTATACAGCCTATTTCCATATATCCTACTCATGTTAATTGCCTCTATCAACATACAACATTTCAGTTTGATTGTTGTGATAGATTCGTAGATATTGAGAACCGTCTAAATATTTCAGATGGCCGCCAGGTTGGATTTTTATTTTGTACTATTACATTAAGATTACTGTGTACGTGTGGTATTCATACTTCAATCGCAAGATTAGAACACGAGAAGTAAAAACGAGATTTTATAATTTCACACAGCTGCCATCTTGTGATTATGGAAACAATTGAAATATATTAGATGCCAGTGGATTAACATTTGTATAAGCATTTAACGTGCAACGTTTCACTGCACTCGGATAATTAATTGGCGAGAAACGTCCATTTAAATATTTACATTTCGTGTCGCCGCCATGTTGGATTTGTGCTCACCAGGTTACTGAAAGTCCTATACGTGAACATATGTTCATAGCCTCTATGAACATAACAAAATTTAGTTTGATTGCTGTAAAATATTCATAGATATTGAGAACCGTCTATATATTTCGGATGCTCGCCATTTTGGATTGTTATATGTATAGGCCATAGAGTTCAAGGACTATTATTGCCTAGGTTCGTTATTCAAACATTCACGTCGATCGCATGATTACCACACAAGAAATAAAACTTAATTTTAAATTTTCGCACAGCCGCCATCTTGAGGTTATGTAAACAATTGAACTAAATTAGATGCCAGTGCATTACAATATGTAAAATCATTTATTGTACCACATTTCACTGCGCTCAGAGAGTTAAATCACGAGAAAAGTCTATTTAAATGTTTCAAATTCGCTTGGCTACCATGTTCGTTTTGTAGTTTACAGGTTTATGAATGTTGCATAGATTAACTTGTACCAGTACCCGTTATCACCGTACAAAATTGCAGGGTGATATCTGTAATAGTTTCGGAGATATATAATATCAGTGAAATATTTCGCACAGCCGCCATTTTGAAGTTATGTAAACAATTGAACTAAATTAGACTCCGTTGCATTACAATGTGTATATACATTTGCTGTACCAAGTTTCATTACGTTTGGATAGTTAAATCGCCAGAAAATTCTATTTAAATGTCTCAAATTCGGTTGGCCGCCATGTTGGTTTTCTAGTCACCAGGTTTTTGAAAGTCTCATAGGTGAACTTCTAGTAGTGCCCTTTATCACCGTGCATAATTTCAGGGCGATATCGGTAATAGTTTCGGAGATACTAAATGCTGGTGAAATATTTCACACAGCCGCCATCTTGGATTGGTGAGATACAATAAAATTTGATGGGCACGGTCCTGGTCGGCCAGAATAGTGCTATGATCTTACCGAGGTTCATTGTAATCGCTCCAGCCCTTTAGAAGTAATTAGGGGGGACACACACCTCTCTCACACACACACACACACGTACAAAAGGTGATCTCATAAGCCTATTTTTTTCATAAAATGAAAATAGGCTAAAAAAAGCTTTGAAGTCATTTTTCTGTGTTGCCCTATTAAGAATTAATATTGTAGCATTCAGTTGGTTAGTACAACCGACTGTGAACTACAATATTATCTCTCGGCAAAGCCCACCGTGCTTTGAAAGGAATGTCCGTTTTCACTCATCGCCGTCAGCCGTCAAATAGGCCGTTGCTGCTGATGGACCTAACCGGGCTCTAGTGTTTCGACTCCACTGCCAATAGAGGATTCTACCTTGCACTCTTCGGCGTTTCACGGAAGGTCATGGCCATGTCCGTATTTGACAGCATGTCCCAATCGAATATGAAATGCTTAAAATCTAACTTATTTTTAGCCTACTTTCGATTTTTGCAAAAAATGAAAGTTGACTTATGAGATCAACACAGGGCGAAAAATTGTGTGTCTGTGTGTGTGTGCTTGTACGTGTGTGTGAGTGTGTGCACTCTGAATGTCTGCCCCCCCCCCCCCCCCCACTATCAATTCGAACACGGTGAAACCGAATTGAACAAAATATGGTACAGAGGTAGAACTAGCAATGGGCACCTCAGTGTCATGTGTTATATCGCCGCCATCTTGACGGAAACGTAATGGCGGCCACTCAAACGTTCAAAGCTTAAATCAAATTACGACTAATCTAATGATCTGATCTCTACCAAATTTTGCAACAACATATAGTATTTGTATGGCGAGCGTCTTTTGACTAAACTACAAGGTCATTAGCCCAATAGTTTGCAGATGGCGGCAATGTATGTGTGCAAATCGAATCCCCCTATCAATTCAAACACGGTGAAACCGAATTGACTAAATTTGGTACGGAAGTACCACTAGCAAAGGGCACCTCAGTGTGATGTTTTATATTGTCACCATCTTGACGAAAACGTAATGGCGGCCAACCCAAATGTTGTGAGCTTAAATCAATTACGACCAACCTAATCACTTGATCTCTACCAAATTTTGCAACATTATACCTTTATGTGCGAAGAATCTTTTGACCGAACTACAAGGTCATCAGCCCAATAATTTGCGTATGGCGGCCATGTATGAGTGCAAATCGATTCCCCCCATCTATTCAAACACGGTGAAACCTAATTGAACGAAATGTGGTACAGAGGTAGCACCTGCAAAACAAAATTCAGTGTCATGCTTTATATCGTCGCTATCTTGACGGAAACGTAATGGCCGCCACCCAATTGTTAAAAGTTTAAATCAAATTACGACCAACCTAATCATCTGACCTCTACCAAATTTTGCAACAACATACCTTTATGTGAGAAGCGTTCTTTGACCAAGCTACAATGTCATTAGCCCAATAGTTTGCATATGGCGGCCATGTATGTGTGCAAATTGATTCCCCCTATCAATTCAAACACGGTAAAACCGAATTGAACAAAATTTGGTACAGAGGTAGTACTAGCAATGGGCACCTCAGGGTCATGGTTTATATCGCCGCCATCTTGACGGAAACGGAATGCCGGCCACCCAAATGTTAAAAGCTTAAATCAAATTACGACCAAACTAATTATTTGATCTCTACCAAATTTTGCAACAACATATCCTTCACGTCAATGCTATGCAAAGAATGTTCATCATGTAGTTTTACATTCATAGTACTTTCGCAAAAATGAAGGGTGTTTCTAAGAAATTTGTTAGCTTTAAAGGTATAATGTTTAACTAGAAACTTTTGAATGAATTGAGACATTTTATAAAGTGGGCTGTTTATGAAATTAATAATAGGTCTAATTGGGATCCCTTTCTTGTGTATTTTTGGTAAGGACTTCATAGTGGGAAGTCCCGGGTTCATATTGATGAGTATGTTAGTTTGCTTTTCATCTAAAATAAAAATGGAATTTTTAATATGTATACCAATATCCCAATTAACCCTACCATCAAAATTATTAAACAAAATTTTTCAGCCAGCAGCAAACTATCAAATGTTGAAATCAACGAATTCTTATCATTGTTGGAATTCACCCTTAATAGCAATTATTTCACCTTCAATAATAAAATATACAGGCAGAAGGAAGGCCTTCCCATGGGCTCCCCTTTATCTGGCATTATAGCAAATATTTATATGGATCATATGGAATACACTAAAATACATGGAAAAATTGCAGGTTTGAGATACTGGGGTCGATATGTTGATGACATTTTCATCATCATTGATAACACAATACAGAAAATTGACCAACTTGTAGAGAAACTTAACAGCATTGACAGCAATATACAGTTCGTCCCAGAATCTGCAGTCAATAACTCGATTAATTTTTTGGATACCACAGTTTCCATAAAGAACAATAGACTTTCCTATAAAATTTTCAGAAAGCCTACACAAACTCATACTACCATAAGCAATAGTTCTAATCATCCTGGCAACCACAAAAGGCAGCCTTCTTCAGTATGATTCACAGAGCTTTCAACCTTCCCCTTTCAAAAAATGACCTCACCAGTGAAATAAAGACCATACGCCAAATAGCTAAAGTTAATGGTTTTAACTATCAATTCATCTCCAACATTATAAACAAAATAAGAAATAGACCTCCCACCCATTTAACACCAGATCATAAAGAAAAACCTGTATACGCGGAGTAGTGGAGTAGTACGGGTTCTGCTTCACTTGACACTCCTGTGCCCAATAAACCAACATGGCCGCCGCGCGAAGTTGAAACATTTAAATAGACTTTTCTCTCGAACCCATGGTCGGAGTTTCACGAATGAGGTGTTCATAGGACTTGAGGTGACGCCCCTTTGCTATGGACCACTCGTTATACTTTTGAAAAAAAAAATGAAAATTTTTGTTTTTGAAACTAGGTGATAGTTTGAAAACTAAACATGATAGAACGTTGTGCCATAGCTCAAACGAATGGTCTTTATGCCCTTTATTTTCTATAATGAAACTTTTTTATTTTTTATATTTTTTTGAAAACACTCGAATTTTGAAAATCCTATATTTTGGAAACTAGGAACTCTACAAAAAAAATTGTTTAACGTAAATCAATGGTCCCTACCCCCTCTACCCCCAAAATAAATTTCAAGTCTCTAGGATGAAAACCTGCAGTAGTGTGGTAGTGGGGGAGCTGTCTCACTTAGGAAGTTGTGAGCCCCTGCGACCTTGGAATGGAAGGAGCCATGCTAGGAGGGCGTGCTTGGATTCGTTTTTTTCGTCTCGTTGTGCTCTTTACGGGAATGTAGGTGTCGAAAAGGTGAAAATCTGGAAACACGGTCTTTTTGGGGTAAAAACGTGATTTTAGACTTTTTGCTATATCTCGCGAACCAAGTATGCTAGAGACATGAACGAGGGGTCCAAGGACTCGGAGTGACGTCCTCTTTGCTATGGACCACTCGTTATATTTTTAAAAAAAAATTGGAAACGCGATTTTGGGGTAAACACGTGTTTTTTGTGATTTTTGCCGATATCTCACGAACCAATAACGCTAGAGACGTGTAGGAGGTGTCCTAGGACTCGGGGTAACGCCCCCTTTCGAGTGTGGTAGATATTTTTTCCAAAAATAATTCACAAAGGGCCTAACGCCATACATGTTGAAAAAACGTTTTCTTTTTCTTTACCTGTTTATAATGTCCATGAAGCGTGGTGGTTGAGAGAGACGATACGGCTGGGTGTGTGTGTGTTTCAACGAACCTGTCGCTGACCACGGTGGCTGTGCTCAATAGATCAATCGCTATTTCGGCGGGTCGGTGTATGACAGAGCGAGGGTGCGTTTTCTGATATTTTACCTTTAACGTGTAAACGGTGATGAGAACTAGGTTCTATGTTGGTCGAAGCGAGTAGAGAAAATAAACTTGCCGACGAGCAGGAGGTGAAGGTCATTTGAGATTATTGGAAGGCGTTGATCTGACTTGACAACAGGTGACGCTTGAAGGTGAAATAATCTTACCATCGTGGTGGCAGGGGAGTGTGAAAGGCGTGCACACATGTGTGAAACCACAGGCACGCTAAACCAGTGACATCCTGTTTTGCTTCGTACGTGACAAAATGCAAGTTCATGTGAAATTTGATCTTTCACAGGTGTTCGCTTGGGTGTTAGCTGTCCACGTGCGCGATAACTGTTAACAAGTTACATCCTGTCTTGCTTCGTACGTGACAAAATGCAAGTTCAGGTGAAATTTGATCCGGCACAGGTGTTCGCTTGGGTGTTATCTGTCCACGTGCACGATAAGAGAATCTTCAAAGCGTGGGAAAAATGATTATACATGCAACATAGCATATATAAAGACATGTCGTTATCATTTCCACGCTCACTTAAGTGACTACCTTTGAACACACTGCGTTGCAAGAAACCCCTGGTCTTGTTTATCAGTTTTGGTGTTGGTAGAAAATACTTAACCTTGTTGTGGGGTAGGTATATATTTATTTATATATTTATTGATTTTTATATAAATACATGCAATTATTTATTGATTAGGTAATTAATGATTTTTATTTATTTATTTGTTTGCAGATAACGTGTATAGCCTACCTGTCGTGTGTCTGTGGGAAATATATATTAAAGAAAGAGAGAAAGACAGAAAAGAAAACCATTTCCACACTAGCCCACGAGACGGGAATATAGCAAAGCATTATACGTCAAGGTGAGATTTGTTTTATTATATAATATAACCTGTTTGATTTTGTTTTGTTTATGAAATACATAAACTATATGGAATGGATATACTTATGGTGGTTTATTTTATTTCTTTTTAGATATTTGGAGAAAAAAAAAGGGTTCACTGCTACAGCAAATACAGTTGAAAACCAAGTGGCTTTAGAGTGGAACCATTGTCAAGCAGTCTACAGCTGAAAACTCAGGTGAGAGTGTTCTTTCTAAAATAATGTCATTTGCTACTGCTACCGATAGCCTAACTTGGGAACCTCTAAACAGTTGTTTCAAATCACGTGTGTGCTCTGGCCGCGTAGTCAATGTTAGAAAAAGTTTGATTCCCAAAGAATTTTTACAATCTTGTTTTGAAATTTTTAAAATTGAAATTTGCACAGCGCAAAGGTTGCATACGGCTTTAAAGGTGAATACAGAACTAGTGTGCGATTTCATATATAAAAAGAAGGACGTAGAGCATAAAGAGACATTTTATATTTGCAGTAAAATGCAAGAGCTATTCATAGCCCATAATTTGGAACAGTGGTATGAAACCCACGTGGTGAATGCCTTGCTATCAAAATTTGATAAACTGCAACAAGGACCGAGTGGCCTTGCCTTAGACAAAATTCACCATTTACAAATCAACATTTGTCATTTCAACCCGTTGAATGCTGGGTCTAGCTTTATTAAAACACCACCAGCAATAGCATTGAAAAAGGCTGTGGTGAATATTAAGAATTATGACAATGATTGCTTTCTGTGGTCCATGGCCGCGTATTTGCAGCCAGCACAAGACCGTAATGGTTCTCGACCAGGAAAGTACAAGGCCAAGTTTGATGAATTGAAACAAACGTTAAATTTAACTCGAGTGTCGTTCCCTATGGACTTAACCGAGATCCATAGGTTTGAACAAGACAACCAGGACTTTTCGTTCATGGTGTATGGCCTTGATGGTGATGAGATTGTGGGTCCTCTTTATGCCACAAAAGAACCGAAACGACACCACATTCATCTTTTATATCTGTCTGAGGGAGAGGTGAATCACTATTGCCTTATTAAGAGCCTAAGTAGATTGCTAAGCAGTCAAATGTCAAAGGACAAGTGTGCAAAACATATTTGTGACCGTTGCTTGCAATATTTTACAACCTCCATGCTCTTAGAACGTCATAGGGTAGATTGTGTTACTCAGGAAGCGGTGAGACTGATATTGCCACAAGGGGACAAGGCTGTGTTAAACTTTAAAGACATTCATAAGCGTGACACTGTTCCCTATGTGGTATATGCAGATTTCGAAGCACTCACCACACCCATGGCGGGATGTGAACCAGATCCCACCGTTAGCTCAACCACACCCATTCAAAAACATGAACCCTTTGCCATAGGATTTAATGTGGTGTGTGCCTACGACCCCACGCAATCCGTTTACAAATACCGCGAGGGGCCAGATTGTGCCAAATGGTTCTTGGATGAACTTGTCAAGTTGGCCGACCATGTACAGGAATTACTGGACCACCCAGTACCCATGAGCCTATCTCCAGAACAACAGCAGCAGTATGAGCATGCCATGACATGCCATATCTGCGAAAAGCCTATTTTAAGTGGAGAGGAAAAAGTCAGAGACCACTCGCATTTTACAGGGGAGTTTCGTGGAGCTGCGCACAGCAAATGCAACTTGAGCTTTCCAGCTCCTCGTTTCATCAGTGTCTTTTTCCACAATCTGGCGAATTATGACATTCAGTTTTTGATTCGTGAATTGGGCCATGTCAATAAGGGCTCGTTTACCATTATTCCCCAAAACCATGAGCGTTTTACAGCCCTGACATGGTGGTTGGGCGACTTTAGCATTCGATTTTTGGATTCCTTTAAGTTTATGGCATCCTCGCTAGACAGCCTTGTGAATGGCTTGAATGAGGAGGAATTAAAAAATACTAGAATGCATTTTAATGATCCTGAGCAATTTCAGTTGTGCATTCGGAAAGGTATATTCCCGTATGATTTCTGCAACAGCTGGGACGTGTTAAAGCAAAGAAAACTCCCTCCACAAGAGAAATTTTACTCGAAACTAACACGCAGTACCGTTTCCGATGAAGACTATGCACATGCATGTCAAGTTTGGCGAGTGTTTGGCATGAACACGCTAAGTGAATATGCTTTGCATTACCTAAAACTGGATGTATTGCTGCTCACTGATGTGTTTGAAAAATTCCGTGAGTTGTGTCAACACATTTACGGTCTTGACCCGGCTCACTATTATACGAGTCCTGGACTCTCGTTTGATGCCGCTTTGAAATACACTCAAGTGGAATTGGATTTACTCACTGACGTAGACATGGTTCTATTTTTTGAAAAGGGCATTCGTGGCGGCTTTGTGTCACTTAACCAACGCCATGCCGAAGCGAACAATGTCTACATGCCTGATTATTCACTAGACAAACCAGAATCGTACTTAATGTACTATGACGTGAATAATTTGTACGGTTACGCCATGAGTCAGCCTTTGCCCTATGGAAAGTTTGCTTGGCTGACAGAGAAACAAGTGTCAGAATTTGATGTAATGAAGGCTAGCCAAGAAACAGGCTGTGGATATGTGCTAGAAGTGGATATTGAATATCCCTCATTCTTGTATGATGAACATGCCGATTTCCCATTCTGCCTTGAGCAAATGGTTCCCCCTGACAGTAAAGTGAAGATTGAAAAACTCATGGGCACACTTTACAACAAAAATCGGTATGTGCTACATATCCAAATGTTGGTGCAATGCCTCGCCCAAGGCTTGGTGTTGAAGAAAATCCACAGGGGTATTTCTTTTGCTCAAAAAGCATGGCTTGAGCCATACATGCGACTCAACACAGAGCACCGACAAATGGCAACACAGCAGTTTGAAATTAATTTTTTTAAATTAATGAACAACTGCATCTATGGCAAGTCCATGGAGAATGTCCGCAAATACCGTGACATTAAATTGGTGAATGTCTGGGAGGGGCGGTGGGGTGCCCGGCGGTACATTGCCAAGCCAAATTTCAAATCGATCAAAATTATCGATGAGGATTTAGCTACTATTGAAATGAGTAAGACCAGCGTGACCATGGATAAGCCCATTTACTTGGGTCAAGTCATTTTAGACTTTTCTAAATCGGTCATGTATCGATTCCACTATGAGTTTGCCAAACGCCATTTTGAGGACGTCTCTCTTTTGTATATGGACACGGACTCATTCATTTACCACATTCGCCACTGCAACCCCTATGACGTCATGAGGCAACATAGTGACTGGTTCGACACCTCTTGCTATAGCGCTGACAACGTGTTTCAGCTGCCCATAAAAAACAAAAAGAAAATGGGCGTTTTAAAAGATGAATGCGGTGATTCCATTATGACGGAATTCGTAGGTTTGGCCTCAAAAATGTATGCTTACCGCACACTCGACTGTAAGGAAGCCAAAAGAGCAAAAGGTGTAGGTAGGGCAGTGGTAAAATCGCTACGTGTAGACGATTACCTAGCGGTTTTACGCACGGGCAAAGCTATGTCTCATACACAGTGCAGGATACAATCCAGCAACCATCATTTGTATCTTGTGGAACAGAGAAAACGCACCCTCGCCTCCATGGATAACAAACGTGTGTGGGCTAATGACCTGCTCACCAGCCTGCCCTGGGGTTATGATCGCAACGAGGAGGAGGTGTGATTTCATTGTTTAATCGTTTATGGGACATAGCTTTATGTAACTTGTAGATTTAGTATTTTGTAAATATTGGTTTCTGTCATTGTAAATAGTAGATTTTGTAAATAGTGACAACCCACTTGGACCTTTTGCTCTTTAAAATGTTCTATGCAACCTTATTTTTTATTTTATTTTTTGATTGGTTAATAGTGTGATTATTTTAACGCTGTACAAAGTTGAGTTTTTTTGTAAATATGAAATAAGTAAGATTTTTAGTAACTTTAATAACTAGTATTTAATTATTTTCGTAATGTAAATGATAAACTAAAAAGTTCTTTTGGGATGAGTGTGCATGTCGAGAATGTGCTTTTGGGAATAAATAAAGTGGTTGTGTTTGTTCCCAAAGACAGGTGTGAATGTATGAGTGGAGAGAGAAAACTGATGTATATGGTTGACCAGAGCAAACACGGTGAGGTAGGGTGGGTGGGTGGGGAGGGGGTAAATGGTCACTTATATACTCATTTTGTTTTAAATAGTTTCGTTTTTTCATTGAAATGTGGCAGTCAAAAGACATTATTTTTGTAAAAACAGTCTTACCTGCAGTAGTCGTAGACCTCGACGTTTCTCCAAACACACATTAACACATTGCAGTATTATCAAGGTCAAGCACTCGCATCAACATCATTGTCAAATCTCAACTTTCGACATACACCAAATGGAAAAAATGTGAAAACAGCAAAATGAAAAATCCATGTTTCCATATCACCAAAAACAGGAAAACTTAAAACGGACATTTTTAAAAACTGGAAATGGCCACGTGTGAAATTTGAAAATTTAAAAACTTCAAACAGACATTGTTTAAAATGTGTCATCAACAAATGGAAAAATCCATTTCATCAAAATCATAAAACTTGAAACGAACATTTTTCACATCTGTAAATTGCAAAATGACAAATGGCAATGTGTGAAATGTGTAAAATGAAAAAAATCAGCCATCAACATCACGATTTCTTAAAATTAAAAATAACAAATCATTATGCTCTGGTATACCTTTGTTTTTATTTCATAGTCATAGTGAATTGACAAAAGAAAAATAGAATACAAACAAATCCCAATTCCTCACTCCTCAATGTTTATGTCCATGCATTATCAACTTTCCTTTCATAGCACTCATGACAATTAGGGCTGCCATCCTTTCACCCACTGAGGCATCACTGGATGTGAAACGTTGTTTAGCTTTCTTTAATAACAATTTATCTGCCACATGTCTTAAACCAGGATGACTATGGCGATAAGAAAGGTCATGTTCCTTGCATGCTTGATCCAAAAGATTAATGGGTACATCACCACGTTGTAAACGTTTTTCGAGACGAGTTCCAGGGCCGCAAAAACGATAACCTGGAAGATGGATTTCGAAAGGTAGGTATTGAATCACTTTGTCAATGACGCCATTGCCAGTACAGGTCTGGCATATCCTTTTCCATCGATGGTAAAAAGGTTTGGTCTTCCTCCTCCTCTGTGGACGATGTTTGTGTTTGTTGTTGTTGTTGTTGTTGTTGCTTTTTCTCGCCATGACACCCATGGAATGATTCAACAAAGTCTTTACATGGACTTTTATGACCGTGATACAGTTTCACTAGCTGGCAAGTCGCACACTGACGCATAGACGGTATTTTTGCCATGGCCACTTGCTTATGGTGATCGTAATCCGTACAGGGTTGCAATTCACTCAACACAGGGTCTTGAGTCCATGATTTTGGTACATGTTGCCAGATTTCTTTCACTGCATTGGCGGCCACATAATAAATGAACGACTTGGGCAGCGCCAAGAGTTCCTCTTTGGTAAAACTGTCTAGTTTCTTTTTGCACACAAAGAACTTGCCGATGGCTTTGTCCGTAGCATTGCCTTTCTCCATGGTATCACGTGCTGTAGATGTTTACACGTCGCTTGTAGAAATCTCACTGACGTCATTCACAGGTAAATCTTGAGTTATAATTTTGTTCAACAACTCCCAGCAGGCATGAGTGGTTAACCAATGAAAGAGATGCCACGCATGCGATAGGGCTGTATGGGTAATGTTGCCACAGGAACAAGTATCCATGAGCGTTTGCAGGGAGGGGCAGCCCAACTCCATGAGGTCGATACATTGGCAGTAAGACGCCAAAAATGGTTGCAACCATTGACGTTTTTCATTACCTTTCACAAATACCACATTGGCCGAGGACAAGTGTGCTTTCATGACCACGTCCAAATATTTATAGGAAATGGTTCCCTGATTCCAGTCTAGTTGCCTATGATTTTCAATCCACTGGGTTTGTTTACGGTCTTTTTCACACAACAAATCAAAAGCATGGGGTGGTTTAAATAGCAAATGCGTAGCTTGCGATATCCAAAACGTGGTACAATCGATCATGGCCACTTGTTTAAATATAAATTTGTTGTCACCAATTTTAAACCCTTGGCAATCCACAATGAGTGTGCGCAACATGTTGACGCTTGCCTGGACCAAGTTCAACTGACGACTGACTGACGATCAGGTGTGATCATGACATGGACTTACCTGCCATGCTAGTTTCAAAAAAGAAGGTTAGGGTAGGACAGGGGGACCTGCAAAAATTAGAATTTAAGAATTACATCATTTTATTATCATAACACGTCTTACAGGCTTTTCTCATTTTAGGATAAGGACGATAGCAACTGATACAACAATATAGTCTCTTGTGTTTGTAACGTCCATAACACCGATGATGTCCCAATGTCTCTAAACTAGGCGTTTTTGATGGTGAGCTGCTCACCGAAGCACCATGGATACCATACGGCCCACATGTATCATAACTTGTATTTTTTTCATCACCCAGAGACACAAGTGAGGGATAGCTTGAATGACAGGGTATATTTCCCACTTTCATTCTGCACAGGTAGGGGCAGGTGGGTGACCAGCGCTGATGTTCCTGCATGGGTTCATCGCCCTCCTGCCATTGGTCTATGATGATGGGACAAAAGGCACATTTCACTTCATCTCTTGTTTTTAAATAGTAGAATCCAGCAGCCGCCAAGGCTTGAGGGTTTATGAAAGGCACTGGCCATGTGGCAAAAGTCTTGAAACGTTGTTCCTCAGAGTTTAAATTCATGGATGTAACGTCTCTTGAGGCTTTAAAGCAAGACATGACTGAGCGACTTGACGTGGGTTGAGCTGTTATTTATACACTCGTCACTTGGTTGGACAGTGGATAATAGTTGACTTGTTTGTGATGAATAATTAAACAGTAGGCTGTCGTATTGGCTGGTACATTGTCATGCGTTTCAAAATCTAGTCGAATGTCGATATTGGATGGCTTGACAGACTCTTCCAGGTAAGAACAGTCAAAAACAATCAGTGGTGCTCTTGCCTTAAACGCTTGGGGTAGTAGCATGGGACCGTTCTCTTTTTGATAATACGACCATCGAAATTTAGAAAACAAGTCGTACAGGGGGCCAAACTTATTTTTTGAAAAATCCAAATCCAGTCCTTCATAGGGAAACACAGCTCCGTTGAGGAAAAGACGTGCATTTCTCAATTGCAGGTGATCAAATTGCGTGGCATCTTTGGTTTGTTGATACTTGCGATTCGTTTGAAAACCCACGATCAGGTAGAGAGGTCTCTCTGTATAGCGAGCTGTTTTTACAGACCAACTGTGTGTGTTGGTGGTGGGCAATAGCGGATACTCATGGAGTGCCCAGCTTCTAAATTCCATGGGTAGAGGCATATCTCTCTTTACCATTTTGAGTATGTCCAGTTTTTTGCTATCGTTAAGGGTCACATGAGGCACTTTCCATAGCAAGCGTTGTAGTTGAATTTTTGAATCGATGGGGGCATTGTCGGCCCCCTTGAGTGCATTGTTATCACTCCTGTCTCTCACTAGATAAAGCACTTGCCTTGCGTTAACCACAATGCGTTGGTGATCTTCGGCAAAGCCTAGAACCAGTTTAAGAGGTAAATATCCAGTAAAGGTCCCATCGGTGTGTACCATCCAGTCATTGGTCGAGTCAGGGCACCAAGCTGCCATGCAAAGTGTTTTACCTTCTTCCTCACTATAAGAGGGGTATAGTTTCATGACACTGGAAATACCCACATTTCGAGTGCTATCCACCACGATATCGTTAATGACATAACGTACTTCAGAAAACAGAAAGGCTAAACCATGGTTGGCCAACTTGGATGTAGTGGGTGTAGAGCCATCGGCTTTGGTGAGCCGACCTTCAATCTGAATAACACTTTCATGCGGTAGGGTGTAAATATCTTGGTTGTTGATAACAAATTGAATTTCATCATTGTTATTGAGTCCAGGTGTTTGAGCTTGATAGGAATGGAGATCAATTCTTACCACTCCTGGTTGCTCCTCGATGTGGTTCGCTATCTCTAGGATAGAATTCATTATAAGGGTTGACGTGGTAACCCAAATGCTGTAAAATCTGCTTGCCTTGAGATGTTAACGTGTATTCACGTGGCAAACAACTAACACTGTTCCTAGACGGTGTTGTTGCTTTATACACAAATTTCATAGTGGCTTTAGCACCAACTTGTAAGTCACTGGTGTAGTGGAATCTAGATCAATGAGTTGTTGATCTCTATTGATCAGTCTTAATGTTATATTACTAATACTATCAACAGCCACAGCATGAAAAAGCACCACTGGAGGGTTTTCACGAATAATATACCCATTGGGCGATGTCACAATAAAGTCATAAAGCGAATGCGATGGTTCTTGATTGGTGTACACTTGGCTAATAATATTACACGTCACCGACACATGATGGTCCTCAATGAATTTCACTTCATGGTCCGATTCATGTTTTTTGTTGGGCTCCAACACACGTGGTTTAAATCCGAGTAATGGGCCAATGGAATCGGGGTGTGTTTTAAAGTCAATGTTGAAGGTAGAGAAAATACTGCAGCGATGAGTGTTAGTATTGCCTACAAGTTCAAACTTGTGCGTTCCGTCGAGAAATGACTTTAAACCATACTGATTGATCAACACCACATAAATGTGTTCATAAATATCATCGATCGTGTATCCACCAGAGTTCAGGGTGAGCACAGAATCATCATAGTAAAACTTGTTGTTCACATTTTCACGTATGTTGTATATTCGATTGTACGTTTCAAGAGAAACAAGTCCTAAACCATAGGGTTTTTCACTCAATTCGATAGGCGGGTAAAAGTCTAGGCTGACTTCAGGTCCACGTCCATGCACTGTAAACGTTTTACTTTCTACCGACATACTGGTGGCGTTTTTGCTTATGCTGCGTCTTATATAAAAAAATTAAACACAAACGTCCACACTGTTGGCTGTTAAACGTTTGCTCACGTTTCACATTATAATATATCTTGATCCTGTTTCCAAAATAGGTCACTAGTTCCATGGGCGGGGGCAAATTCCCAAAACTGTCAAAGTACCATACCGTGGATCCCTCTTTGACATAAGCTACATAATGCGTTCCTGGTCCTCGGTGATCATCCAAATTGACAACAGCACATTCCTGTTTCCAGGGTCGTGGGGGTAATTGGTTTCGCATAAACACACCTCGAAAATGAGAAAGCTTTAGTTGTTTAGCATAGCTTTCCACTTGTTGATGCGTCAGGGCATGTCTCGCTATGGCTGAGGTTAAATTTTTTTTTTTTTTAATATTTCGAAATGGTGAAATCCCAAATCCTTGTTGATAAAAGGCTGGCTTTAAATTGGCATTTCTAGCCCCCATGGCAATCGCTTCCATCGTTTCATTGTGTCGCTGACTTTCTTTGAGTTGTTGCTTGCCCTGCTGCGCGGCTTTAATGGTTTTCGCCACTGCACTGGCACCGCCCAAAAGTGAGCCCAGAGCAGCCAAACCAGCAAATAATGCAGGTAAAAATCCCGCTCGTTTGGGAACGGGAATCACTCGCCCTTGGTTTGAAACCTGTCGCCGACGTTTTGGAATAACCTGTCTCTGTGCTGCTCGAAGGGCTTTCCTTATGGTCAATACATTATTTTTTCTTTTTTTCTTTCGCAAGGGCTTGTCCTCGAATGTTGTAAGCCCTGGCTTTGCCAAGGACAAAGTCCTTTTTTTAGTCTTTCTCACTGCATACCTTTGTTTCACCATGATGATAATGACCCACAACCTTTCACAAGAAAGTTTAAATCACAACTAACGTCAGATGGTTATTTCATGGCTGTATATTCCAATTCCACATAAAGTGGGAAGTCGTTTATGGTTTTTCCCGCTTGCTTTTCATCCCATGTCAACATGAGATAAAAGGATAATTCGTCACCTGCATTGACCATTTCATGGTTATGAAGCAACATCCTATGACCATTTATCTTTATTTGTAAATGGTTCTCATCAGGTATGGCATATTTGATGTGAATGGTTCCATCATAGTGTAATCGATAGTGGCTTAAACCCGAAGCAAGCGCATAGGTCAAGTGCTGATCATGGACTAGCGGTAAATGGTTTCTGTCATTCACAGGTTTTTCATTTGTCAGATACACTAAAAACACAGATGGGATAAATTTATAAAGCCTTTTCATTTCATGGGTCACGTAACGCTTGGTACAAACATCGTCTTCGTCTTGTGGGTCTTCCACGTGAATAATCCGATGGTGATTAGCGCTATAGCCATTCACCATAAGCTGGGGCACTTTGTCATAAAACTCATACACTTTGTTATCCACATACTTTTTCGTAGTAACGTCTGTAGACACTTGAGGATGTTTTACATGGGTTAACCGCTTTCCCTTAAAGTCATAATCTCCCTGTTTTGTGCGTGGCACTACTGACCTATCCACATAGTGTTTATTAGCAGGATCTGTTTCCTGTTTAGGATCATGTATGGGGACAGGCCTAGCTTTGGCCATCAACGCACGTCCAAAGACATCCATCGTCAACCTGTAGTACCAGTCTACTGTTTCTATGACAAGGCTCGGTGTCCTGTATATAGACAGCCTGCTAGCCTTTCTAAGCCTTAGTTGAAATGAAGATTATTAAGCAGCAAGAGTCATTCCCCGTGGGGGACATGGTTTCCCATCTCTGTCCCACATCACGTGAACAACGCCATGGTTCACTGTTTCCATCTTCCATTCGCTGCATCATTGTGGGGCCTTCCGGCTGTGGAAAGACTAATCTTTTGCTAACGCTCATTACAGCGCCCAATGGTCTGCGTTTTCAAAATATTTATATTTTTGCAAAATCTCTCTACCAACCCCTCTACGTGTTTCTGGATCAAGTCATGTCTGGATTACAAAAAGAGAATATGGGTTATTTTACATTTTCCATGCAAGAAAATGTGATTTCACCGGATGAGGTAAAGCCTGATTCACTCATGATTTTCGATGATGTATCCACTGAACGTCAAGGCATCATTCAAAGCTATTTCAGCATGGGTCGACACAAACATATCGATTGCTTCTATCTTGGGCAAACGTATTCAAAAATGTCCAAACAGTTGATTCGTGACAATGCCAATGTCATTGTTTTATTTCGTCAGGACGAGAGGAACAGTCGTCACATTTATAATGAACATGTGAATCCTGATATGACCTTTCAAATGTTTACAGAATTGTGTGCCAAATGCTGGAACACTCAACGTCATGCCTGTTTAGTGATTGACAAACAAAGTGAACTCAACCAAGGACGGTATCGCTTAGGGTTTGATCATTTTATTGCTATTTAAGGCCCTGTCTCATTCCCCATCAAGTCATTTGTCAAGACACCATGGCCTTAGCAGAGAGTCAATTAAAAAAGCATATTATTAGAGCAAAAAATACTATTCGCCAAAAGTTTCGTCAATTGAAACAATCACGTGCCAATCATGCTTTGTTTATTCAGCAACATTTAGCACCTCCACTAAAAGCCATGTTGAAACCCTCTTTCAAGCCATCTGAAACGCTACCCACCGTTTCACAAGCCACGCAGACGCTGCACGAGGACCCTGAGGAAGAGGAACAGGAAGATTTGACTAGTGTTAGTGAAGTTGAGGATGAGGAGGAACAAGTGTTTACGCCTCAAAAAAAGGCCGCACCCCTTGCAGAGTATTTGAGAAAAAAGAAATCCTTGGCCATGGTCGAAACACCTTGCCCTTCCAGAGCGTCTCCGTTTTCACAACTCTTGGCCACCCCTCAACATAAAGCTCAACTGAAAACCATTTTAATAAAATATTATGGATCAACATTGGAACCCTATTTCACCGATCTATTTATTGGAAACACAGATACCACGTATGGTGTTCGCTATGAGGATGATAGTTTTAAAATTGGCGATTCATCCATTAAATTTGCTCGTACTAAAGCTGTCATTAAAAACATCAACTATAAATTAACGCCAGGACTGTTAAAACTGCTCTTTTCTCGGACCCCCTCTTCCCATGATTATACGTCAGAGGATCTTGACAAATATAAATCCATTTTATTGGATACCCATGCTCACAAAAGACAGTATGATCCCACGCAACAAGTGAATGCCAATATATCTCAAAAATATAAAACCATCATTGCAAAAATGTTTCCCACTAGTCAAAGTACTCGTCGTAAAGTGTCCGCTTCGGGAGTGACATTTAAACCGTTAAAACCCCTTGTGGATGTTACCTACTGGCACAATCCCAATAAGCTCGTCCAGCGGCTACAGTTGTTGCATGCCTCACGTCAAGCTGGCCATACCGGTCACGATTGGGAAATTCAAGAAATTGAACAAGAACTTCGAAATGCCAAAATTATTGTTTAAGCCCTCACCCATTAAAATGGGTATTGCTCACGAGTTGCATCGCCCAGCTAGGCGTCACTATCCGCGACTCAAGGTGATTTCACGAGGTGTGGATGAACTTTGGCAGGCTGACTTGGTTGAAATGATACCCTATGCTGGCGTTAACGACGGTGTACGCTATATGTTGACCGTCATTGATGTCTATTCCAAAATGGCCTTTGTTGAACCTGTGCGTCGCAAGTCTGGCCCACTAGTTACCAAGGCCTTTCAACATATTATTCAACACTCCAAACGTCAACCTCAGCTGCTACAAACCGACCAGGGGAAAGAATTTTTCAACAAGGATTTCTCCAGTTTTCTCAAATCTAAGGATATTCACCATTACACCACGTACAGCAATCTCAAAGCCAGTGTGGTCGAGCGGTTCAACCGAACATTGAAAACCCATATGTGGAAAGCGTTTACCGCTCAGGGCACGTATCGCTGGTTGGACATGTTACCTGAGCTAGTATCACGTTACAATGACACCAAACATAGAACGATTGGGACCAAGCCACGTCTCGTAACTAAAAATATTCAGCGATTGGATAAACTGTTTAACCCCATAAAAACAGCCGATCCTAAACGTCACCGACTGAACATTGGGGATTTTGTTCGTGTGAGCAAATTTAAGTCTGCCTTCAATAAGGGCTACACGCCTCAGTGGGGGACTGAACTATTTCGAATTCGTCGAGTCTACTTGGACAGTCCAGTCACCTATTTACTCGAGGACCTCAACCATCAACCCATAAAAGGTAGATTTTATCTACATGAACTTCAGAAAACAGCATTTCCTCAGCACTATCTTGTGGAAAAAGTGTTGAAACAAAAAGGAAATAAACTCTACGTCAAATGGTTAGGGTTTAACTCTACGTTTAATTCCTGGATCAATAAATTACATGTTGTGTGAACCTGTGTACTTTTTATTTATTCACACATGTTGTACACCACCTATAGCTCTATGTATACAGCGCTCCGCGCTTCATGCATGTTCATACATGTTTGTCTTTCCCTTTCCTCCTGTGTTCTCTCATACATCACCCCCTCCCCTCTCCCTCCCTTCACCTCCCACCACTGCTGTTTGCAGCTCTTGCCTATCTATTGGTTGTGACATGATTCCCACAAGTTGCATTATACTTTTTACTGATTCAGCGATTCCCACGCTTTGAAGATTCTCTTATCGTGCACGTGGACAGATAACACCCAAGCGAACACCTGTGCCGGATCAAATTTCACCTGAACTTGCATTTTGTCACGTACGAAGCAAGACAGGATGTAACTTGTTAACAGTTATCGCGCACGTGGACAGCTAACACCCAAGCGAACACCTGTGAAAGATCAAATTTCACATGAACTTGCATTTTGTCACGTACGAAGCAAAACAGGATGTCACTGGTTTAGCGTGCCTGTGGTTTCACACATGTGTGCACGCCTTTCACACTCCCCTGCCACCACGATGGTAAGATTATTTCACCTTCAAGCGTCACCTGTTGTCAAGTCAGATCAACGCCTTCCAATAATCTCAAATGACCTTCACCTCCTGCTCGTCGGCAAGTTTATTTTCTCTACTCGCTTCGACCAACATAGAACCTAGTTCTCATCACCGTTTACACGTTAAAGGTAAAATATCAGAAAACGCACCCTCGCTCTGTCATACACCGACCCGCCGAAATAGCGATTGATCTATTGAGCACAGCCACCGTGGTCAGCGACAGGTTCGTTGAAACACACACACACCCAGCCGTATCGTCTCTCTCAACCACCACGCTTCATGGACATTATAAACAGGTAAAGAAAAAGAAAACGTTTTTTCAACATGTATGGCGTTAGGCCCTTTGTGAATTATTTTTGGAAAAAATATCTACCACACTCGAAAGGGGGCGTTACCCCGAGTCCTAGGACACCTCCTACACGTCTCTAGCGTTATTGGTTCGTGAGATATCGGCAAAAATCACAAAAAACACGTGTTTACCCCAAAATCGCGTTTCCAATTTTTTTTTTTAAATATAACGAGTGGTCCATAGCAAAGAGGACGTCACTCCGAGTCCTTGGACCCCTCGTTCATGTCTCTAGCATACTTGGTTCGCGAGATATAGCAAAAAGTCTAAAATCACGTTTTTACCCCAAAAAGACCGTGTTTCCAGATTTTCACCTTTTCGACACCTACATTCCCGTAAAGAGCACAACGAGACGAAAAAAACGAATCCAAGCACGCCCTCCTAGCATGGCTCCTTCCATTCCAAGGTCGCAGGGGCTCACAACTTCCTAAGTGAGACAGCTCCCCCACTACCACACTACTGCAGGTTTTCATCCTAGAGACTTGAAATTTATTTTGGGGGTAGAGGGGGTAGGGACCATTGATTTACGTTAAACAATTTTTTTTGTAGAGTTCCTAGTTTCCAAAATATAGGATTTTCAAAATTCGAGTGTTTTCAAAAAAATATAAAAAATAAAAAAGTTTCATTATAGAAAATAAAGGGCATAAAGACCATTCGTTTGAGCTATGGCACAACGTTCTATCATGTTTAGTTTTCAAACTATCACCTAGTTTCAAAAACAAAAATTTTCATTTTTTTTTTCAAAAGTATAACGAGTGGTCCATAGCAAAGGGGCGTCACCTCAAGTCCTATGAACACCTCATTCGTGAAACTCCGACCATGGGTTCGAGAGAAAAGTCTATTTAAATGTTTCAACTTCGCGCGGCGGCCATGTTGGTTTATTGGGCACAGGAGTGTCAAGTGAAGCAGAACCCGTACTACTCCACTACTACGCGGTTTTCACTTATTTTAATGCACGTACATACAGCATCTCTAACATATTCAAAAACACGGTTTAAAAATGGCCTATAAAACATCCAACACCAATGCCAATTTCTTCTTTAATTCGAACAAAGTAAATTCTATAGACAAATTCCATAGATCAGGCATTTATAGACTTAATTGTTCCGAGTGCGATGCGAATTATTTGGGACAAACGGGTAGAGCATTCACAATCAGATACTACGAACATTTTAATGCCACAAAATACAGAAGATTCTCAGCAATGGCAACACACATGGAGGAGTCACATCATAAATTCACCAACATCGAGAAAGACCTAGAAATCCTCCATTTTACAGGAAAGGGGACCACTATGAATGTACTAGAAGCGATAGAAATTAACACCGCACAGAAACTATCTCCTCTTCATAATCTTAATGAAATAAATTTTGAAACGAATATCCTGTACAACACCCTAACGGAATATATAAAGAATAAAATTGTTGACAACAACAAACCACCGTGAATTCCCCAACACAAACTCCCCCAATATTCCCCCCTCTTCCATTTCCTCTCACCCTTATAACCCCATCTACCTTTCCATATTCCATTTATAACAATTCCAGGTCACAATGATATAATATTATTTTACCTCACCTTATTTTAATTTAAATCTCATATTGTATTTTATGTTGTTTTTTATTGTCATTATTATTTTTTAAATTTAATAATATATTAATAATGAGAGTGCAATGGTTACAAATTTAGATACTTCATGACCTAGGCAATGCATATAATCTAGAAGCCTTGGATCCAAGGTATCTAAGCAACTGGATGAAGCAATAATGGGGCCATGAAGTAAATTGAGATTCTGTGAATTAGATCAACAAAGGAAATTGTTTTAGTTGGTCTAAGTAAAATATGTTTTTTCCATACTTGGACGTCTCCTCATCATGATGATGTATTTCATTACATGACATTCGATGTTTTCCCTCTAATGCAAGACTATAAGCTCAGAAGCCCCAGCTTGAACAGCAAGTTTCAGTCAACAGCATTGTAAACAACTGGCTATAAATCCCAAGTGAAGTGATTTACACATGCACAAACATTAGAACAGTGCTATATAAGTGTATTCTCAAGAACCTAGCAATACCAATGGTGTTAATTTTTACTGATGTGCACTCACATTACTTCTCATGTGTAATATGTTCTTTTTCGCCTCATTTCATCCATTCACTCATCATTTTATGTATTTTTTATTATGATATCTTTAATTATGCTGGATTTTGCAACTTAATTTATGGCTGAAGAAGGGACCAGTACTAGAGGCCCCGAAACATGTACCATATAATAGAAAGTTTATAACTTGTTGTAAATAAATGTATTGACTAGGCGGAACAGTTTCTCCTTTGTTATATACTGTTATGTCTAAATCCTAAACAAATGGAATCATAATTAGGAGAATAGGATTCTCCGTCTACTCAATGAAGAGTCGAGTGAACCTGATATATTTGATGATCTTCTGGAAGAAACAGATTCAGACTAAAAAGTGTCAGTGTGTTTGTGTAAAAGTGTCAGATGTTTACAGAGTTGACATTATGCTAACCAAACACATTTCTTTACATTCACGATTTCTAAGATGTAATTTTCAAATGCTATGTTGTTTGATAGGTTGTTTCCAGTAAAAAGGTTATTCAGTTATTAGTTCATTAGTGATACGTTTTTAGTTTATAATTACACCTATTATTGTAGGCTTCTACTTACGTAAAACAGGTAATTACCACCAGCATACTTCTATACTTCTTAAGTAAATTAGAGTTTGCCAAAAATATCAAAATTTGTTCATTATAACCAAATTTTAACAATGAAAAGAAAGCATGGTCTCTGAGTCCGTGCGTGGGCATTGGTGTTACTGTGTTAGCGTGGGTAACGCAGAGTTAAAGCAGATGAGCAGCTTTAGGTGGCTCATTATAGCGCAAGAATCAATGCGATTCGTCAGTAATTACACAAGTTAGCCTACAGCAGTTCGAGTACAATAAAAGATTGCCTATCGTGTCTTGTCCAGAAATCTCTTGGCCACAAGATGTATTTTTCTGCTTGGAATCATCAGCAAAATCACTGATATATTTGCTCCTATTTAAAAACCTATCATCTATGAATGCCTAGAATGTTGGAGAGTTTTATTGCACGTTACTAGAGGGAATAGTACCAGTATCCGCTGAGCAGTTCGCTGAAGTAATACCATGTTACGTAACTATGAATAATGCTACACAGGATGTTTGTAGACCAGAGTTAAACAGTATTTTGAAGAAGTAAACAATGGTTAAATATTAGTAAATCTCGACTAACATGCACATCTGTACCAGAGAAGAAAAGTACATGCTCTGGAACTTCTTATTTTCCTTCCTTGAAACTTTCATTTCTGCTGCCTCCAGAAACGGAAAGTAAAACTTTATGCCATCTTATGGTTCATTCTTCCTCCCTTGTTACCCTTTGGGGAATTTCCCTTAGTTCGCAATATTTTCTACTAGTACCCTACTCCACCCCCTTCAGCATCCCTCTCTTACACGCTCCGTTACCTAGTCTTCTCTCCCCACTTCTTCTTCTTAGATGTAGATTATAATATAGATTCAAAACTTTACCCTCTTGTGTTCCTTTTTCAAGTGTGAGGACTTGGTGTGCGTGTGTGTGTGCGTGTGTGTGCGTGTGGGGGAGGGGGGAGAGTGGGACCCGGGAGGACGATTAATTAAGACCTGAGGGAAAGGCATTATGGGTAGGGGGTGGAAAGATAGAGGAAAAGAAACAAAGTATATTGTATGTGCGCAGGCGAAAGAGAACGATGTATGGAACAATGACACCAACAATGGATTTCTCTTGGGAATGAGATAACGGGAAAGGATCTCAAGGTTTTCTTACTCGACACGCGCTAACAATCTCGGCAGTAAGATTCAAATATGTCGAGAGCCCTCCATGTGCTCCATAATTTATATATGGTGCTTTGAAAGTACAGTATACGATCCTTAAGAATATGCTTTGAAATGCCAAGTGACATTTATAGGGTATGGATTTACGCCAGTTTATAACAGCGAAGGGTATTCCAGATCAAAAGACCTAGAAGTTGAACCTTTTAAACTTCATTTTCAATAATGCCCGTATGAGTGTCGAGCAGTATTATTCAGAAGGGCAAAGATAGAGAAATGTTTTATCTGTGGTACAATATCATCTATTTGGCTACAGCACTATTTACTAATTGTTACAGTTAGTTTACAAACTAATATCCAGGCCTCGAATGTAATCTAGAGATCCCTCCGTCATCATCAGGAACTCCGTTGGATCCCAAGCGAAAACTCTCAGAGAACACTCCTGAACTAGATGGCAAACAGTCTGATTTTCGTCGTCACAATCTCAACCGGGAGAATACACTCTGTTCCACTTGTTCAGAGAATCGGTAAATCGGCCAGTGGGGGGTCTTGTACAATTAAGCACAGACCAGATCCTATGAGGTAAGTCCAACAGACAGTGGTGTCTGGTAGCGAAAGTTAGAACTACTTAATATAGAACACGATGGGGGAGGGGGGGGGGGGCTACGGGCGTTTAATTAAAAGACCCTGCAATGGCCATTGGCTGCAATTCAAATCTCTACTTAGTATAAAACAAAGTCCCCGATTCTTGGATGTTACGGGTAAACTCGAGAACCACTGGATGGATTTTGATGCGCTGTTCACCATTCTGTAATGGATATCTCGAAGATGATTTCTGTAGAAAATAATATATTTTTGATCAAAGGAAGCCGAGCAGTAACGATTTAGTGGAAAAGTCGAAAAAAAAACTGGCGTCAGAGCGTTTTGTAAGTTTACGCTGGGCAAACCGTTAAAAAATCTAAATACTATGAGGGTAAGAATTGTTCAGCGTGGAAAGTTCTACAAAAAAGTCCGCGAGAGCACATGTCTATCATCAATAGATCGCCCACAATAAGGGTTTTTACGTTTAAAAAAATCCAACCATTAGACTACCATTCAACTACTGAGGCGACAGTTGACGAGCTAGCTAAGGGCGAGTGTATCATCCCTGTTACAGCCTAGCTAGCGGGCGAACCTATTGCCCCAGATACACCCAGCAGCAAAGGTTTTCTTCATTTCGCCTGTGAAACACAGTCAAGTCAAGATTGGACGGAAGGGGGATTTGAGTTTCATTCACCTCGCCATTCCCTGGAAGTGCAACTCTCATTTCGCCTGTAACTTTTCGTTCCGTAAAATTCACAGTCAAGTTAAGATTGGACGGAAGGGGGATTTGTGTTTCAAGCACCTCGCCATTCTTAAATTACGTCTGACAAGAATTTGTTGCACATTCATTTCCTTGATAATATAATTAATAGTCCAGTCAGTATTTTTACCCATCATGCCGAGACGTAAAACGGATATTGGTCGTTGTTCATTGATTTTGGAAAGAAAAAAGCGCTTATCACGTAATGCATTCATAACTGTTCCCGGGCGAAGCCGGGTCGGATTGCTTCTATAATAATAAAGAAAAGTTAACGTTAAATATACTGTACTCTAGGGAATGCTGGGACGGTATCTTCTTACAGGCCATGGTCACTTCCTTCCACATCCTTGCCCATTTACTCCCCTCATGAGTTTGGCGACAGGAAAGGCATCCGGCCGTAAAAACAATCCGCCACAAAGAATTCCATCACATCTCATCCCCGGCCCCGTTGCTTTGAAAACGGGACTAATAAGGGGTAGACAGACATACTGTGGGGTGCATAAGTATAAGGAAATGTACGTTTCTACAGTACAATGAATTTAATGCTGACTTTTAGCCTATTTTTCACATTTTGCAAAAATGAGGAAAAAGTAGACTTATAAGATAGATCCGGGAAAATGTGTGCATTTATGTGTGTCGGTCTGTCTGACTGTGTGTGAGTGTCCCCCCCCCTATCAACTCCTAAACGGCTGCAGCTATCAAAACCAAATTTGGTATTCGTTAAGATCTATACCTGAAAATCTCACAGTCATATTTGAAATTAACGTCATTTCTACCAACTGAACAAAAATTGCAATTGAAATTTGAGCTCTATGCTGGATGTCTCAGATGTTATGCATGCGAACTATTCGAAAATTGGCACACATATAGATAATAACAAACAACAACAACAATCCCTGGCACTATACAGCCCATGACGGGCTAAGGCTGGTGTATTCTTCGGAATACACGGTAAGAAAGAGTAAACCTTTGCTTCTCTTTGCTTTAGTTCATTCCTCCCTTTTTCACAAACACCAACAGTGATCTCCTGGTTACTCCTAGTTGGTGTACTTTGCTCATGCTATCTCTGAGTCTGTTCTAGATATATATCTTCCATGACCCAGCTAGCGTCATCTAGCAGCGAATCTCTGAAGTTCCTCCATTCTTCCCTGTACAAGAGGACTTCCTTACCAATCTGGCCACCAGATCTCGTCGCTATCGCCAGCTATCATCTCCGTGATCAAGAGGACTTCGTCTACTTTTTCACACACCCGGCTTCGCTAGTGACGCCTGCTATGAACTCCTTGAAGTCCATTTCATCAAGATGATTTATTGCTGTAATGCTGGTTATTCTTATGTGTATTCCTTTTGTCTCCTACCCCCACTCTTTTCCCTTCCCTGGTCTCTCCGCGCTTCGTTGAGCTGGCCTCACTTGTGCGTCTGAAGTCAAACCAGTCAGATGGAGCTTTACTAAAGCTCGCCTCCTCTACTCGAGAGGCAAACTTTTAAATTCGAAGCCATGTTCGAGTTTTAAAATCAACCGTCAACAGCAACATCGCCTTCTTCATGAAGCAAAGATAAGTACCCACTTCATGTTTTAAACACATTCTCATCGCTTCTAAAAAGCTAAATGCTTCTATTTTGATTTTATAGAGAGTGAAAATTGCTATATGTGATTCAATAACTGCTTTCAAGAGATCTTCTTGATCAAACTCGAACTATCAAGTTTAACTTTCACTACCACTCGTTCTCCTGAAGGCCGGCTCATTGTTCAGATGCCAAGATTACATAATCCCCCTAAACTTATTAATTCTCAACCTAAAGCTCGAAAAGCCCTCTTTGCTATCGAGAGCAAATTCATGAAAGAACCTCTCGTTAAACAACAGTACACTGATTTCATGGATGAGTATGAAAGCTTAGATCATATGGAAGTTGTCAGCAAATCTGATGCACCCCCCAATTGAAACGGTTTTCTTAAATCATCATCCCGTGTGGAAAAACCCTCTTGTAAGAGATAAAATCCGAGTCGTTTTCAATGGTTCATCACCTGACGTTAATGGCAACAGTCTTAACGATACTCTTTACTCTGGTCCCACTATTCAGTCAGATTTATCTGCTATGCTCTTAAACTTTCGATTATTTTCCATAGCTGTTATAGCGGACATCAAACAGATGTACCGTCAGGTTTTAATTCAGCCTGAACAACGAGATCTCCAAAGAATCTTGTGGCGCGATGAAATCAGCAAGCCCATTAAGATATTTCGCTTAAAGACGGTTACTTATGGCTTTAAACCTTCCGCTTTCCTTGCTATCCGACCCCTACATTTGATAGCCTCCCTAGATGGTCACTTATTTGATTCTAAAGCTTCCGAAGCCTTAACTACATCATTCTATGTTGACGATTACTTGCAGTCCTTCCCCACTCTGGAGGAAGCTTCTTTCGTGTCACTAGAACTTCAGGCATTGTTAAAGAATGGAGGATTCCCACTTCATAAGTGGAATTCCAACTCCCATGAGTTTCTCGCCCAGTTTCCTAATGAAGATGAAGACCCCTCCTCCGTCGAAATTTGTGGAGATTCCGAAACCATAAAAACTCTTGGAGTTCATTGGTGCACTAGCACTGACACTCTCATCTATAAAGTTTCGCTTGCCGAAGAGCTCCCTAACACAAAAAGGCAAATTCTCTCTGAAATTGCAAAATTTTTGATCCGCTTCAATTTCTTGCTCCGGTTATTGTTATAGCCAAACTTTTCATGCAAGAGCTATGGTCGCTCAAATGTGAATGGGACGAAACTGTTCCCCTTTCTTTTATTAACAGTTGGCTGTCTTTTCGCAGCAATTTGCTTGTTTTTTCCCTTATTAAAATTCCTAGGAATTTAATTAACGCTCATCCTAATACATCTTTTTTCCTTCATGTGTTTGCAGACAGTTCCGAAAAAGCTTACGGTTGCTGTGCATATTTGGTTTATCGCGATTCGTTAAATGGGTATTTAGTTTCCAACCTTGTTTGTGCCAAATCGAAGGTGGCTCCTCTTAAAACTATCACTTTGCCTAGGCTTGAATTGTGAGCTGCACTCATGGCCGCAGAACTTGTTAAGAAATTACGGGAAGTCTTAAATGTCGAATTTTTGCAAACCTATCTGTGGAGCGATTCCATGATCACTCTTTCTTGGATCGCCAAAAACCCCGTTCTTTGTCAAATTTTGTTGCAAACAGGGTTTCCAAAATTCAAACTCTTTCTTCGGGATGTCAATGGAGGCATATGCCCAGCGCTGACAACCCCGCCGACATCATTTCTCGTGGATGTTTACCCTCTCAATTGGCAGCTTCTCAGTTGTACTGGCATGCGCACTCGTGGTTAATCGAAGACTCTTCTTGTTGGCCTTCTAAACCTCCAGCTACAAACTCCAACTTGCCCAGGCGCGGCTGGTCATTAAAGGCTCTTAGGCGGAGCCTCTCTTGAAAGATTCTATAAATATACATACCGTATTTAATTGAGGAATTTATAATTTATATTGATTGGAAACATTTATAAATTTCACTCAATTCATTCAGTCACGAGTCAATATATTTGGAACTGTTGATAAAGAATGTTTTTCAGATGGATAGTAGCGCCGTTAGGCTGCGCCTTCGATGTCCCATTCCTTCCTATGTAACAGGGACGGGAGGCGTGGTTATGAAAGCTCCATTCGTTTCAATTGTATCGCTGAAGGCTCAGGCGACTACAGCCTAAGCCAGGCTTGCCAACGACGACAAGATATTCTTATTCTGTGGAATGCATTCAAAGTTGTTCAAGGAGACTGAAACCACTCTCATGAAAGTTTATACTTTCCCTCTTTCACTCTCCGAAGGATTAATAATGACAAGTTACCAGAAACAGTTAGATATGACTAATAAGTGATAATCATTATTGAGAACTCAAATGGTATCCCTTAAAGTATAATAACTAAAATATTTCCGCCAGATAGCACCATGAGGTGGCAAGGGGTAGCAGAGCCATCTACCGAGACTTAGGGGAAGTATTCTGTTTAAAATATGCCACCGCCCATGCTGCGTATTTGTAAACAAATGTTCGCGCGTTAAAATCGTTGGTGTAACTTAATTAGTTCATTAATTATGTTGTTTGTCAGTGGCAAGTCTTAATTTGCGTGTTATGGACTACAGTTAGGGTTGCCATTGCATTTTTTAATCAAGGTCTTCAAACGTTGTAATAAATAATACACATAAAGCAAGCCTCCGTGGCTTAGGCTGCAGTACGCTGGCCTCTCACCGCTGGGGCCGTGGTTCAAATCCCGGCCACTCCATGTGAGATCTGTGCTGGACAAAACAGAGGCAGACAGGTTTTTCTCCGGATACTCCGGTTTTCCCTGTCAAAATTTCATTCCAGCAACACTCTCCCCTATCATTTCATTTCATCTGTCATTCATTTCATCATTGCTCCGAGGAGTGCGTCAGGCCTCGGCATCCGGCACAGTCCATATCCTCGCCGCTATATGGGGCTTAATTCATTCCATTCCTGACCCGGTCGGAGACTGGAAGCAGGCTGTGGATTTTCATTTTCATGTATTAAATAAGCATTGCATAATCAAATACACATATCATATAGGCCTATGGCACCAGCAACTTACAAATGCTTTTCATTTGAACGAACCTTTGCAAACATTTTTTATTTGTAAGTACCGGTTCCTTCTGATAAAATTCACTACAATTTTCGTCATAATTGTAATATGTGAACAATTCTTGTTTTATCAAACTAATGGAGTTTGTTTGTATAATCTCTCCAATTGATATTCATGACAGAAAAAACTCTCTCCGTAAATGCATTGGAGGGGGAAATGCTGAATATTAACTTCACAAGGACTACGATACTCCTTAATGTTGTTGCCCCTAATAAATCTATAACATGTATCCATCTATCTAACACAGACATAGAAGTCATTTTCTCTTTCAAACTTGCACCTTTATCACCAGAAAACAAGCGAGATATTACAATCAATTCTGAAGCGGGACATTTGAAAATTAGTGCAAAATTGAATATATTATCAAATTAACAAAAAAAAAACGGAATATTTGGCGTTCCGTTAAAGATTAAAACAGAACACGGAACAAAACAAGAAACAACGGAATTATCCCGGGCAAAACGGAACGTCTGGCAACCCTAGTGGTAAGTGTATGTCTACAAGACAATGAATTCAGTTAGTAGCGTATCGGGCAAAAATAACGACCACGATACTACTGTCGACCAAAGTATTATGTGCACTCGAGTTTGAAGGTTGTTTGTTAAGTAACCAAAAGACCTACATAAAATCAAATAACATCATCATTTTCGTCGTTTTATTTTACGTTAGTTCATGTAGGTTTGGAATTTTTAATTTATATTTTAATATTTTTATCGCAGTTGGAACACAAAAAGTGCACGTTTTTAAGCGTGTTTCAACCATGCGTCATATTTAAGAATTATTATCTCAAAACCCCGTCATCAGATCGAATCCAAATTTTAACACAATATACATTGGAATGTTGTATAACTGGTTTATTAATTTCAAAATTGTGTGTGGCCAAGAAACAAAGTTGTTATCATTTATGTAAGGTGACTTTTTCTCGGCTCGGGGTGGTTGGAAAATGTAGTTCTTGGTTGCGTTGTTATCGTTATACATCAAAAAGTTATGCTGTATGACTGTGAAATACGTAAATTAATTCACTTATTTTATATCGGTTTGTATTTGTACGAGGAAATGACACATGGTTCACCAGCTAGCCGTTCTCGGGAACAGCTGTACAGCGTTGCCGAAATGGTGCCCACACGCATCATGGCGCGTCTCGCTTGGAGGTGATGGGCTACATCTCAGCAACGCTGTACAGCTTTTGCTGGAGCGGCTAGCTGTTGAACCATGCGTTATTTCCTCGTACAAATACAAACCGATATAAAATAAGTGAATTAATTTGCGTATTTCACAGTCATACAGCATAACCTTTTGATGTATAACGATTACATCGCAACCAAGAACTACATTTTCCAACCACCCCGAGCCGAGAAAAAGTTACCTTACAACAATTATAACAACTTTGTTTCTTGGACACACAACATTGTGAAATTAATAAACCAGTTATACAACATTCCAATGTATATTGTGTTAAAATTTGGATTCGATCTGATGACGGGTTTTTGAGATAATAATTCTTAAATGTGACGCATGGTTGAAACACGCTTAAAAACGTGCACTTTTTGTGTTCCAACTGCGATAAAAAATATTAAAATATAAATTTAAAAATCCAAACCTACATGAACTAACGTAAAATAGAACGACGAAAATGTTGATGGTATTGGATTTTATGTAGGTCTATTGGTTACTTAACAAACAACCTTCAAACTCGAGTACACATAATACTTTGGTCGACAGTAGGCTGATTGTGAAGAGTCACAGGAGAGGCAGAGCGGTGTTTCTATACCCTAAAACGAATGAAAACAGTTTTACGAAACACAATGAAGGAAGGCCGACTGTGCACTTGCAATGTGTTCCACAGAAAAGGAATTGTTGGAGTCACCGAACTTCGATGAGCTTGTCATTGACCACTTTGCAGCTCTAAAGGAGAGGAGGGCAGACTTCACTTACAAACCTATGAATTAAAGGTCATGTGTTTATATAAAGTAATAGCAAGTAGCTTCACTGCTCTTAATATCTACAATTGTGTTTATTTGTTTCCATTTATCCCTCAAGATCAGGTTCACTTTAGGACTGTGTTACATATCAATTCCCTTACAGTTCTAGCTGGTAAGCACAGTGTTTTCTAAGTAAATTGCGATTGTTTGGTAGTGTACAACCGTGAAACAGACTCCTCTGATCGGGACTAATTAGAATGGGGAGTAGGTTAAATTAGAAACGGAATGCATTGCCTCTTCCTGAATGTTGAAACTAGGCAAGTACATTCATTTTAATTAGAAAAAAAAAACGTGAAATTAAAAATCCTGCAGCCGTGTATGTGGGTGTCGTATAATGCGTTATACCAGCATTTTGCCACTACGTGCTGAGCCTTCCCCAGCTCCAACACCAGTTGGAGTTTGTAGCTGGAGGTTTAGAAGGCCAACAAGAAGAGTCTTCGATTAACCACGAGTGCGCATGCCAGTACAACTGAGAAGCTGCCAATTGAGAGGGTAAACATCCACGAGAAATGATGTCGGCGGGGTTGTCAGCGCTGGGCATATGCCTCCATTGACATCCCGAAGAAAGAGTTTGAATTTTGGAAACCCTGTTTGCAACAAAATTTGACAAAGAACGGGGTTTTTGGCGATCCAAGAAAGAGTGATCATGGAGTTCCGAAAAAGCTTACGGTTGCTGTGCATATTTGGTTTATCGCGATTCGTTAAATGGGTATTTAGTTTCCAACCTTGTTTGTGCCAAATCGAAGGTGGCTCCTCTTAAAACTATCACTTTGCCTAGGCTTGAATTGTGAGCTGCACTCATGGCCGCAGAACTTGTTAAGAAATTACGGGAAGTCTTAAATGTCGAATTTTTGCAAACCTATCTGTGGAGCGATTCCATGATCACTCTTTCTTGGATCGCCAAAAAACCCGTTCTTTGTCAAATTTTGTTGCAAACAGGGTTTCCAAAATTCAAACTCTTTCTTCGGGATGTCAATGGAGGCATATGCCCAGCGCTGACAACCCCGCCGACATCATTTCTCGTGGATGTTTACCCTCTCAATTGGCAGCTTCTCAGTTGTACTGGCATGCGCACTCGTGGTTAATCGAAGACTCTTCTTGTTGGCCTTCTAAACCTCCAGCTACAAACTCCAACTTGCCTGACGCTAAGGTATCTAAATCTACTGCTTCGTGTCTTGTTTCCAACGTTTCTCATCCCTTGTTGTCCCGCTATTCTTCCTTTAACAAATGAATTCGAATTGTTGCCTATCTTCTCAGATGGAAATATCTTGTGGTTGACCAACCTCTTCTCCCTAAACCACACCTTACCAATCATGAATTGAATCTCGGAACCATTAAGGTTTTGCAACTAACACAGCAAGAAACCTTTTCTTCTGAATTGTCTTTGCTTTCTGCTAAAAAGGATCTTCCGAAATCTAGTCGTCTTCGTGCCTTAGCCCCGTTCCTTGATGCCAATAGGTTACTCATGGTAGGTGGTAGGCTCTCGCAATCTTTGCTTTCTGAGGACAAAAAGCATCCTGTTATTTTGCCTTCTAAACATCACGTAACTTTAATTACACGTGATTTTCATTATCGTAATCTTCATGTTGGTACACGCACACTGCTTTGTTTCTTAAGGAAAAAGTACTGGATCATAAATGGAATTTATGAAGTTTCCTCCGTAATTCACAAATGCATTCCTTGCTTCAAAGCAAAACCTAAAGTCAGTACTCAATTAATGACCGATCTGCCCTCTTTTCGCTCTTCTCCTACACATCCTTTATCTTTAACTGGCGGTGTACTATATGGGTCCGTTCCAATATCAACGCAATTCCCCTGAAGCTAAACGCAAATTGTTTGGTAAGCTCTATGTTTCTCTCTTTGATTGCATGGTTACTGTCGCGATCCATTTGGAACTAGTAACGAATGCCTCCACTTCACACTTTTTGTCAGCCGTCTCTCGCTTCGCTGCTAGGCGTGATGTTCCTTCTGAAATGTTCTCTGATAACGCTTCCACTTTTCAAAGCGCAGCTTCCTTGTGCAAGAAAGCTCTCACATCTTCTCCTGCCATGGAACAGATTTCTAATTTTTCCTACTCAAAGGGTTTCAAATGGCGTTTTATACCTCCCTACGCCCCTCATCACGGTGGTAGGTGGGAATCCTGCGTAAAGCTTACTAAAAGTCATCTAAGAAAGGTTTTAGGTAGTCGCATTCTGACTTATGAAGAATTTAATTCGCTGTCTATTCTGATTGAAGGTGTTTTTAATTCTCGCACTTTAACTCCGCTTTCCAATGGCCCTGATGACCTGCTTCCACTCACACCTGGTCACTTCCTTATAGGCACTTCTCTTTCTGTCCCTCCTCCCCTTCCCAACGCTTACAGAGATTCTAATTTACCTATTGTTTGGCGTAAACTTGAAGCCCTCCGTAATTCATTCTGGAAGAGGTGGAATTTGGAATAATTAACTTCCTTGCAACGGAGACAGAAGTGGTTTATTTCAAGTCCCGACATTAAAGTGGGGGACTTGGTCCTGGTTAGGGATGTTTCTCCTCCCTTGGTCTGGATTTCTGGTAGAGTGACCGAGTGTTACGCTGGAAGCGATGGGAGAGTTAGGGTAGCCAAGATCTTGACCACTAATGGGCATATCATAAGACCATTATCTTTAATTGCTCCTTTACCTTTAAGTTCTTAATTTCAGGTCTCTTGTTCTCTGTTGGTGTTTGTTCCCTCCCAGCTCGGTGTATTCTTTTGAATACACGGTAAGACAGAGTAAGCTTTTGCTTCTCTTTGCTTTAGTTCATTCCTCCCTTTTTCACAAACACCAACAGTGATCTCATTGTTTCTCCTAGTTGGTGTACTTTGCTCATGCTATCTGTGAGTCTGTTCTAGATATATATCTTTCATGACCCACCTAGCGTCATCTAGCAGCGAATCTCTGAAGTTCCTCAATTCTTCCCTGTACAAGAGGACTTCCTTACCAATCTGGCCACCAGATCTCGTCGCTGTCGCCAGCTATCATCTCCGTGATCAAGAGGACTTCGTCTACTTTTTCACCCACGCAGCTTCACTAGTGACGCCTGCTATCAACTCTTTGAAGACCATTATATCTGGAGAATTTATTGCTGTAATGTTGGATATTCTTATGTGTATTACTTTTGTCTCCTACCCCCACTCTTTTCCCTTCCCTGGTCTCTCCGCGCTTCGTTGAGCTGGCCTCACTTGTGCGTCTGACGTCAAACCAGTCAGTTGGAGCTTTACTAAAGCTCGCCTCCTCTACTCGAGAGGCAAACTTTTAAATTCGAAGCCATGTTCGAGTTTTAAAATCAACCGTCAACAGCAACATCGCCTTCTTCATGAAGCAAAGATAAGTACCCACTTCGTGTTTTAAACACATTATCATCGCTTCTAAAAAGCTAAATGCTTCTATTTTGATTTTATAGAGAGTGAAAATTGCTATATGTGATACAATAACTGCTTTCAATAGATCTTCTTGATCAAACTCGAACTATCAAGTTTAACTTTCAAAATGAAATAGTACTCCTTGCACAGATTTTCAGAGATGCTACCTCATATCGAGGGATATTTCTAAAATACCCACTGTCTATATAATTTAGTTTTCCGCCGAGGGATTTTCTACCCATTTCAACAGTCATCATTGCTCTGAAACTTTCCAGAACAATCTATCTACCAGTTAAACTGACAAGTATTTTCCAACTTGATATGGGAGTACTTTTTCTTCACCGAGAAACTTATGTGGGATAAACTTCTAATTCACATAAATTGTCTTCCTACGTGGGCGATTTTCTGCCGCATTTAACTGCCGCCCATAGAAACTACAACTCATAATTCTCTCAAGCTAAAACTCAACTTTTACATAACTGCAATAACTTTTCTTTCTATAAACTTTTTGTGCTACTACAGTGAACTTTCAACTATATCAACTGACTATAGTGAAAACAGTGCCTGTTCAACTTTCTCATCCGCGTCGCGATCGTCCGAGTACAATAAATACGGCCATGAACACTCTTCCACAATCCCATTTGATCTTTCCCAAACCCTTTACTAACAAACTAGAGTAATAAAATTGTAACTTTAGGTCTTTTTTCAATGAGGTGTCACTCTCAGTAAGTGCCCTCCCATATTGCTCCATTTACCACTAATTAATGTCTGTACAACTTCGTGTCTAGTACACGCCTTAAAATATGTTGTTTCTCCCTTCTAAAGAGGGAATCCAATTCTTTCTACTCAAAAGTGAGTTATCTCTAGGTTTCACGAAAGGGAAATTTGCCCTATTTTTCTCGTGATCCCCACTTAAACATAGAAGTTCTAGAAACTTCTGCTTAATTTTTCTCTACAGGTTTCACAATAAGTGACCTGCACTATTTTGTATAACCTCTAAACGTAATTCTGCATTAACCTAAGAAGTTATAGAAACTTCTATTTCATTTCTACCTTTTTTGTTGTTGTTACTTTCGAAGTTGTTATTTGTTCATATTTCTACCCTTCTAGAAATCCTTAAAGTACTCTTCTTGTACTTGCTTTATTATTTACCTTTAATTACCTTAATTATCTCTAAATTTCCAATTTGTTAATCTTAAAACCATTTCAAAATCTTACGAAGATTTTAGCACATATAAAAGGTTTAAAACCAAGAAATTGTCAATTGCCTGGTGCAAACTTTAAACGATTTCGGAGGTCCGCGACCCCAATTGTTCATAAAATTAAATTGTATATTTGTTATATTAATTACTTCTTTTTGCATTGTTAAATAAATCAAGATTTATTCTTTTGATTTATCATTTCTCAAAAACAACGATTAGGCAAGATCCTGTCTTCCCCTACTCTTCCTATGGGCTTAACTTTAATAACTTCACAAATAAAATCAATAACAGGTCCACTTTTTGTTGCATTTGAGCAAGAACTCTTAGTTATTAACTTATTAAAGCCTCTCTTAGCTTTGATAGCTAATTCTAACTGGCCAGTAAGGCAAGCATAGCTCGCTACGCCAGCTTCCTGCTTGATGAGATTCTCTCTACAACTTATGGTTGGTTTTCAAAATTTAATTTTATTCTCATTGTCTAAACTTTTAGTCGGCTCTTTGCTGGATAAAAGCTTAGTCATTCCTAAATGCAACTATTGCTGCTCTTACCAAAATCATTCTCAAGTGTATAATTGCTTCATCTCTATCCTTCTTGGAAGCATTCGGTCGCTCTTTAGAAATTCTACAATTTCAAGAACTATAACATCACGGCTGATTCAAATTGTTTGCATTCTTCAAAATATGTGTTTAAAACAAACTCCTTTGAAGGGATACACAGTAAATCTGTTACTCTATGTCTTGCCAGACCACTACCCTTCCCCATAGTAGGTAAATTTATGCTTGAGAGGGAATACGCTATTGCAGCTTGCTTGCGAATAGCCCAAGTACCAACTGCGTTTCCTGTTAGCTTCGCCCAGGTCCTTACCCACTTTAGGTATCGGAAAGCGGATTTACAGTGGCAGCTGCCTTTGAGTGTACTTAAAGTTAAAGTCATAACTTATGTCAGACTCTGTTTTTTCTCCATCCCTTTTCTCCAGTCCGAAACCCACTTCTTTTCTTATTCATCTTCCCTTGGGGGTCAGGTTATTCCCAAGCTAATAATCTACCCAAAGGCCGACCAAGCGACGGCTGCCCAGCCATTCGGCCTGCAGATATTGGGGTTACGCGTGATCAGCGCGTCGGGTCCCCTCGGCCGTTAATCTTGGTTTTCGTGATCGGGGTGCTGTCTCACCGTCAGACAGCTACTCAATTGTCCTCACGAGGCTGATTGCACCCCGTTACAACCCTCACGTCAGTTTCTAAAATCCCCGATGGAGCCCGGGATCGAACCCGGCCCCTCCATAGATAATAACATTCCAGATTAATTTTCGGAAGTCCATACATGCCGGTGTTGCCAACATGCTTCTAAGCTTGCCAATAGGTCCAATTTCTAAATGCATGTAACATTTATACTATCGATTGGGTTTCAATGACATTTCGTATGTAATATGTGTACTACAACATATATGACTGTGCGTATTCTAAAGAGCCAATAGGACTGCCAACTGTTAATAAATGCTCTCTCTATGTTTTAACCCTGATATCAATATATCAGAAAGTATGCAAGCCAACAGCTCTAAACTTTGCGCACGAATAGTACCTGACATTATACTTTAGTTTGGTGTAACTTATAAACATCAGTGCTGCCAACATGATTCTAAGCCTGCTGATAGGTCCAGTTTTTAAATGCATGTAACGTCTATACCATCAAATAAATTGCAACCAAATTTCGTTTGTGCTTTGTGTACCACAACAGTTATGATTATGCGTATTCGTAAGAACCAACAGGGCTGCCGACTGTTAATAAATGCTCTCTCTATTTGTTTAATCCTAATAGCAATATATCAGAACGTATGCAAGCCATCAGCCCTAAACTTTGCACACATACAGCATAGTATCTGACATTCAAGATTAATTTGGAGTAACTAATTACCTCAGTGCTGCCAACATGATTCTAAGCTTTCTGATAGTTTCAATTTTTAATTACATGTAACTTCTATAGTAACAAATGGATTTTATCCAAAATTGGCACTATAATAGATCGTAATATTTCAGAATAATTCTGAGCATCACATACATGACATTGTTCCCAACATGATTTTACATGCACTGATAAATCCAATATCAAACCACATGTATCGTCCATACTATCCATTAGACTACAACCAAATTTCGTATGTGCATTCTATACCTTAAAAGATGGAACTAAGAATATATTCCGAGTCACCAGGGCTGACATCTGTAGTAGGTTACTCTATTAGGCTACACAATTTCGGGTGTATTTCAAACTGCAGTACTTAGAAATGTTAGTATAACCAACTTGATTTCGTCATTATAGTAGATAGGTTTATATAGATTGGCATGAATCTTACATTTTAAGAGAAGTAGGCTCTTTAGTTCGTCACGGAACTACTTTTTCTATGTTGATACTGAACACTAACTTGTTCGGACGTTCTTATTCTATTTGCAAGTGGACTAATAATACCTAGAAGTAGCGTCCCTGAAAAGCACCGCCCGTTGTATCCCTACGCCATGGGACAAATAATTGAAAGGCATGGCCATGGTGTAAAAGAGAGAGCCATTCTGGCACTTCCTTGGCATTGAAAATGGGATATTTCGGGGTTAATCTTGCCTGGGGGTATTGAGCATAGCTTTGCCAGTCGGTATGATACTCATTGTTCAAAATACAGTATTAAGCTTCTTACATACATGCTCCCGTTGAAATGAAGGCTCTCATATGTGTTTTATCCAAACTGTTCCCATCGAACAGTGGGCAACTCTACCGAGAGGTGATAAGGGCAACCATCTAGGACCACGCATCCCTTAGGTTATTTTCACGCAAAGTTCAGTTCAGCAACATAGAATTTTCATCAATGATTTTTATTGTTTGCATATAAAATAAATATATGTTGTGTTGTTGTTGTTGTTTCATATTACTACCTCAACTACAATATTTCTATTTTATGTGGTTGATTTTTAGCCTACTTTTCACATTTTGCAAAAATGAGGAAAAAGTAGACTTATGAGATCGATCCGGGAAAATGTGTGTCTGTCTGTCTCTCTTGTGTGTGTGTGTCCCCCTATCAACTCCTAAACTGCTGCAGCAATCAGAACCAAATTTAGTATGAGTAATGATGTATACCGGAATATTTCAAGCCCATATTTGAATATGATGTCATTGCTACCAACTGCTGAAAAAACGCACTAGAAATTTGAGCTCCATGTTGGAATCTTGGAAGGTATGCATGGGAGCTATTCCAAAATTGGCACACATGTAGACAATACTATTTCAATTTAATTTCCAGGAGGCCATACATGACAGTGTTGTCAAAATAATTTTAAGCCTTCTGATAAGTCCAATTTTTAAATGCATATACCTTCAACACTATCAATTCGATTTCAACCAAATTTTGTATGTAATATGTGTACATAAACACATATGACTGAGCGTATTCTTAAGAGCCACCAGGGCTGCCAACTGTTATTAATTGCTCTCTCTATTTTTTATCCAAATACCAATATATCAGAAAGTATGCTAGCCGACAGCTTTAAACTGTGCACTCGTTTAGTACCTGACATTTTAAATTAATTTGGAGTAATTCATATAAGTCAGTGCTTCCAGCATGATTCTATGCCTATTGATATGTCCAATTTTAAAATACATGTAACTTCTATACTAACAAATGGATTTCATCCAAAATTGGCACAACAAGATATCATAGTATTTCAGATTATTTCTGACCAGCACACGTATGACATTGTTGCCAACATGCTTTTACGTGTGCTGATAGATCCAATGTCTAACTGCATGTAACGTCCATTGGACTTCAACCAAATTCTGTATTCTGTACCCTAAGAGATGGAACTAAGAATATATTCAGTCACCAGGGCTGCCAACTGTTTTTTAAGCAGTTGGTAGCACTGACATCATTTTCAAATATGGACGTGAGATATTTCGATGCACATCTTTACTCATACTAAATTTGGTTTTGATTGCTGCAGCCGTTTAGGAGTTGATAGGGGGGACACACACACAGCCAGACAGACAGACAGAAGGACAGACAGACATACACACATTTTCCCGGATCGATCTCATAAGTCTACTTTTTCCTCATTTTTGCAAAATGTGAAAAGTAGGCTAATAACGGTGTGGCAAATTGGGCCCTCTTACTCTCGTGTGACACCTACATTGTGTGCACACTGCTTAATAAATACGACATTTATTAATACCAAGCTTTTATTACAAATTGTAGAAAACAATCAACAACTTGCATCCTACTTTCTTGCATCTGATCAAAAATACAGCTTTTATTTCATTCAAACTGTGCGATGTGTTTGGCTTTAAATTTAAATTTTAACATTGTGAGGTTTGAAGCCATTTTTCAGTGTTGCCTAAGTAAACAAAAGTTTGGTGCTTTTCAGTCGGTCAACACGAATGTACCCAAAAGAGCTGGGTTATGCCCTGATCCTGAAATAAATTACATAAGATTTCTTATCTATTAATCTAATGTAATTTATTTCAGGATCAGGGCATAACCCAGCTCTATTTGGGTACATTCGTGTTGACCGACTGAAAAGCACCAAACTTTTGTTTAAATTTTAAATTGTCTAAAAAGACAATTAGAGCAAATCTCACAATAAATAATAATATAGTTAAACAAGTGTCCTCCTTCAAATACTTGGGCACCATATTGAACGAAAAATGTGACTCCAAACAAGAAATAATATCTAGAATTGAACAGGCCAGGAAACAATTCTTTACCTTGCGGAGATTCTTTGTCCGGTCAGATCTCAGTCTAGAGTTGCGAATCCGCATGATCCGTTGTTACATATGTTCTGTTCTTCTATATGGTAGCGAATGCTGGACCATGGATCCTTCTATTGAAAAAAGAATCGATATCTTTGAAATGTCGTCTCCTGCGCATACAATGGATATTGAAAATTTCAAATGTCGAGATCCTACATCGGCTGAAAAAGCAAAAAGAACTGCTATCTCTATCTCTATATATATAAAAATGAAAGTTTGTCTGTTTTTTCTGAATTTCCACGGAAATTTGCGATATTTGCGCGTTTCAGGCTGTTTTTATGACGGATGCGAGCAAAAATAAAATTTTTGTCTGTCTGTCTGTGTGTCTGTGGACAACTTCTACGAGTCCTTATAACTTGAGAACGGCTGGATGGATCAACGTAAAATTTGATACAGATATCCATCAGAGGCACCACACTAATCATTGATGTAACTCTTCTCCGTACCTCTCATAATAGGGGCCCTACCCCCTTAAAATTCATGCTGAAATAGGCGTAGAAGGGTGAAACAAAGCTCATTGTGAGCCCCTCAATGTGAGAAACGAAACTCGGGGGCCCCAAAGGGCCCCCGAAAACCACATTTTAAGGCCCTAAAACCAACAGTTTTTGAGATATTCTCAGAAAACTAATTTCACTTAATAAATTAATGAAAGAATGCATGCCGGTAACCATGGCAACTGAATCTCAGAGGTCCATCTATTTCTGTAAAACGCAATGCAATTCCATTTATTACATTACTGTGAAGGTTTGCAAACGGCTATAAGGTTATAATGGATCCAAATTAAGCTGAAATATTCATTAATACATACAATGCGCTTGAGGGGTCTAGGGGTACTCTAGAATTTTTTCACGCGATTTACACGTGCGGGTGTGGTACGGAAGGTCTATTATATCCCTTCTCTATTATATAAAAATGAATGTTTGTCTGATTTTTCGGCTTTTCTACGAAAATTTGTCATATTTGCCCGTTTCAGACTGTTTTGTGACGGATGCACGCAAAAATATATTTTTGTCTGTCTGTCTGTGGACAATTTTTTGTGTCCTTATAACTCGAGAACGGCTGGGTGGATTAACGTAAAATTTGATACAGATATCCATCAGAGGCACGACACTAATCATTGATGTAACTCTTCTCCGTACCTCTCATAACAGGGGGTCTACCCCCTTAAAATACATGCTGAAATAAGCGTGAGACAAAGCTCATTTTCAGCCCCTCAATGTGAGAAACGAAACTCGGGGGCCCTAAAAGGACCCCGAAAACCACATTTTAAGGCCCTAAAACCAACAGTTTTTGAGATATTCCCAAAAAACTAATTTCACTTAATAAATTAATGAAGGAATGCATGCCGGTAACAATGGCAACATAATCTCAGAGGTCCATCTATTTCTGTAAGACGCAATACAATTCCATTTATTACATTACTGTGAAGGTTTGCAAACGGCAATAAGGTTATAACGGATCCAAATTAAGCTGAAATATGCATCAATACATATAATGTGCTTAAGGGGTCAAGGGGTAATCTAGAATTTTTAACGCGATTTACACGTGCGGGTATGGTCCGGAAGGTCTATTATATCCCTATCCCTATTTTGTTATATTATTATTATTATTAGTATTATTAGTATTATTCTTTTAATTATTATCATTATTATGGCGTACAACGAAGAGACAAAGCTCATTTTCAAACCCTTGGGGTCAGAAACAAAACTCGGGGCCCCTCAAGAGCCATAAAGGGTCCCCGAAAACTATATTCTAAGGCTCTAAACCCAACAGTTTCTTAGATATTCCCAGAAAACTAATTTCATTTAATAAACTAAAGAAGGAATGCCAGCCACTAATCATGACAACAGTATCTCAAGAGGTGGCATCCAACTTTCCACCTATTTCTGGAGTAAGTAATGCCACTCCATTTATTACATTTCTGTGAAAGGTTGCAAATGGCTATAAAGTTATCACGGAACCAACTAAAACTGTAAAATTCATCAATGAGTTTAAGGGGTTCAAGGAGTACCCTAGATATTTTTCACACGACTTACACGTGCGATATGTCGTACAGAAGGTCTATTATATCTCCAAACAGCAACATTATTTTCAAAAATTACTGATTTGAAATAGTAGACTCTTTTTTGCTGATTTTAGGAATTTGGGCTATTGGAGTCTATAATAAACTGAATTTTCATGCAATATAAGGGGCCCATGGGGAGGGGTGAAATTATGGGGCGAACGTAATATGTCTGAGTGTAAAATTATGCATGGCCTATGTTGTAGACAATAACACATTACATCTTCTTTGTCTCTTGCTATTTCATCATACTACGAATACTTAGGGAGTTATTAATGATTTTGTACTTTTTGGCCGGAATTTTCAAAGTCCCAGGAATGACATCAGAATTGATTCGAATGAAATTTCGAAAAATAGTTTTTTTAATACTATTATTATACACACATCAAAAAAAGTTTTGCATCACCTCGGTTCCCAGATCTCCGGCATATAGACGTTGACTGTGTATATTGTATCAAAGATACAGTCCCTTTGACTGTTCATAGATGTCACTAAAACTGCTCAAAGATGTAAACAACCATGCATGAGCAGGGCCTATTTGACGGAGGGGGTACGACAGCCGATCAGTTCCAGTCATTCCACCAGGACGAAGGTACGCTGCTCATGTTGTCTGTAGTTCTACCATGCCTAGAAGGTCAATACCGCAGTTCGATCGCGTCCGCATTGTTACTTTGTGTCAAGAAGGGCTCTCAACAAGGGAAGTTTCCAGGCGTCTCAGAGTGAACCAAAGCGATGTTGTTCGGACATGGAGGAGGTACAGAGATACAGGAACTGTCGATGACAGGCCTCGCTCAGGCCGCCCAAGGGCTACTACTGTAGTTGATGACCGCTACTTACGGATTGCCGCTCGGAGGAACCCTGACAGCAATGCCACCATGTTGAATAATGCGTTTCGTTCAGCCACAGGACGTCGTGTTTCAACTCAAACTGTGCGCAATAGGCTGCATGATGCGCAACTTCACTCCCGACGTCCATGGCGAGGTCCAGCTTTGCAACCCCGACACCATGCAGCGCGGTACAGATGGGCCCAACAACATGCTGAATGGACCCCACAGAATTGGCATCACGTTCTCTTCACCGATGAGTGTCGCATATGCCTTCAACCAGACAATCGTCGGAGACGTGTTTGGAGGCACCCTGGTCAGGCTGAACGTCTTAGACACACTGTCCAGCGAGTGCAGCAAGGTGGTGGTTCCCTGATGTTTTGGGGTGGCATTATGTGGGGCCGACGTACGCCACTGGTGGTCATGGAAGGGTCCGAAACGGCTTTACGATACCTGAATGACATCCTCCGACCCATAGTGCACCCATATCGGCAGAATATTGGAGAGGCATTTGTCTTCATGGACGACAATTCTCGACCTCATCGTGCACATCTTGTGAATGCGTTCCTTCAAGATAACGACATCGCTCGACTACAGTGGCCAGCATGTTCGCCAGACATGAACCCTATCGAACATGCCTGGGATATGTTGAAAAGGGCTGTTTATGGACGTCTTGACCCACCAACCACTCTGAGAGATGTACGCCGAATTGTCGTTGAGGAGTGGGACAATTTGGACCAACAGTGTCTTGATGAACTTGTGGATAGTATGCCACGACGAATACAGGCATGCATCAATGCAAGAGGACGTGCTACTGGGTATTAGAGGTAGTGGTGTGTACTGCAATCTGGACCACAAATGCTGAAAGTCTAGCTGTATGATGGTACAACATGCAATGTGTGGGTCTCATGAGCAATAAAACGAGCTGAAATGTTGTTTGTGTTGATCTCTATTCCCTTTGTATTTAAAGGTTCCGGAACTCTTGGAACCGAGGTGATGCAAAACTTTTTTTGATGTGTGTATTTTTCACGTCTTTTAGGTTCCGAAACCAACATGATATTTTGATGTTTTTTTTTTTCGTTCCATGCATTTTGGTTTCAGGTGATAGAATTATTTTCCACTAGGACCGATGCTTATTGACACGGGTGACGGCCAGCGTGAATGGGATTACTTACCTGAATTCAAGAGGTCTGCCTCGCTTCAGCAAAATCACCTCCAGAAGACATGCCCCAACAGAAGAAGAGCAAAAGGGGTGGAAGGAAAGTGGAGAAGGGGAACGCATAGGCTATTCTACAGACACCCCCCCCCCCAATAACTAATGGAATTGTCGCCGACGAAATAATGCCACCACAGTTGCTTAAAAATTTAAAATAAAAATTTAATTGTTAAAATTTTAAAGAACACCTCCACCAGAAAACAGAACATGCATCCGCCAGCATAAATTACAACAAAGGCAAGAGGCGGCTTAACATGTTTGCTTGCAAAGCAAACAAAAGAAAAGAATTAAATTAAAATTAAAATGTTAGAGCCCAAAGATTAAAAAAATATATACAGGCATAATTAAATGAGAAAGGGCTTGATAATTTACAAGGGAATGCAATACCGATCCGACATGCAGATATCCAGGCCACGACATAAAACGAAAAATTTAAAATTAAATAAATAAAATAAAATTGGATCAGAAAATAAATCCATAATTTGCATGACGGAGAAAAACACAGGAACATTCACCAAAAACACAAAGTTAAACCAACCAGATTAAATAAAAAAACAAATTAAGCTAACAATACAACACGTTTGAGTTTACCGCTTGACGCCAAGAGACTGCACTCCAAGACCAGAATGCACTCGAGCCAAACAAAAACAAAACAAACATGGCCACCGGAGCAGACGACCACATGTCAAATCGAAATTACGGCAAATAATTAGCATTAAATTAATTTTAAAATCACCGGAGAGAAATAAAATGAGGAAAACAATTACATCTAAATACTATTAACATGAGGCTGGAGCATCGGATCGTAAATCAGATTAATAATATGCCAATCCCAAGATTGCCAAAAGTAAATAAATAATAATTTAAAACGTAAAATAAACTAGAAATGTGTCTCCAGAAGGTACGAAGAAAATAAATAACAAAATTAATATATATCTGGTAACATTATTAAACAGAAATAAATTAGGCCTACCAGGCGAAACAAAACACAGCATCACAACATACATGCAAGGCCAATATTGGAGCTCCCATAATAAAATATATAAAGGTTTAGAATAACATTACGTACCTTAAAAACTTCTCAGTGGAGACACAATAAAAATAAATTAATCAACACACAATTTAAATAAAATATTATACGGCACTAAATGTCTGAAAATGGCCCACCCAGCCATGCGCCGTTTTGGTATCACAAGCACTCCTGTTTGTATTTAGATGCGATTTGCATGTCATACTTCCTCTTCACGGCGAAACGATGAAAAATAAAACCTTACGAGCACAGGCATTTTCTTAGTTGAATAGGTATTCATATTCTGTAAAAGCTAGGGGCCAATGCCCCCAGCCCACGAAGAGATACTCTGTCACACCAGCTGGCTAGTTGCTTCCTAGACGACAGACAATCAGCTCACAAGATGGCGGAGAATCACACGTCAAAAAAGGATTGCATTCATGTTAAAGTAATTGTCCAATCACAGCATGACACCTCAAGCAACTGGTGTATTCTTTGAATACACGGTACGTGAGAATCCAATTTTTAATGCTCTTTGCATGTTCTTTCCTTCCTCTTTGTCAAACACAAACAGTGATCTTCTATTTTCTCTTTGGTTCATGTCTCTTATGTCTTTTATGAGTCTGTTCTAGATATATATCTTCCATGACCCACCTAGCGTTATCTAGCAGCGAATCTCTGAAGCTCTTCAATTCTTCCTGGTACAAGAGGACTTCCTTCCCCATCTGACCACCAGATTTTGCGACCATCGGCAGCTATTATCTCCATGAGCAAGAGAACTCTGTCTACTTTTTCACTCACCATGCTGTGCTAGTATCGCCTGTTATCAACTCTTTGAAGACCAGCTCATCAAGAGAAAATCAATTTTTTGTTGTAATGTTGGCTATGTTTATATGTTCTCCTTTTGTTTCCTACCCCCACTACTTCCCTTCCTTGGACCCTCCGTGCTCTGCTGAGCAGGTCTCACTTCTAAGTCGGCAGTTGACTCGATCAGTCAGGGCTCAACTAGAGCCAGTCTCCTCAGCCCAAGAAGCAAACTCTCTTTTACGCCATGTTGGCAAAGTAGTTATCGTCAAGGGGAACTTCACCTTCTACATGAAATCTAGAGAAGTACCATATTAAAGATTTAACCTCATCTTCATGGTTTTAACTTTCACGTGCTTTTAAAGATGTTTTATAGACAGCGTGAGATTGCTTATTTTGGGGCAAAAATCCTTCTTCGTGGGATTTGCCATGTTGAGCTTTTGTTTGTATATGCCATCCTTACTAAAAAAAGAGCTTTTCTTAAGCTATTCAAATGAGAAATCCTCTCACTACGTGGGATATATCAAATACCCGCTGTCTATAAATTACAAAGCAAGTTCCTCCGCTGGATTTTCTTGACCCCATTTTTCTATAAAGATCGTTCTGGAACCTTCCAGATTCTGTACTTGATCTACAAGTCCTGTCGTCATGTATTTTCACTCACTTGTGAGAGTACTGTTTATAATTGAAGAATCTTACTTTTGAATTAAATGCTCAATAGCTAACTTTCTTCCACCGCTGGAATGTTCTATGGTACATTTAATTGTAATTCCCAACTTCCTCAAGAAATAGACTCTCGCCTACCTAGTGCAATCAGTTATCTTCATCATTGTAATAACTTTATTTCCATAAACTTCTGTGTTTCTACAGTGAACTTTCCATACATTTTTTACAAACTATAGTGATACCTAGTGCTTGCTCCACTTTTCGACCGCGTCGCGATCGTCCGTTTACATAAAATCAGGCCAGGAACATTGATCCTAAATCCCAATGATCTTTCCTCAACCTTCTACTAACAAAACATATTAATAAAATTGTAACTTCTCCATAAGGTGTCACTCTTCGAAGTGCCCTTCCATTTTTGCTGGTTTATCATTACTTAATTTCTGTATAATTACGTGGTTTATACACGGTTCAAGCTCACATTGTTTCTCTTTTATAACGAGAGAATACAATTCTTTTAACTCATTAGTGAGTTGTTTCTAGGTCTCACGAAAGGGTACCTGTCCCATTTATCTAGTGATTCCTCTCTAAATACAGGAAGTCTAGAACCTTCCTTGTTGATTTTTTTCTTCAGGTTTCACAGTAAGTGACCTGCCCCTCTTTGTATAATAGTAATAGAAGTAATTCAGCATAAACATAAGAAATAATAGGAACTTCTTCTTCATTTACTCGCTTCCTTTTTTGTTATTTTCAAAGTTGTAACTTTTTCTAAAATAATTACTTGTAAATTCCTTAAAGTACACTTCTTGTACTCAATTTGATGTTTAAACTTTAAGCCTTTTATTTATCTTTTTTAAGTCTTACAAGGATTTTTGTACATATATAAGGTTTGAAACCTCATAAATTGTTATTTGCCTGGAGCAATCTCTAAATGTTAGGAGGTCTGCGACCCCAGTTGTTAAAAGGTTCAAACGATCTATATTTGTCAAAAAGATATTATATATTTGTTAAAGTTATCAACTTCTCTTGAATTGTTAAATAAATTACGAATATTTTTCGCTTTCTCATTTTTCTAATACAACGGTTAGGCAAAATCCTGTCTTCCTTGGCTCTCCCGACTAAATGCCATTAAATCCATTAATAGGGCTTTCACCACTTGTTGCATTTGAGCAAGAACTCTTAGTGGTGACCTCATTAAAGTTTCTTTTAGCTTTAATAGCTAATTCTAACGGGCCAGTAAGGCAAGTAAAGCTCGCTACGCCAGCTACCTGCTTGTGGAGATCCTCTCCGAAAACTTATGGTCAGTTTTCTAAATGATAAGTGTTTTTCTTTGTCTAAACTTATAGCCGGCTCCTCGCTGAGTAAAAGCTTAGCCATTTCCAAATGCAACCATTGGTTCATTTACCAAAATTACTCCCCAAGGTATAATCTTTTATTATTTTCTTTCTTCGAAGCACTTGGTCGCTTTTTCAGGAACTCCATAACTTTGAATATTGGAAATACCAAACCTGATTCAAATCATTGGCATTCTTCGAATTACTTTGCAAAAACGAATTGCTTTGAACAGGCATACTATAAATTTGTTACTCTCAGTCTTGCCAGACCATCACTCTTCCCCATAGTACGCAGATACATGCTTGAGAGGGATTACACTAAAGCCACTCTCTTGCAAACCGCCCAAGTTCTAGCTGTGTTTCCCGTCAGCTTAGACCAAGCTCTTACCCACTTTAGGTAACTGAGAGCGGATTTGCGGTGGCAACCGCTTCTAAGTGCATTTAATGTTAAATTTACAACTTTTGTGGGACTCTCCTCCTACTTTCCTATCCTTTTTCTCCAGTCCAATATCTACTTCCTTTTCTTAATCATCTTCCCTTGGTGGGTGGGTTATTCCTTAGCCAATAAACTACCCAAAATTTGGTCCCAGAAACCCGGGAGAGTCCATTTGTCATTTTTCAGTTTGGCAATACTTTGCAAATTATTAATATCTGCTTTGAATCTTTCAGCTATAACCACATCGTGCAAAGCCTGTGAAGGGGAAAGAGGCCGCTCCTGTCTCCTTTGGTGTGTCCCGTTCTTTCAACTTATTTGCTGCTGCCAGCTTGACAGCATTTCCAAGGTTCCACAGTTTCGTGAGTTACATTTTCATCTATCTTCTTTAACATGGCTCCTACTGATAAGGATAAGGATGAAAAACTTACTTCTAAACGAGCATCCTATAAAGGGCAAATTACCCGATTCAGAAAGTACATAAAAGAATTAGATCCCTCAGAAGCGCAATTTGACTTGTTGAAACATCGTGTAAGGGATTTTGAACGTTCTTATGAAAATTATTGCAACATTCAAACCGAAATAGAAACTTGTATGCTCAATCAAACCGAAGATCGAGTCGAAGTAGAAAACCAATATTACGAAGGCATAGGTTCTGCTTTCAAAATAATACGCCAACTCGAAGAGGAGCAGAAAAAGGACGCTTCTGTTCTTGGTTCCCTTCTCGAACCACACACTTCTTTCCGTGAGGGTACTCACAAGCCCAAACCAATTTTGCCGAAAATTGATTTACCCCATTTCTCTGGAGATGAATCTACTTGGGATTCCTTCTATGAATTATTTTGCTCCCTTGTTCATGACAATGAAGACATTCAAGTCCTTTACAAGTTTCATTATTTGAGATCTATCCTCCGAGGTCAAGCTTTGCAGTTGGTCGAAGCACTTCCTCTGCGTGCCGAAAATTGCCCCATTGCCTTTAACTTATTAAAAGAAAGATACGGAAATTTACGGTTACGTATTCAACGCCATATGAAGGCTCTATTCAACCTACCTGCGTCACAGCACAATGACGTCACCAGTTTGCGCACTCTAGTTGATACTACACAACTTCACGTTAAGGCTTTGTCCCAAATAGATCAACCCACTGAACACTGGGACACTTTCCTAATACATTTAGTGGTTTCTAAAGTTGATGCTGCTACCCTCAAAGCTTGGGAAATTGAACTTTCTAAAGAAGACGACTACTCTTACGAGCATTTAGTCACTTTCATAAATGCCAGATGCCAACTCTTAACCGCTCTAGCCAATCAAAGTGAACCCCCATCTCCTAGTTCTAAGTTTGAATTAATGTCCATCAAACCTAAAAGCGAACGCTTAGCGTCTAATACCCAAAAACCCGGGTCCAGCTCATCTAAATTTAAATCAAACACTACTGGTTACCCAACTAGGTCTAGTGAACGTCGTGTTGCTAGCTCTATTGTTTTAAACACTCAAAGCGAACCTCGCAAGAGTTTAAACGAACCTTTAAAGTGCATACTTTGTAAAGATCCCCATGCCCTATACCTCTGTAAATCCTTTAAAGAAATGTCAGTCGACGACAGAAGAAAATTAGTTTCCCAGAATAAACATTGCTTCAATTGCCTAGCGCCTACTCATTCTGCTTCTAATTGTAAGTCCACAAGACTTTGCTACCATTGTGAAAAGGCTCATCATACTTTGCTACATCGTCATGATCAGGCAAGGTCATCGACAGCATCTACTCCTCCGAAAAATGATAGTGCTAACAGTTCTAATGCTTCATCATATATTCAAAATGCCAAGTCCATTCGCAGTGCTCAAGTATTGTTGTCTACTGTCCAAATCGAAGTTCAGGATAACTTTGGCAACTGGGTTCGTGCACGCGGTCTTCTAGATTCAGCGGCAACTCATGATTTTGTGTCTAATTCCTTAATTAGAAAACTAGGCCTACCTGTAAACCCCACTTCTATCAATGTGTCGGGCATCAACAGCTCAAAATCGCAAGCTTTACAATTCTCGAAGCTAACCATAAGAGATATTTGTCATAGAAACAACTTCTTTAAACTTAATTGTCTCATTCTCAATAGCATTGGAGAAGATACTCCCAGTCACTCTGTGGATATTTCAGGGTTAAATATTCCCTCGCATTTAAGGCTAGCCGATCCTTTGTTCAACTTGCAAAACCCTATTGACATACTCTTTAGTGCCAATGTTTTCTGGAATTGCCTTCGCAAACAGGTTCGCAAGCTATCCTCAAACATGGTCGCCAGAGACACTAACTTTGGATGGATCGTCACAGGTCAACTTCCCCATTATTCTCCCCAACCTGCATCGCAATGTTATTTCTCCAATACTGACCTGGAACAGTTCTGGAGGCTTGAAAATGTTGATCCTCCTAAAGTAACCTCTTCAGAAAATGAATTCTGTGAGCAACTTTTTTTTGAACACCACCACTCGTTCTTCTGATGGCCGGTTCGTTGTTCAAATGCCAAGATTACATAATCCTCCAAAACTTATTAATTCTCAGCCCAAAGCTCGAAAAGCTCTCTTTGCTATCGAGAGAAAATTCAAGAAAGAACCTCTTGTTAAACAGCAGTACTCTGATTTCATGGATGAGTATGAAAGCTTGGATCACATGGAAGTTGTTAACAAATCTGAGGATGAATTGCACCCTCCACTTGAAACGGTTTATCTAAATCACCATCCTGTGTGGAAAAACCCCCTTGTAAAAGATAAAATTCGAGTTGTTTTCAATGGTTCATCACCCGACGTTAATGGCAACAGCCTTAACGACACTCTTTACTCTGGTCCTGCTATTCAATCAGATCTATCTGCTATACTCTTAAACTTTCGATTATTTCCCATAGCTGTCATAGCCGATATAAAACAGATGTACCGTCAAGTTTTAATTCAACCGGAACAACGAGATCTCCAAAGAATCTTGTGGCGTGATGAAATCAGTAAGCCCATTAAGGTATTTCGCTTAAAAACGGTTACTTATGGCTTAAAACCCTCTGCTTTCCTTGCTATTCGATCTCTACACTTGTTAGCCTCACAAGATGGTCATTTATTTAGTTCCAAAGCCTCTGAAGCACTAGCTACGTCATTCTATGTTGACGATTATTTGCAGTCCTTCCCCACTTTGGAGAAAGCTTCTTTTGTGTCGTTAGAACTTCAAGCATTGCTAAGGAATGGAGGATTCCCACTCCATAAGTGGAATTCCAACTCCCCTGAGTTTCTCGCTCAGTTTCCCATCGAAGATGTAGACCCTTCTTCTGTCGAAATTTGTGGAAACTCCGAATCCATAAAAACTCTAGGAGTTCATTGGTGCACTAGCACTGACACTCTTATCTATAAAGTTTCGCTCGCAGAAGAGCTTCCTAACACAAAAAGACAAATCCTCTCTGAAATTGCAAAAATTTTTGATCCGCTTCAATTCCTTGCCCCAGTTATCGTTATAGCCAAACTCTTTATGCAAGAGCTGTGGTCGCTCAAATGTGAATGGGATGACACTGTCCCTCTTTCTTTTCTTAATTGTTGGCTCTCGTTTCGCAGCAATCTGCTGGATCTTTCCCTTATTGAAATTCCTAGGAATTTAATTAACGCTCATTCTAATGCATCCTTTTTTCTTCATGTGTTCGCGGACAGTTCCGAAAAAGCTTATGGTAGCTGCGCATATTTAGTTTATCACGGTTCATTATATGGATCTTCAGTTTCCAACCTTGTTTGTGCCAAATCCAAGGTCGCTCCTCTTAAAACTATCACTTTGCCTAGACTTGAACTGTGCGCTGCACTCATGGCTGCAGAACTTGTTAAGAAATTACGGGAAGTATTTAAAGTCGAATTCTCGCAAATCTATCTCTGGAGCGATTCCATGATCGCCCTTTCTTGGATCGCCAAGAACCCCTCTCACTGGCAAACTTTTGTTGCAAACAGGGTTTGCAAAATTCAAACTCTTTCTTCTGGATGTCAATGGAGGCATGTGCCCAGTGCTGATAATCCAGCTGATATTATCTCTCGTGTTTGTTTACCCTCTCAATTGGCAGCTTCCCATTTGTACTGGCATGGGCCCTCGTGGTTAATTGAAGACTCTTCTTCATGGCCTTCTAAACCTCCAGCTACAAACTCCAACTTGCCTGACGCTAAAGTATCTTTACCTACTGCTTCGTGTCTTGTTTCCAACGTTTCTCATCCCATGTTGTCCCGGTACTCTTCCTTTCACAAATTAATTTGAGTTGTTGCCTATCTCCTTAGATGGAAATATCTTGTGGTTGACCAACCTCTTCTCCCCAAACCACACCTTACCAATCATGAATTGAATCGCGCTACCATTAAGGTTTTACAACTGACACAGCAAGAAGCCCTTTCTTCTGAATTGTCTTTACTTTCTTCTAAAAGGGATCTTCCCAAATCCAGTCGTCTACGTGCTTTAGCCCCGTTCCTTGATGACCATGGGTTACTCAGGGTAGGTGGAAGGCTCTCGCAATCTTTGCTGTCTGAGGACAAAAAGCATCCCGTTATTTTGCCTCCCAAACATCACGTAACTTCCTTAATTATACGTGACTTTCATTATCGTAATCTGCATGTTGGTACACCGACTCTGCTTTGCCTCTTAAGGGAAAAGTACTGGATCATAAATGGAATTCACGAAGTTTCTTCTGTAATTCATAAGTGCATTCCTTGCTTTAAAGCGAAACCTAAAATTAATACTCAATTAATGAGCGATCTGCCCTCTTTTCGCTCTTCTCCTATACGCCCATTTGCTTTAACTGGTGTGGACTATATGGGTCCGTTCCAATATCAACGAAACTCTCCTGAAGCTAAACGCAAATTGTTTGGTAAGCTTTATGTTTCTCTCTCTGTTTGCATGGTTACAGGCGCAATCCACTTGGAACTAGTAACGAATGCTTCTACTTCTTACTTTTTATCAGCTGTCTCTCGCTTCACTGCTAGGCGTGGTGTTCCTTCAGAGATGTTCTCTGATAACGCTTCCACTTTTCAGGGTGCAGCTTCCCTGTGGAAGAAAGCTCTCACTTCCTCTCCTGCCATTGAACAAATTTCCAATTTTTCCTATTCAAAGGGTTTCAAATGGCGTTTTATACCTCCCTACGCTCCTCATCACGGTGGTAGGTGGGAATCTTGTGTAAAGCTCACTAAACGTCATTTAAGAAAAGTCTTAGGTAATCGCATTCTGACTTATGAAGAATTCAATTCACTGTCCGTTCTGATTGAAGGTGTTTTTAACTCTCGCCCATTAACTCCGCTTTCCAATGACCCTGATGACCAGCTTCCACTCACACCTTGTCACTTCCTTATCGGCACTTCTCTTTCTGCTCCTCCTCCTCTTCCCAATTCTTTCAGGGATTCTAATTTACCTATTGTTTGGCGTAAACTTGAAGCCCTCCGTAATCCTTTCTGGAAGAGGTGGAACTTGGAATATTTAACTTCCTTGCAACGGAGACAGAAGTGGTTTCTTTCCAGTCCCGACATTAAGGTGGGGTACTTGGTCTTGGTTAGGGATGTTTCTCCTCCCCTAGTCTGGATCTCTGGTAGAGTGACCGAGTGTTACGCTGGAAGAGATGGGAGAGTCAGGGTGGCCAAAATCTTGACAACTAATGGCCCGATCACAAGACCACTGTCTATGATCGCTCCGTTGCCTTTGAATGTGTAACCGTTTATTTGTTCTCTGTTGGTGTTTACCCCTCCCAGTATGGTGTATTCTTTGAATACACGGTACGTGAGAAGCAATTTTTAATGCTCTTTGCATGTTCTTTCCTTCCTCTTTGTCAAACACAAACAGTGATCTTCTATTTTCTCTTTGGTTCATGTCTCTTATGTCTTTTATGATTCTGTTCTAGATATATAACTTCCATGACCCACCTAGCGTTATCTAGCAGCGAATCTCTGAAGCTCTTCAATTCTTCCTGGTGCAAGAGGACTTCCTTCCCCATCTGGCCACCAGATTTTGCTGCCATCGCCAGCTATTATCTCCATGAGCAAGAGAACTCTGTCTACTTTTTCACTCACCATGCTGTGCTAGTATCGCCTGTTATCAACTCTTTGAAGACCATCTCATCAAGAGAAAATCAATTTTTTGTTGTAATGTTGGCTATGTTTAAATGTTCTCCTTTTGTTTCCTACCCCCACTCTTTCCCTTCCTTGGACCCTCCATGCTCTGCTGAGCATGTCTCACTTCTAAGTCGGCAGTTGACTCGATCAGTCAGGGCTCAGCTAGAGCCAGTCTCCTCAACCCAAGAGGCAAACTCTCTTCTACGCCATGTTGGCAAAGTAGTTATCGTCAAGGGGAACTTCACCTTCTACATGAAATCTAGATAAGTACCATCTTAAAGTTTTAACCTCATCTTCATGGTTTTAACTTTCACGTGCTTTTAAAGATGTTTTATAGACAGCGTGAGATTGCTTATTTTGGGGCAAAAATCCTTCTTCGTGGGATTTGCCATGTTGAGCTTTTGTTTGTATAAGCCAACCTTACTAAAAAGAGCTTTTCTTAAGCTATTCAAATGAGAAATCCTCTCACTACGTGGGATATTATCTAATACCCGCTGTCTATAAATTACAAAGCAAGTTCCTCCGCTGGATTTTCTTGACCCCATTTTTCTATAAAGATCGTTCTGGAACCTTCCAGATTCTGTACTTGATCTACAAGTCCTGTCGTCATGTATTTTCACTAACTTGTGAGAGTACTGTTTATAATTGAAGAATCTTACTTTTGAATTAAATGCTCAATAGCTAACTTCCTTCCACCGCTGGAATGTTCTATGGTACATTTAATTGTAATTCCCAACTTTCTCAAGAAATAGACTCTCGCTTACCTAGTGCAATCAGTTATCTTCATCATTGTAATAACTTTATTTTCATAAACTTCCGTGTTTCTACAGTGAACTTTGCATACATTTTTTACAAACTATAGTGATAACTAGTGCTTGCTCCACTTTTCGACCGCGTCGCGATCGTCCGTTTACATAAAATCAGGCCAGGAACATTGATCCTAAATCCCAATGATCTTTCCTCAACCTTCTACTAACAAAACATATTAATAAAATTGTAACTTGTCCATAAGGTGTCACTCTTCGAAGTGCCCTTCCATTTTTGCTGGTTTATCATTACTTAATTTCTGTATAATTACGTGGTTTATACACGGTTCAAGCTCACATTGTTTCTCTTTTATAACGAGAGAATACAATTCTTTTAACTCATTAGTGAGTTGTTTCTAGGTCTCACGAAAGGGTACCTGCCCCATTTATCTAGTGATTCCTCTCTAAATACAGGAAGTCTAGAACCTTCCTTGTTGATATTTTTCTTCAGGTTTCACAGTAAGTGACCTGCCCCTCTTTGTATAATAGTAATAGAAGTAATTCAGCATAAACATAAGAAGTAATAGGAACTTCTTCTTCATTTACTCGCTTCCTTTTTTTGTTATTTTCAAAGTTGTAACTTTTTCTAAAATAATTACTTGTAAATTCCTTAAAGTACACTTCTTGCACTCAATTTGATGTTTAAACTTTAAGCCTTTTATTTGTCTTTTTTAAATCTTACAAGGATTTTTGTACATATATAAGGTTTGAAACCTCATAAATTGTTATTTGCCTGGAGCAATCTCTAAATGTTAGGAGGTCTGCGACCCCAGTTGTTAAAAGGTTTAAACCATCTATATTTGTCAAAGAGGTATTATATATTTGTTAAAGTTATCAACTTCTCTTGAATTGTTAAATAAATTACGAATATTTTTCGCTTTCTCATTTTTCTAATACAACGGTTAGGCAAAATCCTGTCTTCCTTGGCTCTCCCGACTAAATGCCATTAAATCCATTAATAGGGCTTTCACCACTTGTTGCATTTGAGCAAGAACTCTTAGTGGTGACCTCATTAAAGTTTCTTTTAGCTTTAATAGCTAATTCTAACGGGCCAGTAAGGCAAGTAAAGCTCGCTACGCCAGCTACCTGCTTGTGGAGATCCTCTCCGAAAACTTATGGTCAGTTTTCTAAATGATAAGTGTTTTTCTTTGTCTAAACTTTTAGCCGGCTCCTCGCTGAGTAAAAGCTTAGCCATTTCCAAATGCAACCATTGGTTCATTTACCAAAATTACTCCCCAAGGTATAATCTTTTATTATTTTCTTTCTTGGAAGCACTTGGTCGCTTTTTCAGGAACTCCATAACTTTGAACATTGGAAATACCAAACCTGATTCAAATCATTGGCATTCTTCGAATTACTTTGCAAAAACGAATTGCTTTGGACAGGCATACTATAAATTTGTTACTCTCAGTCTTGCCAGACCATCACTCTTCCCCATAGTACGCAGATACATGCTTGAGAGGGATTACACTAAAGCCACTCTCTTGCAAACCGCCCAAGTTCTAGCTGTGTTTCCCGTCAGCTTAGACCAAGCTCTTACCCACTTTAGGTATCTGAGAGCGGATTTGCGGTGGCAACCGCTTCTAAGTGCATTTAAGGTTAAATTTATAACTTTTGTGGGACTCTCCTCCTACTTTCCTATCCTTTTTCTCCAGTCCAAAATCTACTTCCTTTTCTTAATCATCTTCCCTTGGTGGGTGGGTTATTCCTTAGCCAATAAACCACCCAGCAACAATGTGATTATTATGTAATAAATTCATGTATATACAGTCTTTTGTTCCATGACGTAGAATATAATAAATAGCCTTCAAACATGACACGATTAGGACGAGTTTATAAGGCACCACCAACACACTCTAGTATTGAAGAAGGAACCACGGCTAGCAGCGCCGAAGTCCGACAGCAGCTGCCATCTCGTGTTCAAAATCGGAATCAAGCGTCCAGGCGGTCGTTTCAGAGGTCGTGAAGTCACATCCAGGGAAGATACATAATTAAAAGCGTTGGAACGGGCATTGCACGTAACAGTCTCCCTCCCTTAAGCGTGAACACCGTTCACGAATATGCCTAGGCATAGGCAGTACTCCAAAACTAGTCGATTCACCAAGCATGTTTCCAGAAGATAATGTTCACCAGTTAACTCCAATTGATGGACGAAACCGCATAGTTTTGGTTAGGAAGAGTGCAGGGTCAGATTATCAGTGAAGGGATAATTGATCACCTTGCAAACCACTTAGTTAACCGCTTCACTGTGTCCATAAGTCTTCAGAAACGCAGAACACCAGCACCAGCAGTGCTTTCATAGTCCGAGACACGTTAGGTAAATTTTCAAAAAATCCAATGTAGTTAGCTTCAAACGAAGTAGGTGGAAGCAATGTGCCAGATATCATGCGACGCGTGGGCAGCCATTTACAAAACAGATGTTAATCTAATTTCAAAAAATTTATATAAATTACTAACTCTTAATACATTTTATAAAAGAGAAACAAGGTTGAATTTAAATGAAGAAAATCCTGACCATGACCTAGATCCGTGCTTACAAAATTTCATTAACGAGTTTACCCTTTTTACAGCCTATTAGTACCTTTCAATAGTACATGAGTTGAATGACCATACATTTAGAAGGAGCTACGTTAGAGGAATGACCACTCAAATTCCCAAGGAAACAGGTATACAAGATATCATGAGTTAGGACTCCCACCGAGTCCAACTTTCATGTTAGCATCTTCATTGAAAACATCAAAATTTAGTTTCAATTTTACAATTTACCATTAAAATGGGAATTACCCAACAGTTACAGTTTGTATCCCAGCAGAGTTTTCATATCCAGTTCAAAATTCCAGGAGGACAAGTTGCCTGAAGGCTTCAATGAACACTCTACATTATACAAAATCAGATTACAAAATTTATGGTAGCATTTCCTAATTAGAAACCTCTCCACCTCGTTTAATGTGCGACAGATGCACTCTGGAAAATTTGTTGGCCTTAGGGTTTCTAATAAGAAGAGTAACGGGAGTCAGGAATGCCTCTACATAACAGGGGCCCTTGAAACGGGGGGTCAACTTGCTTGAAACTAGATTACTGACGCCCTTGGGCTCGAAATTGCGGACGTACACAACATCTCCAATTTCCAAATCAGTTGGCTTGCGACAGGCGTTGTGTCGCCTGGCAAGTTGGTCATGAGATACCTTAATACTCTCTCTAGCCTTGTCGAATTTCGCCCTCATATCCTCGGGCGTGAAACTGTCTGGAAGGAGATCGTGCAGGTTCCACAGATTAGTTAACGGAGAATTAGCCATAAACGAAAACATTAACGAAAAAGGGGTGGCATGCATGCTCTCATGCACGGCGGTGTTGAAAGCAAAATTGAGCCAATGCAAATTAGAATACCACTTGGAATGTTCGTCGTGGTGGAAAGCAATCAGAGCAGAACGGAGATTACGATTGACTCGCTCAGCGAGAGACAGGTTAGGAAAATAGGGAGTGGTGGATACATGAGAAATAGCATAATCAAACAAGAATTGACGGAACTGATGAGATACAAAGCACTTGGCATTATCTGATACCAGGTACTGACATGGCCCAAAAGATGAAAAGATGGAATTAAGACACTTAATGACGGAACTGGTCGTAGCCTGTCTGGTGGGAAAAATCCAACTAAACCGGGTGAAACCGTCAGTGCAAACAAGCGCAAATTGGTTTCCCCGACCAGAGCGAGGGAACGGACCAACATGGTCGATAAAAAGCCTCTCCATGGGTCTAGATGCCGGTTCAGATGACAACAGGCCAACCTTAGTAGAAACCGGAGGTTTGCTAATACTACATGAAGCACAATTTCTAATGAGCCTCCTGATGTCGCAATCCATAGCTTGCCAAATGAAGAACTGTCTGATTTTAGCTCGGGTCTTGAATACTCCTAGGTGGCCACCAATAGGAGATTCGTGATAGTAACGAAAGATTTCCGGAATGAGGACCGACGGTAGCACAATTTTAGGAAGACGGTCATGACGAGACGAACAACACAATACACCATCCTTTAGAGAGAAGGGCTTGATTACTTCACCAGAATTGATTCGGTCAATTAGGCCAGATAAGGAGGGATCTTCTTTCTGGAATCTTCTCACATCTTCAAAAAGCACGGGGGAATTGCTAAGAATGACATTGACATAATTTACAGGTGATACAAGGTTTACGGGTTCACATTCTTGAATTTCCTCTTCGGCTGTTTCCTCATACATGCGGCTTAATGAATCAGCTACCGCGTTTTCGGACCCCCGAATATGGTGGACTGTGAACTGGAATGACAGAATCCTAGTTGCCCATCTGGCAATCCTACCAGTTTTACGGGGTTTCCCTAACACCCAGCTCAAGGCCTGGTTATCGGTCTCAATGAGAAACTTAGTGTGCTCAAGATACATACGGAATTTTTCCAGAGCGAACAACACAGCTAAACCCTCAAGTTCGTATATGGAATACTTCCTCTCTGCGTCCGTTAAGGTACGAGAAGCGTATGCAATGGGTTGCCTACCCAGATCAGACTCTTGCAGTAGGACACAACCAACACCACGACCAGACGCATCAGTCTGCACAATGAACTGCTTCCCAAAATCCGGAATGGCTAACACAGGGGCGTTAGAGAGCGCAAGCTTAAGATCTTCGAAGGCTGCCTGCTGAGAGGGACCCCACTCAAACTTCACAGCCTTTTTGCGTAATTGATTTAGAGGAGCAGCACGGTCGGCAAAGTTACTGATGAACTTACGGAAGAAGTTCACCATACCAATGTAACGAGCAACACCCTTGGCGTTCTTGGGCGGTTTAAAATCTCTGATGGCCTGAGTACCAGATTGGTCCACGGAGATATCAGATTCGGAAACAATATGACACAAGAAGGAAATTTTGGGCTTGGCAAAGGAAACCTTGGACAATTTGACGGTAAGGCCAGCTTCACGCAACCGATCAAGTACAACTTTCAGTTCTTGTCCACCTCTGCAATTTCATTTTCGATCGTCCTCTTCCAGGTCTTCTTAGGTCGACCTCGCTTCCTGGCGCCTTGAGGATTCCAGTCTAGCGCCGCCTTCTCAATAGCTCCGTCCGGCTTCCTTAGTGTGTGACCAATCCAGCGCCATTTCCTCTCCTTGATCTGGATGCTAATCGGTTGTTGATTGGTGATGGTCCAAAGATCTTCATTTGAGATTATGTCCGGCCACCTCACATTCATGATGCGACACAGACATCTGTTAATGAACACCTGTAGCTGGTTGTTGATCGGTTTTGAGACTTTCCATGTTTCACAGCCGTAGAGAAGAATCGACTTTACGTTGCTATTGAAAAGGCGGAGCTTGGTCTTCCTGGAAATGTTTCTATTTCTCCAGATGGGGTAGAGCTGGACAAAGGCACCATTTGCCTTCCTGATACGGCTTCGAACATCTTCCTCTGCTCCCCCATCATTTGTGACTATACTTCCAAGGTAGAGGAAGGACTCAACTCGCTCAATGTCCTTTCCGTTGACTGTCAAACTAGTCGTGATGTCAGAATTTATCCTCATCTCTTTGGTCTTGTTGGTGTTGATCATCAGTCCTGCACGTTCTGCTTCTCTCTGCAACCTCCCCAGCTTATCTTCTATGTCTCGGTACCGTTGTGCCATAAGACAAATGTAGTCTGCGAAATCCAGATCTTCAAGCCTGTCATTTATACCCCACTGAATATCCCTCTTCCGTCCTCCCTTTACCTTCTTCATCACACTATCCAGGACCAACAGGAACAGAGTGGGGGAAAGGACACACCCCTGTCTCACTCCGGAACTGACCTTTATCTTTTCTGTTAATTTGCCTTCGTGAAGAACCTGGCACTCATACCCTTCGTACATCTCTTCCATGATTCTGATGATCTTTGTTGGAATTTTATATTCCTCGAGGGTCTTCCACATGATTCTTTGATTTACGGAGTCGAAGGCTTTCTCGAAGTCAACAAATGTGAGGTAAAGGGTATTCCGCCACTCCACACTCTGCTCCAGAATGATTCGGAGGGTGTTGATGAGATCCACACAGCTGCGATGTTGTCGAAATCCAGCCTGTTCCTTCCGAAGCCTTTTTTCTACGCAGTCTTTTATACGATTCAGGATGACTCTCGCCAGCACTTTGCTTGGAATGGACAGCAAGGTGATACCCCTCCAGTTGTTACAGTTTGTGGTGTCCCCTTTCTTCGGCAACTTGACTATCAACCCCTTCTTCCAGTCGGTTGGTATTTTCTCCTCCTTCCAGATCTTCTCCAACAGCGGGTGCAGCAGATCAATCGTAATATCCAGGTCTGCTTTCAGTACTTCCGCTGGGATATTATCCAGACCTGGTGCCTTCCCGCATTTCATCTGCTTCAACGCTGTCCGTATTTCGCCCCAAGTTGGGGAGTCGAGGCTGATGCTTGGGTCACTTTCTGCTTTCTCTTCATCTTCTCCTCGCTGCTTACTTTCTGGTCCTCTATCTCTATTAAGAACCTCCGCAAAGTGTTCTCTCCATCTTGTCAGCTGCTGTTCACACGTCGTGAGGATCTCGCCCGTCTTGCTCTTCACAGGCCTAGTTTTATTAAAACCTTTCTTCGAAAGCATCTTTGTGATGCCATAGAGCTCCTTAATGTCCCCCCTTCTTGCCGCTTCTTCTGCTTTCTCCGCCTGCTCATCAATCCACCTCCTATGATCCTTCCGTACACTCCTCTTTACCTCCCTGTTTGCTGTTGAATACTTTGCTTGTGTGAGAGCCTTCTGCTGCCTAGTCTTGCAGGTGTTGAGCTTGGCCTTAATCTCCTTCCTATAATTTATCTTGTCCCAGGTCTGATCGGATATCCATTCTTTCCGCAGGTAGTTCTTGTACCCGAGCTGCATCTCACTGGTTTCCACGAAGATATTCTTTACCTCGCTCCACACAGTCTCCACGTCCTTCTCTGTCAGGAGTCCAACACCTGGAATTTATTTCTGAGCTCCAGTTTAAATTGGTCCAATCTCTGTTGGTTCTTAAGCTTGCCCACATCAAACTTGTTGTGCCGAGTGTTAAACTTTTGGCGGACTGCGACGATCTTCATGCGGAAGTTAGCAACCACCAGATGATGGTCACTACCAACGTCCGCTCCTCTCTTGTTCCTAACATCTTCCAAGCTTCTTCTGAACCTCCTGCTCACCGCGATGTGATCAATTTGATTTTCTGTGACTTGATCAGGAGACACCCAGGTGACCTTGTGGCACCGCCTATGAGGAAATACCGTGCCACCCATCACCAAATCCTGACTGGCGCAATATTCCGTAAATTTCTCCCCATTGTCATTCATCTCACCAAGGCCATGTTTACCCATGATCTGCTCCAACCCCTCATTGTTTGAGCCCACCTTCGCGTTGAAGTCTCCCATAACAATGAGAATGTCCTTCTTACTTGTTTGTCTTGTGACATCTCGCAGCATTTGGTAGAATTCATCCTTCTTCTCTGGCTCCGACTGTTCTGTAGGCGCATAGCATTGGATGATGAGCACATTCCTGATCTTTGTCTTGAACCTAGCAAACATGAGCCTACTAGAAATTGGCTTCCACTCCATAAGGCTTCTCTTTGCATTTCTGTTGAGCAGCAACCCCACTCCATCCCTGTGTTCTTCATCATCGCCCCCAGAATAGAGAAATGTAATTCCATCTGTTGTCTGTATTTCACCAAATCCTGGCCACCTCACTTCACTCAATCCTAGGATATCCAGCCCATAGTTCTTCATCTCCCGTGTCACTTGTTTCAGTCTGGTTTTCTCCATCAAGGTCCTCACATTCCAGAAACCGATTTTCGTAGTCCTCTTCATGCCAAAAGTCGTCATCAGGTTATCCGTCCTGTTTTGTAATTTCGCTTCACTTTCCGTAATCAGTTTATTTAAGAGGAGCGAGTGATTAACCCACTGCCTCCGAGTGCCTTGGAGGGGCTGCCACCTTAAGCCTGAGGCACCAGGCTGATTTTCTGTCAGGGTTTCTTCCCTTAGCCTTTGAAGAACCAACTCCAAACTACAAGGCAGCAGTTGTTTCACCAGAGCCCCGTTAGCCGTAATTTCTTCAGGGTTCCCGTAGGGCCTTCACAGCTACCGTAGCGGTCTTGAGGCACACAAAGTCCCCACTGTACTTCACCCCTACAGGCAATCCCCTACTTAATTACGTTGCCCATCTCCCACGACGAGGACGAGGGGTTGGATTTGTGGGAGACAGGCAGAGATAGAGGGTTGGATTACACCTTCTTCCAACATCTTATCGATAATCTTCCGAAGTTCAGCCATCTTGGGCGGGGCAAGTCGATACGGGCTGGATCGCACCGGCACAGAATCGGTTAGCTAAATCTTGTACTCCATCAAATGGGTTACACCCAACTTGTCAGTAAATACATCGCTATACTCCTGACATAACCTCTTAAAGGCATCCTTTTGAAGACTCGTTAAATTTTCTAGATCGAGATCCTCAATAGTCACAGATTCACTAACTGAATTGACAGCAGGAGAAGATAAAACCGGGTTAAACGATAACTTACTTTGCGTATTAAACTTAAACCATAAGTTGCGAGCACCAAAATCAAGAAGCATACCAACGTGTGACATGAAATTAGCTCCAATGACCACAGAACAAGAAAGATTTCTGGCAACAAAAAATTTAAACTTCCAAGAAAAATTTAGAATATGAATTTTGACTGTCATACTACCCAAAATATTTAAGTTTGAACAATTTGCCGAAATAAAAGATTCATTGTTAGGCTCTAACTCAGAAAATTTGCAAACACTCTTCATAGATAAAAAACAGTCCTCGCTTATAAAGGATGCGACACTACCAGAATCAAGCAATGCAGAAACGGGCTCGTCATTAACACAAATTTCAATAAACGGGGATATTCCTTTAGCCACAGGAGAAATTCCAAAATCATTACTCACTCTAAAACGATTACAAGTAGATGACGAGGACACCCGCACCACAGGTTTCACATTATGTTTAGAATTAGGCTGACTTTCCACGACATTGCTCACCGACAGGTTAGGTAGGTCAGCGACATAAGCAGAATTAGCACGTGAAGATTTAGTTTTCAACGAGTTATCAAGATTTTCATCAGTAGGGCGACCAGAAACTTTACACGGTTTTCCCAAACTCTCATGCACAGAAATATCCTTAGAAGTAACATCCGAATTGGTGTCCACAACATTTCGTCATTGGCGATACACAACCTGGTTACTCGGACACACCTTCTTAACATGTCCCACGCCACCGCACGTGTGGCACTTAATATTGGGTCTTGGGTGGAACATAACCTTTGGCGGGGGACGAGACATCAAGGAAGGAGTGGGACGAGACATCAAGGAAGGAGGAGGAACATTAGCTACACGAAGGGAATCTGCATGTTTCACAGCCATAGCCTCTATAAAGACCAGGTACACATAGTCATGTATGACCTATATTGAGGCGAAAACCCATTTACAATCGATGACACCAACTGTCCCTCAGTTAAAGGGGACGCAAATACCTGGGCATACACCTTAATGTCACTGACATTGTCGCTAAGTGACTCGTCCAACCTTTGGACACGATATAAAAACTTTTGCTCGAGAGTACTAAGGGCACTCGCAGGGACAAAAAACCACAACACTTCCCTAATGAACATGGCTAAGGACATGCGGAGGTGGATAGCTTCAATCAGCTTATCGCGCAGCATACCGGATGCAACAGGATACAACAGTTGGACAATCTGAATTTCCGACATCCCAAAAATCGAGGCATGGTTACCCAATTCGACCACTTGTTTTAAAAATAGGACCACCTGGGTAACGCCATCTAGGTTGAAACTCTTCAACTTAGCTAAGAAACTAGAAATAGGATGAGGAATCGACCCCTAATTAACGGTAGGCGAGTATGTAGCATTTGGAAAAGAGACATTGTTACCAGGGTAGCTCCCTCGCACACCCTCTACAGGAGACAAAACATTCTCATTGCTAGAGAAAGATCTGGGATGCAACGGGTCGGCAGTACCCAGGAAATCATTAGGTGACCTAACATGAGAAGAATGACCGTATGCAGGGTTAAGAGGTCTGGGCGAGCCGGAACCAGACAATAGAGGGGCAGGCAAACCACTACTAGTAATCGATCCCAAAACCTCAGACCTAGTAAACAGAGGTGATTCACGTTCAACCCCAGAAGAACTCTCCAAATTATCAAGGTTATCTCTTAAGTCAATTAAATCGAAAGCACTATTATTGTCGGCCATTTTGAAAAACACAGAATGCAGACAGACAATATAGAAGGAAACTAATTTTAGGAATTACGAGGACAGTTTACACTTTCACAACAATACCATAACTACCAATTACCAACACCATAGATTAGGTTGACACTCGAACCCAGCCACAATACTACACAAAATCATGCACAATGCTGCCCAGAACTGCATACGTCACCGCCTGCTTGGCTCGAGAACAGGAAGCTAAATTACAAAAATTGCCACAAAGCACATGGCGAACAGCATCAGACAGCGCTCCAGGATGCCTTCACTCGTAGCATGTAGGCTATCAGAATATTAACAAATCCCCGTTTCCCATGCCAAGAACACATGCCAGCCACTTACCGAGCATCTTTTTCAGTGGGAATGTTGCATACAAACAGGATAAAATACAGCCGCAAACACTTCGCTTGGAACAGGTCACTGTTATCTCACCACATGGATATTCAGAGGCAAACATGAAATTAAACAAACGACAAGGATTAGCTTTACATAACATCAAGTGCACTGACATGACACATCCCATCAACAATCGCTCCATCAGCATCAGAAGGGTCCATAAAACGAGCCTGCGGGAAAGGAGGAGGGGATCGTTGCAGAAGCGAACACGAGCTTGATCTGCTACCAAAATGACACGTGGGTGGATTGCCAGGGTGGATGGGCTTACTTACCTGTATTCAAGAGGTCCGCCTCGCTTCAGCAAAATCACCTCCAGAAGACATGCCCCAACAGAAGAAGAGCAAAAGGGGTGGAAGGAAAGTGGAGAAGGGGAACGCATAGGCTATTCTACAGACACCCCCCCCCCCAATAACTAATGGAATTGTCGCCGACGAAATAATGCCACCACAGTTGCTTAAAAATTTAAAATAAAAATTTAATTGTTAAAATTTAAAAGAACACCTCCACCAGAAAACAGAACATGCATCCGCCAGCATAAATTACAATAAAGGCAAGAGACGGCTTAACATGTTTGCTTGCAAAGCAAACAAAAGAAAAGAATTAAATTAAAATTAAAATGTTAAAGCCCAAATATTAAAAAAAATATATACAGGCATAATTAAATGAGAAAGGGCTTGATAATTTACAAGGGAATGCAATACCGATCCGACATGCAGAGATCCAGGCCACGACATAAAACGAAAAATTTAAAATTAAATAATTAAAATAAAATTGGATCAGAAAATAAATCCATAATTTGCATGACGGAGAAAAACACAGGAACATTCACCAAAAACACAAAGTTAAACCAACAAGATTAAATAAAAAACAAATTAAGCTAACACTACAACACGTTTGAGTTTACCGCTTGACGCCAAGAGACTGCACTCCAAGACCATAATGCACTCGGGCCAAACAAAAACAAAACAAACATAGCCACCGGAGCAGACGACCACATGTCAAATCGAAATTACGGCAGATAATTAGCATTAAATTAATTTTAAAATCACCGGAGAGAAATAAAATGAGGAAAACAATTACATCTAAATACTATTAACATGAGGCTGGAGCATCGGATCGTAAATCAGATTAATAATATGCCAATCCCAAGATTGCCAAAAGTAAATAAATAATTATTTAAAACGTAAAATAAACTAGAAATGTGTCTCCAGAAGGTACGAAGAAAATAAATAACAAAATTAATATATATCTGGTAACATTATTAAAACAGAAATAAATTAGGCCTACCAGGCGAAACAAAACACAGCATCACAATATACATGCAAGGCTAATATTGGAGCTCCCATAATAAAATATATAAAGGTTTAGAATAACATTACGTACCTTAAAAACTTCTCAGTGGAGACACAATAAAAATAAATTAATCAACACACAATTTAAATAAAATATTATACGGCACTAAATGTCTGAAAATGGCCCACCCAGCCATGCGCCGTTTTGGTATCACAAGCACTCCTGTTTGTATTTAGATGCGATTTGCATGTCATAATTCCTCTTCACGGCGAAACGATGAAAAATAAAACCTTACGAGCACAGGCATTTTCTTAGTTGAATAGGTATTCATATTTTGTAAAAGCTAGGGGCCAATGCCCCCAGCCCACGAAGAGATACTCTGTCACACCAGCTGGCTAGTTGCTTCCTATACGACAGACAATCAGCTCACAAGATGGCGGAGAATCACACGTGAAAAAAGGATTGCATTCATGTTAAAGTAATTGTCCAATCACAGCATGACACCTCAAGCAACAATGTGATTATTATGTAATTAATTTGGCGGTATCATGTATATACAGTCTTTTGTTCCATGACTTAGAATATAATAAATAGCCTTCAAACATGACACGATTAGGACGAGTTTATAAGGCACCACCAACACACTCTAGTGGTGAAGAAGGAACCACGGCTAGCAGCGCCGAAGTCCGACAGCAGCTGCCATCTCGTGTTCAAAATCGGAATCAAGCTACCAGGCGGTCGTTTCAGAGGTCGTGAAGTCACATCCAGGGAAGATACATAATTAAAAGCGTTGGAACGGGCATTGCACGTAACACTTATCATCATCATCATACTAATATATAAAAATGAGATGGTGTGTTTCTGTCTGTCTGTGTGTTACTCAATAACGCAAGAAACACTGGTCCGATTTAAATGAAATTTTGCATGGATGTAGCTGATTTACCAGGTTTACATATAGGATATTTTTTATCTCGATATTTTGCACTATTAAAAAATGGCGACAATTTTAGCGACGTCACTAAACCCTTTGGTTTCAAAATATCACATTTCCATATCAAATAAAAAGAGAACGCTAAGAAATAGCAAACTTTTGATGGTACATACTATCTTTAAAATTTAATTTCCTATCCGAAAGGTCCTCATCACTTTTCGTGTATCTCCAACGGTTAGCGAGTAAAACCCACATTTGAGACGTCACTACACCCTTTGGTTTCAAAATTTCATATTTCCATTTCAAATTAAAAGAGAACGTTAAGAAATAGCATACTTTTTATGGCATACACGAGCTTTAACATTTAATTTTCTATCCGAAAGGTCCTTATCCCTTTTCGTGTATCTCCAACGGTTAGCGAGTAAAACCTAAATTTGTGCAATAAAACACGGTCAACACCGAGCGGTGCAGTATTTCTCTCGATACGTATATAAATGAAAGTTTGTCTGTTTTTTTCTGAATTTATACCGAAATTTGAGTTATTTACGCGTTTCAGACTGTTTTATATTGGATGCGCGCGAAAATATTTTTTTGTTGTCTGTCTGTTTGTTTGTTTGTTTGTATGTGGACAATTTTGATCCCTTATAAGTCGAGAACGGCCGGGTGTATCAACGTAAAATTTGGTACAGATAACCATCAGAGGCACGACACTAATCATTGATGTAACTCTTCTCCGTACCTCTCGTAAATGGGGGCCTAATCCCTTAAAATACATGCTGAAATAGGCGTAGAAGGCCGAGACAAAGCTCATTTTCATCCCCTCAATGTGAGAGACAAAACAACATTTTAAGGCCCTAAAACGAACCGTTTTTTAGATATTCCAAGAAAACTAATTTCATTTAATAAACTAATGAACTAATGCAAGCCAGTAACCATGGCAACAGAATCTCAGAGGTCCATCTATTGCTGTAAGACGCAATGCAATTCCATTAATTACATTAGTTTGAAAGTTTGCAAACGGCTAGAAGGTTATCACGGAACCAAATTAAGCTGTAAAATTCATCAATACGTATAATGCGCTTACGAGGGGTCAAGGGGTACTCTAGAATTTTTCCCCGCGATTTACACCTGCGGGTGTGGTACGGCAAGTCTATTATATTCCTATCCTTATATTATATTATAATTAGTGGTATTATATTATGGCGTAAAACGACGAGACAAAGCCCCTCGGTGGTGCCAGAAACAAAACTCGGGGGCCCTAAAGGGTCCTCGAAAACTACATTATAAGGCTCTAAATCAAACAGTTTCTGAAATATTCCCAGAAAACTAATTTAATGTAATTTAACAAACTAATGAAGGAATGCGGATCGGTTACCATGACAACATTATCTCAAGGGGTGGCATCCAACTTTCCATCTATTTCTGTAAGAAGCAATGCCACTCCATTTATTACATTTCTGTGAATGTTTGCAAATGGCTATAAGGTTATCACGGAACCAACGTAGACTGTATAATTCATCAATGCAATTAAGGGGGTCAAGGGGTAACCTAGAATTTTTTCATGCAATTTTTACGTGCGATATATAGCACAGAAGGTCTATTATATCTCCAAACAGCAACATTATTTTCAAAAATTCCTGAATTGAATCAGCATTATTGCGGCTTTCAGGAATTTGGACCATTTGAGGCTAAAGAACCTGAATTTCATGCACCACAAGCCTTTATAATTTATGAAAGAGGTCTTCCGGTGTATGGGGACCTAACCCAACGTAGAGAGTCAGTTTTTATGTGACGTGTATTGCGTTTCGTCTACAAGGCTTTCAATTCTATTTCACGTCAGGAAGTACACGTTAGGTGAATTTAGTTTGGGAGCACATTCTAACTAATCTCTTTTCTTTTGTCGAAATATGGTTTCATCATAATGATGATTTTGTTTGATACTGTGTGGTAGATATACCTATATTTGGATATATGGGTGATATGTTGTAGACAATAGAATTGTCTGTCTGTCTTTCTGTGTATATTTATGTACGCCTATAACTCGTATTCGGATGCTTGGTGCATCGTAAAATTAGGTATGGTAACCATGAGAGTCAATACACCAATCATTTACAAAACTCTTCACCGTACTTTTCACACAGTAGAAGGGTGGATATAGGGAAAAAACTTCTCAAAATACATGCTAAAATAGGCGAAATATAAAAAATTATCCTAGAAGGATGACCAAAGCATATGTTGCGCTTCTCAATGTGAGACAAAAAATTCGGGAGTCTATAAAGGGTCTCCGAAAACCACATTTTAAGGCCCTTAAATTAACAGTGTGTGTGATATTCCCAGAAAACTAACTTCGTTTCCATAAACTTATGAAGGAATGAAAAACCGCTAACCATTGCAACAGTAGCTCAATGATAACGTCTGGTTATTAATACCGAAGACCGTTCGAAGAACGGGTACTTCTGCTAGTATGTTATGAAGCAAAGAAAGGCACAATACCTGGGTCACATCATGCGAAACGAGAGGTACCAATTATTACAGACAATTATTGAAGGAAAGATACAAGGAAAAAGATCCGTTGGGAGACGCAGAAATTCATGGTTGAAGGACATTAGAAAGTGGCACCGGTGTACATCGGAGGAAGCATTTCATACTGCAATGTCTAGGTCAGAGCTGGCTGCGTGGATCGCCAACCTTCGTTTGGAGATGGCGTCTTAAGAAGAAGAACCATTGTGATACAATGTGGCATACTGAGGCTGTACCTGCTGCCTGCATTCATTTTCCTGCGGGTTCCTGGTTCGATTTTATAGCCTCGAACAGCTCCTGAATCTTGAATCTGGATCTGGATTATGACCGTTATGGTCCGTCAGCCAATGTCTTCCCCTGCCATGGTGCTTAAACTGCCATCTCGACTTCCAGTAGGGAATAGTATAAGATGCCCACCTTCATAGTGTTGAATCGAATCATGTTTGATGAACTCAATTTATTTATTAACTATTGCTTTTCCAAACACTGAATTTACACATAACTTTTCCCATACACACCTTTCATTATTTCGCTGAATTTACGTGTTAGAAATGCCAGTTTACTCCGCCATGTAGTAGCACTTTATCTAATGAAATATGATAAAGAAAACGAATATGTGTTGACCAACTGAAAAGCTTAGGCAACACTGATATATGGTTTCTGTCACTACAATCATGAAATCTGAGTAATCATGTTACAGATTTTTAACACAAATTGTTATCAAATAATTTACAGACTCTATCATTATTATTTTAAATTTCTGTGGAATTCTAGTGCAATATTTGAACACGATAATAGTTTTTCTTGACACGTGCTTAAATCATGCCAACTTATACTTTTGCAAAAAAAAACACTTATTTCGTTCTGCCGCAAATACTGCTCCCGAAAATCACTTTTACTACCTTACTGAACGTTTTAGGATAAGTTAAGAATATCTGAAGGCACTTGTGTACCAGATTTAGATGTTTCTCACTTACAAATGATTTTGCCCTTGCGCTCACCTCGAGCTGCAATGGACGAGTTATCCACGTTCGTCTTGTTCATAACTTAGCTAGTCATGTTGGTATTTCCTAGAATGTTTTACGCTTAGTGGTGATGGATTATGAATGTCCTGGAAAATATTCCTCATAATTTCAGCAGATTTTATAAATATTATGGTAAACTTTGCATATATTCACGAGGTTTATTTGACATGAATCCACTGCTTAGTAATTTTCCTCCTTGACTCATAATAAGGGTCAAAATTCGAAATAGTGCTTCGTAATTTGATATTATCAGTTGATCGTGATTGATATTTCAGTGACTTGATGGTCAGATGAACGGGTTCAGTGTACATATCACTTCAAGTTTATGAATTAAATCTGAGAAATCCATACTTTACACATGGTGAGTTATGTGTTGCATGCTCACGAGTGGGACAGCTGAAATATTTATTTGTTTTTGAAGATGACGGAAAGACCAAAAACATTGTGTATCTTAAAACACTGGAATATACTTTTTCAAATTAAGTTTGATACACAAAATCCCATTGTCTTTTATTTATTTTATACTAGCAGGTACCCGCGGCTTCGCTCGCGATCAAGTCAATGGGAACGATGCAATTGTACACCTGCTGTTAAGTGTGTGCGATTGCGCTTTGTTAATAGAAATTGCGAATATTGTTTGAAGAGGGAACTGCACTCTTGCACACTGGAATGGCAAATCTATCGGAATATGGGGAATCAAAAGTATTTTTCCTTACCTATAGTAAAATATCTCTGACCTTGGTCGCTGATGTACATTATTCACTCTCTTCCAGTGTTACATCCCAGGGATTGAAATTCTCCAACAACCCTTTTGCCTCACATGCCTCCCTAAGTAATTAAAATTCCCAACTGTTGTTGTTTGAGTCTTCAGTTTCTTGACTGGACTGATGCAGCCCTCCATGACTCCCTATCCTGAGCTAATCGTTTCATCTCTATATCGCTACCACACCCTACATACGAGGCAATCTGTTTTACCCTGGTCTACCCTACAGTTCTTGTCCTTAACCCTCCCATCCATAACTAAGCTTGCTATTTCTGGGTGTCTTAATATGTGTCGTACCAACCTATATCTTCTCTTCAATAGCAGTCGCCCGAAACATCTCTCCACTCCCACTCGTCTTAATAGCTCTTTATTTGTTACCCCATCTACCCATCTGATCATCATCATTCTCCTGTAACACCACATTACAAACGCTTCAATTCTCCTCTTTTCTGCTGCACCATTAGTCCAAGTTACACTTCCTTATAGTGTCACGCTCCAGACAAAAGCTTTGAAAAATTACTTCCTAATATCTAAATGTATATTCGATGTCAACAGATTCCTTTTCTGTAGAAATGATGTCCTTGCCTGAGCCAACCTCTTTGCTTCGTCCATCACTGGCTATTTTTCTTCCTAAGTAACAGAAGTCTCCTACTTCCCGTAGCGTTTCACCTGCCAATTTGATGTGCATAGAGGTTTCTGATTTATTTTGGCTGCATTCCAATAATTTTGCTTTACATTTATTGATTTCCATCATGAATTATTTCCTCAAGACGGAGTCCATACCATTCAAAAACTCATTCAATTCCTCTGGCGTATCGGTCAAGATGACGATCTCATCAGCAAATCTCTAAGATGAAATTATTTCTCTTTGAATCTTCGCTCCCACTTAAAATTTTTCTCCAACTACCTGTTTATTTTGTTTTTAGAGATCTTTGAAATGCGTTGCCCTCGCACATGGTGTAGATGCATTGTCAAAAGAAAACATTCCATGTTACGAACATGGGCCGCATAACCGGCACCGAAAGCCTATTCTGAACAGCAGTTCCTTGAACTCAGATTTGCCAACATTTTATTGTATCTTTCCATGTGGTATATCTCTGTACCTCAACACACAGAAGAGTGCTTTAAAAATCATATCTTGTGTAAATTTTGGAAAAGGTAGTGAGTGTGGTTTTTGCCGGAGTGGATACTCGCTCGTAGAAATTCTTTTCAGTAAAATAGACTGGTTCACAATTTTGTAAGTGCACATTGAGGTATGTGACGGCGGGATGCCTTAAGTGTTACGGACACGGCAATAGCCACCACAGAGCTTCGTTGCTACTGAAATAACGACCAGACTGTTATTTTTACTTAACTATACGGGATTTGTGAGCCCAGTGTTTATGAAATTGAACGTAGCTATATCGCTACCTTTATTTAGTAGCTGCTACTGTAAAACATTCTTCAGCTATTCCCAATTAATTGGGGTCGCCGTAGCCAGCCAGGCTCATTTCGGTTTTGGCCGTGGATTTAAGGCCGGATGCTCTTCCTGACGCCACGTGATTTTCCAGGTGAAAATTCCACCCCGCTGTCACCGGGATTCGAACCCCGGCCGTCCTGGTGAAAGGCGAGAAGCTAAGCCACTGCGCCATCACGCTTCCCTAGAAGCCGCTACTGTAGTGTTTACAAATTAAAGGTGGTATTAGAAGGCGCTTTCCCTATTTTTTTACCCCTGGCACTACAGACCATGAAGGGCCTAGGCCTATCATGCGACCGCTTCCCAGCCATTTGGCCTGCAGATATTGTGGTGACGCGTGGTCAGTGTACCGTGTCCCCTCGGCCGTTAGTCTTGTTCTTCGTGACCAGGGCGCTGCCTCGCTATCAGACAGCTACTCAATTGTCCTCACGAAGCTGAGTGCACTCCGTTGCAGTCCTCACGTCAGTGTCTAAAATCTCTGATGGAGCCAAGAATCAAACCCGGGGCCTCCGGATGAGAGGCAGGCGCGTTACCCTGTTCTTATTGTGTTCATATATATCTTGGAAAAGATAACAAATTGATTGGCTTTGCCTCCTACAGGGATATGTATATAAAATCGGATGTCATACCGTGAGGTTCAGTTGCCATGGAAACGGACTTGCCATTATTTCATCAGTTTATCAGAGTAAAGATAGTTTTCTGCGAATATCTTTGAAACGGTTGGTTTTAGGGCCTTAAAATGTGGTTTTCGGTGTCCCGTAGGGACCTACCGAGTATTGTTCCTTGCATCGAGGGGCGTAAAATGAGCTTTGTCCGGTCTTTTTGCGACAACTTCGATATTTTTTCCCGGTTGAGTATTTTTGGTGACTTTTCAGTTATGTTGCCTGTTCCACGGGAACAATGATTTATTTCCGGATGAAAGGATGCCTATATGTTATCCCAGGGTATAAGCTGTCTCCATTTCAAATTTCATCCAAATCCGTCCAGCCGTTTTAGTGTCAAGAGGTAACAAACTAACACACACACACACAGACTTTCACAATTATAATATACTAGCAGGTACCCGCGGCTTCGCTCGCGATCAAGTCAATGGGGACGATGCAATTGTACACCTGCTGTTAAGTGTGTGCGATTGCGCATTGTTAATAGAAATTGCGAATATTGTTTGAAGAGGGAACTGCACTCTTGCACACTGGAATGGCAAATCTATCGGAATATGGGGAATCAAAAGTATTTTTCCTTACCTATATTAAAATATCTCTGACCTTGGCCGTTGATGTACATTATGCACTCTCTTCCAGTGTTACATCCCAGGGATTGAAATTCTCCAACAACCCTTTTGCCTCACATGCCTCTCTAAGTAATTAAAATTCCCAACTGTTGTTGTTTGAGTCTTCAGTTTCTTGACTGGACTGATGCAGCCCTCCATGACTCCCTCTCCTGAGCTAATCGTTTCATCTCTATATCGCTACCACACCCTACATCCGAGGCAATCTGTTTTACCCTGGTCTACCCTACAGTTCTTGTCCTTAACCCTCCCATCCATAACTAAGCTTGCTATTTCTGGGTGTCTTAATATGTGTCGTACCAACCTATATCTTCTCTTCAATAGCAGTCGCCAGAAACATCTCTCCACTCCCACTCGTCTTAATAGCTCTTTATTTGTTACCCCATCTACCCATCTGATCATCATCATTCTCCTGTAACACCACATTACAAACGCTTCAATTCTCCTCTTTTCTGCTGCACCATTAGACCAAGTTTCACTTCCTTATAGTGTCGCGCTCCAGACAAAAGCTTTCAAAAATTACTTCCTAATATCTAAATGTATATTCGATGTCAACAGATTCCTTTTCTGTAGAAATGATGTCCTTGCCTGAGCCAACCTCTTTGCTTCGTCCATCACTGGCTATTTTTCTTCCTAAGTAACAGAAGTCTCCTACTTCCCGTAGCGTTTCACCTGCCAATTTGATGTGCATAGAGGTTTCTGATTTATTTTGGCTGCATTCCAATAATTTTGCTTTACATTTATTGATTTCCATCATGAATTATTTCCTCAAGACGGAGTCCATACCATTCAAAAACTCATTCAATTCCTCTGGCGTATCGGTCAAGATGACGATCTCATCAGCAAATCTCTAAGATGAAATTATTTCTCTTTGAATCTTCGCTCCCACTTAAAATTTTTCTCAAACTACCTGTTTATTGTGTTTTTAGAGATCTTTGAAATGTGTTGCCCTCGCACATGGTGTAGATGCATTGTCAAAAGAAAACATTCCATGTTACGAACATGGGCCGCATAACCTGCACCGAAAGCCTATTCTGAACAGCAGTTCCTTGAACTCAGATTTGCCAACATTTTATTGTATCTTTCCATGTGGTATATCTCTGTACCTCAACACACAGAAGAGTGCTTTAAAAATCATGTCTTGTGTAAATTTTGGAAAAGGTAGTGAGTGTGGTTTTTGCCGGAGTGGATACTCGCTCGTAGAAATTCTTTTCAGTAAAATAGACTGGTTCACAATTTTGTAAGTGCACATTGAGGTATGTGACGGCGGGATGCCTTAAGTGTTACGGACACGGCAATAGCCACCACAGAGCTTCGTTGCTACTGAAATAACGACCAGACTGTTATTTTTACTTAACTATACGGGATTTGTGAGCCCAGTGTTTATGAAATTGAACGTAGCTATATCGCTACCTTTATTTAGTAGCTGCTACTGTAAAACTTTCTTCAGCTATTCCCAATTAATTGGGGTCGCCGTAGCCAGCCAGGCTCATTTCGGTTTTGGCCGGGGATTTAAGGCCGGATGCTCTTCCTGACGCCACGTGATTTTCCAGGTGAAAATTCCACCCCGCTGTCACCGGGATTCGAACCCCGGCCGTCCTGGTGAAAGGCGAGAAGCTAAGCCACTGCGCCATTACGCTTCCCTAGAAGCCGCTACTGTAGTGTTTACAAATTAAAGGTGGTATTAGAAGGCGCTTTCCCTATTTTTTTACCCCTGGCACTACAGACCATGAAGGGCCTAGGCCTATCATGCGACCGCTTCCCAGCCATTTGGCCTGCAGATATTGTGGTGACGCGTGGTCAGTGTACCGTGTCCCCTCGGCCGTTAGTCTTGTTCTTCGTGACCAGGGCGCTGCCTCGCTATCAGGCAGCTACTCAATTGTCCTCACGAAGCTGAGTGCACTCCGTTGCAGTCCTCACGTCAGTGTCTAAAATCTTTGATGGAGCCAAGAATCGAACCCGGGGCCTCCGGATGAGAGGCAGGCGCGTTACCCTGTTCTTATTGTGTTTATATATATCTTGAAAAAGATAACAAATTGATTGGCTTTGCCTCCTACAGGGATATGTATATAAAATCGGATGTCATACCGTGAGGTGCAGTTGCCATGGAAACGGACTTGCCATTATTTCATCAGTTTATCAGAGTAAAGATAGTTTTCTGCGAATATCTTTGAAACGGTTGGTTTTAGGGCCTTAAAATGTGGTTTTCGGTGTCCCGTAGGGACCTACCGAGTATTGTTCCTTGCATCGAGGGGCGTAAAATGAGCTTTGTCCGGTCTTTTTGCGACAACTTCGATATTTTGTCCCGGTTGAGTATTTTTGGTGACTTTTCAGTTATGTTGCCTGTTCCACGGGAACAATGATTTATTTCCGGATGAAAGGATGCCTATATGTTATCCCAGGGTATAAGCTGTCTCCATTTCAAATTTCATCCAAATCCGTCCAGCCGTTTTAGTGTCAAGAGGTAACAAACTAACACACACACAGACTTTCACAATTATAATATATATAGGGATATAGGGACAAGTAAATTTGTCTGTTTTATCAATTCGGCACAATATATGTGTACCTTCATAGAAATAAAAAGAGGTATTACAACCCATGAACTTAGTAACTATGTATACATTATTGTAACAGTCTAATCATTGTAGATTTACGATTCGTCAATGAAGTCGTTAGTGATAAAGTTCGAAATTGTTATGCCCAAAATTTTGCGGTGACCCACGATCACTTCTTTCTCAGATCCTTGTCTAACATAATTCCTAATGAGAATCGGACAGAGATATCTTGGGTCCAGGTGCCAAGACATATCTCTGAACTACTGTAGAATCATATGTTCATCCCCAAAACACTGCCAGTTATGAGGGTAAAATGTGTTATCTGGAGTTAGAGGTAAAAGCCAGATTGGGCTAAACGGAAACTATATAAAGTTTACTAGTGAATGTATCTTTCGCAAAAAAATGTAATAGAATTCAAATATTAATATAGTTTTATTTGAAAAAAAAAATTGAATAATATTCGATTTAAAATGAGAAACAGTAGTGTCATAGTTTCTTCCATCTTGAAAATGTAACGAGGATTTTCATAAATTTGGTCTGTTAAAGGTAGCAGCGTTACAGTTAGTGAGTTTAATTAGTGACATCGTTACTCCCTGTTACCGTAAAAGGTAACAGTTACGAGTAACGGTCTTGCTTCTCGTTACCTTGAAAAGAACAGTTAGAGTAATGACGATGCCCCCAACACTGTAATTTAGTTTCTCAGGCAGTAGAATCGCCAAGGAACTGAATATATCTGATTTCTGTGGACCTAACTGCTCCAATTAAGGTTTGTCAATCGTTGTACCGAGCCATAATTAGAGCTTTGATTAGTCCAGAAGGGCTCTTTCACGTATCCTATTATTAGACTCAGTATTGCAGTTGCAGCTTAATACCCACCTCTCAGGCAATTTCAAGTTAGGTAGCTCCAGTTAGAGATTGCTTGAGAAGGTAGTGGAAACATTTCAACTAAAGTCCAATAAAATACTCTATGTGGTCATTAACATTTAGATTAAAACTCTGAGACGCCAGAAACTTGATAAAGCAAATGATAGCCGCCGCAACCCTGCGTCACTTCCTCTACCTTTTTGTTGGTCTCTCTTTACCTCCCTTTTTGGTTCCTCCTTCTTGTTTCATTTTCCCTTATTTGCAATATTCATTGAACAGTAAAGCATCTTTAATCGCATTAAAATATTTTCCTTTATCTCGCCGTGAAATAATTATAATTTATGCACAAAGCTGCAAAGCGACCCGTGAACATCGCCTGTCGGGTTACGAACGACAGTATAAAGGATTACAAAATTAAATTATCTGGGTAGTGTACTAGTTCCGTAAGTAACTAATTCCTCAGAAAGTATACCGTAAAGAGTGTGATAATAGAAAGAAGGTGAAAATCAATTAGGTACTCTACATTGCAATGCGTCAACAAACTTGAAACTCAGCAAAACAGTAAGCTTCATTCTTAAGTAATAGGATAAGTATAAATAAAGCTCAAAGTATATTACATTGAATATCACAAATAAAGCCATAACGGGGTAAGTCCATTTTTTCGGAAAATGAGTTTTGGCGCATTTTGGTGGTCAGCCATAGTCACTACAAATCAGTTGATATTGAATTCAAATAAAGCGGAATATCACCGAGATAGGCTACAGAGGTTTTTAGTTTTAGTGGAAACAAAAAGAACGTCCCATATCCTCTCACTTCATCATAATTCAACTTTAGTTGTTATTTGTTTTACATGTACTTCCTTTATAAGAAACAAATTTGGTTAAAAAACAAGAAGTTCCGTGACGAACTAAAGAGCCCACTTTTCTTAAAATGTAAGAATCATGCCAATCTATATCGACCTATATAGAATAATGCCGGAATTAAATTGGTAATATCGAAATTTATAATTAGTTAGAAATATACCTGATAGCCTATAATGTAGCCTAATAGAGCAGTACACTTGGCAGCCCTAGTGACTGAATATATTGTTAGTTCCATCTTTTAAGGTACAGAATACAAAATTTGGTTGAAGTGCAATGGATAGCATAGACGTTACATGCAGTTAGACATAGGATCTATCAGCGCGCGTAATATAATGTTGGCAACAATGTCATGCATGTGTTGATCAGAAATAATCTGAAATATTATGATCTCTTGTTGTGCCAATTTTGGATGAAATCCATTTGTTAGTATAGAAGCATGTATTTTAAAATTGGACCTATCAGCAGGCTTAGAGTCATGTTGGCAGCACTGACGTATATTAGTTTCTCCAAATTAATCTAGAATATCAGGTACTATACGTGTGCATATTTTAAAGCTTTCGGCTTGCATACTTTCTGATATATTGGTATTTTGGATTAGAAAGTAGAGAGAGAGAGCATTTACTAACAGTTGGCTGCCCTGGTGGCTTTTAAGAATACGCTCAGGCATATCTGTTTATGTACACAAAGTACATACGAAATTTGGTTGAAATCCATTTTATAGTGTAGAAGTTATATGCATTTAAAAATTGGACCTATTAGCTTAGAATCATTTGGGCAACAATGCCATGCATGGCCTCCTGGAAATTAAACTGAAATATTATTATCTATATGTGTGCCAATTTTGGAATAGCTCCCATGCATACCTTCAAGGATTTCCAACATGGAGCTCAAATTTCAATTGCGTTTTTTCAGCAGTTGGTAGCACTGACATCATTTTCAAATATGGGCTTGACATATTCAGTTACAGAACTTTACTCATACCAAATTTGGATTAGATTGCTGCAGCCGTTTATGAGTTGATAGGGGGGGGGGGACACACACACAGCCAGACTGACAGATGGACATTTGCCCGGATCGATCTCATAAGTCTACTTTTTCTTCATTTTTGTAAAATGTGAAAAGTAGGCTAATTACTATATTACTTACCCTCAATTGGGGTGTTTAACGTATTTCTTTTTAGTGTTGAAAGTTCAAGTTCGCTCTTCTGAAAAATTTACAGAATGTGACTTACCTTGTTTTCCTGTAGAGTCTTCAAATGTTATATTAGGAAGAAGAGACAGTCAGTCTGAAAGACTGGATTTTATATCATTTTAAATGCTAGCAGGCGAGTACCAAGAAGGCAGTGCGAGAACAGAGTTTCAAGGTTCTATTTTGTTTCTTCACTGCCTACTTGATTGTTCTCGCACTGCCTTCTTGAAACTCTGTTCCCGCACTGCCTTCTTGGTACTCGGCTGCTACATCGTACTATGACGTCACACACCTCAGTGCATTCTCGGTACATTTCGTGAAGTTGCCGTAACGTAAGGACCAAGTCGACTATATCATTTAAAATGATAATATGAATTGTGAGTTGAAATGGAGAGACCATGTCACAAATATTGAGGTTCTCCAAAAAATGCGAAAAACCACCGTGAAAGGAAGGAAAATCCAATACCTAGGTCACATCATGATGAATACCGACAAGTATCATCTCCTGCAGTCTATTCTTCAAGTAGAAATACCAGCGAAGAGAAGTGTTGGACGGAGAAAAATATCCTGCTAAAATCACCCAGCCTGGACATCCAAAACGTCCACTGTATTATTCCGAGCTGCAAGTGACAGGAACTGCACAGTCAAGATGGTAGCCAACATCCGGAACGGATAGGGACCAGAAGAAGAAGAGTTGAAACCTTAATTAAACTAACAAACGCTATTGCGAATTAAAACTCAGCAATTTATTTAGGTTTGTGCCGTGTCATGTGTGAGGTTTCGCCTAGGATCACCAATCTGGCTTATCAGCGGGCTCTTGGTGTCCGCGCCCTGACCCCCACAGTTGCCCACCGATGAGCCACCTCGGTGTCCTAGGCGAAACCTACAAGACACGGCACAAACCTAAAAGAATTGCTGAGTTTTAATTCACTGTCCGTGAAAGCCAATATACCATCTTTTTGGAAGCCTTTTTAGGGAGGTTAAGATTGCTTTAGCTATTTGCTCACGCAGTTAAAAGGCACAGGTGCGCTTCATTAATAGGGACGTAGCGCGCAGTTCGCTACTCCTGTGGGGGTCCAGGCGGGGACACCAAGAGCCCGTTGATGAGCCAGCTTGGTGTCCTAGGCGAAACCCCACACAAGACACGGCACCAGTGGCGGCCGGTAATAAGGTTGCAGTGTTGCACAACGACCAGATTAATTCATGAAAAACAATTAATTCCGTAATAATATTTTTAGTGCTAGAAGTTGTATGTTTCCTTCTATATGTATAGGAATTCAGAATTCTGTTCTTTAATAATTCACGAAATCTTACAGGAAGTTACTGTGAACTGACAGAGAAAGCAAGGCGCGCCAGCCATCTAGGAGCGCTTGTCCGTTTGGTCGTTGCCAAGCCCAAGCACCGACCAGATCTCAATAGTGAAGGGTATGGCCGAGATGCTAGACTGGGTAAGCCCTATCCCAACAGTTAACACGGCTGGTCGTTGCCCGCCGACTGCAACCAGGAACTGAGGCGCAGGCGCGGCTGGAGACATCCGAGATGCTTCGTCAACTGCAGAATCCATCATGTCTTGAAATGTTGCGCGTGAACTTGTGACACTCGCAGTTCTCGCCCTCATATATAGCCTAACTTACGTTGTTTTGTTCTCGTGAAGGTTTTCATGTAGATTAACTTATATTCCATTTAATCCGATGAAATTGTGATGTCTCTGAATTGCGGCATTCGTTATCCGTTTTACCGAGCAATTGAATGCAGTTTTCTCCGATATCAGGCAGTCTTTTACCCTATGACCTCATGCGTGCCCGCAGAAGAAGGGGGGGGGGGCAAGGAGAGGCCGTGTCCCCACCCCCTGGAATTCCGAGAATATTTCGATTGTTCATTGTCACACCAGTTTATTTCAGAAAGTGAAGTTACTGATGGTTAACTGATTTAGATGTTGGGATAATTCCAGAGTTTTATTTAACTTAGTAATTTGGGATTATTTGAGAATATCTTCAGTTATAAAAAAAATCGGCGAACTGGATTAACATTACTATTTTAATGGACTGCTTGGTTTTTATTTTTGTCGACACGTGGTGATACAACTATTTTTGCCTGTATTTAAAGAATGAACATTATGACGATTATTCACAAAGAACAAAAACTCTGAACTAAAAAAAAAACTTCCATTTATGCCATAAAGACTATGTACCCAACGGTTTAAGAGCAGCCAAAAAATGAATGTCAGCAAGTAAGAAAAGAAACGAAAATTGCGGGGGGATGTAAGTCTCAATATCACCTAGTGACATGTAGGTAACGAAATTAAAAAATACAACCCCCCCCCCCCCTAGAAAAAATCCTGCGGGTACCCATGTACCACCTTAATGAAAATAGTGCAACACCCAGAAAAATTATCCGCCAGCCGCTACTGCACGGCACAAACCTAAAAGAATTGCTGAGTTTAAATTCACTGGCCGTGAAAGCCAATATACCATATTTTTGGAAGCTTTCATAGGTAGATTATGGCTACTTGAGCTTTTGGCTCTTGCAGTGAAGAGGCGCTAGTGCGCTTAATAAAAATATACGTAGCGCGCAGTTCGCTCAGGACACCAAGAGCCCACTGATGAGCCAGCTTGGTGTCCTAGGTGAAACCCCACACAAGACACGGCACAAACCCTGAAAAAAATGCTGAGTATAAATTCTCTGGCCATGAAAGCCAATATACCATCTTTTTGGAAGGTTTCATAGGGAGGTTATGGCTGCTTGAGTGTTTATTCTCGCAGTTAAGTGGCGCAGGTGCGCTTCATAAAAAAGTAGATGGCGCGCAGAGTGGGGGTCCGAGCGGGGACATCAAGAGCTAATACAGGCTACCATGTCATTGGGAATATTTTGAATTTTAATTAATATTCAACATTTCCGACCCACCTGCATGAAGGACATTACAAGACTGTGGTACGTTCTTCTAATGACGTAATTCCCGTATCAGTTAATCTGTTCTGTTTACACATTTTGGGATAATTTTATCAGGATTGTAACTAATGTCTAACTACAGTCGATATTTATTCGTCACTGTATCCCGAGTACCGGCAGCGTGATCAGCGAGGGATCTCGAAATCGATGTATAGATTGAGTTGGATTCTTCATTCTTTCTTTCTTCCGAATTTGGCCGCCTGTGGACCGCATGGAACCTAAGGCTTTCTGGTTAATCTCCTCTTCTCTTCCCAAAACCTCTTCATTCGTTCACTTCTGATCTTTCGCTCCTCCTCGGATATTACCAGTTTGGCTCGAATTTTAGGTGTTTTCTCCTCGAACATCTTGATGTTGTCAATTCGGTTTCTGAACTCTTTTCTGTTGCGGATCACATCCACTGTGAGTCCACTTTCCTTGGCGTCTCTTTTAACCTCTTCTACCCACTTAGTTGTAGCCTTCAGCTCTGTAATATACTTGAATATCCTCTTAGTCAGTCGGTTCTCGTCCATTCTCACCAAATGTCCGTAGAATTTCAACCTTCGCTTCCGCATTGTGACAGTAATTTTTTCAGTATGTTTATAGAGGTCATCATTCCTTCTGTTCTTCCATGTCCCGTCAGCAGTTTTCTGTGGTCCTAAAATTTTCCGCAAAATTTTCCTCTCCTTTTTTTCCAGTTCCTGAAGATCCCCTTTTTTATTCAGTGTCAAGCACTCCGAGGCGTACAGACCCTCTGGCTTTACTACTGTGCTATAGTGTCTGAGTTTTGCCTTGTAGGATATTGCTCGTTTGTTGTATCTGTTCTGGGTTAACCTAAAAGCCAAATCCAAGGAGTTGGATTCATGAATAAGTTAATCAAGTGCTCTTTTTCAGCAATGCTGGTGGTGAGATATGTAATAATAATTTTATTAATACAGCCAATGGCCATGTACTTTTATTTTCAGGACTGGTCAGGGAAGGGATATTGGAAGGAACTGTCCCGGCATTTGCCTGGTGGTGAAAATGGGAAACCACGAAAACTATTGTCAGGTGGGATTCGAACCCACGCTCTCCCGATGCCAACGAGGCACGAGCTAGCGCGTTAGTGCTCTCGGCCACCGGGGCCGGTGTGGTAGGATATATACAGTAATTTACAGTGAAAATTAATAGACGCTATTTAAAATAGTTCATCACATCGCGACACTCGAATCCATTGACTGAAGAGGAAGAAAACGAAGAAGATGGGAAAGAAGGAGAAGAAGGAGAAGAAGGTAAGGAATGAGAAGAAGAAGAAGAAGTGAAAGTAGGATGAGAAGGAGAAGAAGAAATATAAGAAGGAGAATTAAGAGAAGGAGGAGAAGAAAGAGAAGTAAATGAAGAAGGTAATAAATGATAAGTAAACGGTGAAGACGAAGGAAAAGTGAAAGAAGAAGGAGAAGAAGAAGATGAAGAAGTATAAGAAGAAGTAAATGAATAAGGAGAAGAAGAGAAGGAAAAAAGAAGGTAAATGAGAAGAAGAAGGGGAAGGCAGAGAAGAATATGTATAAGAAATAGGAGAAAAAGAAGAACCAAAAGTAGAAGTAAGAGACGGTGAAGAAGAAGCCGAAGAAGAAAGAGGAGAAGGTGAAGAAGTCGTAGAAGGAGAAGAAGAAGTACAAATAAGCAAGCAAGCTTGTAGTTTGACGTGACCGTTAATCGCGAGATCATGAGCCACGGGACCTCCTTTTTACGTGGAATCCGAACCACAGGACATGGCATTTCACTTCGAAAATCTCACATGCATTGACCGGGAATCGAACCCGGACCGCCTTGGTGAGAGGCATACAGCTAGACCGCTGAGCCACCACGCCCCTCCAAGTACAAATAGAAGAAGCAGACATATGAGAAGTAAAAGAAGGAGGAGGAGAAACGGGATAATGTGAGTAAGTTAAAGAAGGGGAATACGGAGAAAGGAAGATGGATAAGAAGAAGGATACGAAGATGAAAAAGAAGGATAAGTAAGAGAAGAAGGGGAAGAAGAAGACGGAGAAGGTGAAGATTAAGAAGATGAAGAAGATGAAGGATACGAAGTATAAGAAGGGGAAATAGAAAGAGAAGAAGGTGAATAAGATGGAGGAGGAGTTACGAAGAGAATAATAAGAATTAGGGGACCCATTCGAGAAATTTTACATTTCAACATCATTGTGGTTGTGATTGATTAGCTGCTTCGTACAATACTAAGGCAGGGGCTATCTGTGTGCTTAGCTTTCCTGTTATGCAGGCGCGATGCGACAGTTCTGGCAGGGGCTGACTGTGTGCTTAGCTTTCCTATTATGCTAGCTCCACGTGATAGTCCTGGCAGTGGCAATTTTATTGTTTATTTGTTTAAACATTTGCTTATAGTTACATTGTCGATACTTATAAAATAAAGTGCTGGTCAAAACAATAAGGACACCACCCATAAAGTAACTTTCGCCACTTGCCTGAAATATATTGGTAATGCGCTATTGTCGTAATTATTAATACAACCTACAGAGAATAAGCAGGTGTTAAGTAAAAACACATGGATTTTGGTTGAAAAATAGGAATGTTATTGGCAATTTTTAATTACTGTATGGTACAAAAATTTACACTCGTATGCACGGACCCCCCCCCCCCCCATCCTAGGAGAAAACGGGGGCACGTACACATTTGAAATTTGGCATATCAATAAACCTCATAAAGACCTATCAAACGTGTGGTGTAAAATTATTGAGGAAAAATTTGAGGTTGAGTGACAGCCCATTTTGTTTCAACAAATTCCTGAACTCGACGAAGTTCGCAATTATCCTCAAAAATATCACAAGCTGCTCAGAGAACAAACCAATCAGCTGTTTCCAAACATCATTTCCCGCCTAAACAGACGTGTATCAAGTAGGCTGTGATAACATTTGAGCGCTGGTGCCAAACATAAAATTTTAGAAAGACCATAAAAATTGGGACTTTTCTTGAAAATTTCATATAATTCTAGAAAAATGTATCACTCTCTCACTCATCCTCACATTTTTCCTCAATAATTTTACACCACACGTTTGATAGGTATTTATAAGGTTTATTGATATGCCATTGATATTCCGATCGCTATCGACGTTGGAATGCACAAATTTGAGACAGTTGAATCATTCAAATATTTAGGATCAATATTGTCAAACAAAAGTGAAATAGAAAAGGAAATTAGACAAAGAATCACCAACGCTACTCATGTTTCCTATAGCATGAATCGAATTTTCACTTCACGTCTAATATCTCAGGAAAACAAGATCCACCTATACATGACCCTAGTACGACCTGTTTTAATGTATGGTTGTGAAACGTGGGCGACTCCAAGAACTTTTGAAGAACGTATATGTTCATTTGAAAGAAAAATGCTGCGGAAAATCTATGGCCCAGAAACTGACAGTTGGGAAAGACGGAGTAAAGAGGAGTTATATCGACGTTATAAAAAGGCAGACATCAGTAGAGAGATAGAGAGAAGACGATTACAATGGTTAGGACACATTATCAGAGCAGAAGGTACTCTCCCGAACCGTGTGTTCAATTTTCAGCCAACGGGAAAACGTCCAAGAGGTCGACCAAGAACGAGATGGAAAGATCGAGTTATGTTGGCACTGAACCAGGTAGATCCAGATGCAAGTATGGAAGATGCCAGGGATAGAAATCGTTGGTCTAATATATGCCACCATTATTTGAGAAGCTGAAATCATTCTTCCTGTTATGAAGTACAATGTTATAGCCTATATTATGTTTTGCTTGCTATTTATATTGTAATCAAGAATTGTATACCCTTGTTTTTTCTGCTATGGGTCTTAATGGCCTGTCACATGCAATAAATGATGATGATGATGATTGATATGCCAAATTTCAAATGTGTACGTGCCCCCGTTTTCTCCTAGGATGGGGGGGTTCCGTGCATACGAGTGTTAATTTTTGTACCATAAGGTACTTAAAAATTGCCAATAACTTTCGTATTTTTCAACCAAAATCCATGTGTTTTTACTAAACGCCTGCTTATTCTTTGTAGGTTGTATTAATACGAGGCACGTCCAGAAAGTAAGCTCCGTTTGGTAATAAAATTAAATTGTGTACAGATACAGAAAAATTATTTATTGCACAACATTCTACACCTCTTCAACTACTTTTCCACATGACTGCCAAACTTTGCAGGTATTTGTCATAGCGTGGCACAAGTTTTTGGATACCTTCTTCATAGAAGTTTGCCGCCGACCCGTAAACGAGAGTGAAGACTCCCCTGTAAGATATCCTACCGTTCGGCTACTACTGTTAGGCAAATTGCGTGCTTACCAGGAGAACTGCGTATGTTTAGGAGTTCTCCTGACCACATACGCAATTTGTCTAACAGTGGTGGCCGAATGGTGGGATATCCTACAGGGGCGTCTTCACTCTCGTTTACGGGTCGGCGGCAAACTTCTATGAAGAAGGTATCCAAAAACTTGTGCCACGCTATGACAAATGCCTGCAAAAGTTCGGCAGTTATGTGGATAAGTAGTTTAAGAGGTGTAGAATGTTGTGCAATAAATATTTTTTCTGTATCTGTACACAATTTAATTTTATTACCAAACGGAGCTTACTTTCTGGACGTGCCTCGTAATTACGAAAATAGCGCATTACCAATACATTTCAGGCAAGTGGCAAAAGAGTCTGTATGGGTGGTGTCCTTATCGTTCTGACCAGCACTGTATGTGTACAGTGAGCGCAGAAAAAGGGACCTCTATATTATTGAACTAGGATATGTGATAAGAATAACAAGAAGGGGAACAAGCAGAAGAAGGAGAACAAGACGAGGAAGGCGAAGGAGGAAAAGAAAGAGAAGAAGAAGAAGTTGGGGACGAAATAGCAGTAGCTGATCCTGGTATGCTAGTTATGCAATCTCTTTAGATTTTCATTATGGAGGTGAATTAACAGAATTCCCTTCTAAGAATAAGGTTATGTCAAGGAATTAACCTAATTTTGCATCATTCTTGCACGTCGACTGGGACACTTAAGTGACATCCGGTACTCCGTTGATGATAACAATAGAGACATTTTTAGTAACCTGTAATCAGCGCAGAAGTGGAGTTTCCCTGGCCAATCATTCTCCTTAGCTTGCTTCCCACCTTCATCCTCACCGTCTCCGTGTCTTTCTCCCTTGGTCCTGTTTTAATCCTCCATTCACATGCAAATTCGTTTTATTGGTAGTCTGACTTTATTAAGTTGCTCCTCGTCTGCGGAACGCACCCTGCGGCGATCACAGCGCCCCTGGCGATCAGCTCCTGCATAATGAACGTGATTGCCATGTAATCAAGGCGATAATGCAATTGATGAGTGGCAGTGTAGGACGTGTAGGGAGATTAATGGCAAGCCTTCTAAGACGTGACGGCAAAACGTATTGTTCTTAATATTATACACTTGAATTATGAGTCGAAAACTGTATCTTAGAGAAAGGTGCGTTATGACTGATCCATTCCATGTTTCATTTGGGATGGTTCTAATTTATTAATTATAATTAATCTACTTAAGATTTTTGTAAAAAGTGAAAGTAGACTTAAGAGATCACCTACATGAGCCAACAGTTCTTGTGTCAGTCAGTGTGTGTGCGAGTGTGTGTATGTCTGCCCCACACCCCCATTCAAACATGACGAAACTGAAATGAACCAAATTTGGTACAGAGAAAAGTTAGAAAGTACGCACAATATATAATTATACGGGTAATTATAAAACAACAAATATAATAAAGCACAATTAAAAAGCCAAGTTTTACATATTCGTACCCCGCCTGCACAGCGAAGAGCCAGGCATGTAGATCACTCGGCCAAAGTGCCACATTGAATTTAGAAGTCGATAATATGTTCATGAACTGACGTCAAGTCTAGAAATAAGGAAAATCTTTAGCATAGTATAGCACTGGAGCAGTTGGTCTCACTGTTCCACCCCTTAAAACAACAATCAATCAATCAATCAATCAATCAATAAATCAAGTATAATATGTTGTTGTTGTTTGAGTCTTCAGTCTTTTGACTCCATGCCTCCCTGTCCTGCGCTAATCGTTTCATCTCTACGTAGCTACCACACCCTACATCCGAGGCAATCTGTGTAACATATTCTAACCTTGGTCTACCCCTACAGTTCTTATCCTCGACCCTTCCTTCCATAACTAAGCTTTCTATTCCTGGGTGTCTTAGTATGTGTCCTACTAACCTATCTCTTCTATTCATTAGCATTCGCCAGAAACATCTCTCCTCTCCCACTCGTCTTAATACCTCTTCGTTTGTAACTCTATCTACCCATCTGATCTTCATCATTCTCCTGTAACACCACATTTCAAATGCTTGAATTCTCCTCTTTTCTGCTGCACCAATAGTCCAAGTTTCACTTCCATAAAGTGCGACGCTCCAGACAAAGGCTTTCAAGAATGACTGCCTAATACCTAAATCTATATTCGATGTCAACAGATTCCTTTTCTGTAGAAATGCTTTCCTTGCCTGAGCCAACCTACTTTTTATAGCCTCTTTGCTTCGTCCATCACTGGTTATTATGCTTCCTAAGTAACAGAAGTCGCGTACTTCCTTTAGTTTCTCCCCTACCAATTTGATGTCCATAGAGGTTTCTGATTTATTGCGGCTGCATTCCAAAATTTTTGTTTTACATTTATTAATATTCATCATGTATTCATTCCGTAAGACGGACTCCATACCATTCAAAAACTCATTCAAGTCCTGAGGCACGTCGGCCAAAATGACGATGTCATCAGCAAATCTCACAGTTGAAATTATTTATCCTTGAATCTTGACTCCCACTTTAAATTTCTCTCTAATTTCCTTCATTGCTTGTTCAATGTAAAGATTGAAAAGTATGGGTGATAAGTTGCAGCCTTGCCTTACACCTTTCTGAATACCAGCTTCTCTCTCATGTCCCTCAGCTCGAATGAATGCTGTCTGGTTTCTGTTTAGATTGTAGATCACCCTCCTATCCCTGTACTTTATTCCAATCGTTTTCAAAATGTCAAACAATTTAGTCCAATGAACGTTATCAAAAGCCATTTCTAAGTCAACAAATGCCATGAACGTTCTCTTATCGTTTTCTTATTCTACCTTCCAAAATCAGCAAAAGAATTCCCTTGTTCCTACATTTCTCCTGAAACCAAACTGGTCTTCACCCAATTCCGCATCTATCCTTTCCATCCTCTTGTAAAATAATACACCACGTTGTATTTCAACAATCAACATTCTGTTATACTGCTTGATAAGGACAATGAGTTACACTGGAACTATTCCCATGCAAAAGGATGGTATATTGGCTTTCATGGCCAGTGAATAAAAACTCAGCAATTCTTCTAGGTCTGTCCCGTATCTTGTGTGGGGTTTCCTCTAGGACACCAAGCTGGTTCATCAGCGGGCTCTTGAAATCCCCGCCCGGACCCCCACAGGAGTATGGAACTGCGCGCTACCTCCCTTTTTATGAAGCGCAACTGCGCCTCTTAACTGTGAGAACTAAAATCTCAAGTAGCCATAACCTCCCTATGAAGGCGTTTAAAAAGATGGTATATTGGCTTTCACGGCCAGTGAATTAAAACAACTCAGCCATTCTTCTAGGTTTGTACCGTGTCTTGTGTGGGGTTTCGCCTAGGACACCAAGCTGGCTCATCAGAGGGCTCTTGGTGTCCCCACCCCGACCCCCCCCCCCCTCGCCTTCCCCAGGAGTAGCAAACTGCGCGCTACCTCCCTTTTTATGAAGCGCACCTGCGCCTCCCCACTGCATTTAGGAGAAAGTAGGCTATCTTTTCTGAGCTACTTGTCTATTTCATTTTGTTGTAACCAGTCTATTTTATATATTTACTAGCAACCCGAGCCGGCTTCGCCCGGCATCAGTTATGAATGCATTACGTGACAAGCGCTTTTCTTCCAATGTCAATGAACAACGACCGATATCCGTTTTACGTCTCTGCATGATGGGTTAATATCACTGACTGGACTATCAATTATATTATCATGGAGAGCTGCTTGTGCAACAAATTCTTGTCTGACGTAATTTAAGAATGGCGAGGTGCATGAAACACAAATCCCCCTTCCGTTCAATCTTAACTTGACTGTGAATTTTGCGGAACGAAGCCGAGTTGCACTTCCAGGGAAACTCCAAACACAACCACTCTTCTTTAAAGTTTATAACTCAACACGACTCGACAGTTTGCTGCTGGCTGTATCTGAGGCAATAAGCTCGCCCGCTAGCTAAGCTGTAACAGGGGTGATATACTCGCCCCTAGCTAGCTCGTAAAATGTCGCCTCAGTAACTGAATGGAGATTGTTGGAAGAAATGAAAACGTAAAAACACTTATAGTAGGTGATGTATTGAAGATAGAGATACGCTCTCCCGGGCTTTTTTTGTAGAACTTTTCATGCTGAACAATTCTTGCACCCATAGTGTATAGATATATTTTACGGTTTGTCCAGCGTAAGCTTAAAAAGCGCACGGACGCCAGTTTTTTTCGACCTTTTCACTGAAATAGTTAGTGCTTGACTTCCTTCGGTAATAAATAAATTATTTTCTACAGAAACCTTCTTCGAGATATCGTTTACAGAATGGTGAAAACCGCATCAAAATCCATTCAGTGGTTCTCGAGATTACCCGTGACATCCAAGAATCGGAGACTTTGTTTTATACTAAGTAGAGATTATACGCCAATCAGTATAATTTAATATAATATAATATAATCCCCCTTCCGTCCAATCTTAAATTGACTGTGAATTTTGCGGAACGAAAAGTTCACAGGCGAAATGAGAGTTGCATTTCCAGGGAATGGCGAGGTGAATGAAACTCAAATCCCCCTTCCGTCCAATCTTAACTTGACTGTGTTTGACAGGTGAAATGAAGAAACCCGAGTTGCACCTCTAGGGTAACTCCAGACACAACCACCCTTCTCAGAAGTCTTAACTCAACACGACTCCACGGTTTGCGGCTGGCTGTATCTGGGGCAATAGGTTCGCCCGCTAGCTAGGCTGTAACAGGGATGATAGACTCGCCCTTAGCTAGCTCGTAAACTGTCGCCTCAGTAGTTGAATGGACATGGTTGGAAGAAATTAAAACGTAAAATCACTCATAGTGGGCGATGTATTGAAGATAGACATAAGCTCTCCTGGACTTTTTTGTAGAACTTTTCATGCTGAACAATTCCTACACGCATAGTATTTAGATATATTTAACGGTTTGCCCAGCGTAAGCTTACAAAGCGCTCGGACGCCAAGTTTTATTTTGACATTTTCACTGAAATCGTTACACTCGGCTTCCTTTGATCATAAATAAATTATTTTCTACGGAAATCATCCTCGAGATATCCTTTACAGAATGGTGAAAACCGCATCAAAATACCTCCAGTGGTTCTCGAGTTTACCCGTAACATCCAAGAATCGGGGACTTTGTTTTATACTAAGTAGAGATTTCTATTGACCATCTATTCCATCCTTTCTTTCCATTTATTCCATTAGTGCGAATAATGGGACAAACCATTGGTCAGTTGAAATTCTCTATTTGATTCGTCTTTTTCTATTGGTGTTTATATTTTATTACGACTGGCCGTCATGGGCAAGGTAACTTTACTGCCACGTACTCTCTTTTTGTACGTCATGTGAGCTACACACCTTTCCGTGAAGCATGTCCACGTGGGGAGGTAATTAAATATAAACAGATTTCAACATCAAAATATAGTTGAATGCGCAGCCTGTAGACATCCCACAATTTCATATAAGTATTCATATCAATACTTTCAACACATTAATAGTAAACACTATTTTGTACTTTGTAGTTATAGCTTGTTGCCACCATCACAGCATAGTTCTCGTAGTTCATTTCCACATATTAGTATACAGTAGTAGGTAATATAGGCCGAAGCTGGCACAGGGGCTAATGGGCAAGATGGCCGCCGCGCGCAATCACTCTATGTTATTCTTATGGAGGGGTCATTCAGAGCTGGCACAGTGGCTAATGGGCAAAATGGCCGCCACGCCCTGAGACCGTGAATGACGTCACAGAGAGAGGTCGGCCGTGTACTTGCTAAATGGAATATTTATTATTAATATTATTATTATTATTAGGTAATTATTAATTGATCATGTGCAATTCAGACCAGCCTTATATTGTCCACTTTTGGTGTAGTTGCTAGCATTTTAGCTGTTTCCCTAGAGGTGTGGGTTTCATTCCCGCCTCAACCAAGAAATTTTATTCTGGGCTGAGAGCTGGAATGGGGTACACTCAGCCTCATGAGGTGAAAGTAAGAAAACGTGGGGTTTCATTCATACCCCAGCCATTCCGCCTAATCCAACTTTACCTTACCTACCCTAACCTAACTTAACCTAACCTAACTTCGCCTAACCTAACCTAACCTAACCTAACAAACATTATTTAACCTAACCTAACCTAGCCAAACTTCAAAGTGAGAGCAAATATGAGAGCAAATGTGAGAGCACACATAATAAACTAAGTTATAACCTAACCTAACCTAACCTAACTTCACCTAACCTAACCTAACTTCAAAGTGAGTGCAAAAGTGAGTGCAAAAGTGAGTGCAAGAGTGGGTGCAAAAGTGGAGTGCAAAAGTGAGTACAAAAGTGAGTGCAAGAGTGGGTGCAAAAGTGGGTGCAAAGGTGGGTGCAAGAGTGGGTGCAAAAGTGGGTGCAAAAGTGAGTGCAAGAGTGAGTGCAAAAGTGAGTGCAAAAGTGAGTGCAAAAGTGGGAGCAAAAAAGTACGAGCAAAAAAGTGGGAGCAAAGAGTGGGAGCAAAAATTGGGAGCAAAAAGTGGGAGCAAATAAGTAAGAGCAAATGGGAGAAACCTCAGAAACCTCATTTAAATATTTTAGATTCAACATTTTAACATTTTACATTTTAACATTTTAGATTTTTGATTTTTCATTTTAATTTTTTTTTAGATTTTACTTTTTACATTTTTGATTTTTTGTATTTTAGATTTTAGTTTTTTTAGATGTTACATTTTCAATTTAAGATTTTTTGATTTTAGATTTTACATTTTACATTTTCCGAAAAGAGTAAACTACAAGGTCACATACCTAACCTCACCAAACCTAACTTAAGCTAATTCAAAGGCTAATGCACATACACAAAGTATATAAGGGCACATGCAACTAGCCTTATGCTAGTCTTATAGGCTACTGTACAACATGATCACTACCCCAACCGGGGTATTTTTTTTTCATTTTGTTGTTTTCTCATTTGTCAATTTTCCAATTTCCCATTTTCAGTTTTTTTATGTCAGTTTTAAGTTTTTCAATTTCATAATATGGAGACATGGATTTTGCATTTCGTTGTTTACACATTTGCCAATTTTCCAATTTCCCATTTTCGTTTTTTGTTAATGTCAGTTTTAAGTTTTTCAATTTCATAATATGGAAACATGGATTTTGCATTTTGTTGTTTACACATTTATTAATTTCACAATTTCCCATGTACAGTTTTTAAAATGTCAGTTTAAAGTTTTTCAATATCATGATATAGAACCATGGATTTTCCAATTTGTTGTTATACATTATTTGTCAATTTACCAAATTCCCATTTACAGTTTTTAAAATTTCAGTTTAATGTTTTTTCTATTTTGTCAACATGGAATCATGGATTTTCCAATTTGTGTTTTACATGTTCATTTTGCATTAGGAGTGGGGAGAGGCGGGTAGTAATTAGACATGTACAAGCAGTGGCCATAAAATATTTTTATTTTAAATACATGTACACTATTTACACATAATACATTTTTATATATATTCTTTTTTGTTATAAATTGTACAGTTGTTTTTATTTTGTTTTCTATTTATATATTTTTTAAAAATTATGAATACCATTTTTTTATTTTTGTAGTGTTATTGTTTTATTTCCTAAATTGTTTTATGTATTTGCTAGTTGCAGGCAGAAGATTTTGATATTCATAACTTAACTCTTTAAGCATAGTCAATGATTGAGTAATGACCATAGGCATGTGTACCTATACCATCAGCATCAATCACTCTTTTATCATCACCAGGACACAAAGCAATTTTGTTTAGTCTTATAGATGATATGTCATGTTGTTTAGAAGCGATAATGTTCATTGGTATTCTTTTTACATTGTTGTTCATGACACAATCCTTATAATCTTGAAAGCTTATACAATTTTTGACAACCCCTTTGCTAATACCTTTAATCTTTTTGATTTCTTTACCATTTATGTCTAAAGCGTACATTTTAGCTCTAAGTCCAACAAATGCTTTTATAATTTGTCCACAAGCCTCGTCTTTAAATTTCCCCAACGTTTTCTTGTTTGATGTAGAGTAACATATGTGATTAGTAGGATAATCTGATGTGTCCAGGTGTTCTAGGAAATCCAACTTGTCTTGATATACATCTGGGGTGTTAACCAAATAAATGAACGAGTCGGTATCCATATACATGAGTTTAAGATTGTTCATGCCATAATAGGGTAGCAGGACATCATAGTGGTGGGAATACATTAGAGTTTTTGAAATATCCAGTATACACATTCCAATATATATAGGCTTATTGAATACAATGTTACGTTTAGCCATGTGGAAAGCAGCTAAGTTGGGACCATAAATTGTTCTGTCGATGAATGTTGGTTTAGCTATTAGCTTTTCTGCCTTTTTGCTGTCAGTCACAAGACGTATGTCTATTCTTTTACGGATATTTTCCATTGTTTTCCCAAAAATGGCATTGTTGAATAATTTATACAGATTTTTCTCAAAATCATTTCTGGCTTGTTTTCGAAGGTTGTTATTAAAATCAACGTATGCCTTTAACCAAGGTCTTTGTTTAAACTTTAACACACGATGAATTTTTATCAATTTTATTCCATGATCTAAAGCCTGTTTTAATGCCATGTAGTGAACAACATATCGCCTTCGATTTCCAAGATGAGGAATTAGTTTTTTCAGAGACGAATCCTTAGGTTGTGTACACTCTGGTAGGAAAGGTAAATCGTTGTGTAGATCATGAAGGTCAGATGGGTAATCAACATCAACGTCTAGAATGTATCCCACAGGATCGTCGTTCTTTAGTTTTTCTAGATCAACAGTATCTGGAGAAACCCACTGAAATCCACCATAAGGAAGGGAGTGGCACATAGCCCACCCGTATTGGTTGTTGGCATCATCATAGGTAATAAACTGCGATGGTTTCTCAGAATCATAGGTTTCCATGTATTTATTGTTAGCTTCAGCATACCGATGAGACACCTGGCATATGCCTCCACGTATTCCAGACTCGATTAAAAGAATCTGATCGTAATCCTGTAGCAATTCCAGTTCAATGCCTGTGTAAAGGAGCATTGCCTCGAAACTTAAACCAGGTGAAGTAAAGAAGTGTGCAGCATCCACTCGGTGTGTTTCTAGTGTTTTGTTTCTAAACGTTTCAAAGCTGTCTGCAAGAAGGAGTACATCTGATGTTAGGTAGAGGTCACTATATTCCCCTAGAGTTTTAATGTTGAACTGTTTCCAGACATTTTTGGCATGTTCATAGTCTTCTTGACTAACATCTTCTTGACTTAATTTGTTAAAGAATGCCTCTTTTGGAGGTAAACACGTTTCACTTAACTTTTCCCATGAGTCAATGTAGTCATAACAAAATACCCCTTTACGAGTCATGAGCATTGCATTTTCTTTTCCAAAGTACTTGTCTGTTTCAGGGTATGATGTTAAGTTGGAAACTAAGTTTTCCAAACTACTCGGCATTAACCGAAACGTGTCCACAAATCTAAGCTTAACATTTCCTACATATTTGGTGAAGGAAATGTATTTTTCCTTGGAGTTAGCGATAACATCCACTCTCTCAGTAGTACATCCTAATTGCTTTACAATGAAATTTGCGTCGTAGCCACTCATATTATGTAGAAATACAGGAACGGGGTTACGTGTTTTACACCTCAAATTACAGTTATTGTGAGCACTTCCACGGTATTCCCCTGTAATATGGCAATGGTCTCGAACTTTCCAATCCTCTTTGGTATACGGTTTTTGACACAAATAACAGGTTTCAGAACATTGGAACTCTGCTTCTTGATCCTCAGTTAAAGCCTTTGGAACATTTAAGCTGTAAAGGCGATCAATTTCATTAGCTATTGAAATCAAACAGACCATAAACTTTTCTGCAGCGTCAGGTCCACGATAAATAAGAGGTTGGCTTGGAAGGTTTGTCTTTATGTGTTCCACAGCAGGTGAGGGTTTAACGTATATACCAAAGCTCATAGGAACATGACTCTGGTATGGCACTGTATAACTTGCTTCAGGATTGGGTAGACATGTTTGATAGGGTAACAGTATACTTTCAAAATCAGCATAGATAACGTAAGGTATTCTCAGCATTTTTTCCACGTTTAAAAATTTGACAATGGGGTTTTTAATAGGCATTTCAACCCTAGCAATGTCATGCTGGACGCACAAAGCTCTATGTTCTTTCAATTTTTCTATTCCTTGTTGACCATATCGATTATCGAAGTGAGTAAAACACCGTTTACACGTATATATCTTATGTCCATGGTGAGTAATCTGATGTCCTACTAGTTTATCAAAATCTTTGATAAAGACGTAGTGGTTCTGGCCGGATGATGAACTTAGCAGAAGGAGGTCACGATGGTCTTGCATCTCTTGATCCACAACCTTTAGAGGGAACAGTTTATTGTTTTGTTCCAATCCAAATACATTAATGGATATATCGTTGGCTTTTTCAAATTTGGGAATGTCAACTAGCGATGTAGGAAACGATATTACAGAAAAATCATACTTGTTGTCCAGGTCCTTTTATTTACTAATGCGATGAGCATTCTTTTTAACCAGTTTTGCTAAAATGGCATACATAAAACACTTTTCATCATTCAAATTTTCAGGATTAATGCAGGCTTTTCTTGCTTGTATAGCTGCTGGTAATGGAATATATGTGCTTCCACGCAAGGGATTGTACTTATTAATTTTCAATCGTACTCCTTCCACTGCTAACAAAGCCCAATTACTGCCTTTTAGCTCAGATTCTTCCATTTCCGTAGTTAACTTTGTAAATTGTGTTTCCAAGAAACTACTTAAGTCCGTTTCCAAAAATAGGGCCTGATTTCGTGTTTCAAATGCACGATCTGTAATTTCATTGGTAGATGTATGAATGAATCTACATTCAGCCACAAGATTAACTTTTATCGACTTGTGCATTGCTAGTTCTTTCTGCATAGCTTGTATTATTTGCTGTTTGGACTCTTTAAGGTATGAATTTAAATCCTTGCACGTATCGCAACGAATGAAATAGGATTTAAGTCGACCTTCAAAAGATGTCTCATATTCAATAAGTCCATTTTTGTCAGGGACCAATGACAGTAGGTAATGTTTTGTAGGCTCTGCCTTTTGTCTTTTAGCTGCCGACACAACATTACAACATTCTTCATGACGACGTCCATTGTAGGCATTGTTGAATGTACTACCACAGGTCTTGCACTCATGAAATTCACCACACGATACTTCATGTCGCTTCCTATGATAGTCTCGAAGAAAAGTCTTTCCACACTCTTTACACATATAGCTAGGAATGGCTTCTTCCATTATGAATGTTGATTTCTGCAAACAGCTGCTTACTGCGTATCACAGGGCTAGAGGTTGGTCAGTGAGACGGTCTTTCACGATGTGAACACCGTGAGAGGTAGTAGTCAACTAGTGATATTCTTGTGAAGGGTCCACTAATATACTCCTAGTCTAGACCAACAGCTCTTTACAGCGTATGACAAGGCTGTATACTGGACAGTGAGACGGTCTTTCACGATGTGAACACTGTAACAAGTAGTAGTCAACTGATTTTATACTTGCTAAGGGTTCTCTAATATACAATAGTCCAGACCAACAGCTACTTACTGAGTAGTACAAGGCTGTACAATAGTTGTTTTGACAGTCTTTCACGATGTGGTCACTGTGGATGGTAGTAGTCAACTGATGATATTCTTGATAAGGGTCCTCTAATGTACCCCTGGTTAAGGGTAACAGCTGTTCACTGCTTATGACAAGGCTAAAGACTGGTTGCTTCAACGGTCTTTCACAATGTAAACACTGTGACAGGTAGTAGTCAACTGAAAATATTCTTATGGCCTACTCAAGGTTATCAGGTACTTACTGCATATCAAAAGGCTGTACACTCATGTGTGTTAGGCACTCTTTCTTGCTAAGGACCCCAATATTCCCTACACAAGGCTATACATGTTAGTTCTAAACACTTAGTGGTTAATTGTATATTCAATTTTTGTACAAAGCATATACGAGCACGTTTTTATGAGGTAAAACTTTACCAAATAGTCAAATGCGACACGCAAAATATGTTGCCGCTATCTAGCAGTGACTATGAGAACTACTTGACCGACCAGCAAGCTACCTAGCGCTCCATTTCAATACTCGCTCACTGAACGAACAGCATGCTATCTAGCGGTCGATATCAATACTCACTCAATTACCAGCCTGCTACCTATCGGTCAATATAACAACTCACTCAACTACCAGCATGCTACATGGCTTTTTTGGTCAGTTTTTTGTTGCCTTTTTCTGTTGGCTTTTGTATTAGCTCTTTCATATTTGCTCTTGCTTGTTGGGGCTTATTTGGTCTTGGAAAGTATGTCAGTCCTTTTTTTATGGCTGCATATTGCTTACAGCCATGATTGTAAGCAGCAACAACAACAACAACAACACACAAAATTTATTTAAAAAAAACAAAGTACTCTAAGGTTTATCAATGACTCAACTCTTACACTTACCTCTATCCCATGCCTAGTCAAAAGAAATAGTGTATTTTTCAAATTTTTCAAAAAATATTTGGAAAGTAGGCTATGTCATTAATCTAAAAATCCTAAAAAGACATATGTTAACTCCAACACCTACCTCTATACCACTCTCAGTCCACAAATAGTGTATTTTTCAAATTTTCCAAAACATATTTCCAAAATGGGTATAATTTCCAAAATTAAAATGTTTACAAAAATGTTTGTTTGTCATAAATGAATGGCCTTTGCCTCCTCTACAGCCGTACCAAGTCCCAGGTCTCTAGGACAACAAAATTAATAAATTTGAAAATGGGCTTATATTTCCAAAATTAAAAAGTTTACAAAAACGTTTGTTTGACATAAATGAATGGCCTTTACCCCCTCTACCCCCACACTAAGTCTCATGTCTCTAGGACAACAAACATAAAAATTTGAAAATGGGCTTCTATTTCCAAAATTAGGAATTCTACAAAAAAGTTTGTCTGACGTAAATCAATGGTCTTTACCCCCTCTATACCCATACCAAGTCTCAGGTCTCCAGGTCAACAAAAATAATATTTTAAAAATGGGCAATATTTCCAAAATTAGGATTTCTACAAAAAAGTTTGTTTCACATAAATCAATGGCCTTTACCCCCTCTATCCCCGTACCAAGTCTCAGGTCTCTAGGACAAAAGAAAATGAATTTTGAAAAATGGTCACTATTTTGGGAACTAGGAATTTTACAAAAAGGTTTGTTTGACATAAATGAAAGGTCCCTATCCCCTATACATGCAAACCAAGTCCCAGGTCTGTATGACGAAAATGAAAAATGTTCAATTTGGAAAGTAGGCGATTTTTTATAAAACCAAACATTCTAAAAAGTGTTCTATGGGCATAAAAGAATGGTCTCTATGTCCTTTATTTTTTATAATAAAACTTTTTTATTTTTTGAGTTTTTTTGAAAAAAGTTCAATTTTGAAATTTTTATATTTTGGAAACTAAAGAGTTAACAAAAAATTTTGTTTGACATAAATGACTGGCCCTGACCCCATCTACCACCAAAATAAATTTCAAGTCGCTAGGACAAAAACTGTACAGTAGTGGAGTAGTGGCGCTTCTAACTCACCCATTTTATTTGTACCAGACTGTGCAAGTTAAAATGGGTGCGTTAGCGCCACTACTCCACTACTGTACAGTTTTTGTCCTAGCGACTTGAAATTTATTTTGGTGGTAGATGGGGTCAGGGCCAGTCATTTATGTCAAACAAAATTTTTTGTTAACTCTTTAGTTTCCAAAATATAAAAATTTCAAAATTGAACTTTTTTCAAAAAAACTCAAAAAATAAAAAAGTTTTATTATAAAAAATAAAGGACATAGAGACCATTCTTTTATGCCCATAGAACACTTTTTAGAATGTTTGGTTTTATAAAAAATCGCCTACTTTCCAAATTGAACATTTTTCATTTTCGTCATACAGACCTGGGACTTGGTTTGCATGTATAGGGGATAGGGACCTTTCATTTATGTCAAACAAACCTTTTTGTAAAATTCCTAGTTCCCAAAATAGTGACCATTTTTCAAAATTCATTTTCTTTTGTCCTAGAGACCTGAGACTTGGTACGGGGATAGAGGGGGTAAAGGCCATTGATTTATGTGAAACAAACTTTTTTGTAGAAATCCTAATTTTGGAAATATTGTCCATTTTTAAAATATTATTTTTGTTGACCTGGAGACCTGAGACTTGGTATGGGTATAGAGGGGGTAAAGACCATTGATTTACGTCAGACAAACTTTTTTGTAGAATTCCTAATTTTGGAAATAGAAGCCCATTTTCAATTTTTTATGTTTGTTGTCCTAGAGACATGAGACTTAGTGTGGGGGTAGAGGGGGTAAAGGCCATTCATTTATGTCAAACAAACGTTTTTGTAAACTTTTTAATTTTGGAAATATAAGCCCATTTTCAAATTTATTAATTTTGTTGTCCTAGAGACCTGGGACTTGGTACGGCTGTAGAGGAGGCAAAGGCCATTCATTTATGACAAACAAACATTTTTGTAAACATTTTAATTTTGGAAATTATACCCATTTTGGAAATATGTTTTGGAAAATTTGAAAAATACACTATTTGTGGACTGAGAGTGGTATAGAGGTAGGTGTTGGAGTTAACATATGTCTTTTTAGGATTTTTAGATTAATGACATAGCCTACTTTCCAAATATTTTTTGAAAAATTTGAAAAATACACTATTTCTTTTGACTAGGCATGGGATAGAGGTAAGTGTAAGAGTTGAGTCATTGATAAACCTTAGAGTACTTTGTTTTTTTTAAATAAATTTTGTGTGTTGTTGTTGTTGTTGTTGTTGCTGCTTACAATCATGGCTGTAAGCAATATGCAGCCATAAAAAAAGGACTGACATACTTTCCAAGACCAAATAAGCCCCAACAAGCAAGAGCAAATATGAAAGAGCTAATACAAAAGCCAACAGAAAAAGGCAACAAAAAACTGACCAAAAAAGCCATGTAGCATGCTGGTAGTTGAGTGAGTTGTTATATTGACCGATAGGTAGCAGGCTGGTAATTGAGTGAGTATTGATATCGACCGCTAGATAGCATGCTGTTCGTTCAGTGAGCGAGTATTGAAATGGAGCGCTAGGTAGCTTGCTGGTCGGTCAAGTAGTTCTCATAGTCACTGCTAGATAGCGGCAACATACTTTGCGTGTCGCATTTGACTATTTGGTAAAGTTTTACCTCTTAAAAACGTGCTCGTATATGCTTTGTACAAAAATTGAATATACAATTAACCACTAAGTGTTTAGAACTAACATGTATAGCCTTGTGTAGGGAATATTGGGGTCCTTAGCAAGAAAGAGTGCCTAACACACATGAGTGTACAGCCTTTTGATATGCAGTAAGTACCTGATAACCTTGAGTAGGCCATAAGAATATTTTCAGTTGACTACTACCTGTCACAGTGTTTACATTGTGAAAGACCGTTGAAGCAACCAGTCTTTAGCCTTGTCATAAGCAGTGAACAGCTGTTACCCTTAACCAGGGGTACATTAGAGGACCCTTATCAAGAATATCATCAGTTGACTACTACCATCCACAGTGACCACATCGTGAAAGACTGTCAAAACAACTATTGTACAGCCTTGTACTACTCAGTAAGTAGCTGTTGGTCTTGACTATTGTATATTAGAGAACCCTTAGCAAGTATATAATCAGTTGACTACTACTTGTTACAGTGTTCACATCGTGAAAGACCGTCTCACTGTCCAGTATACAGCCTTGTCATACGCTGTAAAGAGCTGTTGGTCTAGACTAGGGGTATATTAGTGGACCCTTCACAAGAATATCACTAGTTGACTACTACCTCTCACGGTGTTCACATCGTGAAAGACCGTCTCACTGACCAACCTCTAGCCCTGTGATACGCAGTAAGCAGCTGTTTGCAGAAATCAACATTCATAATGGAAGAAGCCATTCCTAGCTATATGTGTAAAGAGTGTGGAAAGACTTTTCTTCGAGACTATCATAGGAAGCGACATGAAGTATCGTGTGGTGAATTTCATGAGTGCAAGACCTGTGGTAGTACATTCAACAATGCCTACAATGGACGTCGTCATGAAGAATGTTGTAATGTTGTGTCGGCAGCTAAAAGACAAAAGGCAGAGCCTACAAAACATTACCTACTGTCATTGGTCCCTGACAAAAATGGACTTATTGAATATGAGACATCTTTTGAAGGTCGACTTAAATCCTATTTCATTCGTTGCGATACTTGCAAGGATTTAAATTCATACCTTAAAGAGTCCAAACAGCAAATAATACAAGCTATGCAGAAAGAACTAGCAATGCACAAGTCGATAAAAGTTAATCTTGTGGCTGAATGTAGATTCATTCATACATCTACCAATGAAATTACAGATCGTGCATTTAAAACACGAAATCAGGCCCTATTTTTGGAAACGGACTTAAGTAGTTTCTTGGAAACACAATTTACAAAGTTAACTACGGAAATGGAAGAATCTGAGCTAAAAGGCAGTAATTGGGCTTTGTTAGCAGTGGAAGGAGTACGATTGAAAATAAATAAGTACAATCCCTTGCGTGGAAGCACATATATTCCATTACCAGCAGCTATACAAGCAAGAAAAGCCTGCATTAATCCTGAAAATTTGAATGATGAAAAGTGTTTTATGTATGCCATTTTAGCAAAACTGGTTAAAAAGAATGCTCATCGCATTAGTAAATACAAGGACCTGGACAACAAGTATGATTTTTCTGTAATATCGTTTCCTACATCGCTAGTTGACATTCCCAAATTTGAAAAAGCCAACGATATATCCATTAATGTATTTGGATTGGAACAAAACAATAAACTGTTCCCTCTAAAGGTTGTGGATCAAGAGATGCAAGACCATCGTGACCTCCTTCTGCTAAGTTCATCATCCGGCCAGAACCACTACGTCTTTATCAAAGATTTTGATAAACTAGTAGGACATCAGATTACTCACCATGGACATAAGATATATACGTGTAAACGGTGTTTTACTCACTTCGATAATCGATATGGTCAACAAGGAATAGAAAAATTGAAAGAACATAGAGCTTTGTGCGTCCAGCATGACATTGCTAGGGTTGAAATGCCTATTAAAAACCCCATTGTCAAATTTTTTACGTGGAAAAAATGCTGAGAATACCTTACGTTATCTATGCTGATTTTGAAAGTATACTGTTACCCTATCAAACATGTCTACCCAATCCTGAAGCAAGTTATACAGTGCCATACCAGAGTCATGTTCCTATGAGCTTTGGTATATACGTTAAACCCTCACCTGCTGTGGAACACATAAAGACAAACCTTCCAAGCCAACCTCTTATTTATCGTGGACCTGACGCTGCAGAAAAGTTTATGGTCTGTTTGATTTCAATAGCTAATGAAATTGATCGCCTTTACAGCTTAAATGTTCCAAAGGCTTTAACTGAGGATCAAGAAGCAGAGTTCCAATGTTCTGAAACCTGTTATTTGTGTCAAAAACCGTATACCAAAGAGGATTGGAAAGTTCGAGACCATTGCCATATTACAGGGGAATACCGTGGAAGTGCTCACAATAACTGTAATTTGAGGTGTAAAACACGTAACCCCGTTCCTGTATTTCTACATAATATGAGTGGCTACGACGCAAGTTTCATTGTAAAGCAATTAGGATGTACTACTGAGAGAGTGGATGTTATCGCTAACTCCAAGGAAAAATACATTTCCTTCACCAAATGTGTAGGAAATGTTAAGCTTAGATTTGTGGACACGTTTCGGTTAATGCCGAGTAGTTTGGAAAACTTAGTTTCCAACTTAACATCATACCCTGAAACAGACAAGTACTTTGGAAAAGAAAATGCAATGCTCATGACTCGTAAAGGGGTATTTTGTTATGACTACATTGACTCATGGGAAAAGTTAAGTGAAACGTGTTTACCTCCAAAAGAGGCATTCTTTAACAAATTAAGTCAAGAAGATGTTAGTCAAGAAGACTATGAACATGCCAAAAATGTCTGGAAACAGTTCAACATTAAAACTCTAGGGGAATATAGTGACCTCTACCTAACATCAGATGTACTCCTTCTTGCAGACAGCTTTGAAACGTTTAGAAACAAAACACTAGAAACACACCGAGTGGATGCTGCACACTTCTTTACTTCACCTGGTTTAAGTTTCGAGGCAATGCTCCTTTACACAGGCATTGAACTGGAATTGCTACAGGATTACGATCAGATTCTTTTAATCGAGTCTGGAATACGTGGAGGCATATGCCAGGTGTCTCATCGGTATGCTGAAGCTAACAATAAATACATGGAAACCTATGATTCTGAGAAACCATCGCAGTTTATTACCTATGATGATGCCAACAACCAATACGGGTGGGCTATGTGCCACTCCCTTCCTTATGGTGGATTTCAGTGGGTTTCTCCAGATACTGTTGATCTAGAAAAACTAAAGAACGACGATCCTGTGGGATACATTCTAGACGTTGATGTTGATTACCCATCTGACCTTCATGATCTACACAACGATTTACCTTTCCTACCAGAGTGTACACAACCTAAGGATTCGTCTCTGAAAAAACTAATTCCTCATCTTGGAAATCGAAGGCGATATGTTGTTCACTACATGGCATTAAAACAGGCTTTAGATCATGGAATAAAATTGATAAAAATTCATCGTGTGTTAAAGTTTAAACAAAGACCTTGGTTAAAGGCATACGTTGATTTTAATAACAACCTTCGAAAACAAGCCAGAAATGATTTTGAGAAAAATCTGTATAAATTATTCAACAATGCCATTTTTGGGAAAACAATGGAAAATATCCGTAAAAGAATAGACATACGTCTTGTGACTGACAGCAAAAAGGCAGAAAAGCTAATAGCTAAACCAACATTCATCGACAGAACAATTTATGGTCCCAACCTAGCTGCTTTCCACATGGCTAAACGTAACATTGTATTCAATAAGCCTATATATATTGGAATGTGTATACTGGATATTTCAAAAACTCTAATGTATTCCCACCACTATGATGTCCTGCTACCCTATTATGGCATGAACAATCTTAAACTCATGTATATGGATACCGACTCGTTCATTTATTTGGTTAACACCCCAGATGTATATCAAGACAAGTTGGATTTCCTAGAACACCTGGACACATCAGATTATCCTACTAATCACATATGTTACTCTACATCAAACAAGAAAACGTTGGGGAAATTTAAAGACGAGGCTTGTGGACAAATTATAAAAGCATTTGTTGGACTTAGAGCTAAAATGTACGCTTTAGACATAAATGGTAAAGAAATCAAAAAGATTAAAGGTATTAGCAAAGGGGTTGTCAAAAATTGTATAAGCTTTCAAGATTATAAGGATTGTGTCATGAACAACAATGTAAAAAGAATACCAATGAACATTATCGCTTCTAAACAACATGACATATCATCTATAAGACTAAACAAAATTGCTTTGTGTCCTGGTGATGATAAAAGAGTGATTGATGCTGATGGTATAGGTACACATGCCTATGGTCATTACTCAATCATTGACTATGCTTAAAGAGTTAAGTTATGAATATCAAAATCTTCTGCCTGCAACTAGCAAATACATAAAACAATTTAGGAAATAAAACAATAACACTACAAAAATAAAAAAATGGTATTCATAATTTTAAAAAAATATATAAATAGAAAACAAAATAAAAACAACTGTACAATTTATAACAAAAAAGAATATATATAAAAATGTATTATGTGTAAATAGTGTACATGTATTTAAAATAAAAATATTTTATGGCCACTGCTTGTACATGTCTAATTACTACCCGCCTCTCCCCACTCCTAATGCAAAATGAACATGTAAAACACAAATTGGAAAATCCATGATTCCATGTTGACAAAATAGAAAAAACATTAAACTGAAATTTTAAAAACTGTAAATGGGAATTTGGTAAATTGACAAATAATGTATAACAACAAATTGGAAAATCCATGGTTCTATATCATGATATTGAAAAACTTTAAACTGACATTTTAAAAACTGTACATGGGAAATTGTGAAATTAATAAATGTGTAAACAACAAAATGCAAAATCCATGTTTCCATATTATGAAATTGAAAAACTTAAAACTGACATTAACAAAAAACGAAAATGGGAAATTGGAAAATTGGCAAATGTGTAAACAACGAAATGCAAAATCCATGTCTCCATATTATGAAATTGAAAAACTTAAAACTGACATAAAAAAACTGAAAATGGGAAATTGGAAAATTGACAAATGAGAAAACAACAAAATGAAAAAAAAATACCCCGGTTGGGGTAGTGATCATGTTGTACAGTAGCCTATAAGACTAGCATAAGGCTAGTTGCATGTGCCCTTATATACTTTGTGTATGTGCATTAGCCTTTGAATTAGCTTAAGTTAGGTTTGGTGAGGTTAGGTATGTGACCTTGTAGTTTACTCTTTTCGGAAAATGTAAAATGTAAAATCTAAAATCAAAAAATCTTAAATTGAAAATGTAACATCTAAAAAAACTAAAATCTAAAATACAAAAAAATAAAAAATGTAAAAAGTAAAATCTAAAAAAAAAAAAAAATGAAAAATCAAAAATCTAAAATGTTAAAATGTAAAATGTTAAAATGTTGAATCTAAAATATTTAAATGAGGTTTCTGAGGTTTCTCCCATTTGCTCTTACTTATTTGCTCCCACTTTTTGCTCCCAATTTTTGCTCCCACTCTTTGCTCCCACTTTTTTGCTCGTACTTTTTTGCTCCCACTTTTGCACTCACTTTTGCACTCACTTTTGCACTCACTCTTGCACTCACTTTTGCACCCACTTTTGCACCCACTCTTGCACCCACTTTTGCACCCACTTTTGCACCCACTCTTGCACTCACTTTTGTACTCACTTTTGCACTCCACTTTTGCACCCACTCTTGCACTCACTTTTGCACTCACTTTTGCACTCACTTTGAAGTTAGGTTAGGTTAGGTGAAGTTAGGTTAGGTTAGGTTAGGTTATAACTTAGTTTATTATGTGTGCTCTCACATTTGCTCTCATATTTGCTCTCACTTTGAAGTTTGGCTAGGTTAGGTTAGGTTAAATAATGTTTGTTAGGTTAGGTTAGGTTAGGTTAGGCGAAGTTAGGTTAGGTTAAGTTAGGTTAGGGTAGGTTAGGTAAAGTTGGATTAGGCGGAATGGCTGGGGTATGAATGAAACCCCACGTTTTCTTACTTTCACCTCATGAGGCTGAGTGTACCCCATTCCAGCTCTCAGCCCAGAATAAAATTTCTTGGTTGAGGCGGGAATGAAACCCACACCTCTAGGGAAACAGCTAAAATGCTAGCAACTACACCAAAAGTGGACAATATAAGGCTGGTCTGAATTGCACATGATCAATTAATAATTACCTAATAATAATAATAATATTAATAATAAATATTCCATTTAGCAAGTACACGGCCGACCTCTCTCTGTGACGTCATTCACGGTCTCAGGGCGTGGCGGCCATTTTGCCCATTAGCCACTGTGCCAGCTCTGAATGACCCCTCCATAAGAATAACATAGAGTGATTGCGCGCGGCGGCCATCTTGCCCATTAGCCCCTGTGCCAGCTTCGGCCTATATTACCTACTTACAGTTCTACAGTGGTTTATTGATTATTCCTCACCTTCATAGATCATTCGAGGGAGGAAGTCTGTTTTGTTGATTGGATCATCTTTTCTACATTTTTGCAACATTAAAATACGGTTGGCCTGTTTGCCATCTCTTGATAATTGCAGTACATTTGCATTTGTCTGTTGGCACAGGCTAGAGTAAAATGTGGCTTTTCACCGATGTCTCAATCTCACTCATGGCTGTGATCATATGGAAGCTACTGAGGTATGGGTGGCGCTTAGTAATGCAATTCAGGGCTCAGTCAGTGCATGTGGATGCTGTAAAAGGTTCTACTCATAGGTTTAGTACTGCTATTCTGACTCAGTTAGGAAAGCAATGGCAAACTACCTCACTCCTCATCTTGCCTAGTACGGCAAGTGAATTTAAACTCCGCAATTTTCTAGATTCATGCCGTGTCTTTTGGGTGCTTTGTGCCTTAATATTTATTACTTACTAGCTGTACCCGGTATGCGTTGCAATGCCAATCAAAGAAAGTGTTGGCGTTGTAACTTTGTTTGGTGAAGTGCTTTTCGATACACCATTATTTTGTTTTCCTATTTCGCTAACTGCCTCTAAACGTTTGTACAATGGATTCACTTATTCAGAAACACTCGTGAGACCGCGTATACCAACTCACCAAAGTTTCATCGCAATCGGGTGAAAGGTATTTGAACGTATACGGGACTTTGTTGAAACGATTCGCACGACGTCACTCATTTGTTGAATCAACTCGTGCGCTACCTATTGTAATATAGTTTAACTAAGTCAGAAGCCTTTGCAGGAATGTATATAACAACTCACCAAAGTATCATCACAATCGTATCAATGGTTTATGAACGCATACGGGACTTGATTGAAACGATTTGCACACCGCCATTCACTTGTTGAATCTACCCGTACGCTACCTATTGTAATATAGTTTAACTAAGTCATAAGCCTTAGCAGGAGTGTACACAACAACTCACCCAAGTTTCAACGCAATCGGACGAATGGCACATGAACGCATGCGGGACTTTGTTGAAACGATTCGCATTAACATTTGTATAAGCATTTAACGTGCAAAGTTTCACTGCACTCGGATGGTTAAATCGCGAGAAACATCCATTTAAATATTTATAATTCGCGTCGCCACCATGTTGGATTTGTAATCACCAGGTTACTGAAAGTCCTATAGGTGAACTTATGTTCATAGCTTCTATGAACATAAAAAAAGTTCAGTTCGATTGCTGTAAAAGATTCATAGATATTGAGAACTGTCTAAATATTTCCGGATGCTCGCAATTTTCGATTGATATATTTAGGCCATAGAGTTATGTATCATTAAAGAAAATTATTGCGTAGCTTCATTATTCAAACTTTCACTTCGATCGCATGATTACGACACAAGAAATAAAAACTTAATTTTAAAATTTCGCACAGCCGCCGTCTTGAGGTTATGCAAACAATTGAACTAAATTAGATACCAGTGCATTACAATATGTATAATCATTCACTGTACCACATTTCACTGCGCTCAGAGAGTCAAATATCGAGAAAAGTCTATTTAAATGTTTCAAATTCGCTTGGTTGCAATGTTCGTTTTGTACTTTACAGGTTTATGAAAGTTACATACATTAACTTGTACCAGTGCTCTTTATCACCGTACAAAATTTCAGGGAGATATCTGTAAAAGTTTCGGAGATATAGAATGCCAGTGAAATATTTCGCACAGCTACCATTTTGAGTTTATGTAAACAATTGAACTAACATAGACACCAGTGCATTACAATGTGTATAAACATTTGCTGTACCAATTTTCATTACGTTTGGATGGTTAAATCGCGAGGAAAGTCTACCTAAAAGTCTCAAAGTCGCTTGACCGCCATGTAGGTTTTGTAGTTACCAGGTTTTTGAAGGTCTCATAGGTGAACTTCTAGTAGTGTCCTTTATCACCCTACACAATTTCAGGGTTATTTCCGTAATAGTTTCGGAGATACTGAATGCTGGTGAAATATTTTGCACAGCCGCCATGTTGGATTGGTGAGAGACAATAAAATTTGAAGGGCACGGTCGGGGTCGGCCTGAATAGAGCTATGATCTTATCGAGCGTCATTGAAATCGCTCCAGCCGTTTGAAAGTTATTAGGGGACACACACACACCATCACACACACACACGTACGCACGCACAAACAGACACACGGACAAAAGGTGATCACTTAAGCCTTTTTTTTTTTTCATAAAATGAAAATAGGCTAACAAATGGATTCAAAAAACTGTTTCTTCAAATCCTGGCACAGTCAATTGACGTTTGTGGGTGCAAAACTTTAAAAGAGCCGTGTCTTTAGATTCAGGGTGCAAAAGAAATGCGAGGGAGCCGTGTCAGTTGATTTACTGGCAAGATAGCTACTTCGGTGGCGTAGTTGGTAGCATGCTGAACTGCTGTGTCCAAGATAGCGGGTTCAAACCCGGCCAAAGTCGTCGGATTTTCTAAGAGCGTTAAAATCCTTCAGTATGCCTTCCTTAGGAGGGGAAGTAAAGCCGGCGGTCCCATGTCATAGATTTATGACATGTAAAAGTTCCTTCCATAGATTAAACTTGTGTGAAGCTAAATTTCTAGTTTAGATTTCGTTGGAACGCTCCATCAAAGTTCCAACGTTCACCACTAGGTATCATTGACATCTGGTAGCGACAGTTGGAACTACTTGAAATTGAACGGAACTTGTAGCTCACCCTAAGGATGATCGGTTGAATTAGCAACAGCCTCTGGCGAGCCTAACGTGTCCTCAGACACTCCCGGCGCTAAAACCACACGATAAATAAAAACAAGATGTTCAGGAAAGAACATATAGCCTACTTTCTCCTAAATGTATGAGTATAGTTATAACTCGTTGTTATTATCAAAGAGTATAATAGAATCATTTCTTGGTTGAAGACCTTAGAAACGATTTACCTCTACCAAACGCCACAACCTAGATAAAAACTGCTACCATCATTGAAGAAAGAAAGATAAGAAGTGTCTAAAGAATGTTATGGATCTGGAGACATAATCGACCGGACTGGCGGCGTGGCTCAGCGGTAACGTTCTCGCTTGCTGGACCGTATGTTTCAGGTTCGTAACCTGGCGCAGTCAGCTGGCATTTGAGGGTGCACAAATGCGAGGGAGCCGTGTTAGTAGATTTACTGGCACGTTAAAGATCCCCTTCGGGACAAAATTCTGGCACCCCGGCGTCTCTAAAAGCAACAGTAGTTAAAAGGGACGTAAAACCAATAACATTATTATTATTATTATTATTATTATTATTACATAATCGGCCTGACGCGGGCAACATCCAACTTTGAGTTGAGGCATGTCTTTACACGTCTGGCTGCGTATGACTTTCACAACCCTAATTGAATTAACGAATCTTTCCATGACCCTACAGAGACGTGTGTATACCAACTATGTGGATATTTTCGATTGCTATTCGGCTGAAATAAAAGTATTAATTAATATTCTGAAATAGCACCAACGGTAGAGTTCAGATACTATGTGAAATCGTTTTGTTCTTTACTTCAATTAACATTTTCAAATAACGCACAATAGGCTGTTACAAACCCTTTAAAATAAAAAGTAAAAATGTATCGTAGTATCATCTTGTCATTCTTCAAATTCGATGCGCATAGAATGCCAATGGTATAGTAATCAATGGAGCCCCACGTAGACTAGTCGTGACATCTAGTGGTGAAATATCGAACAATATAATCCTAACAGAGCGAGTGCATTCTAGCGGCCAGAAGAAGAAACTTTTCAATAAAATCTGGAAGTTACCTTTTTGGCAGCTAGATGTCTCAGGTAAATCTGCTGGCGAATTATGTTTTAATTAAATATATATTTTACACCATAATATGCACAATACGCTTAATTTTAAAACATCTGAGTCATTACAAAACAATAAACATATAACATTTCAAGCAAAAAACCTAGCTTTGATCGAGTTTGAACCATAGGCATTTGAGCGACAGGCTAACGCTCTACCACTGAGCTAATTGTGTCAACGAATATCGGTCTATATAAAATGACTTACATAGAACTTGTTAGCAAATAATGATTTATACTAAACGATTTCATCACTGGAGTATATTATTTATATATAAAGCATTTCATACAACGTTTATTTATTTTGTATCAATACGCTATATTGCATGCAATACTCAAATTAGTGAAATATAAGTCAGGCACAAGATATCCGCTGCCATCTTATCTTATTACTGAATCGGCTCAGCTTTTTAAAATCTCGTCTGCACTATAGTATTACAAAATAAACTTTTAATTTCGAACGTGCCTCTTCCTTTAGAACAGTTAAAACGATTCTCGGCTCGATAATCGGAACTGGTGAGTCCCATGATATGGATTATAAAGTTTGCATAATTCGCACGGCCGCCATCCTGAAATGGTATGGCGGACGACTTTGTAGTTTGGTCACAAGACGAATCCTATACGAAGGTATGTTGTTACCAAATTTGGTAGAGATCGGATGATTTGCTTAGTCGTTATTTGATTTTACGTTTTGAACGTTTGAGTGGCCACCATTCAGTTTTAGTAAAGATGGCGGCGATATAAAACATGGCACTGAGGTGTCCTTTGCTAGTGCTACCTTTGTACCAAATTTCGTTCAATTCGCATTCACCGTGTTCGAATTGATAGGGGGGGACAGACATTCAGAGTACACACACTCACACACAGACTCACACACACACATACATACACACACACACACAGACTCACACACACACACATACACACAGACACACACAGACACACACACACAGACTCACACACACACACACACACACAGACACACACACAGACTCACACACACACATACACACACACACACAGACTCACTCACACACAAACATACACACACACAGACAGACACACTTTTTTCGCCCTGTGTTGATCTCATAAGTCTACTTTCATTTTTTGCAAAAATCGAAAGTAGGCTAATAAACTGGCGATATAAAGATCCCTTTCGCTACCAAATTCCGGAACCCCGGCGTCTCTAATTGCCTCAGTAGTTAAAAGAGACGTTAAGACAATAATATTAGCATTTAGGTGTCCTCAATCGCCTCAATGACATGTTAATAACATATTATGGGTTAAATTCTACCTTGATTATTCGTATCTTACTTGCTTTAACAAGTTGTGTGTTCCACACAACACACGATGGCTATTCTCATTATCTACAGGGTCTTTCATATATACACACATCAAAAAAAGTTTTGCATCACCTCGGTTCCAAGAGTTCCGGAACCGTTAAATACAAAGGGAATAGAGATCAACACAAACAACATTTCAGCTCGTTTTATTGCTCATGAGACCCACACATTGCATGTTGAACCAGCATACAGCTAGACTTTCAGCATTTGTGGTCCAGATTGCAGTACACACCACTACCTCTAATACCCAGTAGCACGTCCTCTTGCATTGATGCATGCCTGTATTCGCCGTGGCATACTATCCACAAGTTCATCAAGACACTGTTGGTCCAAATTGTCCCACTCCTCAACGACAATTCGGCGTAAATCTCTCAGAGTGGTTGGTGGGTCAAGACGTCCATAAACAGCCCTTTTCAACATATCCCAGGCATGTTCGATAGGGTTCATGTCTGGCGAACATGCTGGCCACTGTAGTCGAGCGATGTCGTTATCTTGAAGGAACGCATTCACAAGATGTGCACGATGAGGTCGAGAATTGTCGTCCATGAAGACAAATGCCTCTCCAATATTCTGCCGATATGGTTGCACTATGGGTCGGAGGATGTCATTCAGGTATCGTAAAGCCGTTTCGGAGCCTTCCATGACCACCAGTGGCGTACGTCGGCCCCACATAATGCCACCCCAAAACATCAGGGAACCACCACCTTGCTGCACTCGCTGGACAGTGTGTCTAAGACGTTCAGCCTGACCAGGGTGCCTCCAAACACGTCTCCGACGATTGTCTGGTTGAAGGCATATGCGACACTCATCGGTGAAGAGAACGTGATGCCAATTCCGTGGGGTCCATTCAGCATGTTGTTGGGCCCATCTGTACCGCGCTGCATGGTGTCGGGGTTGCAAAGCTGGACCTCGCCATGGACGTCGGGAGTGAAGTTGCGCATCATGCAGCCTATTGCGCACAGTTTGAGTTGAAACACGACGTCCTGTGGCTGAACGAAACGCATTATTCAACATGGTGGCATTGCTGTCAGGGTTCCTCCGAGCGGCAATCCGTAAGTAGCGGTCATCCACTACAGTAGTAGCCCTTGGGCGGCCTGAGCGAGGCCTGTCATCGACAGTTCCTGTATCTCTGTACCTCCTCCATGTCCGAACAACATCGCTTTGGTTCACTCTGAGACGCCTGGAAACTTCCCTTGTTGAGAGCCCTTCTTGACACAAAGTAACAATGCGGACGCGATCGAACTGCGGTATTGACCTTCTAGGCATGGTAGAACTACAGACAACATGAGCAGCGTACCTTCGTCCTGGTGGAATGACTGGAACTGATCGGCTGTCGTACCCCCTCCGTCTAATAGGCCCTGCTCATGCATGGTTGTTTACATCTTTGAGCAGTTTTAGTGACATCTATGAACAGTCAAAGGGACTGTATCTTGGATACAATATACACAGTCAACGTCTATATGCCGGAGATCTGGGAACCGAGGTGATGCAAAACTTTTTTTGATGTGTGTAGTAAGAACGGTGAGCGGCGGCTTTGTTAACCGCTGCTGCAGTGGGCTTGGCCGAGCATGTGGCGTGCCACGGCCCCCTGCTGTAGTATTGAAAACGCGTGCATAGTATATACTGTACTCGCCCCTGCGATAAACATGCAAGTGTTCAGTCGCCAGTCTGAACCTCAGATGAGACATGAGCCAGGCCTATCATTACAACATCGCATTTTTGTAAGTAAATCTTATTTTAAGTACCGTAGGAGTCGGCTCAGAGGGTTCGTTATGCATTTGTTCAGCAATTTGCTGATGAAGTGCCACCTTCACTAGCACAGGTTCACGTAATTGTAAATAAGTTTGACACTAATGACTCAGTGCTCAAGAAAAAGCATAACATTAAAAATCAGAAACATTACCGTGGCAGAACTAACTCGCGTCAGCCAGAATGTGGTTACCAGATACAATGTCTGTATAACCCAGGAAGGACGACACTTCCAGTATCTTTTATAATGTAATATTTCATACATGATTGTACACACGCTTAAAGAAGGGGCCGTGGCGTGCCACAAGGTCGACCAAGGTCACCGCAGCAGCGGTTCTTACTTTATATGAAAGACCTGTACCTTCTATCTGATTCGCTTGTACTCATTGCACAATAAAGGGCTAGTCTTTCAGCCTCTTTGGTCAGTTTGTGTTAAGTTTTGGACAAGGTGAATTCTTTGTCTTCAATGAATGGTGAATACGTTGTGATATATTTACCTGCCAATATTCAGTATTGAAATTATCTGCCAGTTTAAATGATTCACCCACCCCAATTTTAGAATGGGGGAAGCACTTATTTTTAATCTGTTCACCCCATTAATTACAGTGAGCTAACTCGATCGGCTGCGAACTCCTCCACCCCTACCTCTCATTCAACTTGAGACAGTTCACGATGTATTTCTAGAAAAGTCTCCCTGTTCCCTCCGCCCACCATCACCCTCCCCCGCCTTAGTTTTCAATAAATGGAGAAAGAAGTCCATTATATAGTTTGAAACTGTTGGAACCTCGACTCGAACGCTACGCCTGGAGGTGCTTGAGAATTGTGCAGAGTGCTCCGGCTACAGGTGAAGGCTGATCGTTACTAGCGATCCTATTAGCAATTTCAAAACAATTAATGAACATTACTAATGACCAATTAGCTTGAGGATAGCGGCAAGAGGAGTGGCCGAAACGTGTGGAGTAACATTCATTAATAAAATTCTACCAGAAAACTGGGAAATATCCTTACACTTCCATTACTGAAAATGAACTAATTTATTGACTCTATAGGGTAGCTTATTGAGAGTTTTGATAAAAATTCTCATATTTTTGCGGTATAAAATATTGTTGTTTCGTTTAAGGTGCTTGGAAATCGTGGCCATTTAGCCATTTTTGAAAGCCTTTGTCTGGAGCGCTCTATGGAAGTGAAACCTGGGCTATTTGTGCAGAAGAAGGGAGGAGAATTGAAGTGTTCGAAATGTGGTGTTACAGGAGAATGATGAAGATTAAATGGGTAGATAGGGTTACAAACGAAGAGGTATTAAGGCGAGTGGGAGAGGAGAGATAATTTCTGGCGACTGCTAATGAAGAGAAGAGATAGGTTGGTATGACGCGTATTAAGACACCCAGGAATAGCAAGCTTAGTTATGGAAGGAAGGGTCCAGAACAAGAACTGTAGGGGTAGACCAAGGGTAGAATATGTTAAACATATTGCCTCGGATGTAGGGTGTGGTAGCTATGTAGAGATGAAACGATTAGCTCGGGACAGGAAGGCATGTAGGGCTGCATCAAACCAGTCAAAATACTGCAGACTCAACAACAACAACAACAACTTGGGTGTGAGTGTTACATTTTGTCTGATGACCTGTTATATTGTGATTGCTGTGTTAGTGTGTATTTGTAATTCAGTTGAGGATTTGAAAGGAGGCGGGACGCCACCATGGCCTAAAGTTGGGATCTATCGCGGCATTTGATGGGAGCAGAAGTGGGAAACCGTGGATAGCTGGGGTGGGAATTCCACCCACTTGTTCTTAGTGATACCTCATGAGGCTGAGACCAGATTTAAATTCCTTGGCAGAGCCTGGAATCGAACTCGGACTTCCGGGATGACAGACGAGAATACACCACGAGGTGTCATGGAAGCCTCTACCTTCAACTGCTCCATGGGTCTCCATGATCAGAAGGAAGTAGACTTTTAATTTCTTTATGTTCGACGATGTCGAAATGTAAGTATTATATGTCAGAAAACTGCATCATAATGAGGGTCATTATAACACTATTTTTAGCCTATTTTCAATTTTGAAAAAAATAGGCATATGAGATCACCTTTTGTCCGTGTGTGTGTGCGTGTGTGTGTGTGTGTGTGTGTGAGGTGTGTGTGTCCCCCCCCCCCTAATAAAATCTAAACGGCAGGAGCGATTTCAATGAAACTCGGTAAGTTCATAGCACTATTCCCGGCGACCGCGACCGTGCCCTTCAAATTTTGTTACGTCACACCAATCCAACATGGCGGCTGTGCGAAATATTTCACTAGCATTCAATATCTCCGAAACTATCGCCGATATCGCCCTGAAATTGTGTACGGTGATAAAGGGCACTACTAGAAGCTCACCTATGAGACTTTCAAAAACCTGGTGACTACAAAACCAACATGGCAGCCAAGCGAAGTTGAGACTTTTAAATAGACTTTTCTCGCGATTTAACTATCCAAACGTAATGAAACTTAGTACAGAAAATGTTTATACAAATTGTAATGCACCTGAGTCTAATTTAGTTCAATTGTTTACATAACCTCAAAATGGCGGCTGTGCGAAATATTTAAACTGACATTCTATATCTCCGAAACTATTACAGATATCACCCTGCAATTTTGTACGGTGATAAAGGGTACGGATACAAGTTTACTTATGTCTATTTCATAAACCTGTAAAGTACAAAACGAACATGGCAACCAAGCGAATTTGAAATATTTTAATAGACTTTTCTCGTGATTTAACTCTCTGAGCGCAGTGAAATGTGGTACAGTAAATGATTTTGCACATTGTAATGCACTGCCATCTAATTTAATTCAATTGTTTACATAACCTCAAGATGGCGGCTGTGCGAAATTTTAAAATTAAGTTTTTATTTCTTGTGTCGTAATCATGCGATCGAAGTGAAAGTTTGAATAATGAACCTAGGCAATAATTGTCCTTGAATTGTACATAACTCTAAGGCCTATACATATAACAATCCTAAATGGCAAGCTTCCGTAATATTTAGACGGTTCTCATTATCTATGAATCGTTTACAGCAACCAAACTGATTTTTTTATGTTCATAGAGACTATGAACATATGTTCACTTATAGGACTTTCAGTAACCTGGTGAGCACAAATCCAACATGGCGGCGACGCGAAGTATAAATATTTAAATGGACGTTTCTCGCGAATTAACTATCCGAGTGCCGTGAAACGTTGCACGTTAAATGCTTATACAAATGTTGATCCAATGGCATGTAATTTATTTCAATTGTTTGCATAATCACAAGATGGCTGCTGTGCGTAATTTTAAAATCTCATTTGTACTTCTTGTGTTCTAATCATGCGATTGAAGTTTGAATACCACACGTACACAATAATCTTAATGTAATAGTACAAAAATAAAGACCAACCTGGCGACCATCTGAAATATTTAGACGGTTCTCAATATCTACGAATCTGTTACAGCAATTAAACTGAAATTTTGTAAGTTGATAGCGACAATTAACATGAGCAGGATATATGAAAATAGGCTGTATAGTTCTTCACGGAACTACTTGTTCATTATGAAACAGTTTCTCCCACCAATCACAGCTCAAGAAACAGTTGTGTGACCAATTACGTACATGCGCTGACTTCCTCGGCCTTCTATTTTTAATTTCACTGCGTGGATTCTAGTGTCATAGAGGGGTATTCCAGGAGGCCATGGTATTCTCTGTGTCCCATGGGCTCTGTTCAGTTCAGTGAAATCTCGAATATTTATGCTGGCGGCTTCGGTGGCGTAGTTGGTAGCATGCTGAGCTTCTATGCCCAAGATCGCGGGTTCAAACACGGCCGAAGCCGTCGGATTTTTTAAGAGCGTTAAGAATCCCTCAGTATGCCTTCCTTCGGAGGGGAAGGAAAGTCGGCGGTCCCATGTCATAGATTTATGGCATGTTAAAAAACCTTCCACTAATTGCACCTGTGTGAAGCTAAATTTGATAGGTTAGGAATGTAAACAACGCTCTTAGGTTTCTAGGTTCGTTGCCAAGAGCTAAGTTCTGAACTAGGCCTAGTAGTCGTTGACGGTGGCGGCAAAAGTAGGAACTATTTGAAAAATTCTAAGTTGCAGTCTTTACTTAAAATAAAAAACAGATAACACACACTAATACAGCCACGGGGCTACATGACCGCGTTGTCGCAGCCCCTAAACTAAGGAACCAACCAGGCTACTTTCTCCTAAATGCATGGGTATTGTTATAACTCTTTGTCCTTTTAAAGGAGTATAATTGAATGTTGGTTGTAGTAGCTTGTTGAAATACAACGTGCTATAGGGATATTAAACATGAATATGAGGTGCCCTTTGCTAGTGCTACCTCTGTACCAAATTTCGTTCAATTCGGTTTCACTGTGTTTGTATTGATAGGGGGAATCGATTTGCACACATACTTGGCCACCATCTGCAAACTATTGGGCTGATGATCTAGCAGTTTGGTCAGAATATGCTTCCCATATAAAGATTTGTTGTTGCAAAATTTGGTAGAGACTAGATTATTAGGTTGGTCGTAATTACAATTTAGCCTTTAACATTTGGGTGGCCGCAATTACGTTTCCGTCAAGATGGCGGTGATATAAAACATGACACTGAGGTGGCCTTTTCTAGTGCTACCTCTGTACCAAATTTCGTTCCATTCGGTTTCACCGTGATCGAATTAATAGGGGTAATCGATTTTGACACAAAGATGGCCGCCATCCGCAAACTATTACGCTAATGACCTATTCGATTTGTCAAAAGATGCTCCCTTCATAAAGGTATGTTTTTGCAAAATTTGATAGAGATCGGATGATTAGATTAGTCGTAATTTGATTTAAACTTTGAACATTTGGGTGGCCGCCATTACGTTTCCGTCAAGATGGCGGCGATATAAAACATGACACTGGGGTGCACATTGCTAGTGCTACCTCTGTACCTAATTTCATTCCATTCGGTTTCACCGTGTTCGAATTAATAAGGGTAATCATTTTTGACACAAAGATGGCCGCCATCCGCAAACTATTAGGCTAATGACCTATTAGATTTGTCAAAGGATGCTCCCTTCATAAAGGTATGTTGTTGCAAAATTTGGTAGAGATCGGATGATTAGGTTAGTCGTAATTTGATTTAAGCTTTGAACATTTGTGTGGCCGCCATTACGTTTCCGTCAAGATAGCGGCGATATAAAATATGACACTGGGGTGCCCTTTGCTAGTACTACCTCTGTACCAAATTTCGTTCCATTCGGTTTCACCGTGTTCGAATTAATAGGGGCAATCGGTTTTCACACAAAGATGGCCGCCATCCGCAAACTATTACGCTAATGACCTATTCGATTTGTCAAAAGATGCTCCCTTCATAAAGGTATGTTGTTGCAAAATTTGATAGAGATCGGATGATTAGATTAGTCGTAATTTGATTTAAACTTTGAACATTTGGGTGGCCGCCATTACGTTTACGTCAAGATGGCGGCGATATAAAACATGACACTGGGGTGCACTTTGCTAGTGCTACCTCTGTACCTAATTTCATTCCATTCGGTTTCACCGTGTTCGAATTAATAAGGGTAATCCTTTTTGACACAAAGATGGCCGCCATCCGCAAACTATTAGGCTAATGACCTATTAGATTTGTCAAAGGATGCTCCCTTCATAAAGGTATGTTGTTGCAAAATTTGGTAGAGATCGGATGATTAGGTTAGTCGTAATTTGATTTAAGCTTTGAACATTTGTGTGGCCGCCATTACGTTTCCGTCAAGATGGCGGCGATATAAAATATGACACTGGGGTGCCCTTTGCTAGTACTACCTCTGTACCAAATTTCGTTCCATTCGGTTTCACCGTGTTCGAATTAATAGGGGCAATCGGTTTTCACACAAAGATGGCCGCCATCCGCAAACTATTAGGTTGATAACCTATTAGTTTAGTCAAAGGATGCTGCCCCTATATAGGTATGTTGTTGCAAAATTTGGTAGAGATCGGATGATTAGGTTAGTCGTAATTTGATTTAAGCTTTGAACATTTGTGTGGCCACCGTTACGTTTCCGTCAAGATGGCGGCGATATAAAACATGACACTGAGGTGTCCTTTGCTAGTGCTACCTCTGTACCAAACTTTGTTCAATTCGGTTTAACCGTGTTCGAATTAATAGGGGTAATCAATTTTGACACAAAGATGGCCGCCATCCGCTAACTATTACGCTGATGACCTATTAATTTGGTCAAAGGATGCTGCCCCCATAAAGGTATGCTGTTGCAAAATTTGGTAGAGATCCGATGATTAGGTTAGTCGTAATTTGATTTAAGCTTTGAACATTTGTGTGGCCGCCATTACGTTTCCGTCAAGATGGCGGCGATATAAAACATGACACTGAGGTGTCCTTTGCTAGTGCTACCTTTGTACCAAATTTCATTCCATTCGGTTTCACCGTGTTCGAATTGATAGGGGGGGACAGACATTCAGAGTACCACACACACACACACACACACACACACACAGACTCACACACATACACACAGACAGACACACTTTTTTTCGCCCTGTAGTGATCTCATAAGTCTACTTTCATTTTTTGCCAAAATCGAAAGTAGGCTAAAAACTGTATAGTTAGTAACCCACCTGTATTATATAACAAAATGAGTGTATTTAGAAGTAAAAATCATCAGCTACAAACCAATTTGCTGAAAAAAGTTGCTTTAAGTAATGAAGACAACAAACGATTCATTATACCCAACACATTTGACACTTTTGCTTGGGGAAACAGTCGCATTGACGACTGTTACTTTACTTAAGTCTAATGATATTGTAATATTTGTAGTGTGTTTTATATTGTAATATTTTTTTGTAAAAAAACTGTAAGTAGAATGTATAATGTTAGGCTACTGTAGTTTAGTAAAAATAAGATAAGTAATACATTTTAGTGTAAAATATTTGCTTTTTTTATATTACGAAAAAGATTTTTAAAAAATGCACAGAATGTGTGAACTAAACAAGGGAAATGTAAAAATGTAAAGTGGAAATTGTAAATATCCATGTGTGAAAAGTGAAATAGTTATCACCATTTTAAAATTAAAAGACATTGTGATCTGGTAAACCTTATTTTTATTTCACAACAACAAAAATGTACAGAATGTGTAAACTAATCAAGGAGAATGTAAAAAAATGAAAAGTGGAAATTGTAAATATTCAGGTGTGAAAAAATGAAAATAAAGAAATGGCGATCACCATTTTAAAATTAAAAGACATTGTGATCTTGTAAACCTTGTTTTTATTTCACAACATACTATATGGCTTTACAAAATAGAATACAAAGAAATACCATTTCCTCAATCCTTTTCAATGTTCATGTCCACTCATCATTAACTTTCCTTTTGGTGCCATTGATAGTAGCCGCTATTAGTAGACGCGATTGATAGTTGGCGCGATTGGTAGGGTAATTGATAGTAGGCGCTTTTGATAGTAGGTGCGATTGATAGCAGGCGCGATTGATAGTATGCGCGATTGGTAGCAGGCGCTAATAGTAGACGCGATTGATAGTAGGCGCGATTGGTAGTAGGCGCTATTGATAGTAGGCGCGATTGATAGTAGGCGCGATTGATAGCAGGCGCTATTAGTAGACGCGATTGATAGTAGGCGCGATTGATAGTAGGCGCTATTAGTAGACGCGATTGATAGTAGGCGCTATTAGTCGACGCGATTGATAATAGGCGCGATTGGTAGTGGACGTTATTGATAGTAGGCGCGATTGATAGTAGGCGCGATTGGTAGTAGGCGCGATTGATATTAGGCGCAATAAATAGTAGGCGCGATTAATAAGCGCGATTGATAGTAGGTGCGATTGATAGTAGGCGTAATTGATAGTAGACGCGATTGATAGTAGGCGTGATTGGTAGACCTTGAGGTGATAACCCCTTTTGATCGATCCCTGTTGATTTGTCCCTTGGGACTGGTCCCTGTTGACTAGCCCCTTTGGACGGGTTCTTTTTGAAGGGAGTCATTTTTAACGGGCCCCTGCTGACGGGTCACTGTGGACGGATCCCTGTGGACGGGTCCCTGTTGACAGGTCCTTTTGACTAATCCCTTTGGACCGGTCCCTTTGACATAATTTGGGTAAATGCATGGCCAACCCATAAGGATCCGTCGAAAGGGACCGGTCCAAAGGGATTAGTCAATAGGACCTGTCAACAGAGACCCGTCCACAGGGATCCGTCCACAGTGACCCGTCAGCAGGGACCCGTCAAAAATGACTCCCTTCAAAAAGGACCCGTCCAAAGGGGCTAGTCAACAGGGACCAGTCCCAAGGGGAAAATCAACAGGGATCGATCAAAAGGGGTTATCACCTCAAGGTCTACCAATCACGCCTACTATCAATCGCGTCTACTATCAATTACGCCTACTATCGATCGCGCCTACTATCAATCGTGCTTACTAATCGCGCCTATTATTTATTGTGCCTACTATCAATCGCGCCTACTATCAATCGCACCTACTATCAATAGCGCCTACTATCAATAACGTCCACTACCAATCACGCCTACTACCAATCGCGTCTACTAATAGCGCCTACTATCAATCGCGCCTACTATCAACCGCGTCTATTATTAGCGCCTGCTATCAATAGCGCCTACTATCAATCGCGCCTACTATCAATAGCGCCTACTATAAATCGCGCCTACTACCAATTGCGCCTACTATCAATCGCGTCTACTATTAGCGCCTGCTACCAATCGCGCATACTATCAATCGCGCCTACTATCAATCGCACCTACTATCAAAAGCGCCTACTATCAATTGCGTCCACTACCAATCGCGCCTTCTATCAATCGCGTCTACTAATAGCGCCTACTATCAATCGCGCCAAAAGGAAAGTTAATGATGAGTGGACATGAACATTGAAAAGGATTGAGGAAATGGTATTTCTTTGTATTCTATTTTGTAAAGCCATATATGTTGTGAAATAAAAACAAGGTTTGCAAGATCACAATGTCTTTTAATTTTAAAATGGTGATAGCCATTTCTTTATTTTCATTTTTTCACACATGAATATTTACAATTTCCACTTTTCATTTTTTTACATTCTCCTTGTTTAGTTTACACATTCTGTACATTTTTGTTGTTGTGAAAAAAAAACAAGGTTTACCAGATTACAATGTCTTTTAATTTTAAAATGGTGATATTTATTTCACTTTTTCACACATGGATATTTACAATTTCCACTTTACATTTTTACATTTCCCTTGTTTAGTTCACACATTCTGTACATTTTCACCTATCTTATTTTAACTAAACTACAGTAGCCTAACATTATATTCTACTTACAGTTTTTTACAAAAAAATATTACAATATAAAACACACTACAAATATGACAATATAGTGATCATTAGACTTAAGTAAAGTAATAGTCGTCAATGCGACTGTTTCCCCAAGCAAAAGTATCAAATGTGTTGGGTATAATGAATCGTTTGTTGTCTTCATTACTTAAAGCAACTTTTTTCAGCAAATTGGTATGTAGCTGATGATTTTTAATTCTAAATACACTCATTTTCTTATATAATACAGGTGGGTTACTAATTATACAGTTGTTATAATCACTTATATCTAACTCTTTACTAACAACATTCTTTTTCACTCCTTTTAATTTTTTTACTACTACATCATCAATTGTCATATAGCTGTATGATTTAGATTTTGTGCCTACAAAGGTGTCTATAATAACACCAGCACATTCATCCTTAAATTTCCCAAGAACCTTTTTGTTTACTAGAGGTAAATGGTAAATATTATCCTCGGGATAGTCACTTGTATCAAACCTATTTAGCTCAGTTTTGATATCCTCATAAAAATCATTAGTTTTAAACTCATAAATAAAAGAATCTGTGTCTGTGTAGAGTAATTTAGCATTATCAAGATAGTTTTTCTTTACATAATCATAGTGAAATTCATACATAAGTGTTTTTGACAATTCCAGAATGGTGTAACCCACATATATGGGTTTGTTGTAAGTTACTTTAAGACGATTCATTTGTATTACAACTAAATCCTCATGAATAATTGAACAGCTATGAAAGTTATGCTTGCTTATTAAGTTGCTCGCACCATTTCTTTTACCATCATTCTCCCACTTTGTTATCAACATTCTCCATAGTCTTTCCAAAAACACTATTATTCATGAGTTTTTGAAAATCTTTTTCAAACGCGTTTGTTGACAGTGTTCTTAAATTATTGTTCAGATCAATATACGGTTTGAGCCATGCTGACTGATGAAATTGCAATACGCGATGAATTTTAGTTAATTTCAATCCATGCTGTAGACACTGTTTCAAGTTTTGATAATGTATTACATATTTACATTTATCATACACATTAGCAATTAACATTGTTGTTCGTGATGTGATGTATGGAGATTTCATATTCTCAGGACAAAATGGTAAATCATTATGATCATCATGTAACTCTTTAGGGTACTCAAGATTTTCCTCTAAATTATATCCTTTATCATCGTTATCATTAAGAGTGTCAACATGTAAGACATCAATTTCAGGTTGTGTCAGCCAGCGAAATTCTTTCAGTGGTAGATATTGACTCATAGCCCAACCATATTGGTTATTTGCATCGAGGTAGACAATATACTTTGACTCTTCACAAGGGTTGTAGCTAGGCATGTATTTATTATACGCTTTAGAGTACCGTCCAGTACATCGGCTTAATCCACCTCGAATTGATGATTTTATAAAATTGATCATGTCTATATCAGTCATTAATTCTAAATGTACTTTCGTTTTTTTCAACATTGAACTGAAACTTAACCCAGGAGCAGTGAAATACTGACAAGGATCAAGGTCATAAGTTTTCATACAAACATTCCGAAAATTTTCAAAAACATCTGCTAATAACAACACATCTGTCTTCAAATATATGTCTGAAAATTCTCCTAAAGTTGTGCATGTAAATATTCCTGATCACTAATATGACTTGTGTTTAAAGAACTGTAAAATGCATCTTTCGGTGGTAAAGAACACTCCTCAAGACGTTCCACACAGTTAATATATTCGTAAGGGAATATACCCTTTTGACAAATCAAATTAAAATCATCTTCTTTAGGAAATACACGTTGAATTTCATGAAACTGATCTGATTTTAAATTACTAACAAGCTTATCAAGACTACTCGGCATAAGGCGGAATGAATCTAAAAATCGCAGTTTAATGGTTTTTTAATGCTAGTTTTGATGTATTTTGTGAACGATATGTATTGTTCCTTATTATTTGCAATCACATCAATTTTCACATCTGAATCTCCAAATTCTTTAACGATAAAGTGGTTATCGTATTTGCTACCGTTATGTAGAATGACCGGAATGAATTTACTTACTCTATAATTTAAATTACATTCTTGGTGAGCAGCACCACGATATTTTCCTTTTAAATGGTCATGATCGCGAACCCTGTCTGTATATAAACATTCACCACATAAAAACAATTAGTTTCAGTTTCAAAATTCATTTGCTCTGATGAAGTTAGTGGCTCCATTGGAATGATCGTATTTAAAATAGAGGATATACGGATGGCATCTTTCTCAAGCCTTTCCATAAAAACTTTAGGTGCATCAGGTCCTCTATAGAGTTCAAACTTATTTAAAGAGTCATCATAACTACATTTAATATAATATGCAAAGCTAAAAGGTTCATGAATGTGAGTAGTGTTGGTAAAAGGTTGGGCTGGATTCGATGAACATATTAAATGGTTTTAGCAAAGCCTCGAAGTCAGCATATATAACAAATGGTACTCGAAGCTGTTTCTCATAATCCTTAAATTTTAGAATGTTATTTTTAGGAGTTGGTAATACCGTACACACATGATTACATCCCCATTTTTGATGTTGAGTTAGTTGATCCTCTTTCCTGAAGTATAGCAAACAGCCATCACACAACCACTTCTTATTTTCTCTTTTTGATAGTTGACTACTGACAAGTCTACTGAAATGTTTTATCCAACAATAGTGGGCGTTTTCACCTTTAGTTATGTACAGTAAATTTACATGAGCATCCTTTTTTTCCTGAGTATAATACAGAGGACCAACTATACTCTTATTTTCAATTCCATGAACATTAATACTTACATTGTTCAGCTCTTCAAAACGTTGAATGTCTTTTATCGCCATAGGAAATTCTATTTCTTTTAAATCTCACACTGAGGAATAGTGAGGATAAGATGATGTTCTCTTTTCATTCATCACTGCTGGATGGAGAGCTGAGGTTACAGCCCATGCAAAACATGCATGGTCACTATTCATAACGTTCACAACAGCTTTCTTTCGTTTAATCCATGCAGGTAAATCAATTTATGATGATGCTCGAAGGGGGTTATATTTATTCAGGTTGGTTTCTAAATAAAGTACTTCAATCAATGCCCAGCCCGACTCCCTTTCCTGGAACTCTTCACTCTTCACAATGATAGCACTTGAAATATTTTGGTATATATCACTAATATTAGTTGATTCACTAACAATTACGTTTTTTGTATTAAAAGATTTGATATCCGTAATTTCACCTTCGCTCCCAGTTTTTACATAGAGTCCAAAGAGTTCAAAATTCATTTTAATTGTTTTATGTTCTACTAAAACATTTTCTACCAAGACAAACACAGTAGGTTGTACATTTTTTTAAATGATTCAATACTTGGAGTTTTTTCTTTACTATAAAGTCTGTAACTAGGAATTCGACTTTTAAATGCACTGCCAATTTGTTGAATATTTCCAGAATTTCTTTCATGGCAAGCGTTATTTTTATGTTGAATACTGCGTAAATGCCCATGAATGATTGAAGAAGGTATATCAATATTACATACATTACAATGTGTTATCGAAGGTTCACCATTCTTCTTTCTTTTTGTTGCACAACTATTTTAACAATCTTGAGAACGTTTACGCTTTTGAGCATCACATTTGTTTAAAAGTTCCGTGCTAGTTGATGGTTTTACAGATTTCAATTCCTGTTGTTCTCCATGCACTTCAACCATGTGGGATTGATATCGCTTTACAACAGAAAAACCAAGATCACAAACTGAACATGAAAAAGGTGCTGAACTAACATGCATTAAATTTACATGACGTGCAAGATTATCTTGTCTGTTAAATGTGGTAGCACAATGACTGCACACAAACATTTTAATGTCATGTTTAGCATTTGCGTGTCGTTGAAGGTTGTCAGGTCTTGAAAACTGTTTCTTACAGGTCAGGACACTTGAACATGATGATTACTTACAAAATTACCTATAAAAGAAAGAAATCATAAATGTTAATAAAGGATAAAACAAAGTAAAATATAAATATTTTAATTACATTCCAGTCAATGGTTATAGCAGGGTATTTAAATCGATCATCTGTGAACTCCTAGCATGTCTAACTTCATGTAGTTCTAACTGGGGTGACTATATGCCACTGTCACTGACACCTAGCGGTGAACATTGGAACTTGATAGAGTGGGAGAAACCAGTGATTGCCAGTTAAGTGAGCTAAGTGTGACGTCATAGCCAGTCTTAAAACAAGTCTAAACTTGTAGAACATGTCACGTGATAGAAACCAGCAGCCACCAGTTAAGTGAGCTAAGAGTGACGTCATAGCCAGTCTTAAAACAAGTCTAAACTTGTAGAACATGTCACATATTGGAAACCAGCGATCACCAGTTAAGTGACCTAAGTGTGACGTCATAGTCAGTCATAAAGCAAGTCTAAACTTGTAAAACATGTCACGTGACAAGGTTAAGTTAGGTAAAGTTAGGTTATGTTAGGTGAACTGAGGTTAAGTCTTTAAATATTCCCTCTGTCACTGACACCTAGCAATGAACATTCGGACTTAATAGAGCGGTAATCAAAATCTAACCTACAAATTTAGCTTTACACATCATGGTTAAGTAGTTCCAACTTTTGACTGCTAAATATACCATTTTCACTGACATATAGTGGTGAACATTGGAAAATATCACTCTAGCTGTTTAAAAGTTATTAGAGGAGCACTTACCTTTTTATAATTAATCAACTGCTGCCACTGAATGAACAGATTGTAGGAATCTGGTAACCTACAGGTACCCAATTATCTGTAAACAAATCAATCAATCAATCAATCAATAAATACATTCCAATCAATAACTTCAACTTCAATTAGTAATAAAATACTACAATCCATTAATAATAAGTACTTACCTTGCAAAATAATTTAATGATTTTCTGCCAAACGGCTTTTTTTACAACTCTTGTGCAGTAATAGAGCACTGTTCACTCAAAGCGAGTAATAAAGACTGACAGTAGGGAGATATATGACACCCCTCTTATATAAACTCTCATCGCTCGTGTCAGCAGTTTTTTGCAGATCATTGCAATTCCTTTCCCAATACAGCTGAGAGTCCAAAGTACACTAGGAACACCTGTGTGGTATCCAATGACTGCTGACTTTGCATGATCATCACCCATTGTCTTGATCAACACCTGAGGTTTCAAATTACTGCAGCGTCAGTCATAGCAACAGCAGTGTGCGCTCTCTGCCATGTCAGCAACATGACACCGGAAGGAACACCTGTGTAATATCCAATAACTGCTAACTTTGCATTGTCTTAATGAACACTTACGGTTTCAAATTACTGCAGCGTTAGTAATAGCAACATATCTGAGCGTTCTCGGCCATGTCTGTAATATGACACAGGAAATATAACAAGACGTCTTACTGCACATACCATCTCCTCAGTTTTAACATCTTAAGAACATGTATTATTCTCTTTCAACTACAAATGACTCGTTAGAACACATCCATCCACCAAGTTAGATCCCTTGTATGTTCACATGTATTTCGTCACTTTCCTTTCATATCGTTATCACATTATAGTAGTGGGGAATTAGTGAACAACGTCAGTTCAACACACTGCTTTACACACAAATGTAGTTAGGCCCTTTGACATAATTTAAATAAATTCATGGGCTAGTCCATAGGGACCAGTCCAAAGGGACTCATCCACAAGGACTCGTCCACAAGGACCTGCCCACAAGGACTCGTCAACAATGACCCGTCCACAGGGACTCGTCAACAAGGACCCGTCAACAATGACTCGTCAACAATGACCCGTCCACAGGGACTCGTCAACAAAGACCCGTCAGCCATGACTCGTCAACAATGACCCGTCAACAATGACCCGTCCACAGGGACTCGTCAACAATGACCCGTCAACAGGGACCCGTCATAAAGGACCTGTCAAAAAGGATCCATCAAAAATGACCCCCTGTCAAAAAGGGCCCGTCCAAAAGGGGATAGTCAACAGAGACCTGTCCAAAGGGACAAATCAACAGAGATCAATCAACAGGGATCAATCAAAATGGGCTATCACCTCAAGGCCTGACATATCCCTCTTTGATTATTGGTTTGCCGATCGACAAGCGTCACTTAAAATACTTTTTGATCACCACTCGTGGGTTGGGTTAGGTTAGGTTACACTACATCTGCCATCTTTAAAAAGCCCGCCCTCTTACAAACGCTATGAGTGGGCATGCGTAAAAACAAAAAACGAGCATGTTAATTCATATTGGCTTTCTACCGTACACATGTCACTTGTGTAGAACAACGTTTAATTCCATATTGGCATTCAAGCTCCCACATGCCGCACTTCAAAACGAGATTTACTAAGAAATTACAATTTCACCCCCCCTAGTAGGGGTAGGTTTTATTTTGGGGTGGGAATATGTTGTCCAATGGAAAGGGGGTGTCAGCCCGAGTTCAATGACACCTCATTCGTCAAAATCCAACCTTGCGTTCGAGAGATATCGTGCCGCCGCCATCTTGTGAGGAGGGTGAGGAGGAGGAGGCTGTAGAACCCCTACAAAACCACTACTTCCAATTAATTACAAAAGTTGTAAATAGGAGGCTAAGACACTGAATTTGCATGCCCCACAAGGTTTATAATTACATTTAAGGGCGTTATCACGGGAATGGGGACGTGCATTATCGGTGTGGCATCATTATTTTACATGATGAGAAGAAAAAATAGTATTTTTCTTGGTTTTATCCTTACTTTATATGATTTTTCTCTTTTGCGGTCAGAATCAGTACCATATTTTAGGGTCACAAAATCGTAAGTCAAATGTTATTTGCCAACCACATAAAGCCTCCTAAAACACAAAAGAAAATGAAAAAACTGATTTCACGTTATTTTCAATGTAAATGGGCGTTATGTATGAGTAGTTCTTATTTAAAGATGGACATATAGATTCTTAGATGATATTTAGTATGTTTTTTTTATTTATTGGTATTCTTTTTTCCCTAATCAAATGCATATATTATTATGAAGCTGGGATTCTAGGCGTTTATCCTCGGACTAGCATTATCCTCTTGAAATGTTGCTGTTTGATAAAACCCGCAAGCGTAATACAATTAGGAAAAAGAAAATCATTGGCTCTTAAAATACGTTAAGTAGGTTAATACTGCATACAATGATTAAAGTAGGCTCCTTAAATATTCAGTTATATTAGCGAAATTTTAGGCTTAATCTATCAGCTACAAGCAGTATAAAGCCAGTAGTTTCAACAAATGAGTGACGACACGCAAAGCGTTTCAACAAAGTCCCGTATGCATTCATATACCATTCGCCCGACAGCTATAAAAATTGGGTTAGATGTTGTGTACACTTCTGGGAAGGTTTCCGGCTTAGTAAATCCACTTTACAATAGGCAGCGCGCCAGTAGATTCAACAAATGAGCTACGACGCATGAAGCGTTTCAACAAAGTCACGTATGCGTTCATATACCATTAGTCCGATAGGGATGAAACTTGGGTGAGATGTTGTGTACACTCCAGGAAAAGTGTCTGGCTTAGTAAATCTACTTTACAACAGGCAGCGCATGGTTAGATTCAACAAATGAGCTACGACGCGCGAAGCGTTTCAAAAAAGTCCCAAATGCGTTCATATACCATTCGGCCGATAGCGTTGAAACTTGGATGAGATATTGAGTACATTCTAAGGAAGGATTCTGGCTTAGTATATCCACTTTACAGTTGGTAGCGCACGAGTAGATGCAACAAATGAGTGACGACGCGCGAAGCGTTTCAACAAGGTCCCGTATGTGTTCATATACCATTCGTACGATAGCAATGAAACTTGGGTGAGATATTGAGTACTCTCTAAGGAAGGATCCTGGCTTAGTATATCCACTTTACAATATGCAGCGCACGAGAAGATTCAACAAATGAGCGACGACGCGCACACCGTTTCAACAAAGTCCCGTATGAGTTCATACACCATTCGTCCGATAGCAATGAAACTTGGGTGAGTAAATACATTTCACAGTAGATAGCGCACGAGTAGATTCAACTAATGAGTGACGACACGCAAAACGTTTCAAGAAAGTCCCGTATACATTCATATACCATTCGTCCGATAGCTATGAAACTTGGGTTAGATGTTGTGTACACTTTTGGGAAGGTTTATGGCTGAGTAAATCCACTTTACAATAGGCAGCGCACGTGTAGATTCAACAAATGAGCTACGACGCGCGAAGCGTTTCAACAAAGTCACGTATGCTTTCATATACCATTCGTCCGATAGCGATGACGCTTGGGTGAGATAGAGTACACTCTAAGGAAGGATTCTGGCTTAGCAAATATACTTTACAATAGGTAGCGCACGAGTAGATTCAGCAAATGATCGACAACGCGCGAAGCATTTCAACAAAGTACCGTACGCGTTCATATAGGCCTACCATTCATCCGAGAGCGATGCAACTTGGCTGAGATGTGGTGCACAGTCCAGGGAAGGTTTTTGACTTAGAAAATCCATTGCACAATAGGTAGCGCACGAGTAGATTCAACTAATGAGCGAAGGCACGCGAATCGCTTTAACAAAGTCCCGTATGCGTTCATATAGGCCTATTATTCATCCAATTGCGATGAATCTTGGGTGAGTTTTTGTGCACACTGCAGGGAACGTTTCTAATTTAGTAAGTCCATTGTATAATGGGTTGCGCACGAGTAGTTTCAACAAATGAGTGACGGCGCACAAACCGTTTCAACAAAGTTCCATCTGCGTTCATATACCATTCATCCGATTGTGATGAAACTAGGGTGAGTTGTTGTGCACACTGCAGGGAAGGTTTCTGACTTAGTAAATCCATTGTACTATTGGTAGCGTGCGAGTTGATTCAACAAATGAGTGACGGTGCGCGAATCGTTTAAACAAAATCCCGTAAGCGTTCATATGCCATTTATCCGATTGCGATGAATCTTTGATGATTTGTTGTGTATACGCCAGGGAAGGTTTTCGACTTAGTAAATCCGTTTTACAATAGGTAGCGCACGAGTTGATGCAACAAATGAGTGACGACGCGTGAAGTGTTTCAGCAAAGTTCCATCTGCTTTCATATACCATTCATCCGATTGCGATTAAACTTTGGTGAGTTGCTGCGCACTCTACCACAAATGTTTCAAAATTAGCCAATCCATTTTACGATAGCTTAGAGGCAGTTAACGGAAATCGAAGAAAAAATTGTGTATCCAAAAGCACTTCAAGAAACCTAATTACAATGCCAACACTTTCTTTGATTGGCATTGCGACGTATGCCGGGTACAGCTTGTACGTTATAATAATCAGGAGGCGCCACTGTCATGAACAGGATTTGTATATAAATCAGGAATGTCTGAGGTGAACAATTTAAAAGATAACATGTCATCAGAATCCGGGCTTGGTTATTACTATTTATTTTGATCAACGTGAGTACAGTTTCGTTCATTTCTGCTCTTTGGCGTATGATATACAGAACAATATTGTATGCTGTGCTTGCTGCATGAAGCTTAGTATCTTGCAGCGACAAGTCCATCTGCTGACAACACTTATCTTACTGTCACTTCAATGTCAGCTTACCGCACTCTATCATAGAGCTCGTTATCAACAGGTGGCTCAGTTCTGTGCTGAGCGATGAATAATGAACACAGGACTTCTGCAAAACATGAAGATGGCTCGGAGACAGACATATCTACCAGTATCTGTAGTAAATTAATTTCACCTCAGGGCAGTTATCTATCTGTTCAGACAGTTTCGTCGTCTTTTCGTGAGGAAGAATTAGAATTAGTCGACGTAAATTATTCAGTATTTTAGTGCGTTGCTCTGGTTTTGAGATCAGAGTTTATTACGATCCATTACTTTCAAAACCGTAACTGCGGCCTGGGGAATGTATTAGAGAACTTTGGAGCCATATTTCAGAGTTGCCTTATTGACACATGATGGTGCAGTGTGTGACCGACAATATCAACTGGAGAATATTACGAATAAGGAAATAAATTACCAGAAATATTAAACTTATTAAATCTATTACACCTCAGTCAATAAATAATGAAAACAGAATAATTTTTATACCAGTTTCAGCCGCATTGTGGACCTCTTCAGTAATTATTTTCAAAAATATATCAAAACTATTAGAATTACGAACAAAGTTATTGAATCAATATTTGACTCAGGTTCTTCTTTTCATTGATAAAAGGCATTCCATAAAAAGTATTCATCAAACAGATTTCTAACAATGTGGGCTTCAAATTGATGATACTCTAAAATAATTTTCTGGAAAATACGTATATATAAAATATCCACTGATAGTAAAACAATTTTTGCCTACTTTTCACATTTTGCAAAAATGAGGAAAAGTGGACTTATGAGATCGATCCGGGAAAATGTGTGTCTGTCTGTCCTTCTGTCTGTCTGTCTGTGGGTGTGCGTGTGCCCCCTCCCCCACTATCAACTCCTAAACGGCTGCAGAAATCGAAACCAAATTTGGTATGAGTATAGATATATACCGGGACATGTCAATGTCATACTTGAAAATGATGTCAGTGCTACAAACGGCTGAAAAATCGCAATTGAAATTTCAGTTCCATGTTGGATATCTTGGAATATATACATGGGAACTATTCCAAAATTGGCACGCATATAGATAATAATACTTCAGTTTAATTTTCAGGAGGCCATATATGACAGTGTTGCCAAAATGATTCTAAGCCTACTGATAAGTCCAATTTTTAAATGCATATAACTCCCACACTATCAATTGGATTTCAACCAAATTTCTTATGTACTATGTGTACGTAAACTGATATGACTGAGCATATTCATAAGAGCCACCAAGGCTGCCAACTGTCAATAAATGCTCTCTGTATTTTTTTTTATCCAAACACCAATATATCAGAAAGTATGCGAGGCAACAGCCTTTACCTTCGCACACGTATAGTGCCTGACATTCTAGATTAATTTTGAGTAACTAATGTATGTCAGTGCTACCAACATGATTCTAAGCCTGCTGATAGGACCAATTTTTAAATACATGTAACTTCTATACTATCAAATGGATTTCAACCAGATTTCGTATGTACTATGTGTACCATAACATATATGACTATGCATATTCTTAAGAGCAATCAGGGCTGCCAACTGTTAAAAATGCTCGTTATATGTTTTACCCTAATATCAATATAGGCTATCAGAAAGTATGCAAGCCAACAGCTCTAAACTTTGCGCACGTATAGTAGGCTACCTGCCATTCTAGATTAATTTGGAGCAACTAATGTATGTCAGTGCTACCAACATGATTCTAAGTCTGCGGATAGGTCCAATTTTAAAATACCAGTAACTTCTATACTAACAAATGGATTTCATCCAAAATTGACACAACAATAGATCATAATATTTCAAATTATTTCTGACCAACACATGCATGACATTGTTGCCAACATCATTTTACCCGCGCTGATAAGTCCAATGTTTAACTGCATGTAACGCCCATGCTATCCATTGGACTTCAACCAAATTTTGTATTCTGTACCTTAAGAGATGGAACTAAGAATATATTCAGTCACCAGGGCTGCCAACTGTAGTGCTCTATCAGGCTACATCATGCCAGGTATATTTCGAACTAATTAGAAATTTCATATTACCTACTTTATTTCGTCATTATTCGAGATAGCCTAGGTCCATATAGATGAATCATTAGCATGTATCTTAAATTTTAAGAAAAGTAGGCTCTTTAGTTCGTCACGGAACTTCTTGTTATAAATGGATTTAACAAAATTTAAAAATATCTTGATATGATTATCCATAACATGAAATAAAGCTCAATGCTGAGGGGAGAGTGGTTCGGAAACTTATTGTACTGATCCATTGCTTCTTTATTATTCCTAAATACGGTTTAGGACTTGGCATGGATATCTCGCCAGAGTGTTGAACGTAAAGTATTTAAGAGAGAAATGAGGCGGGCTGACTGAAAAATCTTTTTTGATCTACAGTATATCCACTTGCGTGAAATATCTCAGTGACGAGGAAGTGTGGGAATACCTATAGGATTTCTGGGCTAGAAAATGTGACCAAAATCTGATTTGAGGACACATGAAAGAAAAGTGCTCAAATTATTCATAAAGCACCGATTCTCTGAGAAAATTCTCAAACGTGCTGTTGATTTTGTACATTTGCAACGTAAATATTTGCCAATGCACGTATTTATGTTTTTTCAATATAAATTTAAGAACAATGATACTGTTGTGTTCCATTTCTAATGTAGATTTACCAATGACATGTGAAAATATCATGGAAAGGAAAACCCACACAAAATGTTCAGATTTGGTTTAGAATGTTTTAGAATGCCATTTTTACCATAATATTAAACCAGAATAGCAGACATAACATGTACGAGTATTTCAAATTGAATTACTGTTCGGGCTACATTTGTAGCCTGTGCAAGAAACACTGCATCTTACTGGCGCGAATGCCCGAGGGTTAAGAAATATATTAGGGCCCGGATAGTTATGTGCTTAACTTTTCAAAAATATGTATTTATTTATGTGCTTAAAAGTGAAAAATATGTGATTAAGTTTCCTAAAAATGTTTTCAAATTTGTATCAAATTTGTGTCCCCCAGTTCCTCGAAATATAGTTGAAACGTCCAGCTGCTTGAATAATCCATAATCCTGTCTACAGTACAAAAATGTTCCCGCTTAACAGGCCGGGGCTTGCCTCAGTTTCCGAGTCTGTCTTACTGTACTTATTTATTTATCGTATGGCTTTTAGTGCCGGGAGTGTCCGAGGACATGTTCGGCTCGCCTGAGTCTATAGCTGCTTCCAGCGGACACCCTAAAGCGTGAGCTACAAGTTCCGTTCAATTTCAAGTAGTTCCAACTTTCGCCACCAGATATCAATGATACCTAGTGGTGAACGTTGGAACTTTGATAGAGCGTTCTGACGAAATCTAACCTAACAAATTTTGCTTTACACAAGTTTAGTCTGTGAAAGGATCTTTTACATGCCATAAATCTATGACATGGGACCGCCGGCTTTACTTCCCCTCCGAAGGAAGGCATACTGAAGGATTGTTAACGCTCTTAAAAATCCGACGACTTCGGCCGGGTTTGAACCCGCTATCTTGGGCACAGCAGTTCTGCAGATGCACGATACGAAATCATGTATGAGCTGTTTTCGAATTTCATTCTAAAGAGCAGAAAAAAGGTCACATCAGAAACTTTCATAGTAACCTGTCAATATTCACAAGTTTTGCAGGCCACTGTAATTTCAAGTAAAATTGTTTTTTAAGGTAAGGACTATTGGAGACTTAATGAGACTGTTGACTCCAGCCCCCCTGCTATACTTAATGACCTGGGAATTCCTGTCTTGAAATACATTACAGAGACAAGGTTGCATTCACGAAATAGATAAGCCAATTACTGGAATTGCCAAGGGTCGAAAATGTGGTCACCACTCTCTTAAGGAGTACAACATACCATAAAATATAGGAAATATGTACTTATGAATAAATATAACAGAATATGTATTTATTTATAAAAACGGCAAAAATATGTAAATAAATAAAAAATATTTAATCACATAACTCTCCGGACCTTATATATGATTATTGGCCAATGAGAGAAAATGTCATGTAGCGACCACTGGTGGGTAATAAACGATCACCCATGCATATTCCATTATATGTTCAATAACCATTGTCTATAAGGTATTGATTAGGACATGCACCAGTTAAGCCGGATGTTCGGTGACCTTGTTGTGTTGAGCCATCCAAGTGCGACAGTGTGTTATCGGCCAAGTATAATTACAGCCATAGCGTGTGACTTCAGAATTAAGTGCGGAGTGTTGGGCCACTCAGCAGGGTCTCCTTATCTCCTTCTATTTATACAGAGCAATATGGCAGGCGACCTTGTTTAAATTAGATTTACAAAGCATGCATTCAAATGAAGTCCACAGCAAAGGGCAAATTCTTCCGAGTTTATGAGGTCAGTCAGTTACCTCACAGTTTTGAAATAAAATCCAATATTATGTTTGATTTGGTTTAATTCTACAAAAAACCACTGGCAGTTTATCGAAAGAAGAACATTAGGGATTCATGAATCTTATATATTATTTCAGTAGTATAGACCCCTCCTGCGGCGCTCACAAGCGACCGATCGTGACAAATGAGCATTCAAATGAAAGAGAATATGCATTACCAGTGACACATTGCACTCTAATTTCATAAATATATATAATTTCCTTAAGAAATTACTTTAAAAAAACTATACAAAATGTGCGATTTGCAGATACTGTTCCTGCAGGAACATACGCTCCATAATTGCTGTCCACTTCACATTTTGGCTGCTGTGACGCCTGTTTCATACCATTTTAACATTCTGAGGTCTTTCCTTTATCATTTTGCATGGATTTCAGAAACAGTAGCCTAAATCAAAGGAATGAGTACTCAAATCGTATAATTTCTTAAATATCGAATAAGTGGTGGGTGTTAAAATGATCCAATTTTCAGTAGAACTTGGAATTCTCACTGAAATATAAATAGTGTTCTATAATCATTTGGTTGAAATAAACAAGTCTCTCATTATAAACCTATTGGGGAAAGTTTTTTTTTTAAAGTGCCGGGAGTGTCCGAGGACATGTTCGGCTCGCCAGGTTTGTAGCTGCTTCGAGACGGACACCCAATGGGTGAGCTACAAGTACCGTTGGGAAGGAAAGTTGGAAGGTGAGGCTGTGGCCTATAGTTAGGGACCAACCCCGGCATTTGCCTGGAAGGAAGATGGGAAACCACAGAAGACCATCTTCAAGGTTGCCGGCGGGGGGATTCGAACCTCCCGGATGTGAGCGACTGCCAGTATTCATGCCGTAACCACCACGGCTAACTCACCCGGTATTGGGGAAAGTGTGGTTTATGAACATGCGGGTCCGCTAGTTAATCTTAATTGGCCAAGATATCGGATAAATATGCCATTGATAAGTAGGATTTTATATAGGCTAGTACTCTGAAAATATTCATAAAATAAGCTTTCCAAAGGAAAAAGTGTATATTAAGTGAGAAAATAGTGTTAAATATGTTCCGTGAAGAACACTAAGCCTACTCTCTTTACAATTCGTATTTCTTTTATGTTCGACCATGGCGAAATGTAAATATTATATGTCAGAAAACTGTACTATAATGAGGCTCATTATAGTACAAGTTTCCATCATGATACAGTTTCTCCCACCAATCGGAGCTCAAGAAACAGTTGTGTGACCAATTAGGTAAGGATAGCATCGCACCTTCGCTGACTTCCACGGCCTCCTATTTTAAATTTCACTGCGTGGATAGTGTCATAGTGGGGTATTCGAGGAGGCCATGGTCAAATACAAGGTATTCTCTGCGTCCCATGCACTCTGTTCAGTACATAAAACTGGCGAAATCTCGACAGAAATTTATGAATATTGATGTTCGAACATAAAATAGTTATAATTATCGTCGAACATAAACAGTCGTATGCAACTCGCCTATAATGGTAATTAAGACACTCTTATGGAAATTATAAAACTGGCTTCGCTCGTTTTATAAACATACTCGTGTCTTAATTATTGTCATTATAGGCTCGTTGCATTGTGTACTATTATGTATATCTGCTGTGCACAAGATGATTTCATATGTTCCTCTCCTTAAATCAACAGTCGCCATCTTACTGTGCATGATCAGTACAATAACGATAATGCCGTCCTTACCTGAATTACTGATAACACACACTAATACAGCCACCGCAATTTACACCGGTTATCAGACAGATTCTACACACACCCAAAGTACACGGGACTACATGACTGCGTTGTCACAGCCCCAAAACTGAGGAACCAACCAACCATTATTATTTCATGTTATCACTAGCAGACGTACAAAAATTACGACACATATACCATAAGTTGTTGTCCTGTTAAAGAACCCATTTGAATTCAGTAGGCCGTGTTCATAATGGCAAAATCAATCTCGGGACTTTGTGCTAAAACAAAAGTTCCTCCATTATCTACTAGAAAGCGCTATAGTGTCAAGGAGCTTAGATATCTAACCACCTTGACTTTCATAGCGCTCCAAGGAACAACAAAATTCGACATGCAAGCAACCCTGTGGGTGTCAAATTACAAAGCTTGCACCCGGCACCCTAGGCCATACGATATTATTATTATTACTAGCATACGTCAAACTTGAAAAAGTGACGCTAACTATCCTACTTCATTCGGTCAAAAACAAAATTAATCATCATGCGTGGCTCATTTTCGCCAGCCAAATCCAGTGCTCGATACATGATACAACCCTGATTAGTGCCTTAAAATATCAGATGAATCTCGGCCCAGAAGTTGACGGTCTGGAAATGAGTGGCTTCGCCTCTGGTCGGTGGCTATACATGCCGTGGTCTTCCGCTTGCATTAGTACTTGGACCCTCCGCTCACAGATAATCGCATGTGACCACAAATCACGATACAGAGAGAAGAGGATTGGACGCTGTGGACCTTGCGGCTACTGCGGTCTTCAGACTGGCTCCCTCCGGGTAGTGTGGGGTCCTGGGTTTACACATTGTGGGGGCGTTGCTCGGTAAAAGTCAGAGTGCTTGTCCGTGTTTACTAGAATGCGGCTTATTATGTATTACCCACCAGTGTAGTCGAGCGGTTCAAGGTACATTCCACCACTGATATGAGTAGGTGTGCTTATAGCTTGGATTCCGGCGTGTCAATGGCTATTCTAAATGATTTTATTTCCATTTCTTCTACTCTTTTTTCGGGCAAGTCCTATGGTACATACATCAGTCTTAAGGACACCACGTACTCTTACACGATGAAAAAGTCTATTTTTGTGGCTTCACTTTACTAAGTATTTTCTGGGTTTATGTTAAAGGTACAGATATAATTCTAGTAACATATAAGAAGCGGTATATTCTGAGCTGTTTTTGACCATGTAGTGCTACTTTGATTTTATAGTATGTGTGAAATGAATACAAATTTGGACAGATACATTCTCAAAAAAATGTTGTATAAGTTGCCTCAGGATACACATTTCTCAGTTGTTTTTCAATCAAATACTCTCAAATTTTGTTCTCATACTTGGAATGGATCATGGCAGATGAGTAACCACTTTGTTTCATTATTATTGGGACAGAATGCAAGGAAAAAATCCCAACTCTTTCTCTTAAAATGTATTCAGAAATATGTATCAATTTTTCTCTTCCCAATACATGTCTACTATGTTTTGGAAGTACTCCATTAGGCAAGTTAATGTAAAACAATTAGCCCTCTATCTTAAATGGATTGCTAGTTATTGGTACCTAAACATGAAAAATGAATATTAACGGAAAACAGCTGGCAAAGTTGAAAGTTTATTATTCAGAGAATGGGACGCTAAATTGAAAAAACGAATTTAAGGTTCTTGGAGACATCAAAACCGCAACAAACTATATATATTTTGATTCAGAAAAGAATGAAGAATTTTATGGCGCCAAAATCAAACATAACAATGGTGAGTGTTATCAAGAGGAGAGATTATGCGTTATTACACACAGAATTACAATTACAGAGGTGTGCAAATTATTAGACTCGACACCACTTTCCCAAAATTGCTTCATACAATAAATATGTTTGGAAGGCGCTGAAATTATTTCATATATTTAACCTAGGGTCTTAATTATATTATCTTTTCAGAAACTCAAAGTAAAATGATATTTTAGAATTTCCACTAACAGAGGAACCTTAAGTTGGTTGGTTCCTCAGTTTAGGGGCTGCGACAACGCGGTCATGTAGCCCAATGTACTTTGGGAGTGTGTAGAATCTGTCTGATAAACGGTGTTAATTTTGATGACTGTATTAGTGTGTGTTATCTGTTTTTAATTCAAGTAAGAACTGCAGACATTCAATTTTCAAGTAGTTCCTACTTTTTCTACCAAACGCCACCGTCAACGGCAACTATTACTGAACTTGTTTACTAGATGCCACGGCAGTCAGCTCCTGGCGACGAACGTTGGAACCTAAGAGCGTTAGTCAAATCTAACCGATAATATAGTTAATTAGTGGAAGGTTCTCTTACATGCCATAAATCTATGACATGGGACCTCCGGCTTTACTTCCCCACCGAAGGAAGGCATACTAAGGGATGTTTTTAACGCTCTTAAAAAATTCCGACGACTTTGGTCGGGTTTGAACCCGCGACCTTGGGCTTAGAAGCTCAGCATGTTACCAACTACGCCACTGATGCCACGCTAATGCAAAATGCCACACGTTTTGTTTTGGGGTTTTGGAGTCACTTTACTGATGATCCGCTCTTAAACTATTCAAAGATTCGTGAACTATGGATTGAAATCACCTGAGTTAGAGGATACATTCCAAATGCAATGACATAATACGAAGCGGACCCAGCTTGGGTATTCCTCAGAATCTGCAATTCTGAAAGATTACAGACACAATTCCTTATGGGAAGAGGTGTAAGTCCACGGGGAAGAAAACATTACTCAGTAGGATAATAAATACGGTTCGGATGTTAAGGAAAAGTCATATTTTTTCCTGAGCTCATTTTACCCGAAATCTGAAAAATAAGTTTGAATGACGGGTCCCTGACCAAGTTTAAAACAATTTGATGTTGCTTATAAATGAATATTTCTTCCATTTTTAATGTTTTGGTCATATTTGGTCATATTTTAGTGATATCAAGTCATATTTGGTTATAATTTCAACATTTGTGTTTAAATTGAGGCATCGTTAACAAGGTACGTGTTATCTGCGTCGAGTTTCAAACACAAGGAATTCTGAATAGTGTAGTATATATATTTTCTTTCTTTTCCCGGAACAGGCAGATAGCTGGTTTAGAAGATCTGATTCCAAGGAGGCGCTCCTCTACTGACGTCTTTTAGCACATCTTTCTGGACAAGTTGGATTGCGACACTATACGCATGAGGTCACGGAACATGACGATAGTGTGCTTCCGCCTTTCAACAGGATGCCACTTAAGTAGATATATTAAGCTCAGAAGCAAGTAGCAAACAAGGAAATTGTTTTTATCCATAATGGTCCGTAATGAATTTAAATTCCACTAATTACCTTACTCTTATTTCCGTCTTTTCAATACTTGTAATATTATTAGCTCGGTTTAGTACTGGTACATGTTTCGAACAATAATGTTCTTCTTCATCAGCCTGATATACACATTGTAAACACTTATGGGCATAAAATATTTTGCAAATACACATAGTTCATTAAAAAAAGTCACTTGTTAAATATAAATATCACATGTCCAATACACTGGAAAATTGTTTTGGCACTTAAGATGTTTACTGTATGTTTGTGATACTCTACCTATCCCAAAAATTCATGTCATATTTCAGAGTTTTTAGGTCATATTTTATAGTTTTAGGTCATATTTAGCTAGTTTATAGGGCATTTTTGCTTGCATATTTCGTACTTTTTAGGTCTTCAAATTCCGAACCCTAGTAATAAAATATGCCAGCAGTTGGTCAATAAAATGATTTTGAATAAAGAATTCTGACGGATATATATTCTTTAATTGATTCTAATCATTTGCACACCTCTGTAAATACTGACGCTACTGATGTGATGAAATATACGCTAAATAGTGTAGGTCCAAATATACCCACTCCAAACTTCATAAATCTTTCCTTATGTTACGTGCCACCCCCTAGTGGCACTTTTGTTAACTGGATTACGGTGGGTAGAGAGCACAACACAGGATGTTCCTTTAAAAAATAATTAATTTCATTGCGGCCAGAAAGATACACTACTCATCAGCAAATACAAGCAATTGGAACCTTACTCCAGTTTCCTCAAGTCTCTTGCTTATGGAGAGCTCCTGCCCCCTTTTCACTTGTCAACAGCTAATCCTCTCGCTAATGAGTCTGGTGGCCTGGACAGAACTACATGCAACTCTTCCTTTTGTACACAAATTACAGTTACTTACGATAACCTTCTACACGCTGCTTCGCTGTTCACGAGCTGGGAAACAATGTCACTGGATTTCGTAACTCGCACGGCACTTCACCACAATATCTCTGACGCTCAGTGAAATCACACTCACTCAAAACACAGGCAGTCCCCTGTATGCTTGTCACTTCCTCGCTGTCAAGAGAAACGGCTTCACTAGGGGTTTCGCAAGTCACCACACTTCTGTCGCTCAGGATGAACGCTCGCACTATCTCGTAAAACACAACCACAACTGCTTGATAGGTCGCTCTTATATAGCAGACCGGTGACTCAATAAATGCTTCTAGACTCATCCAGGGTTCATGGCTTCTCGAGGTTTCCTTCACTGGCTCAGTCACGAATATTCTGGACCATCCCTTTGTCCTAGTAGTCCTGTTGCATAAGGCGCACGCAATACACTGAGGCAGAGCAGCCCAGCCCTGGGGCAGTTGTGACTCATGCGGCCAGCGATGAAACAAACTCACAGCCGCAATCCAGGTAACGGGCTCGCAGACCCCTAGGTTGGTGTCCTGGTGAACCGTAATTTCGTAGTCGTTCAGGTTGGACTGGCGGACGTACGGCCGAGACGTCGTGTTGATGAGGGTCTTGGCAACTAGCAATCCTTTTGTCTGGATGTCCTCATATTTTGGCTCGATGACAGCCGCCACTCCCTCAGCAGCTCCGTCGACAATTACGGCGGCGCTGACCTCCGTCCTAGCGGGAGCGATGACGTCCTCTCTCAGCCTTACTCGTCGTGCGGTGACGGCCTCGTGTGCTGGTTGCAAAGCAAGTTCCTCACCTCCGAAGTGCAGAGTGTTGGTACTCAGGTCCAAGATGATGTTGTTCTGGTCCAAAAAGTCCAGTCCGATGATCACTTCGTTTGATACGTCAGCCACAAGCACTGGATGCTTCACCGCCAGTCGACCAATGACGAGCTCCAGTGATGCTTCGCTATGTACCGGTGCGGTCTCTCCGGTCGCGGTTATTAGCTGGAGGTTCCTTTGTGTGGGTTGCTCTCTCCACTTCGGGATCACGGTGGGATTGACGATGGTCCTCGACGCTCCCGTGTCGATCAGCATGGGCCAGCTCACTCCGTTGACGACTCCGTCGACCATCAGGCTGCTATTGTCCCTCCGTAACTTCGTCACACGCACTTGGACTGCCGGGGCTTGACGACTGTCACAAGCCAACCTTTGCCCCCCAAGGCTGGCTAATACTCGTTTCCTTGGGCGGCGCGGTTTTCAGACGATTGATTTCCCGTCGGATACCCTCGGCGGCGGCGATCACCGCAGTCCTTGCTCAGGTGGCCTTTCTTACCGCAGGCCCAGCAGGTCGGTAGTCCTCTTCCGGGCCGCCTCTCCGGTTGTTTTCCGGCTGTGTCGTTGCTGGTAGTGCCGCGACTATCGAAGAAACGGCTTAGCGCCTCCAGCAATTCGTCGGCCAGGGGTTTGGTCTCGTTGGTTATTACTGGTTCGTCGACGTCCACTTGACGCACCCGCGCGTGATTTCTAGATGCCTGTTTTGCCGTCTCGAACTCAAGTGCGTGGCTCAGCGCATCTGCCAGGGTCTTATTGCGCGGCAGTCGCAGCGCCTGTTGAGTGTCCGAGTCCCGTAGCCCGTCGGAGAAGGTCTGCGTCGCAATCTGTTCCAGAAAGTCGGCCGGCGCTGTTGGATTGGCGAGCCTTACGAGGCGTGCGATGTCCATCTCGAACTCCTGCGGGGTTTCCGCGTTCTTCTGTACCCGGGTCCGAAGCTGCATCTGGTAGGCCTGCTGAAGATGGCTATCTCCATATCGGGACTCCATATGGGCGATCAGTGAAGCGTAGTCCTGGGATCCAGTCGGGATGGCCTGAAGGACGTTAAGGGCGTCACCTCTCAGCGCTACAATGAGAGCTGTAGCCTTTTCTGTGTCGTTCCAGTTATTTATGGAACAGGCCGCCTCGAACTGACGTAAGTAGGTGCTCCACGGGACCTTTCCGTCGAAGGTTGGGGGCGTCACTCTGCTATGTCCCGTTCCTGATATTACCGGTGTAACGGTGGGCGGGCGTTGGCGCAGCTCGGCAACTTCCTCTCGTAGAGCGTTGAATTTCTCTTCCACCCCCGTCAGTAGGCGTTGGCGCAGCTCGGCAACTTCCTTTTGTAAGGCGTTGAATTTCTCCTCCACCCCCATCAGCGCGCGTTGGCACAGCTCGGCAACTTCCACTTGTAAGGCGTTGAATTTCTCCTCCACCCCCATGAGCGGGCGTTGGCGCAGCTCGGCAACTTCCACTTGTAAGGCGTCGAACTTATTTTCCACTGCTGCGACTCCCTCACGTAGGCCCTGTTCTAATTTCCTTTGGCTCTCCTCTAATTTCGTCAGCAGAAAATCTTCCAGATTTTTCTGGCCATCCAGAAATTTGGTGGTTAGGTTCTCTGCTAACTTATTCTGGCCGTCCTTCAGGTCCTCTGCTAACTTCTTCTGGCCATCCTCCATCTTCTTCTGGCCGTCTTCCATCTTCTTCAGGTCATCCTTCAGGTCCTTGGCTAATTTCTTCTGGCCATCCACCATCTTCTTCTGGCCGTCCACCATCTTCTTCTGGCCATCTTCCATCTTGGCTTCCATGCCACTTAACTTTTCTAGCAATGCTGCCAATTGCGCCTCCATTTTAGTTGTTTGTCTTGTTAAGGGCATGCACTCACAGGAAAATTAGAGAAAAATGACCTGCTGGGGTTTTGAAACCAGGACCGTCAGGTGTAGTGCTTGAGTTCGTAATCCGGCTTCTGACACCAGTTGTTACGTGCCACCCCCTAGTGGCACTTTTGTTAACTGGATTACGGTGGGTAGAAAGCACAACACAGGATGTTCCTTTAAAGAAATAATTAATTTTATTGCGGCCAGAAAGTTACACTACTCATCAGCAAATACAAGCAATTGGAACCTTACTCCAGTTTCCTCAAGTCTCTTGCTTATGGAGAGCTCCTGCCCCCTTTTCACTTGTCAACAGTTAATCCTCTCGCTAATGAGTCTGGTGGCCTAGACAGAACTACATGCATTTCTTCCTTTTGTACACAATTTACAGTTATTTACGATAACCTTCTACACGCTGCTTCGCTGTTCACGAGCTGGGAAACAATGTCACTGAATTTCGTAACTCGCACGGCACTTCACCACAATATCTCTGACGCTCAGTGAAATCACACTCACTCAAAACACAGGCAGTCCCCTGTATGCTTCTCACTTCCTCGCTGTCAAGAGAAACGGCTTCACTAGGGGTTTCGCAAGTCACCACACTTCTGTCGCTCAGGATGAACGCTCGCACTAGCTCATAAAACACAACCACAACTGCTTGACAGGTCGCTCTTATATAGCAGGCCGGTGACTCAATAAATGCTTCTAGACCCATCCAGGGTTCACGGCTTCTCGAGGTTTCCTTCACTGGCTCAGTCACGAATATTCTGGACCATCCCTTTGTCCTAGTAGTCCTGTTGCATAAGGCGCACGCAATACACTGAGGCAGAGCAGCCCAGCCCTGGGACAGTTGTGACTCATGCGGCGAGCGATGAAACAAACTCACAGCCGTAACACTTAGAATATTCTTTCACGTATTTTCTGCAACAGCACCATCTCCGTCCTCGTGAATCATCAGATCGAACAATTGACTCAGTTAACTACATAGGCTGTGGCTGCAAATACACCTCATCAACGATTTAATATGATCAAGTTTCTTTTGCTGAACTCTGATTGGTTGCAAGTAAGCCTTGCATTCAGGGATTATCGGATTCATAGATGCCAGTGTATTCTGGCGTTATCCCCAAGGTAACTAGGATGCAATACGTCATCCCACTGATTGCCTTGTTGTTGTTAATTCATGTAGGGGCTTTGCGACAACGAGGACATTTAGTCTCGTGTACTTGGGTGTGTGTGTAGAGTATGGCCTGATAACCTGCGTTTTTGTGGTGTGTGCAGTAGTGTGTGTTTTTCTGATGCAGGCATGGATTGGGAAAGAGGCGGCCGTAGCCTTAAGTTAGTAAGCAGATGCTTGGGTTCGGTTCCCGACTCTGCCTACAAATTCATATCTGATCTGAAGATTGGAAAGGTGTTTACTCAACCTCCTGAGGTAGAAATGAGAAGAGAATGGTTCATGTTTCACCTCGGCCATGTGGCTTTCCATGATTTACCGAGATGGTGCCTAAAATTAGACCATAGATGCCTCCAACGAAATCTTAGTCCAATTATAAATATACACACTTGTATTATAAATTGGCAATCACTCGCGATCGAGTGTGAATTAATATTCATACTGATCAGTCGATTACGTGAGCTACACACTCTACTGCAGTGATGACACTCATACACACATCAAAAAAAGTTTTGCATCACCTCGGTTCCAAGAGTTCCGGAACCGTTAAATACAAAGGGAATAGAGATCAACACAAACAACATTTCAGCTCGTTTTATTGCTCATGAGACCCACACATTGCATGTTGTACCATCATACAGCTAGACTTTCAGCATTTGTGGTCCAGATTGCAGTACACACCACTACCTCTAATACCCAGTAGCACGTCCTCTTGCATTGATGCATGCCTGTATTCGCCGTGGCATACTATCCACAAGTTCATCAAGACACTGTTGGTCCAAATTGTCCCACTCCTCAACGACAATTCGGCGTAAATCTCTCAGAGTGGTTGGTGGGTCAAGACGTCCATAAACAGCCCTTTTCAACATATCCCAGGCATGTTCGATAGGGTTCATGTCTGGCGAACATGCTGGCCACTGTAGTCGAGCGATGTCGTTATCTTGAAGGAACGCATTCACAAGATGTGCACGATGAGGTCGAGAATTGTCGTCCATGAAGACAAATGCCTCTCCAATATTCTGCCGATATGGGTGCACTATGGGTCGGAGGATGTCATTCAGGTATCGTACAGCCATTTCGGAGCCTTCCATGACCACCAGTGGCGTACGTCGGCCCCACATAATGCCACCCCAAAACATCAGGGAACCACCACCTTGCTGCACTCGCTGGACAGTGTGTCTAAGACGTTCAGCCTGACCAGGGTGCCTCCAAACACGTCTCCGACGATTGTCTGGTTGAAGGCATATGCGACACTCATCGGTGAAGAGAACGTGATGCCAATTCCGTGGGGTCCATTCAGCATGTTGTTGGGCCCATCTGTACCGCGCTGCATGGTGTCGGGGTTGCAAAGCTGGACCTCGCCATGGACGTCGGGAGTGAAGTTGCGCATCATGCAGCCTATTGCGCACAGTTTGAGTTGAAACACGACGTCCTGTGGCTGAACGAAACGCATTATTCAACATGGTGGCATTGCTGTCAGGGTTCCTCCGAGCGGCAATCCGTAAGTAGCGGTCATCCACTACAGTAGTAGCCCTTGGGCGGCCTGAGCGAGGCCTGTCATCGACAGTTCCTGTATCTCTGTACCTCCTCCATGTCCGAACAACATCGCTTTGGTTCACTCTGAGACGCCTGGAAACTTCCCTTGTTGAGAGCCCTTCTTGACACAAAGTAACAATGCGGACGCGATCGAACTGCGGTATTGACCTTCTAGGCATGGTAGAACTACAGCCAACATGAGCAGCGTACCTTCGTCCTGGTGGAATGACTGGAACTGATCGGCTGTCGTACCCCCTCCGTCTAATAGGCCCTGCTCATGCATGGTTGTTTACATCTTTGAGCAGTTTTAGTGACATCTATGAACAGTCAAAGGGACTGTATCTTGGATACAATATACACAGTCAACGTCTATATGCCGGAGATCTGGGAACCGAGGTGATGCAAAACTTTTTTTGATGTGTGTATATTGAGCAGCCTGCTAGCAAATGAGCATTCCGCCTCAACACCTCATGATGTTTTCTCCTTGTGCGCAGTTCTGTTGCAGTGCTACGTCTCTGCTCTTCAAAAACAGCAATCCCTTGATGAAAGTTGCTTCTCCATGTTGGACGATCCAGCGAGTGCATTTGCCAGTTACCATCATTGATGTTACATTTCTTCAGGGTAGATTTGAGGCAGTGTGTATACTTCTTTCTCACCCTCCATAGCGCCGAACGCCCTCACGAAATTCTGAGTATAGTACTTCTTTTGGAATGAAATGATTTGATATGCGGACAACGTGACCAACCCAACGGAGTTGGTGTTGGGCTAACATTGCTTCTGTGCTCATAATACCGGCGTTTGTGCGTTTATCTCTCCAAGTGATTTTCAAACTATGTCTGAGGCACCGTTGGTGCAATTTCTCAAGCATTTTTATGGCGCCTGTAAGTTGTCCACGTCTCACAGCCATATAAAATAGCTGACAGTACAACAGATTAGTACACGAATATATTGGTAGAACAATTGGTGTCGAGATTGTCGAAGACTCTTTGGCATTTGGCATTGAAGTGCTAGGGGTAGGAGCCAGTTAGCTCTATTCTACTTCATATTGAGTTATTGTTAATTCATCTAAGAGCTCAGTTCCATCGTGATCATGTAGCTTTCCAAATGCTGATCCAGCGCATTGCAGACGATGAAGGATCTCTGAATCAATATTAGCTTTTGAAGAGAGGTAGCTTTCAAAATGAGGGAAGCATTCAAAATTCTGAAGAGGTTGCCTGTTGACTATTATGTTGGGGGCTTTTGAAATGTTGCCAGGAGCAGGTTAGTTCTTAATAAGAATTGTACACCCGCTTGAATCAATACTATAAAGAAAATTAATTATTTAACTTGTTTTTAATACATGTTTCGAGGATTAATTACATTTTATCAACTTCATCAGCTAAAAAACATATTGAAAGAACAAAATAAAACGTAGCACAGTAATAATATACGTTATTAAACCTAATAGGTTATAAGATCAGAATAAAATGAAATGAAATAGATGGTGACGGTGATCAGCTTGCAGGTGTTTATGACAAATAGTAGTTCCGTATTGAAGCTTGAAATGGTAGAATTGGAATACCAATACTTCACCAATCCGTGTAGGTCTATAATTAATGAAGAGCCTGTATGCATAAATATCCATTTTTAAGCTTTTTCAAATCAAAGCGGCTTCAAGTAACACGACGTGATGGAAAGTGATCTCTTGGTAAAGAGAGGTCAGTTCAAAGCATATGGTATATGCTCATTTAACCTAAATGTAGTTTGAGCTACATGATCACGATGGAATTAAGTTTTTAGATAAATCAACAATAACTCAACATGAAGTAGAATAGACCTAACTGGCCCCTAACCCAGCACGTCAATGCCATGCCTCTTGACCAACAAAAGTTACAGCTTACTGTATTTCAATGTGATTGTTGTCACTTGACAAATTAATAATTTTAAAGAATTGTTCTTTGCCATAGGATTTCTGTTTAACATATGAAACTTTCCTCATCACTGTTCCAGAATTTGTTAATTCATTTGTTTACCAAATAACACGAACTGTAGATTTGTACCGAACAACTCAAGGGACAGGGAGGTAGGCACAAAATTTGTTATAAAACATATATGAGTTCATTTTCCTTTCTCTACTATATCATATACAAAAATATGTACGTGGCGAATTGGCATAACAATGTCACTTTTTAATTTGAATATCCCCCCTCCCCCCTTAACTCTTAATTGGTAGTCCCACACGGCTTGTTTAGTTATTGTTAGCCTCCGGGAAGGTTCCACATGTAATCTGAATATTTGCATGCTATCTACACAGATTGGTATGAAGAGCTGATTTTAGCCTTGGGGTGAGAGGGGTACTCGGCGTCAAATAGACTTTCACATTTGATTTTCTACTCATATCTGCACCTACTGTGCATGCCACACGTGTTATTTCTGTACACATTTGATTTTGTGAGTGGCGAGATGCTTTTTTGGAACAAAACGGCTATATACCGTAGAATGCTTTACAAATTATATATAATAAAATGTATATAACCATAAGTCTATATATATATATATATATATGTCATCATCATCATCTTCATTTCCCCTTTTCCAGTTGACACTGGGTGGGGGCAAATATGATTCCTCTCTACTTTGTTCTGTCGTTCCACCATTCCTCTTCCGACACAGTGTTCCAATCCAGGTTCCGTATTCTAATACTATTCTCCACCGAGTCCATCCAACGCATTCTTGGTCATCCTCGTCCTCTCTTCCCTGTTATCCGTCGTACCAGTGCTCGCCTTGGTAGCCTTACTTCATTCATCCGTTTGACATGTCCAAACCATCTCAATCTGTTTTGCTCCAGTTTGTAATTTAGTTTCTGTACTCCCAGTTCTTTCCGTATATCTTCATTTCTCTCTCTCTGTCCCTGCTCGTTTTCTGGACCATACTTCTCAGGAATCTCATCTCAGCTGCTTGTAATCTGCTCTCATCCCTCTTAGTCATTGTCCAAGTTTTTGCTGCATATGTGACTATAGGAACATAATATGCTTTGTACATAACTTCTTTAGCCTTAATTGGTATACCCTTGTTCCATACTAGTCCCCGTACCTGTTGGTAGAAAGCACTCCCGAGTTGTATTCTTCTGCTTATTTCCAAATCTAGTCCATCTTCAGTGAGTTTACTTCCCAAGTATTTGAAGTGTTTCACCACTTCCAATTCCTGATCTCCTACTTTGATTACTCCTTTTCCTTCTTTCTCACCTCTACTCATCACCACTGTTTTCTGTCACATTGTGAGCTTCCTCAGCATAATTTAGGACATGAAAAGGTGCAAGAACATACACTTATTTGCCATAACAAAGGATTCTAAAAATATTCTTCTTCCAAAAGCTCACTAATTAAAATATAAAAAGCAGATCTCTTGCAAAATTTGTTAAGTGTGAAAAACATGAAAAAAAGTCTTGATAAAACAGCGTGGAATAGAAGAGATGTGGAAGTGAAATTATATAGGTAGAAACAGCTAGGTTAAAACTGATAGATTGGTTAGTTTTCGCAAGGTAGAGAAATCTCTCTGTGGTTAACAGCCGTGAGGCTGGTTGGCAGCAGCTCGCCATTCTTCCCGTCTCTCAATCTTCCTCTTCAGTTCACAGTATGAGCCACAACCCATATCTTTCAGTATTTGACTCATGTACTCCAGTCTGGTTCTTCCTCTACAATTCTTGCCGTCTACTGTTCCCTCGATTATAAACTTAAACAGTCCATTGTGTCGCAGTATGTGGCCCACGAGGTGATTCCTTCTTCTTTTTAAATATTTAAGGAAGCATATTCTCTCTCCCACTCTTCTAAAGACTTCCTCATTTGTGACCATTTCTTTCCAACTGATTTTCATAATCCTTCTATAGCACCAGGTTTCAAATGCTAGTAGTCTTTTCCTCTCTCTCTATGCTATTGTCCAAGATTCGCTGCCACATTGCGCGACGCTCCATACATAGGTCTTCAACATTTGTTTCCTCACATCAAGACTTATGTTCCTTGCAGTAAATAGGTTCTCCTTTTTATAGAAAGCGTTCTTGGCTTGGGCAATCCTACTTAATATCTCTCTGCTGCTTCTTCCATCATTCGTTATTTTACTTCCCAGATAATTAAACTCATTCACTACTTGTATCTTTTCATTTCTTAACTCTATTGATGTCTGGTTTTTGCCATTTCTACTACAGACCAAAATTTTTGTTTTATTTGTATTTATCTCATATTAAATTCTTCCTCCATTATTTTGTCCATCTTGCTCAGGATCTTTTGTAAGTCTTCTTCACTTTCTGCAATTAGCGCTATGTCATCAGCAAACCTTATCATGTCAACTTTTTCTCCATGAATATTCACTCCTGTGGCAAATGTTTCTCTTGGTCGATCGCCTTTTGTACATATATATTGAATAGGTATGGGGAAAGGGAACAACCCTGCCGTACACCCTTTCTGATGTGTGCTGTTTCTTCCTTGCTACCACAACAAACTATTCCAACTTCTTGCTTATAGATATTGAAGATGAGTCTTCTGTCTCTAAAGTTGATACCTGTTTGATGAAGAATGCTGAATAGAACATTCCAGTTCACATTGTCAAACGCCTTTTCAAGGTCGACGAACGCTAAGAAGGTAGGTTTGCCTTTCTTCATCTGCTTCTCTGTCACTTGCCTCAATGCTAAGATTGCTTCTCTTGTTCCTACTCCTTTCCTAAAACCAAATTGATCATCAGATAGGTTTTCATCGATTTGTTTTTTCTATTCTCTTCATAATAATTCTGGTGACTATTTTTGATGCATGATACACCAGACTCAATATTCTGTATTGTTTACATGACCTTGCATTTGATTTTTTAGGTATAGGTACTATTATGCCTTTCACAAAGTCTTCAGGCAATTCTCCAGTCTTGTAAATAGTACATATTAAGTTGTACAGTTCCTTTTTTAACTTGTCACCTGATTGTTTCAATAGTTCTCCTGGTATGTTATCAACTCCAAGAGCTTTCTTTCCTTTGAGGTCCTGCAATGCCTTCTCAAACTCTTCCTCCATAATAGGTGCCCCCAAGTCTTCCTCTGTTATTTCATCTTCTTTCTTAATGGGCAAGTTAACACAGTATAGTTGTTCCAAATATTCTTTCCATCTTTTCACTATCATTTCGTCATCATATATTAACTTCCCATCTTTGTCCTCACTGCTCATTGTTTTTGGCTTCCTTGTTTCAAAGAACCTCTTAATATCTTTATAGGCCATACCTATTTGTCCAGATTGCATGTTGTTATTTATGCCTGCACAGATTCCCATTAAATGCTGTTCCTTGTCTTGTTTTGCCCTCTTATTTATCTTGTTTCTTAAGGTCTTGTATTTTTGCTTTTCATTCTCATCATTTGAGTTTTTATACTGTCTTCTTTCCTTTATCATATCCACAACTTCTTGACTTATCCACTCTTTCCTATTTTCTTTTTCTTTTTTTCCTAAAACAGTTTCTGTTGAGTCTAAAATGCTCTTCTTTATTTTGATCCACTTCTCTTCTGCTGCCAAGTGTTCTTCAATGTCTCTTATGTTATTGTTTGTTTCATCCATATAGAGTATTTGAGTGGACTCATCTTTAAGCTTAGAAATATCCCAATGTTTATTTTCTTTCTTCTTTAATATTTTGAACTTTAATTCACAGCGTATGACGACTGGGTTATGGTCGCTGTCGACATCAGCTCCAGGGTAACTTCTACTATCTTTCACCTGGTTCTTAAATCTTTCCTTTACTAATATGTAGTCTATTTGGGCCCTTCTTAGGTCTCCCGGAGCTTTCCAAGTGTATCTCCTCCTTGGATGGTGTTGGAATATAGTATTCGTTATAATTAATGTATGCTGTATACAAAACTCTACAAGTCTCTCGCCTCTCTCATTTCTTCTCCCCAATCCGTATTTACCAACAACATTTCCTTCAGTTCCTTCTCCGACAATTGCATTCCAGTCACCAAGTAAAATAAGGTTTTCTTCCCCCATTATTTCAGCTATAAGTTCTCTTAGATCTTCATAACATTTCTCTACCTCTTCATCAACCTCTTGTGTTGTCGGCATATAAACTTGGACTATCACAGTATCCTTTGGTTTAGTTTCGATCCGTACTAAATTTAATCGTTCATTATATTGCACGAATCCCTTTACTCTGTTTCCTAGTTCTTTATGCATTATAATGCCTACTCCACCATATCCTGATTTATTATTTGCTGTACCAGAATGAATTATCCTATAATTTCCACTCCAAAAGTCTCCTGCATGTGGCCATCTCATTTCTGCTATACCCAATACATGTAAATCCATCCTTTCCATCTCCATGATCCAGTTCTTTAACTTTCCAGTTTGGAGTAAGGTCCGTACATTCTCTGCTTATTTCTTAAATTGGCTTCTTTATCTGTCCCCCTCCGGAGATCCGAGTGGGGGATTATTTTACCTCCGGAAAAATTTACTGTAGAAGCTAACATCATCTTGAGCTGCTGATACTTGGGATATCCTAATAGATCTTTAATGAAGTGGTTTCCCTTTGCCTTCTTCATCCTATGCCGTTGGCCAACTAGTGGCTCATCCGCCTTTAGGGGAAGTTTCCTGCCCCAAAGGCTTGAGAGAGCCCTGGACCTCTACCCGCTCATCCGCTCTCTGAGGAGACCCTTGGCACTTGGTAGAAGGGGACTCCTTATTCGGGGAGTCACTCGGTGGGACATAATAATAAAGGATATATATATTTAAAAAAGCTTCATATAAAATATTATATCAATACAAAAGATAATACAAAGATAGGAATCGCCAGCTACATAAATAGAGTAGAGAAATAATGGAATGTAAACTATGAATAAGTGTTACGAGGTAATGTTATGAATAGGCAAGAAATGAATTGACGCCGCTGACGTAACAATCTTTAGTTTCTTATTTTCGGCGATTTGTTTTCAATTGCTGATACTTTGCTCATCTGTGATCTAAATTTTCAAATTTTTCTGTATCAATTTGCAACAAATTGTGAAGTAACTCTACTGAGATATAACATTTGTTATAAACGTGCGGCAACACTAACGGATTGACCTTACGCTACGTCATCTCTTACGTCTGCGGGCCCACGGCATCGCTTCGTCACCCATCTGTGCGTGCTCATCGCGCTTCTGAAGCCTTCTACCTGAAGGTTATTGATGGTTCTGAGATGGATGAAGCAGATGTTATAAACCTACTGTGTTCATGCATGGGGAATTAACTAACCGAAGTGAAAATTCCTTGCCGGGAATTGTAGCCAGATCTTCAAGACCCAAGGACAGTAGCCTGTCCACTTCAACACGAAGTCGCTTGCCACGATGTGTGAGTGGTTATCGTGTCGAACTGCCAACCCGAAGCTTGCAGGTTCGCTACTGGCTGTGGTAAGTGATTTTTGAAAGGCAACAACAATCACGGCACGCATGCCATACGATGTTGGCATGTTAAAGAACCTATTTGAATTCAGTAGGGCGTGTTCATAATGGCAAAATTTATATCGGGAATTTCCGCCAACACAAAAAATTCATCCTTTCTCTACCAGAAAGCGCTATAGTGCCAAGGAGCTTAGCTGATATCTAACTTCCTTGACTTTCATAGCATTTCAAGGAACAACAAAATTCGACATGCAAGCTACCCTACGGGCCTCAAATAACAAAGTTTGCACCCGGCAACCGAGGTCATACGATAAAAATAAAAAAAAACACGAAGTCGAAGCCAAGAAGAGTGATCAAATGTGGAATTGATCAATAGCGTTGATAAAACGAACATAAAACTCTGCCATAAAATAAAGTTTCCCCTCGACCTGGATGATAATATATCTACTGTAGTTCAAATAGTGCGCGAGGGGAATTAATTTGTTGCCTCTAATTATTTATGTTTTGTTCAACTATGACGTCATTAAAATGCAGTGGGATTGATCATTTTATTGCACAGGATGGATCAATTGCAGTTTAGAATTCAGGCGTTCCACAAGTGCGCAGTCAGGAACGCATGAGTGCACACGCACACAAGGGATAATGGAGCCAAGCCATGAATACCGGTAATTCCTCGCTGTATTGAACTCCGACCTACTTTTAAAATGGGGACACCAAATAGAAAACATAATCCAGCTATTTCTATGATGGCTACTGTGGGCTTACAGGATGGTGCATTGTTGGCAGTAATTAGGGAAGCTAATATGGAAGTTTACGGCAGTCCGCGTCTACCACGTTACAAATATGTGTTGGATAGAAAATGATACATCTAGGTTGCATTCCTATCTCTGCCAGTACATATAGATAGCGCTGTCTTCTTGACAATGGATATTACAACAATATGTATTTATTTATTAATTTATTTATTCGACTAGCTACCCACCCCGGCTTCGCCCGGTATCTTTAACGGTTTACTAAGCGTGTAATAGTTTATTTTCGTATGTGATATAAATTTCCGGGAGGGCGCCAATTCAGAGATAGAATACAACGAATGAATACTAACTTAATAGAGACACAAGAACTCTATCGTCTCAGGAATGGGGTGCTTTTAACGCCAACCAGGACACTACAGTAAACTAGGCTGATTAATATACGCTACAAAATAACCACAATTCATTGTAATGCTACGGTAGTTACGAATTAGAAGAATAAAGGGATGTAATATATAAGTAGAAATAGTGATGCTGTGACAATAATCTATAATTTCCAACTTCTATAGCACCAATCGTTTTCTCATTTATGTATTACTTTTTTAGATGAGCTATATTAGAAGCTGTCGTGATACTATCAATACGACGTATTAAATAAGACAGAATAACTAAAATTTTATCTTCCTCTTTGATTAGGTTCCATAGAATATGATTCATACATTTTTTTTTTATATCCGTAATAACCTCTAACAACCCTCTTCTTTTTTTAACCTCTATTCAACTCACATTGTCTCTCTTTCTCTCTGGAAATTTTAAGGGTTACCACTCTTATTCCACTAGTTCATCCCGCTCTAGCCACATTGCTTCCTAAACTAGCAACACTATTTAGCCTTTTGCCACAAACGCAAAGAATACCAAGCTTACCATATACAGATGTATCACTGCCTATACGATTTCGTTAAATAATACAAGCGTAAGCTTATAAGACTCGCTGCCGGCAGGTCCCAGACGCAATTTAGAAAAGCTGATGTGAACAGTGAAACTCCTAACACATATACCCTTCTCTGAAGTCTTAACTCGACACGACTTTGATGCTGGAAGAAGCTTTGGTGATAGGATCGCTCGTTTGATCGTAAACTCGTTCCGAAGTTAGTAATTTAAATTTCCATTGAATGAAGATTGTTGGAATAAATGAATACATAAAAACACTTGCAGTGGGCGATGTATTAAAGATAGAACTACGCTGCCATGGACTATTTTGTACAACTTTTCATGCTGAACATTTCGTACACTCATAGTATATAGATATATTTAATGGTTTACCCAGCGTAAGCTTTAGAGGCACATGTACGGCAGGGTTTTCTTCGACTTATTCACTGAAATCGTTCCTGCTCAGCTTCCTTTAGTCATAAATTATTATTTTTCTACAGAAACGTTTGTCTAGAAATCCTTTAAAGGACGGTGAAATCCGCATCAAATTCCATCCAGTGGTCCTCGAGACTACCCGATACATCCAAGATTCGGGGACTTGGTTTAATACTCTCTAGAGATGCAGCCATGAAAGAGTCATTTTACACTAATAATATAACAAATCTTAAATAATATTAATAACAACAAGTAACGAATGATAGCAAGGCACAAATCTCGGGAAAGTCGCAGGGAAAGATTGTGATAGTACGTGATCAGCAGGGGGACGGGGTTAGAATTGAGGATGAAGAGGTTCTTCTAATGTTATGCTTTAATGTTGTATAAGGAGAGAATATGTCAATGAGTGAGAGGAGTTTCTAAGGGTAGGTAGAGCGCTTCTGTAGTTCAAGACGTGTGCGAGGTACATAGTGTACGTGATGTGCTGACGTGTTGAAGGGAAGAGAACGTGAAGTGGGAAGTAGGTTAGTAGGAAACACAGATCAGTAAATTGTAAACGGCTACTCAGATCGAGTACATTGAGCTGATTTAGAATATCAGATTTGGCAAAGTGCCTTAGTGAGGGATTGCGAGCTTTGACTATTGATATGAAGAAAATAAATAAATTAAAGTAACCATACAGGAGGTCTGGATGACAAACACTTCTTGCCATGGTAACCATACAGGTATCCTAGATGACGAACATTATTGTTGCCATGGTAACCATTTGGAGACCTAGATGATGAACACTTGTTGCCATGGTAACCATACGGGTAGCCTAGATGACGAACGCTTGTTGTCATGGTAACTAACTCTCAGAAATGTGTCCATGCTAATCACAGAGAGATCCCCGGACTTAAAACATATCCTTGTTGACATCTCATGACAGATCCAGGGATCCAACCCGGTCCTCAGGAGTTATAGCCAAGAATGTTAACCACTAGGCAACGAGCTCAATAAGGCTTGCTTGGTGGTGACAGCTCCTGCTGTTCGTTACTTGGGTGTTATGATAGACAGCAAGTTAACATTCTGGAATCATATCAGCAAGATTGCTGATAGGGCTGCAAGGATTGTTAACAACTTGTCGCGGCTCATGGCTAATATTGGCGGTCCTTCACCCTTGAAGAGGAAATTGCTGATGAGAGTGGCGGAATCAGTTATTCTTTATGGTGCAGAGATTTGTTCAGTAGCTCTTGGCTCTGAGATGTATAGGAAGCGGATAACCTCCTGTCAGGACAGAAATAAAACTACCCGTTTTATTCTTCCTCTTGGTTTAAGAATGTCAGGACGGAAACAAGATTACAAGTTTTTATTCTTCCTCTTTTATTCATTCGTCTTAACAGCTTACAACAAGGCACACAGGGGCTTGGCCGAATTCTGTGGTCAAGTTCTCAGAATAAGCATGTTGTCAAGAAACAACACAACATGGGGTAACATATCATCTAACTTCCTCCCACCTTTTGATTCTATCGATAACTTATTGGTTTTAAAAGAATCAAAACAACACAACACATCTAAGTTACTCTCCCCTCCCACCATCGCGACTCTAATAGTTTTTTGTGTTACAGCCTCTGGAAGGTAGATCAGCAGGGTTTTCTTGTCCAGGGATATGGCCCCAGTTACTAGGGTTGGAGTTGGTGCAGATTTCTTTCACCCTGTTCATAACACATGTTCCCCATTGCCCTTCTCTAGTGATCCAGTCCAAAGCAGTAGTTGAATCTGTCCAATAATACAAACTCACGCCTTTAACATTCAATCCCTTCTTCATTTGCATGGCTAGACGTACTCCTATTAGGCACGCCAACAATTCCAACCTAGGAATGGTTATACTTTTGAGTGGAGCAACTCTCGACTTTGCTTGTAGAAAACTTACAGTTACTTGTTGAGTATTTTCACATCTCAGGAATACAACCGTTGCATGGGAAAATTTTGAAGCATCGCAAAACATGTGTAAGGAACAGGAGTCAACATTTGCCAGTGAGGCCCACCTAGGGATTCGTATATCCTTCAAAATAGGTAGTTCTTCAACCCATTTCAGAAATTCTGACTTTAATTCCTCTGCTAACTCGGAGTCCCAACTCAACTTGGCATTCCAGCTTTTTTTCAGGAGTAATTTAGGTAAGAGAGTGACGGGAGAACTGAATCCGATGGGATCGAATATTCTATGCGCCATCGACAAAATAGTTCTCCTAGTTATTACGCCTTCAAGCTTGCTCAATCCATCATTACTGAAGAACAGTTTATCTTCATTCTTGTCCCACAAGAGTCCAAGGACTTAAGCCGGTCTTGAGTCTTCTTTGCTTGGTAGTAAGGAAGTGTTCTCCCAACCCCTCAGCTCAAATTCACCTTCAGCCATGATCCTTGTAGATTGTTCGACAAATGTCTTAAGTTCCTCTTTTGAATCAACTGATGTGTCGCAGTTGTCGACATAAAATGAATCACTCAGTTTCTCCGCCACCTCCTTCTGAGATGATTTACTTTGATCCAAATGGTGTTGTATGACAGCTCCCATAAGAAATGGGCTGCAGATGACTCCAAAACTACTCTGCAGTGTCTCATGACTCTTATCTTCTTCTCCTCGAGATTCTTCCACCGGCTGTCCAACACCTAGGTCAGTAAGATGAACCCCCTTCGCTTTCAGTTCTTCAAGCCAGGAATCACCTTTAGGGCGGGAAATACCACCGCATATTAGGGGCTGATCCATCATCTGGACCTCACATGAAAAGTCTCCTGTCAAACTCTTCAATCTAATGTTGTAGCGCTTGTGTTCCATTTTTTTCGTTGAACCTCCCCCAAACAGTGCCTGCACCACGGTTTCAGACTCAACCGCTCTATATCCCATTGCCTCCGCAGTTCTATTCATTATATACGATCTTTGGGAGCCAGTGTCAATAAGTGCCCTTTGGAAAGGGGTTTTATGTTAAGATATCACCCCAACTGGGAAATAGCATTGGATTAGGGTTAGGGCACACAGTGGACTATAATAGGACTATATGGAAGAGACCAAAAGTTACTTGACTGTTGATACATTTATTTAATTGTTTTAACCATTTGGATAAATAGTGACAATTATTTGCATTAAAAATGATTATTTAAAAGAGGCAATTAAAAAATGCCTGTTTCTCCAGGAAACTCAAAACTATCTTGCAAGTAGCATTGACTATAAAAAAATGAATGAAGAAAGAGTAATAACAGGCAACTCGATAAAAAAGTTCATAGCGAAAAATCCATGACAACAAAGTTAGAAATAGTAAAGGCTTAGCCTTGTATTATATAAAATGAGTGATTGGTTACCACCAGTTCGATACTTGATACAGGGAGTATCTTCCATAAGTAATCCTACGGAGACCCCGCTGACGATAGCGGGAAGCGATGATGATTGTCCAGGCAGGACAAGTTAGTTCATCTAGAATCCAAGGTCAGAGTGTAGACCAAGAATTGGCTGGCCCGCGTAGAGTGGGTCGTGAAGTCCAGTGAAGTTGTTCACTAAGAAGCCGTGATGTGGCTTCCAAAGAAGATAGATGATAATTCCTCCAGTGAAACATAACCAGCAGTGCCAGGCCTCTTGGGAATGACCTGGGTTAGCGGGTGCAAGCAGTTACGATTCCATCGTGCCGAGTTGTAGAGAAATTAAGTGACGAAGCTGTCGCCTAGATGAGGGTTGTTGACCCCGGCCTGCTCAGCCCGACAAAGTCCAAGCAGATAAGCATGCCGCGTAGATAGCTTCAGGTCAAACAGTGTTGGTAAACAGTGCACCGAGCAAGCTGCACTGAAGTGGTCAGGCAGCAGTGGGCAGGTGAAGACAGGCCGCAGGACGGCGAGGCGGAGAATATATAGTGGAAATGACGACAGCAGCCGAACATTCCAGAATGAAGGAGGGGTGTCAAACAGCCAATCAGCGCAGAGCCCCATGCACGTTGCGAGGGTAGCCGCTGAGGCGAACACAGTACCTCATGAAACAGTGTGACAGTATGGTGCGTCTAGAAAGACACTTCAGAAAAAAGGTGAGTACAAGAATAATAAAGAACAACAATTCGTAAATTAAATAAATAATCAGAACACCGCGTTCATACTGCAATTATAACGAAAAAAAATAATGGAGCAGAAAAATTGAACGTGTGTTTCAAACCGTGCGGGAAACATAGCCTACAAAAAACATTCGCGAAAGCGAACATGCTGGGAGGGGCGAGAAAAAATTGCAGTAAGAAAGCGCAGAAGTTAGGCCTCGCGTGGCAAAGGAGCAATCATAGTGATTGGCCTGAGAAAATGGCCAGCAGAAGTCTGCAGTTTTACCACGCGAATCCTACCATCTCTGCCAGGAAAGCACTCAACAACCCTACCCAAATTCCAGACAAGAGGGGGACTAGGGTCTTTCAAAAGGACCAAGTCCCCAACCTGAAGGTTAGAGCAGGAAACACGCCATTTACCACGCTGCTGAAGCAAACTGAGGTATTCCAACCTCCAGCGGCGCCAAAAATTGTTGCGCAAACTATCAATTTTGCGCCAAGAAATGGCTAAAGAAGATTGAGAATTAGAATATAACAAAGGGGGAGAGGCAGTCAAAGGACCCCCGATAAGAAAATGACCTGGCGTTAATGGCAGAAGATCTAAAGGATCATTAGATAAGGGTGATAAAGGACGAGAATTAATTATGCCCTCAATGAAAATGATTAAGGAATTGAACTCTTCATGAGAAAGGGGGGTGTGGCCACAAACACGTCTAAGGTGCTTCTTGGTGAGTTTCACACAAGACTCCCACCGCCCACCTTGATGAGGTGCATAAGGGGGGATGAAGTGCCACTTGAAATTTCTCTGGTGAGCATAATCAGTAATCCTTTCCAGCGCTGAATTTTGAGTAAGAGCTCTCTTAATTTGCTCAGAAGCTCCGATAAAATTTTTAGCATTGTCTGAGAATACTTCTGAAGGAAGACCTCTGCGAGCAGAAAATCTGGCAAAAGCTGCCAAAAAGTAAGCAGTAGAGGCGTTGGTAACTAGTTCTAAGTGAACTGCTCCGGTGACCATACATACAAACAGCGAAATATAGAGTTTTCCAGAAATACATTTTTTGGCCTCAGGAGAATTTTTTCTGTAAACAAAGGGCCCGGAATAATCCACCCCCGTAAAGGTAAAGGGTCTAGCAGGCGCGGATCTAAAATTGGGAAGATCACCCATGAGCTGAGCGGTAACTTTAGGGTTGGATTTAAAACATGGAATACACTTCCGGATAACAGAGGTAACTTCATGGACTCCGTTTATGGGCCAATACCTTTCACGAATGATAGAAAGTAATGTACGAGTACCAGCATGAAGATGCTGGTAATGATACTGACGAATGATTAAGGAAGTGACATGATGCTTTGAGGGAAGAATAATTGGATGTTTTTTATCCTCAGAAAGATCAGCCAAAGATAAACGTCCTCCTACTCTTAATAAACCATCAGTATCCAAAAAGGGGGCGAGTGAGGAAAGCCTACTCGATTTCTTAAGGGATTGACCTTGGGACAACACCTGGCATTCTTCAGAGAATATTTCTTGTTGAGTAAGCCATAAGATTTTTGTAGTGGCTAAACCTAATTCAGAAAGGGTTAAATATGGCTTAGGAAAAAGCGGTTGTTCTACCAAAAAATATTTCCATCGAAGGAGATAAGCCATAACTCTCACCAATTTATGGAAAGAGGAAAATCGCTGTAAGAGAAGGGGAGAGTCGGAAACGATTAGAGAGGATCCTGTAATCTTCCCAGCATCCGGCAATTCTGATAATTCCGGAAGAGGAAAATTTGTTAAAGCAGAAGATTTGTTAGATTGAATTGGAGGGCCTGATAATAATGTGTCATTCAGAGAAGTTCCATTGGCATCCAATGCAGAGCCATTAAAGACCACTCTTATGTTTTCCTTTAAAATCTCATTCTTCCAAACTGGATGATGATTGAGGTAAATGACTTCAGATGGGGTATAAGAAGCATCATCTTTCTTGGTAACAACCTCCATGTGATCAAGTGCCTCATATTCCTCCATAAATGTGGAGTATTGAGCTTTAACAACAGGGTCACGTTTAAATTTGCTTTCCACAGCATAGAGTGCTCTAAGAGCCCTAGGGTGTGTTTCAAATAAAAGAGGTGGATTATCCACTCGGGGCATTGTTACGACAAATCTACCCTCTGAATTGCGTTTGGTTGTTTCGCGAAACAGTTTTTCACACATTTCATTTTCAACTGAGGAAGGTGAAACTGAATCTATAGTTTCGATTTTCCAAAATCTTTCTAGGTTGTAATCGAGACTTGTATTGACAAAATGACATTGTGAGAAATTTTGGAACGACTTACGAGGGACCTGACCCGTTACTAACCAACCTAGCTTGGTATGATGAACAAACACTCCTGGTGATATTTTAACCTTAGAGCTAAGGAGACATTGCCAAAATACTTGGGCACTGAGAAGTATGTCTACTGGAGCGCTCGTATTAAATGTTGGATCTGCCAACTGAATGTCATGAGGAATTTGCCAATTTCTAATTTCAAAAGATGTACTAGGGGTATTACTGCCAATAGTATCAATGGCAAGACAATTCAACTGAAATGTTGTGGTACAATTAACAGCATCTTTGATGTGAACACGAACAAAATGCAAAGATTTAACATTGCTATTGTTAATACCGGTAACCTGAATTAATGTAGGTTGTTTGGGAAGACCAAGTTTCTTAATGAGACGCTCACTTATGAAGTCATGGGTGGCGGCATTATCCAATAAGGCACGTGCTTCAAGCCATCTACCAGAGGAATCTTGAACTTTTAATAACACGGTTGATAGTAGCACCTGGGAACTACGAATAGAGCTAGAGCTCTGAGTATAAGATTGCGCATTGGCTCCTGGGGATGTATCTTTAGAACATCCAGGGGAAGGAGCCTGACGTGGCTTTTCAAACCTATGAAGCAAGGTATGATGTTGAGCCTTCCAATGGGAGCAAGTATTTTTAGATACGCAATCAGGCACCATATGCCTGGTTGACAGACAGTTGTAGCAATATCTTTTTTGAGCTATTAATTTGCGTCTTTCGTCGGTAGAAAGGGCTTTAAAGGCAACGCAGGAATATAACCTGTGAGGCGCTTTACAGAGAATACAATTTGTTGAATTATGTTGAACAGTAAAGACAGCAGATTTGTTTATTTTAGTACCGACTGGCTTCACAACATTAGATTTGTTATCTGCACTTCCTGACATATGACAGGCTACGGCTGATAAAACCTGACATCTATTATTTATAAACGTAAGCAATGAGCCATAGGTATATGAAGTGTCATTTGTTAGTTCCTTCTCCCATGCCTTTAAGGTTGATGAATCAAATTTAGAAGTAACCAAGTGAACTAAGAATAGATCCCAATGCTCGACCGGTTGATTCAACCGTGCCAATGCTCTGACGTGTAGTTGGACCGTGTCACTTAAGGCTCGCAGTGTTGACAAGCTGTCAGCTCGCAATGCGGGCAGGTTAAATAAGGCTTGAATATGCCTCTGTATGCATAATTTTTCGTTGCCGTAACGGCCTTTAAGAAGCTCTATAGCAATGTTATAGTTTTCTCCTGTTAAGGGGAGTTCTCTTATAAGTTGAAGGGGTGGTCCCTGCAAAATGGATTTTAAATAATGAAATTTCTGAATTTCTGGAAGTGTGGCATTATCATGTACTAATGAACTGAACAATTCAAAGAATGATTGCCACATCTCTTCCTTTCCTGAAAAATGCGGAATTTCAATTTTAGGTAGCAATGGTTTGATACCATTCCCATGGTCGCTAATTCTTCCTTGAGTTTCCTCTACCTTCAACGCCAGGGTCAAAGTTCTAACTAATGCCACAGCCTGAGCGTGTGTATCAAAGTAATTACTTTCTACTTCTTCCCTATCTGATTGATGTTCTGGACTTTTGATTTCAATTTCAAGTTGCACGAGATCATATTTCTCGTACGCCTGTTCAAAAGCTTTTAAACGCTGAGATATAATATCAAGGTTTTGTTCCTCTTTCGGTAGAGTAGCTAAATATTTTTGAAAACGGGTGAGTTGACCTTTGTAGGCCGCCCGAGAGTTTAACAGTTTATCATCTATAATTACTGGCATGGCTGGGAAGTTGGAATGACTCACTTACCCAAGCTGCTTGCGGCACCAGACAGACCTGCTTTCCAGAAAGAAACCAGTTGTATATTATGCTGGGATTGCTTCAGCTTTCCCGCAGATCTCCTGCGCTAGCCACGATAACTGAAATGTATAAGACAAATATTAGATTGCACAAGTGGTTTTTTTTTTTTTTTTTTAGAATAGAATTTGTGGTCTCAGAATGGAGGTTCTGGGTTCGATCCCGGGTTTCGGCACCATGGAAAGGGGTTTTATGTTAAGATATCACCCCAACTGGGAAATAGCATTGGATTAGGGTTAGGGCACACAGTGGACTATAATAGGACTATATGGAAGAGACCAAAAGTTACTTGACTGTTGATACATTTATTTAATTGTTTTAACCATTTGGATAAATAGTGACAATTATTTGCATTAAAAATGATTATTTAAAAGAGGCAATTAAAAAATGCCTGTTTCTCCAGGAAACTCAAAACTATCTTGCAAGTAGCATTGACTATAAAAAAATGAATGAAGAAAGAGTAATAACAGGCAACTCGATAAAAAAGTTCATAGCGAAAAATCCATGACAACAAAGTTAGAAATAGTAAAGGCTTAGCCTTGTATTATATAAAATGAGTGATTGGTTACCACCAGTTCGATACTTGATACAGGGAGTATCTTCCATAAGTAATCCTACGGAGACCCCGCTGACGATAGCGGGAAGCGATGATGATTGTCCAGGCAGGACAAGTTAGTTCATCTAGAATCCAAGGTCAGAGTGTAGACCAAGAATTGGCTGGCCCGCGTAGAGTGGGTCGTGAAGTCCAGTGAAGTTGTTCACTAAGAAGCCGTGATGTGGCTTCCAAAGAAGATAGATGATAATTCCTCCAGTGAAACATAACCAGCAGTGCCAGGCCTCTTGGGAATGACCTGGGTTAGCGGGTGCAAGCAGTTACGATTCCATCGTGCCGAGTTGTAGAGAAATTAAGTGACGAAGCTGTCGCCTAGATGAGGGTTGTTGACCCCGGCCTGCTCAGCCCGACAAAGTCCAAGCAGATAAGCATGCCGCGTAGATAGCTTCAGGTCAAACAGTGTTGGTAAACAGTGCGCCGAGCAAGCTGCACTGAAGTGGTCAGGCAGCAGTGGGCAGGTGAAGACAGGCCGCAGGACGGCGAGGCGGAGAATATATAGTGGAAATGACGACAGCAGCCGAACATTCCAGAATGAAGGAGGGGTGTCAAACAGCCAATCAGCGCAGAGCCCCATGCACGTTGCGAGGGTAGCCGCTGAGGCGAACACAGTACCTCATGAAACAGTGTGACAGTATGGTGCGTCTAGAAAGACACTTCAGAAAAAAGGTGAGTACAAGAATAATAAAGAACAACAATTCGTAAATTAAATAAATAATCAGAACACCGCGTTCATACTGCAATTATAACGAAAAAAAATAATGGAGCAGAAAAATTGAACGTGTGTTTCAAACCGTGCGGGAAACATAGCCTACAAAAAACATTCGCGAAAGCGAACACCCTTACAGTACGCAATTTTCCGTCGTTCTCAAGATTCACTAAAAGGGTCTGAAGAACTACTTCTGAACTTGGCCTATTTTGACAGTGAAACGTTCTGCATTTTCTCCGCTCTTTCTTCTGATGCTTGCTTCAGCTTGTCTTCCAAATGGGGACATACAATCTTATGATGCATCCTGTAACAAATAATGCAACTTACATTGTGTTTACAATCTCTTGCTCGATGCCCTGACTTCAAGCATACGAAGCATCCGTTCTTCTTTCTCAATATATTTTGCTTTTTCTCCAGCGATAATCTTTGTGCCTGGAAGCATTCTTTACTTTCATGAGACTTGCCGCAAAATATACAGACAACTCTAGTGTTCTTGTATTCACAGGAGAGTAAATCCATTGCAGTTGCAGGGGATTCGCCCACGGGCATGTCCTTTTTCCTGTTTCTTTGGACTTTGTCTTCACTTAATTTAAATCCAGCCCTTGCCAGCGAGATTCTTTCTCCATTTTCTACTTCCTTCCTCAGAAATAACATCAAATGTTTTAAGCGATCTCCATAGACTCGACTTCCATCATAGTTAATTTCCTCGCGATCTGTTGGCTGATTTCGTAACCAGATCTTCAGAATATCTTCTGGGATGGAAGATTCTACAAGTGGAAACAGCATGGCTGCATACTTGTCCGATGTAATGCCGATAGATTCCAGCGCACGCAGCTGAGCTCCTAAGTTGTCATACAACCGGGAGAGGTCGCGAACGTTCTTGCTTTCTGCATCAACAACTTTCTTAATCACTAACGACAGCAGTTCCCACACATAATATTCCGTTAAAAGTTCCTCTCTACCAAATCGATTTCGCAGACTTTCAATAGCATTCTCATAGTTTTCCGCGGTGGCAGGGAAACTATCCACAATCTCTCGCGCTCTTGAGCCCTCGACAGTTGCTTGGATCGGATACTGGAACTTGTCTTCATTTTCCATCTCTTCGTCCTCATGTCGCTAAACACGCCGTTGCAATTTGTACGAATATTATTGGTGCGCTAAACGCATCAAATTTCTATTTATGTAGCTTGCAAAAAAATTGGTCTGGTTTTGTACGTTTGGTTATTTTGTGATTTTGGGATTACAATAAACAATGTTGCAATTGAAAAATACCATAATTATTTGTCTGACGTAAAATAATACTCTCTCGTGCCATAGGTATAATATTTAGTTGCATCTGCACAATCGTTATGATTCAACTTGATAATTGTGATGATATTTCCAAAGAATATTTGCTTATATTACGTTTTTAAACAACTTATATGTCAAGTAAATCTCCTTTCGATCGTACTTCTGCTGTCAGTCGATGCCAAAATACACTACAGAATATACCGTATTTACAATTCTTGGATATTGCGTATAATACTCTTTAAATTATTGAGAGTCAAAATACAATGTTCTTGGAAATTGACGAATTCATTAAAAAAAAATTATAACTGAAATGCATCCTCTTTCATGGCAAAAATATTTTTCTTGTTGCATTATTTAGTTATTCAGACGATATGACAGCCATTTTGCATTCATATACCGCGTATGCGATTGGGCAGGATATCGAATTGTGTAGCCAATAGGCTTCACCCAATATCGAAAGATGCCACACTATTGACCGAGTAGAAGCACCAAGTTTAAAATCTGCCAATGAAAGTTATGGTTTCATATCTTGCCTGCATTCTTTTGTTTTGTATACAAAGATGTAATGTCCCTTACCTTTGGGGCGGACCCTCTCCTCTCCTCTTTTCCTTATTTTCTTTTCTCTTTAAGATTCCCGCACTGTTTTTGTTACTTGGTTCACCGTGTAACTAAATTCCCTTTTAGCGATTTTTAATCTACGTTATTGGTTAGAGCAGCTATACCCAACCTTTTTTTTCCTGCCGTATCCCTTTATAATATGTGCAATCATATTACTGAAGTATAAATAACTCATTTACATTTTTATTTATGAGGTTTTTTAAATTTTGTCCCTTCTTTTTATAATACAGTATAAGATATTGTCAAAGTCCCTTTTTTCACATTAACATTGTTTGAATATACACCTATTATTATCATCTAAATTTAATTTTATAATGTCTGCTTTGAGGTTTTGTGGGTATCTACCGACCTACCTAGAGATCTCGGGTTCGAATCCCGGACGGGGTAGATATTTTTGCTACCAGATTATCATTTTAAATTTTGTAAATGTTGTCAATTCAAATTACAGTGCAGTAAGTATGTAGTTAGTTTTAATTGTAAGAATGAAGTTAATTTGTTTATTTGATATATGTCAGTTCTATTAGACTGTGGTGTGTGAGTGTGTCTGGTGAGGGTGCATGTGAGTGGGCCTGGTGACAGACTGTTTTAGTGGTAGTATTTGTTTGTTGGTGAAACATTAGTATTTTTTTTTTCGTTAGTAGAATTTTGGTATTTAATTGTTAGTAGAAGGTTAGTATTTTGTAGTAGAATTGCTCTTTACTTATTCTGAAAGGGAGTAGCAGCCTTTCAGAATAAATCAATTCTTTACTAGTCTAATATACGGTTAAGATATTGATAATATAAGCCTACCAATGGCTACACTGCGTTCTGCTGCACGGCTGAAAGCAACGGGAAACTACAGCCGTAATGCTATTCCCGATGATATGCACCTCTCTATGCATAATTACATGTGATGATGGCTTCCTCCCTTGTAAAATTTCAATCCGGAGGTAAACTAGTCCCCCGTTCGGATCTCCGGGTGGGGACTACTCGAGAGGGGGTTAACATCACAGAAGTGACAAAGAGGAAATCTGACATTCTACGGATCGGAGCGTGGAATGTTAGAAGTCTGCTAGGAAGTGGAAAGTTAGAAAACTTAGAAAGGGAAATGGATAGGTTGAGGTTGGATTTGGTTGGGATTAGTGAAATGCGCTGGCAGGAAGAGCAGGACTTTTGGTCAGGAGACTATAGGGTCATTAGCACTAAATCAAACAATTGCCAAGCAGGGGTTGGTCTCATATAGAGTAGGAAACTTGGACAGCGGGTGGAATATTATGAGCAATACAGTGAACGGATTATTGTAGCAAAAATCAATACTAAACCTACGTGCACCACAGTGGTACAAGTCTATATGCCTACCAGTCAAGCTGATGATGAGGATGTTGAAAAGGTCTACGAAGAAATAGATGACATTCTGAGGTATATCAGAGGTGATGAAAATGTTATAGTAATGGGAGATTGGAATGCTGTGGTAGGAAAAGGGAGAGAAGGGAAGATAGTAGGAGATTTTGGATTAGGTGAAAGGAATGATCGAGGAAGCAGGCTGATGGAATTCTGCACCGAACATGAGTTGGTCATAGCTAACACCTTATTCGATAACCACAATAGAAGAATATACACATGGATGAGACTAGGAGATACAGGGCGTTACCAAATCGACTTCATTATGGTCAAGCAGAGGTTTCGAAACCAGATTTTGGATTGTAAAACATATCCTGGTGCTGACATAAACTCTGACCACAATCTGGTTGTAATGAAATGCAGATTAAAGTTGAAGAAACTGAAGAAAAGTCAAAAGCCAAAAAGGTGGGCAATAGACAGACTGAAAGTGAAGGATGTAAACGAAAGATTCAAGAAAAGTATAAAGGAAGGACTAATCAAAACCCCTAAACAAACTTCAATTGCAGACGAATGGGCACTTTTGAAGAATGAAATAACAAAATCCGCAGAAGAAAACATTGGTAGGAAAGAAATAATAGGTAGAAAACCGTGGATCACTCAGGATATACTAGAATTGATGGATGAAAGGCGGAAACACAAGAATCTAAGGGATGAAAAGGGGAAAGCAGAATACAGACGTTTGAGAAATGAGGTTAACAAGAAGTGCAAGGAAGCGAAAGAAGAATGGTTGAAAGAGAAATGTGCAGGTATAGAATATTGTCTGAAATTAGGAAAAGTAGACACAGCTTATCGAAGGATTAAGAATACTTTTGGGGAAAAGAAGACTAAGTGCTGTAATATTAAGGACACAAATTGAAAGCCTCTGACAGATAGGGAAGAAAAGGTCAAGAGATGGAAAGCTTACGTAGAGTGCCTGTATAAGGGAAAGGAGATTGAGAATCAGGTAATGGAAAGGGAGGAGGAAATTGATGAGGATGCAAAAGGAGATTTAATATTGAGATCAGAATTTGACAGAGCATTAGAGGACTTAGGCAGGAACAAAGCACCAGGCATAGATGATATACTGATTGAGTTGCTACGCTGCATAGGAGATGAAGGTCTGATCAGGTTATTTCACTTGGTGTGTAGGATTTATGAGACAGGTGAGGTACCCCCTGATTTCAAGAAGAATGTTATCGTCCCTATACCAAAGAAAGTGGGAGCTGACAAATGTGAAGATTACCGTACAATCAGCTTGATTACTCATGCTTCAAAGATCCTGTCTAGAATAATTTACAAGAGGATTGAAAGCCAGATAGAAAAGGAGTTGGGTGAAGACCAGTTTGGTTTCAGGAGAAATGTAGGAACAAGGGAAGCTGTACTAAGTCTTAGGCTGATTTTGGAAGGTAGAATAAGGAAAGATAAGAGAACGTTCATGGCATTTGTAGACTTAGAAAAGGCTTTTGATAACGTTGATTGGACTAAATTGTTTGACATTTTGAAATCTATTGGAATAAAGTACAGGGATAGGAGGGTGATATACAATCTATACAGAAACCAGACAGCAGTCATTCGAGCTGAAGGACATGAGAGAGAAGCTGGTATTCAGAAAGGTGTAAGGCAAGGCTGCAACTTATCACCCATACTTTTCAATCTTTACATTGAACAAGCAATGAAGGAAATTGGAGAAAAATTTAAAGTGGGAGTGAAGATTCAAGGAGAAATAATTTCAACTCTGAGATTTGCTGATGACATCGTCATCTTGGCCGACAAGCCTGAGGATTTGAATGAGTTTTTGAATGGTATGGATTCCGTCTTACGGAAGGAATTCATGATGAAAATTAATAAATGTTACACAAAAATACTGGAATGAAGCCTAAATAAATCAGAAACCCCTATGGAGATCAAATTGGCAGGTGAAAAGCTGAAGGAAGTAGGAGACTTCTGTTATTTAGGAAGCAGAATAACCAGTGATGGACGAAGCAAAGAGGATATTAAAAGTAGGTTGGCTCAGGCAAGGAAAGCCTTTCTACAAAAAAGGAATCTGTTGACATCGAATATAGATTTAGGTATTAGGAAGTCATTTTTGAAAGCCTTTGTCTGGAGCGTGGCGCTCTATGGAAGTGAAACTTGGACTATTGGTGCAGCAGAAAAGAGGAGAATTGAAGCATTTGAAATGTGGTGTTCCAGGAGAATGATGAAGATCAGATGGGTGGATAGGGTTGCAAACGAAGGGGTATTAAGGCGAGTGGGAGAGGAGAGATGTTTCTGGCGACTGCTAATGAAGAGAAGAGATAGGTTGGTTGGACACATACTAAGACACCCAGGAATAGCAAGCTTAGTTATGGAAGGAAGGATCGAGGACAAGAACTGTAGGGGTAGACCAAGGTTAGAATATGTTAAACAGATAGCCTCTGATGTAGGATGTGGTAGCTATGTAGAGATGAAACGATTGGCTCAGGACAGGGAGGCATGGATAGCTGCATCAAACCAGTCAAAAGACTGAAGACTCAAACAACAACAACGTCCTCATGTATTCTCTTAAATTGACTCCAAAAGCTTAGAAAATCTTTAATCTCGCCGCTAAACGTCTTTAATTCTATTTTCGGAAGCCTTAATTTTCTCTTATTTGCATTTGGTGATGAAGCATTTGATTGCGCCACACTTACGAATTGTACCTGATTAGCCTCAGTAAAATTCTCCATCTTTACTCCTGCACGATCCATCTTTTCTTTATATTCTTCAGAAGTTGAACACTCGACCTCAAAGTTAGCAGTTTCATCCTCCAGCATGAACGAAATGACGGCATCATCTAGGTTGTGTAGGTCAGCCGCTAACCTCTCGACAGTCGTAAACTTCGTTTTCACAACTTCTCTATCGGGATTTTCACAGTCAATTTCTTCAATAAACTTGTCGTAATTCTTAGTAAAAATTGTTCTTACTGCTTTGCGTCTTTTCACGGCTGCCATCATCTTGCGAATTTCACTTTGCTATGATAATAATGTAAGAATATCGACTTAACGATACCGGCTTTTAATCACGTCGGGGTCACCACTATGTCAAGACAGAAATAAAACTACCCGTTTTATTCTTCCTCTTGGTTTAAGAATGTCAGGACGGAAACAAGATTACAGGTTTTTATTCTTCCTCTTTTATTCATTCGTCTTAACAGCTTACAACAAGGCACACAGGGGCTTGGCCGAATTCTGTGGTCAAGTTCTCAGATTAAGCATGTTGTCAAGGAACAACACAACATGGGGTAACATATCATCTAACACCTCCGTTCACAGAAGAGCTGCCCTCAGAATAACTTCTGCCTATCGTACAGTGTCTGGACCGGCAGTGATAGTAATATCTGGGGCGATACCCATTTACATCCTGGCCAAGGAAAGGCGCCGTATGTATTTGCGCAGAGACGAGCATTCTAAGATACGCGTGAAGAGGGAGGAAAGAGACAGATCTCTTCTGGAATGGCAGGAAGAATGGGAACGTGAACATCGTGGCAGGTGGACCGCTAGGCTCATCAAGCAACTGAAGCCATGGTTGTAGAGGGAAAATGGTGAGGTTAATTATTACATTACCATGTTTCTCTCTGGCCATGGTTATTATGAAGCATGCCTCCATTGAATGGGAATTTCACCGAGTTCACGGTGTCGTTATTGTGATGATCAATGGGATGACGTTCAGCACACGTTCTTTGCATTCTTGAGGTGGAGAAATCTTCGAAGGCTTCTGGAGACAAAAGTTGGAGTCATTGCACCAGACAATGTGTTGGATAAAATGCTCAGCAGCAGAGAAAGTTGGGCACAGATTGCAGTCTACATCTCTGAGCTGTTGAAAACAAAAAAGAAGAGGAACCTAGAAGATTGGTTGCTGAAGAGAGTGAAGATGATGATGAGTAATTTCATTATCATCACGTTAAATGAATTTGACTGGGACCTCTGGTCATAACAGTGGCTCCACCCTGAAGTAAGGCTGAACAGAGAGTTCAGTTCCGGGGTGGCCTTAAGCCAAGTATAGGGTTTGTGGGTTTTAGTAGGTAAGAATCCTGCACAGTTGTAAGTCCGGAAGCTTGCAATCTGTCTTTTGAAGATTTCCCCACGGTTTCCCTCGAAAAATTAAAAAAACCATTGTTATTATTATTATTATTATGTATATTTATAGCTCCTCTTTACCATTATGGTGCAATGTAAAAATCGGTGTCCGCCCTGCCACGAAGTCTCCCAGTTTGTCTACAATAAATGAACATCGATGATAACGATGGAGAATGCCATCAACCACATAAGGTGTGTTAATTGTTTGCTACCACACCCCGAGCGGCAGTTTCAATGTTTTGTATGTTGGCAGATCATTTCTCACGGAAAGACTTGACACTTCTGGAGATTGTTACACGAACTATGCTCGGAGGAACGCTGGGATGTTACTTCAGTTACTTCTATTACACAAAGTTTTCACCAAAATGATTCACATTTGGCCTATGAACATTATCACGCCCAGGAGGGTTCATTCATGCCTCAGCTGGTAACTACAATCACGAACTACATGTAACAAAGTTGGAAATGCAAGATATGTTAATGTCCATTTTGGCTCAATTCTTGGGCTTATAACACATCCATTTTGCTCTTCATATATCCATTATTAGGAATTAATTGAACCCACCATTATTTGACGAGTGTTACGTATTTATTTGAACAAAAGTATCAAGGTTTGAGCTTGTAGTTGTGTGTTAGTATACCTTGGAACCGATCACATCGTTCTGAATAAGCATTTATTACTTAGTTTAGTAGGGAACGGTATATAGTGATCTTAGTTTCCACATCCGTGGTGGACAGTTGGGTTCCTGGCGCTGCCAATACGACCTTCCAGTCTCTGGAAGTCAAATGGTAACCAGCCTGATGTAATGGCAGAAGTAATGGCCTCCCTCCAGTAAATACATTTTGGCTCATTGATGCCTAGCTAATTCCCTGCCTTAGCCAAAGACTCTGATTGGGTCCATTGCGGATGTGGCACTTAGGCTATTTTATATTATTTTGAGTTTTCTTTCCTGGTAAAATATACGTACTCTCTTCAATTCTTCTTGGAAAAGATCCAGCATGTTTTAATTATATTTTCAAATATTTTAAAATTATCTTTAATAGAATTTCAACATTCGCTTTAAGCGTTTTAAACTTATTCCAAAAATGATTTCCGAATTTATATTTGACAAGAATGCTCTCTTTAGAGGAACAACTCTACAAAACAAATACTGTACTACTCTAGACATGAAAAGAAATAATAGACTATTGCACAATAAATTCAAATGTGCGAAATAGGGATGGAAGAGTTCGGATGTAATGAATCGTCCAGTTGATTCACAGGATTCCGCTCAGGTAATTTCTATTTTAGGGTGCTAATGTTTTAGCTTTAAGTTGCAAGAAGACACAGAGGGGCCCGGGATTCAAAGTCCAATTGCCCAATATGGCTTCTCCAGGTCCTGCTGCTAATCTTTGTTGTTGTTAAGTCGCTTTTGAGCTTGGTCATCTGCCCCGTTGTAATTTTACAGATAACCTGTGTTTTTTAGTGACTGTAGTAGTAGTGTGAAAAGTGTTGTTGTTATTAGGGACAGGAATTGGGTAGGTGCTCTGTGACTTGTAATAAAGAACTATCCTTCTAAAGATCTACTGTGCATTAAATAACATACAGTAATCGGTGTGTTATTGCAGCATTGGCACGTCAAACATCATGCAAAATAAGAAAGTTTGGTTGCCCAATATTAATTGTTTGTAGATAATATACCTAAGACAAATCCAACTATAAAATGCACCGTCTGGTTGGCACCTGTCAAAAAATATATACGTTACACATTACGACAATTAAGATTACATTTAAGATTTTTAAATTATACATTTTCTTCTTGAAGCTTTAGCAACGTATTTGGATGATATTCTAAATTACCTGATTTTGATTGTTGATTTTTTTCAGGAGAAGCCCTAAATTATATTTAAATACTTTTACTCTCTTTGTAAGGATTTACATTTAATTGAATTATTTTATTTTTAAATAAAACATTTAATTCATATTTTTTACTTATCCGAGATTTTTTAGTCAGTAGGCATAGATATTGCAATCACTCCTTATATTATTCTGCTAAGGTCCCATTCCAGTTGTTTACCGAAAATAAGGTCCCATTAACACCAACCTTCACATATGGGGTACCTACAGTTTCAGCATAACCCAATGCGTAAGCGAAACGCACTCACTTACTCTTTAAATGCCTCACAATTAAATAAATACCTTAAAACATCTATATTTACAATGAAATAATGAAGGAATGCAACAGGGTAACCATGGTAACAGAATCTCACAGGTCCATCTATTTCTGTAAGACGCAATGCAATTCCAATTATTACATTACTGTAAAAGTTTCCAGACGGTTATAAGGTTATCACTGAACCAAATTAAGCTGTAAAATTCATCAATACATACAGTATAATGCGCTTAAGGGGGTCAAAGGGCACTCTAGAATTTTTTCACGCAATTTTCACGTGTGAGTGTGGTACGAAAGGTCTTTTTCACCAGACTATAAAGGGTTTCCGAAAACCACATTTAAAGGCCCTTAAATTAACAGTGTCTGTGATATTCCCAGAAAGCTAACTTGGCTCTGATATACCTATGAAGGAATGACAAACCCCTAACCCCTGCACCAGTAGCTGAATTGATAAAGTCTGATTATTCATACCAAGGATAAATCAGTCAAAGCATTCATGATTGAGATTTTGCTAAGTGTATTCTTTACAACTAGAATATTCGCGGGCGAAGCCGCGACGGGTAATGCTAGTAATATATTATTTTAATTCTTGATGTTGGTGAAGAGGACCTCATTGCTAGGCTGAAAGATGTACCTTTAATATGTGAATAGACATGTTTTAATTATGTATTGATTGACGTATATTTAACAATGCTTAAATGCTATTCCTGATTTTTTCTGGAGGGAGTGTGGAATTTAATGGAAACAAATAACACACTCAAAATAGCCATTTTCAGCGCCGAGATCCAAACCCCAGTACATTGGAGTTGCTGCAGCTCCCCATCGTGGTTCTCGCCCGGCTACACATTGGGGTCAACAAATAATAGTATTGTATAATGAACAGATCATTAGCACATTAACTGCTAACATTGTGTAAGTTCAAGTCCATTTGAGAAATGAAGGATGATTTGGTTATACACCCTTAACATCTTACTAGGTCGTGATGACTTTCTGAATACTGTTAAATACATCTTCATAACAACAGCAATGCACACGTACTGAATAATGCTAATGACATCATACATTTGTATTTGTTTTATTTTCGTGCTTATCTGCAAGTCATAATTAAGTCAATGTAGCCTGTTTTGTTAATGGCTGCATATCAGATTAGCAATAACAATGGTGTAATAAAACATTATCTTTATCTCTGTCCCCCCTCTATCTCTCTCACTACTAAAATAAATTGTTCCCCATTGCACTGTTCGTGTTGTGTGCTGCTGCTACTGCTTTTAAAATGAACTTCACTTTAAAATTATTACTGGAACGCATTGCGGTAATTAAATTATATCATATTAGTGGCGCCTAGTGCCAAAGAGACTGACTTTTTTATGTGTGCATAGGACTTTTCATTTCAATATTAAATATGTGTGTGTGTGTGTGATACTAAGCAGAGATGTGGTGTTAATGTGTGCATCCTTCATCATTTCACCCACATTTTAATTGGCCATCTCGTTTGGAATAAATCTGTTTCATAGTGTTTTAATACCACACACACACATGTGAAAGAAATGAATGTTCTTTTAAACATAACTTGAAATTCTGTTTTCCTCTGGTGCCCTGTATTAAGAGAAGAGATCTGGGTGATAGGTCGCGAGTTTTGTTATGGCAATGATCTAGCTTTTGTAACTTGATATAAGGGACAACTCTGTGCCATATTTTCAGATTAAGTCTCGCTAGTCCTATTTTATGTCTCTTCATCCCTTGTGGGGATAGTTATCCAGTTTTTCCGACCTCAACGGAATATGAAACACTAGTGCTTCAAAAACATTTAGCATAAAGACTTTTCGTATGTTTATTAGACTCGTCCGAACGGGGATATCCATAGTACAATCTCAGTAATTGTTATACAGAGTGTCTCTATTAAAGGCCGCTGTGTGCATTTTTCCTTCGGTATTGGGGAGTCTACAGCATCTGGCAAATTTACTAGATTCATTTTTTCAGGCATGATAAGGGTCCTCCTATCAATCTAACCAGAATACGGGGTAAACAACATAAATATGATGATGTTGATGATAATAATCATGATGATGTTGTTAATGATGATGATGTTGTCTTTGATAATAATGATAATGGTGATGATTATGATGGTTATGTTTCTGATTATGATGATGATGTTGATGATGTTGTTGATGATGATGTTGTCATTGATAATAATTAAAATGGTCATGATTATGATTCTGATGTACTTGATTATGATGATGATGTTGTTGATGATGATGTTGTTGATGATGATGGTGCAGTTGCATTTTGATGATGATGGTGTTGATGTTTATGATGATAATGATGTTCTTGATGATGGTGTTGTTGTTGATGATGATGATGATGATGATGTTCTTGATGATGGTGTTGTTGTTGATGATGATGATGTTCTTGATGATGGTGTTGTTGTTGATGATGATGATGATGATGATGATGATGTTCTTGATGGTGTTGTTGTTGTTGTTGATGATGATGATTATGATGATGATGATGATGATGTTCTTGATGGTGGTGTTGTTGTTGATGATGATGATGATGATGTTCTTGATGATGGTGTTGTTGTTGATGATGATGATGATGATGTTCTTGATGGTGGTGTTGTTGTTGTTGATGATGATGATGATGTTCTTGATGATGGTGTTGTTGTTGTTGATGATGATGATGATGATGATGTTCTTGATGGTGTTGTTGTTGTTGTTGATGATGATGATGATTATGATGATGATGATGATGATGTTCTTGATGATGGTGTTGTTGATGATGATGATGATGATGATGATGATATTCTTGATGATATTGTTGATGATGATGATGATGATGATGATGATGATGATGTTCTTGATGGTGGTGTTGTTGTTGATGATGATGATATTCTTGATGATATTGTTGTTGTTGTTGATGATGATGATGATGATGATGATTGCACTTACGACTAAATTTTATCATTAGTTTCTTGTAAAATAAAATAGGCAAAATATATTTTAAAACGATGTAAGTCTCTAGTTAGATATCTGAATAGTATTTAATAAAAAGGATTTTTTTTATAACAAGATGCTCAGTAAAGAACATATGGCCTACTTTATCCTAAATGCATGGGTATTGTTATAACTCTTTGTCCTTTTCAAGGAGTATAATTGAATGTTGGTTGTAGTAGCTTGTTGAAATACAACGTGCTTTACGTATATTAAACATGAATATGAGGTGCTCTTTGCTAGTGCTACCTCTGTACCAAATTTTGTACAATTCGATTTCACCGTTTTTGAATTGATAGGGGGAATAAGATTTGCATACATACATGGCCGCCATATGCAAGCTATTGGGCTGATGACCTTGTAGTTTAGTCAAACGACGCTCACCAAATACATATATGTTGTTGAAAATTTGGTAGAGATCGGATGATTAGGTTAGTCGTAATTTAATTTAAGCTTGGAACATTTGGGTGGCCACCGTTACGTTTCCGTTAAGATGGCGGCGATATACAACATGACACTGAGGTGCCCTTCGGTAGTTCTACCTCTGTACCAAATTTCGTTCAATTCGGTTTCACCGTGTTCGAATTGATAGAGGGGGGGAGCAGACATTCAGTGTGCACACACCCACACACACACAGGCGGCCAAACAATTTTTGGCCCAGTGTAGATCTCATAAGTCTACTTTCATTTTTTGCAAAAATCTAAAGAAAACTAAAAATATTAAATATCGATAACATAACACTAGGTTTCCTATTCTTCCAGTGATTAGTTCATATTCTATTTTCTTCTCTGGCATTGCCTTCTGAAGTTTGCCGGGATTGTATAGTCCTGAAGGGAAAGTATTGAGCAGTGAACTTGACGGAAAAAGTCTCCAGTAATGAGATAAATGGGTTACTACAATACAAAATAGTGGTATCAATCAATACTATTAAATATAGGTGGTAAATTACAATATTAATAATAATATCTCATAATCTGCAATACATCTGCTGTGAGGAAAGCACCAAGTATCTGCCCTTGGCTGAGAAAATGTGGCAAACGTTTAGATGCATGTCACTCTAGTTGTGAGATTTTCCAAGACTTGCACCAGTCTACCGAGGTTACAAAACTTAACTTACAAAATCTATAAAATGCCGATACCATCACCTTGAACAGAGTAATCTTATTTACACCCCGTGTACATTATCATCCCGACGCTGACAGCGGCTATCCTGAATGTGTTTTCACACTCCCTTAATGCAAATGCCAGGATAGTACATTAATTCAAATCCCTTGGCACCTACTGCATCCCTGACCCTAGAAATTACAGCAGCTCACACGAGTATACTAGTAGTCACCACGGAAAGACAGGTTATCAGACATAGTCTATTTACACTCACCTAAGTACAGGGGGGTGATTACCAAGTTGTTCAAAGTCCCCAAAATGAATATACAACAACATCTGTTGTATGGAGATGTGGAAAGCTGTAATATAGATGAGTATAATAGTATATTTTGCAACGAGCCTATAATGGCAATAATTAAGACACGAGTATGTTCATAAAACGAGCATATGCGAGTTTTGTAATTTCTATACGAGTGTCTTAATTACCATTACAGGCGAGTTGTATACGACTGTTTATGTTCGACAATAATTATTATAACTATTTTATGTTCGAACATTAATATTCATGAATATCTGTCGAGATTTCGCCAGTTTTAGGTACTGAACAGAGCGCATGAGACGCAGAGAATGCCTTGTATTTGACCATGGCCTCCTCGATTACCCTACTATGACACTAGGCCAGGCAGTGAAATGTAAATTAGAAGGCCGTGTGACTCGTTATCTAATTGGTCAAACAACTGTTTCCTGAGCTCTGATTGGTGGGAGAAACTGTTTCATAATGAAAAATAGTGTTATAATGACCATCATTATGATACAGTTTTCTGACATATAATAGTCAGGATCGAACATAAATGAAATTATGTTCGGCGTTACAAGTGCATTACGTCAGCGGTCTATGTGTATCGGGATTCTCTCTTCATTTCTTTCTTTCTATCTTTCTTTCATTCTATCTCTCTTTCTTTTTTTTCTTCCTTCCTGACCTCCTCGCGGAATGAGTGGCAATGTTGGCTATGTGCTGCTCTTTCGCACCTAACATAGAGGGTTCAAAGCAAACTCAGTTCGACGAGAATAAAATATGACAAACTCAAAAAAGTGGTGGTGGTGCCCATCATCTTTTCTACCGGTATCATCCCTAAGTAATTGACTCGCTACCTAGAAAAATTGGGAAAACATCCAGGTCAACATATAATCGTGCATATGGCCCCCATCTCGGAGACCTGTACTATAGTTCGGGCGTTTCTCAATGTGCCACTCTAAGAAAAGTTCCCATACCTTCTTGCAAATAAGAAGCGATATGTAGATTTGTACCCACTGATGTGGTGAAATGAATGTGTCATAATAATAATAATAATAACTGTTACGTGCAAGAGCCCGTCCCAACGTTTCAAACATGTATCTACCCCTGGATAGAATTCATGACATTTTGAATCGGCCGCCTGGTGACTTGATTCCGTTTGTGAACACGAGATGGCACCTGCTGTCGGACTTCGGGGTTCCTTCAAGTGGTTCCTTCTTCTCCGCTAGAATGCGTTAGTTGTGCCATATAAAACTCTTCCTTTTCGTGGCATAATTGATGGCAATTATATTCTACGTCATAAACAAAAGAATATATATACTTCATGATACCGCCAAATTTGTTACTTAATTATGACATTGTTGATTGATGTGTCAAGCCTTGATTGGACGATGTGTATTTACATGAATGCAGTTCGGTATCTGACGCGGAATTCTCCGCCATGTTGTGTGTTGCTGTCGGTCGTCAAGATAACAAGCCGGCTGCTGGTCCAAGAGTATCTATCCGTTGAGCTAGGGGCCTTGGCCCCTAGCTTTTTTCAAAATATGAATACATATTCAAGAAAAAGGAAACGCCTGTGCTACATAAGGATTTGATTTCATCGTTCCGCCGTGAAGAGGAAATATGCAAAGTAAATCGCATCTGGATACAACAGGAGTGCTTGTGACATCAAAACGGCGCATGGGCGAGTTAGCCATTTTACAGGCAATCAAGTGCCAGATTATGTTTTATTTATATTGTGTGTTAATTATTTTATTTTCATTGTGTCTCCGCTGAGAAGGATGTAAGGTACGTTGCATTATACATTTATATTTATTATTGTTATGGAGCTCCGATATCGTCTTATAGTAATGTTTTAATTCTGTACCTTATTTGTTTTATTGGCCTAATATTTCTGTTTGTCAACGTTACCTGATATAAAAAAAAAGTTATTGTTTTCTTCGTACCTTCTGGAGACACATTTCTAAGTTTATTTTACGTTTTAATTTATTATTTATTTTCCTTTGGCAATCTTGGGATTGGCATATTATTTTTCTGATTTAGGATCCGTGGCTCCTCCCTCGTGTTAATAGTGTTTAGACGTAATTGTTTTCCTCCGTTCTTTTCTTTCTGCTGTTTTTAAAATTTAGTTTTGCTAAATTGTTTGCCGTAGTTCGATCAGACATGCGGTCTCCTGTTTTTTGTGGCCATGTTTGCTTTTTGTTTTGCCGATATGCATTCTGGTCTCGAGGTCAGTCTCTTGGCGCCGACCGCGAAGCTCTAACGTGTTGTGGTGTTAGCTTAATTTTTTTAATTTAATCTTGTTGGTTTAAGTTTGTGAATCGACTAAGGATTCCTGTGTTTTTCTCCGTCATGCAAATTATTGAATTATTTTCTGATCCTATTTTATTTGGTTAATTTAATTTTTAATTTCTCGTTTCATCGTGGCCTGGATCTCCGCATGTCGGATAGGTATTGCATTCCCTTGTAAATTATCAAGCCCTTTCTCATTTAATCATGCCTGTAATTTTATTTTAATCTTTGGGCTTTACATCATTTTAGTTTTTAATTTAATTCTTGTCCTTTTTTTTTTGCTTTGCAAGCTAACATGTTCTGTTTCTGGTGGAGGTGCTCCTTTAAATTTTAACATTAAATTGTTATTTTCATTTTTAAGCAGCTGTTGTGGCATTATTTCATCGACAGCAGTTCTGTCGGTTATTGGGGGGGGGGGGGGGGTGGTGTCTGTAGAATAGCCTGTGCGTTCCCCTTCTCCATTTTCCTTCCACCACTTTTGGTGTTCTTCTGTTGGGACATGTCTTCTGGAGGTGATTTTGTTGCTGAAGCGAGGCGGACCTCTAAATAAAAGGTAAGTAGGCCCATCCACCCTGGCCATCCACGGGTGGCATTCTGGTAGCAGACCGCGCTCGAGTTCGCTTCCGTAACTATCCCCTCCCCAGTACCCGCGGGCTCGTTTTATGGACCCTTCTAGTGCTGATGGGGCGGTTGTTGGTGGGATCTTGTCATGCCAGTGCACTTGATATTATGTAAAGCTAATCCTTGTCGTTTGTTTTATTTCATGTTTGCCTCTGAATATCCATGTGGTGAGCTGTAAGTGACCTGTTTAGAAGCGAGGCGTTTGCTGCTGTATTTTACCCTGTTTGTATGCAGCATCCCCACTGAAAAAGAAGCTCGGTGAGTGACTGACAGGTGTTCTTGGCATGGGAAATGGGGATTTCTTAATATTCTGATAGCCTACATGCTACGAGTGAAGGCATCCTGGAGCCCTATCGGAAGCTGTTCGCCATGTGTTTTGTGCCAATTTTTGTAATTTAGCTTCCTGTTCTCGAGCCAAGCAGGCGGTGACGTATGCAGTTCTGGACAGCATTGTGCATGATCTTGTATTATAGGTGGTGGCTGTGTTCGAGTGTCAACCTAATCTATGGTGGTGGTAATTGGTAGTTTTGGTTTTGTTGTGAAAGTGTAAACTGTCCTTGTAATTCCTAAAATTTGTTTCCTTCTATATTGGCTGTCTGCATTCTGTGTTTTCCAAAATGGACGACAACAATAGTGTTTTCGATTTAATTGACTTAAGAGATAACCTTGTGAATTTGGAGAGTTCTTCTGGGGTTGAACGTGAATCACCTCTGTTTACTAGGTCTGAGGTTTTGGGATCGATTTCTAGTAGTGGTTTGCCTGCCCCTCTTTTGTCTAGTTCTGGCTCGCCCAGACCTCTTAACCCTGCTTACGGTCATTCTTCTCATGTTAGGTCACCTAATGATTTCCTGGGTCCTGCCGACCCATTGCATCCCGGTTCCTTCTCTAGTAATGTAAATGTTTTGTCTCCTGTAGAGGGTGTGCGAGCGGGCTACCCTGGTAACAATGTCTCTTTTCCTAATGCTACATTCTCGCCTACCGTTAATTATGGGTCGATTCCTCATCCTATTTCTGGTTTCTTAACTAAGTTAAAGCATTTCAACCTAGATGACGTTACCCAAGTGGTCCAATTTTTAAAGCAAATGGTCGAATTGGGTAACCATGCCTCGATTTTTGGGATGTCGGAAAATCAGATTTTCCAACAGTAATATCCTGTTGCATCCGGTATGCTGCGCGATAAGCTAATTGAAGCTATCCACCTCCGCATGTCCTTAGCCATGTTTATTAGGGAAGTGTTGTGGTTTTTTGTCCCTGCGAGTGCCCTTAGTGCTCTCGAGCAAAAGTTTTTATATCGTGTCCAAAGGTTGGACGAGTCACTTAACGACTATGTCAGTGACATTAAGGTGTATGCCCAGGTATTTGCATCCCCTTTAACTGAACGACAGTTGGTGTCATCTATTGTAAATGGGTTTTCGCCTCAATATAGGTCATACATGACTATGTGTACCAGGCCTTCGTCATTTGTCGAGCTGAAACAGGTCTTTATAGATGCTATGGCTGTGAAACATGCAGATTCCCTTCGGGTAGCTAATGTTCCTCCTCCTTCCTTGATGTCTCGTCCCCCTCCTTCCTTGATGTCTCGTCCCCCGCCTAAGGTTATGTTCCACCCAAGACCCAATATTATGTGCCACACGTGCGGTGGCGTGGGACATGTCAAGAAGGTGTGTCCGAGTAACCAGGTGGTGTATCGCCAATGACGGGATGTTGTGGAGACCAACTCGGGTGTTACTTCTAAGGATATTTCTGTGCATGTGAATTTGGGAAAACCCTGTGAAGTTTCTGGTCGCCCTACCAATGAAAGTCTTGATAACTCGTTGAAAACTAAATCTTCACGTGCTAATTCTGCTTATGTCGCTGACCTACCTAACCTGTCGGTGAGCAATGTCGTGGCAAGTCAGCCTAATTCTAAACTTAATGTGAAACCTGTGGTGCGGGTGTCCTCGTCATCTACTTGTAATCGTTTTAGAGTGAGTAATGATTTTGGAATTTCTCCTGTGGCTAAAGGAATATCCCCGTTTATTGAAATTTGTGTTAATGACGAGCCCGTTTCTGCATTGCTTGATTCTGGTAGTGTCGCGTCCTTTATAAGCGAGGACTGGTATTTATCTATGAAGAGTGTTTGCAAATTTCCTGAGTTAGAGCCTAACAATGAATCTTTTATTTCGGCAAATTGTTCAAACTTAAATATTTTGGGTAGTATGACAGTCAAAATTCATATTCTAAATTTTTCTTGGAAATTTAAATTCTTTGTTGCCAGAAATCTTTCTTGTTCTGTGGTCATTGGAGCTAATTTCATGTCACACGTTGGTATGCTTCTTGATTTTGGTGCTCGCAACTTATGGTTTAAGTTTAATCCGCAGAGTAAATTATCATTTAACCCGGTTTTATCTTCTCCTGCTGTCAATTCAGTTAGTGAACCTGTGACTATTGAGGATCTCGATCTGGAAAATTTAACGAATCTTCAAAAGGATGCCATTAAGAGGTTATGTCAGGAGTATAGTGATGTATTTACGGACAAGTTGGGTGTAACCCATTTGATGGAATACAAGATTGAGCTAACCGATTTTGTTCCGGTGCGTTCCAGCCCGTATCGCCTTGCCCCGCCCAAGATGGCTGAACTTCATAAGATTATCGATAAGATGTTAGAAGAAGGTGTAATCCAACCCTCTATCTCTTTCTACTCATCCCCTGTATTTCTTGTGCCAAAACCTAACGGTGGTTTTTGGCCGGTGGTTGACTATAGGGCTCTTAATCAAAAAGTTGTTTTGCAATCCATTCCTTTGCCGGACCTTCATACATGCTTTAGTTGGTTTCGCAACGCGAAGGTGTTCACGATCCTCGATTTAAATTCTTCTTACTTCCAAATTCCCCTCTCTCCGGAATCCAGGCATGTTACTGCTTTTTCCACTGACTGGAACCTGTTTGAGTATGTCCGTGTCCCGTTTGGCTTATCCACCGGAGCCGCTGTGTTGAGCAGACTTCTGGACAAGGTGTTTTCAGAAATTAAATTCAAGTTTGTGTACCACTACCTTGACGATGTGGTGATCTATTCTGAGTCCTTCGAGGAACACGTTGATCATCTGAAAGTTGTACTTGATCGGTTGCGTGACGCTGGTCTTACCGTCAAATTGTCCAAGGTTTCCTTTGCCAAGCCCAAAATTTCCTTCTTGGGACATATTGTTTCCGAATCTGGTATCTCCGTGGACCAGTCTCGTACGCAGGCCATCAGAGATTTTAAACCACCCAAGAACGCCATGGGTGTTGCTCGTTACATTGGTATGGTGAACTTCTTCCGTAAGTTTATCAGTAACTTTGCCGACCGTGCTGCTCCTCTAAATCTATTACGCAAAAAGGCTGTGAAGTTTGAGTGGGGTCCCTCTCAGCAAGCAGCCTTCGAAGATCTTAAGCTTGCGCTCTCTAACGCCCCTGTATTAGCCATTCCGGATTTTGGGAAGCAGTTCATTGTGCAGACTGATGCGTCTGGTCGTGGTGTTGGTTGTGTCCTACTGCAGGAATCTGATCTGGGTAGGCAACCCATTGCATACGCTTCTCGTACCTTAACGGACGCAGAGAGGAAGTATTCCATATACGAACTTGAGGGTTTAGCTGTGTCGTTCGCTCTAGAAAAATTCCGTATGTATCTTGAGCACACTAAGTTTCTCCTTGAGACCGATAACCAAGCCTTGAGCTGGGTCTTAGGGAAACTCCGTAAAACTGGTAGGATTGCCAGATGGGCAACTAGGATTCTGTCATTCCAGTTCTCAGTCCAACATATTCGTGGGTCCGAAAATGCGGTAGCTGATTCATTAAGCCGCATGTACGAGGAAACAGCTGAAGAGGATATTCAAGAATGTGAACCCGTAAACCTTGTATCTGCAGTAAATTGTGTCAATGTCGTTCTTAGCAATTCCCCTGTGATTTTTGAGGATGTGAGACGATTCCAGAAAGAAGATCCCTCCTTATCTAGCCTTAATGACCGAATCAATTCTGGTGAAGTGATCAAGCCTACTCTCTGAAGGACGGTGTATTGTGTTGTTCGTCTCGTCATGACCGTCTACCTAAAATTGTGCTCCCGTCAGTCCTCATTCCGGAAATCTTTCGTTACTATCACGAATCTCCTATTGGTGGCCACCTAGGAGTATTCAAGACCCGAGCTAAAATCAGACAGTTTTTCATTTGGCAAAGTATGGATTGCGACATCAGGAGGCTCATTAGGAATTGTGCTGCATGTAGTATTAGCAAACCTCCGTTTTCTACTAAGGTTGGCCTGTTGTCATCTGAACCGGCATCTAGACCCGTGGAGAGGCTGTTTATCGACCATGTTGCGCCGTTCCCTCGCTCTGGTCGGGGAAACCAATTTGCGCTTGTTTGCACTGACGGTTTCACCCGGTTTAGTTGGATTTTCCACACCAGACAGGCTACGACCCGTTCCGTCATGAAGTGTCTTAATTCCATCTTTTCATCCTTTGGGCCATGTCAGTTCCTGGTATCTGATAATGCCAAGTGCTTTGTATCTCATCAGTTCCGTCAATTCTTATTTGATTATGCTATTTCGCATGTAACCACCACTCCCTATTTTCCTAACCCGTCTCTCGCTGAGCGAGTCAATCGTAATCTCCGTTCTGCTCTGATTGCTTTCCACCACGACGACCATTCCAAGTGGGATTCTAATTTGCATTGGCTCAATTTTGCTTTCAACACCGCCGTGCATGAGAGCACGCAAGCCACCCCTTTTTCGTTAATGTTTTCCTTTATGGCCAATTCTCCGTTGTCTAATCTGTGGAATCTGCACGATCTCCTTCCAGACAGTTTCACGCCCGAGGATATGACGGCGAAATTCATCAAGGCTAGAGAGAATATTAAGATATCACATGACCAACTTGCCAAGCGACACAATGCCTGTCGCAAGCCAACGGATTTGGAAATTGGTGATGTTGTGTACGTCCGCAATTTCGAGCCCAAGGGTGTCAGTAATCTAGTTTCAAGCAAGTTGACCCCTCGTTTCAAGGGCCCATGTTATGTAGAGGCATTCCTGACTCCCGTTACTCTGCTTATTAGAAACCCCAAAACAAAGAAAATTTCCAGAGTGCATCTGTCGCACATTAAACGAGGTGGAGAGGTTCCTAATGAGGAAATGCTACCATAAATTTTGTAAACTGATTTTGTATAATGTAGAGTATCCCTAACCTTCATTGAAGCCTTCAGGAATCTGTTCCTTCTGGAATTTTGAACTGGATATGAAAACTCTGCTGGGATACAAACTGTAACTGTTGGGCAATTCCCATTTTGTGGTAAATTGTAAAAATTGAAACTAAATTTTGATGTTTTCATAAAAGATGCTAACATGTAAGTTGGACTCGGTGGGAGACCTAACTCATGATATCTTGTATACATGTTCCCTTGGGAATTTGAGTGGTCATTCCTCTACCGTAGTTCCTTCTAAATGTATAGTCGTTTAACTCATGTCATCTTGAAAGATACTTCTAGTCTGTAAAAAGGTAAATTTGTAAATGAAATTTTGTAAACACGGATCTAGGTCATGGTCAGAAATATTTTCTTCATATAAATTCAACTGTTTCTCTTTTGTAAAATGTAGTAAGAAATTGTAGTTCTGTAAACCTTTATTTTTGAAATTAGATTAACTTCTATTTTGTAAATGGCTGGCCACGCGTCGCATGATATATGGCACATTGCTTCCACCTACGTCGTTTAAAGCGAACTACATTGGACTTATAAGAAAAAAATTACCTAACGTGTCTCGGACTATGAAAGCACTGCAGGTGCTGGTGTTCTGCGTTTCTGAAGACTGATTGACACAGGGATGCTGTTGACTAAGTGGTTTGCGAGGTGATCAATTATCCCATCACTGCTAATCTGACCCTGCACTCTTCCTAACCAAAACGATGTGGTTTCATCCATCAATTGGAGTTAACTGGTGAACATTATCTTCTGGAAACATGCTTGGTGAATCGACTAGTTAAGGAGTTCTGCCTATGCCTAGGCATATTCGTGAACGGTGTTCACGCTTAAGGGAGGGAGACGGTTACGTGCAAGAGCCCGTCACAACGTTTCAAACATGTGGTTCCTTCTTCTCTGCTATAATGCGTTAGTTGTGCCTTATAAAACTCTTACTTTTCGTGGCATAATTGATGGCAATTATATTCTACGTCATAAACAAAAGAATATATATACTTCATGATACCGCCAAATTTGTTACTTAATTATGACAGCGTTGATTGATGTGTCAAGCCTTGATTGGACGATGAATATTTACATGAATGCAGTTCGGTATCTGTCGCGGAATTCTCCGCCATGTTGTGTGTTGCTGTCGGTCGTCAAGATAACAAGCCGGCTGCTGGTCCAAGAGTATCTATCCGTTGCGCTAGTGGCCTTGGCCCCTAGCTTTTTTCAAAATATGAATACATATTCAAGAAAAAGTAAACGCCTGTGCTACATAAGGATTTGATTTCATCGTTCCGCCGTGAAGAGGAAATATGCAAAGTAAATCGCATCTGGATACAACAGGAGTGCTTGTGACATCAAAACGGCGCATGGGCGTGTTAGCCATTATAAAGGCAATCAAGTGCCAGATTATGTTTTATTTAAATTGTGTGTTAATTATTTTATTTTCATTGTGTCTCCGCTGAGAAGGATGTAAGGTACGTTGCATTATACATTTATATTTATTATTGTTATGGAGCTCCGATATCGTCTTATAGTAATGTTTTAATTCTGTACCTTATTTGTTTTATTGGCCTAATATTTCTGTTTGTCAACGTTACCTGATATATAAAAAAAGTTATTGTTTTCTTCGTACCTTCTGGAGACACATTTCTAAGTTTATTTTACGTTTTAATTTATTATTTATTTTCCTTTGGCAATCTTTGGATTGGCATATTATTTTTCTGATTTAGGATCCGTGGCTCCTCCCTCGTGTTAATAGTGTTTAGACGTAATTGTTTTCCTCCGTTCTTTTCTTTCTGCTGTTTTTAAAATTTAGTTTTGCTAAATTGTTTGCCGTAGTTCGATCAGACATGCGGTCTCCTGTTTTTTGTGGCCATGTTTGCTTTTTGTTTTGCCGATATGCATTCTGGTCTCGAGGTCAGTCTCTTGGCGCCGACCGCGAAGCTCTAACGTGTTGTGGTGTTAGCTTAATTTTTTTTAATTTAATCTTGTTGGTTTAAGTTTGTGAATCGACTAAGGATTCCTGTGTTTTTCTCCGTCATGCAAATTATTGAATTATTTTCTGATCCTATTTTATTTGGTTAATTTAATTTTTAATTTCTCGTTTCATCGTGGCCTGGATCTCCGCATGTCGGATCGGTATTGCATTCCCTTGTAAATTATCAAGCCCTTTCTCATTTAATGAAAATGAAAATCCACAGCCTGCTTCCAGTCTCCGACCGGGTCAGGAACCCTTTCTCATTTAATCATGCCTGTAATTTTATTTTAATCTTTGGGCTTTACAACATTTTAATTTTTAATTTAATTCTTGTCCTTTTTTTTGCTTTGCAAGCTAACATATTCTGTTTCTGGTGGAGGTGCTCCTTTAAATTTTAACATTAAATTTTTATTTTCATTTTTAAGCAGCTGTTGTGGCATTATTTCATCGACAGCAGTTCTGTCGGTTATTGGGGGGTGTCTGTAGAATAGCCTGTGCGTTCCCCTTCTCCATTTTCCTTCCACCCCTTTTGGTGTTCTTCTGTTGGGACATGTCTTCTGGAGGTGATTTTGTTGCTGAAGCGAGGCGGACCTCTAAATCCATCCACCCTGGCCATCCACGGGTGGCAATAATATTAATAATAATAATAATAATAATAATAATAATAATAATAATAATAATAATAATAATAATAATAATAATAATAATAATAAGTGTCATAAAGTAACACGTAAAGAATGATGGTTTGAAAATATTGTACACTTTAAACGTATAAAACGTTTTGAAATCCTTAAATGAACAGGATCTCTTGATGTTCGCATGACGAACGAAACATGTCATGGAATTTTCCTCCTTCGTTAGAAAAGTGTAGGGAAGTGTAAATATAATTAATACATGTTATTGTATGCATGTTGGCCTATTATGTGTACGAAATGGTTATTCCCCGCCCAATTCCCCGACTAAAAAGCAATTTCTATATTAGATGGCAGAAGCAACACTGAAGAAATGAATTCTAAAATCGTATATATACTCCACCTTTCTCAGATATGTACATTATCTGGAGTATGTAAATATTGCCTACTGGAATCCGTCGAGAGACTTGTATTCTCCAATGGAAATTGCCCTATACCCTAAATATAGCCATTGTTTCAAGGCAGCACTGCAAAGAATTACGTACATTTAATGAATGCTATAAAATCTTCTAGTCGTTGCTGAACTTTCAAACCCGCTTAACTAACATTTCACTTCTGTTCCATTAGTTCCCATATGATAGGTCACGCCTCCCAGCCGTATGGAGATGTGCCATCCAACAGAACAATTCACGTTAAGTTCTTTTTCCTGTGAAGGGACATAAAGAACAAGTAGTTCCGTGAAGAACTACACAGCCTATTTTCATACATCCTACTCATGTTAATTGCCTCTATCAACATACAAAATTTCAGTTTGAAGGTTGTGATAGATTCGTAGATAATGAGAACCCTCTAAATATTTCAGATGGTCGCCAGGTTGGATTTTTATTTTTGTACTATTACATTAAGATTATTGTGTGCGTGTGGTATTCAAACTTCAATCGCATGATTAGAACACAAGAAGTAAAAACGAGATTTAAAAATGTGCACAGCTGCCATCTTGTGATTATGCCAACAATTGAAATAAATTAGATGCCAGTGGATTAACATTTGTATAAGCATTTAACGTGCAACGTTTCACTGCACTCGGATAGTTAAATCGCGAGAAACGTCCATTTAAATATTTATAATTCGCGTCGCCGCCATGTTGGATTTGTGCTCACCAGGTTATTGAAAGTCCTATAGGTGAACATATGTTCATAGCCTCTATGAACATAAATGATTTCAGTTTGATTGCTGAAAAAGATTCATAGATATTGAGAACCGTCTGAATATCTCGGATGCTCGCCATGTTGGATTGTTTTATGTATAGGCCGTAGAGTCATATACCATTCAAGGACAATTATTGCCTAGGTTCATTATTCAAACTTTCACTTCGATCGCATGATTATGACACGATAAATAAAAACTTAATTTTAAAATTTCGCACAGCCGCCATCTTGAGATTATGTAAAAAATTGAACTAAATTAGATGCCAGTGCATTACTATATATAAAATCACTTACTGTAACACATTTCTCTGCGATTAGGGAGTTGAATCACGAGAAAAGTCTATTAAAATGTTTCAACTTCGCTTGTACTTTACAGGTTTATGAAAGATACATAGATAAACTTGTATCAGTACCCTCTATCACCGAACAACATATCAGGGTGATATCAGTAATAGTTTCAGAGATATAGAAAGTCAGTGAAATATTTCGCACAGCCGCCATTTTGAGGTTATGTAAACAATTGAACTAAATTAGATTCCAGTGAATTACAATGTGTATAAACATTTTCTGTACCAAGTTTCATTACGTTTGGATAGTTAAATCGCGAGAAAAGTCTATTTACGTGTGCTAGATTCATTATGTGCTCTGGATTTAGCAGGGGACTGAACACCGAGTACCGTGCTGCAATTTGAGTCTCATTCCACGCTGTGTAAGGAGTGACCATTATTTTAGGTATTATCTCGGTATTTGCCAGGAGTTAAATGTGAAACCACATAAATTAAAAAAATAAACACCTCGTGAATGAACTCAGTAGGTACTGATACTCTCCTCGTTTACCTCCTTGGTGTTAAATTTAAAATATATATCCCGCAATAATCGGAATAGACCCTCCACCGGTTAGTGGGATGTACTGGCTTTGTCTGTAATACATAATTAATTAAAACTATTAAATTACTTTGCCGCCTCCGTAGCGTAGTGGTCAGCATGGTTAACTGCCGCCCCCGGAGGTCCTGGGTTCGATTCCCGGCTCTGCCACGAAATTTGAAAACTGGTATGAGGACTGGAACGGGATCTACTCAGCCTCGGGTGGCCCAAATGAGTAGAGGGGGTTCGATACCCACCTCAGCCATCCTCGAAGTGGTTTTCGGTGGTTTCCCACTTCGTCTTCGGGCAAATGCCGGGATAGTTCCTACTATAAGGCCACGGCTGCCTCCTGCCCACTTCCTTGCCTAACCGTCCCACTCTTCCCATCCCTTCATCAGGCCCCTGTTCGCTTTGCAGTGAGGCCGCCTGGGCGTAGTGCTGGTCACACAGCCCAGTTGTATCCCTGACTCAGAGTCTCAAGCTCCAGGACACTGCCCTCAGTGGCGGTAGAGGTGGGATTCCTCGCTTAGTCCGTGGGAAAAGATGATCCTGGAGGGTAAAAGATAGCGAAAAGAGCGAAAATTACTTTGCTATTTTGTGTTACTATTCCTACTATTTTACCATAATATTCTACACATATTTATTAATTGCTTTTCAAATAAATGTACAGTGCAATATTCATTACGAATAAATCAATAATATATCCCAATTATGATCGGAACGAAAGGGGCAGATAACATCGTAGTTCCTCCCCTTAAAACAACAATAACTAACTAATCGGAACGGACCCTTCGCAGATTACTGGGGTGTATTGCCATATACCATTTATTATTATTATTATTATTATTATTGCTCTTATTAATAAAGATATTATTATTGTTGCTATTGCTATTATTATCATCATTATTACCACAAAGCTGAAGCAGTCCGTACAAAACTCAATTAAATTAATGCGTCCTCCATGGCTCAGCTGAGATCTAAACAACGGATGACTGGGTGAGAATCTATTGTTTGCGGCTGGGAAGAGACCAGTTAGGAAGCGATGTTGTACCACTATCTAGGTTGAGATATCCCAGTGCCCTGCAGGATTTGGCTCAATTTCATCCCCTCCCTTCCCTCTATGGAGTTTTCTACATTGAAAACAATCTCCTGGTATCCATGTCGCCCCCTCTCCCCCTTCCCCTGAGCAGACGTAAAATATTTGTCCCATCGGTATCATTTATCAGTGACCACCTACAATCCGTTACCTGCCTTGCCGGCATCCCCTCTGACTCCCCCAGTATAGGCTGATCCGCAAGGGAAAATACAATCCCAACTACCGACCCGTGGTCAAACTAACGCCACCCCTACCCGCACTTGATGAACGTTATGTAGGGTAACTGAACCGCTGCTAACCTAACATTTTTATTTAGCAGAATTGGGTGCAGTATGTTGATATATAGCAGCTTAAAATATTAAGCAATACACTTTTTAAGCCTTTAACATCAATCAATGACATATGTGACCAAATAAATCTCATTTTTCTTCGAAAATCACTGGCTATCACCTTTAAACTAGGACCATTTCACCGCCTTCACCTATTATAATTTTAAGGCTATAGGCTGAAGACTCTATCGTTATGGCTGTGGACCTTCTGTTAGGATTGTCTAATAATATAGATATTCAGTCAGTTAGCTCTTGGGTATTTATATCGATTCCAAATTAAACTGGGAAGTTCACGTTAATCATGTGTGTATAAAGGTATCAGGGGTTTCTCTTCCCATGTGGAAATTGAGGGAATTAGTGACCACAGACTATCTGAGAATGACGTATTTTGGACTCTTTCAGTCCCACATTTCTTATGGGATGCAATTAAGAGGTCAATCACCGTATGTCCATAATGTGTTACCGATACAGAAGAAGATTGTTGGTATAATGTGTAAAACTGATCCTAAGAAGCACTGTCGTCCCCGTTTTATTAAACTTAATATATTAACAATTACAAACCTATATATTTTCATCTCGTCACTGTATGTCAAAAACAACTTAAGTGAATTTATCACTAGGGAAAACATACACCATCACAACAATCGAAATTAAGGAAACATTGATATCCCAAGCCATAGACTGGCAAAAGCTTGTAGCTCACATAAAGTAAATGGCATATATTGTCTTAATAAATTACAAAATTCTGCACAATCCACGCCTTCCAGTACGTTCAAAAGAAAACTGTTCAACTTGATGTTAGAAAATCCATTCTACACCGTAAAAGAATTCTTGGATATAAAATTGTTAATATTGATTTTTAATAACTGTATATAGAGGATACTAATAATAATATTCTTATTCTTATTAACAAGGTATCACTATCACTCTTCCATTTGCTAGAACAACAGCTTAACAATCCGGGTTCTACAATCGCTCTGCTTGAACCTGGAATGATTTGCCAGATGGAATAAAAGATCTTCCTCTACGACAATATCGGCGTCAAGTGATGATAATGATTACTACTACAGAACTGGCACAAGATACTTAAACTAACAGGAAAAAAAAATTAAAATATAACTTTTTGTGTTGGTGGTGAGGGAGGTGATAAGTAGTACAGTATAATGGACGTAACATTCATGTTATTTTCCCGCAATGATAATAATGAACAGGGAAACGGCTATTTAATAACTACAGTACTGACACATGTAATTTTCAAACGAATTTAAAAACATGATTAGAAAGAGGAGTAAGTGAAATAAAAGACATTGCCTAGGGCCTATATCTCATTGGCTGTTTGAAAAGGAGAGACCAATAGTGTCGTCTGTTATCGCATAGCGCCGTAGGAAAATAAACAGAGCACTTTGGAAAACTTTGGCTGTCCAGAGCTCCTGAGGTGACAACAGTGCCATTTATCGCCACATAGCACTCAAGGATAAGAATCAGAATAAATGAAATTAAATTTGAAAGCACGAACGCTTATTGCAGCTGATAACCTCAATGTACTGCACCAACACCATCACACTTATACAGAGGCATAATATTTTCATGGTGATAACAATTTTAAGTTCCCTAAGAAATATGTTTGCACTAATTACTCCCCGTGATTGCAATTATAAGCAGCGCAAAATGTAATTATTTTCACAATTCTGCACCAGAACACTGGTAGGGGCGAGGTGATGCTGCCCGCATTGCCAGCCAACAATAGACTTATTAAAATATTCTTACAACAGGTGAAACGGTGTAGATTTGTGCCAAAGGGCCTAAATGCAGGGAATGGAGTGATTTGTCCGAAATATTAAGTGGGCAGTGTTACCAGGAGGGTTACAAAGGGTAAGTATATCCAATTTGGTTCAGATCGGTGAAACAGTGTAGATTTGTGCCAAAGGGCCTACATGTAGGGAATGGAGTGGTCGGTAAATTTCATGAAGACAGTGTTACTCACCGAGTTATGAAGTGTAAGTATGTAATATTTGGTATAGATGGGTGAAACGGTGTAGATTTTTGCCAAAGAGCTAAATGCAGGGAATGGAGTGGTCTGTCCGAAATTTAAAGTGGACAGTGTTACCCGCATGGTTCCAAAGGGTATGTTTTTCCGAATTTGGTTCAGATCGTTGAAACGGTTTAGATTCGTATAAATTACAGACAAACCAACATTGAGCTTTATATATAGAAATAGATTTTAATGTGGTAGTTGCATGCAATATTGCACATCCTACAAATGCATAGAATTATATTGGTAGCACTAACTTTGGCAATTACGATAAATATGTCTACAACACCTTTGAATCCCACTGTGCTAAGTATGACTTTTTCCCTTTTTTTCACGATATTGAGACTGGGATTCAAAAGTCTTGAGATCATTACTACACAGCTGGTAGCCCTGGTGTCTCTCATAATGAGCAGAGCTATACGCCTATGCCCTGAAGCAAACATTACACATACAGAATATGTATGGTATGTTTGTAGGTGGATTGTTATTTCTCAGTCTTGAAAGCTTGGAGAAATTAAATAAATATTTATTTTATCGGGCGCTTAACGCTTTAGTATTTGTCAGAAGTAGTTTCCACCCTTTTTAAGATTTTGCCGTGCTTTTGGCGGGTTGTTGGTGGAAGGGCCGCGATTGTCTGTGGGGTTTTTGTAAGTTTGGTAGTGTTTTGTAGGGCTACTTTGCTTCTATATTTGTAGAGCCAACGGCCTGGCTATGTTGAATCACCGGATCCCATGAGAACTCCGCAGTTAAGCAGCATTGGGCGTGGTTGGACCTTGGATGGAATGTCGGTTCAGTGGGACCACGAGCTGTTGGTGGGGAAAGGAGGAGCGGAAAGGCCCTGACCACCCTACCGCACGTAAACTCCGGCTGAGGATAGCCTCTTTGGAGGCACGGACCTGCCTTCAGACAGATTACCAATAATAATTTTACTACTTGCAGATGACATTGTACTCTTCGCTAAGTCTGAGATGGATATGTGTAAGATGCTAAAAATATTCAACAAATTCTTAGAGAACTTCAAACTAAAAATCAGTACTAAGAAAACAAAATTAATGATAGTTCATAAAAAGGTGTCTACAATTAGAACAAACATAAAAGTGAATAACACTGCAATGAAAAAAAATCATAGAATTTCCCAATTTTTTTTTTTTTTAGCGTATGGCTTTTAGTGCCGGGAGTGTCCGAGGGCATGTTCGGCTCGCCAGTTTTTTTTGTAGCTGCTTCGAGACGGACACCCAATGGGTGAGCTACAAGTACCGTTGGGGAGGAAAGTTGGAATGGAAGGACGAGGAATTGGAAGATAGCGGCTGTGGCCTATAGTGAGGGACCAACCCCGGAATTTGCCTGGAAGGAAGATGGGAAACCACAGAAGACCATCTTCAAGGTTGCCGGCGGGGGGATTCGAACCTCCTCGCCTCCCGGATGTGACCGACTGCCAGCAGTCATGCCGTAACGACCACGGCTAACTCACCCGGTGGGTATTGTGATAATTCCTAATAACAAGTACCTGTCAGAAATAAAATAAAAAGAATACTGGTAGAAAAACAAGCCCTTGAAATACAAAGAACTTATTGCTAAATAATCACCTCTGAATCAGGACTAGAATGTCAGTTCTCAAGACCTTTGTTTGGAGTGCCTTACTGTGTGGTTGCGATACCTGGACATTAGGGAAACAGGAGGAAAGAAAACTTAAGGCTGCAGAAATGTGGTTTTGGAGAAGAATGACAAGAACAAGTTGAATGGGCAGGAAAACAATTAATGATCTTGTTCTGCAGTCCGCGAAGGAGGATCGATGTTTATTAAAAACATCAAAGAAGAGAAAAACAACGTTTCTTGGACATGTATTAAGGTATGACTCTCTTCTCCAAACCATTCTCGAGGGTAAAGTATTGGGAAAGAAACCTAGGGGACGTCCAAGGATGTCATACATCAATAACTCCATTGGAGAACTGGCGTGTGGTTCTTATGGCAGCATGAAGAGACTCGCAGAAAACCGTCAAAAGTGGCTGCAACGACAATGTTTTGCTTTAGTAAATGATGATGATGATGATGATGATGATGATTTGAAACTGATGATGCTTGCTTGACGAAACATGTCAACCAATTAAAGCCTCGCCAATTGTTAGAGAAGTGTATAAATAATTTCTTTTAGATAATAGAGAGATAATTTTTTAAGAGAATGTTGCATTTCCTCATTGAATTTAAAAAGAATGAGTGTGTGTCTGTATGTAGTAATAAGTAAGGCCAGTCCGTCCCACTCTGTCTTCCGGAGTACGAATCCGTCATTTAGATCCAATTTGTGTTCGCGCAAGTGCACTATCTCTTGGCTTCTTTTCAGACGCTGATCTGCCGGGAGTTATCCTGGAATTACGCTCTGCCCCTTCTATGCATCATTCCGTCGAAGAAGGCGCTCTAAGATGTACTGGTATCAAATTTGGGACCACCTATCTTTGTTGTTTAATTTGGGGATTGGACACCATGCTCATCAATCCCCTGTACTTTGGGTGTCCGTACAATGTGTATGCCATCCTGAATTATTAGTATCTGTATGAGGGTAAGTATTTGTAATTCATGTTGAGATTGTGAAAGAGTTGGCCGTGTCTTAGGTTAAGCTAGGTTAGGTTACGCTAGGTTAAGTTAGGTTAGATTGGGTTAGGTTAAGTTAGGTTAGGTTAGGTTTGGTTTAGTTAGACTAGTTTAGGTTAGGTTAGGCTAGGTTAGGTTAGGTTATGTTAGGTTAGGTTAGGTTCGATTTGGTTAGGCTAGGTTAGGTTAGGTTATGTTAGGTTAGGTTAGGTTAGGTTAGGTTCGATTTGGTTGGACTAGGTTAGGTTAGTTTAGGTTAGGCTAGGTTAAGTTAGGTTAGGTTAGGTTAGGTTTGGTTAGGCTAGTTTAGGTTAGGTTAGGCTAGGTCAGGTTAGGTTAGATTAGGTTATGTAAGGTTAGTTTAGTGACCATCCCGGCATCTTCCAGCAGGAGAAGTTGCAAGCCAAGGAAAATCACATTTAGAAAGGCTCTTCTCGGATGCTGAGTATATCCTATCCAAACATTCATACCAGAAACTGTTGTTGTTGTTGTTCCTGCTTAAGTCTTCAGACTTTTGACTTGTTTGTTGCAGCTCTCCATGCTTCCCTGTCCTGAGCTTATCGTTTCATCTCTACATAGCTACCACAACTTACATCCAAGGCAATTTGTTTAACGTATTCTTACCTAGGTATACCTCTACAATTCTTGTCCTCGACGTGTTCTTCCATTACTAAGTTTGTTATTCCTGGTTGTTTGAGTTGTGTCCTGCCAAACTATCTCTTCCCTTCATTAGCAGTCGCCAGAAACATCTATCCTCTCCCACTCGTCTTAATACCTCATTTGTTATTCTATCAACCCATCTGATCATCATTTTCCTGAAACACCACATTTTAAATGCTTCTACTTTCCTCTTCATTTTTGTTGCGCCAACAGTTAAGTTTCACTTCCTTAGAGAGCCACGTTACAGACAATGGCTTTCAAAAATGACTTTCTTACACCTAAATCTACATTTGATGTAAAAAAAAATCTGTAGAAATGCTTTCCTTGCCTGAGCCAACCTACTTTTAATATCCTCTTTGCTTCGTCCATCACTGGTTATTTTGCTTCAAAAGTAACAGAAGTCTCCTACTTCCTTTAGCTATTCACCTGCCAATTTGGCGTCAATATGGGTTTCTGATTACTTTCATCTGCATTCCGTTAATTTGTTTTACATTTATTGATTTTCACCATGAATTCTTTCCTCAAGGTGGAGTCCAAACCGTTTAAAACTTCATTCATACCAGAAACTACCACTGCTCATTCATATTGCCTGCAGATTGCGCGGTGATGCATGGTAAGCGTGATGTATCTCCCTGGGCTGTGTGGCCACCTCTCGGATCAGAAAGCTTCTCAAATGCAAAATTTTAGAAGATTTGTAGTCGGTCAACACGAGTGTAGCCACTTGTAATGATTGCCATTATCTTAACCTAGAATATATATATGTCTATGGGATTAATACATTCGTTTGAATTAATACTTTTTCTCGTCAAGCGATCAAAATCGGATCTCCTAGGCTCAGACTTTAAATTTATGTCTATGTGTATGTGGGTGAAGCACATAGACCATTTAACAATTAATAATTATTATCAACAAGGCTGCTAAAATAGTTCTCAAATACACTCTAGATCAGTGGTTCTCAACGAGGATATGACCAACCCGAAGCGGCTTCGGTGGCGTAGTCGGTAGCATGCTGAACTGCTGTGCCCAAGATAGCAGGTTCAAACCCAGCCGAAGTCATCGGATTTCTTAAGAGTGTTAAAATCCTTCGGAGGGGAAGTAAAGCCGGCGCGGTGGTTCCATGTCATAGATTTATGGCATTTAAAAGATCCTTCCACAGACTAAACTTGTGTGCAGCTATTTTGTTAGGTTAGATTTCGTCGGAACGCTCTATCAAAAGTTCCAACGTTCACCACTAGGTGTCATTGATATCTAGTAGCGAAAGTTGGAACTTCTTGAAATTGAACTGAGCTTGTAGCTCTCCCTAAGGGTGTCCGCTGGAAGCAGCTACAGCCTCTGGCGAGCCGAACATGTCCTCGGACACTCCCGGCACTGAAAGCCATACGATAAATAAAATAACTAGTATGCTGCGATACATCTGAGTATATTGCTATCAAAAGGAAAGGGTGGATCGAAAAGTCATTGCCCCTATTTTTCTATTAACCAAAGAAAAATACATACACGTAATTACAAGTATACCTACTGTCCTACGTGCCTTACACTATTGTCCACATAGTCTCCACATTTTTTCAGACATTTGTCCCATCACAGCACTACATTTGAGATGCCCCTGTGGTAGAATTCCGCCAGCAGACTGTGGAAAGATCGTAGTAGTAGTAACTCGAATGATAGAGACACTGTGGTGTGGACAGCGATCCACTGAGGACGCTCTCTTCGCATCATCGTTGCACGTAAATCCCTGTCCTACCAGAAACATCTTCAGCAGACCAATAAGGTGGAAATCATTAAGGGCGAGGTCGGTACATACTCCCCCAGTGAAACCGGAGCTTGTTGGTGCAAGAAATGGGCCATTGATCGTATTAGACGCTAGAATAAGACCAGTATCTTGGCAGTCTTTGGACTAATGACCTGGACACCATTAAACTAAGGTGTGACGTTAAATGTTGTGATCTCACTGAGGCCCAAACAGCAGCTAGGGCTGGTTAATTGCCAACGTAGCAGGAACAAATACTCTTTCGGTATGAGCTTGGAACACACATTAAATAATACCTTCGAATTCATTACATCGTTCCGATATTAATAATTCAGCCCGTTGGGAATATTGCATTGTCAGAGCAATGAATATATTTACACTGTGTCTCATTTGCTCATGTTTTATATGGCTTTAAATCATTAATTCTGTAGGACCAGAGTGAGGTACAGTACAGTACACAATCTCGCTCTGGTTGTCGCCTCGGAGCTCCGGTTTGATACCCGTCTCTGCCAAGGAATTTAATTCCAGAATTAAAGGTGAGAAATATGGTGGAAAGAACTCCATTCTTCACAAATAATGAAGTGAGAAAATTTATCTCAACAAGCAAGGCGCACAAAACACCGAGAAGAGATGGGCTCTGTGCAGAACATCTAAAAGTCTCATTACCTTTCCTAGAAACAGTATGGACAAGGCTAATGAACAAGTGCGTGGAATCTGCCAACATACCCAATGCCTGGCGAAAGGCAGTCATAAAGCTACAATATAAAGGAAAGGGGGACACGAGAAAACCAGAATCTTACAGGGGTATAGCCTTGGAATCGGTGGCGTTTAAACCACTTACCAAGTTATTAGAACAGATAATAAGTGATCTAATGGAACCATTATTACCTGACGAACAATTCGGATTTCGGAAAGCGACATCCACATTAGTAGCGGTGAGCTGTCTGTTAAAGGACATACAAGAGAGATTACAATCCCACGGGAAAAGTATGTAATCTTCATTGATTACGCCAAAGCGTTCGACACTGTCAACAGAAGAAAATTGATGGAGAAACTGGAGAATATCATTGGACACTCGGATATGACAAATCTGATAGCTAACATACTAGCAGAAAATCAAGTGCAAAGCAACGATGGAATATCCCAATCACAATGGATAGATCAAACCATTGGCGTGCTGCAGGGAGATCCATTGAGTCCCTTACTATTCAATGTGCTGACTCAGGATCTCCTCACAAAATTCAAAGAGGGAGTACAGAATGTGAACATGTACATACATACGGACTACATGGCACTAGCCTCTGATAACATAAAGGATTTACAAAAAGGTATGGACCTTCTCACAAAATGGGCAGATGATAATGAACTAAGAATGAACCTACGGAATACAGAACTTCTGGTTTTCAGGAGAGGAGGACGTTTACCGTGAGAAGACTACATTGTATACGGAGAATATACACTAGCGCCTAAAAATATCCTGGGATCACATCTCAAGTAACTGGGACGACTTTCTCGGTGCATATAAAGGAAAGATTAGCTGCTGCACTTATAATTATAAGAATGTCACTGAAGACAGTCATGGGACTCTTCCAAGTCAAAGTGCTACCAACACTCACATACGGCTTGGAATTAATTTGGCATTTCCTGTCACGTAGACAGCTGAAAGAACTGGAGAGCATGAAACCGGGATACGTCAAAAGGGTTCTGGGGGTATCACTTCTCAAAATAGTCTTCCTCTACACCAGGGTGTACAAACCAGGGGCCGTATGCGTCCCTCGGCCTGGACAATCTTCTTAGCGGTAAAATTGCATGGGAATACAGAGTTTTGTTTCATTATTGGAAGTTAAACTAAGCAAATTATAACAATGTACGATTTCAACATGTGAGAAATTTTGAGACATTGTTTGGTATGTATTCTCTACCATTCACAATTGACGTTGCGGCAGTGCCAGTTAACTTCCGGATGGAATTAATTAATCTTCAGAGTAAGTTAGGTTTAGTTTAGGTTGCGATAGGGCATTTTTGGTTTGAATTAATTGATCTTCAGAGTAAGTTAGGTTTAGTTCAGGTTGGGACAGTGAAAGTTAATTTCCGGATGGAATTAATTAATCTTCAGAGTAAGTTAGGTTTAGTTCAGGTTGCGACAGTGCCAGTTAATGTCCGGATGGAATTAATTGATCTTGAGAGTTAGGTTTAGTTCAGGTTGCGACAGTGCCAGTTAATTCCCCGATGGAATTAATTGATCTTCAGAGTTAGTTACGTTTAGTTCAGGTGGCGAAAGTGCCAGTTAATTTCCTGATAGAATTAATTGATTTTCATAGTAATTTAGGTTTAGTTCAGGTGGCGATAGTGCCAACTAATTTCCGGATGGAATTAATTAATCTTCAGAGTAAGTTAGATTTAGTTCAGGTTGCGACAGTGCCAGTTAATGTCCGGATGGAATTAATTGATCTTGAGAGTTAGGTTTAGTTCAGGTTGCGACAGTGCCAGTTAATTCCCCGATGGAATTAATTGATCTTCAGAGTTAGTTACGTTTAGTTCAGGTGGCGAAAGTGCCAGTTAATTTCCTGATAGAATTAATTGATTTTCATAGTAATTTAGGTTTAGTTCAGGTGGCGATAGTGCCAACTAATTTCCGGATGGAATTAATTAATCTTCAGAGTAAGTTAGATTTAGGTCAGGTTGGGACAGTGCCAGTTAATTTCCGGATGGAATTAATTAATCTTCAGAGTAAGTTAGGTTTAGTTCAGGTTGCGACAGTGCCAGTTAATTTCCGGATGGAATTAATTCATTTTCAGAGTAAGTTAGGTTTAGTTCAGGTTGCGACAGTGTCAGTAAATTCAGGATGGAATTAATTGATCTTCAGAGTAAGTTAGGTTTAGTTAAGATTGCGCCAGCGTCAGTTAATTTATGGATGGAATTGATTCATCTTCAGAGTAAGTTAGGTTTAGTTCAGGTTGCGACAGTGTCAGTAAATTCAGGATGGAATTAATTGATCTTCAGAGTAAGTTAGGTTTAGTTAAGATTGCGCCAGCGTCAGTTAATTTATGGATGGAATTGATTCATCTTCAGAGTAAGTTAGGTTTAGTTCAGGTTGCGACAGTGTCAGTAAATTCAGGGTGGAATTAATTGATCTTCAGAGTAAGTTAGGTTTAGTTCAGGTGGCGAAAGTGCCAGTTAATTTCCTGATAGAATTAATTGATTTTCATAGTAATTTAGGTTTAGTTCAGGTGGCGAAAGTGCCAACTAATTTCCGCTTTGAATTAATTGATCTTCAGAGTTAGCTACGTTTAGTTCAGGTTGCGACAGTTCCAGTTAGTTTCCGGATGGAATTAATTGATCTTCAGAGTAAGTTAGGTTTAGGTCAGGTTGGGACAGTGCCAGTTAATTTCCGGATGGAATTAATTAATCTTCAGAGAAAGTTAGGTTTAGTTCCGGTTGCGACATTGCCAGTTAATTTCCAGATTTAATTAATTGATATTCAGAGTATGTTAGGTTTAGTTCAAGTTGCGACAGTACCAGTTAAATTAAGGATGGAATTAATCGATCATCAGAAACTCTTTAAAATGTTGAAGATTGTGAGCATAACAGAACCCTTAAGCTTTAAGGACATGAAAATGATTTTTCATCCCATTTTACTTCATATGGTAGCAGGTAATTAGCTACAGAGGTAGGGGTGCCCAAGTGGGAATGTACTTTGCAGTCCTCTACTAAGGTTGAGAGATACGAAGGGTGATCAGAAACTAAGGATACAAGGCCGAGTTTCATTTGTTATAATGGAATAAGTACTGTGAGATAATTTGAATACATACGGTTGACAACTGTGCAGAGTTTCAGCCTCCCGCCACCTACAGCGCTTCTTGGAGGTAAGCAAGTAATAACGGCTCGTTTGGAAAACTGGTCTCGCGAAGAGATCTGCTCAGTTATTCGATTTCTGTCGGCAAAACACGTTACCGCGGCCAGGACTTCTCACTGAGGGCGTCATCTTCCTTCATAAGCGGCTTCGGTGGCGTAGTTGGTAGCATGCTGAACTGCTGTGCCCTAGATCGCAGGTTCAAACCTGGCCGAAGTCGTCGAATTTTTCAGAGCCTTAAAAATCCTTCAGTATGCCTTCCTTTGGAGGGAAAGTAAGCCGTCGTGGCGGTCCCATGTCATAGATTTGTTGCATGTAAAAGATCCTCCCACTAATTAAACTGGTGTGAATCTAAATTTCTAGGTTAGATTTCGTTCAAACGCTCTATTAAAGTTCCAAAATTCACCACTAGGTGCCAGTGACATCTGGTAGCGAAAGTTAGAACTACTTGAAATTGAACGGAACTTGTAGCTCACCCCATGGGTGTCCACTTGAAGCAGCTACAGCCTTTGGCGAGACGAACATGTCCTCGGACACTACCGGCAATAAAAGCCATACGCTAAATAAATAAATAAATAAATAAATAAATAATCTTCCTTCAAAACATCTCGCGACTTCGGACAGCCCTGAAGACCACCACGCTGTTGAAGCGGTTTGGCTGGGGCATCATGGAACACCCTCCCTATATCCCAGACCTCGCTCCAAGCGACTTTCACCTGTTTTATTACTTAAACGAGCACTTAGGAGGTCGAAGAGGAGGAAAATCACTTCACGACAGCGTGGCTAAACACGCAAGGACAGGATTTTTATCATGAGGGAATATTTAAACTCGTCCCATGGACCGACAAGTCTCTAAACCTATACTTAGACTTTGAGGAAATAGTACATTATGCAACGAGCTTACAATGGCAATAATTAAGACACGAGTATGTTGATAAAACGAGCGTATGCGAGTTTTATAATTTCCACTTTTATGTACTGAACAGAGCGCATGGGACGCACAGAATACCTTCTATTTGACCATGGCTTCCTCGATTACCCTTCTACGACACTTGGCCAGGCAGTGAAATTTAAATTAGAAGGCCTTGGAACTCAGCGCAGGTGCGATGCTATCCTCCCCTAATTGGTTAAACAACTGTTTCTTGAGCTCTGATTGGTGGGAGAAACTGTTTCATAATGAAAAATAGTGTTATAATGACCCTCATTATGACACAGTTTTCAGAGATATAATATTTACATTTCGACATCGTGAACATAACAGTACATTATGCAACGAGCCTATAATGGCTACAATTGAGACACGAGTATGTTTATAAAACGAGCGTAAGCGATTTTTATAATTTCCATACGAGTGTCTTAATTACCATTATAGGCGAGTTGCATACGACTGTTTATGTTCGACGATAATTATAACTTTATTATATGTTTTAACATAAATATTCATAAATATCTCTTCAGTCACTAGAATTTTGTGATCGGGTGCAGCGCTGGGTAGGATATCTGTTTTCCAAGCTCTCTGGCCGACCGACGCATGAGCTCTGTGTGCTTCAATGCCATATGTGCATATTGTGCACCAGTATTCAGTAAAACTGTCACCGAAGTCGTTTGAAAACAACGCGCTGTGTAGAAATTGGATTTGGGGATATTAAGGTACAGTGCTATTTCTTGTCTCATATTCACCAGTTTAATTACGCGAACATATGGACGGTGCACTTTCGGAAATTTATATAGACATGTTGGATTTTGAGCGCATGCGCGAAGGTATCCGTATCTAATTGGTCAAACAACTGTTTCCTGAGCTGTGATTGGTGGGAGAAACTGTTTCATAATGAAAAATAGTGTTATAATGACCATCATTATGATAGGCCTACAGTTTTTAGACATATAATAGTCAGGATCGAACATAATTGTGTATTATGCAACAAGCTTATAATGGCAATAATTAAGACACGGTTATATTTATAAAACGAGCGTATGCGAATTTTATAATTTTCATACGAGTGTCTAAATTACCATTATAGGGGATTTGCATATGACTGTTTATGTTGGACGATAACTACAGTATAACTATTTTATGTTCGAACATTAATATTCATAAATATCTGTCGAGACTTCGGCAGTTTTATGCACTGAACAGAGCGCATGGGACGCACAGAATACCTTCTATTCGACCATGGCCTCCTCGAATACCCCACTATGACACTAGCCACGCAGTGAAATTTAAAATAGGAGGCCGTGAAAGTCAGCGCAGGTGCGATGCTATCCTTATACAACTGTTTCTTGAGCTCTGATTGGTGTGAGAAACTGTATCATAATGAACACTTGTACTAGGCCTATAATGAGCCTCATTATACAGTTTTCTGACACTTGAGTCGTCGAGTTGCAAAACTTGTTTAATCCACTTGTGAATAGGAATCATTTTCATGAGAAACGTTTCTCTGGGCTTTGCCTCGCGTATCTTTTGTGTTTGTTGTTTTCTACTTTTTATTTTTGCGTTGTGTTTTTGGTTTTTTGTTTGCTTTGTGCTTTTGCTTTTGATTTTACTTTTTGCTTTTCTTTCCTGGTTTTGATTTTGTGTTTGTTATCTGCTTTTTTTTTTTTTTTTTTTTTTTTTTTTTTTGAATTTTGCTTCTTGCTTTGTGTTTCTTGTTTTTTGTTTTCAGCTTTTGCATTTGTTTTTGAAATTTGCTTTTTGCTTCGTGTTTTTTGTTTCTGATTTTATGTTTGTTTTCTGGAAAATCAAAATAAAACATAACAAAATATAATAAAACAAAATAAACAAAACAAAATAAAAATAAAACAACACAAAATAAATCAAAACAAAATAAACAAAACGAAATAAAATAAAACAAAAAAAACCAAAATAAAACAAACTAAAATGAAGTTAAATAAAATAAACTAATTAAATACATAATTGTACGACATGATCCTTACTCGCAAGTGGATTAGACGACTTTTGCAACTGGACGACTCATATAATATTTACGTTTCGCCATGGCCGAACATAAAGTAACCTAATGTATGCTCTATACGTTGGCTCTACTGGTTGCATGAAATAAAAAGTGACAGTCAGTCTGAAAGACTAGACTTTGTATCATTTTAAATGCTACAAATGCTGAAAAATGCTAGAAAGGCTGACATGTTAGAAAGTTATCTGCATAATACTTATCTTGCTTATCTTGTTTCAAATTACTCGCGAACGGCAAGTGCAAACCAAGGGCAAAGCAAGGTCAAGCGCACGGGATGGCATCACGCTCACCAGAGCGCGCGGGGATGTGTCCCTTCCATACAGTCTAAAAACACTTATAGTGGGCGATGTATTGAAGATAGAGATATGCTCTCGCGGACGTTTTTGTAGAACTTTTCATGCTGACCAATTCTTACGCTCATAGTATATTGATATTTTTAACGGGTTGCCCAGCGTAAGCTTAAGAAGCGCACGGATGCCAGGTTTGTTTTCGACTTTTTCACTGAAATCGTTACTGCTTGGCTTCCTTTGATAATACATAAATGATTTTCAACACAGAATCTTTCCTCGAGATATCCTTTACAGAATGGTGAAAACCGAATCAAAATCCATCCAGTGGTTCTCTAGATTACCCGTGACATCCAAGAATCGGTTTTTTTTGTCTTATACCAACGAAGTAGAGATTGTCGGGGAACACATGCACCAAGCAGTACTATGACGTCACACACCTCAGCGCATCTGGGCACATTTCGTCCCGTCACCGTAACGTAACGCCAGACCCCAGCGTAACGACGAAGTCGACAAGATCATTTAAAATGATAAAATGTACACGTTTCACTGCAAGCTTTGTAACCTTAGTTTCTGATTACCCCTCGTACATTTGGCCCCTAATTATAAAAAATGTGTGCACCCCTGCTCCAGACGTATACATTATTTTCGCATTGCCGACACCAATATTGCATGACCGCCGTAAATGCTGGTGCTTGTACGAGGTTACTTTGGATCGTCACCATAATGTCACATTAATACGACCACTGATGTATGAAGCAATATCCAGACAGATGGGTTAGTCGCACATCGACTGACCTACTCTCTGACCGACAATCGATAGCATCGCTTTATTGTCCGGCACGCCACTCAATAAAAACTTTTATGCGTTATTTACTGACCACAATTATAAAATTCTAAGTTATTACTCCATACAGTCAAAGCGTATCAAAGAATTTAAATGGAACAATAAATTACTATACAAAACTCAATGGATGTTCTGTTTCTGAAACCTTACGGAGTATGACATCTGTTTTCCATTCATTAAAACTCCTCCCCTACAACTAATATCAGTGAAAACTAACTTGGAAAGGAAATATATAAATAAATAAATAAATAATAGTACATTATGCAACGAGCCTATAATGGCGATAATTGAGACACGAGTATGTTTATAAAACGAGCGTATGCGACTTTTATAATTTCCATACGAATATCTTAATTACCATTAAAGGTGAGTTGCATACGACTGTTTATGTTCGACGATAATTATTATAACTATTTTATGTTTGAACATAAATATTCATAAATATCTGTCGAGATTTCGCCAGTTTTATGTACTGAACAGACCACATGGGACTCGGAAAATGCCTTGTATTTGACCATGGCCTCCTCTATTACCCTACTATGACAGTACGCAACGCAGTGAAATTTAAACTAGAAGGCCGTGGAACTCAGCGCATCTAATTATCTAATTGGTCAAACAACTGTTTTTTGAGCTGTGACTGGTGGGAGAAACGGTTTCATAATGAAAAATAGTTTTATAATGAGCCTCATTAGAGTACAGTTTCCTGACATATAATAGTCAGGGTCGAACATAAATAATCATTATGGTATTTGAATCCATTTTCAGTGTTGTCTCAGTAAACGAAATTTGAGTCTTTTCAGTCGGTCAACACGATTGTAACCAATTGATTGACATGGCTTATTCCTTAATCCTGAAAAAATCATGAGATTAATAAATACCCTTGGAAGATCAGTTTCGATCGTCAAGTGATCATCATCAGACCCATTACACTTAGGCAATTAAATTTATGTGTAAAAGTATGGTTGAAAGTATACCACATATATTCATTCATTTACTTGCAATTGGGGGTGTGTCCCCCGGTGGCAAATTGGGTGTACATATTCAATTATACATATGTACAGGGTGCACACATATTGTAAATACCTTCACATTGTACTACCCGACCAGGGAACAGTTACCGCTAGACGTGAAGCGGTGCTGTTCTGTATACATTACGTCACCTCGCCTCGTATTGGCTGCAGCGAGCGGCTGCGGGGCAAGAGGGAGAACGCATGTACAGGCATAGGCCTACAATGAGAACACAACCGCACAGCTCAGGACCCAGCACGAATCATTCACACAAATGTGAAAACTGCACGTCTCTCGCAGGCGTGTGGCTGGGCGGAGCGCATTAGTTCTGATTTCCGCCACCGGTAACAATTCGCTGGTAGGGTAGTACATATGTAGACATATTGTAAATTCATAAACAATTATGCATATGTACACATCTTGTAAATACCTTCATATTGTACAAATGTACATATATTGTAAATACCTTCACCCGTACTCTTAGACATAGATTTAATAGTCTAAGTATAATGGATCTGATGATGATCGCTTGATGATCGAAACTGGTCATCCAAGTGTATTTATTAATCTCATGTCATTTTTTCAGGATTAGGGAATAAACCATCCCAATTGCGTACAATCGTGTTGACCGACTGAAAAGCACCAAATTTTGTTTAAATAAATAAATAAATAAGTGAAAATCCACAGCCTGCTTCCAGTCGACCGTCTGGGTCAGGGAATGGAATGAATGAAGACCCAATCTAGCGGCGAATATATGAACTGTGCCGGCTGCCGAAGCCCGTCACACTCCCCTGGGGAAATTATTAAATGAATGACAGATGAAATGAAATGATAGTGGAGAGTGTTGCTGGAATGAAATTGTGACAGGGAAAACCGGAGTACCCGGAGAAAAACCTGTCTGCCTCCGCTTTGTCCTGCACAAATCTCACATGGAGTGACCGGGATTTGAACCACGGACCCAGCGGTGAGAGGCCGGCGTGCATCCGCCTAAGCCACGGAGGCTTTAAATAAATAAATAAATAAATAAATAAATAAATAAATAAATAAATAAATAAATAAATAAATAAATAAATAAATGTGACTGTTTCAAAGTCTATCTCTAAATCCAATAACATGCTCATTATTATGCAGAGTGCTGTTTTGTTGTTCCTACAGCACAAATCCGCCGACAGGTGCGAATAGCTAGGTATTTCTATGATAGTTGCAGTTGTTTTCCTCGATCAGCTAAACCCAACCCTCTTACAGGAATAACTTAGTGTCAATGAATCATCGTAGAAGATTAATTCGCAGGCACTATTACTTGTCTCTGTCTCCTTCCAATAAATCTCGCTGTGTCAGCAAGAGAGAAGACAAGGAAGACAGAGAGAGAGAAGAGGATATAAAGAGGGGTGAGGGATTTCGACAGTGATTTCATACTACTTAAATTAAAATGAAGTCCCGATAGACATACAAGCCTATTGTATTATATGGCCCACTAGGGGAGGGGTGAGAATCTGGTCGTAAGGTGGGAGGCCGTTTTCGAGATACATTGTGACTGGTATTTTATAGATTTTTCAATTTGTCGGTTCGTCACCCTTTCCATCGTCGATGCCATTCCACCCTCCCCCTGGAGAGATTAGTAACTCCCTCTGGTGGCCACCCTGTGTTCTTGACGTCAACGAATTATATGGAAAAGGAAGAGCGATGCCTTTTAGAGGGTTGGGTGGTGAATACAAGTGTTTTTGTGGAGCACAGATATATTCCACGATTGAGCGAACAGGCGTTATTATGATTAGAGAACAAATCTAGTGGCCTTCGCTGTCACACCCATGGTTACACGTTCTCTCTCCCGACGATGAGTCAGTCCTAAGCGGGATAGCTTAGAACTTCGTGGTCATCATTCTCATCTTAAAAATAATAATATCGTATGGCCTCGGTGCCGGGCGCAAGCTTTGTTATTTGTTATTTTGTCGCTCCTTGGAGCGCTATGAAAGTCAAGGAGGTTAGATATCTAAGCTCCTTGAACACTATAACGCTTTCTAGTAGAGAATGGAGGAACTTTGTGTTGGCGGGAAATCCCGAGATTAATTTTGCCATTATGAACACGGCCTACTGAATTCAAATGGGTTCTTTAACATGCCAACAACGTACAACATGCTTGTCGTGATTTTTGTCGCCTTTCAAAAATCACTTTCCACGGCCAGGAGAGAAGCTGCAATCTTGGGGTTGGTAGTCTGACACGATAACTACTCACCCACAGTGGTGAGCTAGTTTGCCTGCTTTTCTCATTTTGCAAAAATGAGGAAAAGTACAGTAGACTTATGAGATCGATCTGGGAAAATGTGTGTCGGTCTGTCTGTCGGTCTGTCTGTCGGTCTGTGTGTGTGTGTGTGTGTTCCCCCATATCAACTCCTAAACGGCTGCAGCTATCGAAACCAAATTTTGTAAGAGTAAAGATCTCTACCTGAATATCTCACATTTATATTTGAAATTGACGTCAGTGCTACCAACTGCTGAATAATCGGAAATGAAATTTGAGCTCTATGTTGGATATCTCAGAAGTTATACATGCGAACTATTCCAAAATTAGCACACATATAGATAATAACATTCCAGATTAATTTTCAGAAGTCCATACATGCCAGTGTTGCCTGCCGATAGGTCCAATTTATAAATGCATGTAACTTCTATTCGCCGGTCCCGTGGTGTTGGGGTAGCGCGCCTGCCTCTCACCCGGAGGCCCCGGGTTCGATCCCCGACTCCGTCAGGGATTTTAAAACTGACGTGAGGGTTGGAACGGGGTGCACTCAGCCTAGTGAGGACAATTGAGTAGCTGACTGACAGTGAGACAGTGCCCCGGTCACGAAAACCAAGATTAACGGCCGAGGGGAACCGACGCGCTCACCACGCGTCACCCCAAAATCTGCAGGCCAATTGGCTGGTCTGCGGTCGCTTGGTAGGCCTAGGCCCTTCAAGGCCTGTAGTGCCACGGGGTTAGTTAGTATGTAACTTCTATACTATCGGTTGTATTTCAACCATATTTCGTATGTGCTATGTGTACTACATTAGATATGACTGTGCATATCCTAAGGAGCCACCAGGGCTGCCAACTGTTAATAAATGCTCTCTCTATGTTTAAACCCTAATATCAATATATCAGAAAGTATGCAAGCCAACAGCCCTAAACTTTGCATACTGTACGTATAGTACCTGACATTCTACCATAGTTTGGTGCAACTGATATACATCAGTGCTGCCAACACGATTCTAAGCCTGCTGATAGGTCCAGTTTTTAAATGCATATAACTTCTATTCTAACAAATAGATTTCAACCAAATTTCGTTTGTGCTTTGTGTAACATAACAGGTAAGAATATGCGTATTCGTAAGAACCACCAGGGCTGCCAAATGTGAATAAATGCTCGCTCTATTTGTTTAATCCTATTATCAATATAACAGAAAGTATGCAAGCCATCGGCTCTAAGCTTTCCACACGTATAGTACCTGACATTCAAGATTAATTTGGAGTAACTAATATACCTCAGTGCTGCCAATATGACTCTAAGCTATCTGATAGTTTCAATTTTTAATTACATGGAAGTTCTATATTAACAAATGGATTGTATCCAATATTGGCAATATAATAGATCGTAATATTTCATATTAATTCTGAGCATCACATACATGACAGTCATTGTTCCCAACATGATTTTACGCGCACTGATGAATCCAATATGAAACAGCATGTAACGTTCATACTATCCATTAGACTTCAACCGAATTTTGTATGTGCATTCTATATCTTAGAGCCGGCCCCGTGGTGTTGGGGTAGAGCACCTGCCTCTCACCCGGAGGCCCCGGGTTCGATCCCCGGCTCCGTCAGGGATTTTAAAACTGACGTGAGGGTTGGAACGGGGTGCACTCAGCCTCGTGAGGACAATTGAGTAGCTGTGTGACAGTGAGACAGTGCCCCGGTCACGAAAACCAAGATTAACGGCCGAAGGGACCCGACGCGCTGACCACGCGTCACCCCAAAATCTGCAGGCCAATTGGCTGGGCAGCGGTCGCTTGGTAGGCCTAGGCCCTTCAAGGGCTGTAGTGCCACGGGGTTAGGTTAGGTTTTTTTATTCTATATCTTAGGAGATGGAACTAAGGATGTATTCATAATTACCAGAGCTGCCAACTGTAGTAAGTTACAATATTAGGCTACGATATTTTAGGTATATTTCGAACAACAGTACTTAGAAATGTTAGTATTAACAACTTGATTTCGTCACTATTCTAGATAGGAATATACAGATTGGTATAAATCATACATTCTAAGAAAAGTAGGGTCATTAGTTCGTCACGGAACTACTTGTCTCATATTGAGATGTGCATTCAGAGTTGCCACCATGGATAGGACTTGGGAGGGCAAGAGCCTCCTAGATTAAGGCATTGTCCATCCCACTGACACTTTACATTTACATTATATTGGAATCAGTCAGTCTGTTTACTACGAGGGAAGTTCCTAAAATAAATAAGTTTCGTCATGTTATTGCACGAGTAGATGGTTCACCAGGTGACACACACAATCGCCATAACAATCCATATATGTGGCTGTTTCAACGGCGGAGGAAGCAACCATGGAGGAGGAATGACGCATGCGCAGAGCGCAGATGTAGAGATTAGAGCAGCAGATCGGCGTGCCCGATATCATTTAATCCTAGGATACTCCCGTGGGCTACAGGTGTAGCCCAGTGATGTATTTTGTTGTAGCGCAGAGTATTTTTTTTGCTAGGAATATTGAGATTCTCTGTAGCTGCCTGTTGATGCTGTATTTAACAGACGGATGTGATTCCAACTGAACCATTTGCACCAAATTGACACCAGATACATTAGAAGACGTTTACAATAGTAGCCCACGCGAGCATCGCTGTTTCAGAATTGAACGTGCAAAGGAAACGTAGCCTCACAGGAGGTGGCCATGAAAATGACTTAAAAATCAGTCAGTGTTTAGATGAAAGTAATGATAGGCTGATTGTAGTGGAAATAAAGTAGCCTGTTGCTTCTTGTGAGGACGAGAAAGGGATATAAAAGATGCGCAGAGTGCAATGAGGATCTTCTCGGACCATTGTGTCCATTTGCAGAGAATGCTTGTGTGATAAATTTGTTTGAGCATGCTTTTGGATATCCTGGGCAATAGATTGTAGCCAAAAAAGCAAAAATACGCTTCAAAACTTCGAGAAAAAATAAATGAAATACTGAAATTGTTCAAAATAAGTGCTGATTTTCTAGGGAAAGTATCTAACCTAGTTTTATTTTTGTTTAATTCCAATCCAAACATGCACTAATGTAAGTAGGTCTATTTATGTTTACATAAAATAATTTAACAGTTCTAGTTCCATTAGTTTTATTTTTGTTGCAGTTTTACCGAGAATGTACGATAAAATTGAATGTTCTTCTTAACTTTGTATTTTCTCTCCATATGAAGATAAATGCCTACATAAAATCTTCGGATTTAGCTGAGAATACTTCTAAATACTACTATTTATCATAGTATTGAAACTGAACACCGAAAATGACGTGTACGAGTCCATCAGATTGAATAACTCTTGGGGCTACATATGTAGCCCGCGCGAGTAACGCTGTATCTATTACTAGCGCGAGTGTCCGAGGGTTAAGTACAACTCACGATGCCACAAGAACGAGTACTGACAAAGTGGTCGCCATTGGAAGTGGTGCTGATCTCCAGTATGAATGGGTACGTTGGAGTAAAATGTCTGTCATCTATGAAGGCGTGCAGACCGTGTATGGTGAATGTCTCCTCAATTAGTCAGTCACTGGTGTTGTATGTTCAGTGAAGGACAGCAGTGTGTATAGGATGAAGATCGAAGTGGGCGTCCCTCCACATCCACGAATGGAAACAACATTGCTCGAGTGCAGGGCATGGTGTTACCGGACAGACACATAACACTGGCAGACGTGGTGTTTTATCTTACTGCACACACTTTGTAGTGGGTTCAATTGGAGTTTAACCTGCGAGGACTGGCGACCCGAGGCTTAAATAATGCTCAATATTTTATTTTTAGCCTCTCTTTCACATTTTGCAAAAATGAGGAAAAAGTAGACTTATGAGATCGATCCGGGAAAATGTGTGTCCGTCTGTCTGTCTGGCTGTGTGTGTGTGTCCCCCTATCAACTCCTAAACGGCTGCAGCAATCGAAGCCAAATTTAGTATGAGTAAAGATGTGTACCGGAATATCTCACGTCCATATTTGAAAATGATGTCAGTGCTACCAACTGCTGAAAAAACGAACTAGAAATTTGAGCTCCATGTTGGATATCTCGCAAGGTATGCATGGGAGCTATTCCAAAATTGGTACACATGCAGATAATACTATTTTAGTTTAATTTCCAGGAAGCCAACATTGATAACTTGCCAAAATAATTGTAATCCTTCTGATAGGTCCAATGTTTAAATGCATATAACTTCTACACTATCAATTGGATTTCAACCAAATTTTGTATGTAATATCTGTACATAATCAGATATGATTGAGCGTATTCTTAAGAGCCACCAGGGCTGCCAACTGTTAATAATTGCTCTCTCTATTTTTTATATCCAAATACCAATATATCAGAAAGTATGCAAGCCAACAGCTTTAAACTATGCACACGTATATTCTGACATATTAGATTAATTTGGAGTAACTTATATACGTCAGTTCTACCAACATGATTATAAGCCTGCTGATAGTACCAATTTTTAAATACATGTAACTTCTATACTATCAGTTCGATTTCAACCAAATTTCGTATGTGCTATGTGTACCATAACAGATATGACTGTAAGTATTGTTAAGAGCAATCAGGGCTGCCAACTGTTAATAAATGCTGTCTATATTTTTTACCCTAATATCAATATATCAGAAAGTATGCAAGCCAACAGCTCTATACTTTTCACACGTATAGCACCTGACATTCTAGATTAATTTGGAGTAATTAATACAAGGCAGTGCTGCCAACATGATTCTATGCCTGCTGATATGTCCAATTTTAAAATACATATAACTTCTATACTAACAAATGGATTTCATCCAAAATTGGCACAACAAGATATCATAATATTTCAGATTATATCTGACCAGCACACGCATGGTATTGTTGGCAACATGCTTTTACGCGTGCTGATAGATCCAGTGTCTAACTGCATGTAACGTCCATGGGACTTCAACCTAATTTTGTATTCTGTACCTTGAGATGGAACTAAGAATATATTCAGTCACCAGGATTGCCAACTGTGTGCCCTATTAGGCTACATTATGCCAGGTATATTTTGAACTAATTTGATATTTCGATATTACCAACTTTATTTTGTCATTATTCTAGATAGGTTCATATACTGTAGAATAATCATTGGCATGAAAAGTAGGCTGTATAGTTCTTCACGGAACTTCTTGTTCTTCTTCTCAGGGTGCCTGTCCGCTTCGAACGTTGGCGATCATTCTGACTATCGTGTCTTTATTGGTCGCTATCCGGAACAATTGGGGGGATGTTTTACCGAACCATACTCTGTGGTTGGCATGTCAGGAAATTCCTTTTCGTCCTGGGGCTCGTTTTCCTTACAAAATAGGGGGGCGTGGTGGCTCAGTGGTCTAGCTGTATGCCTCTCGCCAAGGCAGTCCGGGTTCGATTCCCGGTCAATGCATGTGAGATTTTCGAAGTGAAATGCCATGTCCTGTGGTTCGGATTCCACGTAAAAAGGAGGTCCCGTGGCTCATAATCACAAGATTCACGGTCACGTAAAACTACAATCTTCCTTCCTTCTTCCTTTCCTTCCAAAATACATTGCAGTGGTTCGTATCTGCTTCTGTTCCTCATTATGTGACCCAGGTATTGAACCTTACGGCATTTAACAATATTGACTATTTATTGGGTTGTATTCTGCCTTTGTAATACTTTTTGGTTGGTAATCTTATGAGCCCATGGTAACTTTAGAATCTTTCTGTATAACCATAGTTCAATCGCTAAGAGCTTTGTAATGGGTTCTTCCTGGAAGGTCCATGTTTCTACGTCATACAGAAACACTGGGTATATATAGCATTTGAGGAGTCTTACTTTTGTCGCTTACTGCACCTTTCATCCTAGCCTTGAACTTCACCCTGCAAAAGAAACATGTCCATTACTTCGTGAACAACCAAGTTATTTCTATATTATTTACGGTAGGCCCAAACTAACCCATGGCGCCAGTTCTCGCGTGACAATTCTCGGCTTATGTTAGTCAGGACAATCTGTAATAAAAAACAAGAAGTTCCGTGACGAACTAAAGAGCCTACTTTCCTTAAAATTTAAGATTTATGCTAATAATTAATCTATAAGGATCTATCTAGAATAATGGCGAAATTAAGTTGGCAATATCGATTCTAATTAGTTCGAAATACAGTATACCCGGCGTAATGTAGCCTGATAGAGAACTACAAGGAAGGAAGGAAGATTGTAGTTTTACATGACCGTGAATCTTGTGATTATGAGCCACGGGACCTCCTTTTTAGGTGGAATCCGAACCACACAACATGGCATTTCACTTCGAAAATCTCACATGCATTGACCGGGAATCGAACCCGGACCGCCTTGGTGAGAGGCATACAGCTAGACCGCTGAACCACCACGCCCCTAATAGAGAACTACAGTTGGCAGCCCTGGTGACTGAATATATTCTTAGTTCCATCCCTTAAGGTACAGAATACAAAATTTGGTTGACGTCCAATGGATAGCATGGGCGTTACATGCAGTTAAACATTTGATCTAACAGCGCTCGTAAAATCATGTGGGCAACAATGACATACATGTATTGGTCAGATATAGTCTGAAATAATATGATCTATTGTTGTGTCAATTTTGAATGAAATCCATTAGTTAGTAGAGAAGTTACATGTAATTTAAAATTGGACCTATCAGCAGGCTTAGAATCATGTTGGCAGCAATGATGTATATTAGTTACTCCAAATTAATCTAGAATGCCAGGTACTATACGTGTGCAAAGTTTAGAGCCATTGGCTTGCATAATTTCTGATATATTGATATTAGGGTAACAAAATTAGAGACAGTATTTACTAACAGTTGGCAGCCCTGGTTACTGTTAAGTATCGGCATAGTCATATCTGTTATGGTACACATAGCGCACACGAAATTTGGTTGAAATCCAAATGATAGTATAGAAGTTACATGTATTTAAATTTGGACCTCTCAGCAGGCTTAAAATCATGTTGGTAGCACTGACGTATATAAGTTACTCCAAATTAATACACAATGTCAGGTACTATACGTGTGCATAGTTTAAAGCTGTCGGCTTGCATACTTTCTGATATATGGGTATTTGGATTTTAAAAAATGAGAGCATTTATTAACAGTTGGCAGCCCTAGTGGATCTTAAGAATACGCTCAGTCATATCTGTTTATGTACACATAGCACATACGAAATTTGGTAGAAATCCAATTTATAGTGTAGAAGTTATATGCATTTAAAATTAGGACCTATCAGCAGGCTTATAATCATTTTGGCAACACTGCCATGTATGGTCTCCTGGAAATTAAACTGCAATATTATTATCTATACGTGTGCCAATTTTGAAATAGCTCCCATTCACACCTTCCATGATATCCAACATGGAGCTCAAATTTCAATTGCGATTTTTCAGCAGTTGGTAGTACTGAGATCATTTTCAAATATGCTCGTGAGATATTCGGGTATAGATCTTTACTCTTACCAAATTTTGTTTCGATTGCTGCAGCCGTTTAGGAGTTGATAGGGGGGACACACACACAGCCAGACAGACAGAAGGACAGACAGACAGACAGACAGACACACATTTGCCCGATCTCATAAGTCTACTTTTTCCTCTTTTTTGCAAAATGTGAAAAGTAGGCTAATAAGGGGGAAAATTCACCTATTTTGGTGCAGCACAATAGCATAGCTTCCGTTCTTGTTGAACCATGTTAAGGGTCTAGGAACACGGTGGTCATCAGCTCCTGTGTTCCAAAGAAGGCCAATTATACTGTTACGAAAATTGTCAATTTTTTCTAAATATTAAATCTGAAAAGTATAAATAAACCTCATTTTATAATGAGAATAGTTCATAGGAAGACACCAGGTGTAACATTTCTTCATTAAAATCCGTACGACTACGGCGAATAGGGAGTGAGAGACTATGGGTCAAAATGACCCAGCGCCAGTGATATTTATTTGCGCCAGTTCTCAAGGGTTAACATTTTAAATAACATTAATCCTCAACTCAGTGACCAGAACCTGATGATGACCGCTTGAAAGTCGAAACAGGTAATCCTAAAATTGCCTCATTATAATAGTGATTTTAACTAATTCAATGTATTTTTTTCCAGAAGTGTATTTTACATATTCTTATATAATATACAGTCATTGGGCAAGTTCGTGTTGTCCGACTGAAGAGTAATAACTGCCTTGGTTAATGTGGAAAATTGATACCCGGGAAGAACGCGGTTTATCTCGAGATTCGAACCTTCACCCTCCAAACTTCCGACGCCTCATTATTGCCGCGGTGTATAAGTTTTATTTAATTTATTTATTTATTTATTTATTTATTTATTTAGCGTATGGCTTTTAGTGCCGGGAGTGTTCGGCTCACCAGAGGCTGTAGCTGCATCAAGCGGATACCCATGGGGTGAGCTAAAAGTTCCGTTCAATTTCAAGTAGTTCCAACTTTCGCTACCAGATGCCCCTGACATCTAGTGGTGAACGTTGGAACTTTGATAGAGTGTTTCAACAAAATCTAACCTAGAAATTTAGATTCACACAAGTTTAGTTAGTGGAAGGATCTTTTCCATGCCATAAATCTATGACCGCCGGATTTACTTCTGGTTGGTTGGTTCTTAAGTTTAGGGCCTGCGACAACGCGGTCATGTAGCCCCGTGTACTTTGGGTGTGTGTAGAATCTGTCTGATAACCGGTGTTAATTGTGATGACTGTATTAGTGTGTGTTATCTATTTTTTTTTAAATTCAAGTAAGGACTGCAGACTTTGAATTTTTCAAATAGTTCTTACTCTTGCCGCCAAACGCCACCGTCAACGACTACTAGTTCGGAACTTAGCTACCAGATGCCACCGCAGTCGGCTCTTGGCAACGAACGTAGGAACCTAAGAGCGTTGTTTACATTCTTAACCTATACAATTTGGCTTCACACAGGTGTAATTAGTGGAAGGTTCTTTAACATGCCATAAATCTATGACATGCGACTTCCCCTCCGAATGAAGGCATACTGAGGGATTTTTAACGCTCTTAAAAATCCGATGACTTCAGCTGGATTTGAACCCGCGATCTTGTATTTACTTCTTCTCTGAAGGAAGACATAGTGAAGTTAACACTCATGGCTAGGCTGTAAGGTTGATTGCTGTTCTGATGGTTCGTACATGGATATACTCCAAGCTTTATCAAATAGATCGAAACCAAGTGTCATCCAAACACCCTGATTTATGCCGACTGTACTTTAAATCAGCTTCCATTGTTCTAAAATAACCATTTTATTGCCTTTCAAAGCAGACTGAGGGGGGAAAGGGCGGAACAACATTTTACTCGTGTTAGCCATTTACCGAGAAATGTATACCAGCCAGTAATGCATCTTCTTTTTTATTTTCCACTTGTTGTAGGAAATGAGCTACGCTGCATTCCTGCAGTTTCAAATAAAACGCACATTCGTCACCAATAGGCATTGATTTACAGCTTCTACTAATGACCTTTCCGTTTTTTTTACCCCCCACCATTCTCACCAGTTCATCACTCCAAACAGGTCCTGTACATGAATTTATGAACGTTTGAATTGACAAACAACAGAGAGAGAAATAATATAAAAAAGTACCCTCAAAATCAGATATTTTATGGTTCGATAATTTTTTCCTGTTTCACTAATATTTTTGGCTGTTCAAGGTAACAAGGTTGCATGCGATATATTATTGATGCTAACAAAATTACTGTCAGATTTAATTCGCATATCTTTTTATGTAGAAATAACAGCCTAAACAAGTAGAAAATTGGTTGCGTAGTTCGAAGTTAAACGAGGATTTACACTAATCGCCATTCATTAGTTTCCAGTTTATTCTATTTGCTGCCAGAATTATAGCAATTATAGATATTACATTGGCGTGATCTACAAAACAATTTCAAGTTTAAAATGCTTAATGGAATACAGTAAACATTTTATGAAAAACTTTGTTCTATTATTGAAATAATTTCGTATCTATTTATTTATATCTGCCCAGCATTCCGGGTGACTATAAAGATCCAGAATAATATACAATATTCGCTCTAACCATTCTGTAGATTATGATACACCACGTAGCATTTAGATTGTGGCTCCCAATATGCTAAAGCAGATTTTTTCAAGATCAGCTTCAAACACAAAGATAGCATTGATGCCATTTTCAGTGTTGCCATATTAACAATTAATATTGTAGCTTTCAATCGGTCAACACAAAATTATATCAATTACTGGAATATTTGAAAATTACCTTGAAATAAATTACATGCGGTTAAGATTTATATATACAGTGTGTTTCAGGAGGAATAGTATATATTTTAGGAGGTGGTAGTATAGATGCATTCCATATAACATGTGTCCCAATTGAATTGCGTACAGAGATACAGCTGGTAGTATTTAACCCAAACAAATGTAAATCCAAGACAAGTGAGGACGATCAAAGTTGATTTTCAAAAATTCCACCACCAATTTCAATGCATTTTGCACTTCTCTTGATAACACCCCGTGCAGCTCTTCGGATGGCGTCTTGGCGTTCTTTGATGAGGGCTGCACTATGCATAATCCTAATGACCAACTCTGCTCTTGTGTTAACTTTTTCCTTGTAGACATCGCCTTTTAACCATCCCCACAGGCAAAAATCCAAGGGGGTAAAGTCCGGGGACCTTGGTAGCCAAGAAACGTGGCCATAGCTACCGGTGTGCCAACACACGAAACGACAACTGCCCTGGTTACATACTAACATCTGTATCTCGGTAAGCAAAACAAATGGGACACATGTTAACTGGAATTTTTTATTATTATTATTATTATCTATTATTATTTATTTACCAAAAATTGTGCCTACAATTTATGGACGGCAGATAGAGAAAGGGCAAGCCCCACATACACAGCAGTGTCTGCAATTCATCTATACTACCACCTCCTAAAATATTTACTGTTCCTCCTGAAACACACTGTATATTATTACGAACTAGAATAATAATAATAATAATAAGAAGAAGAAGAAATCCAAACATAGAGTGATACCCTACAAAATCAAAATACGAGAAAAGCCGTCAGAAAACTTACTAATGCTTTAGTATTAATCAGTAATAATTACCAACCTTACTAAATTTTCTGACAGATTTTTTTGTATTTTGTTCTTGGTGGGCAGAGGGAGTCTGTGGGTGTCACTGTAGGCTTGTAGTGTTTTGTAGAGCTATTTGTCTTGCATATTTGGATCTAATGATGCTCGCTTCTTCTTCAATAGTCCGTAGCAATATATATAAAACTTAACCACATGTAATTTATTACTGGTTATTACCCTACTTTCGATTTTGGCAAAAAACGAAAGTAGACTTATGGGATCTACACAGGGCCAAAAGTTGTCAGGCAGTTTGTGTGTGTGAGTGTGTATATCTGTCCCCTGTATCAATTCAAACATGACGAAACCGAATTGAACGAAATTTGGTACAGAGGTACCACTAGCAAAGGACACTTTAGTCTCATGTTCTATATCGCCACCATCTTGACGGAAACGAAATAGCGGCCACCCAAATGTTCAAAGCTTAAACCAAATAACGATTAAACTAATCGTCTGACCTCTACCAAATTTTGCATCAATATACCTTCTTGTGGGAAGCGTCTTTTACTCTAACTAAAAGGTCATCAGACAAATAGTTTGAAGATAGTGGCCGTGTATATGTGCAAATCCATCCCCCCTATCAATTAAAACACGACGAAACAATTCAAACCAAACTTGGTACAGTGGTAGCACTAGCAAAGGACAACTCAGTGCTGCGAGTATGTTGTATATCGCCGCCATCATAACGAAATACAAATGGCGCCCACCATGATATTCTAAGCTTACATCAAATTACGACTAACCTAATCATCCGATCTATACCAAATTTTGCAACAATATACCTTATTGTTGGAAGCGTCCATTGCCCAAACTACAAATAGTTTCAAGATAGCGGATGTATAATTTGTGCAAGTATTATAGCCTAACCGTAACTTAAGATTCAACAAGGCCTGACCTCACCAAATTCACTTGTCGTGCAGAGGGTGGTTTAAACTGTTCTCAATGAGGTGACTCGTAGGTTATTAGCATTTTATAACAGAATATTATACCGTAGAAGTGACTAACAGTTCATGTTGGTATTGGTTCGTTCCTTAGTTTAGGGGCTGCGACAACGCGGTCATGTAGCCCCGTGTACTCTGGGTGTGTGTGGAAACTGTCTGATAACCGGTGTTAAATTTGAAGGCTGTATTAGTGTGTGTATGTGTTTTTTAATTCAAGTAAGGACTGCAACTTTGAATTTTTCAAATAGTTCCTACGTTTGCCGCCAAACACCACCGTCAACGACTACCAGGCCTAGTTCAGAACTAGACTACTAGACGCCACCGCAGTCGGCTCTTGGCAACGAACATAGAAACCTAAGAGCGTTGTTTACATTCCTAACCTATACAATTTAGCTTCACACAGGTGTAATTAGTGGAAGGATCTTTAACATGCCATAAATCTATGACATGTGATCGACGGCTTTACTTCCCCTCCGAAGGAAGGCATATTGAGGGCTTTTTAACGCTCTTAAAAAATACAACGGCTTTGGCCGGGTTTGAACCCGCTATCTTGGGCATAGAAGATCAGCATGCTACCGACTACGCCACCGCGGTGTAACGTACCATACTCTTGGGTCAAAATGGAGGCTATTGTTTGCTCGCTAGTCCATATTTTAGTTGCTTTACAGTCTTTCAGTAATGTACTACAAAATAATACAAATTTAGTATCAAATGGTTTATAAAAACGGCAGAAAACGCTAGTGAAATCTTTCATTTCGAGACAAAATATGCTATGCAGTTATACTAAAGCAGTTTTCAACATAATATTATCAGTGTGTATTTGCAATCAAAAATATTTATATACATATACTTATAACAGCATATATTTCAACACTAGACTGCAGAGATTAATATTCGTTTACCTTGATCCGCAGTAGAGTGTATTGTTGTTGTTGGTATTGATTCTTTAGAGCCCCGTGTACTTGTGTGTGTACTGTTAGATGAGGAAGGATTTGGGAAGGAAGCTGTTTTTCTTGTTGTTTCAATTGAGAGGATAGGACATCATGGTCATTTATCCGCGTTTACTTGGGTGAGTGTTGAATTTTGTCTGATAACCTGTGTTATTGTGAGGGCTCTATTAGTGTGTGTATTTTTAATTCAGGTGAGGATTCAATCAATCAGTTTATAATAGAGCATGTTGTATTTCAACAAGCTACTACAGTACAACCAAAATTCACTCACTGAAAAGGACAAAGAGTTATAACAATACCCATGCATTTAGGAGAAAGTAGGCTATAAGTTGGTTACTGAACATCTTGTTTTTCACATATTCCAGAAATTGGAATGATTTTGTCTTGACTGACTGAAAGCTACAATATTAATTTTCAAAGATGCCTAGCTCTTTCAGGATATTCAGTAGGCATTTGAAAGCTGTTCCCCGAGCTTTCCACTTCCCATGCATTTTCAGGCAGATTATATCTCTCACTCAGGTGTCTTGGCTCATTGGCCTGGCTCATAGTACAGTACAGCTGGAATGTTTTTTATTCGAAAACCGTGCTATGGTTGGCTTTAAGTAAATCGTTTTTTTTTTCTTCACAAAAGAGTGAATCAGAAATTTGTCCCTCTAAAAATTGTCTGCAGAAAATGCAACGCTGCGTAGTCAAGGCTACCATTGTTACTGCGGAGAGAGCGGTGGGCATAGTTTAGACCCGGACCGATGTCGGACAATTTTCACACTTCGGCAGACTATAACTTTGGAACGGTAAGTCGGAGGAAAATAATGTTTCAATAAATGTTGTAGACAATTTTGAGAGGAACAAATTTCTGATTCTCTCTCTGTGAACAAAACATTTTTCTAGGACAAAAAGTGAAAAAAAAAACACTTTTTTGGAAATTTTGGCGCCACATAGCTTCTGCATTTCAAAACGTATGACATGACTTCAATGAGACAAATTGTAGGCGACAATGTCCTCTACAATTTTATTTTAAAAACTTTTCTTAAAAGTACGTCGATTCAGAGAAAAACGCTTTTTTTTCTTCAGTTTTCCGACAAAATGATCGTGCAAATTATTTTGAAATTTAGATTTAAGTTGTTCTTGTTACTAAAAGGCAACCATAGCACGGTTTTTGGAAAAAAATGGGTTTCTTCTGTGCAGCTGTACTGTACTAGCATTGGCTTGTTGAATGTCCACTTTCATTCGCACCGAGAGGTCCAGGATCAAACCTGGTCCGTTCTTCCTGTCAATGGAAACGATTTCTGCTCTACGGTGACCGCCATTCTCAGAAATGCAGTGCATTCCTCATGAAAATGAAAATCCACAGCCTGCTTCCAGTCTCCGACCGGGTCAGGAATGGAATGAATGAAGCCCCTATCTAGCGGCGAGGATATGAACCGTACCGGCTGCCGAGACCTGACGCACTCCTCTGGGGCAATGATTAAATGAATGACAGATGAAATGAAATGATAGTGGAGAGTGTTGCTGGAATGAAATTTTGACAGGGAAAACCGGAGTACCCGGAGAAAAACCTGTCTGCCTCCGTTTTGTCCAGCACAGATCTCACATGGAGTGACCGGGATTTGAACCACGGACCCAGCGGTGAGAGGCCGGCGTGCTGCCGCCTAAGCCACGGAGGCTTTGAATTCCTCATAAACTTCCCATTTCAATTTCTTCAGGGAAGTGGATATCGATGATCGTACTCTGTGATGGTGGGAATTTCGCAGTCCCTCCCCTTTGGAACATTGACCTAGGACATGTCCAAGCGTCTCTGGTTGGTCACATCCTGGTTGTCGGCATAAGGTTGTGTGCTGGCACAGCTCTCACCTCTGAGATATTGCAGGATATTTTAATAGCGATGGTCCTTTCAGAGCACGATAAGACTTTTCTGCTGTTTATCTACGGATTGTTCTTAGAATGTTGCTCGTAACCTTCTACTCCTTTACCTTTGTGAGAAAGTTTGCTCCAAGCTTCACATGACCACGATTCCGCAAGTCATCTCGTACCCAACGTCCTGAATTAGATTTTGTACTATCACTGAATGCTAAAGAAAATTTAAATACATCAACAAGGCTGTGAATATTCTAGCAGCTTTATTCAATAACCACAGATGGCAGCAGCACGCACAATACCTTCACGTGCGTGAATAGCTACCAAAGAAACAGCTGCGGGTTATGTCCCGACTTGCGACCAGAACAGGAAACTACTTATGTCAAGAAAAGCCCGACAGTCGTCCACATATGATTAAAACAAAATGAATACAAGATCAAGAAACTTTAATGTGACTCAAATGTCAATGTCTTATATGAGTTCCATGATACCTGATCAGCATTACTGACTGTTTTAATGCTAAGCACGCGATCTTCTAGTATCGGAGTTATGTTTTAGCAGCGTATCATGACTTTGCAGATATATACTGCTAAGGTCACGGTTTCTTTACCGCGTGCTGTCGATTACGAAGAAAAGAATAGACTTGTTGCAGATTAGTAACTGACATTTATTTAGATCCGAAGAATAAGTATAAACAGTTTGAACTCAAGCAGATGTTATTACTGAGTTCCCATTCCAGTTAAGGGGTGCCTCAGACAGGCAGAGTAACGTGAGTGAAATCAATTGGGGAATGACGCTTCGAGCCACTGAATGAATCAAAGTTCAGAGTGGGGTCTAAGGTTAGAGACCACTCGACTTGTTATTCAAATGACATAACTCACTGCCTTGTGACTCGGAATATTCCCTCGTTATATCACAGTGTCCACAAATAGATAACATACATGAGACACATATCCCGTGCGTCAATGACGTAGTAAATAAAATGAAATATCCTCCTAAAAGCTATAAGCTTGCCTGGCAGCTATTACATCACAGCTGTCAGATAAGCTACCTGGGGTTTCAGGTGATGTGCTGGCATGGCTACGCAATTATGGTACGTGGTGACACGCGCGGAAAACAATGTAGATGAGTCGCACAACCAACGCATTGGACGAACAGTTTGTTTGTTTACATTACAATCGGTGCGCTAGCGATCCCAACTTAACCCGGTCAGACGCGGCGAAGAGCTGTCGCTGCGCCAACAGTCAGGATAGGCAGTCCCTCCAGCCTACCATCGTGCGGCGCAGCATAGCTAACACGCCTAACTTGCAAGAGCTAGACGCCGCTGGTGTAGTGATTAGTTATCTCTGCTCTCATCTTTGAAATCCGGTTTCGAATTAAATTTGAGGACAATGTAACTTTTCAAAGAATCACCTTGAGAATATTATATAACGGTGTGGTTTTATGCGCTAATTTATCTCGATGCACAGTTTCACCTACTCACGGAGAGGGTAGTAATGACTTGCGTTACAGCCATGTCTGCCCTGCAGTAAGAATATAGTGATTTATCGGGGGTAACATGATAATGGCACTTAACGGGTCCGTGAGCTCCCGTAATGGTGAGTAGAGTCGTGAATATATCAAACTTCATGGCTCCATACAATAAGGAGTGGAAGGCCTTTAGATGTTGCGTGGAAAATGATTGAGATTTACATTCCGAGAGCTGTATGTGTCTCTTGCATTCCGAGACAGGTATTACATTGTTATTACAGTTCTATTCACTTCTTACATCTTTATGTTTAGGTGATGTGTATAAGATGTACGAGCGACAAAGGAGATCATATTCGAGACACTGACGTAATAAAATGTACTACAAATATCAATATTACAACTAACTAAATAAATAAATAAGTAAATAAATTAGTTAATAAATAAATACATAAATAAAACAAGAAGTTCCGTGACGAACTAAAGAGCCTACTTTTCATGCCAATGATTATTCTACAGTATATGAACCTATCTAGAATAATGAAGAAATGAAGTTGCTAATATCGAAATTTCTAATTATTTCGAAATACTGTATACCTTGCATAATGTAGCCTAATAGAACACTACAGTTGGCAGCCCTGAATATATTCTTAGTTCCATCTCTTATGGTACAGAATACAAAATTTGGTTGAAGTCCAATGAATAGCATGGAGTTAAACATGCAGTTAAACATTGGATCTAACAGCGTGCGTAAAATCATGTTGGCAACAATGTCATGGACCTATCAGCAGGCTTAGAATAATGTTGGCAGCACTGACGTATATTAGTTAGTCCAATTGCATCTAGAATGCCAGGTACTATACGTGTGCAAAGTTTAGAGCTATTGGCTTGCATACTTTCTGATATATTGGTATTTGGATAAAATAAATTAGGAGCATTTATTAACGGCAGCCCTGGTGGGACTTAAGAATACGCTCAGTCATATCTGGTTATGTATGCATACAACATACGAAATTTGGTTGAATTCCAATTGATAGTGTAGAAGTTATGTGCATTTGAAAATTGGACCAATCAGCAGGCATAAAATCATTTTGGCAACACAACGATGTATGGCCTCCTGGAAATTAAACTGCAATATTATTATCTATACGTATGCCAATTTTGAAATAGCTCCCATTCATACCTTCCAAGATATCCAACATGGAGCTCAAATTTCAATTGCGATTTTTTAGCAGTTGGTAGCACTGACATCATTTTCAAATATGGCCGTGAGATATTCGGGTATAGACCTTTACTCCTACTAAATTTTGTTTTGATTGCTGCAGCCGTTTAGGAGTTTATAGGGGGGGGGGGGGACACACACAGCCAGACAGACAGACAGAAGGACAGACATACAGACAGACACACATTTGCTCGATCTCATAAGACTACTTTTTCCTCATTTTTGCAAAATGTGAAAAGTAGGCTAATAAAATCATGTATATAATGGGTGTATATTTTCATTATATCGATAAAGAAAAACATTCCTTTATGTTATCTATTATTGATTTTTAATGTATTTATTTAGTTATTTGTTTATTTAATTATTTATTTCTTTACATTCTTTTATATACATCGAGTTGAGCCTCTCAATTCTGCGTGGTAACAACCAACTTCACTTTAGTGTCTAGGTCTTGTTCTTATTCCGGCTTTGACTTCCTGCCAGTATCTTCTGACCCCAGCGACGAGTGCCTGTTTATGTTCTCCGCACAAAGGTCCTCTCCGTCTTCCGGATGTTGATAGCATTTTAAAACCTTGGTAGTTGTTCACCAATTTTCTAAATGTGTTCCTGTTAGGAATTTCTCGTTCTGGAATACCAATTTGCCTGAGATCTTTTTCGCATTCCTCGATCCAGCTATTGTTTCATTTATTTAGTTATTTGTTTATTTTGTTAATTATTTATTTATTTTCCTGTGCGAAATAACTTCATGCATTTCTTAATTACGAAGGGTGACACAGAATTGCAATATTTCGAGGGCTCAATGTGCTCATTGTATTACATCCCTAGTATAGTATTCTAGCCGCAAATAATGACGACACAAATCGAATATCTGAACGACTAATAGTTTATGCAGTCCGCAATACACAAACGCCTTGCTTATTGCCTGCATTTTTGGGAGATCAATCATTTCAATACGTTGTAACCGATATAGCTCGATTCCAAGTTACAACGTAACACGGAACCACTGCACATCTGCACAGAATTGCTTCGATTTGCTTGTGCCATGCTCTTCCATCTTTCATGCTGATCACTATTGGTCCATTGTCCTTCTTCTCTGGGTACCCAAGGCTTAGAGTACCTTCATTTATTAGCCTTTCTCATTTTCTTTTCTCCGTCTCGTGGCGTAGTGGCTAATACTCTTGACTGTCACCTCGGGTTCGATTCCTGGCTCTGCCAAGAAATTTAGTTCTGGTTTGAGGGCAGGATCAGGGTACACCCAGCCTCGTGAGGGAAATTTGTGAAGAGGTGGGATCGATTCCCACCTTATCCAACATGGATGTGTATTCCGTGGTTTCCCATGTTTACTCCAGGCGAATGACGGGATGGTTCCTAAATAATGTCACGGCCACCTCCTTCTCAATCCTTATCTGAATTACAAATTCTCAAACTAATACAGCCATCATAATTTTAACACAGGTTATCAGACAAATTGGCGCCCTCTAGGGGTTAATGAGTTGGGTAGGTTTCTTTTCGTTTTTTCTATTAACGTTAGGACAAACCCTCTCATGCTCTCAATTCATATCTGCCTTTCATGGCTTTACTTCCATTCAATTCCCTAAGTTTCTTTTCATAGAAAGTTGTGCATTTCCTTTCTTTTCAAATTCCCTTAATCGTCATTTTAGGTAGATTTCATTAGAAAGCTAACTATTGCAATTGATACCATGGTTCCAATTCCGGAAAATTTCGACATCTTTGCGTTTCACATCCCCCAGAACCCAAAACCACCGTCAGTTAAAAGGTGTATACATAATTTATGCATATACAGTGTGGTCCACCCGCCCCTTATTATTTAGTTTTATGAAACCCAACTAACATCGCATTTCTCCCGATGGTCGATATTGCTCTGCGCTCTGACTGTGTGACAGCAATGTAATTGGGTCATGGGTCTAGCAAAGAAAAACCGACCTTAAACTGTTCCCCGCCAAATACTATGGCCCATTCTACTAACATATGACTTACTGCTCCTTGAAATAACACACATACACGTAATACGATCGAATTAATAGCTTACGCCACGTGATCTGTAATAGTAGAAAGTTAAATCAACACCATAAACGGTGATTGAAGACTTTGAGATGGACTTAAACGTTTGAGGTGGGACGGCTACAGTAACTAAAGCACGTTTAGCGTGCGATAATTACCATGTGTTTGTGGCTGAGAGGGTTGAAGCTTGATCGAATGACGTGGGCCGGATCGGGTAGAATGCTGCATCGAATCCAGTAGCAGGCATACTTTTTTGAACGAAAGCCCACATTCCATTTTAGTCGGGATATAACTACATTGCCACATTTATTGCCTTACGACGTATTTTTGTGAAGAGTACGTTGAATTTTGATGATTTATAAAGAGGATACGATCGAATTGGTACGTTATGCCACGTGACCAGTATTGGCAGTAAATAAAAAAACTAGCATGAATATTAACATAACATATCGAAGTGTTGCTCCGGAGGTCCGGGTTCGTTTCCCAGCTCTGCCAAGAAATGTAATACTTGTCTGAGGGCTGAAATTGGGTTCACGTAGTCTCGTGAAGCAAATATGAGAAGAAGTGGGTTCGATTCCCACCTCAGCCACCCTGGAAATGGTTTTCCGTGGTTTCCCTCTTCTACTCCGGCCAAATTCCGGGACGGATTCTATCTTAAGGCCACGGCCGCCTCCTTCCCAATCCTTAATTGCAAATACACACATCATTACAAGCCCGCAATAACTCGGGTTATCAGACAAATTCTACACACACATCCAAGTAAACGGGGCTAAATGACCGCGATATTCTAGCCCCTCAAATGAGACAAAACAACAACATATCGAAGGATATTTTGATCGACAGTGCTTGCATCGAAGTATACGTATTCCTTAGAAATTCCCATGGCATTATTAGCATACTTTCGATTTTTGCAAAAAATGAAAGTATACTTATGAGATCTACACAGGGCCAAAAATTGTGTGACTGTGTGTCTGTGTGTGAGTGTGTACTCTGAATGTCTGCCCCCCCCCCCCCTTACCAATTCGAACACGGTGAAACCAAATTGAACGATATTTGGTACAGAAGTAGAACTAGCAAAGGGCACCTCAGTGTCATGTTTTATATTGCCGCCATCTTGACGGAAACGTAATGTCGGCTACCCAAATGTTCAAAGCTTAAATCCAATTACGAATAACCTAATCATCCGATCTCTACCAAATTTTGCAACAACATATATTTATATGGCGAGCGTCTTTTGACTAAACTACAAGGAAATCAGCCCAATAGTTTGCAGATGGCGGCCATGTATGTGTGCAAATCGATTCCCCCCATCATTTCAAACACGGTGAAACCGAATTGAACTATATTTGGTACAGAGGTAGCACTAGCAAAGGATACCTCAGTGTCATGTTTTATATCACCGCCATCTTGATGAAAACGTAATGGCGGCCTCCCAAATGTTAAAAGCTTAAATAAATTACGACCAACCTAATAATCTGATCTCTACCAAATTTTGCAACAACATACCTTTATTTGGGAAGCATATTTTGACCAAACTACAAGATCGTCAGCCCAACAGTTTGCATATGGTGGCCATGTATGTGTGCAAATCGATTCCCTATCAATTCAAACACGGTGAAACCGAATTGAACGAAATTTGGTACAGAGGTAGCACTAGCGTAGAACACGTCAGTGTCATGTTTTATATCGCCACCATATTGACGGAAACGTAATGGTGGCCACCCAAATTTTCCAAGCTTAAATCAAATTACGACTAACTTAATCATTTGATCTCGACCAAATTTTGTAACAACATATACTGGTATGGCGAGCGTCGTTTGACTGAACTACAAGGTCATCAGTTCATTAGTTTGCAGATGGCGGCCATGTATGTGTGCAAATTGATTCCCCCTATCAATTCAAACACGGTGAAACCGAATTGAACGAAATTTGGTAGAGCGGTAGCACTAGCAAAGGGCACTTCAGTGTCATGTTTTATATTGCCGCCATCTAGATGAAAACGTAATGACGGCCATTCTAATGTTGAAAGCTTGAATCAAATTACGACCAACCTAATATTCTGATCTCTACCCAATTTTGCAACAACATACCGTTATGTATAGAGATTCTTTTGACCACACTACAAGGTCATCAGGCCAATAATGTACGGATAGCGGCCATGTATGTGTGCAAATCTATTCCCCCTATCTTTTAAAACACGGTGTAACCGAATGGAACGAAGTTTGGTACAGAGGTAGCACTAGCAAAGGCCACCTCAGTGTCATGTTTTATATCGCCGCCATCTTGACGGAAACGGAATGGCGGCCACCCAAATGTTAAAAGCTTAAATCAAATTACGACCAACCTAATAATTTGATATCTTCCAAATTTTTCAACAACTTACCTTTTTGTGGGAAGCATCTTTTGACTGAACTACAAGGTCATCAGCCCAATAGTTTGCAGATAACGGCCATGTATGTGTGCAAATCGATTCCCCATATCAATTCAAACACGGTGAAACCGAATTGAATGAAATTTTTACAGAGATAGCACTAGCAAAGGGCGCATCATATTCATGTATAATATCCGTATAGCACGTAGTATTTCAAGAAGATACTACAACCAACAATCAATTATAATCCTTGAAAAGGACAAAGAGTTATAACAATACCCATGCATTTAGGAGAAAGTAGGCTATACGTGTTTTACCGGACATCTTGTTTTGTTATTAAGTTCTAACAAAAAGTCTTAGCATATCTTTAGGCCCGTATCACACGACAATCGCTGGCAAGGAAGCTGTTGTGATCGCTGGTACAAAATCCTGTATGATTCTGTTCTCTTCGTCAGTACATCTGCTTGTATGGCCGAAGTGTATCACACGCTAGTATTTTGTACGCTAAGTTGTATGAAATAAAACCGAAGGGCTGTCGTTTGAGGGCATTATTTGCTGTTCTTTCGCCTTATTAACGCAAAGCGGTCGCGAAACTTGCTTTAAGTAAATTTGAAAACATGCCAGGTACTGTATGAATGCATTCCAATCAATATTTAGGATCTAACTGTAATAATTGAATATATTACCCTACGTGTTAATAAGAAGCGCAACAAAAACTTCGAGAGTGTATTGGAAATGTGTGCAAGTGTTATTGCGCCCGCTCGCTCTTTCGAAGATCCCGGGTTCAAGACTATCCCACGGCAGAATTTTTAAATTTTTTTAACTATTTTATTTTACCCTCCCTACCTCGTACAGCAAGATTTCAACTTGGTTTTGTTCACATTATCTACGAAGACGATAGGGAAAGCTATTTTATTGTCTCATTTAAATGGTTATTTTCCCTGAATACTGTTCAAAACCATGGATGGATACCGTACTATTCGTTATAATTTTTTTTAGTCGTTTACCCATGGTCTAGAACAGTTTTTTTAAATTTTATTTAGTCAATTTACCCTCTAGGTTGGTGGTTCCCACGGACTCAGCGAGGGAACTCACCACCTTCGCCTCTACGGGCTGTGTCCTAGAGCTGGGAACATCGAATCGGAAGGGATACAACTGGTGAGGTGGGATTGGCACCTCGCCCAGGCGGCCTCACCTGCAAAGCGAACAGGGGCCTGATGAGGGAAGGTAAGGGATGGTTAGGATGGATAGACAAGGAAGAGGGAAGGAGGCGTCCGTGGTCTTGAAGAAGGTACCATCCCGGCATTTGCCCGAAGACGAAGTGGGAAACCACGGAAAACCACTTCGAGGATGGCTGAGGTGGGAATCGAACCACCTCTACTCAACTCGAGCCTGAGAAGACCCCGTCCCAGTCCTCATACCTCGTTTCAAATTTCGTGCCAGAGCCGGGAATCGAACCCAGGACGTCCGGGGTGGCAGTTAATCACGCTGACTACTACGCAACGGAGGCGACTCTATTCGGGATAACTAGAATTTTAATAGTTCAATACTTATCCCAGAATCATAATATGACACGTTCTGTAATTACTGCCTTGATACGAGGCTCAGCGGTAACGTTCTCGCTTACTGTGCCGAAGGTTGAAGGTTCGTATCCTGGCGCAGTCAGCTGGTATTTGAGGGTGCGCAAATGCGAGGGAGCCATGTCAGTAGATTTACTGGCACGTTGAAGATCCCCTTAGGAGCAAAATTCCGGCACTCCGGCGTATCTAAAAGCCAGAGCTATTAAAAGGGACGTAAAACCAATAATGTTATAATTATCTGTATTTACTGTATGTTTGGGGCAGATGACCTCGTAGTTCCACCCCTTAAAACCTCACTAACTAACTATTACTGCAAGTGTATAGCAAGCGCTTTTCGCACAGACGCCGTTGAAGGAAATTATAGTTTCTGTCTGATGTATTTATTCGTGAGCCTACCCACATAACAAATCTATTTGTGATGTGGGTCGTCTGAGTGAGTCTGAGTTTTCCTTTAAACAAAGGTGGTCAAAATTTCGAACACTTGCTACCTTGAATATACAGGATACCTTGCTTTCGTTCTACAGATCATTATATCGTCTTCCAATCTGGCTGCGTACCATCGGATAAGTACGGTCCTTTTGAGGACCAAATAAAAAATCACTCGTTGGAACAGATAGGTATGCGTCCATAATACATCCACAATAAACGACATTAAGAAAATTGCACTAGTTCAAGGTTCGAACCTACTACAATGCGACATCGTTGACGCTACTCAAGCACTTCTTGATTTAGCCACCTTAGCTACCGAGAACCATGGTTTATTACTGGCACGTATTGAGTCAATTCCTAGACACTTCCTGTCCAAATGTAAGAAGGTGCCATTCGGAGCTCTGATCGTTTCAATCATGCATTATATTTGAGGTCATTGAAAGAACACTGCCACTATTGATTTCTACTATATTTGCGAGGATGTTCTCAACGGTAAAGTTGTACAATGAACGTAAAGGAGCAGGTACTAATGTTTTTAGGATGACTGTGATATACGCGTTAGTTGGGTTGCCTTCCTCCAAAAAAAATAAGGGGCTGGTGGACCACACTGTATATGTGTGTACTGCCTGTTCCGATTCAACTCGGAACTGTAAAATGGGTTGCCTACCCACCCGCAATCTGCTCGCAGCGCGCTAGCGACAGGGCTGAGGTCGATTTCACTGATTGGCGCCTTCTTATGCAGCATTACAAAGTATTTTGTTCTTTCAAAATATATGTACACAGGCTTCACAATAAGTTTGAACGATTTCAGTTTCAGAACTTGTTATTTTACGCTTCTGTTAGTGGCTTTTGCAGAGCATTTCTAAGAAATAAAATTTTAAAATTTTATTATACAACATAGTTTATTACAACACAATGTATTTTTGTGTTGTATTTTATATCCAGCACAATTTTTTGCTTTTTTTACCTAATACCACAAAACGAGATACAATTTGGAAATGGTGTGTTGCAAAATTGAAATCAGTCTTCGACGCGACATATTTTGAAAGAGCGAAATACTTTGCAAAGTTGCATAAGAAGGCGGCAATGAGAGAAATCGAACTCAGCCCCGTCACTTGTGGGTGGGTAGGCAACCCATTTTACAGTTCCGTGTTGAGTCGGAACAGACTGTATTTATGCTGTATAGCACATTTGTGTGGACACGATAACTACCGCAATTTTGCACCAATCACTTTGAAGTTTTTACATAATGTGTATCCCTTTAAAATCTCGGTCGAGTTCGTTAATGGGCAAAATCGACCGACGGGGGTGAAAATGGGCGGCTTCTTTAAAAAATGAAATATCGCTACAAGCCTAACTCTCTTAATATGTGAAATATCGAATTCATTCCAAGTTCATAATAAATACAATAAAAGGAAGAGAGGATCCATATTATCAATACAAATAATTTTACACTAACGGGGTTACATTAGACACATATATTACATGTTTCGGGGCCTATCGTGCTAACCCCTTCATCAGCCATAAACTGAGATGTAATTATCAGTATAGCAATTTTCAACAGCCCATAATAATCTAAGTGAAATGAATTCAAATGCATAGACATGAACTTTGCTAAACATATTTATTGTTCATAAGAACCTAACGTGAACATTTGCTAGATTTTTTGATGACATGCACTTAAAGTGCCCTCAATTTTAATATGTTATTTTAATGTGTTTTTTATCATTTGTTTCGTAGTAGCTTTAAGGCCCTCATACGGCATGTTTATTCATTTGTTTATCACCATATCATTCCTCATTTTTATTAAGTTCATTCTCACCCATTTCATCCACTCATTTCATGTTAGATATAACTTTTAAGATATCTTGGAATTATACTGATAATTACATCTCAGTTTATGGCTGATGAAGGGGCTAGCACGATAGGCCCCGAAACATGCACCATATGGGTCTAATGTAACCCCGTTAATGTAAAATTATATGTATTGTTCAGGCGGATCCTCTCTTCCTTTTATGGTACTTAACCGTCAATCAATACGGAACCATGACTAAAGCTACTAATATTAAGTTCATACCACGTGTAGGATGATCCCCAAAAATTATGTAGGAAAAGTTTTTGATAGCACCAACCATTGGCCAGAGGGGTGGGAAAAAGTGGGTTTTTTGGGAAACAAAAATCATCTCTCTTTAGGCACAATATCAAACCGTACAAAATGGGCACTATTCCCCTAATAATTACCTTAAAGTTTGTCTGAAAGAATTTTTGATGACCCACCATTACGCCATGGGATGAGCTAAATGATTTCGGAAATATAAGAAAATGCCAAGAGCCATCGGAAGTTGCCATGACAACACTAATAAATTGATGAGGGCTGACCTATCAGAGGTTGCCATGACGACGCCACTGCACGAGATCACATTCAGTTTTCCATCTGTCTCTGTGGGAAGCGGCTTCCGTGGCGTAACTGGTAGCATGCTGAAATTCTATGCCCAAGGTCACGGGTTCAAACCCAGCCGAAGTCGTCGGATTTTTTAAAAACGTTAAAAATCCCTCAGTATGCCTTCCATCAGGGGGGAAGTTCCAACGTTCGTTGCCAGTTGTTGGTTACGGTGGCATCTAGTAGCCAAGTTCACAGCTAACTTAAGGATACAATCGCTTCTTTCCCAATCCTCACCTGAATAACAAATACACAGGGTACTGCCATGGAGGCGGTAATGGTGGGATCCCTAGCTGAGTCCAAGGGGAAAGCCAATCCTGGAGGTTAAACCGACTAAAAAAAGAAATTATTATTATTATTTGCATTAATATTTTTATTAACAGGGCAGATAACCTCGACGTTTTACTCTTTGAAACACCACCACCGTCTCACAAAGGATTGACTGTATAAGTTCATGGCTGTACCTAGCGAGTTACCGCGCTATGGAATGTATTCGAGTAAATCTGACCCCTGGGACAAGCAGTTGAACTTGAACTCGTGCTGAAGAGTTGAGGGCGCATAAATACATGCGTGGGTATGAATGGAAATCATTAGCGACAGTATGCAGATGAGGGTGTGACTCACGGCATTATGCAAACCAGCTGCACAGTTAGCTGATTGCACACCCCCCGTAGTTAGGCATTAGTTGCGATGGGAAACAGTCATAGAGTTAACAATCGCCATTTTTGGTGAGATGTAACGAGATCATTTTCATTGTTCTTGGCATAACATTTACTCGCTCTGTACTGTTTGCATATATTAATTTTAGCTCTATCAGAATAGCAGAGGCTGTGTTAGGTAGAGTTCATGAGAAAGCAACCTACTGCAGTGGATACCATATTGCGACTTCCGGAAACATTCCACATATCTTCGCGTTTCACATCCGGCAGATCTCAAAACCAACCTCAGTTCCAAAGTGTATATAAATACTGTAGCCTATTATCACTTTTTTGTGGACACGATATCTACCGTCATTTTGCACCAATCACGTTAAGGTTAGCACATAAAACATAGTTAATTTGTAGTCGGTCAACACGATTGTGTCCGATGAATGGGCGGGATACAAGATATATTGGCCTGTGATAGTAGGAAAGTTACCCAGAATCCGTAACATACACATTTTTGAAAATTGTCATTCCAACCTCAGTTTATCAGTTCATTCACAAAAGCAATCGATTCACAGCCTCAGTTACAAAGTTCAGATAACAGAGGTCGCACATGACGTCAAGCACACCTAACGTAGCTTGGACGCTTATTTCATCAGTTGGCTAGTGAGCGGCCACGCGATAAGTCAACACCGTGAAACTTCTTAAGTCCAGTAAGTACAGTGCATATAGTATTTTGATAGTGCATGCTAGCTTCATGTCTATTTGTTGACTTGCACACACAGAGATAATGACATACCAGATTAATTTTCAGGAGCCCATTTATGACAGTGTTTCCAACATGATTCTATGCCTGCTGATAGGTCCAAATTTTAAGTACTTGTAACTTCTATATTAACAAAAGGATTTTATCCAAAATTGGGACAATAATATATCATACTGTGATATTTCGGATTAATTCTAAGCAACACATACATGACATTGTTGCCAACATGATTTTACGCGCGCTGATAGATCCAATGTAACATGTAATTTCTGATAGGCCTACATTGTTTTTATTTGTACACACGTGTATATACATTTTAAACATTTTTATTACGTAATTGATAGAATACAATCCGTCAATACAAAAACGTGATTCACCGTTGCAACAATACAACCAAGAGGAAATACTACAATACAGTAGTAGCAACTTAAATTTAATTAATTAATTATTTAGTGTTCACATTTACCGCTACACAGTGATCAGGATCTGGTGATGGCCACTTGAGGGTCAAAACGCGTAAGTTAATCCTAAACTGCCCATTATTTGTGATAATCTAATTAATACATGTATTTTTTCCAGGAGGGTGGTTACATATTTATATCTTGTACCTCGCCCATTCATTGGGCACAATCGTGTTGACCGACGGATGAGCTACACAACTTTCTTCCGCTTTTCCCAATTAATTGGTTTCACTGGAGCCAACCAGGCTCATTTTGATTTTGGCCGAGGATTTAACACGTAGAGCGCGGGCGCCGTACTATTACGTCTGAAGGTAACTTTTTAAAACTGCGGCGAGCGTAATATTACGATGATCGATTTCTCACTCTTTTTGTTGGAGACGAACGTAATATTACAGTTCTAGCACTCGCGTGTGGGTGCCAGTAAGCATGAAGTTGCACATACTATCGCTAGATAGCACCACGTCACTGTTCAGCAGAAGAATATTGATCTCTTCGAAGGCAATGTACTGACTGTGACGTTGGACTTTGTGTCACCCCTTGTTTCAAAATTTACCATACCGTAGTGCATTATGGGAAGTGACATTTTTGGTTTAAAGTTCAAAGTAGGGTGTTATGTCAATGAAATGATTATTGAGATTTATTTCAACAGTGCACATTTGATTTTACAATTTTAATTTGTTTTCTTCCTCAAAAAAAATTTGCAATTTCACGGCTTTTTTACAATATAGTTTTTTTTTCCAATCGTGTCGGTTTTTATTAAATTTGTAGTGTAAGGATTAGGAAATCGAAAGGACTCTTTAATTTATTTGTGACTCAAACCACATTCAGTTGTGCCATTCTGAACATAGCTATAAATTCTGGAAATCAGCCAGCACACGGGTGAGGAGCAACATTTAAGGCATCAGCAGGGTAAATGAAGGCCGGATGCCCTACCTGGCGCCACGTAATTTTTCAGGTGAAAATGCCACCCCACTGTCACCGGGATTTAAACCCCGACCGTCCGTGTGAAAAATGAGAGGCCAAGCCACTGCGCCATCAGGCTCCCCACTGAAGATCTACAAATTAACAATTTAGTATAGGCAATCCTGAGAAAGTATGACTTCAAATCTATATGCAAAATATAACCATTCAAAATCTCATCCACGAGGGGGAAAATGTGGTTTCTATTTCGAAAAAGTGAAATATCACCCTGTCTTTCTTAGTATGTGAAAAATTGAATCCATTCAAAGCTCGTACTATTCTTCGGATAGACTGGTTGGTTGGTTCTTAAGTTTAGGGGCTGCGACAACGCGGTCATGTAGCCCCGTGTACTTTGGGTGTGTGTAGAATCTGTCTGATAACTGGTGTAAATTGTGATGACTGTATTAGTGTGTGTTACCTGTTTTAGGTAGATTTCATTAGAAAGCTACCTATTGCAATGGGTACCATGTTTCGACTTCCGGAAAATTTCGACATATCTTCGCATTTCACATCACCCAGACCCCAAAACCACCGTCAGTTAAAAAGTTTATATATAATTATGTATATATGTATATATGTATCTATCTATATCTTTATATATATAATTCTTCGACACGTGTGTATGTATGGTTTAGATTCACAATTTGACCAGGTAGGTGGAATTTTAGAATTTTAGAACCACAATTTTAGAACCACAATATACAGTCATAAACAGTCGTCATGGAAACCGCTAGCCTTAGTGAAAAGTGATGCTTTTGGAATCTTTGTCTCTGCACGTTAGAGACACCTGGTCGTAACTTGTGCAACTACTACCATGACATTCACTCCGCCCTTGGCGGAAAGTTGTATTTTGAATCAAAGGTGGCAGTGATGTCGAATCCTACTGTTTGTCTCTGCACGTTAGAGCGTTTCAAAGTCCCGTATGCGTTCATATACCTATCCTCCGATTGCGATGAAACTTGGGAGAGATGATGAGTGCACTCCAGGGAAGGTGTTTGGCTTAGTAAATCCATTTTACAATAGATAGCGCACGACTAGATTAACAAATGAGCGACGACGCGCGAAGCGTTTCAAAAAGGTTCCGTATGCGTTCAAATACCATTCGTCTGATAGCGATGAAACTTGGGTGAGATGTTGTGTACACTCCCGGGAAGGCTTCTTGCTTAGTAAATTCATTTTACAATAGGAAGCGCACGAGTAGATTCCACAAATGGGCGACGACACGCGAAGCGTTTCAACAAAATCCCGCATTAGTTTATATACCATTCATCGATTGCGATGAAACTTTGATGAGTGCCGGGAAGGTTTCTAACTTAGTTAATCCACTTCACAGGAGGTAGCGCACGAGTAGATTCAACAAATGAGCGACGACGCGCGAAGCGTTTCAACAAAGTCCAGTATGCGTCCAAAAACCATTCGTCCGATAGCGATGAAACTTGAGTGAGATGTTTTGTACACTCCATGGAAGGCTTCTGGCTTAGTAAATCCATTTTACAATAGGTAGCGCACGACTAGATTCAACAAATGAGTGACGATGCGCGGAGTGTTTCAACCAAATCCCGTATAAGTTTATATAGTCTACCAATCATTGATTGAGATGAAACTTTGATGAGTTGTTGTGTACACTCACGTGAAGGTTTCAAACTCAGTAAATCCATTTCAAAGGAGGTTACGCACGAGTAGATTCAACAAATGAGCGACGAGGCGCGAAGCGTTTCAACAAGGTCCCGTATGCGTTCAAATACCATTCGTCCGATAGCTATGAAACTTGGGTGAGATGTTGTGTACACTGCAGGGGAGGCTTCTGGATTAGTAAATCCATTTTACAATATGTAGCGCACGAGTAGATTCAACAAATGAGCGACGACGCGCGAAGCGTTTCAATAAGGTCCCAAATGCGTTCAAATACAATTTGTTCGATTACGATGAAACTTGGGTGAGATGTTGTATACATCCTACGGAAGGATTCTGGCTTAATAAATCCATTTTACAATCGGTAGCGCACGAGTAGATCCAACAAATGAGTGAGGGCACGCAAATCACTTCAACAAAGTACCATATGCGTCCATATACCATTTAACCGATTGCGATGAAACTTTGGTGAATTGTTGTGTACACTTCACTAAAGGTTTCTGGCTTAGCACATTCATTTTACAATAGGTAGCGCACGAGTAGATTCAACAAATGTGCTATGGCGCGCGAATCGTTTCAACAGAGTCCTGTATGCGTTCTTATACAATTTATCCGATTGCGATGAAACTTTGGTGATTTGTTGTGTACAGTCCAGGAAAGGTCTCTGGCTTAGTAAATTCATTTTTAATAAGTAGCGCACGAGTAGATTCAACAAATGAGCGACGGCGTGCGAATCGTTTCCACAATGTCCCGTATGCGGTCATATATCATTCATCCGATTGCGATGAAACCTTGGTGAATCATTGAGTACATTCCAGAGAAGGTTTCAGGCTTAGTAAATCTATTTTACAATAGGTAGCGCATGAGTAGATTCAACAAATGAGTTACCGCACGCGAATCTTTTAAAGAAAATCCCGTATGCGTTCATATGTCATACATCCGATTCCTATGAAACTTTGATGAGTTGTTGTGTACACGCCTGGGAAGGTGTTCAACTTGGTAAATCCATTTTACAATATTGGTAGCGCACGAGTAGATGTAACAAATGAGTGACGACGTGCGAAGAGTTCCAACAAAATCCCGTATGCGGTCATATATCATTCATCCGATTGCGATGAAATTTCGGTGAATCATTGAGTACACTCCAGAGAAGGTTTCAGGCTTAGTAAATCTATTTTACAACAGGTAGCGCATGAGTAGATTCAACAAATGAGTGACCGCACGCGAATCTTTTAAAGAAAATCACGTATGCGTTCATATGTCATTCATCCGATTCCGTTGAAACTTTGATGAGTTGCTTTGTACACGCCAGGGAAGGTGTTCAACTTGGTAAATCCATTTTACAATGTTGGTAGCACACGAGTAGATGTAACAAATGAGTGACGACGTGCGAAGAGTTCCAACAAAATCCCGTATGCGGTCATATATCATTCATCCGATTGCGATGAAACCTTGGTGAATCATTGAGAATCTCTCTAACTTAGTAAATCCATTTCACAGTTGGTAGAGCACGAGTGGATTCAACAAATGTGAAACAGCGCACGAATCATTTAAACAAAATCCCGTATGCGTTATAGGCCATTTATCCGATTGCGATGAAACTTTGGAGAGTTGTTGGGCACGCTCCCAGGAATGTTTCTAGATTAGTTATTTCATTTCACGATAGTTTAGAGGCAGTTAACAGAAATTTAAAACAAATATTGGGAATCCAAAAGAACTTCAAGAAACAAAGTTACAACACTTTCTTTGATTGGCAGGACGACGTCTGCCGGTTCTGCTAGTATATATATCACTTTCTTGTGGACACGATAACTGCCGTAATTTTGCCCCCAATCAGTTTGAATTTTTTACATAATAAGTATCCCATTAAAATCTCGATCGAGTTCGTTAATGGGCAACATCGGTCAAAGGGGGTGAAAATGGGGGGCTTTTTCGAAAAAGTGAAATTTCGCTATAAGTCTCTTAATACGTGAAATATCGAATCCATTCAACGTTCATAACATGTGCCGGATAAGTGCCAAAAATTTATGTCAAATACGTTTTTTGATAGCACCAACCATTGACCAAAGGGGTGGAAAAAAGTGGGTTTTTCGGGAAACATTAATCATATCTCTCTTAATAGGCACAATATCAAAACCGTACAAGATGGAAAATATTCCCCTAATAATTACCTAAAACTTTTGTCTGAAAGAATTTTTGATATGATCCACCATTACGCCAAGGGATGAGAAAAATGATTTCGGAATTAAAGAAAATGCCCAGTGCTATCAGAGGTTACCATGACAACGCTTCTAAATTGATGAGGGATGAGCTATCAGAGGTTGCCAAGACAACGCCATTGACGAGATCACATTAATTTTTAGCCTACTTTTCACACTTTGCATAAATGAGGAAAAAGTAGACTTATGAGATCGATCCGGGAAAATGTGTCTGTCTGTCTGTCTGTCCTTCTGTCTGTCTGTCTGTCTGTCTGTCTGTCCTTCTGTCTGTCTGGCTGGATGGCTGTGTGTGTGTGTCCCCCTCTATCAACTCCCAAACGGCTGCAGCAATCGAAACCAAATTTAGTATGAGTAATGATGTATACCGGAATATCTCAGGCCCATATTTGAAAAAGATGTCAGTGCTACCAACTGCTAAAAAACGCACTAGAAATTTGAACTCCATGTTGGATATCTTGGAAAGTATACATGGGAGCTATTCCAAAATTGGCACACATGTAGATAATACTATTTCAGTTTAATTTCCAGGAGGCCATACATGACAGTTTTGCCAAACTAATTGTAAGCCTTCCGATAGGTCCAATTTTAAAATGCATATAACTTCTACACTATGAATTGGATTTCAACCAAATTTTGTACGTAATATGTTCACATAAACAGATATGACTGAGCTCATTCTTAAGAGCCACCAGGGCTGCCAACTGTTAATAATTGATCTCTCCATATATTTGTTTATCCAAACACCAATATATCAGAAAGTATGCAAGCCGACAGCTTTTAAACTATGCACACGTATAGTACCTGACATTTTAGATTAATTTGGAATAACTTATATACGTCAGTTCTACCAACATGATTATAAGCTTGCTGATAGTACCAATTTTTAAATACATGTAACTTCTAAACTATCAGATGGATTTCAACCAAATTTCGTATGTGCTATGTGGAACATAACAGATATGACTTTAAGTATTGTTAAGAACAATCAGGGCCGCCAACTGTTAATAAATGCTGTCTATATTATTTTACCCTAATATCAATAAATCAGAAAGTATGCAAGCCAACAACTCTATACTTTGCACACGTATAGCACCTGACATTCTAGATTAATTTGGGGTAATTAATATAAGTCAGTGCTGCCTGCTGATAGGTCCAATTTTTAAATACATGTAACTTCTATACTAACAAAATGGATTTCATCCAAAATTGGCACAAAAAGATATAATATTTCAGATTATTTCTGACCGGCACACGCATGACATTGTTGCCAACATGCTTTTACGTATACTAATAGATCCAATGTCTAACTCCATGTAACGTCCTTTGGACTTCAACCACATTTTGTATTCTGTACCTTAAGAGATGGAATTAAGAATATATTCAGTCACCAGGGCTGCCAACTGTATTGCTCTCTTAGGCTACATTATGCCTAGTATACAGTATTTCGAACTAATTAAGACATTTCGATATTACCAACTTAATTTCGTCATTATTCTAGATAGGTTCATATACTGTAGATTAATCATTGGCATGAATCTAAATTTTAAGAAAAGTAGGCTCTTTAGTTCGTCACGGAACTTCTTGTTCCATCTGACTATGAGGGAAGCGGCTAACTGGTAGCATGCTGAACTTCTATGCCCAAGGTCACTGGTTCAAAGCCGGCCAAAGTCGTCGGATTTTCTAAGAACGCTAAAAATCCCTCAGAATGCTTTCTTTCGGAGGGGAAGTTACAACGTTCATTGCAAGTTGCTGGTTGCGGTGGCATCTAGCAGCCAAGTTCACAGCTAGGTGTCGTTGACGGTAGTATTTGGTACAAAATTAGGTACTACTACATAAAATTGACCGTCTGCAGACCTTACGTGAATTACAGACTAATACAGTCATGACAATTAACACCGTTTATCAGACAGATTCTACACACACCCAATGTACACGGGGTTACATAACCACGTTGTCGCAGCCCCTAAACTGAGGAACCAACCAACATTTCTGCGGGAGATAAAATTTTGCGTGAAGAAGTAACAGACTGTTAGATAGTTACACATCAGTTCCAAACCTTGCATAAGGACAGTGTGATCACAAGTATAAAAATGAACTCCAAATGACAAGAAGGTTACCATCCCCATAAGACAATAAAATGTTCAAAATGCATAGAAAGACGAAAAAAAAGTTAACTAACCTCCAATTGTAAAATACTTTCTCACAATAAATGAGGTCTGATCCTCCTACGAAAACCTGCATATTTTGCCTATTATAGCCTAACCCCTAGTTTGCCCGGTGAAATCTACCTCCGCCTTCCGGCGTGCCGAGAGGATTGTTTAAATTCAAGTAAGGACTGCAGACTTTTGAATTTATCAAATAGTTCCTACTTTTGCTGCCAAACGCCACCGTCGACGACTACTAGTTCAGTACTTAGCTACCAGACGCCACCGCACTCGGCTCTTGGCAGCGAACGTAGGAACCTAGGAGCATTGTTTACATTCTTAACCTATACAATTTAGCTCCACACAGGCTTAATTAGTGGAAGGTTCTTTAACAAGCCATAAATCTATGACATGAGACCGCTGGCTTTACTTACAATCCGAAGGAAGGTTTACTGAGGTATTTTGACGCTCTTAAAAATCCGACGACTTCGGCCGGATTTGAACCCACGATCTTGAGCAGAGAAGCTCAGCATGCTACCGACTACGCCACCGAAGCCGCCCTCAATAATCCTCTAAAATGTACCTATTGTCTTTGTCTGTATGAATATATGAAATGACCCACCCCTACGCCGAGAGCATCACGTTTTCGGATTTATAGGAAGATGGGGCTTCTCGTATGCGAAGCATGTAGAACAATTGTAGGCATTCAACAACAAATAAAGATGACATTGCTTTAGCCGTAGCAATTTTTTCAAGTCATCAGGGGTACCAATTGTTTGTAAATATCCTCTATAATTTTGAACCCTAGTCTCAATGTTTTCAGGTAAGCAGTTCAAAATTAGGCACATGTGTATAAAATATATGTTTGCAGATTCATTTTGATCAAACCATTCTTGACAGTGTTGCCAACATAATTCAACCCATGCTGATAGGTTCAACTGCAGGTAACATCCATAACACTAATGGATAGCTAAAACATATTATATTATATTGTGTGTATGTTGTAAGGGATATAATAGTGCGCTCGATCAAGAACTTCCAACGTTCGCCGTTGGGTGTCAGTGACGTCTGGTAACCAAAGTTTCATTCATTTCATAACATCCACATAAGACGGCACTTGTAGCTCACCCCATGGGCGTCCGCATAGATTCACCTACAAACTCTGGCGAGCCGAATATGTCCTCGGATACTCCCGCTACTAAAAGCCATATACTAAATAAAAATATATAAAAATACATAAATCTACTATAAAATAAAAACAAGTAACATAAATTTAATTAAATGTATCCAAGCGTCAATGACAGCTCGCTCCGCTCGCAGCCAGCGACTTCATTCAGAGATTAGACTGAATAAATTAGAATGAACATAAGTAAAAAATGAGTGAAATAAAATAAAATCAAATTACGAGAAATTAAATGAAATTAAATTAAATTCATTAAAATTAAATTTAAATACTCAGAATAAAATAACATAAAATTAAATTCATATACATTTAATAAAATGTGAGATCCTAGAACCAACAGGATTGGAAAAGCTCAGAAAGTTCGATTACAAAAACTCAAAAGAGCGTATTGGAGAACCCGTGACATCTATAACAAGAAATACAAAAATCAAACACTATAATACGGTGATTAAACCTGAAGTGCTGTATGCAAGTGAAACCTTGGTACTTAATAAGAAAGGTGATCTGGAAAATATCTTGAAGGAGGAAAGAAAGATCTTGAGGAAAATTCTGGGCCCAGAGAAAAGTGAAGAAGGGTATAGACTCAAATCACGCAAAGCCACGGAAAAACTATCCAACCTCACCGCAGACATCAGGAAACGAAGACTGAAATTCTATGGACACGTTCACAGACTCTCATCTTCAAGGTTAACTCACAAGATTTTGACATACTCTGGAAAACTGAAGAACGTATCTTGGATACAAGATGTTAAAAATGACCTGGAAATGGCCCGGATAGGAACGTCAGAAATACTAGACAGAAATGTCTACCGTCAGAAGATAAATAAATGGGTGGTACAGCCAGAGAATGAAGTCCCCAGAAGATCGGGGACTAAATGGTCAGAAGAATGGATACAAGCGCACAGTGAAAGAATGAAAGCAATATGGTCTGTTAGAAAGGCGAATCATAAATGTAATGCGTGATCCAATAGGGTCCATACGCACACAATAATAATAATAATAATAATAATAATAAAATGAAATCAATTGAAAAAGAAGTCATGTTAATCTTCCGTCGGTCGCAATGTATCATAATGATACATTCATACTAGACGTCCAATTTATTGTTCTTTTAAGGGGCTTAACGTCTAGGTTATCGCCCACAAGACGTCCAGCTACGGCTTAAGCACTGTCATCGTTATGTGGCAGCTGTTCTGAATAAATGGAATATGGTATCACTTTTTATTTCAGGTACCTACTATATATGGATACTACCTGTTATTTTGCACTTGCATAATACACTTTTCCTTTATCATTTCACATTTTGTGAAAAAAGGAGTGACGGCGTCGCATAGGTTTTGTAATAGGCTAGTTGGACCCACTACATGCATGTTGTTTGTTTTCCTTGTATATATTCCAGGGTATTCATTTATTTTTTATTTATTTCTAAAATACAGTTTTCTGTAAACATCATACAATGCGAGTAAAAATAATCAAAAGAAACAAAAAAAAAAAGTCCTCTCGGCACGCCGGAAGGCGGAGGTAGATTTCACCGGACAAACTTGGAGATAGGCGAAAATAGGCAGAATATGCAGGTTTTCGTAGAAGGATCAGACCTCATTTATCGCGTGAAAGTATTTTATAATTGGAGATTAATTAACTTTGTTTTTCTTCATTTTAAGCATATTTTAAACATTTTATTGTCTTATGGGGACGGTAACCTTCTTGTCATTTGGAGTCCATTTTTAGCCTATTTTCAATTTTGAAAACTTTTCTCGCGATTTAACTATCCAAACGTAATGAAACTTGGTACAGCAAATATTTATACACATTGCAATGCACTGGAGTCTAATTTAGTTCAATTGTTTACATAACCTCAAAATGGCGGCTGTGCGAAATATTTCACTGACATTCTATATCCCCGAAACTATTACAGATATCACCCTGCAATTTTGTACGGTGATAAAGGGTATTGATACAAGTTTACCTATGTATAATTCATAAACCTGTAAAGTACAAAACGAACATGGCGACCAAGCGAATTTGAAATATTTTAATAGACTTTTCTCGTGAGTTAACTCTCTGAGCGCCGTGAAATGTGGTACAGTAAATGATTTTGCAGATTGTAATGTACTGCCATCTAATTTAATTCAATTGTTTACATAACCTCAAGATGGCGGCTGTGCGAAATTTTAAAATTAAGTTTTTATTTCTTGTGTCGTAATCATGCGATCGAAGTGAAAGTTTGAATAATGAACCTAGGCAATAAGTGTCCTTGAATGGTACATAACTCTATGGCCTATACATATAACAATCCTAAATGGCAAGCTTCCGTAATATTTAGACGGTTCTCAATATCTATGAATCTTTTACAGCAACCAAACTGAAATTTTTATGTTCATAGAGACTATGAACATATGTTCACCTATAGGACTTTCAGTAACCTGGTGAGCACGAATCCAACATGGCGGCGACGCGAAGTATAAATATTTAAATGGACGTTTCTCGCGAATTAACTATCCGAGTGCCGTGAAACGTTGCACGTTAAATGCTTACACAAATGTTGATCCACTGGCATCTAATTTATTTCAATTGTTTGCATAATCACAAGATGGCTGCTGTGCGTAATTTTAAAATCTCGTTTTTACTTCTTGTGTTCTAATCATGCGATTGAAGTTTGAATACCACACGTACACAATAATCTTAATATAATAGTACAAAAATAAAAATCCAACCTGGCGACCATCTGAAATATTTAGACGGTTCTCAATATCTACGAATCTGTTACAGCAATTAAACTGAAATTTTGTATGTTGATAGAGGCAATTAACATGAGCAGGATATATGAAAATAGGCTGTACAGTTCTTCACGGAACTACTTGTTATACTTGTGGTTACATTGTCCTTATGCAAGGTTTCGACACTGATGTGTAACTATGTAACGGTCTGTTACTTCTTCACGCAAAATTATATCTCCCGCAGAGATGTTGGTTGGTTCCTCAGTTTAGGGGCTGCGACAACGCGGTCATATAACCCCGTGTACTTTGGGTGAGTGTAGAATCTGTCTGATAAACGGTGTGAATTGTGATGGCTGTATTAGTCTGTAATTCAGGTAAGGAATGCAGACGCTAAATTTCAAGCAGTAGTTCCTAATGTTGCTACCAGATACTAACGTCAACGCCACCTAGCTGTGAACTTGGCTACTAGATGCCACCTCAATCAGCAACTCGCAACGAACGTTGGAACTTCCCCTCCAAAGGAAAGCTTACTGAGGGATTTTTAGCGCTCTTAGAAAATCCGACGACTTTGGCCGGCTTTGAACCCGCGACCTTGGACATAGAAGTTCAGCATGCTACCAGTTACGTCACCGAAGCCGCTTCACACTTACTAGTCAGATGGAAATCTGAATCTGATCTCGCGCAAGTGCGTTGTCATGGCAACGTCTGATGGCTCATCCCTCATCAATTTAGTAGTGTTGCCATGTCAACCACTGATAGCTCTTGGCATTTTCTTATAATTCCGAAATCATTTATCTCATCCCTTGGCGCAATGGAGGCTCATATCAAAAATTCTTTCAGACAAACGTTTTAGGTAATTATTAGGGGAATATTGTCCATTTTGTACGGTTTTGATATTGTGCCTATTAACAGAGATATGATTAATGTTTCCCGAAAAAAACACTTTTTCCCACCCCTTTGGTCAATGGTTGGTGCTATCAAAAAACGTTTCAAACATAAATTTCTGAGCTTTATCCGACACATAGTATGAACTTTGAACGGATTCTATATTTCACATATTAAGAGAGTTATAGCAATATTTCATTTTTTCGAAAAAAAAGTCCCCCATTTTCATCCCCTTCGACCGATTTATTCCAGTAACGAACTCGTCCGAGATTTTATGGGTATACATATTCGGTAAAAAATTCAAAGTGATTGGTGCAAAATTACGGCAGTTATCGTGTCCACAAGAAACTGATATACATATATACATATATTACATAAATTATATATAAACTTTTGAACTGACGGTGGTTTTGGGGTCTGGGGGATGTGAAACGCGAAGATATGTCGAAATTTTCCGGAAATCGAAACATGGTACCCATTGCAATAGTTAGCTTTCTAATGAAATCTACCTAAAATACTACCGTCAACGACACCTAGCTGTGAACTTGGCTACTAGATGCCACCTCAATCAGCAACTCGCAACGAACGTTGGAACTTCCCCTCCGAAGGAAAGAAAACTCAGTTTTTTTAGCGCTCTTAGTAAATCCGACGACTTCAGCCGGGTTTCAACCCGCGACCTTGGGCATAGAAGTTCAGCATGCTACCAGTTCCGATACCGAAGTCGCTTCCCACAGACATATGAAAACTGAATGTGATCTCGTGCAGTGGCGTTGTCATAGCAACTGCTGATGGCTCATCCCTTATCAATTAAAAGTAAAGTTGTCATGGCAACCTCTCTTGGAACTTGGCATTTTCTTATAATTTAAATCATTTTGTTCACCCCGTGGCGTAATGGTGGGTCATATCAAAAATTCTTTCAGACAAAAGTTTTAGGTAATTATTGGAGGAATATTGTCCATTTTGTGCGGTTTTGATATTGTGCCTATTAACAGAGATATGATTAATGTTTCCCGAAAAACCCACTTTTTCCCACCCCTTTGGTCAATGGTTGGTGCTATCAAAAAACTTATTTGACATAAATTTTTGGCACTTATCCGACACATATTATGATCTTTGAAGGGATTCGATATTTCATGTATTAAGAGAGTTATAGCGATATTTCACTTTTTCGAAAAAAGCCCCCCATTTTCACCCCCTTTGATCGATTTTGCCCATTAACGAACTCGACCGAGATTTTATAGGGATACATATTATGTAAAAAATTCAAAGTGATTGGTGCAAAATTACGGCAGTTATCGTGTCCACAAGAAACTGATATATATATATATATATAGATAGATACATATATACATAAATTATATATAAACTTTTGAACTGACGGTGGTTTTGGGGTCTGGGGGATGTGAAACGCGAAGATATGTCGAAATTTTCCGGAAGTCGAAACATGGGACCCATTGCAATAGTTAGCTTTCTAAAGAAATCTACCTAAAAGGAACTACATACTAAATCGTCATTTAAAATTACTTTCTGAAGAGCGTCTATATCCCACGGACCATCCAGATTATGTGTTTGCTTTTGTGCCATCATCTCATATCAGATGTAATATCCACGAAAAATGAAAGAGATGTATAATAGTACATTATAATGGAAATTATAAAACTCGCATACGCTCGTTTTATAAACATACTCGTGTCTTAATTATTGTCATTATAGGCTCGTTTCATACGACTGTTTATATTCGACGATAATTATTATAACTATTTTATGTTCGGACAATATTCATAAATATCTGTCGAGATTTCGCCAGTTTTATGTTCTGAACAGAGCGCATGAGACGCACAGAATGCCTTGTATTTTACCATGGCCTCCTCGATTACCCTACTATGACACTAGGTAACGCAGTGAAATTTAAATGAGAAGGCCTTGGAACTCAGCGCAGGTGCCATGCTACCCTTATCTAATTGGTCAATCAACTATTTCTTGAGCTGTGATTGGTGGGGGAAACTGTTTCATAATGAAAAATAGTGTTATAATGACCACCATTATGATACAGTTTTCTGACATACAATAGTTAGGGTCGAACATAAATGAATGTTGTGCCGTATGTCGCAATGTAACAATCTGATGCATACGCTCTGAGGATCTGACAGTGTGACTGCACGAAGGCTGTGAAGGGACTGGCAGGAAATAAAGGGGGAAACAGGAAGGTACTGTTGCCTAGCACAACAATCGCATGAGAAACAAGAAGTTCCGTGAAGAACTATACAGCCTACTTTTCATGCCAATGATTGTTCTACAGAATATGAACCTACATAGAATAATGACGAAATTAAGTTGGTAATATCGAAATATCTAATTAGTTCAAAATATACCTGGTATAATGTAGCCTAATAGAGCACTACAGTTGGCAACTCTGGTGACTGAATATATTCTTAGTTCCATTTCTTAAGGTACAGAATACAAAATTTGGTTGAAGGCCAATGGACGTTACATGCAGTTAGACATTGGATCTATCAGCACGCGTAAAAGCATGTTGCCAACATTGTCATGCGTGTGCTGGTCAGAAATAATCTGAAATATTATGATATCTTGTTGTGCCAATTTTGGATGAAATCCATTTGTTAGTATAGAAGTTACATGTATTTTAAAATTGGATATATCAGCAGGCATAGAATCATGTTGGCAGCACTGCCTTGTATTAATTACTCCAAATTAATCTAGAATGTCAGGTGCTATACCTGTGCAAAGTATAGAGCTGTTGGCTTGCATACTTTCTGATATATTTATATTAGGGTAAAAATATAGACAGCATTTATTAACAGTTGGCAGCCCTGATTGTTCTTAACAATACTTATAGACATATCTGTTATGGTACACATAGCACATACGAAATTTGGTTGAAAACCAACTGGTAGTATAAAAGTTACATGTATTTAAAAATTGGTACTATCTGCAGGCTTATAATCATGTTGGTAGAACTGACGAATATAAGTTACTCCAAATTAATCTAAAATGTCAGAATATACGTGTGCATAGTTTAAAGCTGTTGGCTTGCACACTTTCTGATATATTGGCATTTGGATAAAATAAATAAATAGAGAGAGCAATTATTAACAGTTGGCAGCCCTGGTGGCTCTTAAGAATACGCGCAGTCATATCTGTTTATGTACAGATATTACATACAAAATTTGGTTGAAATCCAATTGCTAGTGTAGAAGTTATATGCATTTAAACATTGGACCTATCAGAAGGCTTAAAATTATTTTGGCAACACTGTCATGGTTGGACTCCTGGAAATTAAACTGAAATAGTCTTATCTACATGTGTGCCAATTTTGGAATAGCTCCCATGCATACCTTGCAAGATATCCAACATGGAGCTCAAATTTCTAGTTCGTTTTTTCAGCAGTTGGTAGCACTGACATCATTTTCAAATATGGACGTGAGATATTCCTGTGCACATCTTTACTCATACTAAATTTGGTTTTGATTGCTGCAGCCGTTTAGGAGTTGATAGGGGGGGACACACATACAGCCAGACAGACAGACAGACACACATTTTCCCGGATCGATCTCATAAGTCTACTTTTTCCTCATTTTTGCAAAATGTGAAAAGTAGGCTAAAAAGCTATCTTCTAGCATTCTGATACACATGTGACCGACAGAAGGTTAACATAAAAATGATTTTGTACTCAATTTCAAATATATAAGTTATTTTAAATAGCGCAAGTTAGTGTTCATCTCCTTGCAGAGGTAAGCGATGGCTTACCGGCAGACGTGCAGGCACTCAGTTCTATGCAGACCACTTCGCAGTAAATCCCGCGCATATTAAAGAACGAGGATTAGAGCAGGACACTCTGAAAGGATCAGTGGAAATGAAAAATAAGAGTGAAAGCAGTGAGGCCTGGAGATATCAATGTTACGTTTCGTTCTTTCTTCCAGCCTTTCTACTTCTTTTTATTAATGTGGGTTGCATATTAACATGGAAGCATTCTGGCATTAAAGATTAAATATAACGTACCGGTAAACCTCCATGCAACAAAGCCTTCAGATTTTCTTTTATTTGAAGGAAAATAACCACCACTGTGGTTTAGTGACTTCGGTTGCGTAGTTGGTAGCATGCTGAACTTCTATGCCCAAGATCGCAGGTTCGAACCCGGCCTAAGTCGTCGGATTTTTAAGAGAGTTAAAAATCCGTCAGTATGCCTTCCCTCGGAGGGGAAGTAAAGCTGGCGGTCCCATGTCATAGATTTATGGCATGTAAAAGAACCTTCCACTAATTACACCTGTGTGAGGCTAAAATATTAGGTTCCTACGTTCGTCGCCAGGAGCCGACTGCGGTGGCGTCTAATAACCAAGGTCTGAACTAGTAGTCGTTGGCGGAGGCGTTTGGCGGCAAAAAGTGGAACTAATTGAAAATTCAAAGTCGGCAGTCCTTACTTGAATTAAAAACAGATAACACAGACTAATACAGCCATCACAATTAACACCGGTTATCCGACAGATTCTACACACACCCAAAGTACACGGAGCTACATAACCACGTTGTCGCAGCCCCTAAACTGAGGAACCAACCAACCACTGAGGTCCTTCAACACAACAAGTTCTAAGCTTTCCCTAGAACAGAATATAATTGCACACAGTAACGGCATGGGAGAAAAAATGTAGTAGTTATCATTTGGCTGTCTCTACAGATCTTTAGCATCATGCAGTTGTCGGCCCTGTGGTGTTGGGGTAGCGTACCTGCCTCTTACCCAGAGGCCCCGGGTTCAATTCCCGGCTCCGTCATGAGGGCTGGAACGGGGTGAGGACAAACGAGTAGTTGTCCGACAGTGAGGTGGCGCCTCAGTCACGAAAACCTAGATTAACGGCCGAGAGAACCCGGTGCGCTGACCATGCGTCAGTATAATATCTGCAGGCCAGATGACTGTTTGGTTGGTTCCTCAATTTAAGGGCTGCGACAACGCGGTCATGTAGCCCCGAGCAATTTGGTTGTGTGTAGAATTTAACTGATAACCGGTGTTAATATTGTGGAGGCTGTATTAGTGTGTGTTACCTGTATTTCATGTTTCTTTATTTAGCGTATGGCTTTTGATACCAGGAGTGTCCGAGGACATGTTCGGCTCGCCATAGGCTGTAGCTGCTTCAATGCGGACACCCATGGGGTGAGCTACATGTTCCGTTCAATTTCAAGCACAGTGGAACGTGGCTAATTCGAACTCTTCTTTAATTCGAATTTTTCTCTTGGTCCCTAGCATTTTATATACAATCAATGCTAAAAAATCGTGGTTAATTCGAATTATATTTTGGATAATTCGAAGATTTTCCGTGTAAAAAGCCAATCGGACGAAAATGTCTCAGTTTGTGGTAAGCTGACCGACGCACAAATCATCGCCGATGTACTGAACTCCGAAACACAAGATGGTGACTACGCATCTGGCGATGAACTCGTGGAGGAAGTTCCCGAAAAAACTGTTCCGATTGCAGCCCAAGCAACAAACCACATGACAGAACTTAGGCGTTTTCTTTTCGAAAGTAGAAATTAAGTGATTCTGTTTTCCGCTCCATAAATTTGTTAGATTCTTTTGTGATGGCTGAGAGACTTAATTGTAGGAAACAGGTAAAAATCTCAAACTTTTTTGAAAAACAGTAGATTTTTCTAAGACTTAACTATATTACTACTGTCGTTAAATAGGTGAATAGTACATTTTGGTTTTATTTTATCATTTGAAACTTTTGAGGTTATTCACGATACAGTCTTAATACAGTACCGTTGTCTGTTAATCTGCTTTGTTGAACGTAAATCAATATGTTAACGTAATATATTATATTTTCTCTACCCTTTTCAAAGAACTTTCTTAATTCGAATTTTTGGATAATTCGAATTTTTTTACTGGTCCCTTGAGGTTCGAATTATCCAAGTTCCACTGTAGTTCCAACTTTCGCTATTAGATGTCACTGAAACCTATTGGTGAAACTTGGAACTTTGATGGAGCTTTTCAACGAAATCTAACCTGCACATTTAGCTTCATACAAGTTCAATTAGTGGAAGGTTATTTTAACACTAATACAGCCATCACAATAACACAGGTTATCAGACAAAATACCAAACTCACTCAAGTAAACGGGACTAAATGATCACAATGACCACGCCCCTCAAATGGAACAAAATCAACAACTTATATTTCCTCTGACCACGGGGTGCCTTTCTTTAGAAGTTTATCTTATAAACCACGGCTTTCATTGAGAATATGTCTCATAGTTTGTCTGTCTTGTAGATCTGTTCTTAAGTCTTCCCCAACTTCAGTCATGCAAGTAGTACGCACCTTCTTGTTTCAGCAAAAGGTGAACAATCTGTTGGTCAGTCTGCCACATCACCATAAAAAGCTAGGCCTACCCTTCTCTTCATGGCACTGTCAGAAAATCTCTCTATTTGAGTTGAGAGCTCTGAGTTGTGTGGTCTCCGGTATTTCCCATCTTCTGGTACTGGTCCTAAGATCTTTCTGAGAATTCTTCTTTTTCTGACCTCTAAATTATCAATCAAGCCCCTTTTGTTCAATGACAGACTGTATGACATACAGAGCTTCGGGTATAATGGCTGTACTGTAATGCTTAAGATTGAGATTGCGTGATAGGCACATCTTGTTATAGATGTTCTGAGTCAGTCTATAGGTAAAGCCCTGCGCGGATGTGGATATTCGCGGATATCCGCAATATTCTTCGCCATGCGGATATAGTATGCATGGCTGTGTGGATAGCGGATAAGCTGCGGATAATTTTTGAGTAAATTTGCGGATAATTTTTTGAATACAATCCGAACTTGTTGAATATCATTACTAAGACCCGGATGTTTATGATATTCCATTATTTAAATTACTTTCTATGAAGGTTCCGTATTGACGTACTATACCCGGATCGTTCACACGTCCGTGACATTGTTGACATTCTTATTTTGGAAAAAGGAGTTGTTAGTTGAAGAGGTTGAAGGAATGGATGATTTGAATAACGCGCGGAGGAGACTCAAGAGTGCTGAGGGAAGCATACGTCGCAGGGGCGAGTGACGCGAGATTATGACGTGGAGCCAGAATACGTCATGAGAAATAATTTTTTAGAATTACCTTAAGGAGAAGAGATGGACGCTAGGAAATTAGCACACTTTTCTGGATATAACAAGAGGAGGATTTTGAGCTATCAAGCATTAAAATCTGTCCAGTAGAAGCCGAGATACGAGATGGAATGTTCTCGAACAATGTCTCGCTGAACTGTAAAAGGCCACGTTGCTGAGCAGAGAGTCATCATATCTTCAAAGCATTTGCTTATGTTCGGATGTACGCTACGTGAAAGTGACAGTATACACGCCGAGATTCTGACGGTCGAAGGACATAGTCGCCGTACCTGTGGTCAGCACGACTTAGTTTTTGTTCAAGTGAACGAACTTAACTTTTGGCAGCGAATGGACTTAGAATATTCACTGACTTTCAGGTCACTTATTCTATAGTCAGGTGATGGTAGTGTCGAAACCATTCACAGAAGTTAGCCTACAGAACGATGTATTTCTTGTGGTGACTATACATCAGGCACTTCGAATTCATCAGGAGAAGTTTATTTCATTTTGTTCGTTTATGCAGCTAATAGGTGTTCCTATCTTAGCGTGCAAACGAAACCGCATTATTGGAACATGAGATTTAATCTCGAATCTACAGGAGTATTGTACCAGTCTATGACTGAGAAACTTTTTGTCATGTTACACGGTACTCGTGATAACGGGAGTTATTTCGAACGGATGACTGCGAACATCATCATGCGCCGCTAAAACTACTCGTAGGACTGGAAAGACATGGATACGAACGAGGTATTTGGATACGGCAGATGGCCATGGGAAGACACTATGGGAATAGTGTACACCGTAGGACACGCCCGTCATCTACATCAAGAATGAAGTAAGACAACCATTTCATGTACTATCCACTAACCAGTAGTATTAGAGAATTCCATATTATTGAACAGTCACGATCAGAAATCAACACACCTTTTACCATAGCTAGATATTAACTAGATCTTCGATTGTATTTGTCTGGATGACAAATGGAACTGCTGTCTGACAATTTATTTTTCGATCTAAGATTTTTGTTAGGACAGGCATTAGTTCATGTTTCGACATGAAATATTTCGATTATTCCAAGGGATATAAATATTTTTCGTTAATTCTGATTATGAGAACAGAAGTAATTGAGGCTTGGATTATTTAAATAATTTGATTTATTTAATAATAATAATAATAATAACAATAATAATAATAATAATAATAATAATAGAGTGTGAAGTGAATAAGTTAATAATAATATAATAATAATAATAATCAAGTGTGAAGTGAGTAAGTTAATAATATTTATAAATAATAACAACGCTATTTAAAGTTATAAATAATTAGGGAGTGATAATACCGAACATTAGGAATTAAATTAAATTATGTTAATTGTTTATTGTGATTAAATAATTAATGCATTAAATAAAAATTAATAGGAGACGTTGATAATAATAATTCACAGATGAGACTTAAATATTTATTTATTTAAAAGAATAGGGCGATAATAATCATTTGACATTGATGATGCTTAAATATTTTTTGTGGTGATAAAAATAATTTGTGGATCAATTTAATTAGTTGGAAGGAATGAAATTAAATAACTTTGTTTGGAAGTTAAAATAAATTTAAATGAGTTTGTGGATGAAGACAATGAAGTATTAGATATTATGAGCTCAGAATTATTTTTTTCAAAAGCACTTAAAAAAAGAAAGAAAAGAAAATATTCAGATAAAAAAGAAGGGAACGGCAGGTATTTAATGTATCAAATAGGGAGAATTTATGTAAATGGGAGGCAAGGAGATATTGACCAGAATTTATTGAATTTGTAAAATTATACTGAAGAACCACAATCTAATAATTGACAGAATATTACAAGAAAAAAAATATAATATGTAAAAAAAAATAGTAATATGATGCTGTGTGCAAAATATTCTGGTGATGATTTTAGTGTGCGTTTGGCGACACTTAAAGTTGTAGAGGCCCAGGGGGTCATCCAAAAGTGGGTTTTATTCCCGTAGTTGTGGGCACAGAAGAATGTGCGGATGTTTGAAGGAGCCTGTGGGCTATATTTGTAAAAGAAGGGTTAGGCAATGTGGACCGCCCCATATTCTTGTCAGATTTCACTATTCTGTTATTCCAAATATTTTTTTTCTGGATCAACTCAAAATTCAAATGGAATGCCTAAATAAATAATTGAAGAACTTGAATTTAAATTTGTTGAACCTGACCGAGGAGAAAAAAAAAAAGATGAATAGTGCAAATGAATTAAAAACAAGATGTTCAGTAAAGAACATATAGCCTACTTTCTCCTAAATGTATGAGTATAGTTATAACTCGTTGTTATTATCAAAGAGTATAATAGAACTATTCTTTGTTGAAGACCTTAGAAACGATTTACCTCTACCAAACGCCACGACCTACATAAAAACTGCTACCATCATTGAAGAAAGAAAGAAAGATAAGAAGTATATCAAGAATGTTATGGATCTGGAGACATAATCGACCGGACTGGCGGCGTGGCTCAGCGGTAACGTTCTCGCTTGCTGGGCCCTAGGTTGCAGGTTCGTATCCTGGCGCAGTCAGCTGGCATTTGAGGGTGCACAAATGCGAGGGAGCCGTGTCAGTACATTTACTGGCACGTTAAAGATCCCCTTCGGGCCAAAATTCCGGCACCCCGGTGTCTCTAAAAGCAGCAGTAGTTAAAAGGGATGTAAAACCAATAACATTATTATTATTACGACCTGCCGTGGGCAACATCCAACTTTGAGTTGAGGCATGTCTTTACACGTCTGGTTGTGCATGGCTTTCACAACCCTAATTGAATTAACAAATCTTTCCATGACCCTACAGAGACGTGTGTATACAAACTATGTGGATATTTTCGATAATATAATCCTAACAGAGCGAGTGCATTCTAGCGGCCAGAATAAGAAACTTTTCAATAAAATCTGGAAGTTACCTTTTTGGCAGCTAGATGTCTCGAGTAAATCTGCTGGCGAATTATGTTTTAATTAAATATATATTTTACACCATAATGTGGACAATATAACGCTTAATAACATTTTCAAGTAACGCAAAATAGGCTGTTACAAACCCTTTAAAATAAAAAGTTAAAATGTATCGTAGTATCAACTTGTCATTCTTCAAATTCGATGCGCATAGAATGATAATGGTATAGTAATCAATGGATCCCCACGTAGACTAGTCGGGACATCTAGTGGTGAAATATCGAACAATATAATCCTAACAGAGCGAGTGCATTCTAGCGGCCAGAAGAAGAAACTTTTCAATAAAATCTGGAAGTTACCTTTTTGGCAGCTAGATGTCTCGAGTAAATCTGCTGGCGAATTATGTTTTAATTAAATATATATTTTACACCATAATTTGCACAATATAACGCTTAATTTTAAAACATCTGAGTCATTACAAAACAATAAACATATAACATTTCAAGCAAAAAAACTAGCTCTGATCGGGTTTGAACCATAGGAATCTGAGCGACAGGCTATCGCTCTACCACTGAGCTAATTGTGTCAACGAATATCGTTCTATTTAAAATGACTTACATAGAACTTGTTAGCAAATAATGATTTATACTAAACGATTTCATCACTGGAGTATATTATTTATATATAAAGCATTTCATACAAAGTTTATTTATTTTTTATCAGTACGCTATATTGCATTCAATACTCAAATTAGTGAAATATAAGTCAGGCACAAGATATCCGCTGCCATCTTGTCTTATTAATGAATCAGCTGAGCTTTTTAAAATCACGTCTGCACTATAGTATTACAAAATAAACTTTTAATTTCGTACGTGCCTCTTCCTTTAGAACAGTTAAAACGATTCTCGGCTCGATAATCGGAACTGGTGGGTCCCATGATATGGATTATAAAGTTTGCATAATTCGCACGGCCGCCATCCTGAAATGGTATGGCGGACGACCTTGTAGTTTGGTCACAAGACGCATCCTATACGAAGGTATGTTGTTACCAAATTTGGTAGAGATTGGATGATTTGGTTAGTCGTTATTTGATTTTACGTTTTGAACGTTTGAGTGGCCGCCATTCAGTTTTAGTAAAGATGGCGGCGATATAAAACATGACACTGAGGTGTCCTTTGCTAGTGCTACCTTTGTACCAAATTTCGTTCAATTCGCATTCACCGTGTTCGAATTGATAGGGGGGGACAGACATTCAGAGTACACACACTCACACACACACACACAGACTCACACACACACATACACACACACACAGACTCCCACACACACATACACACACACAGACAGACACACTTTTTTTCGCCCTGTGTTGATCTCATAAGTCTACTTTCATTTTTTGCAAAAATCGAAAGTAGGCTAATAAATAATTAAGGATTTTTATTTTTGAATCACAATAATAATAACATTGGAAATGAGCAAATAAAATATTCATCATGTGAGTGGTTGAGAAAACTTGTTATAAATAAAGTGAAGGGAAAGTTTGAAATTAATTAATTAATAATGATAATGACCCTCCGTGGCTTAGGCGGCAGCACGCCGGCCTCTCACCGCTGGGTCCGTGGTTCAAATCCCGGTCGCTCCATGTGAGATCTGTGCTGGACAAAACGGAGGCAGACAGGTTTTTCTCCGAGTACTCCGGTTTTCCCTGTCAACATTTAATTCCAGCAACACTCTCCACTATCATTTCATTTCATCTGTCATTCATTTAATCATTGCCCCAGAGGAGTGCGACAGGCTTCGGCAGCCGGCACGGTTCATATCCTCGCCGCTTGAAGGGGGCTTCATTCATTCCATTCCTGACCCGGTTGGAGACTGGAGGCAGGCTGTGGATTTTCAATAATGATAATATTTTTTTTTGATTATTTTTTTTTGTGAGATTATACGAAAAGTTTTGTGATAGAACATTTTGTTAACATAAAAATTTGGTGAAGAGTTAGATGATTTAATCCGCTGATGGTGGATAGAAATAACAAAATTGTTTACAACAATTTTTGTGTAATGTTAATAACATATGAGAATAATTTAAAATTGTTTATGACATTTAAACAAATGAAAGTGATAAAAGAAGAAAGTTGAATTTTCAAAATATTACGAAAGTTTTTGAACAATTTTTTTTTTTTTTTAATTTGAAAATCTTTATGAACAATTATTAACATTCGACTTTATGTCAGTCGAGTATTGATATTTTTATGAAACAACGAATCAGTGATATGATAATTTTCCAAATAAGTTTAATTTTGGAATAACACAGAATGAATCAAGTGACTACTTATTTTGAGAAATTTTTGCTACGAATATTTGATAAAATCAAATTGCAATATTTGTAAAGTGAACTACGAACGTGTAATTAGTAGGGATCACTCATAACTCTTTATTAAACAGTGATTACCGAGTGTAAATATTCTTTTAGATTTTTTTTATGGATATCTGAATGGACTAATTATTTTTTTCTGATTATCACATCTACGACAATTCTAATAATATTATAGGGACCGTTGATTTCGTATGTGTGATGTGTTTTTATCTTTGTTGAGGGTTTTTACCAGTTGAATCATATTTTTTATTTATAAATAAATTGAGAATTTTAAGGAACGTGCTAGTTCAAAAATAATTTCTCACCTTACCTTACTTGTGAATTAGCGAGAACAGGGATGCCAGATTGGACCCAAGTATTCACCTAGATAGACCCTGAGATATATTTTCTCGTGCTGATCTGATTTCGGTATTTTACAAAATGTGGTCGTTGGATCTCGGTCCAAACGGGCACAGTACTTAATAGATTTTAGCAACAATAATACATCCGCCTTAGTCAATACAAATCTTTTCATAATTGATACCTTGATTTAACCTAAAGTTATGCGTTGAGCTAACCTCATTGCTATGTGAAGTTCTTCCTTCCACGTTCGTTTCGTTTGCATGCAGGCTTATAGACCTGTTAAGCATAAGGCTTCTACATTGGTTGTGTACATATGGTGAAGTATCGTGGTCCCATTTGCCAATTTGCACTTCGAATAGGAAGAAAATAGGAGGCGATAAGGACAAGGAGTTATTACTATACCCATACATTTAGGAGAAAGTAGGCTATATGTTATTTCCTGAACATCTTTTTTTTTTTTTTCATGACAAATGTAAAGTGATTATTACGCTAATCTCATTCAAGTTATGTCATTAAGCACAATTAACACACCGAACTGAAGAGGGTTGCAATTCTGGCTGTTTAACATTCATTTAAAACTTAGCTCATGGCATACATAACCTAAGGGAACGAATTTCTCCTCAAATGTCTAAATGTATTGCTTTAATACTTTATCTAATTTAAACTATTATTGCAAAGCCAGTAGATTCGGATAAAAGTAGTGCGAACGCGGATAACAGTCGTGCGGATGCGGGGCGGATGGGGATAAAGTCTTGTTCATCCGCGCAGGGCTCTATCTATAGGCCACATTTAGCTTAATAAATATATGCACCACTGTTGCTTCAACTATCTCCTCTACTCAGGGGCACCAAACGTGGACTGACCACCCATAATAAGCAATTCTCTGCCGCTCGTGATACCCCACTAACTATTTGCCATGTTACCATGTTTCATTAGACAAGCCTTATAAACTGCTACATCAGCTTGTGTTACAAGCAGTAGTCACAGATAGTAATATTCCTTAAATTAAATCAGCCAGGTATAATTTCTGATTTCCTACCGGGAATTCCGGAGGTAATCTCTTATTAATACTCCTTCACGTAAGCCATCACTTTAACGAAGACTCTCTTGCTCCATTTCCTGAATTCAAAGGAAGGGGGATAGCGATCTTTTCATGAATTTCAATTTTCGCATCCTCTGCCTTCATTTTGTTGGAAACATGCATATAAAATAGAAGGAGATAGAAAGACACCGGCTTGATTTTGATGTCTAACTGGTTTCATTTTCCCAAGACGGGCCGGAACCCGAGGGAAATCATGACGATGAGGCAAATGCGCAGACCAATTGAATCCGAATTACATTGGGAAACCGAGATCGCTTGATGTCTTTAGCATGAGCCCTCTTTTGACGTAAAACTCACGTTGCACGGAAAACAGAGCCTGTACTCGAAGAACAATTAAGATGCGTTTACTACATTAGCTTATTAGCAGGACTAAGATTCTTGTGTAATTACATATCCCGTTCCCGTATTTGAAGACAACTGAAATTGAAAAATCTAATTCTGGTTATACTTGGGTTTCATTTACTTGTACTTTCCAGACTCTTGTAAAGTAACTGGCAAAATTTATTTCATATACAACATTTTTCTTTTGCTAAAGTTGGAACTTTATAGAATAATTAGGCTACTTATAAATTAAGATTTCCATCCTTTTTGGGTGAAATTAGTGTACAGTAAGTGTATCAACTCCATACTTTGTTACTAGAAATTTAGAATTTCTTAGAATTTCATTTCAATTTAATGCGAACAAAGAGCTATACATATTCTAATATTATAAAACCATGGAATATACAAATTACCCTGAGCAAAAACGAGAATTTGTTCGTAACGTATGAGGATTGGTATTTAAAACAACTTATGGTCTGAGCCATAACACTCTCAAAAAATTAAAGGAATCTACCTAGAAAGGATTATTTTTGTATTATATTTTATGAATATTACATATTAAATAACGTACTTCCTTGATTTTGCAAAATTTTTGTGTAAGGTAAGATAAGATCATTTTGCATGACAGGTTAATTTGAGGTATTTTCTTCTAAGTTTCCTGCCAAGATACTTATTGCTCTCGACGGTTTTGCAATTTCCTCTACAGATAGCGTGACTTATTCTCTTCAAGCTGTGCTGCTTCAGAGATCTCTCGCGGACGTCAATTGCTACTATTTTTGTAAGTTTGTTGCAGTAAATTGCTCGTATGAAATTTCGGACAAAATTCTGCAAAATTACCTTACCTTACCCCACGTATTTTACACTTTGATATTACATAAAGATCCGGGCCCTACTCATTAGCTGCCAGCACCCATCGGTGTAGCTATGCACGTAAACGAACAGCTGAAATCCTGAAATAAGTGAGTGTAGACAGTGACTATGTTAACTGCTCCCACCAGGACCGCGCAAAACTCAACCAGATAAGTAGCCTGTACAATACAATCTGAATTGACCATTTACAACAACCAGATATTCGCGCCAAACAAGCAAATTCCGGAGGGCAATCACAACTTCCAATATCTCAACAAAACATCACATAGACCACAACTAAGAAATACTGACGAGCTGCATTATCTTAACTAATAGTGTAACTGAATAAGAGCATAGTGTATATTCTAAATATTTTCTCTCATACTTTCAGACATAGATTTTATAGCCTAAGTTTAATGGATCTGATGATGATCGCTTGACGATCGAAACTGGTCATATTACTGTATCTATTAATCTCATGTATTTTTTTCAGGATAATAATAAATAATAATAATAATAATAATAATATCGTATGGCCTCGGGTGCCGGGGGCAAGCTTTGTAATTTGACACCCAGAGGGTAGCTTGCATGTCGAATTTCGTTGTTCCTTGAATCACAATGAAAGCCAAGGAGGTTAGATATATAAGCTCCTTGAACACTATAGCGCATTCTAGTAGAGAAACGAGGAACTTTGTGTTGGTGGAAACTCCCGAGATTAATTTTGCCATTATGAACACGGCCTAATGAATTCAAATGGGTTATTTAACATGCCAACATCGTATGACATGCGTGTCGTATTTTTGCCGCCATTCAAAAATCACTTACCCATCTCATTTGGGTACAATCGTATTGACCGACTGAAAAGCATAAATGTACTTTTTGCTCATTATTTTGCTTTTAAGAATTCAGTAACATTGGAATGTTGTTAAGAATGAATGATATTGCTTTTTTAGTACCAGTACTATTTATTGATACCAAAAAGGGGGTTTGCTTACGATTTTGGTAAATTTTCATACCAATTGATTCAATAGTTTCGGAAATAGGAACATAATATGAAATTGGAGTATTTTATTTAGCTATTTTAGTTAGCGACACCTTAACGCAGACGCAATAATGATCGAAAAAAATACCAGACCCACAATCAACATTTAACAAGATGTTCCGTGACGAACGAAAGAGCCAACTTTTCTTAAAATTTAAGATTCATGCCAATGATTAACCTAGGCTATATGGATCTATCTAGAATAATGACGAAATTAAGTTGGTAATATCGAAATTTCTAATTAGTTCGAAATATACCTGGCATAATGTAGCCAAAAGGAGCAGTACATTTGGCAGCCCTGGTGACTGAATATATTCTTAGTTTCATCTCTTTAGGTACAGAATACAATATTTGGTTGAAGTCCAATGGATAGGATGGACGTTACATGCAGTTAAACACTGAAAATAACGGCGCGCTTAGAATCATGTTGGCAACAATGCCATGCATGTATTGGTCAGAAATAATCTGAAATAATATGATCTATTGGTGTACCAATTTTGAATGAAATCCATTAGTTAGTATGGAAGTTACATGCATTTTATAATTGTACCTATCCGCAGGCTTTGAATCATGTTGGCAGCACTTACTCCAAATTAATCTAGAATGCCAGGTACTATACGCGTGCAAAGTTTACAGGTATTGGCTTGCATACTTTCTGATATATTGATATTAGGGTAACAACAAGTATTTCCGTGAAGAACTATACAGCCTCTTTTCATATATCCTGCTCATGTTAATTGTCTCTACCAACATACAAAATTTCAGTTTAATTGCTGTAACAGATTCGTAGATATTGAGAACCGTCTAAATATTTCATATGTTCGCCAGGATGGATTTTTATTTTTGTACTATTTCATTAAGATTATTGTGTACGGGTGGTATTCAAACTTCAATCGCATGATTAGAACACAAGAAGTAAAAATGAGATTTTAAAAGTACGCACACCAGCCATCTTGTGATTATGCAAACAATTGAAATAAATTACATGCCAGTGGATCAACATTTGTATAAGCATTTAACGTGCAACGTTTCACGGCACTCGGATAGTTAATTCGCGAGAAACGTCCATTTAAATATTTATACTTCGCGTCGCCGCCATGTTGGATTTGTGCTCACCAGGTTACTGAAAGTCCTATAGGTGAACATATGTTCATAGTCTCTATGAACATTAAAAAAATCAGTTTGGTTGCTGTAAAAGATTCATAGATATTGAGAACCGTCTAAATATTTCGGAAGCTCGCCATTTAGGATTGTTATATGTATAGGCCATAGAGTTATGTACCATTCAAGGGCGATTATTGCCAAGCTTCATTATTCAAACTTTCACTTCGATCGCATGATTACGACACAAGTATAAAAACTAAATGTTAAAATTTCGCACAGCCGCCATCTTGAGGTTATGTAAACAATTGAATTAAATTAGATGGCAGTGCATTACAATCTGCAAAATCATTTACTGTACCACATTTCACTGCGCTCAGAGAGTTAATTCACGAGAAAAGTCTATTAAAATATTTCAAAGTCGCTTAGTCGCCATGTTCGTTTTGTACCATACAGTTTTATGAAATATACATAGGTAAACTTGTATCAGTACCCTTCATCACCGTACAAAATTGTAGGGTGATATCTGTAATAGTTTCGGAGATATAGAATGTCAGTGAAATATTTCGCACAGCCGCCATTTTGAGGTTATGTAAACAATTGAACTAAATTAGACTCCAGTGCATTACAGTGTGTATAAACATTTGCTGTACCAAGTTTCATTACGTTTGGATAGTTAAATCGCGAGAAATGTCTATTTAAAAGTCTCAAATTCGCTTGACCGCCATGTTGGTTTTGTAGTCAACAGGTTTTTGAAAGTCTCATATGTGAACTTCTAGTAGTGCCCTTTATCACCGTACACAATTTCAGGGCGATATCGGTAATAGTTTCGGAGATATTGAATGCTAGTGAAATATTTCGCACAGCCGCCATGTTGGATTGGTGAGACGTAACGAAATTTGAAGGGCACGGTCGAGGTCGCCGGGAATAGTGCTATGAACTATGAACTTACCGAGTTTCATTGAAATCGCTCCAGCCGTTTAGATTTTATTAGGGGACACACACACACACCTCACACACACACACACACACACACGCACACACACACGGACAAAAGGTGATCTCATAAACCTAGTTTTTCAAAATTGAAAATAGGCGAAACATAGAGACAGCATTTACTAAACCTTGGCAGCCCCGGTTGCTCTTAAGAATACGCAAAGTCATATTTGTTATGGTACACATAGCACATACGAAATTTGGTTGAAATACAAATGATAGTATAGAAGTTACATGTTTTTAAAGTTGGACTTATCAGCAGGCTTAGAATGATGTTGGTAACACTGAGGTATATAAGTTACTCCAAATTAATATAGAATGTCAGGTACTATACGTGTGCATAGTTTAAAGCTGTCGGCGTGCATACTTTCTGATATATTGGTAATTGGATAAAAGAAATTGAGAGCATTCATTAACAGTTGGCAGTCCTGTTGGCTCTTAAGAATACGTTCAGTCATATCTGTTTATGTACACATAGTACATACGACATTTGGTTGAATTCCAATTGATAGTGTAGAAGTTATATTCATTTAAAAATTGGACCTATCAGCAGGCTTAGAATCATTTTGGCAACACTGCCATATATGTCCTTCTGGAAATTAACCCTTATAGGGTAAAAGACTGGGGGTATAAAAAATATTTTTTTTTTTGCACATTTGTAATTGGGGGTGATAGATGAGTAGGAATATGCAACAATTTTAAGGGTGTGGATTCTATTTTATTAACTACAAGCTGTACCCGGCATGCGTTGCAATGCCAATCAAAGAAAGTGTTGGCGTTGAAATTCTGTTTCTTGAAGTGCTTTTGGATACACAACATGTTAACTGCCTCTAAGCTAGCGTAAAATGGATTTCCTAATTTAGAACCATTCGTGGGAGCGTGCACAACAACTTTCAAAAGTTTCATCGCTGTCACTCATTTGTTGAATCTACTCGTACGCTACCTATTGTGAAATGGATTTACTAAGTTGAAACCCTTCCCTGGCGTGTACAGAATTACTCATCAATGATTCATCGCAATCGGATGAATGGTATATGCACGTATAGGGGTTTTTGTTTAAACGATTCGTGCGCTGTCACTCATTTGTTGAATCTACTCGTGCGCTACCTATTGAGAAATGTATTACGAAGTCGAAGCCCTTCCCTGGCGTGTACACAATAACTCATCAAGGTTTCATCGCAATCGAAGAATGTTATATGAACGCAATAGGGGATATTGTTGAAACGCTTCGCGCGTCGTCACCCATTTGTCGCATCTACTCTTGCGCTACTTATTGTGAAATGGATTTACTATGTCCCCTTCCCTGGCGGGTACACAATAACTGATCAATGTTTCATCGCAATCGGATGAATAGTATATGAACGCATACCTGATTTTGTTTAAACGATTCGCGCTCCGTCACTCATTTGTTGAATCTACTCGTGCACTACCTACTGTAAAATGTATTTACTAAGTTAGAAACCGTCACGTAAGTGTCCACAACATCTCACCCAAGTTTCATCGCTATCGGACTAATGGGATATGAAGACATAGGGGAGTGTATTGAAACGCTCCGCGTGTCGTCGTTCATTTGTCGAATCTACTCGTGTGCTACCTTCTGTGAAATGTATTTACTAAGCCAGAAACCTTCCTTGGAGTGTCCACCATATTTCACCCAAGTTTCACCGCTAACGGCAGAATGGTATATGACCTTATACGGGACTTTGTTGAAACGCTTCGCGCGTCGTCCCTCATTTGTTGAATCAACTTGTGCGCTACATATTGTATAGTGGGTTTACTAAGCCAGAAATTTTCCATGACGTGTACACAACATCTCACCCAAGTTTCATAGCTACGGACGAATGGTACATGAATCCATACGGGACTTGGTTGAAACGCTTCGCGTGTCGTCGCTCATTTGTTGATTCTACTCTTGCGCTACATATTGTAATATGGATGTACTCAGCCAGAAACCTTCCCTGGAGTGTACACAACATCTCACCCAAGTTTCATCGCAATCGGATGAATGGTTTGTGAACGTATACGGGACGTTGTCGAAACGCTTCGCGCGTAGTCACTCATTTGTTGAATATAAACGTGCGCTTCGTATTGTAAAATGGATTCACTTAGCCAGAAACCTTTCCTGGAGTGTACACAACAATTCACCAAACATTTATCACTATTAGACGACTGGTATATGACTTTATACGGGACTTTGTTGAAACGCTTCGCGTGTCATAGCTCATTTGTTGAATCTACCGGTGCGCTACCTATTGTAAAATGTATGTACTAAGCCAGAAACCTTCCCTGGAGTGTACACAACATCTCACCCAAGTTTCATCGCTATCGGATGAATGGTATATGACATTATATGGGACTTTGTTGAAACGCTTCGCGCGCCGTTGCTCATTTGTTGATTCTACTCGTGCTCTACCTATTTTTAAAGGGATTTACTAAGCTAGAAACCTTCCCTGGAGTGCACACAAAATCTCAGCCTAGTTTCATCGCTATCGGACGAATGGTATATGAACGCAAACGTGACTTTGTTGAAATGCATCGCGCGTCGTAGCTCATTTGTTGAATCTACTCGTGCGCTGCCTATTGTAAAGTGGATGTACTAAGCAAAGAAAAAATTTTCTGAAGTGTACACAACATTTTACGCAAGTTTGATAACTATCGGACGAATGGTATTTGAATGCATACGGGACTTTGTTGAAACGCATTGCGTGTCGTCGCTCATTTGTTGAATCTACTTGTGCGCTATCTACTGTGAAATGTATTCACTGATTTTAAAACCTTCACGTAAGTGTACACAACATCTCACCCAAGTTACATCGCTATCGGACGAATGGTATATGAACACATACGGGACTTTGTTGAAATGCTTCGCGCATCGTCGCTCATTTGTTGAATCTACGCGTGCGCTACCTATTGTAAAATGGATTTACTAAGTCAGAAACCTTCCTTGGAGTGTACTCAACATCTCACCCAAGTTTCATCGCAATCGGACGAATGGTATATGAACGCATAGGAGACATACATACCCACAAACTATCACGATACATTGATTTTTATATATATAGATGGGTTGGGAAATTATTATCCCACTCCCCAGGCCTGACAGTATGTTTTCTTAAATGAGCAATGAGCTAATAATCTCCCACCTCCAAATTATGATGATACTTTGTTTATCACTCAATAATGAGGTTTATTTAACAGGATATCTACATATATAAAAATCAATGATACGCGATAGTATGTATGTGGGTGTGTGGGTGTGTATGTCTCCTATGCGTTCATACACCACCCATCCGATTGCGCTTAAACTTGGTTGAGATGTTGATTACTCTCCAAGGAAGGTTTCTGGCTTAGTAAATCCATTTTGCAATAGGCAGCGCACAAGTAGATTCAACAAATGAGCGACGACGCACGAAGCATTTCGACACAGTCCCGTATTTGTTCGTAAACCTTTCACCCGATTGCGATGAAACTTGGGTGAGAAGTAGTATCCACTCCAGGGATGGTTTCAATCTTAGTAAATACATTTCACAGTAGATAGCGCTCGAGTAGATTCAACACATAAGTGACGACACGCAACGCGTTAAAACAAAGTCCCGTATGCATTCATATACCATTCGTCCGATAGCTATGAAACTTGGGTTAGATGTTGTGTACACTTCAGGGAAGGTTTCTGGCTTAGTAAATCCACTTTACTATAGGCAGCGCGCGAGTAGCTTCAAAAAATGAGCTACGACGCACGAAGCGTTTCAACAAAGTCATGTATGCGTTCATATACCATTCGTCCGATTGCGATTAAACTTGGGTGAGATGTTGTATACATTCGAGGAAAGGTGTCTGGCTTAGTAAATCTACTTTACAATAGGCAGCGCACAATTAGATTCAACAAATGAGCTACGACGCGCGAAGCGTTTCAACAAAGTTCCGTATGCGTTCATATACCATTCGTCCGATAGCGTTGAAACTTTGGTGAGATGTTGTGAACACTCCAGGGAAGGTTTCTGGCTTAGTAAATCCATTTAACAATTGATTGTGCACGAGTAGATTCAACAAATGAGCGACGACGCGCGAAGCGTTTCAATAGAGTCTCGTATGCGTTCATATACCATTCGGCCGATAGCGATGAAACTTGGGTGAGATATTGAGTACATTCTAAGGAAGGATTCTGGCTTAGTATTGTGCCCAATGGGACACGGCAGATTGGCATCGAACTCGGGTCTTATCAAGAAGAACAGGCCCATGATTCTGCTCAGAATCGAACCATTGATCTCTGAGGGGGAACAGCTACAGGGAACCCGAAGAGCAATGAGTTATAAAGGCATATAATCACAATAGCATGATTTCACGGCTAGAATGTGAATATCATAGCTTTTTAAGGTGAATAATTTTATGAAAATGCAGGCATATGTACGTTTTGGAAGCCTGGACGCATGAAAGCAAACCAGCTTGACATTTGACTAATCGCAGCCAGCAGAGGGGCGTATTTAGGAGACGCCAACGGACTCATTTCCGTCTGGACCACAGGGACAGCTCGATATTAATGACTCTGGGGTTCACCAGTGCACAAGGCCTGAGACCGGAGAAGGGGTAGTCGCCCATGGAAATTAATTGATTACAGCCAATTGGAGCATTGAAATGAAGTAAAACTTACACCCAGGTGAATATATTCTAGGAGAGATAATTTAGGAGTAGTCTCACGCCAAAATTAAAGCTCATATCTATAAATGAGCCTGTGAACACACTGCCTACGCGCAGGAGGATTGATTTGGAGACCAGCACGAGGGGAAGTACCAGGGTAGCGTCATGACGCCAAGGAAGAAGGCAATTAATTGTAATTAATTGGCCGAAGCGATCGCTTGCACGCGAGTGATTTTGGGACCTCCACACCTAGACAAACGAGGTTTATACGTCACTTTGTCTGGAAATGCATTATTTCAAGAACGGAGTCGGTCCTGTGTGTTCAGTGGACTACGTTTTACGAGAAACCTTTATATTGGGGGAGCTTCGCAGAGAAATTAGTTCATCTCCAGTTCTTCTCCAGTTCGTCTTGACTCAACACGTAAACTAATACGCTGCCAGATCACGCAAGAAAGTGAGAGAATTGTTAAAGTATCGACGCTCATGTATATTTGGAGAACAATGGAAGCGCACCATGCGGCTTCTTAATAGTAATCATGCATCATGTAAGATTTAATCTACAGCAGATATTTATCCAATATCATACGCAAGTATATATTCGCTACAGCGTAGGGATAATTTAGCATGTTTTTGGACAGTGAATATACCAGGAGGTGTTGTCATAGTTAAAAATGACACATTATTATCAGGGTCACTACAATTATGGGAGCCTGGAAGGCGTCACAGATAATCATGACAGAGGACTGATCAGGATTGCAGTAGAGATCATATTGTACAATACCCAAGGGGTATGCACCCCTTAGAGATCATCCCCCCCATCATCTGTCTAAATCTCATAAAAGGCAACCCTTTAAAAGCCTACCCGATATCCATCAATACTATAAGGGCAGCTGGCTACTCCATAAAGCAGCTCAACCCTTGCGTAATTATGACACACAGCGACATACTACAAACTGGTTCAACTATGCCACAACGCGCTGACAGAACAGAGGCTAAAGGTATAAAAGGTGCCTTAAGTGGGTCACGAGAACCTCTCCATCACCAGTGCTTCGACGAGACAGCCGGAGGCTAACGACAGTGTCAACCGAGGTGAGTCAGTCAGTCAGTGTTCAGAATCCTACTTTTGTAACCTAACACCCACAGTTTGTACTCACATTATAACATCACAAGATCCCTTAAAAGGGACTAACAGTTACTCATTGCTGACCAATAAACACTTGGTCAGTCTCTTACACTTGCATTACTGATCTACACTCTTCTTCACGTCCCCACGTCCTTCCTTACTCCCGTCACAATCAGACGTGACACACCGTAGTAATAACGCCAACTCAGACGTCCTTGTATTCCTCACAGCGGCTAGCGTGCTCAAGTGAAGCGCGTGCCGAACCGCTGACACTAGCAAGGTGATTATATAATAAGTAGCCGGCTGGGCGACTGGTACATCGACCCGCGTGCTAAGGCTACATCCCTTAAACCACATTTACAGTCTTTATAGGAGCGCCCCCTAGTTCCTAGCACACCACAACACACTACACTGGTCAGCTTGCCCTGTCAAGGGGAGCTACCCTTATTTAGGCACAAACTCATAAATTAGTACAGCAACTCTCCCTTTTAGATCCACCCCCAAATAAGGGATCTAAAACACTGGTGGAGGCGGGGTCCTACGCATAGAGAAAAGGGACTCAACCAACGAGCCCTCGTAGGTAAAACGACCCCTTCCGTACCGCAAAAAGCCAAGCAAATTAGTGAGAAAATTTTTTCCCCCAGACAAAAAGCACCATTTTTTTTTGTGTGCTCCAAATTAGCTACACAGGGGAACTTCTTAATAAACCAACCCCCTAACCCCATACAGAATCAGAGAGATATAGGAATACACTGGCAAACACGCACAGATTTTTTTTTCTCTCTATTGTTACTTTAGGCCCATACACTTCAGGCAGAATGGCACCTCATGAAGAGATTGCAAGCCATGAAGGTAATAGGGGTATGCCAATATTAGTAGCATTATTGGCTAGATGCCAAAGGCACATACAGATCAGGCAAACACAAATACGGACACTCAAAACAGAAAATCGGGACAATACAGGGCAAACAGCCATACACTCCGTCAGAGGGTAGGACAGCGCGATTAAGATGCGCACATAAGCACTTGCAAACAGGCCATATGCCTCAATAGGCAGTACACCCAAATTTGGGACGAATACCGTGAACTCCAAACCAACAAGGCCATTTTTGAGTTCATGGTAGGGCCACCAGCCCAGCCGAGAGAGGACATAAGCGTAGATACGCTAACTCGACAATTTGCGAGGATGTCCCTCTCGACAAGTACTGCCACGCAGTGGCAGGAGTTCGCCGTGGCCACAGTCCAGGAGACGGCCAGGTTAGGCTCCAACATACTAAAGAATACATCCTACACAGACACACGTCCTCCAGCTCCGGATCGGAAGGCAATTTTGCCAAGCCGAGGGGAAGAGCCTAGAACAATCCCCTCGGACCGGATGAACGAGAGGGAGTTGAAGCCAGGACCTTCAATCACACATAATACGACAGAGGGACAACAGGAGGTAACCTCGTCATGGGCTGACGACGTAGAGCCTGACCTACCACATATAAAGCCTACATACACTCACACAGATAGGCTAACACAGTGGCAGGAGTCTGCCGTGGCCACGGGCCAGAAAGCAGACAGGCTACACGACACCACATTGGCAGGACAAAAACAGGCACTTAAGCGGCCCTCACCGCCAGTTCAAAGGGCAAATTTGCCAGAACGGAGGCGAACACCGGCATTAGTCCCTCAGGATGCACGGTACACGCACATACAGATTAAACAGGCATTACCATACAATACACGGGGATTAGGAAAGGTATTATTACCCACCCCACAAAACCTCGCAGTCAAACATACATACACTCCCGCAAAATCTGCTAAGATAGCGCCAAGCGCAATAACGCCCTTAAATACAGGTACACTTAGACCTAGAAACACGCGCTACGGTGGAAGTAGGGCAAGGCTTACTTTGCTAGAAATTCCGCCGGAAAACAGCAAAGAAACACCTCAATGGATTTCAGAGGCCTATAATATCGTAACAGGGCAAAACCCTTCACCTTTCTGAGCACTGAAGCTCGAAAGACGATAACGACTTCCACCAAGGCCAAAGAAATAAAATAACATCACTTCCCCCATCATAAATGGCCACACAAGTTCTTTCACGCGGGAGATATCAGAAAATAGACCGACAATTACATAGTAAACATAAACTGCGCATTTTTTTTTCTTTCTCGTATTTTATGTATATACAGGGCAACATGGCCAAATTAGAAGTGAGTAATTTTAAATCCTTCTGTGTTTTTTTTTGGGAACCATGGCATCTTTCTATTAGGCCATCACTAAGCCAAGTGAAAGCCCATCAGGCTTAAGGCCGGAAAGAGATATTTTGAACACAACTTAGGCATAAAATCACAGCATAGAGCTTAAGGGAGTCTTTCTAAGTAGAAATGACTAGACGTTCTACGTTATGGTTCCACAGTTTGACAGATTCTCTTGTTGCGGGCGAAAACCGTAAGCACGGCAAGAATTAAGAATCTCAAACTAGTTTCAAAAAAAAAAAAAAAAAAAAATTTGGGAGGTGTGCTTTAACCAACTAAAAAGCCCAATTGCACACCGGGATGAGACACTGTCATTTTGGTGAGTTACAATTACTTTGATAGGCAGGTTTGACTCCCACAGTGCACTGGCTTTGCTCGTGACGTGGATACAAGGGTATCAGTTACGTCTGGCAATGGCCTTCCTAAGGTGTACTAGACAGTGTCGGTAGATTCCCCTGAGACGTAACCAGATTACGGTAGTACTCACGTTACCAAATTGGTAAATACTACACTCAGGTCCCAATCACCATTTTTTTTCAAAAACATAGTGCTCACGACATAATTTTTAGAGACTAACGCCACCTACTATTATTTTCTTTCAATGTGCTCTCTTAATGCAGAGCGGGGCATAAATAATTTTTTTTTGTTTCACACAGTTAGCCCAAGAAAGAAAAATGGCCAAATAAACTATATATATATTTTATACATAGGTATACATAACACAACACTCGGGGACACAAGTGTAGTCAATGGAAGGTTCTTTTGCAGACGGCCAATGCATATGAGATTTCCGAAGTGAAATGCCATGGCCTGTGGTTTGGATTCCAAGTAAAACGGAAATCCCGTGGCACATGATCTCTAGAAATGGTCACGTTAAACCACAAAATTCCCCTCTTGCCTTTTTATAATGCGAAGAGCACTAACAGAAAAGCAGGCTGATTGAGAACACATGTTCGGATACACAGCGTTATCGGAACAAATAAACAAGCGAGCGCGCAAGACATTGCAACCCGACACCCTCATACTCAGCAGTAAAGCAGACCTCAGTGATAAACTGCGAGCCTTACAGACGACAGTTCCCAAAGCACACTGCACGGAATCATTCATAGCCAACCTAAGAACCCTATATCTTCAAAATTTACACTACGAGGAGAGGGCAAAAATAAGCAAACTCCTCGCAGGAAGGTATACTAGGGGTTGCGCATAGAAAAACACACAGCCCATTTGCCATAGTGTAGGCGGCACAGAAATGGCCACCAAATCTTTACAACAACCGGCTTCGAACCCATGTCCACACACAAAAAAACCTCGTACCGAAAACTAACTAAACAACGGTATTTTCGGTACGAGAAACACAAACAAAATACAGGCAGAATGCCCGCAGAACATGAACAACGCAGACATATAACACAGAGAATTACATAGAACACGGGTTCGAACCCCAGAGAAAATTGCACGCCAGGGAAAAACAAGCAGACGGCCTTCCAATCACACCAAAATTGGCCCATATAACGGCTTAAGACAGATAATACTACATTCCTGCGGCCAAATGACAGGCATAAAATTCCAGAAATACACTTGACAGGGAAAATGGACTTTTCAGACAGAGACATATAAATTTCGTAAGACAACGGTCTTACGGAATAATGGCCACACAACGGCAATAGTAGCAGGGCGGATTACCACATCGGGCCGCCAGGAATTTAACACAATGACCACACTGGCATACGTGCAGAAAAACACGCAACAGTGGTTAACCTACATAAAATCCCGGCCTGAAGTTACACACACAAACTGATGACTTGCAGACTTAGCCACTTTGCAACACTGTCGATGACAAAACGCGATTGTGTAGTGGCAGTGACCATGAATAAACAAATGCAGAACAATCATAACACTATACATTTTTCAACACTGCGAAAGCATTTATCAACAAGCAGACGTCACAGACCAAAACTTGTCGCAGGCCCAGAGTAGCACGTTCGTAAAGACGTTGGCAGGCCACGGGCGCTTCCTACCCATACACAATATACACAGTAGGACTTAGCCCTACAGCAGACCAGGCGTCCGCGTGGTGTAGCGGAGCGTAGTCACACACACACACACAAACGCGCTCACCAATCAGGGGCGAACATAGGGACTTTGAGGAAACGGGACCTCCCCTTAACAACTTCTTTTTGCGACCCTAGTCCCGAAACAAATCATTCCAGGCGACTAGGACTTAGCCCTATAACGGACCAGAGTAGGTCGTGAAGCTTCGCTATCCCAAAGCGCGGATAGAAAACCAACATGGACCAAGGGAGGATGACAAGAGAACATGCTAACAGCGTCCCACTCTACTCCCTTCCCATAACCTTTTCACGTCCAAACATAAACAACGCAGACACATGAACACAACCAGAACAGATACACTACACTACAAAGTATACATAAGGGTTGGTAAACTTCATGTGTTTCCAGAAAGGGCATGCTACGCCTTGAGCCCCACCGCTATCACCTGAATGAGAGGGGTGCATCGGCCAACAACAACTAAGCGTAATGCACATCTCCATATGAGAGATGAGGCCATAAGTAATAAATACTAACCATTTTTTTTTTAAATTTAAATCATCCCGCATGAGAGGGAAATATATTAGTATTATGCCTCAACCTACACCTATCCATACATGAGTGCAAACGCCTCATATCCAGACGCATGCATGTATATCCCATCCATTCACCAGGGGATATTGATATCAGACCGGCATGGATTTTTATTTTATTTTTTGCAACCCCGGGAATTACCTGCCCCGTTCCACTCACTGTAGGAGCATCCCAGCACAAAAACCGGTTCCAGGCCGCTACTAACGCGGAATTCGGAAGTGCGCAACCTCCTCCTACCCTGCTTTAACCCACTCTACAGATAACTACCCCCAGATCACAATAACAGGGTACCTGACGCCACAGACCCTACTAACACCTCCATCAAGGTTAAAAAAAGAGCATTATCGCTGGAGAAGCTGATATAGCACAGGTAGCCTAAAGTAGTCTACGTATGTAGAGGTTTTACCAGCCCACCACACTGGAAGTATTTTACATCTGACACTTTTTACACAGGTTACACATATATTAAAAAAAAAAAAAAAAAAAAAAAAGGGAATCTGAAACACCCTGGCTGATGATACCGGCGTTAGCCAAAGGTCAAAAGCACAACACTAGGAGCAGAACTGGGGTAGGTAATGACAACCCTTACCCCAGTTGGCTCATCAAATTACTGACGACTAGACCAAATAGACGAACCACGTAAGGTCAAAGCATTCGCGGCCTGGTCGGGCAAGCTCTGGAATCCTAGGTGCGCATAAACCGCCCCTGGGAGGAAGGGATGCTAAACCCACTTTGAGCCACGGTCGTCGAAGCCAAGACCTGCAGGGAGACTTTCTGAGAATGGCGGGAGAAATAGCTCACTCCGCGTCGGCCTCGGGAGCTATCCCTAGAGACGACCATATTATGACTAGACTGTTAGTTAAATTTACGTAAGTAAGACTTCCATGGCGGGAAGCAAAACTCCTGTGCGTTGGAGCATACTACGGCGGCCCATAGAGGCAAATTTATATATCAATGCGAAAATGCATACTACGGCGGCCCATAGAGGCAACTTTATATATCAATGCGAAAATGCATACTACGGCGGCCCATGGAGGCAACTTTATATATCAATGCGAAAATGCATACTACGGCGGCCCATAGAGGCAAATATCACTGCGAAAGCAGATTGCGACGGCCGATTAAGGCGAAGACAATATTATGCCATTGGACCACACTGTCCAATGCCCACATAAATGACGACGCATCGGGCAGTCAGAGGGCATTAAGAGATGGGGCATTGCGCGCCCCTCACAGGAGCCAAGTGGGCGGCTCACCTACGTCAAATAGGAACAGCACCCGGTTATGAACACGAAAGTTACAGCGGGCGAAACGGTTAGCTTAGTGGCACCGTAAGCGCCCGCGGATAGATTAATCCTAGTAATAGACGTCGACACTAGACTTAAGGGGACGGAATCTAGCGACCCTAGAGACAACCGGTGTTTCTGGGGCTCGTGCGGGTGGTGATCTGGGGATTTAATTGCCCCAGGCGATCGTCCTAGGCCAAATTTAGTTATAGACGGTTGCATTTGACACGCAACCTAGGATTAAGCAAATTTAATGAACACTGTTGCAATTCAGCACAGCATCTTTCGGCAATAGATTAAGGCGACCCTCTCGGCTTAGATGTAGTTTTTTTTTATATATACCATAAGTAGAATAAGTAGTATAAGAGAACGCCGTTCGGCGCCTGATGACCCACAAATCCGTCATCAGGGTAAGTCCGATAACTCATGATAAGTTATTATAATGTAGCATAGTCTTACATTTAAGACAATTTTTTTTTAATACATATATTGAGGTAAAATTTCGGCGCCTGGCGGCCCAAATTCGTTGCCAGGGTAAGCCCAATACTACAACACATTAGGAAATGACGTCACGGCACCATATAGGGTAAGCCCGGCCATATATCGAGTAATAGTAACCATGCCATTCTTTTCACAGGTAAAAAGGGGCTTCAGACTGTGGCAACGCTGCCACAGGAAGCGGCATATGGAATAGGGAATTTCAATGTTTTGTTAACCTCTCCATTTTTTTTGCAGGCATTGTCACCTAGAATATGACACGTGTAATTATGATTTTGCTGCCAGATAGCAGCAACATGCTATTTAATGCCCCCTTATTGTAGTATTATACCTGTGCATACTAACCTCCATTTAACATTCATTCTCACTTACACACTCACTACATTTTTTTTACAGCTACACGTCAATAATCTGCACAGCGGGAATGATGCCTGTGGGGCATCAAGCTTGCTGGCAGATCTGCATAAAACAAAAACACTTGAAGCGTCAAAATGCGACGCAGCTTACGGCAATGAGGGCGCAACCGGCATGTGGCGGCGACCCTCATGGCCAAGTGTGCAAGCATTCACCCACAGAGGATGCTTCACAGCCTAGGTATTAAGAATACACTGCAAGCGGTACGACCACTCAACCGTGCCAAGAGGTGGCCGTATAGGATTAGCCGTGATACGGCAAGCGTACGTACAAACAGGTAGCGTGCACGCGAGGATCCAAACAAAAACTAGAATTATAAGGGTTTAGCGCGCTTAAGTAGACATAAGGTTATTGTAGTTCATAATTTTAAAGAGTAAACTACATACATATTCATGCGCCCACGGGCAATTATTCCAATTGAAATTCCTAAATGTCAGCATCGCAACATGATACATTAAACTCTATATATATTTTTGTCTGTTTATCAAGTTCACGTGTACACGATGTCTATATTTTTGTTTTGTTTTGTTTCGTTTGCTAAGGTAACACGTAACCAATGTCTGTGAATTGTTTTCTTTCATTTTTCTCTCTTCTAACTTCCCCATTTGTCAGGGTGTTCCGTTTTATCCCACACCAATAAATACATTTTAAATATTTCCTTTAAATTATACCCTGGAACACCCATTTTTTTCTATTCTCTCCTATCTTCTTTATTGCAGGGAGCACTTTTTCCCCAAGATAGGGCGGACGACGCAATCATCCGTTCGGCCCTGGGTTTTTCCTCCCTGCACAACTATGTAACCATGTATAACCATGTTTTTTTTTTATGCCGACAACGGCAATGGCGATTGTGCCTCAATAGCAATTATTTTCTTTATTCAACAATGTTAATGCACATTTCACCATGCAATGTAAAATTTATATACATATATATCTATGTACACCCCATAACCCTCCCCTCTGAACACGGGCTGACCGCACACCTACATTTCTGCACGACGACACCCGTTCCATACGACGACGCTTACGACGCCACCACCAGAAGAGACGAGGGGGATTCAAAAACTACTACGACAACATCCCAACCCCAAGTGCCCTTCCCGGTCGCGAGGACGCGACCAAATGGAGGAAGAGGCTTGTACAATACCCAAGGGGTATGCACCCCTTAGAGATCATCCCCCCCCATCATCTGTCTAAATCTCATAAAAGGCAACCCTTTAAAAGCCTACCCGATATCCATCAATACTATAAGGGCAGCTGGCTACTCCATAAAGCAGCTCAACCCTTGCGTAATTATGACACACAGCGACATACTACAAACTGGTTCAACTATGCCACAACGCGCTGACAGAACAGAGGCTAAAGGTATAAAAGGTGCCTTAAGTGGGTCACGAGAACCTCTCCATCACCAGTGCTTCGACGAGACAGCCGGAGGCTAACGACAGTGTCAACCGAGGTGAGTCAGTCAGTCAGTGTTCAGAATCCTACTTTTGTAACCTAACACCCACAGTTTGTACTCACATTATAACATCACAAGATCCCTTAAAAGGGACTAACAGTTACTCATTGCTGACCAATAAACACTTGGTCAGTCTCTTACACTTGCATTACTGATCTACACTCTTCTTCACGTCCCCACGTCCTTCCTTACTCCCGTCACAATCAGACGTGACACACCGTAGTAATAACGCCAACTCAGACGTCCTTGTATTCCTCACAGCGGCTAGCGTGCTCAAGTGAAGCGCGTGCCGAACCGCTGACACTAGCAAGGTGATTATATAATAAGTAGCCGGCTGGGCGACTGGTACATCGACCCGCGTGCTAAGGCTACATCCCTTAAACCACACTTACAGTCTTTATAGGAGCGCCCCCTAGTTCCTAGCACACCACAACACACTACACTGGTCAGCTTGCCCTGTCAAGGGGAGCTACCCTTATTTAGGCACAAACTCATAAATTAGTACAGCAACTCTCCCTTTTAGATCCACCCCCAAATAAGGGATCTAAAACAATATGAATTGAAGGTGACGGGAATCGAACGCACGCACACGCAAGATAGATTTTCACGGAGACCAGCGGTTGTCAGAAGTTAGCTGCATCGCATCTCTGAGGTCAGGCGTTAGTAGGAGTCCAAATAAGGATCCACATGTGAAATAATGCGGGATGTGTATATAAGTTTTATTACAGTGATTTTAAAAGTGTTTATGTGTCCGGTAAAATAATATGTATTGTGTCAAAGTGAGAAAAGCCAGTGATAAAAATATGATTATCATGTGTGAAGTGCATAAAACCATGTGTCGTGTGAGATATAGAATGATGGCTTAAACCAAGCATCATGGTAGGTTCGTGGCTGGCGTGCTGGACAAATCCAGCAAAAATGAAAGGTGAGTACAAATTTTCAATGTTAATATAATTAGATAGTTCACCATACAACGAAGCATCACTTTAAGACTAAGATTTAACAGTCATTTATGTACGAGCTTACACCCCTCGTATTTTGGTAAAAATATGGCTTGGAGGGTGATTTGTTTACGGCTATTTAGGCCTAAGTGAGTGATGAAAGTAACGGTAACGTTAAATATTAATAATACTAATAATCTGGGGTCGGTAACAGTAAAAAGTAAAGTAATAGGCGTGTCAGGCCTAGAGTACGTGCAAAGTGTGTCATGTCTAACGTAAAAATACTGTATTTTTGTAAACAGTAAGAAAGTAACGTAATGTATATCGAGATATGAGAATTTTTCAGTGTCATTGAAGTGTTGAATGTATATTTAATATGCTAAATTCGACAGGGTTGTATTTGAGAACCATTAAGGTAATGTAAGCCAGTAAATTGATACTTGTTTTAGGAGCTACGTAAAGCTTTGGCTTAAGAGTAATTGTAGAGAGGACGTGAGTGCTTTAATAATTGAGTCATCGATGAGAAGTATTGTTTGAGCCGCATACAGCGAGCAAGTAACGTAGAATCAAGTGATTTACGTCAATAAGTTGCGGGGATCATTCAAAAATAGCTTGCGCGTTAGGTGAATAGTTGGCTAATCTACGAGACAGTATCGCCTTGGTGCATACTTGTATTATTCGCAGCGAGTGAGACGGAGTCTGTCTGAATCCACCGCTTGCAGGAATTGTGCCACGAGGGATAACTCTTCGAGACCCTGCGTGAGCCTATGTATTAATTGATCTGCCCTGAGAGGTAAGAATCATGTTCGTCGTTAGGAAACGCCGATTTCCTTATTATTAGGCTGCTGCTTCGATGAGAAAACTTGGATACTCTATCGAGATGCGCGCCAGAAGCCACTAGTATCGCCACAGAACGGCAAGGCTATTACTCGATCCATCCCCTGCCATGAATATTAATTAGGAGCCGAATTGAGCCCATTATACTATAAATGTAGGTGTTAAATAATTAGAATGACTCAATTACTAGGGACAACACTCAGGGTACCTCCATTGTACTGCACATGTAAACAAACTTGACCACGCAAGCAGCCATATGGGGTGGCAGGAAGGCCACAAGGCTGGCGGCCATCCTGCTCAGTCAGTTGGAACTAATTTTATTGCCCGCTTGGAAAGGAGGTCTATTGACCTGATCCCTTTTATTTTAAAAGCATAGTGGGACACTGAAGAATCTCGATATTTCGAAAAGTAATGAAGATATGATTGATGTGATGATGCCAATTGAATTAAATGATGTATTTCAACACACATACCATGTTGGATCACTGTGATCGGATAATATTTGGCCCAGTTATTCTCTGAGGAGGAATGCTGCACCAAATAAATATAGGCATCTTTATAAAGTGCATTTTGCCCAGTTCACACTAATTTATGCAGATGGGTAGAGGATTTCAGTGACATGACACGTTTGTAACGATAATATTTCGACCAGACCCAGAAAATTGTTGTATAGTGATGCTATAAACATTTCTATCCATGTGTATTTTGGAAGGGAAAACGTACCACTTCAGCGTTTCAAATTGATGGGAAAAAGGAATACGATTCACACGACACAACACTTGTTAATTAAGGCAAAGGATAATGAACTTATGTTAATGAAGGTAAATGCCCCGTGAAAAAAACGGATTAATGTTTAATAATTGTAGAATTAATGTCATTTAAAGATATTGTGATTATTGTGTTGTGATACTCCAGTTTATGTTAAATTGTGACACGTGAAGAACACTATGGACACCCGCAGATGTCAGAGAGTATGAATGATAGGATGCTAGGAATAGACTTGAGTGCAGTGGAGCACTAATTTTAAGAAGAGACTCACAGATAACCTTGATTTTCGTTATGGGAAGTAAATGTAAAATATCCTTTGTTTATGTTTTTGTTGTATAGCCATGATTTTTATCATTAAATGTTATATTTAGGAATATGTTGTTTCTTTCAAGTAGAGTAGTTATCTGACAGACTCAAATCCTGAGCATGTGGTCGTATGGTGGGCATGGACGTCCCATACCTCGAAAGACCGTGAGTTAGCTGGGATGCGAACACATGTTCCATATGATGACGATTGGGTACATGGAGGAGATGTTATTGTACTAGGATTGAGTCACAGGTACTACTAAAAGTCGGCCAAGATATTAATGGTAGAGGCAAGTATAGCAGAAAAATTAGGATATATTAGGAAAAGGCCGCGTCCCATTTGTTAATAAGCCTTCACGTCAAAATAAATGTTGATAATCCTCCATAAGACATGCTTAAATGTAACTTGTTAGCGTTGAGCACCCACCTACTTATATTTACCATAAAGCACGTCCTCCTGTTATTTATCATGACGCTGATACGTGGGGCCAGTTTAAAATACAGGTCACCATAGGTGTTCGTGTCTTCCCTTCTAATTATCATGGCGCCCAGATTACGTGAGGCTTATGGGATTCTGAAAACCCCATAATAATAGCATGGTTTCCATGGGGAAAACCATAATAGTTTTTTTTCCTCAAACTATGTTTGAGCGATTGTGAGTTTTTTTGGTGATACTCAGACATTAGACACTGTTGTCAGACGGGTACGAGGGTCTAAACCCATTCCATAGGTGGTTACAGCACTGTGTAATATGAATGTTGTTGTTGTCGTCGCGATATCGGAATTATTTTTCCCAATAGAACGCGCCAGCATGCTCAGCTACGGCCTGCCTGAACCTCAAAATAAGAAATACAGGATGGCTGGAACTGAGGAGGTACTCAAGTGTATCGCGGAGTTAAAAGAACATTTTGATACTACTCATGCTAAGAGTAGGGAAGATGCCAAAGCATTTCAAACCAAAATGAACACTAGATTAGAGGCTAATCAAACCGAGGTAAGCCAGATGTTTGCCACAGTAAACACTTAGTTAGAAAATAACCAGTTAGAGGTTAGTCAAAGATTAGATTCAAACCTATTAGAGGTCAATAAAAAATTGATGATGTTAAAGAATCTATTAAGCAAGAGTTAACTAAGAATATTGTTAGCGTGGTTTCAGAGATGCAAGCAAATAACGACAAACGCTTTGAGTCAACAGAGCTAAAACTAGAGAATAATCTGCAAGCGTGCAGAGAATCACAGAGTGAGATTAATGATAGCTTAAACAGTATGTCCGTAGAGCTTAAAGATATTCAAAATCAGAATGAAGCTAATACTAAGCGTCAGCGAGAGCAATTTAATACATTCACTCAGACCGTGGATCAAAGGCTCGAAGACAGCGACGGAAAATGGAATAAACGGATGGCAGGCTACGCAAAAGCTGTAGACGAAGCCTTAAGGAAGCAGGATCAGAATATCCTTGACCAATGCAAGGAAATCAGTGAAATAAAAACTTCCGCTCAAGAGAATAAGGAAATAATCTCAAACATGAAAAGGCAGGTTGGAGAGGTTCAAAAAGAGTTAGAACAAACTCAAAACGATCTAGCAGTCATTCATAAAAGGCAGGATGAGGACCAGGGAGAAATTACAAAAATAAGGACCGAAATCTCCCATATGCATGGTCACATTCAGAAAGAGGTAACAGGCTTACGAGAAGAATTGGAACTTCGAGAGGGCTTGAAGACTGAAGCCAGCGATAAAACGCTTGCGGAGGTAAGGCAGAGTGAAGCGGGGGAAATTTCCCATATGAAAGAAAGCCTTAAGGATGACAAGGAGAAAGTATTTTCTATGGCAGAGAAAAACCAGGATCGCCTTGGAAAAAATGGAACGAGAGGTATTAGCTCGTTTAGAAAGGGCAGAAAACAGGCACAGCCAAATAGAAACTAGAATGATCGCACAGGAGGAATCCATATTGCGAAATCCTAGATCCAATGAAGGAAGCATAGATGAAAATAGGAGAAATAGATGGGCAGATACAGAGATACAGCCCACTCCGAAGAATACAGCCATGCCAAGTGACAGCCCGTATACCACGCCTGGTATACCTATTGCTATGTCCACACCGCATGAAAATGCTGTAAAAAACCAAATAGTCACTGTTGTGAGGGCTAGTGACGAGAAACCGAAGAAATATTCTGGGAGTAATTCAAACCTGACATCCAAATACTGGCTAAAAGAGGTTTCCGATTACTTGAATGACGCGAAGGTACCACCAGAGCGAAGATTAAGAGCTATCGAAAAACTGACTGAGGGCGAGTGCGCCTTATGGTTTAGAAGTTTTCGTTACACGTTTGACACCGTTGACGAATTTCACCAGGCATTTTAAGCAGGTACTGGAACGTAAATATACAACAGAACCTCAGATTGGACTTGTACTCCAGACGCTATAGTACAAATAATCCAACGAAGTACGCTGAGATTTTTATAGCTCAATTTTGTCGTTTCCGTGAACTTGATGAAGGGCCTAGAGAGTCAGATCTGTGTATAGCGATAGCCAAGCAGTTACCATATGAAGTACAACGTCTATTAATCTCGGCAAACGCCAAGACAGCGACTGACATGGAGGAAGTGCTGAGACAATTCGATCTCACTACAGCGCAGCACACAAGGCAAAGTAGGAACACGGAACAAGTCCACATGACTACTACGCCTACTGAATCGACTAGGGTGCAGACTAAAAGTAAGTCTACTAGCACCGAAACGGAGAAATCAGACTGGCAACGCGAAGAAAGGGAAAACCCGAATTGGAGGCCAGCATGTAGAGGAAGATCGAACCGCGGATACCGAGGAAAAAACCTGGAATCAGCGCGATACGAGAGACCAACAGCCTGATAACAGAAGAAATTACGGCCGAAATGGGAATAACCGAGAATGGAGATCCCAAGAACAGAGTCGCGGGTTCGACGAAGAAGCGGAAGAACGTTATCACGCATCACTAAGATATATGGAAGAGCGTGGAGACGACAATAGAAAATCGCAAGTACATTGGGATGAAGCGATTAAGAATAGAAGGTCACCCGACTTCTATAAGAATGCTGACGGAGCCAAGAGTCTGGAACTTCAGCAGTACGAAGGCAGACAGAAGAACTCCACAAAGAATGGAGCAATGAAAAAAAAAACACCAAAATTAAATGACCAAGTAGGAGAGATAAATGCAGGATGGAATACAGTGAATGTGGTTAACTGGATTGCCAAACCTGAGGAAATTATTGAAGACCAAGAGGAAGGGCCGGTCAATGTGAGAAGGGAACTACCCATTATAATTGTAAACATCGCAGGCATGAAGATAAGAAGTCTTCTAGACACAGGCTCAACGGTATGTCTGATTACCTAGGCGTTATATAATGAAATCCAAGGTAAAATCCACGTATTGAAAATACCTATTTCAAGCGTGAAGATAAAAGGCGTGATACCAGATAAAGTAATGATATGCAGATACCAAGTATTTTTAGATTTACAGATAGGGAACTCTACATTTTCACAGAGCTTCCTACTTGTGAATAAGCTGCCTTTTAACATTATTGTTGGCATGGATTTCATAAGAGAATATAAGGTCATAATATATCTCTCGCAAGACATTGTTATGTTTCGTGCAAGTGAGGGAAAGGAAAATTTAGAGCTCTCATTAAAACACAATGAAACGAGACCTGAAGAGTACGTATGGCATAAAAGCGGAGATATGACGGGGGAGGCAGTATTGACAACAGAAGACATCCAGGGAGAGTTGGCAACACTGGCCTCAGACATTGAAAAGGACCTCGAACCATAATTTGAAGAATGCCTGGGAGAAAAGATAGAGGAAGCTAAAATTGGTCCAGAGCATAAGCAAATGTTAAGGAAACTGCTATTTGAATACAAAGGAGTCTTCGATTCGAGACCTGGCCGGATCAAGAATTTCCAATATGCGTTCCAAGTTAGTGACTGGATACCATTCAGACAAAAGCCTTATCCTGTAGCCGAAAAACATTATTTAAAGGTCAAGGAAGCAATACAGGAGATGCTAGAGGCGGGCGTCATTGTAAAGACGGCCACACCTTATGTCAGCCCACTGGTAGTTGTACCTAAACAGGACGGGAGTGTAAGGATATGCCTGGACCTGCGGAATTTGAATTCCAAGGTCATACCAGAATTTGACCAAGTACCGCCCATAAAGGAGGTCCTCAGAAGGTTCAAAAGAAAGAGTGTATTCTCAAATCTTGACCTGACAGCAAGTTTTCACCATCTTGCTCTGGAGGAGAAAACAAGCTTATTAACTGGGTTTTTATTCGATCAGCATACATACTCATTCGTACGTCTCCCATTTGGCCCGAAAACAGCGGTTTCAGCGTTGATACGAGCGCTTGATCGAAACCTGTCTGAAGAAGTAAAAGCAACAACCATATGCTATGTAGATGATATACTACTGACATCTGAAACAATCGAAGAACATATCAGAGACCTACGCAAGCTGTTGGATGACATAAGTCAGGCTAACTTTAAGGTCAATATAAAGAAATCTAACTTTGGTCAGAGAGAAGTTAAATTCCTAGGCCACGTAATAGATGCGCAAGGAATTAGGCCTAATCCGGGAAAATTGGATGTCATTAAACATTTCCCGAGACCTACGAAGGTGAAGAATGTCAGGCAATATCTAGGCGTTATTGGATTCTTTTCGAGCCATTGCCCGAAGTATACCGAGACCGTAGCACCACTCCAAGATTTACTGAAGAAAGGGAAAAGGTGGCGATGGACGGAAAAATGCGAGGAAGCCTTCGTGAAGTCTAAACAGATGCTTTTAGATTATGTTAAATTGGGATATCCAGACTACACCCAGCAATTTATTATCCAGACTACCGCATCACTTATAGGCAATGGGGCGATGCTCTACCAGGAAAATGTGGACAGGCCAGAGGAGAAAACTTATATTGCATTCATAAGCAGAAGGTTGAAACCTAATGAAAAGAACTATACGGTCACGGAAATCGAATTACTCGCAATACTGTATGCCTTACAGTATTGGCGAAAACTGATTTACGGGTTCAGAATTATATTGAGAACGGACCATAAAGCCCTAACATTCCTGTTGAAAACTGACTTGTCAAGCCAAAGACTGTCGAGGTGGTCCTTGTATATACAGCAATTTCAAGTGGAAATCGAGTATTGCCCGGGGAAGGATAATATCATACCTGACTTGCTAAGCAGATACCCGACAGCTGATGAAGAGGAAGCTCTAGCTATCGACATAGAAGATAGAGACCAGAAGACCTTAGATGATCTAAGGAACATCACCGTTTTTCAACGTGAAGATCCCTGGATACGGTTGATGATTAATTACTTCGAGGGCAGGCTTGTCAGAGGAACCCCGATGTATGTTGAAGCCGAGGCACTATCAACAGAATATCTATGGTTTAACCAGATGCTACACAAATGGAGCGATGCAGACCACACTCGACCCAGGATTGTTATACCACCAGCATTGCAGAGAATGCTAGTATGGTTGGCACACCGAGCTTTTGGCCACCCTGGCGTAGACAAATCTGTTGCCCTGCTGAAAGAAGCATTATTTGGCCAAAACTTAGAGATACAGTCAGGAATACAATCAGGACATGCGATATTTGCCAACGAGTAAAGCCTAACTCGTATTTAATGAGGCAAAAACCGATACCACTCTTGCCAGAGAAGCCATGTCAGCTTCTGGCACTGGATAATTTCGGGCCTTTTCCGAGAGCTAGAAGGGGAAAGAGACACATCCTAGTTGCACTAGACGTGTTTTCTGAAATGTTAGTCCTATGTCCAATTCAGAAAACCAGTACGAAACAGGTACTTAAGAGGCTGAAGGAAAGAATCATTCCTATACTAGGGCAGCCGGAGAACATATTGTCTGATCATGGGAGCTGTTTTACCAGCGTAGAATTTCGCAGGGAGTTGGAAAATCTGGGAATAAGGCAGATTTTGTCCACAGTTCGACACCCGGAGTCGAATTCCGCTGAAAGAGTGATGAGGGAACTGCAGAAATACATGAAAATATACTGCTCTACAGAAAACTGGAAGTGGATAGATGTACTAGAAATTATTGAGTATTGTATTAACGATACAGTGCATGAAGCGACAGGAGAAGTGCCCGTGAGCCTACATCTTGATAGAAGACCGGAGAGGCCATGGGACAATGTCATTCGGACACCTGTAGATGCACAGCCTGGACGCGAGTTGAGGATCCAGAGAACATTCGAGTATTTCAAGAAACAAGCGGACAGACGGCAGCGAAGAAATATGAGGAAACGCTACCACAGACCATTACTCGTAGGAGAATACGTCTTTTTGAAGAAACCAGCTAGTTCAGATCCAGAGAGCAGGAAATACAAATAGTTTCAACATAACTATCACGGACCCTACCTGATTATAAGGGACTTGCAGGATAATGCCTACAGAATCAAAGCTGAAGAAACAGGCGGAGAAGTTTTTGCAAACGCAGCGAATTTAAAATTATATAGTCCGCCAGAGGAATATGAAACAAGAGAAGAACAAGCCATGCACACCCAAATGGACAGGGAGTCATTATATATGCACGCAGAGAGTCTTGAGAAAAGCCCACACCAGGGAGAAAGAAAGCAAGACAGCCAGCTCGCAGACCCAGGGGAAACGAGGGTTGAATGCAGCTGCCAGTTGAAAGAATTTTACGACCAGTTGTGTGAGACCGCTGCAGAGCTCCAAGAAATGAATGAACAACTAAGGGAGCGGAACAAGAGAATACGAGACGGCAGACATAGTGGAGTGGGGAAACGAGACAACCCACTGCCCGAGTGCACTGACCGCTTAGAGTAAACACTGTATGGAGTCAATGGCATCTGGAGGCCCGAAAGAATTCACTTGTAAAATGAATTTTCCGAGCTTAGCGAGGGAAAGATGTGCCCAATGGGACACGGCAGATTGGCATCGAACTCGGGTCTTATCAAGAAGAACAGGCCCATGATTCTGCCCAGAATCGAACCATTGATCTCTGAGGGAGAACAGCTACGGGGAACCCGAAGAGCAATGAGTTATAATGGCATATAATCACAATAGCATGATTTCACGGCTAGAATGTGAATATCATAGCTTTTTAAGGTGAATAATTGTAAGAAAATGCAGGCATATGTACGTTTTGGAAGCCTGGACGCATGAAAGCAAACCAGCTTGACATTTGACTAATCGCAGCCAGCAGAGGGGCGTATTTAGGTGACGCCATGGGACTCATTTCCGTCTGGACCACAGGGACAGCTCGAGATTAATGACTCTGGGGTTCACCAGTGCACAAGTCCTGAGACCGGAGAAGGGGTAGTCGCCCATGGAAATTAATTGATTACAGCCAATTGGAGCATTGAAATGAAGTAAAACTTACACCCAGGTGAATATATTCTAGGAGAGATAATTTAGGAGTGGTCTCACGCCTAAATTAAAGCCTATATCTATAAATGAGCCTGTGAACACACTGCCTGCGCGCAGGAGGAATGATTTGGAGACCAGCACGAGGGGAAGTACCAGGGTAGCGTCATGACGCCAAGGAAGAAGGCAATTAATTGTAATTAATTGGCCGAAGCGATCGCTTGCACGCGAGTGATTTTGGGACCTCCACACCTAGACAAACGAGGTTTATACGTCACTTTGTCTGGAAATGCATTATTTCAAGAAAGGAGTCGGTCCTGTGTGTTCAGTGGACTACGTTTTACGAGAAACCTTTATATAGGGGGAGCTTCGCAGAGAAATTTGTTCATCTCCAGTTCTTCTCCAGTTCGTCTTGACTCAACACGTAAACTAATACGCTGCCAGATCACGCAAGAAAGTGCGCGAATTGTTAAAAAATCGACGCTCATGTATATTTGGAGAACAATGGAAGCGCATCATGCGGCTTCTTAATAGTAATCATGCATCATGTAAGATTTAATCTACAGCAGATATTTATCCAATATCATACGCAAGTATATATTCGCTACAGCGTAGGGATAATTTAGCATGTTTTTGGACAGTGAATATACCAGGAGGTGTTGTCATAGTTAAAAATGACACATTATTATCAGGGTCACTACAATTAAGGGAGCCTGGAAGGCGTCACAGATAATCGTGACAGAGGACTGATCAGGATTGCAGTAGAGATCATATGAATTGAAGGTGACGGGAATCGAACGCACGCACACGCAAGATAGACTTTCACGGAGACCAGCGGTTGTCAGAAGTTAGCTGCATCGCATCTCTGAGGTCAGGCGTTAGTAGGAGTCCAAGTAAGGATCCACATGTGAAATAGTGCGGTAAGTGTATATAAGTTTTATTACAGTGATTTTAAATGTGTTTATGTGTCTGGTAAAATAATATGTATTGTGTCAAAGTGAGAAAAGCCAGTGATAAAAATATGATTATCATGTGTGAAGTGTATAATACCATGTGTCGTGTGATGTATAGAATGATGGCTTAAACCAAGCATCATGGTAGGTTCGTGGCTGGCGTGCTGGACTAATCCAGCAAAAATGAAAAGTGAGTACAAATTTTCAATGTTAATATAATTAGATAGTTCACCATACAACGAAGCATCACTTTAAGACTAAGATTTAACAGTCATTTATGTACGAGCTTACACCCCTCGTATTTTGGTAAAATATGGCTTGGAGGGTGATTTGTTTACGGCTATTTAGGCCTAAGTGAGTGATGAAAGTAACGGTAACGTTAAATATTAATAATAATAATCTGGGGTCGGTAACAGTAAAAAGTAAAGTAATAGGCGTGTCAGGCCTAGAGTACGTGCAAAGTGTGTCATGTCTAACGTAAAAATACTGTATTATTGTAAACAGAAAGAAAGTAACGTAATGTATATCGAGATATGAGAAATTTTCACTGTCATTGAAGTGTTGAATGTATATTTAATATGCTAAATTCGACAGGGTTGTATTTGAGAACCATTAAGGTAATGTAAGCCGGTAAATTGATACTTGTTTTAGGAGCTACGTAAAGCTTTGGCTTAAGAGTAATTGCAGAGAGCACGTGAGTGCTTTAATAATTGAGTCATCTATGAGAAGTATTGTTTGAGCCGCATACAGCGAGCAAGTAACGTAGAATCAAGTGATTTACGTCAATACGTTGCGGGGATCATTCAAAAATAGCTTGCGCGTTAGGTGAAAAGTTGGCTAATCTACGAGACAGTATCGCCTTGGTGCATACTTGTATTATTCGCAGCGAGTGAGACGGAGTCTGTCTGTATCCACCGCTTGCAGGAATTGTGCCACGAGGGATAACTCTTCGAGACCCTGCGTGAGCCTATGTATTAATTGATCTGCCCTGAGAGGTAAGAATCATGTTCGTCGTTTGGAAACGCCGATTTCCTTATTATTAGGCAGCTGCTTCGATGAGAAAACTTGGATACTCTATCGAGATGCGCGCCAGAAGCCACTAGTATCGCCACAGAACGGTAAGGCTATTACTCGATCCATCCCCTGCCATGAATATTAATTAGGAGCCGAATTGAGCCCATTATACTATAAATGTAGGTGTTAAATAATTAGAATGACTCAATTACTAGGGACAACACTCAGGGTACCTCCATTGCACTGCACATGTAAACAAACTTGACCTTGCAAGCAGCCATATGGATGGCAGGAAGGCCACGAGGCTGGCGGCCATCTTTCTCAGTCAGCTGGAACTTATTTTATTGCCCACTTGGAAAGGAGTTCTATTGACCTGATCCCTTTATTTTAAAAGCATAGTGGGACACTGAAGAATCTCGATATTTCGAAAAGTAATGAAGATATGATTGATGTGATGATGCCAATTGAATTAAATGATGTATTTCAACACACATACCATGTTGGATCACTGTGATCGGATAATATTTGGCCCAGTTATTCTCTGAGGAGGAATGCTGCACCAAATAAATATAGGCATCTTTATAAAGTGCATTTTGCCCAGTTCACACTAATTTATGCAGACGGGTAGAGGATTTCAGTGACATGACACGTTTGTAACGATAATATTTCGACCAGACCCAGAAAATCGTTGTATGGTGAAGCTATAAAAATTTCTATCCATGTGTATTTTGGAAGGGAAAACGTACCACTTCAGCGTTTCAAATTGATGGGAAAAAGGAATACGATTCACACGACACAACACTTGTTAATTAAGGAAAAAGATAATGAATTTATGTTAATGAAGGTAAATTCCCCGTGAAAAAAACGGATTAATGTTTAATAATTGTAGAATTAATGTCATTTAAAGATATTGTGATTATTGTGTTGTGATACTCCAGTTTATGTTAAATTGTGACACGTGAAGAACACTATGGACACCCACAGTTGTCAGTGAGTATCAATGGTAGGATGCTAGGAATAGACTTGAGTGCAGTGGAGCACTAATTTTAAGAAGAGACTCACAGATAACCTTGATTTTATGTTGTGGGAAGTAAATGTAAAATATCCTTTGTTTATGTTTTTGTTGTATAGCCATGATTTTTGTCATTAAATGTTAAATTTAGGAATATGTTGTTTCTTTCAAGTAGAGTAGTTACCTGACACACTCAAATCCTGAGCATGTGGTCGTATGGTGGGCATGGACGTCCCATACCTCGAAAGACTGTGAGTTAGCTGGGATACGAACACATGTTCCATATGATGACGATTGGGTACAGTATATCCACTTTACAATAGGTAGCGCACGAGTAGATGCAACAAATAAGCGTCGACGCGCGAAGCGTTTCAACAATGACCCGTATGTGTTCATATACCATTCGTACGATAGCATTGAAACTTGGGTGAGATATTGTGTACACTTACGTGAAGGTTTCTAACTTAGTAAAAACATTTCACATTAGATAGCGCACGAGTAGCTTCAACTAATGAGTGACGACACGCAAAGCGTTTCAAGAAAGTCCCGTATGCATTCATATACCATTCGTCCGATAGCTATGAAACTTTGGTTAGTTGTTGTGTACACTTCAGGAAAGGTTTCTGGCTTAGTAAATTCACTTTACAATAGGCAGCGCGAGAGTAGATTCAACAAATGAGCTACGACGCGGGAAGCGTTTCAACAAAGCTACGTATGCGTTCATATACCAATCGTCCGATAGCGATGAAACTAGGGTGAGATGTTGTGTACACTCCAGAGAGGATGTCTGGCTTAGTAAATCTACTTTACCATAGGCAGCGCACGAATAGATTACACAATTGAGTGACGGCACGTGAATCGTTTCAACCAAGTCCCGTATAAGGTCATATACCATTCATCCGATAGCAATGAAACTTGGGTGAGATATTGAGTACACTCTAAGGAAGGATTCTGGCTTAATATATCCACTTTAAAATAGGTAGCGCACGAGTAGATTCAACAAATGAGCGACGACGCGCACACCGTTTCAACAAAGTCCCGTATGTGTTCATATACCATTCGTCCGATAGCAATGAAACTAGAGTGAGTAAATACATTTCACAGTAGATAGCGAACGAGTAGATTCAACAAATGAGTGACGACACGCAAAACGTTTCAAGATAGTCCCGTATGCATTCATATACCATTCGTCCGATAGCTATGAAACTTGGGTTAGATGTTGTGTACACTTTTGGGAAGGTTTCTGGCTGAGTAAATCCACTTTACAATAGCCAGCGCACGTGTAGATTCAACAAATGATTTACGACGCGTGAAGCGTTTCAACAAAGTCACGTATGCGTTCATATACCATTCGTCCGATAGCGAAGAAACTTGGCTGAGATATTGAGATATATTGAGATATTAAAGAAGTATTCTGGCTTAGCAAATATACTTTTCAATAGGTAGCGCACGAGTAGATTCAACAAATGAGCGACGACGCGCGAAGCGTTTCAACAAAGTACCGTACGCGTTCATATAGGCCTACCATTCGTCCGATAGCGATAAAACTTGGCTGAGATGTGGTGTACAGTCCAGGGAAGGTTTTTGACTTAGAAAATCCATTGCACAATAGGTGGCGCACGAGTAGATTCAACTAATGAGCGAAGGCACGCGAATCGCTTCAACAAAGTCCCGTATGCGTTCATATAGGCCTATTATTCATCCAATTGCGATGAAACGTGGGTGAGTTGTTGTGCATACTGCTGGGAGGAACGTTTCTAATTTACTAAGTCCATTGTATAATGGGTTGCGCACGAGTAGTTTCAACAAATGAGTGACGGCGCACAAACCGTTTCAACAAAATTCCATCTGCGTTCATATACCATTCATCCGATTGTGATGAATCTAGGGTGAGCTTTTGTGCACACTGCAGGGAAGGTTTCTGACTTAGTAAATATATAGTACAATAGGTAGCGCGCGAGTTGATTCAACAAATGTGTGACGGCGCGCGAATTATCTAAACAAATTCCCGTAAGCGTTCATATGCCATTCATCCGATTGCGATGAAACTTTGATGATTTGATGTGAATATGCCAGGGAAGGTTTTCGACTTAGTAAATCCATTTTACAATAGGTAGCGCACGAGTAGATGCATTAAATGAGTGACGATGCGTGAAGTGTTTCAGCAAAGTTCCATCTGCGTTCATATACCATTCATCCGATTGCGATGAAACTTTGGTGAGTTGTTGCACACGCTCCCACAAATGTTTCAAAATTAGTAAATCCATTTTACGATAGCTTGGAGGCAGTTAACGGAAATTGAAGAAAACATTGTGTATCCAAAAGCACTTCAAGAAACCAAATTACAATGCCAAAACTTTCTTTGATTGGCATTGCAACGCATGCCGGGTACAACTTGTAATATATAAAAACACCCATCATGCTCTATATAAAAAAAAAAACGTTACTCCCACGCAATACAAGGTCGGTGACCTATATCATCTTTGCCGAAAACTGCACAAAAAATATAAAAGTGTTTTTGGAATGTTAAAAGTTAGTATATTCGAATATAATTCAATAATTTCAAAATAATATTTACTAAAAACACAGTTTTTTTTTAAATCTTCTATTCTATGGCAAACACCCTGATCAGGATAATTATTTCCATTCTAGCTGAAATATATTTACTCAAGTGACCCAAACCATTATTAACATTGTATTTCAGTTATATACCAACGTTTCCAAATCTATTATCTTCAATAAAAACACCTTCTTCTGTAAAACAATGCATTTCATTCACTCAACACAACCGAACTGGCGAGTACATGCACTGTGGAGACCACTGGGATATATGCTTCCCACCTTTGGTTTCTGCTGACAGTACACATCAAATTAATGGGTTTTCAATATTTCTCTGCATCTACCTTATGGATGTATGTGGTACTGCTTGAAATGAAAGAGGTGGGAAGATTCTCTCCCTAACACCGTTCTATAAATACATGGTGGGAAGATAGTATCCCAAGGACCTATAAAGGGTTAAACTGATATATTTTTATCTATACGAGTGCTAATTTTGAAATAGCTCCCATGCATACATTCCATGATATCCAACATGGAGCTCAAATTTCAAATGCGATTTTTCAGCAGTTTGTAGCACTGACAACATAATACGGCATTGAGATATTCAAGTATAGATCTTCACTCATTCCAAATTTGGTTTCGATTGCTGCAGCCGTTTAGGAGTTCATAGGACACACACACACACACACACACACACACACAGACAGACAGACAGATAAACAGACAGACAGAAGGACAGACAAACACACACACATTTGCACGGATCGATCTCATAAGTCTACTTTTTCCTAATTTTTGCAAAATGTGAAAAGTACGCTAAAAATTCAGTGAAAATATTGGATTTTATCGCCTGTCGATTACAAACACTAAAGTATTATCACCGTAAAATGAGGTAGACTTGCACACACAATGTGTTTATTTACGGTGCGCTACATTTTTGTTGGCTTACATAATTTCAAATCAGATATATGCGAATAGGGTGGGCGGGAAGTAACGTATAAAGTTTATGTTTGAAGAGTTATTTATTTGAAACTAGCAGAAGTACCAGTTCTTCGAATGGTGTTCGGTGTTAACACCAGACATTATCAATTGAGCTACTGTTGCAATGGTTAGCGGTTTGTCATTTCTTCATAAGTTTATGACAACGAATTTAGTTTTCCGGGAATATTACTCACACTGTTAATTTAAGGGCCTTAAAATGCGGTTTTCGGACACCCTATATAGACTCCCGAATTTTGTTTCTCACATTGAGAAGCGCAACATATGCTCTGGTCGTCCTTCTAGGATAATTTTTATATTTCGCCTATTTTAGCATGTATTTTGAGAAGTTCTTCGCTATATCCACCTTTCTACTGTATGAAAAGTACGGTGAGGACTTTTATAAATGATTGGTGTATTGACACTCATGAATGCCATACCTAATTTTACGACGCACCAAGCATCCGAACAAGAGTTATAGGCGTGCATAAAGATACACAGAAAGACAGACAGACAATTCTATTGTCTGCAACATATCGCCCAGATATCCAAATATGGGTATATCTACCACACAGTATCAAACAAAATCATCCTTACGATGAACCAGTATGTCGACCAAATTTAAAAAAAAAAAGTCCTCTCTGCACGCCGGAAGGCGGAGGTAGATTTCACCGGACAAACTTGGGGATAGGCGAAAATAGGCAGAATATGCAGGTTTTCGTAGAAGGATCAGACCTCATTTATTGCGAGAAGGTATTTTATAATTGGAGCTTAACTTTGTTTTTCGTCATTTTATGCTTATTTTAAACATTTTATTGTCTTATGGGAACGGTAACCTTCTTATCATTTGGGGTCCATTTTTATACTTGTGGTCACACTGTCCTTATTAAAGGTTTCGATACTGATGTGTAACTATGTAACGGTCTGTTACTTCTTCACGCAAAATTATATCTCCCGCAGAGATTTTGGTTGGTTCCTCAGTTTAGGGGCTGCGACAACGCGGTCATGTAACCCCGTGTACTTAGGGATGGCTGTATTAGTCTGTAATTCAGGTAAGGACTGCAGACGGTCAATTTCAAGCTGTAGTTCCTAATGTTGCTACCAGGTACTACCGTCAACGACACCTACCTGTGAACTTGGCTACTAGATGCCACCGCAGCCAGCAACTCGCAACGAACGTTGGAACTTCACCTCCAAAGGAAAGCATACTGAGGGATTTTTAGCGCTCTTATAAAATCCGACGACTTCGGCCGGCTTTGAACTCGCGACCTTGGGCATAGACATTCAGCATGCTTGCTACCAGTTACGTCACCGAAGCCGCTTCACACTTAGTCAGATGGAATTCTGAATATGATTTCGTGCAAGTGCGTTATCTTGGCAACGTCTGATGGCTCATCCCTCATCAATTTAGTAGTGTTGCCATGGCAACCACTGATAGCTCTTGGCATTTTCTTATAATTCCGAAATCATTTTTCTCATACCTTGGCATAATGGTGGGTCATATCAAAAATTATTTCAGACAAAATTTTCAGGTAATTATTAGGGAAATATTGTCCATTTTGTACGGTTTTGATATTGTGCCTATTAAGAGAGATATGATTAATGTTTCCCGAAAAACCCACTTTTTCCCACCCCTTTGGTCAATGGTTGGTGCTATAAAAAAAACTCTTCAAACATAAATTTTTGGGCTTTATCCGACACATAGTATGAACGTTGAACGGATCGATATTTCACATATTAAGAGAGTTATAGCAATATTTCACTTTTTCGAAAAAAGCCCCCCATTTTCACCCCCTTCGACCGATTTAGCCCAGTAACGAACTCGACCGAGATTTTATAGGTATACATATTCGGTAAATTATTCAAAGTGATTGGTGAAAAATTACGGCAGTTATCGTGTCCACAAGAAACTGATATGCATATATATATATATATATACATATACATATATATATATATATATATACATATACATACATAATTATATATAAACTTTTGAACTGACGGTGGTTTTGGGGTCTGGGGGATGTGAAACGCGAAGATATGTCGAAATTTTCCGGAAGTCGAAACATGGTACCCATTGCAATAGTTAGCTTTCTAATGAAATCTACCTCTGGTTGGTTCCTCAGTTTAGGGGCTGCGACAACGCGGTCATCTAACCCCGTGTACTTTGGGTGAGTGTAGAATCTGTCTGATAAACGGTGTGAATTGTAATGGCTGTAGTAGTCTTAATTCAGGTAAGGACTGCAGACGGTCAATTTCAAGCAGTAGTTCCTAATGTTGCTACCAGGTACTACCGTCAACGACACCTAGCTGTGAACTTGGCTACTAGATGCCACCCCAACCAGCAACTCGCAACGAACGTTGGAACTTCCCCTCCAAAGGAAATCATACTGAGGGATTTTAGCTCTCTTAGAAAATCCGACGACTTCGGCCGGCTCTGAAACCGCGACCTTGGGCATAGACATTCTGCATGCTACCAGTTACGTCATCGAAGCCGCTTCCCACTTAGATGAAAATACTGAATCTGATCTCGTGCAAGTGCGTTGTCATGGCAACGTCTGATGGCTCATCCCTCATCAATTTAGTAGTGTTGCCATGGCAACCTTTGATAGCTCTTGGCATTTTCTTATAATTCCGAAATCATTTTTCTCATCCCTTGGCATAATGGTGGGTCATATCAAATATTCTTTTAGACAAAAGTTTAGGTAATTATTAGGGGAATATTGTCCATTTCGTACGGTTTTGATATTGTGCCTATTAAGAGATACGATTAATGTTTCCCGAAAAACCCACTTTTTCCCACCCCTTTGGTCAATGGTTGGTGATATAAAAAAAACTCTTCAAACATAAATTTTTGGGCTTTATCCGACACATAGAATGAACGTTGAACGGATTCGATATTTCACATATTAAGAGAGTTATAGCATTATTTCACTTTTTCGAAAAAAAAAACCCATTTTCACCCCTTTCTACGGATTTAGCCCAGTAACGAACTCGACCGAGATTTTATAGGTATACATATTCGGTAAAAAGTGATTGGTGAAAAATTACGGCAGTTATCGTGTCCACAAGAAACTGATATATATATACTTTTGAACTGACGGTGGTTTTGAGGTCTGGGGGATGTGAAACGCGAAGATATGTCGAAATTTTCCGGAAGTCGAAACATGGTAGCCTACCCATTGCAATAGTTAGCTTTGTAATGAAATCTACCTCTGTATGGTTCCTCAGTTTAGGGGCTGCGACAACGCGGTCATCTATCCCCGTGTACTTTGGGTGAGTGTAGATTCTGTCTTATAAACGGTGAGAATTGTAATGGATGTATTAGTCTGTAATGCAGGTAAGGACTGCAGACGGTCAATTTCAAGCAGTAGTTCCTTATGTTGCTACCAGGTACTACCGTCAATGACACCTAGCTGTGAACTTGGCTACTAGATGCCACCCCAACCAGCAACTCGTAACGAACGTTAGAACTTCCCCTCCAAAGTAAAGCATACTGAGGGATTTTAGCGCTCTTAGAAAATCCGACGACTTCGGCCGGCTTTGAAACCGCGACCTTGGGCATAGACATTCTGCATGCTACCAGTTACGTCACCGAAGCCGCTTCCCACTTAGTCAGATGTCAAAGTCAACCCCTGGCACCATCCAGCCCATGACGGGCTAAGGCCGACCAAGCGACCGCTGCCCAGCCATTTGGCCTGCAGATATTGGGGTGACGCGTGATCAGCGCGTCGGATCCCCTCGGCCGTTAATATTGGTATTCGTGATTGGGGTGCTGTCTCACTGTCAGACAGCTACTCAATTGTCCTCACGAGGCTGAGTGCACCCCGTTCCAACCCACACGTCATTTTTAAAATCTCTGACGGAGCCGGGGATCGAACCCGGGGCCTCCGGGTGAGAGGCAGGCGCGCTACCCCAACACCACGGGGTCGGCTTAGTCAGATGGAAATACTGAATCTGATCTCGTGCAAGTGCGTTGTCATGGCAACAGATCATCCCTCATCAATTTAGTAGTGTTGCCATGGCAACCTCTGTTGGCTCTCGGCATTTTCTTATAATTCCGAAATGATTTTTCTCATCCCTTGGCGTAATGGTGGGTCATATCAAAAATTCTTTCAGACAAAAGTTTTAGGTAATTATTAGGGGAATATTGTCCATTTTGTACGGTTTTGATATTGTGCCTATTAAGAGAGATATGATTAATGTTTCCCGAAAAACCCACTTTTTTCCATCCCTTTGGTCAATGGTTGGTGCTATCAAAAAACGTATTTGACATAAATTGTTGGCACTTATCCGACACATATTATGAACTTTGAATGGATTTGATATTTCACGTATTAAGAGAGTTATAGCGAAATTTCAATTCTTCGAAAAAAGCCCCCCATTTTCACCCCCTTCGACCGATTTTCGCCATTAACAAACTCGACCTAGATTTTATAGGGATACATATTATGTAAAAAATTCAAAGTGTTTGGTGCAAAATTACGGCAGTTATCGTGTCCACAAGAAACTGATATACATATATATATGTATATATATATACATATATATATACATAAATTATATATAAACTTTTGAACTGACGGTGGTTTTGGGGTCTGGGGGATGTGAAACGCGAAGATATGTCGAAATTTTCCGGAAGTCGAAACATGGGACCCATTGCAATAGTTAGCTTTCTAATGAAATCTACCTAAAATGATGAGTTAAAATGTGCTCTCAAACTAAGTGCACCTAACGTGTACTTCATGACGTGAAATATAATTGATAGCCTTGTAGACGGAACGCAATACACGTCACATAAAAACTGATACTCTACGTTGTGTTTGGTCCCCATACACAGGAGGCCCCTTTCATAAATTATAAAGGCTTGTGGTGCATGAAAATGCAGGTTCATTTGCCTCAATTGACCCAAATTTCTAAAAGCCATAAAATATGCTGATTCAATTCAGGAATTTTTGAAAATGATGTTGCTGTTTGGAGATATAATAGACCTTCTGTACTATATTGCGCCCGTTGACGCATGTTTGCTCTGATAACAGAGACTAAAACGTATGCTGGAATGGAACTGAACATACCCTGCGAGCGGCGGGAAGAGGCTGAAGCAATATTGCTAATGATCATAATTTTATATATTTTGGACATTCCAAAAATCAACTATATTTATAACCAGGTAATTCTCCATATTTGAAGTACAGCATACTTCGTAAATCAATGAAACTATCAATTTACGCGGCTGGCTCATATCCTAAGAGCACGCCATATTTTGCAACACCAGTTCCTATTTGTCTTTGGATGAGCCAACATCGACGTGCATGTTGGAGCACAAGTGAAAGTACGTCCGTGAAGGGAAACCATGTGGCACGAAAAATCAGTGGATATTTTTCTCATGAATAGCCATCATGGCATTATTTTACAATTTAAGGATTGGAGACATTAATCATTACATAAACTGTGAAATATTTTGATTCTACGAGGTGAAATGATGGACTTGTGTAAAGCAAACTTTATGACCGCATGGTCACACACACACACTTCAGTGTTACATGAACTGTGTAATTAATTAACTGTACAAAATCTACGAGTACAATCTTTATTTGCCGGATGGGCAGTATTTTTGGTTTAATATTTTATGTAAATATTTTCTGTAAATATCAGTGCAAAATTCACGAGTGAGTGTCGCACCAGCGACAAGACTAGAGCCAGTGGCGGAGTGAAAATGAGCAATTTTTTACCGCATGTTTGCTTCAGTGCGCGCAAGTTTTCATTAATTATGTGCTACGTTATTACCAACGCTAACATTAAAATCATGCTAAACAATCAGATTTTCAAATACAACCCCAACCACGCGATGGCATGTAATTTCTAAATCATGCGTGAGGAATTAGCAGCGGAAGATGTCCAAATACAATGAGAAGATAATCTAAGGCCATACACGAGACCGCATTTAACATCTCATGGCGGGTCTCGAACCAAGTGACGCTGCATCTGTAAGTCAGATCAAGTATTTGTAGCGTATTGTATAGGTTGGAAACAGTAGATTAGTTTAATTTGGTTTCATTTATTTAAGTGCACAATGCAGGTAGTTAATTATAAGACGCGTGTGAAAAGTAATAGTTTTATTAAACATTTATAGACGCCAGGAAGGCTGGATTTTCAATGCTCATTTCGTATCATTTCAAAACAGCTATTAGCAACTTTTATTTTGTCAAGCTGATGACAAATAAACTAGTTTGGCAGATGTTAAATCGATGCCAAGGTGACGAGCCTAACCCACTACACAGCACACTCGATTCTAGGCAATGCATCAGTATTTTGTTTAGAAGGCTGTGAGATTCTTAACATTATTACAAGTGGAATGCAGAGTTCCGTTGTTCACATTTGTTGGCCAGATCAATACTTGAAAACAGGTTTATTTCTTTAAGAGAAGCCACGCAGGCAATGAATGCCACTGTGTTTCGTAGCCAAATGAACGCAGGTTCGACCTTATTCAGGGAAGAGGCAATTTAATAAATTCTCACACACACTTTTAGCGTGTATCGGAAGCCTTCATGTTTATTTAAAGCATTGTCAGGATGTGTTATCTGTGCACATAATCTTTATTACCAGCACTTCAAACGTGTATCAATTAGGAATCCACACTTTTGTAAATTAACGTTATGAGAGTATCATATGAGTCGTGACGGTGGATTAATAGCTCCAACATTGTTATTGTGGTTATACCGGTGGTAATGAACTATTTGAAGTCGTACCAAACCGAGGGCGCCTGGATCGATGAATCAGAAAAAAGAGAAAAGTAATTGGTGAGGACACAGGATGTCTAATAATTATGAAGTAATTAGTGAAGACACAGGTGTCTAGTAAACTATTAAACAATTGAGTTATTTTGCTTAAGTTGGATGCGCACGTTACCTAAATTCAATGAACGCTTTTAAAGGTCCATAAATTGAACAACAATACTGTCAGGGATACATAATTGTGTGAAGCTTTAATAATCAAAAATAGGGTTTTGAAAACTAACGACTCTTATAATTCCCCCTGAGTCTAAATAAAATTTCGAAACATTAAAAATAAACTATTTTCTGGACCAAATGTTAACACTTAGATATTGTTAAGCTATTTTAGATACATTTTGATACATTTTCACATGAATAGTCGACAACTAATTGGTGATGTGATAACAGAAGCACACACATCAGATTAGTAGCAATATGAGTCGATGTATTGTTTAATTACTATCGCATTTGCAGGCTTTCCTATATTTTTCTACTTTCTTAACACTTTGACACTATGACCGTTTGTTACAAACAGTAACAAATCGAGTACGCAGGCAGTGCCAAGTGCACAACCATAGGAGTGCTGAATTATTGTAAGCATTTGTGATGTATTAGCATAGCTTTTTTATTTATTCAGCAACATTGTGCACATAGCTTGATTTTCATAGTAATAAACGCATCTTGTTTATTAATTAATGATATTTAGGGCTAGCTAAACACTTTAATCTAAAGATAAATGTTAGAGATGGCACCATCATAGCATAGGACAAATATTCCCCTTGCTAATAAATGTAAATGTTCTAGTATTTGTAAACAAGTAAATGTCTTGCTTTGCTGTATATTCTTTTGATGTTGGATCCTCCCGTGGTCATTTCGATGTAATTGCTTAGGGCCGATCTTACGTGCCATTTTCTTAGCTTGTTCATTTTAGTCGAATTTTGTATTAGGACCATGAGAGTAATTTAGATCTTGTTTAGGACTTTTTTATATATTTTCTTTCAGGGCAGAATAGTATCGGACTAGCCGTTTGCAACTCTCATGCTAGGCTAGGGATCTAATCTGAATTTTAAAAAATGTGATTTTAACATAAGACTGACTTCTCTTTTCTTGTTTAGTTTTGTTATCGATGCATTCCTCTGAGCTGGTTAAAGATCGAACCTCACTAATTTCCGACACCCCCGAGTGCATACTTTGTGCTAGTCCAGCCTATGATGTATCGTCCCCCATACTTGTGTGTTAAATGGAAGAGGGTCTCGGAAGGGTCATTTGAAACCGGTGGCTCCCCGAAACCTTCGGCCAGCGGGCACAATATGTCGCACGTGAAAATTGCGTGAAAAAATTCTAGGTTACCCCTTGACCCCCTTAATTGCATTGATGGATTATACAGTCTAAGTTGGTTCCGTGATAATCTAATAGCAATTTGCAAACTTTCACAGAAATTTAATAAATGGAGTGACATTGCTTCTTACAGAAATAGATGAAAAGTTGGAGGCCACCCCTTGAGATAATGTTGTCATGGTTGTTGTTGTTGTTTGAGTCTTCAGTCTTTTGACTGGTTTGATGCAGCTCTCCATGCCTCCCTGTCCTGAGCTAATCGTTTCATCTCTACATAGCTACCACACCCTACATCCGAGGCAATCTGTTTAACATATTCTAACCTTGGTCTACCCCTACAGTTCTTGTCCTCGACCCTTCCTTCCATAACTAAGCTTGCTATTCCTGGGTGTCTTAGTATGTGTCCTACCAACCTATCTCTTCTCTTCATTAGCAGTCGCCAGAAACATCTCTCCTCTCCCACTCGTCTTAATACCTCTTTGTTTGTAACCCTATCTACCCATCTGATCTTCATCATTCTCCTGTAACACCACATTTCAAATGCTTCAATTCTCCTCTTTTCTGCTACACCAATAGTCCAAGTTTCACTTCCATATAGCGCCACGCTCCAGACAAAGGCTTTCAAAAATGACTTCCTAATACCTAAATCTATATTCGATGTCAGCAGATTCCTCGTTTGGTTACCGATTTGCATTCCTTCATTAGTTTGTTAAATTAAGTTTAAATTAGTTTTCTGGGAATAGTTCAGAAACTGTTGATTTTAGAGCCTTATAATGTAGTTTTCGAGGACCCTTTTGGGCCCCCGAGTTTTGTTTCTGGCACCGAGGAGCTTTGTCTCGTCGTTGTACGCCATAATATAATACTAATAATAATAATATAATATAGGGATAGGATTATAATAGACCTGCCAGACCACACCCGCAGATGTAAATCGCGCGAAAAAATTCTAGAGTACCCCTTGACCCCCTTAAGCGTATTATACGTATTGATGAATTTTACAGCTTAATTTGGTTCCGTGATAACCTTCTAGCCGTTTGCAAACTTTCACAGTAATGTAATTAATGGAATTGCAATAGATGGACCTCTGAGAATCTGTTGCCATGGTTACCGGCTTGCATTCGTTCATTAGTTTATTAAATGAAATTAGTTTTCTGGGAATATCTCAAAAACTATTGTTTTTAGGGCCTTAAAATTTGTTTGTTTCGGACCCTTTGGGGCCCCCGAGTTTTGTCTTTAACATTGAGGAGCTGAAAATGAGCTTTGTCACGTCCATGTACGCCTATTTCAGCATGTATTTAAAGGGGTAGGCCTTTTATGAGAGGTACGGAGAAGAGTTACATCAATGATTAGTGCCGTGCCTCAGATGAATATCTGTACCAAATTTTACGTTGATACACCCAGCCGTTCTCGAGTTATAAGGGAACAAAGTTGTCCACAGACAAACGAACAGATAGACAGACAAAAAATATTTCGCGCGCATCCATCATAAAACAGTCTGAAACGCGTAAATAACTCAAATTTCCGTAGAAGTTCAGAAAAAAACAGGCAAACTTTCATTTTTATGAGATAGACTGCACCGCTCGGTGTTGACCGTGTTTTATTGCACAAATTATGGTTTTACTCGCTAACCGTTGGAGATACACGAAAAGTGATAAGGCCCCATCGGATAGAAAATTAAATGTTAAAGCTCGTATGTGCCATTACATGTTTGCTATTTCTTAGCGTTCTCTTTTTATTTGAAATGGAAATATGAAATTTTGAAACCAAAGGGTGTAATGACGTCACTAAAATGGTCGCCATTTTAAATAGTGCAAAATATTGAAATCAAAAGTAGCCTATGTGTAACTCTGGTAAATCAGCTACATCAATGCAAAATTTCATTTCAATCGGACCAGTGGTTCTTGCGTGATTGAGTAACAGACAGGACGACAAACAACATCTCATTTTTATATATTAGAATGATTAATACAGTATGCACAGTGTTACATGGGAATATGATTGCATACCATACAATTCCATTACATTTTGATGTAGGCACCTGTGGCGTCGACCACTCTCGTTAAACGACCTGGAATGGAATCCACAACTTTCTGGAGGAATTTATTTGGGACGTTGATAAGAACATCCCGAATCCATGCTTCCAATTCGTCCAGTGTGCGAGGTTTCGTCCAGTTTTCCTCCTCTTGCCCAGCTCCATAGAAAATAGTCACAAGGTGTCAGGCTGGACTTCTTGCAGGCCATTCATGAGATGCACGTCTCCCCAGCTAACGTCCTGGAAACTTCTCATTCTACCAGTTCCGCACGACATTTGCAAAGTGAGGCGGTGCGCATGAAGATAATGCCGGTGATATTTTCCCATCCAGATATCGTGGGCCTAACGTAATCCTGAAGCATTTGATTGTTAATTGTTAAGTGTCACGCACGAGATATGGGCCGATGACATTTGTAGCCGTTATTCCACACCACACTCACTTCTGGACGACACTGCATCTTCTCCACCGTAACTCCAGGATCCTGTGCCGCCCAGTAATGGCCATTGTGCCGATTGACAAAGAACGATCGAATTCCACACCTCATAGCGCGAAGCAATCTGTGCTCGTTCTCTTACTTCCAGGCGATCGGCCATCTTTGTTATTATTGAGTGTACCGCCGCTCGCGGCTACCGTTGGTACTACGCGGCATAAAAAATCACTATCCAATTTAATGTTCTGAATGTTTCCGCTATTTCCAATATTATGCCATCAATAACAAACATTTAACAGCCATTTAATAACACCTAGTTACTTCCCGCCCACCCTGTATACAGGGTGTCTTTTATGTACCTTTGGAGAATGATAGGTCGTGCAGGGGACGGGTATAGAAGTAATTCGAGATAGGGGACTTGGGGTCGGAGCGGCCTCCTTAACCCCTAAAATATGGGTTGATTCAGGCCCTCCACCCTGTAAGTTAGACAATCGACCCAAGCCTCTATTACCCTTGTCAATCCTTTAACTCTTGGCAAGATTCATTTCACCATGTGGCGCTGGCGTAATGGATAGTGTTGCGGTGCGAAAGGCCGTTAGTCCCAGGTTTGATTCCAGGCTTGGGAAAAATCTTTGTTTTAATGTTATTTTAGGTGCAAGGATTTTAAGCTTGATACCTTCGGTAAATTAAACCGATCTTTGTGCACTCCGTAGCATTAAATTGTTTAAGTCCGTTATTACGTTTAAATCACGTTGATTTGCAAGAGAAAGTAAGGTTTAGCTACGCTAGGCATGCTTAGCTTAATTTTTGCCGTAGGGTAATCATTAGAAGGCACGATCTTAAAACTACCGCAGTTCCATAATTAGTCACAGAGTTCCTTTAAATGGTTGGAGAAAGGTAATAGAGGCTTTGGTCGGTTGCTTAACTTACAGGGTGGAGGGCTTGAATCAACCCTCATTTTAGGGGTTAAGGAGGCCGCCCCGACCCCAAGTCCCCTATCTCAAATTACTTCTATACCCGTCCCCTACACGACCGATCATTCTTCAAAGGTACATAAAAGACACCCTGTATAAAACTCTGATGGTAACTCATTTGTTTGCTGTGCATTAAAACAGACTATGTCCACTCTCACTGCGGAGCCGGCATTGTGTCCGATGGCTGGCAAGGTGCGCTGCGCTGACAGATGGAGCCTCAGAATTGGATTATCACTTCGTCATTCATTTGCTTCCTTTTATCCTGGGGGTACTGGCTAACTTTCCGTTCAATGGAGAGTACCGTTGTTTCAATGGAATGAATGGCACATGAGAGAGATTAAAAATGAGTTCTCTAATAGAATGTCTACTCATTCTATTTCCCGCTTTCTCTACCAGCTAAAGCGGAGAAGTTGGTTCGTTCTGCGCATCCTGTTGGATGAAAAGTTACAGTAGTTACTTTTATGGAGGATTGTCCCTATCATATTTGAATATATCACATTGAGTTGATCGTGCTCGATCAGGAATTTGAATAACAATAATAATAGTAATATCGTGTGGCCTCGGTGCCGGGTGCAAGCTTTGTTAATTGACACCAAGAGGACAGCTTGCCTGTCGAATTTAATGCTCCTTGGAGCGCTATGAATGTCAAGGAGGTTATAGTAAAGCCATCATTACATCCGACTTGACGTTTCAGTGCTAGGCTAGAGTTTCGTTCGTTAAATCGCGACATCGAGAACGAAACTCAATTTGTCGTGATATATTGATTTGAATGGCTGCCTGTGATTGTCTAGTTAAAGTGATTTTCCTTCTGACCGCTAGATAACTCTAGGGTAACACTGGAAGTAATGATGGCTTTACTAAAGATAGCCTATCTAAGCTCCTTGGCGCTATACCGCTTTCTAGTAGAGAAATGAGGAACTTTGTGTTGGCGGAAAATCCCGACATTAGTTTTGCCATTATGAACACGGCCTACTGAATTCAAATGGGTTCTTTAACATGCTAACAACGTATGACATGAGTATCGTGTTTTTTGTCGTCTGTCAAAAAACACTTGTCATGGCCAGGAGCGAAACTTCAATCTTAGGGTTGGTAGTCCGACACGATAACCACTCACCCACCGTGGCAAGCCGTAACAATAACAATAATAATAGTAATTATAACCGACTGTATAATACTCTAAGGTGTATGTTTCACAGAAATCAAGCTCCTAAACCAGAGGGAGTTACAAGGTGTGGTTTGTACCAAGAACTTCCAAATCGTCTCAGTAGTGCATGAAAAATCTTGCATTTCTTGAAAAGTCAACAGAAATATATGTATTTGTTTATAAAGTGCTTTTAAACAAATAAACAAGACGATAGCCCCTGGCAGATCTGTGCCACGTACAGCTGCATGGCACTAGGGCCGGGAGGGTAGTCTATACACAAGGGGCGCTCACAACCAGCAGCAGTGATGAACTCTCTGATTTCATCAATATCGAAAATGCGTTTAAAAAGTGTGTTTAAACATTTAAACATATTTATAGAAGCCCGCATAACAGTAAAGCCAGGCGGGTAGTTTATACACATGCGAGAGTACTAGCACGAGTCCGCTAGTAATAATAATAGTAATAAAATCAAATACATCGGGCAAATCATACATTAAATCTTGAAGCAAAGAGAAGAGAATCCCTAAATTACAAAAAGCCTATAGAATCACATGGAACAGATGCAACAAAAAAATCAATACCTAGGGACGCTAAATTAGAACACTGCATGATGAAACACGCTGCACCATAGAGTCAATAAGGCTGCGGCTGAGACCGGCATTGCTTCCTCTTACTTGTGCCAGACTCCTCTCCGTCTTCTTTCCTGTCGACGTCTCTTGGTAAACTCTTGTTCTCTTCTGACCCCGACGGTATTAGGGTATCCGAGGCCTAGAGAGTCTCTCTCTACCTACAATTTGCCACTTTATTTCATCTGGAACATTTCGACGACCCATTTTGTTTCAACAAATTCCTGAACTCGACGAAGTATGCACTTATCCTCAAAAATATCACAAGCTGCTCAGAGAACAAACCAAACAGCAGTTTTCAAACATTATTTCCCACCTAAACAGACGTGTATCAAGTAGGCTGTGATAACATTTGAGTGCTGGTGCCAAACATACAATTTTAAAAAGACCATAAAAATTGGGACTTTTCATGAAAATTTCAAATAATTCAACAGAAATGTATCACTCTCTCACTCATCCTCACATTTTTCCTCAATAATTTTACACTGCACGTTTCATAGGTCTTTATGAGGTTTATTGATATGCCAAATTCCAAATGTGTACGTGCCCCCGTCTTATCTTAGGATGGGGGTTTCCGTGTATACGAGAGTTAATTTTTGTACCATACGGTACTTAAAAATTGCCAATAACTTTCGTATTTTTCAACCAAAATCCATGTGTTTTCACTAAACGCCTACTTATTCTCTGTAGGTTGTATTAATAATTACGAAAATAGCGCATTACCAATACATTGAAGGCAAGTGGCAAAAGTTACTTTATGGGTGGTGTCCTTATTGTTTTGACCAGCACTTTATAGCACGGTAATTTAACCTGAAGCATTATACGCTTCAGAAACCCCAATCATTGGAGGAAGATCACTAACTAGAAAGTTAGAAAAACAAGAAAATAAAATCCTCAGGAAAATCTTTGTGTATAGAGAGGGAGTGCGGATGAGAAAGAGGTCTCACGAGTTATTGTCTTTTGCTGCTTGTCAGTCGGTCAACACGGTTGTGCCCAATGCATTGGGCGGGATATAGATTATAAATATGTAAACACACTCCTCTAAAAATTACATGTATTAGTTAATTATCACACTTAGATGGGCAATTTAGGATACTGTGGCAGACGATTTATCTTGGCCTGTGATAGTATGAAAGATTCCCAAAATCCCTAACATACACCTGTTTGAAAAGTCACTCCAAACTCAGTTTATCAGTTCAGCTACAAAAGCAATCAATTTACAGCCTCAGTTACAAAGTTCAGGTAATAGAGGTCGCATATGATGTCACGCACACCTAACGTAGCACGGACGCTTATATCATCAGTTGGCTAGCAAGAGGCCACGCGATAAGTCAACACCGTGAAACATCACGAGTCGAGTAAGTACAGTGCATATAGTATTTTGATAGTGCATGTTTATTGACATATTACGATATTGTATTTTATTTGTAAAGACGTGTATATACATTTTTAAACATTTTTATTACGTGATTCATAAAATAAACCGTCAAGACAAAAACGGAACTCACCGTTGTAAGTTACGAATACAACCAAGACGAACTAACTTACTACAATACATCCTAAATTGCCCATTTTAGTGTGATAATTAACGGAGGGTGAGTGGTCAACGTGTCGGTCTACTAACCGCAAGCTTGCAGGTTCGCTCCTGGCCGTGGTAAGTGATTTTTTGAAAGGCAGCAAAAATTACGGCACCATGTCAAAGAACCCATTTGAATTCAGTAGGCCGTGTTCATTATGGCAAAATTAATCTAGGGAGTTTCCGCCAACACAAAGTTCCTCATTTCTCTACTAGAAAGCGCTATAGTGTTCAAGGAGCTTAGATACCTAACCTCCTCGACTTTCATAGTGCTTCAAGGAACAACGAAATAACTAAGCTTGCACCCGGCACCCGAGGCCATACGATATTATTATTACTAACTAATACATAACTTTGAAAGAATAATAGATTTTCCGCCTTCAATACTGTTTATTTCTAACTACTTACAGGAACTAGTTTCGGGGGCCAATACTCCCCCTTCCTCAGCCTGTCCAACAAAACTTCACAAAGGAAAAACTTTCCATGTATAAGCTCATACAAAACACATGAAGAATAAAGAATAATGAAATAATACTTATAATAATAATTATTATTTACAATCCCAAAGAAGATACTCTTATTGGATCACTAAGGCCTAGGCGCATCAGAACTCCTGAATTGGGCCGATGCTGCTGTCCGCTGTCCCCACTGCGTCATCGTGGGACCACTCTAGTCCCCTTGTTGCTCTTGGCAAACGTCAAGGCGGAGAAAATTACTGGCCGCGTCACGCGCCGCCAAGAACTGCAGTGCGCAGGGCGTGAACAAAAACAAACCGGATGCGCCTTGCGAAGTCTCTTACAGCTGATTGTTAGTGACGTGCGTTGGCGGTTGGGGTTGTGGGAGATGGGAGGCTAAGGAAAAGAGAATGGGTGAGGTTTGTTGACGCGCCGTGTATTGCTGTTATGGAGATTGATTAATACGTAGAATGAGAGGTGTCAATCTTTAGTATGTTATGAAAAATGATGGGTATGAATAGTGGAATATAGCGGGAATTTTACCTATTACTATATAATTCGTCTATTAATGTTCTGTATAAAATGCTGGTTTCAGATATTATTTCATTAAGATTGTGTGAAGGGTTGAATCTCTGTGCTTTATCAATTTCTATTTGTTCCAAAATATTCATGAGCGTGGCTTTATTTTCTTGATGTAAACATAACATACTAAAGATTGACACTTCTCATTCTATGTATTAATCAATCTCCATAACAGCAATACACGGCGCGTCAACAAACCTCACCCATTCTCTTTTCCTTAGCCTCCCATCTCCCAAAACCCCAGCCGCCAACGCACGTCACTAACACTCAGCTGTAAGAGACTTCGCAAGGCGCATCCGGTTTGTTTTTGCTCACGCCCTGCGCACTGCAGTTCTTGGCGGCACGTGACGCGGCCACAAATTTTCTCCGTCTTGACGTCTACCAAAAGCAACAAGGGGACTAGAGTTGTCCCTCGATGACGCAGTGGGGACAGCGGACCGCAGCACCGGCCCAATTCAGGAGTTCTGATGCGCCTAGGCCTTAGTGATCCAATAAGAGTATCTTCTTTGGAGCGTCGAGCGGGATTGTAAATAATTATTATGTCATTATTCTTTATTCTTCATGTGTTTTGTATGAGCTTATACATGGAAAGTTTTTCCTTTGTGAAGTTTTGTTGGACAGCATGAGGAAGGGGGAGTATTAGCCCCCGAAACTAGTCCCTGTAAGTAGTTAGAAATAATCAGTATTGAAGGCGGAAAATCTATTATTCTTTCAAATTTATAGTTACGTCAATACGGACCTGAATAATCGACATTATGTAACTAATACATGTAATTCATAAGCCTCCGTGGCTTAGGTGGCAGCACGCCGGCCTTTCACCGCTGGGTCCGTGGTTCAAATCCCGGTCACTCCATGTGAGATTTGTGCTGGACAAAGCGGAAGCTGACAGGTTTTTCTCCGGGTACTCCAGTTTTCCCTGTCACAATTTCATTCCAGCAACACTCTCCACTATCATTTCATTTCATCTGTCATGCATTTAATCATTGCCCCAGGGGAGTGCGACATGCTTCGCCAGCCGGCACAGTTCATATCCTCGCCACTAGATGGGGGCTACATTCATTCCATTCCCTGACCCGGTCGGTCGACTGGAAGCAGGCTGTGGATTTTTTCAATACATGTAATTCCTTCCAGGAGAGTGTTTCCATATTTATAATCTGTACCCCGCCCAATTCATTGGGTACAACTGTGTTGACCGACTGAAAAGCTGTAAAAGACAATTTGTATAGGCTACACTGAAAGAAGAATGGCTTCAAATTTCCACACTCACGAGTTGTACCAATATTTAGAGAAAATATCAGACGATTAGAAAAAGACGATTAAAATGTTATGGGCATATTGAAAGAATGGACAATGAAAGACATACTAAAATGATATTTAATCCTGCCTCCTCATTAATAGCCAAGAATAACTAGGTAATATAAATTTAAAATAAACTTCAAGAAACCAAGGTAACGGTCGAAACTTTATATGACAAGTTTGGTGAACAAACATCATTTTGCTGCAAACCCCCGGATGAGAGACACCACTGCATGGATACCAGAAAGGAACAAAGATCACAGTGAGACAATGAAGAGATTTAGGGAAGAGAAGAAAGCTATTGCAAATTCATCTGTGGAATGTGTTCAATTGCACTCCTTAGTTGGACATAATGTAATAATAATAATAATAATAATAATAATAATAATAATATCCCAGCGGGAAACTGGGTCGGCGAGCCGATCAGTGCTGGGGGCTCCAAGGCTCACAACCTTGGTAGTACCCTGGTCGGTGTGAAACATCACTGACCCCAAACTACAGTTTTTCAACTGTTCAAAGCATGGAGGAAAGTTCAGCATAAGCTACTACCCCAGGTGGTAACCAATCCACCTTCGCCTTGAGCGAAGCATGCAGGCCTTTGGAATCTGGGGAGCCTGCGCCGACATGCTTGGAGGTATCGGAGACTCCAGGAAAGATCCAACACAAATGCCGGAATTTCTTTGCTACCTTTAACACGAATTCCCTTCGGAAGATTGGTAAATTGAAACAACTAACTGATTCCTTATCCCAACATCAAATCCTGATTGCAGCAATTCAAGAAACGAGATTCACAGATGAACAAGCCTTTGAGTCAGAAGGCTACAGAATTTTTAAAGGTAAAACTGGTATACGTGTAATAAAAACAGTTCCCAACCTTGGCACAGGATTCATCGTCAGTAGGAAGATTTTGGATTCAATCATTGGCTTCAACTCGCCTAGCAGTCGAGTTTCTACTCTCTCACTTCCGGAGCACAAACAAAGTTTATACTGTTGTGAATGTCCATGCGCCAATCAATCAAGCGAATAAGAGAGACCCGGAAGGAACGGATAGATTCTGGGAAGACCTTGAAGATGTTCTCTGTAAGATTCCAGACAAACACACGATTATGCTTCTTGGAGATTTCAATGCACAGCTGGGTAAGGAAAGAAAGTTCCAAAACATTATCGGAAACTATCCAGCTCACCAGAGAACAAATCGCAATGGTGAGAGGCTCGTAGAACTATGTAAGGCTTTCAATCTTGTTATAAAATCCACAGCGTTCAAACACCTTCCCAGAAAACAGAAGACTTGAACATCTCCGAATCCAAATCTCGGCGAATTTCAAATTGATCACGTCGCAATTGCACGTAAAGCTCAGAGAGAAATACAGAATGTGAAGGTTCTAAGAAATGCCAATCTAGATTCGGATCACTATCTATCCAAAATCAAAGTTAAACTGATTCCGAGAAACACCAGAAAGGCCGTCTTAAAAAAGATCAATCGATTTGATACTGAAAAACTGCGATTGTGCCCTGAATTTACTCAAAAACTAGAATCTTTAAATCCCGAAAACTGGGATGAACTACAACAGGCCTTGGTCACAACAGCACAGGAGACAGTTCCACTGACAAAGTCAAAGAAACATGCGTGGTGGAATAATGCATGTGATTCAGTGGTAAAGCAAAGACAACTTGCCTGGCAGAAATGGAACTCGGGAAAGAACCAAGATAATTGGGAAAACTTCGTGAACGAGAGACAACGCGCTGCAAAAATCATCCGCAATGTAAAATGTGCCTACAACAAGAGCCAACTAACTCAAATTGAGCTAGACTTTCAGAGGAACAACACAAGGGACTTCTACAGAACCTTCAAACGCAATCTAAGCAAATACAATCCTCCGAGTCTACAGTTCAAAGACTCAAATGAGAGACTAGCTTACAGTGAAAGAGAAAATTGCCAGATTCTAGTGAAATACTTTGAATCCCTCCTTAATTGTGAGACTCCAAACTCCACTTTCTCATTTGAAGACAACATACAAGTCCACACAGATTCATCCCCTCCAACGAAAGAAGAAATCAAACAGATTATCCGGTCACTTAAGAACAACAAGGCACCAGGTGAGGACTCGATAATCGCCGAACTGTGGAAGTATGCTGGTGAAAAGATGATTGATAAATTGACTGACATTATCAAGGAGATTTGGGAAACTGAGAGACTTCCACGTGATTGGACTTCTGCCTTGATTCATCCCCAGCATAAGAAAGGTGACAAAACGGACGTTAACAACTACCGCGGCATTTCCCTCCTACTGATAACTTACAAAATTATTTCAAAAGCTCTACAGATTAGGGCAGAACAACAACTTGATCCGCAATCAGGAGAGTACCATTGAGGGTTCAGGAAAGAGCGCTCATGTGCCGAACAAATTATGAATCTGAAATCCATCCTTTTCTATCTGAAGCAAAGGAACAATAAATTTGTGGTAACCTTCGTCGACTTCAAGAAGGCCTATGATTCGATTGATAGAATTGCTCTTATTCAAATTCTAAAGGAATTTGGATTGGATAATAAAACCAGGGCAATCATTCAACAGACCTTAGCTAACGCAACCTCCAGAGTCAAGTTCAGAGGAGAAATTTCAGACTCTTTCGAAATTAAGACAGGAGTTAGGCAGGGAGATGGGCTTTCACCCCTGCTCTTCAACTGTGCACTTGAAAAAGTCACCCGCGAGTGGCACAAAGAAATGAACAATGGGGTCCAAAATGGAGTACGACTGGGTTACAAGAACATGAACCTTTCTATTGATTGCCTAGCTTTTGCAGATGATCTTGCAATTTTCTCCGACTCTTTAGATATGGCCACAAAACAAATTAACCAGCTGCAGGTACAGGCAACAAAAGTTGGTCTTCAGATCTCTTTGGAGAAAACACACTTCATAACTAACATCAAGCCAGCACCAAGGGAACTAAAAGTAAACCAGGGGAAAATCAAACGGACAGATAAGTTTAAATATCTGGACGAGTGGGTAGAACCCAACGTATGTGAGAAAGAAACCTTCACTTCGCGCATGAACAAAATGGAAATGGCGTACCAACTCACCAAGGACGTTTACAACAAAAAGGCAATATCCCTGAACGCAAAACTTAGGCATTATTGCACTGTCATACGACCAGAGGCTCTGTACGCAGCGGAATGCCTCACCATGAAATAGAAAGGCCTGGTAGAAAAATTGGAGATCAAGGAAAGAAAGATCTTGAGGAAAATTCTTGGCCCGATGAAAGACAACGGTGAATATAGACGGCGGCATAACTATGAGCTGTATATTCATGTCCAGAAGATCTCTGATGTAATGAGGAAAAGGAGGATTGCAGTTTATGGCCACTAGCTTAGAATGAAACCCACACGATTGACGAACCGGATCTTTAACTATTTTAAAAATAAGAAGACCAAGCCAGCCAGGTTCGAAGAGGTGGAAAGTGACCTGCAAGAGTTGGAAATTACCTGTGGGGATATTCATGAACGCAATTCCCTCAGGAAGAAACTACACGACCACCAGGGTTTTCAGAAAAAACCGAAGTTGAAGACGGGAAAGATGTGGACGGAAGAAAGAAAAGAGCAACACCGGCAACGTATGATGGAACACTGGGCAAATATCAAAGCCTAGAGAAGCCAGTTGAAATAACGTGGTCCTTAGTTGGCCGATACGATTAAAGAATAATAATAATAATAATATAAATAATAGTGTTGTTAATAATGTGGTCAAGATGTTGTACACGAACACCAGCAGCAGAGTACGTTGTGCTGTTGGCATCTCGGAAAACTTTCCTGTAAATGTCGGCGTCCACCAAGGCTCAGTACTATCACCGTCCCTTTTAGTTCTTGTGATGGACACCATCACTCGTGACCTGCAACGGAATGTTCCTTGGACCCTTCTGTATGCAGATGATATAATGGTTGCAGATGACACCCGAGAAAAACTCCAATGTCAAGTTGAAGACTGGAATAACCACCTCTCCCAGTATGGCCTATGTCTGAATATGAAAAAGACAGAGTATCTGGAGTTAAACCCAAGCGACGGTACCATTCAAGTCACTGGACAAAATCTAGTCAAGACAGAATGCTTCAGGTACCTTGAATCTCGTCTTCAGAGTGATGGCAACTTCAATAATGAAGTAAGAGCCAGGGTGAACGCAACCTGGTTAGGTGGAAGGAGGTCACGGGTGTGCTTTGCGACAAGAAAATGCCACTTCGTCTCAAATCGAAGATATATCGGACAGTGGTACGGCCAGTTGCGCTGTATGGCGTTGAATGTCGACCATCCGACAAAATTTCAGAACGTCGCCTGCACGCCATGGAAATGAGAATGCTCCGTTGGACAATGGGCATCTCCCGTATTGACCATGTCAGAAACGACACAATTCGGGAGCAAATGGGTGTCGCCCCAATTATGGGCGAAATGAAACGGCTCCAATGTATGGCCATGCCCTGCGAGCAGAGCCTGATACTGTTACTAACTCTGTCCTTCATTTTGAGGTTGAAGGCCTGCGCCCCAGAGGACGACCGAAGCAGCATTGGCAAGAGACAATAAATGGTGCCTTGAAGGTTACTGGCCTAAATCAAGCTGACGCACGAAACCGGACAAAATGGAGATCAATGACCAAAAAAGCGGACCCTGCACCAGCGGGACAACGCTAGGAAGAAGAAGAAGAAGGTTATTAATAATAATTATATATACCGACATTATCATGCTAGTAGGTTGAAAGTAATGAAGATATTGCTGTTGAAATCATTCGAGAAGACAATGAAAATTAAGTAAGCGTACTGGTAATTTCTCTCAATATTTTTAAATAATAAAAATTATTATTATTGTCATTATTATATTATTATATTTTCTGTTAGGTTCTTGTAAGGACCACATGCCAATTTCAACATAAAATCCTATGTTGTTCCTTCTTCCTCCAATACTCCTTTCACAATGTATCATTTTCTTCTCCTCGAACCATTTTGTGAACCTGTTTCTTTGCCTTCCTGCCTTTCTTCCTCTCTATTCATTCTTATTATTATTATTATTTTGTATGACTTATCATTATTGCTATTATTATCATTATCCTCCATAGGCCTATGTGTATCAATGCCAGTAGTAGTAGTACTAATCCCGCACTGATTTCTTGCTGCTATCTGCTTGTTGTGACTGCTCTAGACACTAAGATTACTGTAATGGCTGAACCGCTAATGCAATTACTGGCCCGCTGACCACAGGGTATTATTCCTCGCCTCATTAGGGGGGCTAGCGGTCTGTTTGCTGAGAGTACAGAACACCCTTACTCTCACCTCATGTTACGTTTGGGAATACACGCAATCATACCAGTACAAATCTCCTTGTAGCTCTGCCTTGGATTCCCACGTCACCCTCCTACGGGGCTGATCAACACATTTGATTCCGCATCGTTCATGTTCTAGGTTGATATTCCTGAAAATACAACATATGCAGGGGAGCGTAATTAACGTGGGTGGTTAATAATAATATAACTTGGGGCACGTCAGACGTGCCAGCAAATGAGCCTACAGTGTGGTCCCAGCGCGTCTGAGAGCCAATTCCTGAAGACTCTCCCCCACCCCAAATTTTGCCACCCTACCACACTGGATAGCTAACAGCAGTTACAGATTACATCATCCAATACGGCGCGGTACTATACGAAAGTGCACGAAGTTACACGAAGTTTCTTAAATTGCTGCCACAGATTGAAGGCTCCCACGCACCGGAGCGATCGCGTTGGCGGTGCACAGTGGGCCAAAATCGAAATCTAGGGGGACAAAATTATTTTTACGTTATAATCATGAATTTAGAGTGAAAGAAAGGTATAAAATTTATTTACTTCATAATAAACATCAGTTAAGACCTATTTTAAGCTACGTTTACACATGCAAGAAATTGTCTATGACTAGGAGTTGGATAGAGCATTCAGTTATCTCTTCAGAACAATTTTCTACCCCTAATTTACTTTCAACAAAGTCACCAAAGTTCCACTTTTGACATAATCGTCGAAGCCATTGCTTCAAACAGTTGTAAACGTGTGAGAATTGGTAGTTCGGGATCTTTTAAAACGTAAAATTACTAAGCAAGTTGCAAAAAGATGCAAAAAATCTTGTAACAAGCGTAAACTACAAACCTTTATCTACATTTTAACATTAAGTAGAAAGTGACGCAGAGTGACGCGACATACTAAAATTCTAATTGAAAATATAACTTTGAAAATAATAGTAAAATATTATATAATGCAAATATAGCTAAAATTACGTAACAATTACACCCATTAATAACTGAAACACGTTACAAAGATCATACCTTCAGCTGTATGTTCCCTCTTAAAGCATCAACTAACCACAAAGGCAACCAGGCCGCAGCCACTTACATTCACCCTCCAATTCAGACTGCTCGAACAGTGGTGACAGATTCACACTAAGATGCGTTTATATCCCAGAATAGTAAGCGGCAATTATATGAGAATGCTGTGGAAGTAATACATTTTGATTTTTTAATTATGAAAATAAATTATGTTGTCCTCCTAGATTTCGATTTTGACCCACTGTGCGGTGGCAGGCGCGATGGCGATCAGGTCTTTTCATACTCAGACGCGCGGTGGTAGCGATCAGTTTGGAAAATCGTGTACGTCAAGGATGCATCGGTTATCTCAACTGAAGGAAGAAGCGTTACTTTTGGCAGCGGTAGTTGATGATAAGGAGCAGCAGACAAATGTGGGAAGTATTTACAAATAATACAAATCACAAATACCCCTCCGTATATTATTCTGCTGAGGTCCCATTCCAGTTTTGTACCGAAAATAAGGTCCCATTAACACCAACCTACACATATGGGGTACCTACAGGTTTAGCATAACATAACCCAATGCGTAAGCGAATTGCACTCACTTACTCTTTAAAAGCCTCAGAATTAAACGAATAGCTTAAAACATGTATATTTACAATGAAATAATGAAAGAATGCAACACGGTAACCATGGTAACAGAATCTCACAGGTCCATCTAATTCTGTAAGACGCAGTGCAATTCTAATTATTACATTACTGTGAAATTGTCCAGACAGTTATAAGGTTATCACTGAACCAAATTAAGCTGTAAAATTCATCAATACATACAGTATAATGCGCTTAAGGGGGTCAAGGGGCACTATACAATTTTTTCACGCAGGTTTCACGTGTGAGTGTGGTACGAAAGGTCTTTTTACCCGACTATAAAGGGTCTCCGAAAACCACATTTAAAGGCCCTTACATTAACAGTGTCTGTGATATTCACAGAAAGGTAACTTCGCTCTGATATACCTATGAAGGAATGACCAACCCCTAACCACTGCACCAGTAGCTGAATTGATAAAGTCTGATTATTCATACCAAAGATAAATCAGTCATAGCATTCACGATTGAGATCTTGCTAAGTGTACTCTTTACAACTAGAATATTCGCGGGCGAAGCCGCGACAGGTAATGCTAGTTATATATTGAAATGAAAATCCACAGCCTGCTTCCAGTCTTCGACCGGGTCAGGAATGGAATGAATGAAGCCCCCAACTAGCGGCGAGGATATGAACTGTGCCGGCTGCCGAGGCCTGACGCACTCCTCTGGGGCAATGATTAAATGAATGACAGATGAAATGAAATGATAGTGGAGAGTGTTGACGGAATGAAATTTTGACAGGGAAAACCGGAGTACCAGGAGAAAAACCTGTCTGCCTCCGTTTTGTCCAGCACAGATCTCACATGGAGTGACCGGGATTTGAACCACGGACCCAGCGGTTAAAGGCCGGCGTGCTGCCGCCTAAGCCACGGAGGCTTGGCTAGTTATATATTAATTGAATAATATCTTTTTCAGAAAAAAAAACGTAAGAGAACGTCGATTCACCACCTGAATATGGTTCGTGGACATCAAGGAGAAATTCACACTTTATATCGGCAACTGCGACACCATGAAGAACGATTATACATATACTTTCGGATGCCAATGGAATGCTTTGATGATCTACTGGACTATATGATTATAGTCAGGATGCGATTATCAAATAATATGTTGTGCAATTTCACTTCTTCAATGTTGTCGCACTCTTTGTTATGCCAACACACAATGACGCGGGCAGCGGTCACACTCGACGAGCTGAATCTGATCGCCACCGCGTAATAGAACGCTGCACTGTCCTGAACGCTGCCCGCGTGATCGCTGTCTGTCTGAAAGCTTCTATTCAATTCTGCAGTAAGTATTTGGGCTTTTGGATAATGGCTGTGTGATTGACGTATAAAAATCTTTGGTATATCAGAAATAAATCAGACCCGTGCGAGAACTCATGTCTACAAACCACCCGCCTGGCTTTACAGTTATTCGGGCTTCTATAAATATGTTTATGTTCGACACTGACTATTATATGTCGGAAAACTGTATCATAATGATGGTCATTATAACACTATTTTTCATTATGAAACAGTTTCTCCCACCAATCACAACTCAAGAAACAGTTGTTTGACCAATAGCATCGCACCTGAGTTGAGTTCCAATGCCTTCTAATTTAAAATTCACTGCGTTGCCTAGTATCATAGTGGGGTAAACGGGGAGGCCATGGACATTCTCTGCGTTTGCTCTGCGTCCCATGCGCTCTGTTCAGTACATAAAACTGGCGAAATCTCGACAGATATTTATGAATATATTTGTTCGAACATAAAATAGTTATAATAATTATCGTCGAAAATAAACAGTCGTATGCAACTCGCCTATAATGGTAATTAAGGCACTCGTATGAAAATTATCGGACTCGCATACACTCGTTTTATAATCATACTCGTGTCTTAATTATTGCCATTATAGGCTCGTTGCATAATGTACAATTATTTGTTTAAACACACTTTTTAAACAAATTGTCGATATTAATGAAATCGGAGCGCAATTCATCACTGCTGCTGGTTGCACAATGGGTTGTGTGCGCCCCATGTGTACAGACTACCCGCCGAGCCCTAGTGGTGTGCGGGCTATACGAGAAACAAATTCTGCCAGGGGCTATCGTCTTGTTTATTTGTTTAAAAGCACTTTATAAACAAATACATGTATTTCCGTTGACTTTTCAAGAAATGCAACTTTTTTCCTGTATTATTGAGACGATTTGGAAGATTTTTGGTACAAACCACGCCTTCTAACTCCCTCTGGTTTAGAAGCTTGAGTTTCGTGAAACATACACCTTAGCGTATTTTATACAGGGTGTATATTAATTATACCGTCAAACAAGATGATCAGTAAAGAACATATAGCCTACTTTCTCCTAAATGCATGGGTATTATTATAACTCTTTATCCTCTTCAAGGAGTATAATTGAATGTTGGTTGTAGTAGCTTGTTGAAATACAACGTGCTATAGGGATATTAAACATGAATAAAAGGTGCCCTTTACTATTGCTACCTCTGTAAAAAATCTCATTCAATTCGGTTTCACCGTGTTTGAATTGATATGGGGAATGGATTTGCACACATACATGGCCGCTATTTGCAAACTATTGGGCTGATGACCATGTAGTCAGTCATAAGATGCTTTCCACAAAAAGGCATGTTGTTGCAAAATCTGGTAGAGATCAAATTATTAGGATGGTCGTAATTTGATTTAAGCTTTTAACATTTGGGTGGCCGTCATTCCGTTTCCGTCAAGATGGCGGCGATATAAAACATGACACTGAGGTGCCCTTTGCTAGTGCCACCTCTGTACCAAATTTCGTTCAATTCGGTTTCACCATGTTTGAATTGATAGGGGGAATCGATTTGCACACATACTTGGCCAACATCTGCAAACTATTGGGCTGATGATCTTGCAGTTTGGTCAGAATATGCTTCCCACACAAAGATATGTTGTTGCAAAATTTGGTATAGATCAGATGATTAGGTTAATCGTAATTTGATTTAAGCTTTGAACATTTGTGTGGCCGCCATTACGTTTCTGTCAAGGTGGTGGAGATATAAAACATGACACTGAGGTGCCCTTTGCTAGTGCTACCTCTGTACCAAATTTAGTTCCATTCGGTTTCACCGTTGTTGAATTAATAGGGTGAATCCATTTTGACACAAAGATGGCCGCCATCCGCAAACTATAAGGCTAATGACCTATTAATTTGGTCAAAGGATGCTTCCTCCATAAAGGTATGTTGTTGCAAAATTTGGTAGAGATCGGATGATTAGGTTAGTCATAATTTGATTTAAGCTTTGAACATTTGTGTGGCCGCCATTACGTTTCCGTCAAGATGGCGGCGATATAAAACATGACACTGAGGTGCCCTTTGCTAGTACTACCTCTGCACCAAATTTCGTTCAATTCGCGTTCACCTTGTTCGAATCGATAGGGGGGCGGGGCAGACATTCAGAGTACACACACTCACACACACACACACACACAGATTCTCACACACACACACACATACACACACACACACACACACACAGACACACTTTTTTCGCCCTGTGTTGATCTCATGTCTACTTTCATTTTTGCAAAAATCGAAAGTAGGCTAAAAATCAGGGACGATCTGCGTGTTATGTAAAAGACGATGCCGCAATCGGATTGGCGGAGAAAATTTTCCCCTTCGAGAAAATGAGGTTACTTTGTTACTTCCGGGCGAGCGATTCAAATCGACGAACTCGCCGTGGTTGCTGAGCTAGAGAGCAAGCCGAGGCGAACGAGGAAACTTGCGCATGCACGCCAGCATATCTCTGTCACCTTCTATCCCACTCCCTTCCATTGCCTGAAGCACAGCAGTGGCCAGCGGCTTGCTCTCTAACTGGACAAACACGGCGATACACATTTAATCCACTGACACCTAATTTATTTGAATTGATTTTATAACAACAAAATGGCGGCTGTGCAAAATTTTGAAATGTTGTTTTTATTACTTTTTGTTTTAACAAGCACAAGATGACAGCTGTGCTTATTTTTAAAATGTGGTTTAAATTTCTTCTGTCCTAATCATGCGATTGAAGTTTTAATAATACACCTACGGAATAATTTTCATGTAATAGTACATAAATCTATAATGGCCTACATGTATAACAAGTAGTTCCGTGAAGAACTAAAGCCTATTTTCAAATAACCTACTTATGTTAATTGCCTCTATCAACATACAAAATTTGAGTTTGATTTTATATGTGTAGGTCTTAGAGTTATGTACTGTTACACATGAAGGTTATTGTATACGTGTAGTATTCATACTTCAATCGCATGATTAGGATACAAGAAGTAAAAATGGGATTTTAAAATTTCGCACAGCTGCCATATTGTGGTTATGGAAACAATTGAAATAAATTAGATTCTAGTGGAATAACATTTGTATAAGGATTTACTGTATAAAGTGTCACTGCACTCGGATGGTTAAATTGCGATAAACGTTCATGTGAATATTTATATTTCGCGTCGCCGCCATGTTGGATTTGTGATCACCAGGTTATTGAAAATCCTATAGGTGAACTTATGTTCATAGCTCCTATGAACATTATAAAATTCAGTTTGATTGCTGTAATAGATTCGTAGATATTGAGAACCGTCTAAATATGTCGGATGGTCGCCATGTTGGATTGTCATATGTATAGGCCATAGAGTCATGTACCATTAAAAGAAATATTTCGTAAGTTCTTTATTCAAACTTTCACTTCGATTTCATGATTACGACACAAGAAATAAAAACTTAATTTTAAAATTCGCACAGCCGCCATATTCAGGTTATGTAAACAATTGAGCGAAATTAAATACCAGTGAATTACAATGTGTATGAACATTTGCTGTATCATGTTTCATTGCGTTAGGATCACTAAATCGCGAGAAAACTCTATTTAAAACTTTCAAATTCGCTTGGCCGCCATGTTCATATTGAAGTTAACCGGTTTTTGAAAGTCTTATAGTTGACTTTCGGTAGTTAAACTACAAGCTTCCTTCCTTTATCTCCGTTCAAAATTTCAGGGTGATACCGGTATAAGTTTCAGAGATATAGAATGCCGGTGAAATATTTCGCACAGCCGCCATATTGAGGTTATGTAAACAATTGAACGAAATTATATGTCGGTGCATTACACTGTGTATAAACATATACTGTACCAAGTTTTATTGCGTTTGGTTAGTTAAATCGCGATAAACTTCCATTGAAACTTCACAATTTCGCTAGACCGCCATGTTGGTTTTGTAGTTACCAGTTTTTTTAAAGTCACAAGGTGAACTTCTGGTAGTTCCTTTGATCACCGTACAAAATTCCAGGGTGATATCGGTAATAGTTTCGGAGATATTGAATGTTGGTGAAATATTTTGCACAGCCGCCATGTTGGATTGGTGAGACGTAACAAAATTTGAAAGGCACGGTCTGGGTCGTCCGGAAAAGTGCTATGAACTTACCGAGTTTTATTTAAATCGCTCCCGCCATTTAGAAGTTATTAGGGACACACCCACACACACACACTAATCACACACGCACACACAGACACACGGAGAAAAGGTGATCTCATAAGCCTATTTATTCATAAATGAAAATAGGCAAAAAATCCAACATGGCGACCAGCCGAAATATTTAGGTGGTTCTCAATATCTACGAATCTATTACAGCAATCAAACTGAAATTTTGTATGTTGATGGAGGCAATTAACATAAATAGGATATATGATAATAATTTTATTAGAGCAGCCAATGGCCATACGAAGAACATAACAGAAAATTGTGCATCAATAACATACAATAGATGGTTCATTAAACAATCTACACGTCTGTGCAAAACTCCGCAATAGAGATTCCTCTGTTAGGGCACCTAATAGCATAGTATCTATCTCATCATAGGCTGTCACACCGTTCACATACACAGTCATGGCTGGGGTCATGGTGAGTCTTTATCTTGCAGATTTTAAAATGGAAGCCATGCACGGCCATTCATGTTACTAGGAGGTATATGTAGTAATGAGTAGTTGGCCCTCATCCATTCTTTGGTTATTGTTACGTGCAAGAGCCCGTCCCAACGTTTCAAACATGTAATTTCCCCCGGATGCAATTCTTGACATTTTGAATCGACCGCCTGCTGACTTGGTTCCGTTTGTCAACACGAGATAGCACCTGCTGTCGGACTTCGGGGGTTACTCCAAGTAGTTCCTGTTTCTCCGATAGATGGTGTTTGCTGTGTCTTATTAAACTCTTTATATGCATGACATAATTGAAAGACAATTACATTCTTTGTCATGAAACAAATGCCGGTGTATGCATGATACCGCCAAATTATTTACTAAATAATGACATTGTTGATTGATGTGCCAAGCCTTGATTGGACGATAATATTTACATGAATGCAGTTCGGTTCTTGACGCGAAAATTCTCCGCCATCTTGTGGAGTCCATTTGCTGTCGTGAAGAAAGCAACAAGCCGACTGGTCGTGAAAGGTGTCACCGCTGATGGGGGCTTGGCCCCCAGCCTCTACGAAATATAAATATATTCAACAGAAAATATGAATGCCAATTCTACTAGGAAATTGCCTGTGCTCTTCAGGGTGTGAATTTCATCGTTTCGCCGTGAAGTGGACGTGTTAAATGTGGTCGCATCTCGATGCGGACCTACGCTTGTGACCAAAACGAAGCATGTGCTGGGCGGGCATGTTCAGGGCAATATAGTGCCATATTTTATTTTATTTAAAATGTGTTAGTTTTTTTGTTTTCATTGTGTCTCCACTGTGAAGTTTTAAGGTACGTTTTTTATTTAATTTATCTAATTATTTTATTTTGGGAGCTCCAATTTTGGCCGTGTATGAATGTTGATCTTATGTTGTGTTTTGCCTGGTAGGCCTAAAATTTCTTTTATGTTTTAATAACGTTTCCTTATATATATTAATTTTGTTATTATTTTGTACCTTCTGGAGACACATTTATAAGTTTATTTTACGTTTAAATTATTATTTATTTTCATTTGGCAAGCTTGGGATTGTCATTTTTTTAAATCTAATGTAAGATCCGTCGAGTCTTAAAAACGACTTGCATTAATAGTTTTTAGATGTAATTGTTTTCCTCCTTTCATTCCGCTCTGGGGATTCTAAATTAATTTAATGGTAATTGTTTGCCGTAGTTTCGGTCAGGCATGCGGTCTCCCGTTTTTGTGGCCATGTTTTTGTTTTGTTATGAAGAGATGCATTCTGGTCTCGAGGTCAGTCTCTTGGCGTTGACCGCGAAAATCAAACGTGTTGTGTTAACTTAAGATGTTTTTTTTATTTTACCTTGTCGGTTTAACATTGTGTTTTTAGTAATTGTTCCTGTGTTTTTCTCCTTCTTGCAAATTAATGAATTGTTTTCTGATACAATTTAATTTGGTTAATTTAATTTTTTATTTCTCGTTTCATCGTGGCCGGGATCTACGCATGTCGGATCGCTATTGCATACCCTTGTAAATTATCAAGCCCTTTCTCATTGTGTTTTGCCTGTAATTTTTATTTTAACCTTTTGGCTGTATAACATTTTAATTTCAATTTGATTCTTGTCCTTTTGTTTGCAAGCAAGCATGTTCTGTTTCTGGTGAAGGTACTCCTTTTAAATTTTTAACATTAAACCTTTTATTTTTAATTTTTTTTTATCTACTGTTGTGGCATTATTTCGCCGACGGCAATTCTGTCGGTTATTGGGGGGTGTCTGTACAATAGCCTGTGTGTGTTGTCCCCTTCTCCATCTTCCTTCCACTCCTTTGGAGCTCTTCTGTTGGGACACGTCATCTGGGGGTGATTTTGTTGTTGTGGAAGCGACGCGGACCTCTCAAACAAAGGTAAGTAGGACCCCAACCATTCCAGGTGTCGCAGTTATCATGTCATCTGCCATATGCCACGTCTCTTTTGTTGGAGTTCCCTTATAGTACAGTACAGCTGGAATGGTTTTGTTCCAAAAACTGTGCTATGGTTGGCTTTTTGTAAATCGTTAGAAAAGCACAAAAAAAAGCTTAACTCTGAATTTTAGAATAATTTGCACTATCATTTTTTCGGAAAACTCAAAAAAACATTGAAAAGCGTTTTTCTCTGAATCGACGTATTTTAAAGAAAAGGTTTTAAACAAAAAATGTAGAGGACATTGTCACCTACAATTCGTCTCATTGAGGTCATGTCATACGTTTGGAAATGCAGAAGCTAGGTGGCGCCAAAGTTTCCAAAAAAGTGTTTTTTCAGTTTTTGTCCTAGAAAAAAAATATGTTTTTTTTCACAAAAGAGTGAAACAGATATTTGTTCCTCTCAAAATTGTCTGCAACATTTATTTCAACGTTTGTTTCCTCCGTCTTACCGTTCCAAAGTTATAGCGCAGCAAATGCAACGCTGCGTAGTCAAGGCTACTATTGTTACTGCGGAGAGAGCGGTGGGCATAGTTTAGACAGGGACCGGTGTCGGACAGCTGCCTAAGGCTCGGTCAAACAGGACGCGGGCTGTGTTTGTTAATTAGCTCAATCATATCTATTTCAATCGCAACGTATCAATCACAACTGTTCACATATTAACCTTTATGCCATCTGAATAGTATAATTTTCACACTTCGGCAGACAATAACTTTGGAACGGTAAGGCGGAGGAAAATAATGTTTCAATAAATGTTGTAGACAATTTTGAGAGGAACAAATTTCTTATTCACTCTTTTGTGAACATAACATTTTTTTCTAGGACAAAAAGTGAAAAAACACTTTTCTGGAAACTTTGGCACCACCTAGCTTCTGCATTTCAAAACGTATGACATGACCTCAATGAGACGAATTGTAGGTGATAATGTCCTCTATAGTTTTTGTTTAAAAAACTTTTCGTTAAATTACGTCGATTCAGAAAAAAACGCTTTTCAATGTTTTTTTTAGTTTTCCGACAAAATGATCGTGCTAATTATTCTAAAATTCAGAGTTAATTTTTTTTTGTGCTTTTCTAACAATTTACAAAAAGCCAACCATAGCACAGTTTTTGGAACAAAAGTCTTTTTTCTGTGTAGCTGTTCTGTAGGGCTACTATTAGTAGTCTTCCGTAGCTGGTTGTGAATGGTAACTGCACATTGAAACGAAGCTCCTCAATCATAAAAGTTTCTCATGTCAAGACATATACTAATTGGGACCGCGAATATTTCGATAGCCCCAGCGTATGCGGCTTTTACTTTCTCTATTTGTCGCAGGTTGTTGGTGTTCAGGTGTACCCATATAAGTTCCAAACCATAGGTGACAACGAGTTAGATCTTAATGTTGCAATGTTTTATCGCGACTTGAACAGACGTTCTCCGTAGATCCTTAATGTCTGACATTGGTTTGGTTGCTGAGGCGGTCCTGCCAGCTATGTGCTGAGTAAAAACAATACCTCTGTTTTGGAAAACAACTCCCAAATACTTGAAATTACCGACTCTTGCCAGGGCCTTACCATTATAAGTTGTTTAGTCCGTCGCTACATACAAATAGGCTACTTAGTTCTACACGGAACAACTTGTATAAATTTCGGACAAAATCAGCTGATGAAAGAAATATGAAATTTACACCCTACTTGTACAGTACTTATGTTAAGTTTTGAGGTCATTCTTTCAGTGTTGCTTATGTAAGGTGCGTTCAAAAAGTAACGAACTGGAGGCTGTAATGCGCAAACCGGCGACGGCATCGACTAATTGTGGCGTGTGTAACGAGGTGTGGTACCGAACAGAGCGTGAAAGGTCACAGCCCGTCGCTAGAAGGCACGTCACGTGACGATACAAAGCGAGCAGCAGCATGCATCAATCGTCCAACCAATACCAAGACGGTAGACCATTTGACATGCTTTCTGGTGTGGTTGAAGACTGTGTGGCACCCATTCGGCACACACTTTCCGCAAGTGCAGTCGTTCCTTGATGATAGTGTGCACACTTCCGACGCTCAATCCGACCTCGGCGGCTATGGCGTTCACTGTCACTCGGCGGTCCTGGGTAATGAGTGCATCAACCAGCTGGACGTTGTCATCGGTATTGCAGGGGGGTGTCATCGGCTAACGACACCCGTCTTTCCCTGAAGCGCTTGTGCCACGCCTTGACCCTTGCAAGGGACATTCAGTATTCGCCATACACTTGTGACATTCGGCGATGAATGTCCGTTCCCCCTACTCCTTTCGCTGTCAGAAACCGAACAACACCTCTTTGCTCTTCGTTTGACGTCTCCATGTCACTGTTGGCAATGCGACATGCAGCGTTGGACGATTGATGCATGCTGCTGCTAGTTTTGTTTCGTCACGTGACGTGCATGCGTGCCCTCTAGCGACGGGCTGTGACCTTCCATGATCTAGTCGGAACCACACCTCGTTACACACGCCACGATTAGCCGATGTCGTCACCGGTTTGCGCATTACAGCCTCCGGCTCGTTACTTTTTGAACGCACCTTATACAATCGGTCAGTTGTAACTCTTCTGTCGGTCAACACGAATTTGTATAATGTGTATAACACAATCATGAATAATACATTAATAGCACTCCTGGAAACAATACATGTATTGGTTAGAGATCACTCTTGCAACGGCACACGTTTTGTGATTACGCTCTTCACCTTCAGCGGGAGAAGAAAATGATGATGATGATGATGATGATAATTCTTTTTTTAAGGGGCCATACATCTAGGTTATTTACTCCTAATGGTTTGGCTTATAGTGAAAGATGAGATGAGAATGAAAACTATAACTAACTAGCAACCCGACCCGGCTTCTCCCGGGAATAGTTATGAATGCATTACGTGATAAGCGCTTTCTTTTTCCAATGTCAATGAACAACGACCAATATCCGTTTTACGTCTCGGCATGATGGGTTAAAATCACTGACTGGACTATTAATGCATGTGTAACAAATTCTTCTCAGACGTAATTTAAGAATGGCGGGGGGCACGAAACACAAATCCTCCTTCCGTCCAATCTTAACTTGAATGTGTATTTTGCGGAGCGAAAAGTTCACAGGCGAAATGAAGCAACACCGAGTTGCACTTCCAGGGAAACACCAAACACAACCACCCTTCTCAGAAGTCTTAACTCAACACCACTCAACGGATTGCTGCTGGCTGCATCTGGGGCAATAGGTTCGCCCGCTAGCTAGGCTGTAACAGGGATGATAGACTTGCCCTTAGCTAGCTCGTAAACTGTCGCCTCAGTAGTTGAATGGACATGCTTGGAAGAAATTAAAACGTAAAAACACTTATAGTGGGCGATGTATTGAAGATAGACATATGCTCTCCCGGACTTTTTTGTAGAACTTTTCATGCTGAACAATTCTTACACTCATAGTATTTGGATTTTTTAACGGTTTGGCCAGCGTAAGCTTACAAAGCACTCAGACGCCATTTTATTTCGACTTTTCCACTGAAATGGTTACTGCTCGGCTTCCTTTGATCATAAATAAATTATTTTCTACAGAAATTATCCGCGAGATACCCTTTACAGAATTGTGAAAACCGCATGAAAATCCATCCCGTGGTTCTCTAGTTTACCCGTAACATCCAAGAATCGGGGACTTAGTTTTATACTAAGTAGAGATACTATCTACAGACGTACATATTAGAAGAAGAAATGGTAAACAAATACAGGATAATGCAAATAAAGGACAGGAAGAAAAGATATGCCCTCAACCCTCGAAGAATGAGGAATGAGGGACTTGGAAGGAAGGAGAGCCATGAAAGGCAGGATAGGGAAAGAGGAGAGGGCCCGCCCCAAGGTCAGAGGAAAATGGGAACAAAACAGACCCAGCTTAGAATTTTCTCGGGGTCACAAACTCTCAAACTCACCACCCGTGAGCCCTTGGGCGTGTAGCACTATCCAGGGTGCACGAGAAGTGGTGGGGATACAAACACCCTGCCTCCTTGAGGGCCTTGTGCAGAAAGCAGGAGATAACAGGAAAAGAAAAAGAAGGCTCACCACTCAAAGAATAAGGGTATCAGGAAAGATAAGAAAAGGGCCAATTAAGGCGGCAAAGTGAAATAGTCCCTAGGCCTCGGTTACCCTAATACCGTCGGGGTCGTAAAAGAACAAGAGTTGACCAAGGGAGGTCGACAGGATAGAAGACGGAGAAGAGCCCGGCACAAGTAAGTGGAAGAAATGGTGGACTCGGCTGGGATCCCGTGGTCGCCAACACACGTCCCACTAGATGTGAGCCCCTGGGGGGGATGGGAGGGGTGTGGAGTAAAGAATTGCTCTAGTAACGTAGAAACGACAAGTGTTATAGCGATATTACTTGACACAGTTACTGGCAGTTCCACACAAAGACAGTCACAAAAGGCTTATGAGGTCCCTTGTGTCTAGCAGTGCCCACTTATTGCCTGTTACTTGTGGCTCAGAGAGGTTCCCCATTTCATTTCGAGAACACCCTGTTTGCTCTCTTACAGCAGAGTGCGCCACTTCCCCCATCCGGGAAACTACTTGTATTACATCTCACTATTGCCTTCTCTCTTTCCGTAAGTAGAGAATATCAGCTGTTAGTCACCTCATTCTACTGTCTCTCTTGATATTTAGGGTACAGCTCAAGTTATCCACCTTGTGACGTAGTGAGTCTTATTCTTGACTACTATAGCTTTCAGTCGGACAATCTTCAAATTACTGGAATATGTGAAAAATAAGATGTTCAGGAAAGAAAATATAGCCTACTTTCTCCCAAATTTAAGGGTATAGTTATAACTCTTTGTCCTTATCACCTCCTATTTTCTTCCTATTCAAAGTGCAAAATGGCCATAAATAAATCACAGGTACAGGCATTGAGTGTTTGAATTAACATTAATATTGGAAACCCAATGTTTCCCGCACGGCCAATTGTGTGTTGCCTGTCCCAGTGTTGTAAAACCATCAACTTTGTTTGTTCACGTGCCAGCTAATCAAACATAAAATATCTTTTACCATAAAGTATTGCCATGAATTATAGCCTATCATTTAACAGAAGTATTTCATTATGTGGCAGAAAATTACTAGCCACACCCAAGAATTGTGATCATGTGAGAAACAAGAAGTTCCGTGACGAACTAAAGAGCCTACTTTTCTTAAAATTAAAGATCCATGGCAATGATTAATCTATATGGGTCTATCTAGAATAATGACGAAATTAAGTTTGTAATATCGAAATTTTCGAATTATTTCGAAATACTGTATACCTGGCATAATGTAGCCAAATAGAGAACTACAGTTGGCAGCCCTGGTGACTGAATATATTCTTAGTTCCATCTCTTAAGGTACAGAATACAAAATTTGGTTGAAGTCCAATGGATAGCATGGACGTTACATGCAGTTAAACATTGGATCTAACAGCGCGCGTAAAATCATGTTGGCACCAATGACATACATGTATTGGTCGGTCAGAAATAATCTGAAATAATATGATCTATTGTTGTGTCAATTATTAATGAAATCCATTAGTTAGTATAGAAGTTACATGCATTTTAAAATTGGACCTATCAACAGGCTTAGAATCATGTTGGCAGCACTGACGTTTATAAGTTACTCCAAATTAATCTAGAATGTCAGGTACTATACGTGTCCAAAGTTTAGAGCTATTGGCTTGGATACTTTCTGATATATTGATATTAAGAAAAACGAATAGAGACAGCATTTATTAACAGTTGGCAGCCCTAGTTGCTCCTAAGAATGCGCATAGTAATGTCTGTTACGGTACACATTGCACATAAGAAATTTGATTGAAATCCAATTGATAGTATAGAAGTTATATGTATTTAAAGTCGGACCTCTCAGCAGGTTTAGAATCATGTTGGTAGCACTGATGTATATACGTTACTCCAAATTAATATAGAATGTCAGGTACTATACGTGTGCATAGTTTAAAGCTCTCAACTTGCATACTTTCTGATATATGGGTAATTGGATTTTTTTTAAATGAGAGCATTTATTAACAGTTGGCAGCCCTGATGGCACTTAAGAATACACTCAGTCATATCTGTTTATGTACGCATAGTACATACGAAATTTGGTTGAAATCCAATTGATAGTGTAGAAGTTATATGCATTTAAAATTTTGACCTATCAGCAGGCTTATACTCATTTTGGCAACACTACCAGGTATGGCCTCCTGGAAATTAAACTGCAATATTACTATCTATACGTGTGCCAATTTTGAAATAGCTCCCATTCATACCTTCCAAGATATCCAACATGGAGCTCAAATTTCAATTGTGATTTTTCAGCAGTTGGTAGCACTGACATCATTTTCAAATATGGCCGTGAGATATTCAGGTATAGTTCTTTACTCCTACCAAATTTTATTTCGATTGCTGCAGCCGTTTAAGATAGGGGGGGGACACACACACAGCCAGACAGACAGGCAGAAGGGCAGACAGACAGACAGACACACATTTGCCCGATCTCATAAGTCTACTTTTTCCTCATTTTTGCAAAATGAGAAGTAGGCTAAAAATTGCCCGGAAAACGTTAAAATCCCATTTTTCAGTGCCTACCAATGCGTTGCTATAGTTACTGGTGTGGTGGCAGTAGCACAGTTTGCCAACAGATTCCGCTACGGGAAAAGTCCAAGTTGCGATTGCTAATAGTGAATGTTCGAGGACCAACATCATTCCAACATTTACGAACTATTAATGGTGAATTATGTGGCTCCTACACAGAAGCATGTCTACGTTGCAATTGTTAGAAAATGACGCTCATTGGGATAAAACTCTCAATGATGCTGTAATTTCGTCACAATCTCATGAGATACTAACATTGTTTTCTATATCAACATGCTTCCTATCAAAACGAATTGATTTATGGATAAAATAGAAAGATGATATGTGTGACGAAATCTTGCATAAAATGTGCATTACATCAGGAAGTACACATTTACAAATCAGTGAAGAAATGTACAACGAGGCGTTGATATAAATTGAGAACATGTGCTTGATGATGTCAAACAAAGTAGCCTATAATCTCAATAAGGCATGCTTGCACCCAATCGCCCGATGCACAACGCTTTTAATCAAGAGTTGCAAGGCAAAAAAATGTACGATCTCGATGCTTTAAGAGAATCAGTTTGAAATAACCTTCCGCTGTTAAACCAACAACAAATGTATGTATTTAATACTCTTACGAAAGTTGTAAATTATGGAATTGGGGGGATTTACTTCTTGGTCACTCCCGGGGGCACAGGAAAACCTTTTTAAATTTCATTGGTTTTAGCAAACATTCGCTCACACAGGGAAAATGCACTCGCAAATGCTTCTTCAGGCATTGCAGCTACATTGTTGGAAGGCGGACAAACAGCCTATTCAGCGTTGTTAAATATGCAATGTAACGGAACTCCGACCTGCAACATTTCGAAGAACTCTGCAATGACAAATGTTTTGCAGCAATGTAAATTGATAGTGTGGGTTGAACACACGATGGCACATACAAAGTCTTTGGAGGCGTAGGACCAAACCATGCAAGATCTGCAATACAATCAAAACCGATTTGGTGCTGCGATTATTTTGTAAGGAGGTGATTTTTGTCAAACATTACCAGTGATTCCACGGTCAACGCCAGCTGATGAACTCAATGCATGATTAAAGTCCTCCATTTTGTGAAAACAGATAAAGATACTCAATGTAAGGAAGAATATGCGTGTCGAGTTGCAAATTGATCCAGATGGAGAAATATTTCCAAAACAACTTATTGACATTGGATATGACAAATTCCCTTCAGACGTTTTGACTGACTGCATTGCATTTCTTGACAATTTTTGTCGGTTTACTGATTCAAAAATCGAAGTCTTTCAAAAGATGTCGCCAAACGTTGCTCAAAATATTTGGTTGAGTGAACGAGCCATTTTGGCTGCCAAAAACATGGATGTAAATTAATAAAATTTCAAAATTCCAAATGAAATTGACGGTGATTTGAGGACATACATATCAGTTGATTCTGCTACCAACCGAGATGATGTCGTCAACTATCCACCCGAATTTTTGAACTCGCTGGATTTGACAGCACTTCCGCCCCACCATCTTCAATTAAAGGTCGAATCGGTGGTCAGTAATGTTACGAAATATCAACCAACCGCGATTTTGTAACGTCACACGGCTAGCAGTGGAAAAAATTATGAACGTGATCGAAGCAACCATTCTAATGGTAAAGTATAATGGAGAAGACATTTTGATACCACGCATCCCAATGATTCCCACTGACATACCATTTGAATTTAAACGACTGCAGTTTCCGGTGCTAGCCTACTTGTTTTCTCCATGTCCATAAATAAATCACAGGGACAGTCTTTGAGTGTTTGCGGCATTAATCTTGAAAATCCAATGTTTCTCACATGGCCAATTGTATGTTGCCTGTTCCCGTGTTTAAAAACCATCAACTATGTTTGTTTACGTGCCAGGTAATCAAACAAAAAATATTGTTCACCATAAAGCATTACAATGAAAATATCATTTAACAGAATAATTTTCTTTGGAACTGGGCAGTATAATTACTTGTGAAAGAAGTATTTCATTATTTGGCAATAAATTAATATCCATACCCAAGAATTGTGATCATGTCAGAAACATTCTTACGCCAGTGAAAACAGCAGTATTTTTGACGGAATTTTATCTTCATAGTGTTGATTGGAATCAGTGTTTTCTATGATAATTTTTTGCCTCGAAGAAAGAAGATTACGTCTTGATACATTATCTTCACGGCATCAACTTATCAAATTACTCTATTTGCAACGGGGGATAATTATGGCTCAGTGAGGGTTTTGAAGACCTGCCAAACAGTTCCCATCTTCGCAACAGTCAGTCAGGGTCATTTCTGGGTAGTGATATGCTGATACCTTTTCGAGCATTCCCTTAGTCACTACGAAGATATTAATATTGCGGCTACTGAAAACGGTTAGTTTCTTAGTAACTTTTGGTAGCAGTAGAAAATAAACTCATTTCATGTTGATGATGTGGTGATTTGCATTATTCTGATTTTCGCGTCCAATACAGAGTGAATTAGAGTTCAATAGATTGTCATTTATTTTGACATAACGACGTCTGTCGGGTCATCTAGTTTTTTGAAGTGTAATATCTTTCCACTCGGTTGCTGGATATTTTTGTAGGAGTGATTTTGAAAAATGGGACGGAAGTGCGTAAGACGCACTGCTAGCTGGATTGCATCCCTCCTGGCTGCTTTAGCTTTAGTAGCCAGGAGGGATGCGATCCAGCTGGCAGTGGTAAGAGGAAACAATGAGCGCGTAGTGTTGGAGATAGGTACCATGACATACTGCCGGCCATGTAGAATGTATATCACATATGGATTACTTCAAGGTTTGGAGGCACCATTAAAAATATTCCTACAGTAAATCATCTTCAAATTGTCGTTCATTGGTGTAAAAATATTCATTATATGATATTTGCTGAAAACAATTATGATTTATTAAGAGTCTCTTTTCCAATCTCTGGATAAAGTGATGGTTACTCCCCGATTAACTTTGATCCACACTTCCATACTGAATGGTAAACGCTCATGCGAACTCTGGTATCAACTGATTGAAACGCAAACCACATGTTCAAAATCTTCGCATCAGTATTTAAATGATGATAGGTTTTAATAATGAGACATTCTAACTAGTCGGCAAAGCCAGTATTATGTTTCTGCACAATGCGTGGCTAGCCCCTTGGTCTGCGAATCATAAGGCCTCGGGTTAGAACCCCAGTCACGGCAAATGTTTTTGCTACCAGATTATCGATTTAAACGATATCTATCATTACAGTGTGCGTCATTTTAACAGAATCTGCATGAAATTACGATTTATCTAATTTTAATTACAATAGTTTGCACCAAGCAAGAGTTGGGAAATTTGATTGTCTTGAACATTATTTCTAGTAGTCTATAGATAGGTCTATGGTTTCATTCCACCTCTTAACCCGTTAAGTGGGGAGCGAATTCTTCCACATGACCACTACGGTGGGGAGAGGTTTTCATATTTTTTTAAATGTTTAAATAATTGGATTTACGCAGCTCGACATGTATCTGTTTAGTATTGCATGTATATTTTGACAAGAAGACACATTAATTTCAATACTGCAACGAATATTTACGAAATAGAATGATTTTTAAGCGAATCATATCTTAGTGCAACAAAGGCATAAGTCTCATATTACTATTTTTTCACTGATGAGCATTGTAATCGTTACTTTCCGAAACTTGTACGTTAGCAATAAGTATTTACGTATCCAATAAGATCGGATTTTTTGGAGTGACCTCCTGAGAGGCCTGGTGCAGGTCTTTCTAGTCGACGCCCGTGGGCAACTTACGCGTCGGGATGGGCAAGGATGTGGTAGGAAGAGGCCGTGGCCAGTCAGGAGGTACTGCCCCAGCATTTGCCTGGTGTTGAAAATGGGAAAACCACGGCAAACCATTTCAAGGACGGCCGATGGAGGGGCTCGAACCCACGCATATGTCGAGTCAGGAGATAGCTGGGCCCTACGACCTAACGCTACGCTTTAGCGAGCACAGACACTGCTGTCGATAATAAAAGATACATGTAGTCCCACAAGCGCTATAAATATATTTCACACTATAATTACACTATTGAAGAATACGATAATGACCTGATAACAATGTACTCACCTAATATGTACTTTCTTCTCGTGCTGTGCATACAGATTTGTTTGCTGTGCAATAAGCTCACAAAATCCGTCGTCTATAAAAAAAATCGAAAATTTCTTCCGGGTCCTTCTTATCTAAAAGTTCACCCTGTATTCCAGCATTGTAATTAGCTGGAAATCTTCCCCGCCTACAACCCCGTACGTCCCATTCACCGTGTACAGCAGGATTACCATCATTCGCGATTTCAGTGTCACTGCTGTCACTAGAACTCGAACTCCGTACCAATACACTGTGTCTTGAAACCCCACTAAAATTACTAGTCCCTGGAGTATTTACTAATAACGGAGTTTCTTCGTCACTTTCTGAACTGGACTCACTACAACTATCATCATCGCTATGTTCGAGCATATCACGAATAACACATTCACTCGGAATATCTCTCGAACGTTTAGACATACTGTAGTACAATATAAAACAAAATAAATCTCTAAAACATTCTAAAAACCACAATAGGAACACATCAAAGCTTCTGTATCTGGCGAACTTAGTACCGTGTACGAAAAAGACGGGCTACTAAAGACGCACGGCGCTCGAGTTGAGTGTGACGCGGCATTTGAGCGGTTATTGCATTGAGCAAATACGTACCAAATAGCAAGGGGATTCCCTATCATAAAACCATAGTAGCTACGTAGTTCAAAAAATATCGTAGAGATGGCAGCACCTCCCAGAGCCTGTGAGGAAAGTCTCAAGCCTGGCGCGTAATTTTAAAGGCAAGAAAAAAAATAAAACCCGTCCTGCGTCTGGAGACGCGACACCCATCCAAGTGCAAAGCTGCAATCGCGGATGGAGCCGCGAGCCCCGCTCTACGGGTTAATTTACAATATAATATGTGATGTTTGTTCAAACAAGTGTGACAGTAGCATATCTCCAATTCAATCTATACATTTATCATAGTACCAGTATGAAAACGGAGCGTAAATCATCATTTTAGGAATATCCAAGCTGTATAGTATACGAGTAGGATAACATGTGAGATGACTTCACATACATTTCATCTCAATTTCATAGTAGGATAACATGTTACACAACATATGCGACTACTGTAAGGCTCGTATATTTTTAGCCTACTTTTCACATTTTGCAAAAATTAGGAAAAAGTAGTCTTATGAGATCGGGCAAATGTGTGTCTGTCTGTCTGTCTGTCTGTCTGTCTGTCTGTCCTTCTGTCTGTCTGTCTGTCTGGCTGTGTGTGTGTCCCCCCCTATCAACTCCTAAACGGCTGCAGCAATCAAAACCAAATTTAGTATGAGTAAAGATGTGCACCGGAATAGCTCACGTCCATATTTGAAAATGATGTCAGTGCTACCAACTGCTGAAAAAACGCACTAGAAATTTGAGCTCCATGTTGGATATCCTGCAAGGTATGCATAGGAGCTATTCCAAAATTGGCACACATGTAGATAATACTATTTCAGTTTAATTTCCAGGAGGCCAACCATGACAGTGTTGCCAAAATAATTTGAATCCTTCTGATAGGTCCAATGTTTAAATGCATATAACTTCTACACTATCAACTGGATTTCAACCAAATTTTGTATGTAATATCTGTACATAAACAGATATGACTGAGCGTATTCTTAGGAGCCACCAGGGCTGCCAACTGTTAATAATTGCTCTCTCTATTTTTTTTTTATCAAAATACCAATATATCAGAATGTGTGCAAGCCGACAGCTTTAAACTATGCACACTTATAGTACCTGACATGTTTGATTAATTTTGGAGTAACTTATATACGTCAGTTCTTCCAACATGATTCTAAGCCTGCTGATAGGGCCAATTTTTAAATACATGTAACTTCTATACTATCAGTAGGATTTCATCCAAATTTCGCATGTGCTATGTGTAACATATCAGATATGACTATAAGTATTCTTCAGTGCAATCAGGGCTGCCAACTGTTAATAAATTCTGTCTATATTTTTTACCCTAATATCAATATATCAGAAAGTATGCAAGCCAACAGCTCTATACTTTGCACACGTATAGCACCTGACATTCTAGATTAATTTGGAGTAATTAATACAAGGCAGTGCTGACAACATGATTCTATGCCTGCTGATATGTCCAATTTTAAAATACATGTAACTTCTATACTAACAAATGGATTTCATCCAAAATTGGCACAACAAGATATCATAATATTTCAGATTATTTCTGACCAGCACACGCATGGTATTGTTGGCAACATGCTTTTACGCCTGCTGATAGATCCAGTGTCTAACTGCATGTAACTTCCATTGGACTTCAACCAAATTTTGTATTCTGTACCTTAAGAGATGGAACTAAGAATATATTCAGTCACCAGGGCTGCCAACTGTAGTGCTCTATTAGGCTATATTATACCAGGTATATTTTGAACTAATTAGATATTTCGATATTACCAACTTAATTTCGTCATTATTCTAGATAGGTTCATATTCTGTAGAAAAATCATTGGCATGAAAAGTAGGCTGTATAGTTCTTAACGGAACTTCTTGTTTTATATGGAAACGTATAGTTTTACGTAATTCATGTCACAATAATGTTACATCAAAACTCTGCTATACAATGAACATCGACTTGATATAAATGAGGTCATTCATCTGTTCGACAAAATGTTCCCTTCCCCAGCAAGTTATTCAACTGCACCCTCGCCTTACGTCTCTTTTTATGTCCCATCGTTTACAAGTTCTTTTCTGCTGCCTGTCCCGCTTTGCGCTTTTTTCTTTTGTTCATTAAGTTGTTGACGTTGGAAGGTCCGGCACGTCCGAGGCTAGGCCGACGAGACATTTGACATGGGGCACTAAACAAGAGGGCCGCTCCCAATTACCCGCGGACTGTGGCGTCCAGCCTTCAAGCCGTCAAAGCCAGGCAGTGCTCAACTTGAGGCCAACTTTAATTTCATGACGTGATCAAAGATTAATCATAACATCAGATGGTAGCAAGTTACATCCATCAGGAAAAATAGTATTTATAAGTCCTCCCCTTAAGCTTTAAACCACCTCGACTGGATGCGTGACTGAGCGGTAAAGTTCCCGCCTGCTGAGCACAAGATGGTGGGATCAAATCCCGGCGCAGTCAGTCGGATTTGAGGGTGCGCAATTGCGAGGGAGCCGTGTCAGTAGATTTACTGGCAAGTTAAAGATCCCCTTCGGGGAAACATTCTGGCACAGCGGTGTCTCTAAAAGCCTCAATAGTTAACTGGGTCTTAAAACCAATAACACTATTATTATTTAAAGCACCTCATAATGTTGTGGCTGACAATCTTGGAGGTCATCCCTGTAGTTTGCGTCCAATTCCCATCACTGTCAAAAACAATAGTTCTCATTAATTTACTTCTAGAACGGTGACGTTAATTCGTTGTATGTAATATTTAATTGAGTAAACTGTACGCATATATCAGTTTTTATTGGAATAGTTATAATTTAGTGGTACGTTACACTATAAAACAAAATAAATTATAAAATAGACTTGATAATTAAGAAGAAATGCCATCAATGCGCATTTTTCATACATGTTTAATGGTTTCGTTGTAATTAATCAACGATCAGGGCACTTTTTGTTGTGATGCTCACCACAAATGAGTTGTGTGTCTTCTCTTTGTGTAAGGTCAGTACGCAAAATATTTTTTTTGATTTCTTCTGCAATCACGAGTAGGGAAATACAGAAGAAGTAGTTCCGTGAAGAACCAAATAGACTATTTCCATATATCCTACTTATGTTAATTGCATCTGTCAACATACAAAATTTCTGTTTGATTGCTGTAGTATTAAGAACCATCTAAATATTTCGGATGGTCGCCATTTTGGATTTTTATATATGTAGGCCATAGAGTTATGTACTATTAGATGAAGATTACCGGGTGAGTTAGCCGTGGTCGTTATGGCATGGCTGCTGGCAGTCGCTCACATCCGGGAAGCGAGGAGGTTCGAATCTCCCCGCCGGCAACCTTGAAGATGGTCTTCTGTGGTTTCCCATCTTCCATCCAAGCAAATGCCAGGGTTGGTCCCTTACTATAGGCCACAGCCACTACCTTCCAACTCCTCGTCCTTACATTCAAACGTTCCTCCCCAGACAACACTCCGCACGCGACGGTACATGTAGCTCACCCATTGGGTGTCCACCTAGAAGCAGCAACAAACTGGCGAGCCGAACATGTCCTCGGACACTCCCGGCACTAAAAGCCATACGCTAAACAAAATAAAATAAAAAAGGATGAAGATTATTGCGTAAGTTTATTATTCAAACTTCAATCGAATGATGAGGACACAAGAAAAAAGACCTGTTTTAAAAATTTCGCTCAGCCACCATCTTTACCTTATGAAATAATTGAAATAAATTAGATGTCAGTGAATCCAAAATTGAATAAATATTTACCGTAACAAGTTTCACTGCGCTTGGATGGTTAAATTACGATAACCGTCCATTTAAATTAAATTTCACGTTGCCGCCATGTGAGATTTGTGCTCACCAGGTTACTGAAAATTCCAAATGTTAATAGTCCTAATCAACATACAAAATTTCAGTTTGATTGCTGTCATAGATGAGTAGATATTGAGAACCATCCAAATATTTCGGACGGTCGGCATGTTGTATTTTTATAATGTAGTGAACCCTTTATCCACAGGCTGTATAAAGGATTCTAATAATTATTCATCATCTTTTGATACATTTCTACAGACAGCAGATATGAGAGCCAGACGGTGTTGGGAAATATTGAGAAATCAGTGGCCAAGAGGACACAATGGTTTAAGCTCCTGTGGTATTTTAGGAAGTAGCATAAATATTCTTGACACATAGGACAGGTGCAACTTTTAGCGCGGAGACGGCTTGGGTACGCACAATATGGCCTGTTGCTATGAGTGTTGGCGCCATGAAGAAAATCGAATGCTACGAGGTAATTGTTCAATCTCCATGTTAACCACTCCCTATGGCAGAAATACATGTAAAAGCGCGCAATGGCATACAAGAGTCTGAGCCAATAATATCAAGACGCCTTGTTTTAGCGGCAACTCGGCTTGGTAACGCACCCTGGTAAATTGACGCGGGAGTTATCTACAGATTAATTCCACGATCGATTCGAGCCAGCTACAGCATAATCGTAACCTCCACATCGCTACGAACTCAATGATACCGATCGCATGCTAGACTGATAATTATTATGTAATATTTTTTCATAAATCCCCTTCCACACCTTCCCTAGTCGGTTTCATTTATAAGGATCCGGAAAGCTTCGAGAGAACGACTTGATGTTGTGCGTCTGAGGACGTAACGTAACATTCTTATTTTTGTGCGTCTGAGGACGTAACGTCAACACTCTTTATTTTGTGCGTCTGAGGACGTGAAGTTGATTGTTAATTGAGCATTTGAGGACATAAGGTGTCCGAGGACACGAGGCATACTCTGCATATTTTCATGTTATTGAACATGGAACATTTTCGTCAAGTTATAAGTGTAACTTCAGTGATTTATTTGTAGTCCCAGCACTGCCAGTAGGACCAGTTCATCGAAATAATTCACCAAATAGACTGTCAAGGAATTTAGTACTTGATAGGTGAATGTAGTAGGAAATATATCGTGTGTGTATCTGACAAAACTTTATTTAATTCAGCACGAGATGACGTCTAGGAACGAGACCGGATCTTGGAACCAGCAGGACATTTGCCAGAAGATGTCGATGACGAGATAAACATCTTAAAGGAGATGGCTGCAGACGTTTTCCTTGACCCTGTTTTAAAGGAATGAGTACAAATGAATTTATTTACTTATTTATTAAATCAGCTATGGTATTATGGGACATATTTTGTAGATATTTGTTTGCTTGTTTGGTAATGTAGATTCTTAGTTTTTTTTTACTGACACGTTAAGTAATGGGACAAGCCGAGCGTTGTGTAATTTGTAAATATTGTGATTTGTGTTTGGTTCAACTTTACGGGGCGATGCGCAGCTCGTGCTCGGGTTCGCTTGCGTAAATCGCGGTCAAACATTATAATTCGGAGGTATGCCTTATAACAAAAATGGAACTGAATTAATTTTGAGATTAAAAATAGAATTTGGAGGGTAAAGATTTTTTTGTGAGCAGAATTTTATGACGGATCAGGATTATTTTGATAGTTGCTTTTTTAGCAGATCTGAACGGGATGGCACTTTGCACCCGAGTTTTTGTAGTGTATTTTTAGCCTATTTTCAATTTTGAAAAAATAGACTTATGAGATCACCTTTTGTCCGTGTGTGTGTGTGTGTGTGTGTGTGTGTGTGTGAGGTGTGTGTGTGTCCCCCTAATAAAATCTAAACGGCTGGAGCGATTTCAATGAAACTCGGTAAGTTTATAGCACTATTCCCGGCGACCTCGACCGTGCCCTTCAAATTTTGTTACGTCTCACCAATCCAACATGGCGCCTGTGCGAAATATTTCACTAGCATTCAATATCTCCGAAACTATTATAGATATCGCCCTGAAATTGTGTGCGGTGATAAAACACGCTACTAGAAGTTCACCTATGAGACTTTCAAAAACCTGGAGACTACAAAACCAACATGGCGGTCAAGCGAAGTTGAGACTTTTAAATAGACTTTTCTCGCGATTTAACTATCCAAAAGCAATGAAACTTGGTACAGAAAATGTTTATACACATTGTAATGCACTGGAGTATAATTTAGTTCAATTGTTTACATAATCTCAAAATGGCGGCTGTGCGAAATATTTCACTGACATTCTATATCTCCGAAACTATTACAGATATCACCCTGCAATTTTGTACGGTGATAAAGGGTACTAATACAAGTATACCTATGTATATTTCACAAACCTGTAAAGTACAAAACGAACATGGCGACCAAGCGAATTTGAAATATTTTAATAGACTTTTCTCGTGATTTAACTCTCTGAGCGCAGTGAAATGTGGTACAGTAAATGATTTCGCAGATTGTAATGCACTGCCATCTAATTTAATTCAATTGTTTACATAACCTCAAGATGGCGGCTGTGCGAAATTTTAAAATTAAGTTTTTATTTCTTGTGTCGTAATCATGCGATCGAAGTGAAAGTTTGAATAATGAAGCTAGGCAATAATTGTCCTTGAATGGTACATAACTCTATGGCCTATACATATAACAATCCTAAATGGCGAGCTTCCGAAATATTTAGACGGTTCTCAATATCTATGAATCTTTTACAGCAACCAAACTGATTTTTTTTTATGTTCATAGAAACTATGAACATATGTTCACCTATAGAACTTTCAGTAACCTGGGGAGCACAAATCCAACATGGCGGCGACGCGAAGTATAAATATTTAAATGGACGTTTCTCGCGAATTAACTATCCGAGTGCCGTGAAAGGTTGCACGTTAAATGCTTATACAAATGTTGATCCACTGGCATCTAATTTATTTAAATTGTTTGCATAATCACAAGATGGCTGCTGTGCGTAATTTTAAAATCTCGTTTTTACTTCTTGTGTTCTAATCATTCGATTGAAGTTTGAATACCACATGTACACAATAATCTTAATGTAATAGTACAAAAATAAAAATCCAACCTGGCGACCATCTGAAATATTTAGACGGTTCTCAATATCTACGAATCTGTAACAGCAATTAAACTGAAATTTTGTATGTTGATAGAGGCAATTAACATGAGCGGGATATATGAAAATAGGCTGTATAGTTCTGCACGGAACTACTTGTTTTTAATGTGTCAATGGACGCAATATTGACGATCTGTTTTGAGCCGACCCAGTGATATGTTTATGAGTCAGTCCAAGCTTTTGGTGCTTAGTGGAATTTTTTATGATGTGCTAGCGAGAATATATCATGGTGATTATTCTGACTTGCTCCACGTCAGCCCAGTTCATGACCTCGCGAGGCTGGACTTGTGGTATATATTTGTGTTTTCTTGCCATCCAGGTGGATGGGTGAGATATGTTGGCGTTTCCAGAGGGAAACTGCACCTAGCTTGAGGGACTGAGAGAGATAATTGAGGCAGCGATGACTCATACAAGAGGGGCGCGCTCAAATCAGATAACGTGACTTGTCATTAGTAACAGGCCAGGATCCTGTACTTCAATTTTAGACGTTGCTTTAAATTCACAAAACCTGATCGGTTATAATGAGTATTTGATTGATTAAATGGGTGTTGTCCATGTTGTAAGGTAGCTTCCGAAACTCCTGTTTGTCTGACGTTTTATATAAATGTAAACATAGTTTTTCAGCCGTAAGGCTTGTATTTTGTTGCTTTTGCTTTAATTCTTGTGTGTTTATTTTACGCGTTCAATGACCCCGTGTGGCATTAGGGTGCGCGAGGCTATGTTCCCAGGTTGTGATGAGAGCGTTTTGGCCTATTTTGTGGCATGCTCTTTTTATTTTGTGTGCGTTGACACCAGCTGGAATCTCAGGGAGATTCGTCATTTTTTTATATTACTAGATCTTGCATGTGTCAGTAGTAATTATAGTGTATTAATTAAGGGTGGGTCCCATAGCCGTAGTGTGATTTAAAAGATGCAACTCCGTGAGCAACATGACTGTTTCAGTTGTAAACGGACTCGCATCAGTACTCATTTTCTTATTAACGAGCAGTACACCACGCATTATATAACTTCTTGACCAGGAAAAATGGACTTGTATCCATATGTTGTGACGAGCGAGTTCTGACCGCTCAAAGTTTGTGTGATGGTTTATCATTTTGTGTGAAGCTGTATTCACATTGTCTTGTTGTAACGAGCGAGTTCCTACCGCTCAGTGTTATATTTATTTATTAGGGGGTGAAAGTCAGGGAGGATTTCTTTTATTTATTATTATTATTATGCACATAATTTTCAGTCATTACATTTCTTTTATTCTACTTGTTATTCATTTTATTTCTAGTATAGCCTCTGTCATGAACCTTTCTATTCATTAGAGCATGTTGTTTTTAATCGAACTATGCTGTATAACGCAGTCAGGACTGAACACGACCCCGTAGATGACTCTTGAGAAAACCATGCTTTATTGAAGGGTGCAGTTGGTGAGAGAGTTATGTAGCCTACTATTATATGACGATTATTGCGTAGGTTCACTATTCAAACGTTGACTTCGATCGCATGATTAGGATACAAGAAATAAAAACTTAACTTTAAAATTTTGTACAGTCACCATCTTAAGGTTATGTAAACAATTAAACTAAATTAGATGTCAGTGCATTGCAATGTGTAAAATATTTACTGAGCGAAGTTTCACTGCGAGGAAACTCAATTTAGGCGGTTTCGGTGGCATAGTCGGTAGCATGCTGAGCTTCTATGCCCAAGATCGTGGGTTCAAATCCGGCCGAAGTCGTCGGATTTTTTAAGAGCGTTAAAAATCCCTCAGTATGGCTTCCTTCAGAGGGGAAGTAAAGCCGGCGGTCACATGTCATAGATTTATTTCATGTTAAAGAACCTTCCACTAATTACACCTGTGTGAAGCTAAATTTTATAGGTTAAGAATGTAAACAACGCTCTTAGGTTCCTACGTTCGTTGCCAAGAGCCGACTGCGGTGGCGTCTGGTAGCTAAGTTCTGAACTAGTAGTCGTTAACGGTGGCGTTTGGCGGCAAAAGTAGGAACTATTTGAAAAATTCAAAAGTCTGCGGTTCTTAATTGAATTAAAAAACAGATAACATACACTAATACAGTCATCACAATTAACACCGGTTATCAGACAGATTCTACACACACTCAAAGCACACGGGGCTACATGACCGCGTTATCGCAACCCCTAAACTGAAGAACCAACCAAACTCAATTTAAATGTTTCCACTTCGCTTAGCCGCCATGTTCGTTTTGTACTTAACAATTTTTAGAAAGTCACGTAGGTGCACTTCTATTAGTACTCTTTATCTGCCTACACAATTTCGGGGTGATATCAGTTATAGTTTCAGAGATTTAGAATGCCAGTGAAATAATTCGCACAGCCGCCATGTTGGATTGGTGATAAGTAATACAACTTGAAGGACACGGTCGTAGTCGGCCAATATAGTGCTATGAACTTACCGAGTTTCATTGAAATCTCTTCAGCCGTTTAGATTGTATTAGGGACACACACACACACGGAAAAAGGTGATCTCATAAGCCTATTCCCTTATGAATGAAAATAGGCTAAAACATGAGCTTTAAATTCATCTAGGAGTCACCCTGGACAGAACTCTGAGCTACAAAGAACATCTCACCAAGCTCTCTCACAAAATCACTACAAGGAATAACATCCTACACAAGCTTTGTGGTAGTTCATGGGGAGCCTCGGCGGACTGCTTACGATTAACGGGCATTAGTCTTGTCTACTCTACAGCGGAATACTGTGCCCCTGTATGGCTGGAAAGTGCACAAGAGCATAAAGTGGATACTAAGTTGAATGAAACCATGCGCTGCATAACTGGTACTGTAAAGTCTACACCTCGCCACTGGTTATCCGTTCTTAGCCATGTCCCACCACCCAATCTGAGGAGAAGGAAGCTCTCTTGAGAGAAGCAAAGAAGATCCGGTCATCTCCCTCATTACCAGTTCACCAGGAATTTTTTTACCCATCTAGGAGACCAGCAAGTGTTTTGGCCGGCCGACTCTTGAGGGAAAATTTTAAGCTAAACCGGAGCTGGCAGGAAGAGTGGGCAGATTCAACATCTGGTACTTATGCTCATGAGGTAAATCCAACTCGGAAAATGAATGGATTTGTCCTCCCAAGAAAACTATGGTGTCGCCTCAACAGACTGAGAACTGAGCATGGACGCTGTAATTTCTTGCGCCATAAGTGGGGCTGGATGGATTCTCCAATGTGTGAATGCCGTGAAGAGGAGCAGACCATGGGCCATGTCATCCCGCGCTGCCCTCTTCATGCCTACTCCGGAAGCCCCAGCGACCTGTTTCAGCTTTCAGAAAGTGCTGTTGTGTGTTTGAAGAACTGGGACCTGGACTTATGAATTCCTTGTTGTACTTACCATACGATTAAATTAAATACTGTATAAATAAATTATTTATGTGTAGTTTTGCACTCCTACAGTACAGTTTATTTAAGGTTCCCCTTTAAGATTGTACACAGGGACAATAACCTAGCGTGATTTGTTTCTGTTGGACGAAACATGCCCATACGGCTGCGAGCGTGGCAAACCATAATTACACAGGTGGCCAAAATATTATGGTAAAGCTGAATAGAACCCAATTCCTTATGGTTAGGCCTAATTGGTTCATAGAACCTTCAACAATGTATAGATTTCCTCTACCCTGATGAAGAGATTGCGTTTTGTGACATCCTAACCAGATCAGACATAACCACCATTGAGCTAACGCGGTAGGAAACTAATTAAATTAATGATTTCCAGTCGATCGGTGATTTGGTGTGAAACAAGATCTTGTATTTAAGGTAGGCCTATTCGTAGCCAGTACACTACTAGTAACAACAGAAGAAACGGTAACAGATTTTGTTTTAGGATAGGATAAGTTCCGACATCACACCATTTTCCTTATTTAAATATTGGATTCTTAATGTCAATGGTCTAATAAAAAATAAAATACGATAAAAGCGGTTTAATGTTAAATTAGTAAAAAAAGCGTAAATACATACGATGTTGGTTCGTAAAGATTTTCATTTTTGTGAGTACCGGTACATGACAAAATTCAACAAAGGAAGGTCCTGCAACGGAGACTCTGCCTCAAATGAAATGCTCAATTTAAATGCATTCTTTTTTTAATTTGCAATAACAAATTTTGTTCTATTCAGCATTGCCATAATAATTTGACCACCTCTGTAATCAATTCTGGCGCAGTGGCAGTATTCTTATCTGTCAATCCTGAGGCCCAGGTTTGATTCCTGGGTCTGTCTAGAAATTAAATTCTGGTCTTAGGGCTAGAAATATATTTAAGATTCATGCCAATGATTAATCTATATGGATCTATCTAGAATAATGACGAAATTAAGTTGGTAATATCGAAATTTCTAATTAGTTCGAAATACTGTATACCTGGCATAAGGTAGCCCGATAGAGAACTACAGTTGGCAGTCCTGGTGACTGAATATATTCTTAGTTCCATCTCTTAAGGTACAGAATACAAAATTTGGTTGAAGTCCAATGAATAGCATGGACGTTACATGCAGTTAAACATTGGATCAAACAGCGCGTGCATAATCATGTTGGCAACAATGGCATACATGTATTGGTCAGAAATCATCTGAAATAAGATGATCTATTGTTGTGTCAATTTTGAATTAAATCCATTAGATAGTATAGAAGTTACATGCATTTTAAAATTGGACCTATCAGCAGACTTAGAATCATGTTGGCAGCACCGATATATATTAGTTACTCCAAATTAATCTAGAATACCAGGTACTATACGTGAGCAAAGTTTAGAGCTATTGGCTTGCATACTTTCTGATGTAATGATATTAGGGTAGCAAAAATAGAGACAGTATTTATTAACAGTTAGCAGCCCAGGTTACTATTAAGAATCGGCATAGTCATATATGTTACGGTACACATAGCACACATGAAATTTGGTTGAAATCCAAATGATAGTATAAAAGTTACATGTATTTAAAGTAGGACCTCTCAGCAGGCTTAGAATCATGTTGGTAGCACTGACGTACACAAGTTACTCCAAATTAATATAGAATGGCAGGTACTATACGTGTGCTTAGTTTAAAGCTGTCGGCTGGCATACTTTCTGATATATGGGTATTTGGATTTAAAAAATTGAGAGCATTCATTAACAGTTGGCAGCCCTGTTGGCTCCTCAATATACGCTCAGTCATATCTGTTTATGTACACATAGCACATACGAAATTTGGTTGAAATCCAATTGATAGTGTAGAAGTTATATGCATTTAAAATTTGAACATATCAGCAGGTTTATAATCATTTTGGCAACACTGCCATATATGGACTCCTGGAAATTAAACTGCAATATCATTATCTATGCGTGTGCCAATTTTGAAATAGCTCCCATTCATATCTTCCAAGATATCCAACATTGAGCTCAAAATTCAATTGCGACTTTTCAGCAGTTGGTAGCACTGACATCATTTTCAAATATTCAGGTATAGATCTTCACTCCTACCAAATTTTGTTTCGATTGCTGCAGCCGTTTAGGAGTTGATAGGGTGGGGGGGGGGGGGGGACACACGCACAGCCAGACAGACAGACAGACAGAAGGACAGACAGACACACATTTGCCCGATCTCATAAGTCTACTTTTTCCTCAATTTTGCAAAATGTGAAAAGTAGGCTAAAATACCACTGTGAACCAGATACGAAGGGTAATATTTTGGACATACTAATGACATATTTGTACTCTATTAAATCCGCAAGTTTGTTCCTTGTCTCTAGTCTATTGTCTGCGCCATTATAACCAACGCATTTCACATAGTTTAGTAACGCGTTGAGTGCCTAAGCTTGTGATTTATCATTTCAACATTGCTGGCTGGAAGGTAGGCCTGGAGAGGTACTTCACTTTCCGATGGGCTCCTGACCTCAAATGGGTAAATTCCTCTCTAAAGTGGTGGAGGGAAACTTGATGATTTGATCTGAGCACGAGAGCGGCTATTATGAACGTGCTATGCCAGGTATGAGAGTAAAACTCAACCGCTCCACTACATGGTCACAGTAAAAGGGCGGTGTGTGTGATTGGCAGTTTAATAATATTCACTGACACCTTCGGGAAAAGGCAATTGAAGTACTACGGCCACATTTTCAGAATGAACAATGACAGGCCCACCAAAAGGATTCTCAACCTTGCTCTTTCAATCAAAGTCAGGAACTACTGGCTTAGTGAAATAGAATAAATAGCCAAATAACCAGTGAAGGACGAAGCAAAGAGTATATAACAAGTAGTTCCGAGACGAACTAAAGAGCCTACTTTTCTTAGAATTTATGAATTAATCTAAAATGGTATGATCTATTATTGTGCCAATTTTGGATGAAATCCATTTGTTAGTATAGAAGTTACATGCATTTAAAAATTGGACTTATCAGAAGGATTAAATAATGTTGGCAGCACTGACGTACATTAGTTACCCCAAATTAATTTAATTAATTTAGAATGTACTATACGTATGCAAAGTTTAGAGCTCTTGGCTTGCATATATTCTGATTTATAAATATTAGGGTAAAAAGATAAAGAGAGAGAGAGCATTTATTTTATAGTTGGCAGCCCTGCTGGCTCTTAAGAATACCCATATCATATGAGTTATGTTACATAAGTCACATAGGAAATTTGGTTGAAATCCATTTGTTAGTATAGTAGTTACATGCATTTAAAATATGGACCTATCAACAAGCTTAGAATCATGTTGGCAGTACTGACGTATACTAGGTACTCCAAATTAATGTAAAAGGTCATGTACTATACGTGTGCAAAGTTTCGAGCGCTTGATGTGTATACTATCTGATATATTGATATTAGGATAAAATAAATTGAGAGCATTTATTAACAGTTGTCAGCCCTGGTAGCTGTTTAGTACATATGGATTTTGGTTGAAATCCCATTGATAGTGTAGATGTTACATGTATTTAAAAATATACTTATCAGCTGGCATAGAATCATGTTGGTAACACTGTCACGTATGGCCTCCTGGAAATTAAACTGAAATATTATTATCTATACGTGTGCCAATTTTGAAATAGCTCAGATTCATACCTTCCAAGATATCCAACATGGGGCTCAAATTTCAATTGTGATTTTTAAGCAGTTGGTAACACTGACATCATTTTCAAATACGGCATTGAGATATTCAGGTATAGATCTTTACTCCTACCAAATTGTGTTTCGATTGCTGCAGCCGTTTAGGAGTTGATAGGGTGGGGGGGGCACACACAGCCAGACGGACAGACAGACAGACAGAAGGACAGACAGACGGACACACATTTGCCCGGATCGATCTCATAAGTCTACTTTTTCCTCATTTTTGCAAAATGTGAAAAGTAGGCTAAAAAGTAGGTTCCCTCAGACAAGGAAAGCATTTCTACAGGAAATAAATATGTTGACATCAAATTTAGGTTTTTGAAAGTCTTTTTTGAAATCCTCTGTCTGGAGTGTGGCTCCCTTCACAATAATCGCCATTATACGATCGACTCCAGTTGAGAAGATTAATCAACATCATATCCCTGAGAAAATGAATACCAGACGAAGAAAGCATGGACTGAAAAATGGAGGAAGATTTCCAGTGTCCAGATGAAGAGATCTTTGGAGAAGAAAAACAAACATCATTAGCTTAATAAGTTCTATCGCACTCACAGATAAACACTAATGCTGCGAGGAAGTTAAAATATACATTTTGGACGAAATTGATGAGGTAAAAAAAGTAATTGACAAATACTTGAAGACATAACCACGCTCAGTGGTAACAATTGAAAATTACACGATAAATGGCACCTATAGCTTCATTCCGAGTCTTCATGAACAATTATAATAATTATTATTATTGTTATGAACAACTGAGGTCTATAATTTGATAGAAACACTCGATGTAATTCTGTGATTACCAACACGAATGTGTTATGTTATGGAAATGAGTAGAATAGAATAGAATAGATTTATTTTGTCTGGCAAGATTATGGTCATTGGGCCCTCCCTTCCATCTAAAGAAATTACTCAATTAATAATAATGAGCAATATAACAATAATACAATATTGATACAACATGACATACATATAAAAACAGATTAGTTTGGTAAAGGCAGTAATTTGTTGTATTGCTAATATATTGCTAGGGTGAATAAGTAAGATACAGAGGAACGTGCCTAATTCGAACTACTATAATTCGAAATCTTCTTTTATTCGAATTTTTCTCTTGGTCCCTAGCATTTTATATACAATTAATGTTAAAAAATCGTGGTTAATTCGAATTATATTTTGGATAATTCGAAATTTTTAATGAAAAAAGCCGATCGGAAGCCATACAGTTGGGACAGTTGGGTCAGTTCCCGAAAAACCTCTTCCGAGTGCAGCCCAAGCAATAGACCACATCACAGAACTTACGCGTTCTTTTGTAAGTAGAAATGACGTAAGTAGTTCTGTTTTCCGTTCCTTAAATTTGTTAGAATCTTTTGTGATGTATGTGAGATTTAATTGTAGGAAACAGGTAAAAAAACTCAAACTATTTTGAAAAACAATAGATTTCTCTAAGAATTAACTGGATTGCTGGATTACTACTGTCGTTAAATAGGTGAATAGTACATTTTGGTTTTATTTTTCATTTCAAACTTTTGAGGTGATTCACGATACAGTCTTTTCAAAGCACCGTTGTCCGTTTATCTGCTTTGTTGAACGTAAATCATATTGTAAACGTAATACAATATATTTTTCTACTCTTTTCAAAGCACTTCTTTAATTCGAATTTTTTGATAATTCAATTTTTTTTTTACTGTTCCCTTGAGGTTTGAATTATCCAGGTTCCATTGTACTTAGAAGAAGAAAGTTTAAAATTAGAGTAATAAAAGGAAATATGGATAAAATATAGATTAATGGTGGTGATGATGATGATGATGATGACGATGATGATTAGTCATTACTGACTTGTGAGCAATATTAATTAGGTTTCAAATATTCCCGAAGGAAATATGATGACAGTTTCCATTTGAGCAGGTGCATTATCAAATGTTGTTATTTGATAAAACAAGATTAATTACGCAGTGCATTTTGAATGGATGTAGAAGCTTATCTAGATCTAGATATCTAAATAGAGAGTAAATAAGAAAGTGGAATGATTGAATATATGTAATACGACATAAGAATTCATGTCTTCGAAGTGTTGAGTTGATGGTAGTACAACGAGATTTTTTGTATGGTGCATATCAATAAGCGTTAGGAACGTATTTCTCTTTTTTATTATGGCAGAGGTTCTTGTTTAATAGAGAAAGAGAAATGATGGGGGTGAAGCAGTAAGTGATGGCTAGTGAAGTGTCATCTTCCAAGGAGTGGGGGTAGTCGGAGGGTGTGAAGACTAACGGCCCTCGACTGAGTGGTGTCGCTGAGGACGACAGAGTGATTAGTGCAGAGGTCGGGGGCGCTCCATCTCAATCGAGTGAACTGTCTTCTGCTTGGACCCAGAACGAGCATTAACACGTGGAATATCCTGGGAAATGTTTTATTGCGGTTTGGTGATCTTATATATTAGGCTAATAAAGGTCATGTGGATATTATCCGAGCTAATAATATCGATTACGGAAGAATCGGGTACCGTACTCAGGTTTTTCGTAAATTTCACTTTCCTCGTGCACTAGTACGGGGGTGCCCAACCTTTTTTTAACTAAGGGCCACATTGCAAGTAGTTGGTGAACCTTGCGGCCAATTACACTCCCGGGGGTTTTGGGTGTATGGATTATTTTTAAAAATATACGTGCAATATGGTGAGGTTTGTGGCTGTCTGAGCTTAGTTTTCATAGTATTGTTGCAGTTATCTGTATTTATTTACAGTGGATAAAAAATTAAACATTAAAAAATTTTTTTTTAATAAATCCCTTTAAAATAGACTAGCCTCCGTGGCTTAGGTGGCAGCACGCCGGCCTCTCACCGCTGAGTCCGTGGTTCAAATCCCGGTCACTCCATGTGAGATGTGTGCTGGACAAAGCGGAGGCAGACAGGTTTTTCTCCGGGTACTCCGGTTTTCCCTGTCACAATTTCATTCTAGCCACACTCTCCACTATCATTTCATTTCATTTGTCATGGATTTAATCATTGCCCCAGGGGAGTGCGACAGGCTTCGACAGCCGGCACAGTTCATATCCTCGCCGCTTGATGGGGGCTTCATTCATTCCATTCCCTGATCCGGTCGGTCGACTGGAAGCAGGCTGTGGATTTTCATTTTCCCTTTAAAATAGAAGTACGATGATATTCAAAGCTCGCCTACAGCCTGAATGACAAAGAGTGAGTATTTATGTTCATTTGACTCATTTATTACGATGTTGGCATGTCAAAGAACCCATTTGAATTCAGTAGGCCGTGTTCATAATGGCAAAATTAATCTCGAGAGTTTCCTTCAAAACAAAGTTCCTCATTTCTCTACTACTGAAGAAAGCGCTATAGTGTTCAAGGAGCATAGATATCTAACCTCCTTGACTTTCATAGTGATCAAGGAACAACGAAATTCGACATGAAAGCTACCCTGTGGGTGCCAAATTACAAAGCTTGCACCCGGCACCCGAGGCCATACGATATTATATTATATTATATTATATTATATTATATTATATTATATTATATTATATTATATTAATCAAACTATGAATTAAAGTTCGTGATAATTTAGTTTAGTGCGACGACTGGAAATGCTTTGTACTGGTGCTTAACATTTCTCTCCACTTAGGATCGAACATAGTTGTACCAATCATTAAAATCCTTATTCATCAGTGACTTAATGACCTTGCTTTGTCCAGTTGGCTATAGTTCTTTCAAAGTTTTGGCGACACGGCGTGGAAGCCGAGCGGCGGACCGCACAGTGGGTCAAAATCGAAATCTAGGAGGATAAAATTATCCATTTTCATAATTAAAAATTCAAAATTTATTACTTCTAGAGCATTCTCATATAATTGCCACTCACTATTCTGGGATATAAACGCATCTTAGTGTAAATCTGTCACCACTGTTCGAGCAGTCTGAATTGGAGGGTGAATGTAAGTGGCTGTGGTTTGGTTGCCTTTGTGGTTAGTGTGATGCTTTAAGATGGAACATGCAGCTGAAGGTATGATCTTTGTAACGTGTTTCAGTTATTAAAGGGCGTAATTGTTACGTAATTTTAGCTATATTTGCATTATATATTATTTAACTATTATTTTTAAAATTATATTTTTTCTTAGATTTTTAGTATGTCACGCCACTCTACGTCACTTTCTACTTAATGTTAAAATGTAGATAACGTCTTGTAGTTTACGCCTGTTATAAGATTTTTTGCATCTTTTTGCAACTTACTTAGTTATTTTACGTTTTAGAAGATGCCGTGCAACCAGTTCTCACACGATTACAACTGTTTGAACCACTGGGTTCGACGATTATGCCAAAAATGGAACTTTGTGACTTTGTTAAAACTAAATTAGGGGTAGAAAATTGTTCTGAAGAGATAACTGAATGCTCTATCCAACTCCTAGTCATAGACAATTTCTTGCATGTGTAGACGTAGCTTAAAAATGGTCTTAACTGATGTTTATTATGAAGTAAACAAATTATATACGTTGCTTTCACTCTAAATTCATGATTAAAACGTAAAAATAATTTTGTCCCCCTAGATTTCGATTTGACCCACTGTGGACCGGACAGAATAGTATCGCGTACCGTAGGTTGAGCAGTCATGTACTAGTATAGTGGCTAAGGAGATCGTGACCATCAACCCCGTATGGCTACACCAAAGTTAGTGTTGTCTGATAGACGGCACTGTTGCGGTGCCTGTAGTAGTTTATGCAACTGTAATTAGTTTGTAAGCCTCCAGCATTGGCTTTCAGTGTGCATGGAAGACCCCGAATGTAAATAAACTCCAGATTATTGCTATCAGTGCTGGGTATTGAACTTCGGGTTTCTTAAGCAAGTGTAGGAAAGCTATGTTAGTCACTCTGCAAACAATTACAGACAACTGTTTATTTCTTTCGTTCTTTTCCCCTTATCAACAACATTAGTCAAAAGTAGTCGTAGTGTATGTGACCATTTTGCGTCTGCGTGTCCTCCAAATATCTTCTGACCAGCCCCTAAACTGAGGAACCAACCAACCAAGGACATAATGAAATAAATATTTTTCTAGTAAACCTGAGATGGACACCTTTATTTTGAAGTACAACACAGAGGCGTCAATGTTCTGGTTTTCTCACAATGTTGAGTTACACGTTCAAATTATAAAGATATGGAAGTATCTAACAGTATTAATCTCTAACTTGCTACTTGAACACAAGACTTCCAGAACGTGACCGTAATTAAGAGATTATCTTTGATTGTCCAACCGATGCTCATGAAATTTATGACTTAAAAATCAATAGCAACTTTTATATCATGCATTCATATTGAGAAACCTTTCTATCCTTTCATGATTTGACCTTGATCAAAGTATTTTTAATGATTAATATTCAACTGCATCATGAGAAATTGTGCCCTAATTAGATTCATTAAATTTGCCTTGCAGGCCTTACTGAATGTTATTTTTAACAATATTAACGCTTTGAAAGTTGTCTTATCATATTAATAGCCTTCTTTGCATGTGGGGCTCATAATTCACTTCATAGTTCATTAGCGCCTTGCAATTTGCATCACAATATCATTTGTGAAGTGAAGTATAGGACATGACCTTACCAAAAGGAAGTCTCCACACAACTTCACCTTGTACTTGGTGAGCAGAATATGCTAAGAACATTGAGCTAAGCATATGTTTCGTCGATCCACTATAGCGATGCAGCGTTTTTCATGCTTGATGCATTGTTAATACATTATTTTAACGTCAAGAGAATTCTTTTGAATTGATTAGGTTGTCGTTCCTTAAGGAATATCTGGTTAGGGTGGGGGGCTATCAATTAGATTTTCTCTGTTTAATTATGATTTTCAAAGATTGTATTACTTTCATCGTGCATCGTGCAGAGGAGGTAGCTCATCTACCAGTAATTTCATTTGGATTTTGACATACTGTATTAGGAAACAATCATTGTGCTTTTTGAGTGGACGAGTGTTGTTTCAAACGAATTATCTTTAAAGCAAAAGTAGCGGGAAATGTGAGGAAATAAGGCAAAATGTTCATGAGATGATTTCCACAGAATACAAAATAATGTTAAGAATCATTACATAAATAAAATTACAATTGAAGACAGTGTCTTATAGGTTATATCGGGGAGGTGACAACACTTTATCCCTGCAGTTTTTCTAATAAATACCATTATCCCCGTTCAAAGTTGCCCATAATTTTCGTATAAGATAAGATAAGATACGATAGGCCCATAGATCCCTGGTGGGCAAGGGCCTCCTACCGGAGTGGTAGGGGGTGGCTCAAGTAGTCTCCCAAGAGGAGCCAGTTCTTGAGAAATGTCTTTCCTAAATACATATTGACACACATTATTAAAAATAAATTAACACACACACTTACTACGGTATTTACATTGTTACACTATTACACTGATCTGAATTTCCTTCCATAGCTTCCTATCACTGGCATTTCTGGTCCACCTAACACCAGCCTCGAACCTAAATTCGTCCGACCATCTGCGACGAGGGCGTCCTCTGCTTCTCTTGCCAGCTCTTGGATTCTACATAGTCGTGGAGTAGGCCCATCTATCCTGGTGCATTCTGGATATGTGTCCACCCCAGCGCCGAGCTCTTGTTGCTGTGTCCTCCAAACCACTTCTTTTTCTCAGATCCGTGTTACTGATTCTGTCGCTTAGCTTAACGCCTATGATTCTCCATTCCATTTTCCGTTGACAGATCTGGAGCAGTCTTCGTATGCCATCAAATATTCTTGAAATTTTGGGTGACACCCAGTAATTTTGCCATTTTTCAGAATTACGCAACCATTTCTATGCCTCTAGATAACTGATAGGACTGATGGACAACCGAGTGACATTACGAAATATTTATGTCAAAGCACTGCCACTAAATTTAGAAAATAACTTCTTGGCAGATATAACTTACTGCATTAGAAGGCTATAAAACTTCCTTCTGGCTCAATGTGTTTAAAAAACTGACACACCCCTGAATAATCAAAATAACCGCCACTTGTTCGCCATTGTCAACCATTTTCTTTACAAAGTTGGCTAGAGGAAGAATTCAAATCTGGGGAATCTTCGGAGAAAATCTGGAGTAATTTCATCACTCACAAGTTGGTACCCCCCTAAAAATTCAAACTGACTGTTAATTGGTCACCATGGCAACCTGTTTTGTTTACCTAATGGACAATTTGGTGCCACAATTAAAATCTTATGCCAAAATTACAAGCTAGGGGATTTTAGAGAAAAATCCGTGGAATTTAGGGAAATTTCACTCGTATAGTTTGGCAACCTTTACTGGAAAATTTAATTTATGGTGCCAAAGTAAAGTTTGGGGGAATTTAGGAGAAAACTAGGGTAATATCACAATCACGGGTTGGGTACCACGCGCTATACTCTATGGCCGCTGCTTGTTTGCCATAGCAACCAGTTTTGTTAACACATTGAGCGAGAAGGAAGTTATATAGCCTACTTACAGTATATGGAGCTTGCTACTGTGAGTGAGTGGTTAATGTGTCGGTCTACTAACCCCAAGCTTTCAGATTCGCTCCTGGCCGTGGTAAGTGATTTTTGAAAGGCGGCAAAAGTTACGACACCATGTCATACGATGTTGGCTTGTCAAAGAACCCATTTGTGTTCATAATGGCAAAATTAATCTCGGGAGTTACCGCCAACACAAAGTTCCTCATTTATTTACTAGAAAGCGCTATAGTGTTCAAGGAGCTTAGATATCTAACCTCCTTGAATTTCATAGTGCTTTAAGGAACAACGAAATTCGACATGCAAGCTACCCTTTGGGTGTGAAATAACAAAGCTTGCACCCGGCATCCGAGGCCATACGATATTATTATTATTATTATTATTATTATTATTATTATTATTATTATTATTATTATTATAGTCGCCCCAGTAGCGTAGCGGTCAGCATGGTTAGCTGCCGCCCCGGAGGTCCTGGGTTCGATTCCCGGCTCTGCCACGAAATTTGAAAAGTGGTATGAGGACTGGAACGGGGTCTACTCAGCCTTGGGTGTTCCAACTGAGTAGAGGGGGTTCGATTCCCACCTCAGCCATCCTCGAAGTGGTTTTCCGTGGTTTCCCACTTCGTCTTCGGGCAAATGCCGGGATGGTAACTTCTTCAAGGCCACGGCCGCCTCCTTCCATCTTCCTAGCTTATCCATCCTGACCATCCATTACCTTCCCTCATGAGGCCCCTGTTCGCTTTGCAGGTGAGGCCGCCTGGGCGAGGTGCCAATCACACCTCACCAGTTGTATCCACTCCGATTAGATGTTCCCAGCTCTAGGACACTGACCGTAGAGGCGGTACTGGTGAGTTCCCTCGCTGAGTCCGTGGGTTCCACCAACCTGGAGGATAAACGACTAAGAGAAGAAAAGAAAAGAAAAAATTATTATTATTATTATTATTACAGTATATGGTTGCAAGAATTAGGTCATCATTTTGATATTTACAAGACCAAAAGAATTCTGCCATGAATACGTTTGGCAGAGTCCTGTGCATGTAAGTCACTTTTGCGGCTAGTAATGAAATATACATCAAGCTCTTCCTCTTTTATATCATAGTAAAATTCCAGTAATGGTGTTTGAGAGTCTAATCTTCCATTTTCCTTCTGCTATGGCTTCTTGCTGAGAGCAAGAGGTATTCAGTATCTTTACTTTTATGGATACCGGAAATGGAGATATGAGTCTAAAAGAAAAGGGAAAATGAGTCTATAAATTCAAAATGTGACAACTCTGTCTTGCAATTGGTGGCCTAGTGGAGAGGCACGTGGTGCTCAGACTGTCTCGTCACGAACTGCACGCTCAATGTCTGTCAAACGTAGGCAAACATTTGTGTAACGCGTACCTGCATGCAATAGTGATGCTCAGTCACGCGATCTTGATGTCTATGTACTGTATAACAGGGCATTCTGTCATTGTTGGGAATTAACTGGCAAATATTGTGGATACTTCACTTCAGGAATACCGCCGCAATTGGAGGTGCAACATGCATATGAAGCACATCACACTTCTTTACTGCGGGAGCTCCTACAGCTTTGGAAATTTCCAAAAATATGACGTATTTGATTTCAAGGTCATGTTAGGCTGTTCTCCACTCTTTTTTCATAAAACTTTTCTCCTTTTCTTCGGTGAGGAGCAGGGGCGGATTTAAGAGTATGCCTCCTATAGGCTCTAAAGTCCATTCGTCGCCCCCTCTATAGTTCATATTTGCTTAATACATTTGTTTTACACAAAAAAAGGATCGAGTTCATTGGCGTTTTCATCTTTTTTAAACATAAAGTTCATTTAGTTTAGATAAAACTACAAATTTATTGGCTTACATAATAAATGTTATACTGAAATTAGTTATCTACTTGTCTTTTTTACTTACTTCTTTTAAGATTCGTTAAAATGTGAAATGGGTTTCGAACTTAATTAATTCATTTGTTCTTGGAGATCTGTGATCACTATTTTGCACATATTTTTATATTCTAATGCTAATGGCTATCTTTAGCGTATTTTTAGAACTGTGTTCAATTTGAATTAAGTTGTCCTACATGGCGAAATGAAATTACGCAAAATGTAGTTTATTTGTTTAAAAATATACAAACTTCTCTAAAACAACTCACCCCGATGTTCCAATTTACATAGCTTACTTGCGAGATTTCTTTATGGCAAACTCGTTAATAATGTCCTCATACGAAAGTGTTTTTGTTGTATTTGCCTCAATACAAAGTAATGAAAGTGAGTTTAACCGTATTTCATAAATACTAGTTCGCAGAGAGTTCTTAACTCTTCTAATAAGGCAGGAAAAACTGTAGAAAGACTAAAATATAGTTTTAAGTAACACGTATTCTTAAATTCGTACGGAAATGTTATTAACGTCTGAAATACCTCATTTTAACTTTTGAATGAATTGCCAAACTGCCGCCCCTGAAAATTTGCCGCTCTAGGCTGCAGCCTACTTAGCCTATTTAGAAATTCGGCCCTGGTGAGGAGACCTATTAGTTATTGTCATAACTAGGGCTCGGATCGATATGCTCGATAAAATCTCCAAATATGCTCGAAAACCGTGTGTTTTATGCTCGATAGGTATGCTCGAAAACCCCATTATATTCTCGATAGTTATGCTCGAAAAAAACATTATATGCGGTTAAATATGCAGAATATGCTCAAAAAACACCGTTAAAAATTATAGAAAGGAAAGTGAAACGAAAAAACCAGTAACACACCTTTATATACGAGCTTCATTTTCTAATTGTATGTATGATACACTGCAATATATTAGTATTCAAGTTTTTCAAGTATATATAAGATAAGTTTTCTTATAAAAGTTACAGTTAAAAGTTCATTTACAAAATGTTCAGAATTAGGCGAGTCAATGAAGTAGATCTGCATTGGTCAGAACAACAAGATTTTTTTCTATGTTTTCAGTTTTGAATGATTTTCTTAAATCAATCAATAGAAGTTTCAATGACGAGAACGACCTCACTAAAGGTTAAAAACCATCGATTCTATTATTCGCACCAGATAGGCTTTTCAATAATTATTTCTGTTTTCGAACCTTAGGAATGGCCAGGGCCCGAATTCGGGGGTAATTCGAAGAAGAACAAGCTATTTAGACGGAAATCAAACGAATATGCATTTACAGTATATGCTTCTATTCTGAAAAGCGCAGTTTTATGCATTTATATGCTCGATAAATTTCAGTTCTGTTGGTCCCAGAGAGGTGAAAATACCACCGAAAGGCTTCTTTCAATATGTACTATTCAGGAAAAAATATGCAAATATGCTCGAATCCGAGCCCTAGTCATAACCTTCCTTCCTTCTTTACTTTACTCCAGGAATCCGTCAACGATGAGTAACGAAAGCTAGTCTGGAAAAAATTTAACAGTCATCGATCGGAATTTGAAAGTTAGGTTACACTGATAATATTGTTTAAGGAGGTATAAACGTCCCAGCCAATGAGGAGCCTAAATAATACCTAGTCTTGCATTTTAAAACTCTGTCCGATGTTACTGTGCTGAACTTATCTCTCACCCAAAGAAATTCTAATATTTATTCTCTGCACGTTTTGTTAATCTATTAAATTACTAGGAACTGAAGGTAATATAGATTACTCTATTTTTATCCCCTGTGGGATGGACGGGTCGAGTATGTTGATCTAGCGAACAAAAGCTGTCTAAAAAGTCGAGAAACAATAACATGAAGAGCCAAAGGCTGTGTTATCACCAAAGATTACAGAAGAGAATGGCAGGGGGCGGCCCGTCGCATCGTGGTCCCGGCGCACGTGACAAGCTTACGGGATGCCACCGCGTCGCGGTCGAAACAAAAGCCCGCTGCAACTGAATTGCTACGCCACGCCACGAACTATGACTGCCGGTTCGTTTGTTCCACTCAGTGTTGTTCTTTTGTATGTAAAGCATATAACTACATGTGATGCACTCCACATGGCTAATTTTTAAAACTATATCAACCAGAAAACTGGCCATCGCTATAACAAACTAAGCTTTGTGTCTGAACATTCCCAATTTTTGGCTAAAGCTTTGTATTTATCCCGGATGAGTTGTATAATGACTAGGCCCCGGATGTTGATGACATGTCATCTTTTTACTGAGCTGTCTAAAACAATTCTGAAGTACATAGAAACTCCGGATGGGTCACCCCGTCTTCAAATATGTCATTTTTATTTTGCATCTTTTTTTTTTTTTTTTTTTTTTTTTGCTATTTCTCCATTTTAAGAGCATATTTTTAAGTTTGGTTGATTTTTGGGGCCATATTTTAGAGAAATCAGCCTTTTAAGGTCATTTTTTTAACGATTTAGTCATGTTACAGCTTTATATGAGGGAGATACGTCTCTCCGAGTTTGCAGCAAACGACCGTCCTCACTTCAAGTACGCTCCGAACACATCAGTTGATGTTGAACGCAACTTTTCGAAATATAAAAACTTGTTAGCTGAAACGGCTGATCATTTACATTTGACAAATATCAAAATGACATTCGTAGTGCAGCGCAACTCAGACTAAAGTGAACATAAACCTTTTGTTAAGTGCTGGAAATCTATTTTGATTGACTTTTCAGTTTGAGCAAGATGTCATTTTAGAATTACTGGTGGGTTTATTATTATAAGATTTTTCGAATTTTCATGCCATTTATTACAGTCATTTTTGAAAATTTTAAGTTCATTTTTTATTTTTTTTTACCGCATCAACATCCGGGCCCTAGTAATGACCAAATATATAAAGCGGCTTCGGTGGCGTAGTTCGTAGCATGCTGAGCTGCTATGCCCAAGGTCGCGGGTTCAAACCCAACCGAAGACGGCGGATTTTTTATGAGCGTTAAAAATCCCTCAATATGCCTTTCTTCGGAGGGGAAGTAAAGCCGGCGCGGCGGTCCCATGTCATAGATTTAGCGCATGTAAAAGAACCTTCCACTAATTACACTTGTGTGAAGTTAAATTATAGGTTAGATTTGACTAACGCTCTTAGGTTCCAACGTTCGTTGCCAGGAGCCGACTGCAGTGACATCTAGTAACCACGTTCAGAACTAGTTGCCGTTGACGGTGGTGTTTGGTAGCAAAAGTAAGAACTACTTGAAAATTAAGCTGCTTTGGTGGTGTAGTTGGTAGCATGCTGAGCTGCTATGCCCAAGGTCGCGGGTTCAAACCCAACCAAAGACGGCGGATTTTTTATGAGCGTTAAAAATCCCTCAATATGCCTTTCTTCGGAGGGGAAGTAAAGCCGGCGGTCCCTGTCATAGATTTAGCGCATGTAAAAGAACCTTCCACTAATTACACTTGTGTGAAGCTAAATTATAGGTTAGATTTGACTAACGCTCTTAGGTTCCAACGTTCGTTGCCAGGAGCCGACTGCAGTGACATCTAGTAACCACGTTCAGAACTAGTTGCCGTTGACGGTGGTGTTTGGTAGCAAAAGTAAGAACTACTTGAAAATTAAGCTGCTTTGGTGGTGTAGTTGGTAGCATGCTGAACTGCTGTGCCCAAGATAGCGGGTTCAAACCTGGCCGAAGTCGTCGGATTTTTTAAGAGCGTTAAAAATCCTTCAGTATGCCTTCCTTCAGAGGGGAAGTAAAGCCGGCGGTCCCATGTCAGAGATTTATGGCTTGTACAAGATCCTTCCACAGACTAAACATGTGTGCAGCTAAATTGCTAGTTTAGATTTCATCGGAACGCTCTCTCCAAGTTCCAACGTTCACCACTAGGTATCATTGATATCTGGTAGCGAAAGTTGAAACTACTTGAAATTGAACGGAACTTGTAGCTCACCCTATAAGGGTGTCCGCTGGAAGCAGATACAGACTCAGGCGAGCCGAGCATATCTTCGGAATTTGTCTGTTTGGAGTGACTATATGGTTGTAAAAGTCAACTATGGTTGTACCGTGTAGTACAGGCTGCTACTTATCTGGTTGGATGTCTTCTGCGCTGTAGCTGTGAGCAGTGTCAACTTCACTCTTGGAGCAGTGACAGTCGAAAAATTCCGGATTTCTACCACCATTTTAGCAATTCACCTAACATCATACTGTATATACAACTATCATACAATACAAGTTGCATTACCAATACTGCAACTAAATAACTGTTTTTTTTTTCGTTTACCCTCCAGGTTGCTGGAACCTACGGACTCAGCGAGGGAACTCACCACTACCGCCTCTACGGGCAGTTATCTAGAGCGGGGAACATCGAATCGGAAGGGATACAACTGGTGAGGTGGGATTGGCACCTCGCCCAGGCGGCCTCACCTGCAAAGCGAACAGGGGACTCCAGATGGAAGGTAAGGGATGGTCAGGATGGATAGACAAGGAAGAGGGAAGGAGGCTGCCGTGGCCTTGAAGAAGGTACCATCCCGGCATTTGCCCGAAGACGAAGTGGGAAACCACGGAAAACCACTTCGAGGATGGCTGAGGGGGAATCGAACCCCCTCTACTAATTTGGGCCACCCGAGGCTGAGTAGACCCCGTTCCAGTCCTCGTTCCACTTTTCAAATTTCGTGGCAGAGCCGGGAATCGAACCCAGGACCTCCGGGGCGGCTAACCATGCTGACCGGTACGCTACGGAGGCGACCTAAATAATTGTACATATTGTTAATATATTCACCTGCATTTTCAAACATAGATTTTTTAGCCTAAGTGTAATGGATCTGATGAAGATCGCTTGACGATCGAAACTGGTCATCCTAGTGTATTTATTAATCTCATGTAATTTTTTAGGATTAGTGCATAACCCAACTCTTTTGGGTACATTCGTGTTGACCGACTGAAAAGCACCTAACTTTTGATATATCTTAAACTAAATATTGTTGTTTATTTTCGGGACTGTGACTTGACTGCAATTATTCTTATTGTACCTTCTAAACTAAACGAGATATCTAATGCCAAGCTATGTAGCGAGATACATGAGGACTACGCATTATCATAGATCGGGCTTCTCCACCTCACTTAGTTTGGGATTGTAGCGACTAGCGTTTTTGGCTCTCACTCCGGACTACCGGATTCGATGCCCAGCTCTGCCAAGAAATCTTAATTCTGTTACGAGGGCAAAACTGAGAAGAAGAGAGGTTGATTCCCACCTCAGGAAGTGGTTTTCTGTGAGTTTTCCGCACTTCTACTCCAGGCAAATGCTGAGATGTACCTAACTTAAGGCCACGATCGCTTCCTACCCAATTCCTACCTCAATTGCAAATACACACGCTAGTAGAGACATCATTCTGAGACAGGATATTAGACAAATTCTACTCACACCCAAGTATACGGGGCTACATGTCCACGATATCGCAAAGCCTTTAAGAGAATCAGCAGGAGCAGACTAGACTTCAGTGCTAACTGCTGATAGGGGAAAATAGAAGTCACTCTAAAGGCAAAACCGTATAAAATCAAAATGAACGAGTGAATGAATGAGTAATTCATAGAATGAATGAATGTGTTTTTGAATGAATGAATGAATGAACGAATGAATGATTCAATGAATACATGAAGGAGCACGGTAATTGAAAGAATGAACGAATGAATGAGCAATTGAATTAATGAGCAATTGAATGAATGAGTAATTGAATGAATGAATGAATGAATGAATGAATTTTGAATAAATGATTGAATGAATGAACGAATGAATGAGTAAATGAATGAATGGATGAGTACTTGAATGAGTAATTGAATGAATGAACGTATAAATGAATGAATGAACGAATGAAGGAATGACCGAATGAGTGAATGAATAAGTAATTGAATGAATGAATGACTGAATTAACGAATACATTAATGCACGAATGAACGAATGAATTAAAGAATGAATGAATGAATGAATGAAACAAGTAAGAATGAATGAGTAATTGATTGAATGAATGAACGAACGAATGAATCAACTAATGAACGAATGAATGAATGGATGACTGAATGAATAAATGAATGAATGAATGAATGAATGAATGAATGATTAAACGAATGAATGAATGCATGAAGTAACGAATGATAGAATGAATGAGTAATTGAATGAATGAACGAACGAATGAATGAGTGAATTAACGAACGAGTAATTGAATGATTGAAGGAATGAACGAACGAATGAATGAATGAATGAATGAATGAATTATTACTGTAATAATATGTCACTGTGGATTGTGAACACATATCACAGTTGATCTATGAGTACCGTCGATTGGGTTTCTATGTGGCTGAGGAAACATGACGGCTAAATAGTATTTTAATGTGTTACACCTGCCGTTATGAAATGTGGTCTTGTCAGAGAATTACAGTGTTGAGCAAATGAATCATTGGTAAACAAACAGGGGAGACGTTTAATGCATATACATGATAATGATATGCGCATGCTGATATGACACGCCACGCCCACAACAACCTTACATAAGGCCGGCCCGCGTGGCTCGGCGTCAATTGTCGACTTTCATCAACACTAATGTGATGCTCGATTAGCCCAGTAGAGGCGGTACAGTCGATGATTTATAGAACTAGGCAATACTACGTAGTTATGAATTATGTATAACACTATCGTACATTGTAAACGTACACTACTGTATCTCAAACAGAGATACGGCAGGGCGGCAAGCAACACGTTCTGCTTCGCTCAACTATGGTAGTGCTCGATGATTCTCGTCCGTTCCACCAAGTGACGTAACCCTGCGCGTTAAAACACTCACTACGACTGCGATGGGTAGCTGCAGAAAGTCAGGAGGCAGGGGATTTGACTCCCGGCTTTCACAGCAGCTATCATGTGAGATACGAGGACTTTTTTTTTCAACGTCCGATGGGCTTTATAAAATAACAGACTGACATATCAAACTGATATTATTTCTAAATGTTTGCTTGTTTTGTACTTATGGTTCAATATAATTGCCAAAACGATTGAAACATTTGTCGCATCGTTACACCAGCTTTCCAATGCCCTCTGCAAAGAATTCTGCCGCCACTGAGGTGGGTAGATCACTTTTGCAACAACAGCACGTGTGGAAGGTCATTGACAAACTGGCCGATATGGGCTTGAAGATCATGCGGAAACAGGCAACAACTGAAAAGATGATGTAGCTCCGGCCCCAAGAATGACGAATACGAAATAAGAATTATCACGGGTGCCTGTTATATGGAATCCATACACATTGAAACATAATAAGCTTATAGAGAACATCCAAAAGAAATTCTTAAAATATGTATATTACAAAAGATTTGGCTATTATCCCTCTTACTTACGAATCGTACACATTTATAGTACAGTCCTTCAATGTCAGAAAACTATCTCACAGGTGAAATTGTCAGGGCCTGCTTTTTCTCTATAAAATAGTAAGTAATAAAATTGACGACGCTAAAATTCGAGAGAGAATTACGTTATATAGGCTATACCAGCTGTGGAACCTAGTAGATTCCGGAACATTTTCTTTATTCCGAGAGTTCACACAGACAGCCATAAAAACTCGCCGATTAACAGAATTCTATCCCACTATAATAAAGTTCATCATCTTGACTTGGATATTTTCAGTATGTCAGAAAACCAGTTTGCAACGTCCTGTGATAAACTGCAAGATGTCTTGTAATACATTGTACTGTATTCAGCCCATTTCCTTCTCATACCTAACCTTCCTTTTCTTCTTATTGTTATTTATATATCTTCTCTTTAAGTATCTTTTGTTTTTCTATTTATATATTGTTGTATATTATATGATTCTAGTAGTGAGCAATGTAATTGGGGCTTCCTGTAATGTTCACAACATAAATAAATAAATAAATATTACGCCCGACGGAAGGTTAATGACACAGGTAACGAGCAGATAGAGCCTAGTTAGTTATTATTGTTTTAAGGGGCGGAACTACGAGGTCATCTGCCTTAGAACTAGAGCCTTTAGTGTACTGTAAGCGGGTTTCGCCAACTACGAAGGGCGTACTATATTGTTTCACACTTTATCTTTGTCTACGCAAATAAAGTAGATTAAACAACAGTTGTTACGTCCACCTACTCAACATAATCTCCTTGTAACATTATGAGCTTTTGGCATCGATGTGTCAGTCTTTCCAAACGTTCCTGAAACCATTCGTTGGGAGTTCTGTGTACCCATGCCTTGACAGCTGTGGCTAGAGGTTTCTTCATGTTCCCGAACATGTGTCAATCACTTGGTACCAAGTTGGGAGAGTATGGTGGTGTGGCAGCACCGTGAATCCCATTTGATCAATGGCAGCGGTGATCTCTTGGCTAGTGTGGGGGCGGGCATTGTCATGTTGCAGAAGCACACCTTTAGCCCATTTTCCTGTCCGCTTAGATTGAATGACACGACGGAAGCACTTAAGGGTTGCCACATATGCTGCACTTTAACCGTGTCTCCCAATTCCGGCCAGTCAATGAGGATGATGCCCTTTGTGTCCCAGAACACTGTCACCATTCGCTTGCCAACTGACGGCACTGTTCGACATTTCTTTGGCGGTGGACTGCCCCTGTGCTTCCATTGCATGGTCGCCGTTTTACTGATTTTGCAGTACTGGACACAGCTGTCAAGGCATAAAGTGTAAAACAATGGAGTACGCCCTTCGTATTAGCAACTACTCATTCTGTGCTCTATTTGGATAAACAGAAGCGCCTTCGGTGGCGTAGTCGGTAGCATGCTGACATTCTATGCCCAAGAGAGCGGGTTCAAACCCGGACGAAGTCGTCGGATTTATTAAGAGCGTTAAAAATCCCTCAGTATGCGTTCCTTCAGAGGGGAAGTAAAGCCGGAGGACCATGTCATAGTTTTATGGCATGTAAAAGAACCTTCTACTAACTAAACTCGTGTGAAACAAACTTTTTGGGTTAGGTTTAATTAATACTCTTAAGTCCCAATGTTCGTCACCAGGCGCTTGTTGCGATGGCAACTACTAGTAGCCAAGTTCACAGCTATATGGCGTTGACGGTAGCATTTGGTAGCAAAAGTAGGAACTACTTGAAATTATCATCTGCAGTCCTTACTTGAAATAAAAACAGATAACACACACAAATACAGTCATCACAATTAACACCGGTTACCAGACAGATTCGACACACAACCAAGTGCACGGGGCTACATGACCGTCTTGTCGCAGCCCCTAAACTAAGGAACCAACCAACCTTGGTTGAACAGATCCTTGCCCTAGCTACACGTAACTTAGTTTACGTCCTAGTTCCCTAGCTCTTGAAATCCCCTATCAATACAGCACTCGAAGCCACTCTTCAAAAGAGAACATGGCTAACAAAGCTCTCCTCCCGTGCGAGGTTCTTACTAATTAACCCAAGCGTCGGATATTGGCACATCGCATACCTGGCTTTGATGAGAGCGTGGACCGGCGTCTAATTTAACCCCCTCAACAGTTGTGTGTCGAAAGATACTAGAGCTCACAAGGGGAGGATACGATGCATGGGTCACCGATTCGAACCATCTTTAGAACACGTGTAGGACATGGCCAGGTGTATATTAGGTGCAAGTAATAAGGTTCGCTTCTCAATCGTTTCCGAGAAATTAATTAATTGCAATATATGCTGTGCGGCGTCCACTGTATGCGCGTTGTACGCTAGCAAGAATCCAATGAACGGGTGGTGCAGTGCCTTTGCGTTGTGTTTTTTTTTTTGTAAACATTGGCAATTCGTACAACTGTAGGTGTCGTGAATACTGTTTATTTTTCAGTCAATTGTAATAACGTGTTATGTGAGCAGGAAAAAGAATTCAGAAATCATCGTATCCGGGTCAATATTTGTGGCATTACATAATGTAAGTCGCCTCTGTAGCGAAGCGGTCAGCATGGTTAGCTGCCGCCCCGGAGGTCCTGGGTTCGATTCCCGGCTCTGCCACGAAATTTGAAAAGTGGTCTGAGGACTGGAACGGGGTCTACTCAGCCTCGGGTGTTCCAAATGATTAGAGGGGGTTCGATTCCCACCTCAGCCATCCTCGAAGTGGTTTTCCGTGGTTTCCCACTTCGTCTTCGGGCAAATGCCGGGATGGTACTGCCCCCGTAATTGAATTATGGAGAGACCACGGTGGCTATATTTGAAATTATGATTAGAGTTATGGCTGTCATAGTTATGACGTGGGTAGTCATGACGTAAGCACGGATGACGTAAATGTTATGCCAGCAAGCTACTTGAGCTGAGATTCTCAGTGACGTCAGCATTTTAGTCCAGAATGTTCCAAGATGTACGACGCAGTCGCAGGAAACGAGGAATTCTGCTGAGGAAGAAACTATGCTATTGGAGGAGAGGCATGAACCAATGAACGATAGTTTAAAGGAAGACGGAGATTGCTGAAACTATGGTATTTTTATGACTTTTTGAATGCAGAATTGTGGAAATACATTTGCAGTAAAAGCATTGATTTGGAATTTTGGTGAAATTTATTTTCAGTTTTTGAATTTTGAAAATCCGTCATGTATTAACGAAGTTAGAAGTTCTAGCGATGACGCAGTATCACGCTTTGGAAGGGATGGTAACGCCCCTCGAGAAGGTAATAAAAGGGCTTGCGCAGAAGAAAGGAGTCTCTTCTCTTCTCTTCTCTTTCGTTCTCTGATCATTCTGAGATCTAATGCTCAGATCATCGAAGTATTTGTGAAAGTCAGTTTATTATACATTCAATATAGTGAGACATCAAAGTGAACAGCAAGTGAAAAGAATCGTTTTTATAACGCGTGGCGAGGCCACTATGTTAACGAGATACAGGTCAAACTAGGTGAAGTTGAAACGGACCTTAGAAAGCTTCTATAAGTTTAACTTCAAACAGTTAGCGGTCTACGATAACATAATTGTATTGTGCAGTACTACATGCAATTATAGAGAAAGGCTGAACAATTTCGACCGAGTACTTCAAAAGATATTAGCTGTTTTATACGACTAGCAAAAGTGATTATCTCACCACTAGAGAAACACTTTTGTATAAGCCAGAATAAACGCAAGGCTAACGCTGCGAGTGGAGTAGAAAGACTTCAGATTGCTTGCTTACAGAACGATACAGTATAATGGAGCATTTGAATACGGCAGTTTGTTCTTCTGACACTACAACCGAAGTGCAGATGGAAGGCTAAGAAGGCTTATTGCAATTGGGACATACTTCAATGGAGTAAGATAGCGACATGGAACTTCGCTAATTGCTTTTCCACATAAGCGAACATGCGGTGAATACCATCTACACCCATGTTTCGTAAGTGAAGGCTGAATACCATCGAACAGCCATAGAAACAATTTCATACTCTGAATATGAATAATTTCTTCGGAAATTTCTACAAAACGTCATGATGATTGTCTACTGGAACTTCAGGGAATTTTTCAAGAGAGGTCAGGGTAGTCCCGACTCACAATGAAGATTATTGCCGGAAGGATGTCTATTCGTATTCGAGGAGCAGAGCGATTCACGGAGAAGGAAGCAGTTCGATTCTCCGATGGTGCTATTTCCTATTTCGAGGATGGAGCTCAGCTTTAACATGGTGAAATGGATCCATCAGCAGTCTTCTTTGGGGAATTTTCCTCTGGAACGTCAATCGGCAGATAAGGTAGTCGTGAACGTTTATTGTATTTGAGTAACCTAGTAATGTTTGAGCAACCATTTTACCCATATTTTTACCCTCATGTATTTTGCCTTATTTTCTTGTTGAGATTCTTATTCTCAGTACACCTTGATGAGTTTTGCATTTTTCGACGATTTATTAAGACATTGTTATGTCATGGGCATAGTTAACGATTTTGAATCAGTTGAGACTGATATTTAGATTTTTCAGTAATTATTTTTTTTGTAGTCACGATTTGACTGTAAGTTAATGATTTTTATGGCAGATTTAAATTCAGACAGCGTGTCATTTTATTAAAGTAATTCTACCCCAGTTTAATTACTTTGAACAATTTTCTGTCATCATCAAGAAGGAAGAACATTTAAATGATTTTAGAGCGTTAAAATCTCTTACGTTATCGACGATCTTGGAAATACTAGTCGTTATTTGTATTGATTGCAACACAGACATTTATCGTCAGTTATGAATGAACATTGCATCATAGACAATTTTGTGAAAGAGTAATGTTAATAATGAATTATTGAATGCATTAAAGTCAAGTACTTTTGTTAGGAGTTTTTCTCAATTAGAGAATTATATAACGATGTTTGCATTCCCCAGTCTAATTGGATTCTATTCGACTACTTTGCAGTTTAGTCGCACTTTATTTGAAGATAGTATTTTCATACTACACATTTCTTTTAAGATGTTAGTCTTAAAATTTTGATAGACCAGATAGGCGTATATAAGCATATTCACTATTAAATTTGTTTGTGATTGGCAAGTTTTGACTTCATTTCAGTTCATGAATGAAATCTACGAAGGTTAAATAGAAAAACAGTTTTGAAACAATTATGATTATAAAATTTTTAAGTGGAACTATGAATGTATAATCGCTAGTGCAGCGCGTGTTGAAAGTCGCTGAGATATAATGCCCTTGAATATAAAGGAAGTTCCCACAGGAATAAATGTTAAAGAATTATTTGTGGAGGTTTTGTAAGTGATGTGAAAGTTGTAAATGCCATATAGATTAATATATGATGATTTTGGGCATATTTTTAATGCAGATTGTGCGTTAACTTGTTAGCGAAGGATTTTCCGCTGGAGTAAGATTGTTATAGTTCGTTGAAAATTAATCAAGTGATTTACTGTTATAATTAACACGAGTTTTGAAAGAATTTGAGACAAGATGTTGAATGAAGGTTGCCGTCACAAATCATTGTTAAAAAACTTTATTAAAACAGATTGTGACATTAACATGTATAACTAACCTTCATTGGTCGATTATATTAAACAGGATTATAAATTTATCAACCGAATGAACATGTGGCTAATGTATTTATTAAATTTATAATTTAAACAATTTAAATATTAATATTGTAAATAATTGTTGTAAATATTTTTGAAAATAATGTGAAACGAGAGTGATGTTAAAGGCGTGCTTATAATATTTTTGTTGTCTTTGACAAATATTATAAACAATTTCTAATTGTTATAAATATTTTTTGTGATTTTGTTATAAACATTTAAGAGCTAATTAAACATTTGGATTGAAGTTAACAAGTTTAAGAAATTTATGTAATGATCCATTAGGATGTGATCAAAGTACTTGAAAGATTTGCGTAAATATAATGTGAGTTGTCTTGTAAGACATTTAAAAGCTTGAGAGTGCAGGCTGGATTCTTACGTAACATAGCGTGTGAGAAGGGAGTGCATTTGACCAGTATGCGTCAGGCTGGAAGGTAGCCCGCAGCTGTGTCAACATATGGTTTTCAGAGAGGGAGGTCGTACACTCCGGCCTTGCGACTATATATATCATTCTCTTGTTTATTAAAAGGAAACAATTGCTCTATATATGTCACACCCTGACGTCCTTTTCCAATCCAATAGTGTTATGAATATTACGGTATTTGGAGCTCTTGGGAGCTAAAATGTTTAATATCATGTTGTATAATAATTTTGCAAGTCCTACTGGAGGACGTAGTCAGATTGACTTGGGCTACTGATAGCCACGTATATTTTGTTGTGTTAGGAAAATCATTCCCTTTATTAGAAATAAAGCTTTTGTACAGTTCAAAGTTCTCGTCTTCGTTTCTGGTTCATTTTTAAATGTCATGGCGGAAATTATTGTGTGAACAGACTTTTAGTGATCCTGTTGTCAACTCAAACCCCGAGATAATTAAGAGGTAAGCAACGGTAAGTATAATCCCCCGTCTATTTTGGTGTGTTCCACAATGATTTCCTGTGAATTTCTGTGCTCTTATCTCGATAGTATCTGTCAGTGCCATTTTCATTGATGTAACTGTGCCGGTGCGATTGATAATTGGCAATCCGATTGAGGGGGCGGATATCTGACAGCCTACTATCCAGGTAAACGGGGACAGAAAGATTGGCGATCCAAGAGCGTGGGGCTGAGTCAACAGTAAGATTGACCCTAGTATGTGGGACGAATTTGACAAAACTGGATTACCAGGTTGAACACTAGAAAGATTGACAAACCTAAAACGTGAGGTTCGATTAGACTCAAATAAAGAGGTTGATTCTTTGTTAGATGTCTAGGCCAATTGTAGTATTTAAGAGTGTGATTATATAGGAATTAAATGTTGTATTGTATTAGGAAAATTACACTCAGAAAAGATCAGATCTTATACAACTTGAGAAAGGTTAAATGGGCAGGAAACTTAGAAAAATCGCCTATAATCTGGAATCTTATTTTATTTGACCGGCTTATGACACTTCAGTCATATTAAAGATAAAATTAAATTATTTGGATTGTAAATGTAAATTATTTGTGTTAGGATATTTTAAAATGAGCCAGAGAAATTTGAACATGTGCTTGAGTTTGTTTCAACATGAAGTATCTTCGAATATTAATTATAAGGTAGTTATAAGTTAAATTTAAGACAGAAAATTGATCAAAATTATATATGGTGAAAAGTGTTGCTCAAACGTTGTTATTTTGCTCTTTTGATGTATGTCCCTACAGCAATCCATTTTGAATAATAATATTGTAATGGCAGATGAAAGTTTGAAGAAAATGTTAGAGGAGATGTCTGCTAACATGAAGCAGATGATGGAGGAAAATGCTAATTTGAATGCAAGGATGGAGGAAAATGCTAGTAATTTGAATAGTAGTATGAAGGAGATGGAAGCAAGGAATAATAGTCGAATGGAGGAGAATATGAAGGTTCTTCATACTAGTGCTGCCAATTTGGAGGATAATATGTCGCGTTTACAGATTAATACCCTAGGAATTGAGAATACTGTAACGGACATGCGCACAGAGGTGTCTAATGTCCATAAAGATGTATCTATTGTGCATAAAAGTGTTGATGATGTTAAAAATGATGTGTCTAAGGTACAGAGAGACCTTACAATGTTAAATTTAGACGTAGCTAATGTCCGAGGGGATATTGCTTGTGCTAGAGCCGAAGTTGTTGTTGTCAAAAACGATGTAGCGACTGTCCAAGACAAGGTCGAGGAAGTCCAGAAAGAAATTCAAAAAGCTAGAACAGATGTATCCAATGTTCAGGTAGACATTAACAATATTCATGCGGATATAACTGAGGTGCAAAGTGATGTAACTAAGATTCAGGTAGAGGTCAACACAGTTTTTGTAGATATCACTAAAGTCCAAACTGATGTCAATAAAGTCAGGGAAGAAATCGAAAACTCAAAAACTCTTTGTACACGTAATATAACTGCATTAACGACTAGGTTAGTCGACGAATCAGTTAGAACAACAACGTCTTTAGCAGAGTTGAAGTATGACGTAGAGGTCATGAGAACACAGGTATTAGACCACAATAGAGTATTAAAAGAGGATATCGAAGTAGACATAGCCGAGATGTTAACAGCAAACGTAGCGGTATGGAAAGACGAGTGGAATAAGTCAAGTGGGGAACATGTAACCCAAATTCAGGAAAGGATTGAAAGAAAACTTGCCAGTACGCAGATAGAAATTAATAATGAGGTAGTACAGATTAGAAAAGATTTAAGCGTCAGGATAAATTCGCTATCCGAAAAACAAGTTGACGATAGAACACAACTAGATCAGGATATGCAAACTTTAAAATCTACATTAGAGGAACAGATGCATAAAATTGTCTCTGACGTAAATGAAACGACGAGTAAACTGAAAAATTTGAAGTTAGGAGAGGCTAGTTTAATGGAGAACTACAAGGAAGAGATAGTCAAGAAAGTCTTAACAGAAATCACCGACAAGGATACAGAAGGCTTAGCTTGCGAATTGAACAGGAAGCATAACAGAAGATGTCACCTAGATCTAGAAGAAAGAGACGTGACTCCTGAAGAACGTGTATCCAGATTCAGAGAGGAGGATGACGAGAGGAATATGGAATCTGAGTGGAATTATCGAGATAGTGGGAAAAACTATCCGGATTCATATCCAAGGAACGTGACGGTCATTAGGAATTTCGAGGACAAACCACAAAAATTCAGTAACACTGATAGTTTGACACCTATAGAGTATGTAAGGAATCTCAAAGATTATTTCATCGAAGCTCACATTCCCAGAGAGAGAGAGATGAAGATTGTAGAGAGATATCTGATTGGAGGACCCCTTGAATGGTTTAGAGCTTTTAGATATACCTTCAGTAACTTTGACGAGTTTGCAGAGGCATTAATCAAACGATTTTGGTCCATAGAAGCGCAGAATTCGTTAAGAGCGGAGGTATATTCAAGAAAATACTCAGGTACTCTTCCAACGAGGTACGCTGATTTCTTTACGAGTCAGTTGTCCCGCTTGAGATTTTTGCAACCCCCATTGTCCACGGAGCAACTAATAGATGCGATTTCTCGTATGCTGCCAGTTGAGGTGAGGAGACTTATAATTTCGTCCAACATCAGGGATTTATCCAGCATGGATGAATTACTAAGAAGGTTAGACTACACAAGTCCAATGCCTAACGTAGTCCAGAAAGGTCAAAGGCAAGAGTATAAGGAAATCAATACGGTTTAAATGGACCAAGTCCAACAAACTGACAAGCCAGAGGAGGAGAAAACTGACAATGTAGGTCCTCACAGGAATAATCAGTTTAGAAATTACAGATCACAAGGTTACCGACCATATCAACAGAGAAGAGGTTGGAACTACAACCGAGGAAACTATAATGGAAGAGGCAGATATTATAACAATAATGGGTATAATCGTAACTATAATAGGAATAACCAAAACCAAAATAGAAACCAGAATACTCAAAGTCAGGTTATGACACCTGAGCAATATCAGCAAAGAGAAAAGGAAAGCCAGCAATACTTAAAAGAATTAAGGGATAAAGAAGCTGACAATCAAAGGAAAAGGCAGGATGTGGTAATCGATCCTGGTCCTTCTACGAGCCAGCAGAACTGTGAGAATAGAAACACTGGTCAGAAGAGGAATTAGAGAGGAAAGAATACATTAACCACATACAACCCAGAGTAGAAGAAAAATAAATGATTAAGGAACATAGAGGAAATATCATACTAGAGTAAGCCAGTAATAATTCAATTTCGTGTTCAAGAGAGTTGAGATACTTGTAACATTGAGTTTAAAAACAATTTGCAACTGTTTTTAAAACGTGGTGGGAGGAGAATGCCCCCGTAATTGAATTATGGAGAGACCACGGTGGCTATATTTGAAATTATGATTAGAGTTATGGCTGTCATAGTTATGACGTGGGTAGTCATGACGTAAGCACGGATGACGTAAATGTTATGCCAGCAAGCTACTTGAGCTGAGATTCTCAGTGACGTCAGCATTTTAGTCCAGAATGTTCCAAGATGTACGACGCAGTCGCAGGAAACGAGGAATTCTGCTGAGGAAGAAACTATGCTATTGGAGGAGAGGCATGAACCAATGAACGATAGTTTAAAGGAAGACGGAGATTGCTGAAACTATGGTATTTTTATGACTTTTTGAATGCAGAATTGTGGAAATACATTTGCAGTAAAAGCATTGATTTGGAATTTTGGTGAAATTTATTTTCAGTTTTTGAATTTTGAAAATCCGTCATGTATTAACGAAGTTAGAAGTTCTAGCGATGACGCAGTATCACGCTTTGGAAGGGATGGTAACGCCCCTCGAGAAGGTAATAAAAGGGCTTGCGCAGAAGAAAGGAGTCTCTTCTCTTCTCTTCTCTTTCGTTCTCTGATCATTCTGAGATCTAATGCTCAGATCATCGAAGTATTTGTGAAAGTCAGTTTATTATACATTCAATATAGTGAGACATCAAAGTGAACAGCAAGTGAAAAGAATCGTTTTTATAACGCGTGGCGAGGCCACTATGTTAACGAGATACAGGTCAAACTAGGTGAAGTTGAAACGGACCTTAGAAAGCTTCTATAAGTTTAACTTCAAACAGTTAGCGGTCTACGATAACATAATTGTATTGTGCAGTACTACATGCAATTATAGAGAAAGGCTGAACAATTTCGACCGAGTACTTCAAAAGATATTAGCTGTTTTATACGACTAGCAAAAGTGATTATCTCACCACTAGAGAAACACTTTTGTATAAGCCAGAATAAACGCAAGGCTAACGCTGCGAGTGGAGTAGAAAGACTTCAGATTGCTTGCTTACAGAACGATACAGTATAATGGAGCATTTGAATACGGCAGTTTGTTCTTCTGACACTACAACCGAAGTGCAGATGGAAGGCTAAGAAGGCTTATTGCAATTGGGACATACTTCAATGGAGTAAGATAGCGACATGGAACTTCGCTAATTGCTTTTCCACATAAGCGAACATGCGGTGAATACCATCTACACCCATGTTTCGTAAGTGAAGGCTGAATACCATCGAACAGCCATAGAAACAATTTCATACTCTGAATATGAATAATTTCTTCGGAAATTTCTACAAAACGTCATGATGATTGTCTACTGGAACTTCAGGGAATTTTTCAAGAGAGGTCAGGGTAGTCCCGACTCACAATGAAGATTATTGCCGGAAGGATGTCTATTCGTATTCGAGGAGCAGAGCGATTCACGGAGAAGGAAGCAGTTCGATTCTCCGATGGTGCTATTTCCTATTTCGAGGATGGAGCTCAGCTTTAACATGGTGAAATGGATCCATCAGCAGTCTTCTTTGGGGAATTTTCCTCTGGAACGTCAATCGGCAGATAAGGTAGTCGTGAACGTTTATTGTATTTGAGTAACCTAGTAATGTTTGAGCAACCATTTTTCCCATATTTTTACCCTCATGTATTTTGCCTTATTTTCTTGTTGAGATTCTTATTCTCAGTACACCTTGATGAGTTTTGCATTTTTCGACGATTTATTAAGACATTGTTATGTCATGGGCATAGTTAACGATTTTGAATCAGTTGAGACTGATATTTAGATTTTTCAGTAATTATTTTTTTTGTAGTCACGATTTGACTGTAAGTTAATGATTTTTATGGCAGATTTAAATTCAGACAGCGTGTCATTTTATTAAAGTAATTCTACCCCAGTTTAATTACTTTGAACAATTTTCTGTCATCATCAAGAAGGAAGAACATTTAAATGATTTTAGAGCGTTAAAATCTCTTACGTTATCGACGATCTTGGAAATACTAGTCGTTATTTGTATTGATTGCAACACAGACATTTATCGTCAGTTATGAATGAACATTGCATCATAGACAATTTTGTGAAAGAGTAATGTTAATAATGAATTATTGAATGCATTAAAGTCAAGTACTTTTGTTAGGAGTTTTTCTCAATTAGAGAATTATATAACGATGTTTGCATTCCCCAGTCTAATTGGATTCTATTCGACTACTTTGCAGTTTAGTCGCACTTTATTTGAAGATAGTATTTTCATACTACACATTTCTTTTAAGATGTTAGTCTTAAAATTTTGATAGACCAGATAGGCGTATATAAGCATATTCACTATTAAATTTGTTTGTGATTGGCAAGTTTTGACTTCATTTCAGTTCATGAATGAAATCTACGAAGGTTAAATAGAAAAACAGTTTTGAAACAATTATGATTATAAAATTTTTAAGTGGAACTATGAATGTATAATCGCTAGTGCAGCGCGTGTTGAAAGTCGCTGAGATATAATGCCCTTGAATATAAAGGAAGTTCCCACAGGAATAAATGTTAAAGAATTATTTGTGGAGGTTTTGTAAGTGATGTGAAAGTTGTAAATGCCATATAGATTAATATATGATGATTTTGGGCATATTTTTAATGCAGATTGTGCGTTAACTTGTTAGCGAAGGATTTTCCGCTGGAGTAAGATTGTTATAGTTCGTTGAAAATTAATCAAGTGATTTACTGTTATAATTAACACGAGTTTTGAAAGAATTTGAGACAAGATGTTGAATGAAGGTTGCCGTCACAAATCATTGTTAAAAAACTTTATTAAAACAGATTGTGACATTAACATGTATAACTAACCTTCATTGGTCGATTATATTAAACAGGATTATAAATTTATCAACCGAATGAACATGTGGCTAATGTATTTATTAAATTTATAATTTAAACAATTTAAATATTAATATTGTAAATAATTGTTGTAAATATTTTTGAAAATAATGTGAAACGAGAGTGATGTTAAAGGCGTGCTTATAATATTTTTGTTGTCTTTGACAAATATTATAAACAATTTCTAATTGTTATAAATAATTTTTGTGATTTTGTTATAAACATTTAAGAGCTAATTAAACATTTGGATTGAAGTTAACAAGTTTAAGAAATTTATGTAATGATCCATTAGGATGTGATCAAAGTACTTGAAAGATTTGCGTAAATATAATGTGAGTTGTCTTGTAAGACATTTAAAAGCTTGAGAGTGCAGGCTGGATTCTTACGTAACATAGCGTGTGAGAAGGGAGTGCATTTGACCAGTATGCGTCAGGCTGGAAGGTAGCCCGCAGCTGTGTCAACATATGGTTTTCAGAGAGGGAGGTCGTACACTCCGGCCTTGCGACTATAAATATCATTCTCTTGTTTATTAAAAGGAAACAATTGCTCTATATATGTCACACCCTGACGTCCTTTTCCAATCCAATAGTGTTATGAATATTACGGTATTTGGAGCTCTTGGGAGCTAAAATGTTTAATATCATGTTGTATAATAATTTTGCAAGTCCTACTGGAGGACGTAGTCAGATTGACTTGGGCTACTGATAGCCACGTACATTTTGTTGTGTTAGGAAAATCATTCCCTTTATTAGAAATAAAGCTTTTGTACAGTTCAAAGTTCTCGTCTTCGTTTCTGGTTCATTTTTAAATGTCATGGCGGAAATTATTGTGTGAACAGACTTTTAGTGATCCTGTTGTCAACTCAAACCCCGAGATAATTAAGAGGTAAGCAACGGTAAGTATAATCCCCCGTCTATTTTGGTGTGTTCCACAATGATTTCCTGTGAATTTCTGTGCTCTTATCTCGATAGTATCTGTCAGTGCCATTTTCATTGATGTAACTGTGCCGGTGCGATTGATAATTGGCAATCCGATTGAGGGGGCGGATATCTGACAGCCTACTATCCAGGTAAACGGGGACAGTACCTTCTTCAAGGCCACGGCCGCCTCCTTCCTTCTTCCTTGCCTATCCATCCTGACCATCCATTACCTTCCCTCATGAGGCCCCTGTTCGCTTTGCAGGTGTGGCCGCCTGGGCGAGGTGCCAATCACACCTCACCAGTTGTATCCCCTCCGATTATATGTTCCCAGCTCTAGGACACTGCCCGTAGAGGCGGTAGCGGTGAGTTCCCTCGCTGAGTCCGTGGGTTTCACCAACCTGGAGGGTAAACGACTAAGAAAAAGAGAAAGAAGACATAATATAGCCTATAGTCTTGGCATTGCAAATACATTGGTATTATACACGGTCAGGTGTATACTAGTATATGTATACTTTTATACATTGAAGGCCCAGTCTGTTCCGTTCATTGTATGTCTGTCAACCATCGGACCACCCCGTACCCCGCAAGCAGTGACTCATGCTCTGGGTAGTGGTTGAAAAAAGCCAATGGTTACAAAAAAAAACACACACATTGCAAAGGCTCACGGTGGGATTCGATTCAGTGTTTCAGCGCTTGAGAAGCGGGGCTCTTACCCCTGCACCACGCACTCGAAGGGTTCTTGCTACCGTACAACGCACATGGACGCAGCACTGTAATTGAAATGAAAATCCACAGCCTGCTTCCAGTCTCCGACCGGGTCAGGAATGGAATGAATGAAGCCCCCATCTAGCGGCGAGGATATGAACTGTGCCGGCTGCCGAGGCCTGACGCACTCCTCTGGGGCCATGTATGCATGACAGATGAAATAAAATGATAGTGGAGAGTGTTGCTGGAATGAAATGTTGACAGGGAAAACCGGAGTACCCGGAGAAAAACCTGTCTGCCTCCGTTTTGACCAGCACAGATCTCACATGGAGTGACCGGGATTTGAACCCCGGACCCAGTGGTGAGAGGCCGACGTGCTGCCGCCTAAGCCACGGAGGCTTAGCACTGTAATTGCAATTAATTAATTTATCGAAAATGGCTGAGAAGCGCACCTTACTACTTGCACCTGGTTACGCTTGGTCATGCCCTAAACGTGTACTAAAGATCGTTCGAATCGGTCACCCATGCATCGTATCCTCTCCTAGTCAGCAAGTTCAACAGAGGCGCACGGTTCAAAAAAACACCTTATCCATTTTGGCAATTTTTTCAGGAGACGAAATAAAAGTTTCTTGTTCAACTTCAGTAAAATTTCTTCCTCTTTTCTTAGTCGTTTACCCTCCAGGTTGGTGGAACCCACGGACTCAGCGAGGGAACTCACCACTACCGCCTCTACGAGCAGTGTCCTAGAGCTGGGAACATCTAATCGGAGTGGATACAACTGGTGAGGTGTGATTGGCACCTCGCCCAGGCGGCCTCACCAGCAAAGCGAACAGGGGCCTCATGAGGGAAGGTAATGGATGGTCAGGATGGATAGGCAAGGAAGAGGGAAGAAGGTGGCCGTGGCCTTGAAGAAGGTACCATCCCGGCATTTGCCCGAAGACGAAGTGGGAAACCACGGAAAACGACTTCGAGGATGGCTGAGGGTGAATCGAACCCAGGACCTCCGGGGCGGCAGCTAACCATGCTGCCCGCTACGCTACGGAGGCGACTATATCGATATACATGCCCTTATTCATATACGCTACCCGCAATCTGCATACAACTCGTGATACACAAGGAAGATATCAACAAATTATGATTGGACTAGCGGACCCGCGCGAGAAATCTCGCATGTTCCTAAACCATACCTTCGCCGATAAGTTTATAATGAGAGACTTAAGGAGAAAGGTTGTTATGTTTATATTTCAACCAAATTATTATAGAACACTATTTACATTTCAGTTAGAATTCCAAGTTCTACGATCCCTAACTTAAGAAGGTAATCACTGAAAATTGGATCATCATAACACTCACCGTTTATTCGATATTTATGAAATTATACGATTTGAGTACGCATTCATTTGATTTACTGTTTCTGAAATTCACGCAAAATGACAAAGGAATGACCTCAGATTGTAAAAATGACATGAAACAGGCGTCACAGTGGCCAAAATGTGAATGTAATAGCAATTATGGAGTAACAGCAACAGTATCAGCAAATCGCACACATTGTACATTTTTAAGTCATTCTTTAAAGAAATTATAGATATTTATGAAATTAGAGTGCAATTCGTCACTGCTAATGTCTATTATCTTTCATTTGAATGCTCATTTGTCACGATCGGTCGCTTGTGAGCGTCGCACGAGGGATCTAAACTTCTGAAATAATGTATATGATGATGATAAGGAAGTTCTGTAACTGTCATAGTGGATAAGGGCAGATTTTGGAAACGTAACTAAAACATTATAATGATAACTTTCGTCATAAAGTGATATTATAATCAAAATGTTAAAAATTAAGAAATGATTATCCAGAAAATAAGTAATGCGCGTGTAAAAAACAGGCGCGAAATAATTGGGAACAGCATTGCCATACGTGTCAAATAATACACACTTACACAGTGTACATAGAACGTCATAAATATCGTGATAACGCCTTCTCTATAGAGTGTTCTTTGAGATAAGTTCCATTTTCGGTGTCACATGTATGGATAAGGCGGGTTTTGGAAATTACACATGCATTGATGTTATATTTACATGGGATAAGGCAGGGTTTTGGAACTATTTTCTTGTTGATAAAGATGCTAAGTCATATGAGTTATGGGCGGTTTTGGTGGCCTAGTTGGTAGTATGCTGAGCTTCTATGCCCTAGGTCGTGGGTTCATACCCGGCTGAAGCCGTCGGATTTTTAAGAGCGTTAAAAATCCCTAAGTATGCTTACCTTCAGAAGAGAAGTAAAGCCAATACATGCCTAACTTCATAAATTGAATTACGCAACGTGGATAACATCCATGAAACTTTGATAAATATTTAAGTTAATATAATTCAAATTATTAATGTGGCGAATCTCTCATATAAATCAATGGGATGTAGCGAGTACCGTACATTTTGGAATGGACAGCCCTGACCGCCCAAGCACTCAAGGCCGGTGGGAAGGAGACGGACGCTCCAGTCAGCATATACGCCCCGCCTCGCTACTACTCCGAGTGCTACAGGGATGTCCAGCTGCTCCAGCCGCCATGCCTGCGTACCAGGATGGCTGGTACGATTTCGGAGCCTTGCAGTTCAATCTGGTGGCTGATTTTCCACACGTTGTCCTTTTATAGTACAGCGATTGCATCCACAAAGTTTCAAGATAGGTTTCGACCTGTCTTACCTGATACTTGCTTTGTTAGCATGATGATCATCCCAGTGCGATATTCGCAAAGGATGTAGATGACACAATGTAAAGTGATCACAAAACAGATTTCCTGAACTTGAGTTTAAGAATGGTTGGAGGGTCCGTCATCTTCCTCTCTTGCTCTTACCACAGCATCCGGAAGGCTGCTGTTTGGCGTCAGGAGGCTGAGTGACCCTGTACCCAGATAATGCCTAGATTTATGAAACATTCTAGAGCCAGTGGTTGAACCACAGACTTCAGGGAATGACAGTCAGCAGCTTTATCCACGCCCGTTTTGTGTTAGTAGCCTACTACTCTCTTCTTCATCATAAACATCTTCTCCTCTCTCACCCACACCTGTTGCGAAGTTGTAAGAATATGAAGTTTTAATGATCTCTGTTTGAGGCAGGGTTCACTGTGCCCTATTACATGCTCAACACTTGATGTGAAGTTCAAGAAAGATTGTTTTGGGTATGGCTTTTAGTACAGGGAGTGTCCGAGGACATGTTCGTCTCGCCAGAGTTTGTAGCTGCTTCAATGCGGACACCCATGGGGTGAGCTACAAGTACCGTCGCTTGTGAAGTGTTGTTTGGGGAGGAAAGTGTGAATGTAAGGACGAGGAATTGGAAGGTAGCGGCTGTGGCCTATAGTTAGGGACCAACCCCGGCATTTGCCGGGAAGGAAGATGGGAAACCACATAAATAACATCTTCAAGGTTACCGGTGAGGGGATTCAAACCTCCTCGCCTCCCAGATAAGAGCGACTGCCTGCAGCTACGCCGTAACGATCACGGCTAGCTCACCCTCTAGAAAGATGAAGTCATGGATGTTCTGTGTTTGAGACAGGGTCCACTTTACGCTCTTACATGCTCAACACTTGATGAGAAGTTCTAGGAAGATAACGTCCTGGATCATCTATGTTTGAGGTAGGGTCATCTGTGCCCTATTGCATGCTCAACACCCTTTGAGAAGTTCTAATAAGATTAAGTCCTGGATTTTCTCTTTGAGGCAGGGTCATCTGTGCCCTACTTCATGCTTATAACTTTACGTGGAGTTCTAAGAAATGTCATGTTCTGGAAGTGCTGTATTTAAGACCAGGTCAGCTGTGCCACTTTAGATGACTGTATGTTCTATGTTTGAGGCAGGATCATGTGAACCCCTTATCTTAATCACCTCTTGGCGTAGAGTTCTAAGAAGGTCAGGTCCTGGATGTGCTCTGTTTGGGCCAGGGTTATCTTTGCTATTTTACATGACATACTTCTTGTCTTAACTCCCTGCGGAATATCTCTTTATTGCTCCAACTTGAGATGCAGCTTCTCTGTCCAACGCTTCCCTGGAGAACGCGACCACTCAGACAGGGGCAGAAATAAATCGCGCGAGGCATTTGCTGCGTATCGTAAGAGAGAACTTAAAGAGTCCCGAGTGTACTACCAGTGGAATAAATCTCAGTGTTTTTCACCTATCTCAATGAGTTACTGAACTCATTGTAAAAGCGTGTTGGAGATCGTAACGTTGACTTCAAGTACATTGACCAGTGTTTGAGACCAGGTTGTTTGTGTCCACATTGATTTGTTCTCAACCAGAATAGTGACTATTATATTGGCTATTTCAGTTAGTCGGCCGTGCTCTGTACATAACGCCATACAGAGAATTGAAATGCCATGAAGCGTGCAGGAATCATACCTAAAACCTTGCATCTGGCCACAAACGCTCAACCATTCAAGCTAACGTAGCATGACAATCGGATCTCTAGACAAGTCGACATCAGCAGGGATAGCTATAGTAGAAAACCTCCTCTTTAGACATCACTGTGTTACGGAAAAATCTTTACTATGATATCTCATTGACTGTCTGTAAGGTAGTTAGCCCAGAGGCTGATTGGATCCTCAAAAGGTACCTACATAGGTAATAATAATAATAATAATGTCGCCTCCGTAGCGTAGCGGTCAGCATGGTTAGCTGCCACCCCGGAGGTCCTGGGTTCGATTCCCGGCTCTGCCACGAAATTTGAAAAGTGGTATGAGGACTGGAACGGGGTCTTCTCAGCCTCGGGTGTTCCAACTGAGTAGAGGGGGTTTGATTCCCACCTCAGCCATCCTCGAAGTGGTTTACCGTGGTTTCCCACTTCGTCTTCGGGCAAATGCCGGGATGGTACCTTCTTCAAGGCCACGGCCGCCTCCTTCCCTCTTCCTTGCCTATCCATCCTGACCATCCATTACCTTCCCTCATGAGGCCCCTGTTCGCTTTGATGGTGAGGCTGCCTGGGCGAGGTGCCAATCACACCTCACCAGTTGTATCCACTCCGATTAGATGTTCCCAGCTCTAGGACACTGCCCGTAGAGGCGGTAGTGGTGAGTTCCTTCGCTGAGTCCGTGGGTTCCACCAACCTGGAGCGTAAACGACTAAGAAAAGAAAAGAAAATAATAATAATAATAATAATAATAATAATAATATCGTATGACCTCGGGTGCCGGCTTTGCTATTTGACACCCAGGGGGCAGCTTACATGTCGAATTTTGAGGTTCCTTGAAGCACATGAAAGTCAAGGAGGTTAGATACCTAAACTCCTTGACACTACAGCGCTTTCTAGTAGAGAAATGACGAACTTCGTGTAGGCGGAAAATCCCGAGATTAATTTTTCCATTAAGAACACAGCCTACAGAATTCAAATGGGTTCTTTGACATGCCAACATCGTATGACATGCGTGTTGTAATTTTTGTCGCCATAAAAAAAATTCACTCACCATGACCAGGAGCGAACCTGCAAGCTTGGGGGGTTAGTAATCCGACACGATAACCACTCATCGGTAGATACCCACAAAACCTGAAAGCAGCACTAAAATGAGGCGTACTATACAAGATGAGGAGTGAGGTGGTTTCCCATTGCTTTCCTCACTGAGTCAAAACAATAGCACTGGCACTATGAATAGAATATTTCACAGTACACACAGACGCTAGTTGTGTCCTGAAGGCCATTACTCAGCACCACTCATACCTCAATAGCTTCCATATAATCACAGCCGTGATGTTGAGACATCGGTGGAAAGCCACATTTTACACTAGCCTCTGGCAATAGACAAACACAAATGTACAGCATTCATCAAGAGAAGGTAAACAGGTCATTCTACCTATCATACTTGTACAATTACTCCTACTACTTATATATGCTAGAGCCTCCATGGCTTAGGCGGCAGCACGCCGGCCTCTCACCGCTGGGTCCGTGGTTCAAATCCCGGTCACTCCATGTGAGATCTGTGCTGGACAAAACGGAGGCAGACAGGTTTTTCTCCGGGAACTCCGGTTTACCCTGTCACAAATTTCATTCCAGCAACACTCTCCACTATCATTTCATTTCATCTGTCATTCATTTACTCATTGCCCTAGGGGAGTGCGACAGGCTTCGGCAGCCGGCACAGTTCATATCCTCGCCGCTAGATGGGGCTTCATTCATTCCGTTCCCAGACCCGGTCGGTCGACTGGAAGCAGGCCGAGGATTTTCATTTTTCACTTAGATATGCTGGTCTCCTTGCCATCTCTTGATGAATGCCGTACATTTGTATGTTGGCACAGGCTGGAGTAAAATGTGGCTTTTCACCGATGCCTCAGTCTCACTCATGGCTGTGATTGTATGGAAGCTACTGAGATATGGGTGGTGCTTAGTAATGACATTCAGGGCACAGTCAGTGCCTGTGGATGCTATGAAAGGTTCTACTCATAGGGTTAGTACTGCTGTTGAAACTCAGCGAGGAAAGCAATGGCAAACTACCTCACTACTCATCTTTCCAAGTGAAAATGAAAATCCACAACCTGCTTCCAGTCTCCGACCGGGTCAGGAATGGAATGAATGAAGCCCCCATCTAGCGGCGAGGATATGAACTGTGCCGGCTGCCGAAGCCTGTCGCACTCCCCTAGGGCAATGAGTAAATGAATGACAGATGAAGTACGCCTCAATATAGCGCTGCCGTGGGTTTTTGTGGGTATCTACCTACATAACCTAATGGCGCGGTGGTACTTTTTGAGGATCCAACCAGCCTTCAGACTGACTACCTAACAGTCAGACTTAGATATCCTACTACACATCCTACTTGCCTTTATGTCGTATAGGGGTAAGTATTGAGGTTCTTTACCCTATGGCCACAGGTTGTCTGCCCGCATACTGTATGCCTAAATGTTAATTCTGGTCGTAGAGGAGGAACGTGTACAGTACAGATCGTAAAGCCCGTGGCATGCAATAAACTGCAGTATAGTCGAAAGGATGGATTCGGTACTTGTTTCTTCTTTATGCATTCCAATAGTTTTCAATTACAGTTTCCATAGTACAAAACCGTAATGGCGCTACTAGTTTAAAAACCCCGTCAATTTACAACAAACCAACAATACCAAAAGAACTACCATCATGACAAAAAGGACAGTACACAAGTGGCCAAAGTATAATGGTAAAGCTAAATAGAACCCCAGTCGTTATTGCAAATTAGAATACAATGCATTAAAATAGAAGGTTTCATTTGAATCCATGTCTCCGAGGCAGGACATTATTGGTTGTATGTTGTCATGCATTCACCTGAAGTGCTACAAGTGATCCAGCTTCATATGAATATACACATTTAACGTTGAAGCGCGTTATATTATTTTATTTTCTTCAAGCTGTCCCCAGCATGCGTTGCAATGCCAATCAAAAAAAAAGTTGGCGTTGTAATTTGGTTTGTTGAAGTCCTTTTGGATACATACTATATTTTCTTATTCGGTTAACTGCCCCTTAAGTATTGAAAAATGGATTTAATAATTCAGAAACATTCATGGAACCGTCCACAATAACTCACCAAAGTTTCATCGCAATGGGATGTATGGTATATGAACGCATACGGGGCTAGGTTTAAACGACTCGCACGTCGTCACCCATTTGTTGAATCTGCTCATACACTACCTATTGTAATATGGATTTACTAAGTCAAAAACCTTCGCAGGAGTGTAAACAACAACTCATCAAAATTTCATCGCAATCGTATGAATAACTAAGAACGCATATGGAACTTTGTTGAAACGATTCTCTCGCCGTCGCTCATTTGTTGAATCTACTCGTGCACTACCAACTGTGAAATGGATTTATTAATTTAAAAAAATTCTCAGGAGTGTACACAACAACTCATCAAAGTTTCATTGCAATCGTATGAACGGTTTAAGAAGGCATATGGGATATTGTTGAAACGATTCTCGCGCCGTCACTCATTTGTTGAATGCACCCGTGCGCTACCAACTGTGAAATGGAGGAGTGTTCACAATAACTCATCAAAGTTTAATCGCAATCGTATGAACGGTTTAAAAAGGCATGTGGGATATTGTTGAAACGATTCTCGCACCGTCACTCATTTGTTGAATGTACCCGTGCGTTACCAACTGTGAAATGGAGGAGTGTACACAATAACTCATCAAAGTTTCATCGCAATCGTATGATTGGTTTAAGAAAGGCATACGGGAATTTGTTGAAACGATTCGCATGCCGTCACTCATTTGTTGAATCTACTCGTGCGCTATCAACTGTGAAATGGATTTACTAAGTCAGAAACCTTCACGGGAAGGTACACAACAACTCATCAAAGTTTCATCACAATCAAATGAATGGTAGATAAATGCAGACCGAACTTTCTTGAAACGGTTCACGTGCCGTCACTCATTTGTTGAAACTATTCGTGCACTACCTACTGTAAAATGATTTACTAAGTCAGAAACCATCACGGGAATGTACACAACAACTCAACCAAGTTTCATTGCAATTGTATTGAACCCATATGCTATTGGTTCAAGGGTCGAATCCATAATTTATTGGTAAAAGAAGAGAGGAAAAAATACAGACTTTAGAATGGCTTAGAAAGATTTTACGAAGAGGACTGTTATAACGTGGCGCAATAATAAGGGACCACGAGTCACGCGGACATGATATCATGCATGACGCATTGATAAGGAGCCGATCATGACTATAAATAGAACGATAAAAACATTCTACTGCGTGTAAGAGAGATGAGGTTTCGGAAATTGAACTTACGCAGCAATAAAATGACAACCTCGCAATTGCGCAAGAAGAGAAATAATTAGAATTAAGAAATTTGCGAGCATTTAATTAATGAAAGAAACACATCATGGTTGATCATTTTGGAAGAGAGATTTTTGTGTGGGGAAAAAGTTTATAATATTTGCACAGGAAAGAAGTGCAAATGTAGCATGACGTCGTTAGTGATTCCCCGAGACCAGAGTTGGTAGGGATAGAAACATAAACCGCAACACCCACGTATCTGGAGAGCAAAATTATTTAATATCTTGGAATTGTGTGATCGATTTTCATGATAAAAGACATCAGTTTACGTTTAGAACAAGAGCTTTCCAGAGATATATTTTTCTAAATTATACGACAATTACTTCAAAAGTTAGGGCTGGAGAAGATGAGGATTTTATCTTTTTGTCGCCGATTTGTATAAAAACCCTGGCTGAGCCAGGAAGATCATGCAGTTTACAACAGACCACGTACGGAGTTGCTGCATCACAACGTGCAGTTATTGTCAGCCTGCGGGCGTGACACCGTGTCACTATCATCGTAAATGCAGTCTTTACCAGACCTTGAGAGGTCGTGATACGCTGTATCACCAACGAGCACCCCGTATGGGAGAGGCCAAGCAGTATCGTCATTAGTATCGCCGTGTGGAGACATATCAGAATCCTAGTATAGGATTAATATAGGCAAGCTTCAGACTTTATCGTTAAAGTTCATTAGTACAGTCAAAGTTAGGCTGTGAACTTGAAGAAATAACAGGCGATAGGTACTCGAATAATAGTTCAGTTAAAGACATCAAGCGTCATAAAGTTTCGAAGTACCCAAGGAAGTGAAATAAACAGTTCTATCGAAGTTAAGGAACCCGATCAGGGTAGAACGAAATAAATAACACCTAGTGTTCCGGAAAGATAGGGACTAGAGCGTAGGACGATCAGAATTAGGAATTATAGTTCCAGGCTTTGTCTAGGCAGGCAAACGAACAAGTAAACATTGGGGAGGACTCCAATAAGCTACGAATTAAAGTAATAGCAAATTAATGCAAGGAAATTACTAGGTCACCGATAAACTATTCGAGCGACCCTAATAATAATACCTTAAGGACAGACTTTATCTAGACGAACAAGTTAGCGTCTAAGAAGAAACGACATCGTGCAGTTAAAGTATAAAAGCCGGTAGTCAAACCCCGGATTTGATGATCAGCCGTTCCAGTGAGGTGTAGCTCGATCGAGACTTTCCATCATCTGGTAAGATTAGGAAACCGACGTTCTATAAATGTCACCCTTGGAAACGGGAAAGAAAAGAAATCACGTGTGTAAGACAAATGATTAACGCCCAAGTGATAAAGTGTTATGTAATGAAAATATTGTGAAAATATTTGAGTGTAATATTTTTTGTGAATTTATATTGTGTTAATTGAAACGAATACAAAATGGTATTCAATATATTCCAAGTGATTAAGGTAAATATTTTCTGTGTAGTTAAAAAAGTGTCATTGTGTGTTAGTGTATCAATGAAAATGGCCTAAGATGCAGTGAGTGGGCAAACATGTTCCATCGTTGGAGGATTCGGTCGCTGACCGGACAGTCATGTGAGTAACTATTTCATTATGATATGTGTTTGGGAAGATTTGCGTATAATCTACATAAAGAAAGAAAGAATAGGGATGTTGAATAACCGGTAAAGGAATGATAGCCCGATCTGAACGATAAATTTGAGATAAAAATAATAAATATGTGAAATGTAAATGAATCCCATGGGGAATGTATTAAGTAAAATATCAGTGTAAATGATAAATGATATAAATATGAAAAAGCAAGCGTAATGATAATGATAATAATGATTACCTAAATGAATGATTAGTATGATGAATTTTATATTGAAAGTAGTAGCTTCCGAGCTCCTTTAGAGGAATTAAAACATGTTATGAACACATGTTCTTTATAGTAAAATGATTATGTAGATTAAACGTTGATTTTGAATTTATTAGTTCTTTGAAGGCAACCTGGCTAATTAAAGTATAAGCGCCATGTAGCGCATTAAAGTAATTTATCACGCTAGGAATGCGTTGAAATGCTCGGTAAAACTTATTATGAGGGGCAGTTGGTCGGGGTAATTGAACTATGGTAAGTCCTCAAAAGTTGTGACAAGTGATCACGAGGCATTGTATGTTGTATGATAAAAAAAAGGGTGCTATTATGTTGTATTATGATCGCTTGTATAAGGTGAGCCCTGCCCTAAGTCGCTAATGTTATAAGTCCTCCATTTTGGGATACTGATCCCGAGGCATTTGAAAGGATCGAACTCAGAGTCGTCTGTGTTGAAGCCCCTAAATATTGGTTGTATTATTGAATTTTTCTTACCCGCCAATGAGGACACTTCATAATTACTACATACCGAAGCTAAGAGAATAGGTCTGTTGAACCTAAATATGTTGTGTTAAGAATCTATATTTAAAAGCCTTGTCGGTCAGAGAATTACATTTGAAAAACAGCTGTATGAAAGCTGACGGTAGCCAGTCTCTTGTAGCAGCGAGACTGGGGACTCGCTGTCTCCCTGCAATAAATCACGCTAAGTAGCCAAGGCTAGAGCCTCACCCTCGACGTATTGTGGTAGGTCAGGGAATGGTCTGTTTGAGTTATAGTACACAGAAGTGTTTAGAGTTTGTTTTAATGGCCCGGTCTTGGAACCGAGGTCCCTTTATATGAATGATTATCGCTTGCAGAGTTCAGATCGTGGCTGTCTTATAATATAATGGTCTTTTAAGACAAATAATGATAAATCCCTAATGTAATGATTATATGATTCAGTGATTCACGAGTTCGATTGAAGACATTAGATTCCGGGAGTGATCTAAATTTTGACTTGTTCAGTAGTCTTCTGTAGCTCGGGAGTACGCAAGTTTTTCCCAACCACAGTAGTGAGTTGTTGACTTGAGAGAGAGGGATGGTAACATATGAACATTGTGAAAGCCCAAAATTAAGTAATGATTAACAATACTTTGGTAATTTTGATATTTATGATTAAAAGATATACTCATATAAATAATAATGGATGTGTATTAAATTGATAGCACATTGTAAGTAAACATTAGCGAGCCGTTTGGAGCTCTTATTTTAAAGATTTTGAAGTGAAACTTAGTAGAAGTTGGTTGGTTTATGGAAAACCAATTATTATGATCTTAGATTTGTTTAATATGAATTCCTTGTTCGACTTTGAACAAGTATGAAGTGAAGGGTCAGTAATTTATTTGTTTAATTTTTGTAGCGCCATATATTTGGATAATTAAATGTTTTTAATAGTAGGAGTTGATTTTTGTTTATTTTTGGAAGTGTATCCTCTATTTAATCCAAAGTGTGTAGATCACAGAGTGGGAGAACAAACCATGAACCCCGATACTCCCGATTGAGCATTGCTGGCAAACTGTGATTTGCATATTTCATTGCTGAATGGGCACAGTATGAAAGGTTTAAGAAGGGCATAATGGGCACACAGACAAACACACAGACTATCACGTAACATTCATTTTTAACCTACTTTCGATTATTGCAAAAACATGAATGTAGACCTATGAGATCAACACAGGGCCAAACATTGTGTGTCTGTCTGTGTGTGTACTCTTCATGTCTGCCCCTCCCCCCTCCCCCCTATCAATTCATACATGCTGAAAACGAATTGAACGAAATTTGGTACAGAGGTAGCACTAGCAAAGGGCACCTCAATGTCATGTTTTATATAGCCACCATCTTGATGGAAACGTAATGGCGAGCACACAAATGTTCAAAGCTTAAATCAAATTACGACTAACCGGATCATCTGATCTCTACCAAATTTTGCAACAATATACAGTTATGTGAGGAGGGTCCTTTGACCAAGCTGTGAGGTTATCAGCCCAATAGTTTGCAGATGGCGGCCATGTATGTGTGCAAATTGATTCCCCCTATCAATTCAAACAAGGTGAAACCTAATTGAACGAAATTTGGTACAGAGGTAGCACTAGCAAAGGGAACTTCAGTGTCATGTTTTATACCGCCGCCATCTCGACGGAAACGTAATGGCGGACACCCAATTGTTCAAAGCTTAAATCAAATTACTACTAACCTAATCATCTTCTCTCTACCACATTTTCTCACAACATGCAGTTATGTGGGAAGCGCCTTTTAACCAAACTACAAGGTCATCAGCCCTATAGTTTGCAGATGGTGGCCATGTATGTGTGCAAATCAATTCCCCTATCAATTCAAACAAGGTGAAACCGAATTGAACGAAATTTGATACAGAGGTAGCACTTGCAAAGGGAACCTATGTGACGTGTTTTAAATCGTCACCATCTTGATGGAAACGTAATGGCGAGCACACAAATGTTCAAAGCTTAAATCAAATTACGACTTGCCTAATCATCTGATCTCTACCAAATTTTGCAATAACAAGCGATTATGTGGGAAGCGCCTTTTGACCAAGCTACAAGGTCATCAGCCAAACAGTTTCAAGATGGTGGATGTATGAATCATGCAAGTATTATAGCCTAACCGTAACTTACGATTCAATAAGGCCTGGCCTCAACAATTCAGCTTATCGTACATAGGGAGGTTTAATATGTCCCCAATGAGGTGACCGGTAGTATATTAGTATATTATAATAGAATATATAACCGTAGATGTGACAAACAGGTCAGGCTTACCGTGCCATATCGTTGTGGGCCCGTGCCGTCTCGTTGTCAGTATGGCCGCTATTATCACTCGTAAATACAAATATTTCCGTAACTTCCTAAGTTTATATCATTTTGGGAATGTACTCAACAAAATCATACATATTTAGAATCAAACGGTTTATAGAAACACCAGAAACCGCTAACGAAATCGTTGATTTCAACACAAAATATGATACAGTTATACTAAACCAGTTGTTTATCATTGTACCGCATCCGTGGTATAATGGTAGCGACTGGGGCTCATATTCTGGAGGTTCGTGGATCACACCCCTGCAGGTTCAAATTTCTTTACTTCCTTTATTTTAGTATTTATTGATTTATAACTACTCACACGTTATAATGTTAAGCATATATACTGTAATGCAGTGTGTATTTGCAATCGTAAACATTATATATATATATATATATATATATACTTATAACACCACATATTTCAACACTCGAATGCAGCGATTAATATTCGTTGACCTTGATCCGCGGTAGAGACACTTGTTCTTGTTGTTTTTGTTGTTGATTCTTTAGGGGATTTGCGGTTTTGTAGTCCCGTTTACTTGGGTATGTGGAAATGTCTGATAACCTGTGTCACTGTGATGTCTGTAGGCTTACAAGTGTGTGTACTTTTATATGAGGAAAGATTTGGGTAGGAATCTGTTGTAGTTGTTGTTGTTTCATTTGAGATGCATGGATATCATGGTCATTTAGCCCCGTGTACTTGGGTGAGTGTTGAATTTTGTCAGATAACCTGTGTTATTGTGATGGCTGTATTAGTGTGCGTATATAGAATTCAGGTGAGGATTCAATCAATCAATGTTTAATATCCGTATAGCACGTTGTATTTCAACAAGCTACTACAACCAACATTCAATTATACTCCTTGAAAAGGACAAAGAGTTATAACTATACCGATTCATTTAGGAGAAAGTAGGCTATATGTTCTTTACTGAACATCTTGATATATAGGGAGATTAAACAGCATACATTAAAGACCAATCTCTAAGAAAGCTAAACTGTGTGATGTGGGGACAAAATTAAATCTGTCATCGTATCTTCTATTGTTACGAGTAGTGTGTGGCATATGGATATCTTAAATAGAAGGAATTATTTCACAGCAAATCATCGATTGGGAATCATTCTTTTAATTTAATTAGTTATCTCAATTGGCAGAATATACTGATCTGATTTGGATGCCACAAAAGCAAATTCTGGAAATCTGTACATTGTTGAAGAATCTGTTGTGTACATTATCCATAATCAATTTGGCCAGGCGCGGATCTAGAGTTTGGTTTTGGGGGGGGTCAGAGAATCGATCTAGAGTTTGGCTTGGGGGGGGGGGGGTGGGCGCGGTAGAGGGGGGGGGGTCAGAGAATCGAAATTGTTAAGGAAAATGGTATCACTAAAAACGCAATCACAAAATAACCAAACGTACAAAACCAGACCAATTTTTTTGCAAGCTTCATGGATAGAAATTTGATGCGTTTAGCGCACCAAAAATATTCGTACAAATTGCAACGGCGTGTTTTGCGACTTTTACATCGAGCTTCGAGAAAAGGATCAAGGTACGTAACAGTTTCGACAAGTCGAGTTGGTACCGACAAAGGGAGAAAGTCACAGCTTAAATTGCCAACCAAGCTTGCAGTTTGGACGTCGGCAAAAATTTTTGGTGCGAAAAAAAAACCCAGTTTCCTATCCGTGCATTACTGCACATTCATCGTGACATCACTATAAACATCGATTAGGTAATCACAAGGTTTGCTAAACAAAATAGACGAGTTGATTTTGTTGTATAACTAATAGTTTTTATACAAGAGGTTAGAAGTTGTAAATATGTACAGTTGTAACAGAACATAATAATTCCAATAAAGATAATTCAGTATTGAATAAAATGAAAAAAAAACTGTTTTTCAGTTAAAATTCGTTAAGTTTTATTTGTCTGGTAATTGTGTTTTCGTTTTTTGAGTTTGCAAAAAAAGTTGGTCTCCATTTGGGGGGGGGGGGGGTCATGACTCCCGTGACCCCCCCCCCCCCCCCCCTTGAATCCGCGCCTGAATTTGGCTCTATTTAACTTTACCATTTGCCCGACTGTGTATACTTACTTCAGCTGCACTATTTCCAACCGTTCGTCAATATGACTATCCCCATCCTGACACCAGAGGAATGATGACATGGATCACCAATCGCACCTGCTACAGACAACTGCACAAAATTGGCGGGAACACGAATTGACGAAAGGCAATAAGGTATACAGTACTCTACTGCCGCCTGTGGTCGTAAAATAAACCCAGGGTTAGTTGTCTAGGGTTAATACAGCTGCGGAATAATACAGTCAAGGATGTTATTGTTGTTTTAAGTGGCGCAACTACAAGGTCATCTGCCCCTCTTAACTCAGTTAATAATAATAATATCGTATGGCCTCGGATGCCAGGTGCATGCTTTGTTAATTGACACCCAGAGGGCAGCTTACGTGTCGAATTTAATTCTCCTTGGAGCGCTATGAATGTCAAGGAGGTTAGATATCCAAGTTCCTTGACGCTATTCCGCTTTCTAGTAGAGAAATTAGGAACTTTGTTTTGGCGGAAAATTCCAAGATTCATTTTGCCATTATGAGCAGGGCCTACTGTTTTCAAATGGGTTCTTTAACATGACAAAAACGTATGACATGAGTATCGTGATTTTTGTCGCCTTTCAAAAATCACTTACCATGGCCAGGAGCGAACCTGCAAGCTTGGGGGTTGGTAGTCCGACACTATAACCACACACCCTCCGTGGCAAGCTTAACACAGATTGAAGTATACAATTTTGGAATGGAATTTAAAATTTAGAGATGGACACATAAATTTGAAAAACCAAAAATTAATTTTAAAAAATAAACAAATAAAACTAATAATTATAAAATAAACAAAAATTACGGAAGAAAACAACAAGTCTTTGAGTCAATGTACAGTGGACACATTCTTCAATACTCTTTATCCTGGAAGTCCTTTGTAGAGACAATAACCTCCTGATTCAATTGGGTCCTGGTCTGTGTTCCTAAGTTCTTGTAAAGCCATTATTAAAATCCTATGTTGATCCATCAGTTAAATATTTCAGCTTGCCCGCCTTACTTAGTGAATTAATGTTTAATGTTGCAAAATATGAAAATGTTGCTGATTTGTTGAACTTAAGTCTCTTCTTACATTGTTGGGTTTGTTCATTGTCTGTCAGGTGTCAGTCGATTTTCTGTTGGGCTTTCAGGCGCTCCGACTCGCCTAGGTCTTCTACGTGACACCCCACCGATTCCGAATGGTGCCTTTGTGCAGATCTTTGTTGTTGTTTGTCCACAACGGTGGATTTATTCATGAGAAGACTCATCATCATTGATTGTCTGATCATTTATCAATGTTCTGACCGTGGTCAGGAGTTACAATCCCAGATGTGATCTGGGAAGGTGTTGTTCAGGACTGAGAATAGGCATTTCCTCCATACCCCTCCAACGTTATGGTTTTCCCGCCAATACTCGGGTGGCTGATTGCAGTGGTTTCCCACTGGGCGTTGGAGTCGCCACATCCCTACGCCAAGATAAAACTAATAATTATAACAAATAGTTCCGTGAAGAACTATACAGCCTATTTTCATATATCCTATTTATGTTAACTGCCACTATCAACATACAAAATTTCAGTTTGATTGCTGTAATAGATTCGTAGATATTGAGAACCGACTAAATATTTCGGATGGTCGCCATGTTGGATTTTATATATGTAGGTCCTAGTGTTATGAACTGTTACATGAAGATTATTGTGTAAGTGTAGCATTCAAACTTCAATCGCATGATTAGGACACAAGAAGTAACAAGTAGATTTTATAATTTCGCACAGCTGCCATCTTGTGGTTATGGAAACAATTGAAATAAATTAGATGCCAGAGGATTAACATTCGTAAAATGATTTATTGTACCAACTTTCACTGCACTCAAATGGTTAAATTGCGAGAAACGTCGATGTGAATAATTATAATTCGCGTCACCGCCATGTTGGATTTGTGATCACCAGGTTATTTAAAGTCCTATAGGTGAACTTATGTTCATAGCCCCTATGAACATACAATAATTCAGTTTGATTGCTATAATAGATTCGTAGGTATTCAGAGCCGTCTAAATATTTCGGATGGTCGCCATGTTGGTTTGTTAAATGTATAGGCCATAGAGTCATGTACCATTATAGGAAAATTATTACGTAGGTTCATTATTCAAACTTTCACTTCGATCGCATGATTACGACACAAGAAAAAAATAATAATTTTCGAAATTCGCACAGCCGCCATCATGAGGTTATGTAAACAATTGAACTGAATTAGATACCAGTGCATTACAATGTGTATAATCATTTCCAGTACCAGATTTCATTGCGTTTGGAACATTAAATCGCGAGACAGGTCTATTAAAATTTTCAAATTATCTTGGCCGCCATGTTCGTTTTGTAGTTAACCGGTTTTTGAAAGTCTTATAGATGAACTTCCAGTAGTGCCCTTTATCTCCGTACAATATTTCAGGGTGATACCGCTAATAGTTTCAGAGATATAGAATGCCGGTGAAATATTTCGCACATCCGCCATCTTGTGGTTATGTAACCAATTGAACGTAGATGTCGGTGCATTACAATGTGTATAAACATGTACTGTACCAAGTTTTATTGCGTTTGGTTGGTTAAATCGCGAGAAACGTCTACTTAAAAAACGCAAATTCGCGTGGCCGCCATGTTGGTTTTGTAGTTACCAGTTTTTCAAAAGTCAAATAGGTGAACTTCTAGTAGTTCCTTTTATCACCGTAAAAAATCCCAGGGTGATATAGGGAATAGTTTCGGAGATATTGAGTGCTGGTGAAATATTTCGCACAGCCGCCATGTTGGATTGGTGAGACGTAACAAAATTTGAAGGGCACGGTCGGGGTCGTCGGGAATGGTGCTATGAAATTACCGAGTTTTATTGAAAACGCTCCAGCCGTTCAAAAGTTATTAGGGGGACACACACACACACCTCACACACACACACACACACACGGACATAAGGTGATCTCATAAGCCTATTTTTTCAAAATTGATAATAGGCTAAAAATAAACATAACTTATGAAAATCAAAAATTCATCATTCAAAAACGAACAATTCGTTGAGTCATTGCACACTGGAAAATTTAGATTGCTGGCCCTAACCCACTCTCACTTATAAAGCGGATAACGCGATCAGCAGCCATCACGTCATCGGCTAACATAAGTTTGAGTGTCATCTGCAAACCAAGGTTTCTTCGTAAGTCGGCAAGATCCACACACTCGGTTAAAATGTGGGCCACGGTGAATACGGCACCACAGGATAAAATTGGGGGGTCTTCCCTTAACCTACAAAAAATGACGGACTCTCTCCGTCACACGAGTAGTTCCCTTGATCGCTCTCAGTTTACTGGGCATTGGGTCAGCTAGCCAATGAAACGCGGGTTATCAGATGAACACACACTCAAATACGGGGACGTAATGAACAAGATGTTCGAAGCCTCTAACTGTGTTAGGACAGTTACATGTTAAAACAATCCGTCCTTCATTGTTATACAGTATTTCAAAGCCAACTTTCAATTTATAAACTGAAATACAGAATCTGTTCAGCGATTATTGTGTCAACAGTTGGCGGCTGTACTGCCGAGGGAAACATCTGATATTCTGAAGCGCATGTTGACATGTGAGTGATTTCTCCTGGATGGCTGTCATTGCTGATATGGTGCCCGGTAATTGCTGCAGTGAAGGGAGCGTCTTTTAAGTATGGAACGTCGGAGGTGAACGCAATTTTTAACACACGTAACAATCACCACGCTGTCAGGCATCCATTGTTTTGTCCCGATTATGAAAAACAAAAGGGATGACATGTCTCTCTCTCTTTCCGTTTGTTCGTTTCCAAAAATAACTGACAATCTCCATTATGCGAGCACAATACAAACCGAGTGTTTATGTACTATACAATTCAACCAGCGATCAAGTTACGTACGAGTAACAAAGACTGTCATTTACAAGCCTGCTTCACAATTCTAGCTTGGTACTGTACAGAGTTTATTCCCCTCAGAGAGCTGCAATCAGTCACCAACCAAATTATCCACTGTCCGGATGAGCTCCTTCTTTCAAAGAAACTATATTTCGTTGTTTTATTCATCACAGATTCGTGGCATGTAAAAGAACCTTCCACTAATTAAACTTTTGTGAAGCTAAATTTGCAGGTTAGATTTCGTTGAAACCCTGGTGGCGTAGTTGGTAGCATGCTGAGCTTCTATGCCCAAGATCGCGGGTTCAAACTCGGATTTTAAGAGCGTTTAAATACTTCAGTATGCCTTCCTTCGGAGGGGAAGTAAAGCCGGCGGTCCCATGTCATAGATTCATGGCATGTAAAAGAACCTTCCACTAATTAAACTTGTGTGAAGCTTAATTTGCAGGTTAGATTTCGTTGAAACGCTCTATCAAAGTTCCAACGTTCACCACTAGGTGTCAGAGACATCTGGTAGCGAATGTTGGAGCTACTTGAAATTGAATGATGGACCGGGTTCGTTTCCCGGTCAAAGCATGTGAGATTTTCGATGTGAAATGCCATGTCCTGTGGTTCGGATTCCACGTTAAAAGGAGGTCCCGTGGCTCATGATCTCAAGATTAACGGTCACGTTAAACTACAAGCTTCCTTTTTTTTGAAATTGAATGGAATTTGTAGCTCACCCCATGGGTGTCCGCATTGAAGCAACTACAGCCTCTGGCGAGCCGAACATGTCCTCAGACACTCCCGGCACTAAAAAGAAGGCATACGCTAAATAAAAATTATGAGGTTCAATAATATGAAAGCGGATTTGTCAGCAGACAGTTCAAACCTCAAAAGATAATTAATCTTAAAATTGAGCTATTTCCTTTATACTATTACAGTATTTATCTATGGAATAATTTTTGAGGTATGAACTCTTTACACTGTACATTCTATTTTCTAGCATATTATTTCTATTAACATTATTTAATTATATTCATGAATAATGATTAGAATTGATTTCTTCCATCCCTTGAGTTTAAAAACTCATGTGAAATATTAACAACAAAGCTTTTCTCGCAATTACTTAGTTCTTTATAACAACATCGCTGAAGAAGGGCTTATTTGGCCGAAACTGCTACATTTTATGAACTAATTTATATTAATTGAACTATTTATTGAGTAATGTGTAATGAATTTATTAAATATCAATTGGTATTCATATTAAGGTGTCTCAAGTTATGTTGCTTTTTAAGTTTGGTGTTTTATAAGATAGAACTAGCAACTCACCTGGCTTCGCCCGGTATCTCTAACGGATTACCCAGTGTTGGCAACTCTGGCACTGTACATACTCTAATGTCAGTTGGTCCCCCTGCTGGAGGGTTGTTGACCCATTAAGAGGAAGGGTCTTTTTTTACCTGCGTCAAGCAGGACTCACTAGCAAGCAGGTAGCACTGGCTACCGGACATGGTGTCATCACACGAATGTAATATCTACTGTACTTGTTCAGTGTTTAATCATGTACATACAATGTAAAATATATTTCTTTATACAGTCCACCTCATCTTATTCTATGTATTCGACATAAGTTTTGGTCCTCCGGGCACGATTATATGGCAAGGAAAACAGTGAAAATTGAACTCGTGTGATCCAAAGAAGCATGGCTTCTCACAAATGGCGTGGGTGGTTACCAGCATGGCGACTACTGGACAACAGAATTCATCGTCTTGGTAAGTCACCGATCATCCTTAATTATTCCTTGTGACTCATATGCATTCCTTTGTTTCTCCATTCAAAACTGTTCGTTTGTACTTGCAATGTATTGGTATTGCTAGTGATCACACATGATTTCGACCGTAGAACTGTATGTCATTTGTAGGCAGTTTTCCCGCAACTCTTTGAAACAAAACCAGGAGTTCATCTTTGTATTATGTAAATATGTTAGGTATTTGTCTTTTCGTTTTGTCATTCTTTTACGTATATGCATTTGGACTATTGTGATTTTATATCATTCAGCAGTTTATTGGGAATTGCTAGTGAAAAATGGAACAAAAGATAAAATCAGTGTGTAGCAAAAGGGGTAGGTTAAAGGCTAGCTTATCTCGCATACAAGGCTTCGTAGAGAAATTAGATTCTCAATCTAAGGACGTAGATCAGTTGGAAGATCGACGGGCTCACTTATCAAAAATCTGGGAAGAATATGAAACAGTTCAATCACAAATAGAGGATTTGAAAGAGGACGAATCATTTCAAGCAGAACAAGAATCTTATCGCTCCGACTTTGAGAAGCAATACTTCAAAACATCTGGTCTTATAAGATCCATAAACAGTGCAATTTCCAAGTCAGCAACTTCGCTAAGTGATTCTATTGGTGAATCAACTTCCAGTTCGCAAACACGTTCAGTTAATCTGCCTCAAATAAGTTTACCTACATTCGCAGGTGATTATTTAGAATGGCCCAATTTTGCCGATACCTTTAAGAATCTCATTCATGAAGATGCAAATTTGTCAAAAATACAGAAATTTCATTACCTAAAATCAGTGCTATCGGGTAGGGCGGCAGACGTTTTACAGTCCTTAGAAATATATGCAGCCAATTACGACATAGCATGGAACCTGTTAAATGAAAGGTTCAACAACCGGCGAGCAATTGTTTCCTCCCACATTAATTCGGTCCTTCAGATAAACAAAATAGAAGTAGAATCTTCCAAGGCATTAAGAGACTTGTATGACGGCTTCAGAAGGCACATACAGTCGCTATCAGCGCTTGGTCTGTCTTGTGAAGAACAATTAGATGCCATTTTGATACATTTAATAACGAGCAGATTTGACGCTGAAACGTTAAAAAAATGGGAGACCTCGCTACCAACCTTTGATCTACCATCGTATCAGACACTGGACAAATTTCTACTCGAAACATGTAATGCATTGGAATCGATCGAGACTAAGAACTGTGATCGCCCAAAACAGCTGAAGCAGGTAGGCGTTTCATCTAAACCGAATGCGTCTGGTTTCAAACCGAGGCCATTCACGAACCCAGGGAAAAATTGTTTCCTTTCACAGAAAAATCAGAAATGCCCGCTTTGCACGGAAGAACATCACATATTTAGATGCAAAACATTCACTTCTATGTGTGTTTATGACAGATGACGGGAGATCAAGAAGCATAAGCTCTGTGTTAATTGCCTGTCTGGAAATCACTTCGCTAACGAGTGCACTCGTTCATGTTGTAAGCTGAGCAAGGATAAACACAACACCTTGCTTCACAGGGACCAAGGGTCACCGAACCACATTAATAGTCAGACTTCAAACAAGAGTATTGTGTCCAATAATACTCATTGTCCACCCTTAATGAGCAACAAAGTAGTAATGCTGTTTCATTGCACAATCACAACAATGATGTTTCCTCTCAAGTATTGTTGTCGACAGCAGTAGTGAATGTCAACAATTCAGAGGGAAAAACCCGTCATGCTCGGGTTGTGTTAGACAGCGGCTCGCAACTCAACTTTATAACTAGGGAATTAGCTCATCAATTACGATTGTTAAAGACAAAGACTAATATCCCGATACATGGGTTGCATGACACTACCATCAAGGTGGGGTCGGTGGTAAGAACAAAGATTTCTTCGCGGTTCAGTTCCTTTGAACGAATCATGACATTTCACGTAATACCTTCAATTACTGGTCAGTGCTTACCCACTAAAAATATCAACATCACAGATTGGAGTATTCTCGAGTTTATATTAGAAAACCTTGCGGATCCTCAATTTAATGTGTCATCATCCATAGACATTCTCATTGGAGCAGAATTCTTTTAGGATCTTATCGGCGCAGAACAATTTCAGCTCGACAGTTTCTCAAACAAACTACCGTTGTTTCGCAACACGGCTCTTGGCTGGGTAGCAGCAGGTAGTGTTGGTTTGTCTGAAAAGCATGCAGATAACAGTTCTTCCTGCCTCTTTGTGTCAGGAAAGGTATTCAATGAGCCGGGGAAAGCACTGCTTGGCCAAGGACATTCTGAGCAAATGATTAGTGAGAGGCTATTTACTGACGGTCACAGAAGGAATCCACAGGGTAGGTTCATAGTCCCACTACTCCTTAAAGAGGACTCGAGTCAGCTAGGTAGCAATGTTAATGAGGAAATTAGACGGTTTCACAGCCAAGAGAAGCGTTTTGAAAGGCAGCCCCAAGTACATACAGTTTATGAGAGAGTACACTGACCTGGATCATATGGAGGAAATTCTCAGTAATGAGATAAACAAACCATTACAGTACTACCTTCCGCATCATTGTGAATTTAAGGGTAATTCATTGACAACACGCACTCGCGTGGTATTTGATGACAGCTCGAAAGGCGATTCTGTATTATCCCTCAATGATTTGTTATTAGTAGGACCGATCATTCAAGATGATTTATTTTCAATATTGGCTAGATTTCGCATGCATCGCTATGTATTGACAGCTGACATAGAAAAAATATATCGGCAGGTCCTCATAGAACCTGCACATACTGACTTTCAGCGTATCGTGTGGTGGGAGTCCCCTAAGGACCAGCTTAAACATTATCGTCTCAAAACAGTGACATATGGCACGTCATGTGCTCCCTTCCTGGTCACAAGATGCCTCTCTCAATTGGCGAATGACACTAAGGAGGAATTTCCTGAAGCTTCGAATGTAATACGGCGGGATTTTTATGTTGACGATTTAATGACAGGTTGTGATTCAACTGACGGCTTAAGAACCACTCACAAGTGTGTTTCAGATATTTTATCCAGTGCGGGTTTTACCTTAAGAAAATGGTGTTCGAATGAGCCCAATGTGCTATCGAGCATTTCTAACCACGAAACAGATCCCAAGTACAATATTAAGGTAGATGAAGGTGAAGACTTGAATTTGTTGGGGCTATCTTGGAAACCCATCACAGACACTTTTCAGTTTGAGTTGAGAAGTGATTTCAGTTCGACACAGATAAACAAAAGAATAATTCTATCAGACCTGGCTAAAATATTTGACCCCTTAGGGCTTTTGACCCCAGTATTGATTAAGGGTAAGATTTTCGTCCAGCAACTGTGGCAAATGAACTTAAATTGGGACGAAGTTCTCACAATTGAACTTCAAAATAAATGGATTCGTTATATGCAGGATATTGCTAAATTGAAGGAGTTCAAAGTGCCTCGTCATGTTAGGGCAGTAGAAATTGTGGAGTATGAAATTCATGGATTTTGTGACTCGTCTCAGATTGCTTACAGCGCATGTGTTTATGTAAGATCTCAGACAGGAGATGGTAAAATAACAGTTCACTTATTGTCTTCGAAGTCTCGCGTTGCGTCATTAGGCTCAGTAACTTTACCAAGATTAGAACTATGTAGTGCTGTATTACTTGCTCAGTTGGTCGAAAGAGTCATGAGATCCATAAACGTAACTAAAGACAAGTGTTTTTGTTGGACTGACTCCACAATAGCATTAGCATGGATTTCGGGCCATTCACACTAGTGGAAAACATACGTCGCTAATCGAGTGTCGCAGATTCAACAGTTGACAAATATTGATTGTTGGCAGCACGTCTCTACTCATCATAACCCAGCAGTGCAACCAGGAACCGACGGAGTTACGAGGGTTGTTACCATCAAAACACCCAGCGGAGCTCTTTTGAAAAGAGCAGTGTCAAGACTTTGTCCATTGTTGAGTGAAGAGAAGTGAAGTGTTTAAATGTTTTGTGTACATAGTGTTTATTTGAACTCTTATTCCAGTTAATAGAACAAAGTGACAATATTTAGTTGTTTGAAATATTTGCAATTTCAAGGGGGGGAGTATGTTGGCAACTCTGGCACTGTACATACTCTAATGGCAGTTGGTCCCCCTGCTGGAGGGTTGTTGCCCCATTAAGAGGAAGGGTCGTTTCTTTACCTGCGTCAAGCAGGACTCACTAGCAAGCAGGTAGCACTGGCTACTGGACATGGTGTCATCACACGCATGTAATATCTACTGTACTTGTTCAGTGTTTAATCATTTACATACAATGTAAAATATATTTCTTTATACAGTCCACCACATCTTAATCTATGTATTCGACACCCAGCGTAAGCTTAAATGGCACACGGACGGCCGGCCACAAACGCAATTCAGAAAAGTCGAGGTGAACAGCGAAACTTCAAACACATATAATCCTCTCTAAAGAATTAACTCGACACGACTCAACATTATGATGCTGGACGAAGTAGGGGTGATAGGCTCGCTCTTTAGGTCGAAAACTCGCTCGGAAGCTAGTAATTTAAATTTCCACTGAATGGAGGTTTGTGGAAGAAATGAAAACGTAAAAACACTTACAGTGGGCGATGTATTAAAGATAGATACAGTATATGCTGTCACGGATATTTCTTGTAGAACTTGTCATGCTGAACAATTCGTTCACTCATAATCTATTTTATTTAATCCAAAATTGACTCATCACCGCAGGGCTCAAACCACTAGACCTAGAAAGATGATATTTTGCATGTTGGTTGATCCGAGTATGTAGAAGCTCACTAAGAAACGGTTTTTGAAAATTCAATTTGTATGTGACTTTTTTCGGCCCTTTGGCACTGAGCAAGGACAGTCGGTACAAAAATCGGATTTAGTTCATTTTAAGCCGCCAGATACGAGAAACAATACTCGCAGGTCCTGTAGGGACCCCGAAACACACCTTTAAATTTCCTAAAATGAACGGTTTCGGAGATATTCCCAAATAACTGTATTCCCTCTGAGAAACAGATCAACGTTACTATGGCAACCGCTGAAATTTCGCAGACTGGGGATAGTTTTCTGGCAATATCTCGAAAACCGTTCGTTTTAGGGCCTTAGAACGCGGGGTTCGGTTCCCACTTCACAGAAGTGGAAACCACGATCATTGCTCCTCGCATTGATACGCGCAAAATGAGCTAAATCCATATTTCTACGAGCAAATCGACTTGGAAAGTCTCATCTCTATATATATAACAAGTAGTTCCGTGAAGAACTATACAGCCTATTTTCATATATCCTACTAATGTTAATTGACCCTATCAACATACGAAATTTCAGTTCGATTGCTGTAATAGATTCGTAGATATTGAGAACCGTCTTAATATTTCGGGTGGTCGCCATGTTGGACTTTTATATATGTAGGGCTTAGAGTTATGTACTGTTACATGAAGATTATTGTGTACGTGTAGTATTCAAACTTCAATCGCATGATTAGTACACAAGAAGTAAAAACGAGATTTTAAAATTTCGCTCAAATGCCATCTTGTGGTTATGGAAACAATTGAAGAACATTACATGCCAGTGGATAAACATTTGTATAAGGATTTACTGTACCAAGTGTCACTGCACTAGGATGGTTAAATTGCGAGAAACGACCATGTGAATATTTATACTTCGCTCCGCCGCCATGTTGGATTTGTAATCACCAGGTTATTGAAAGTCCTACAGGTCCATACCCCTCTGACCATTAAAAAAATCAGTTTAATTGCTGCAATAGATTCGTAGATATTGAGAACCTTATAAATATTTCGGATGGTTGCCATGTTGGATTGTTATATGTACAGGCCTTAGAGTCATGTACTGTACCTTTAAAGGAAAATTATTGCGTAGGTTCATTATTCCAACTTTCATTTCAATCGCATGATTACGACACAAGAAACAAAAACTTAATTTGAAAATTCGCACAGCCGCCAGCTTGAGGTTATGTAAATAATTGAACTAAATTACATACCAGTGCATTACAATGTATATAAACATTTGCTGTACCAAGTTTCATTGCGTTTGGATCATTAAATCGCAAGAAGAGTCTATTTAAAACTTTCAATTTCGCTTGGCCGCCATGTTCGTTTTGTAGTTAACCGGTTTTCGAAAGTCTCATAGATGAACTTCCAGTAGGGTCCTTTATCTCCGTGCAAAATGTCAGGGTGATACCGCTAATAGTTTCAGAGATATAGAATGCCGGTGAAATATTTCGCACGGCCGCCATCTTGAGGTTATGGAATCAATTGAACGAAGTTAGATGTCGGTGCATTACAATGTGTATAAATATATACTGTACCAAGTTTCATTGTTTTTGGTTGGTTAATTCACGAGAAACGTCTATTTAAAAGTCGAAAATTCGCTTGGCCGCCATGTTGGTTTTGTAGCTACCAGGTTTTCAAAGGTCACATAAGTGAACTTCTTGTAGTTCCATCTGTCACCATACGAAATTCCAGGGTGATATCGGTAATAGTTTCGGAGATATTGAATGCTGGTGAAATATTTCGCACAGCCGCCATGTTATATTGGTGAGGCGTAACAAAATTTGAAGGGCACGGTCGGGATCGCCTGGAATAGTGCTATGAACTTACCAAGTTTCATTGAAATCGCTCCAGTCGTTTTATTTTATTTGGGGGGGGGGGACACACGCACTCCTCACACACACACACACACACGCACACGCACACACACACGGACAAAAGGTGACCTCATAAGCCTATTTTTTTTAATTGAAAATAGGCTAAAAATGAAAGTTTGTCTGTTTTTTCTAAATTTCCACGGAAATTTGAGTTATTTACGCGTTTCAGACTGTTTTATGACGGATGCAAGCGAAAATAAATTTTTTGTCTGTCTGTTTGTCTGTCTGTCTGTGGACAAAGTTGTTCCCTTATAACTCGAGAACGGCTCGGTGGATCAACGCAAAATTTGGTACAGATATCCTTCCGAGGCACGACACTAATCATTGATGTAACTCTTCTCTGTACCTCTCACAAAAGGGGGCCTACCCCCTTAAAATACTTGCTGAAATAGGCGTAGACGGGCGAGACAAAGCTCATTTTCAGCCCCTCAATGTGAGAAACGTATAGGGCCCCCTAAAACCACATTTTAAGGCCCTAAAACCAACAGTTTTTGAGATATTTCCAGAAAACTAATTTCATTTAGTACAATAACGAAAGAATGCAAGCCGGTAACCATGGCAACGGAATCTCACAGGTCTATCTATTGCTGCACGACGCAATACAATTCCATTTATTACATTACAGAGATAGTTTGCAAACGGCTATAAGGTTATAACGGAACCAAATTAAGCTCTAAAATTCACCAATGTCATATAATGCGCTTAAGGTGGTCAAGGGGTACTCTAGATTTTTTTCACGCGATTTACATGTGCGGGCGTGGTATTGTACCCGTTCGTCCTGGGGATGCGATGACCCATCTGCTATTACATCGCATTCCTGGAGTTCCAGGACAGAGCGGAGTTAAATGAACCTCTAGTCAAATAAGGAATGTGTCGGAAATTCAGCTGAGTTATCGAAAAAGCAGTGGGTAACACGAGACAAAGTATCTCTAGGGTCGTTACGGGCTTAAGTTTAATAAAAAATAAATGCAAATATAAATGGGTGCAATCAACTGAATTCCTAGCAAACCACCTCCTTTCCTGGTTAAGCCTTACTCAAGACAAGGAAAGAAAAAGGAAAATCACACCATCATCAGATCACAACTAAGATAAAAACAAATTTATTTCACTTTGATAGTCAGACAGACATTTTAAATATTCATCCTACCTGAGAGTATGGTCGAATGCCAACGTTTAATTGTCATTGTCCAAAAATCGAACCATCTCTTTTCTAATCAAAAATATTTCATCCACATAGAACAAGAAAAATCTCTAAAGTTCTCTTGGGTTCTCAGGATCACTGTAGCACTATGTCTTTCGTCACTGACATTTGTGATACCTGAGACCTAATTTCTCTTTAATTTAACATCATAAATGTGGATTTGAAAAAGTTATTAATCTGTCTAAACATACACATATTATAATCACATATTTTAAATATCACGTATTTTATGGCTTGCATGGCATAATTTAAATGTTGAACATGTTAGTAAAATGCTCCTAAACATCGAATAATTAATTTACACTATTTACATTGTCATTAATACTTTCTTGTTTGTGAATTACAGAAAATTCACGGCTCATTGGTCATCATTATCATCATCATCAAAATTAAATATTTCTCACATTAATTCTCATTTCAAAATTCAACATATTCCTGTCAGAATCATTAACTCATCACCATTAAATCATTTAAATGAAAATTATTATCATCACTTCATTATGCTTTCTAATTATTCACACAATCTTATTTTATCATCTTCCTCAGATTAAATCGTCTTAAATCATCAATACAAATTGTTTAATTCCTCAACTCAAGTTGCAATTCCTCAAATTATATCTCAATTAAATTTATTTAATTCCACATAAATTCATTAATCATCAGCTTCTTTAATTAATTATCACCTTCTAATTCAGTCATTCATCATCTATCCAATCATCTATTAATTTATTAAAATCAGTTTATTTATTCAATCTTCAAATCTTCTTCTTCTTCTTCATTTCCCGTTTCCAGCTTCCTGGGTCGGGTTGTGAATCGAGGACCTCCAACGTTGCCTGTCTCTCCACCACTCCTCTCCCCCTTTAAGTACATCTTCAGGTTTTCCACCCGTCTTCTCCACGCACTCCCACACTGTATCTGCCCATCTCTTTCGGGGCCTTCCGCGCGGTCTCTTCCCCGAAACCTTTTCCAGAAAAGCTTTCTTTGGCACTCTCTCCTCTCATTCTCATCATATGTCCATACCAATTTAACTTGGTTGTTTCTATCCTGTCCTGCAGCTTCAAGATTCCTGTCCTCCTTCTTATCTCCTCGTTTCTGATTTTATCTCTTCTGGTCTTCCCTTCTATACCTCTTAGGAATTTCATCTCCGCTGCTTGTATTCTACTCTCCTCTCAATCTTCAAATCATCCATTTATTTAATTCATTGATTTATTCCAAAATTTAATTTATCAGTTTATTTAAATTTTATTCTTCTGGTTATTTAGATTTTCATTATTTCTTCTAGTCATTCTGATTTTTATTTCTTTAGGTCAGATCATTAATATGCTTAATTTTCAGATTATTATTTCATTAATTATTATTCTCAGAAAATCTTGTATTATCAACTTTATTTATTTGTTTAATTCCCTAACAAATTGTTTAATAAGGGTTATAGAACGTTGTCTTACAGTTTTATCACTTCCAAGTTATATCTCGTATTTAATTTTCATGCCAAAAAATATTATTGCCTTCACGACATTCCGTTGGATCTGACTATCCACAACGACATTATATATCCTCAATTCTTCAAATATCACATTTGAATACAACAATTATTCCACAAAACTCCATAAATATTCAGCATACAGCCTGAGTCTCAACAATTACGCTAGACTGGGTTCGACAACCTCATGTCTGCTTCAAAATGCATTAGCAACATTGCAACTATCACTTGGCAACTTCCACAAAATGCCTATCAGAAACTTCACTTAACCATGTTGCATGATCTACAAAAAATATATAACTGGCTTCAAATTATCAACGCACACAATCTCCAATAACTGTAATTTCTCTGATCACATCTAGACAACTCTTTAAACAATTGGAAAAAATATTACCTTAGTAATTCAAGATTTGCTTTCAAATAGCATAAATTCTCTTACAATTCTCATAATTCACATCACAGAAAAACACTAATGTGCTATAATCTCTCATATCAAAATCTGCAATACTGATCTGCCTTAAAATAAATCTGACCATTAATGATTCATCTTACAAGATTCAATTACTTTAAATCCTTCTCAAAGGTATCAAACACAATTATAAAAATCATCAAAAGCATCAGCTGTACCAGCTGTTAAACTGAAATTACTCTCAAAAGAGTATAGCAACAAAATATTGGATTGGCAAACAAGAATTACAAATGTAACCCTGATGACATTTATCTCTACTTTATTTAACAAAAGTTCGACTGATATGTGACTAGTAGTTCCTTGTTTGATTCTCTTACAATCTCATGCACACTCGGATGATAAAAATGAGTCCCTCAATGGCAAGTAAGATGAGTAACCACCGTACAATCGTATAAATACGAAAGACCTCGCCCCGTCGACTAATCATGATAGTGCCCTAAACGATGGGTAAGATGAGTAACCACCATACAATCGTATAAATACGAAAGACCCCATCTCGAAGACTATATGAGTGAATGTACCAGATAGGAATCAACAAGTCTCTAGTTGTCATATAAAAGCGATATTCATTCACTAAAGTGAATAACATCTTAATATCTCCAAACAATCCAATGGAAAAAATCCCTACTGATGAATAATACACACTCGCTAGTATACAATGAACTGACGAAGTAATTTTAGATAACCAATTGCAGATCACGAGTTCGAAATACTCGTCACACAAAAAAAAACTATTCATGAAAAATATCCTTACTGGAAAAATGTCTAAAAGACCTAACATCTGCTTAATAAAGCCAACCAATGGTGAGAATTTCGTATAATGATGCCTGCCATATCATATGGTCACGCCATATTCTAGCAAAATTCGAAGCATATAAAGTCAAAGCCATGTCTTAAACAATCGTGTCACTCCTATTAGAAAAATATACATGTGTGCCCAATATTCATGAAAATAATCGTATCAGAAAGTTATAACTCTTACAGTAACTTCTCATAATCAGCTGTTATTAAATTTCAAAGATCGTCGATTTTCCCAATGTAATGAATTTCTCGAAAGATCGGCGTGAATATCATTCCAACCATGCAATGACGATTGCCTTCAAAATCCCAAGTGAATCAGCTGGTGGACCTCCTCCTCGTCAGGAATCGAATCCATCGCTCTGTGGTGCCATCGCGTCTCTGTCTGCGTTTACTCCGACATGATGAACTTCTGGTTATCCATAGCGGATATTGTCCAAATCCTCACGAAAAAGTTCATAGAAACAGCGGACCACCTATTCCTCTTCTACGTTACGCCACTGTTCTATACAATGTTCAGTTTGAGTGTTGTAAGTTCAATTTCCACAGCGGTTAAGTTTTACTTGTAGAAAATAAAATTGTTTTATCAGAGTGTCTAAGTTTATGAAACATCCTGTAGCTGTGTTCATACTCGGTAATTCATAACACTGCATAAGAAATATTTGCATTAATGCACGAGCTTAATGCATTTGCTTACAACATTCCGTTTGCTTAAAATTGTTAATGTTACTTGGAATGCGTTATGAAATGCATAGTCGTAATGTCATTAAGAAAAACTATGTTCATTCGAAGTTCAAAGTTGCAGTATCACGTAACTATCTGCTTTTATAATTCAAATGCTGAATAAACGTTCCAACTCAATGTAGTAATGAAGTTCAGCTTCTGTTATAATGCTTGCGTATAAAGTTGGAATTAACCCGCTCGGTATTACTGCAATGCTATAATCATCTCCGCCTAAAGCTGGCCTCGCCATGTCGCTCTACTATGTCGTTCTGCGTTAAAATGCAGCTTGGAATAAAGTTCTCCAACTACTCGCAATGCTGTTCTGAAATCCCGGCCGTATATGCTTGCTTGCTCCGTATGTCCGCCCGGTTCACTGACCTACTTGTCGTTCGCGGCTCGGTGAAGTCGAAACTGTCGCTTTCACTTTCCGTGACAGTTTCTGTTCGCTGCGCGACCTTGTACCAAGCTTGGCGCGTGCTACTCAGCTCGACTCTCTTGCTTGGCTCACAGAGCTCCACTGACAGTGTCTGCACTGCCTCGACCCTTACCTGCCTGGTGCGGTCACGTGACGTCCTCCCCACCACCTTGGTCTTGCGTCACAACTAATCTCGAACCCCCATCATCTCGGCTATTAAGTTATAAAATAACTTAAGGGTTATCTGACTTCCGTCAAATTATTACCATATACACACATCAAAAAAAGTTTTGCATCACCTCGGTTCCCAGATCTCCGGCATATAGACGTTGACTGTGTATATTGTATCCAAGATACAGTCCCTTTGACTGTTCATAGATGTCACTAAAACTGCTCAAAGATGTAAACAACCATGCATGAGCAGGGCCTATTAGACGGAGGGGGTACGACAGCCGATCAGTTCCAGTCATTCCACCAGGACGAAGGTACGCTGCTCATGTTGTCTGTAGTTCTACCATGCCTAGAAGGTCAATACCGCAGTTCGATCGCGTCCGCATTGTTACTTTGTGTCAAGAAGGGCTCTCAACAAGGGAAGTTTCCAGGCGTCTCAGAGTGAACCAAAGCGATGTTGTTCGGACATGGAGGAGGTACAGAGATACAGGAACTGTCGATGACAGGCCTCGCTCAGGCCGCCCAAGGGCTACTACTGTAGTGGATGACCGCTACTTACGGATTGCCGCTCGGAGGAACCCTGACAGCAATGCCACCATGTTGAATAATGCGTTTCGTTCAGCCACAGGACGTCGTGTTTCAACTCAAACTGTGCGCAATAGGCTGCATGATGCGCAACTTCACTCCCGACGTCCATGGCGAGGTCCAGCTTTGCAACCCCGACACCATGCAGCGCGGTACAGATGGGCCCAACAACATGCTGAATGGACCCCACGGAATTGGCATCACGTTCTCTTCACCGATGAGTGTCGCATATGCCTTCAACCAGACAATCGTCGGAGACGTGTTTGGAGGCACCCTGGTCAGGCTGAACGTCTTAGACACACTGTCCAGCGAGTGCAGCAAGGTGGTGGTTCCCTGATGATTTGGGGTGGCATTATGTGGGGCCGACGTACGCCACTGGTGGTCATGGAAGGCTCCGAAACGGCTTTACGATACCTGAATGACATCCTCCGACCCATAGTGCAACCATATCGGCAGAATATTGGAGAGGCATTTGTCTTCATGGACGACAATTCTCGACCTCATCGTGCACATCTTGTGAATGCGTTCCTTCAAGATAACGACATCGCTCGACTACAGTGGCCAGCATGTTCGCCAGACATGAACCCTATCGAACATGCCTGGGATATGTTGAAAAGGGCTGTTTATGGACGTCTTGACCCACCAACCACTCTGAGAGATTTACGCCGAATTGTCGTTGAGGAGTGGGACAATTTGGACCAACAGTGTCTTGATGAACATGTGCATAGTATGCCACGACGAATACAGGCATGCATCAATGCAAGAGGACGTGCTACTGGGTATTAGAGGTAGTGGTGTGTACTGCAATCTGGACCACAAATGCTGAAAGTCTAGCTGTATGATGGTACAACATGCAATGTGTCGGTCTCATGAGCAATAAAACGAGCTGAAATGTTGTTTGTGTTGATCTCTATTCCCTTTGTATTTAAAGGTTCCGGAACTCTTGGAACCGAGGTGATGCAAAACTTTTTTTGATGTGTGTATAATGCATGTTATATCTCCTCTTCTAAGATGTTTAAATACCATGTTCCATACAGATCTTAATAACGCTTCATAATTCCATCTATAATTCCATCTGCTTGACTGCGGTCAGCGCCTTCTAAATCCTAGACCTACTACGTCATCCTGACATTCCTCTTGACTCGATCTGAGCGCTATCTTTTCTTAACTCTTCCCAAAATCGCAACTACGGCTTAATGTCTGCTGGCGTAGCCGATAGCCTCAACTAGGTATCGGGTACATCTCTCCCGTACATCTCCTTTTTTTATCAGGATTGAGAAAAAAAATACACTCTCAGGCATTCTATATATATAACACATGTACACGATAGCTTTACAATTCTCTTAATCAGCATGATGGTACTTTCTGACTCTCAACAATGATGATTGATTTCCAATGATTAGCATCTTGATTCTGTATTACTTTGACGTCTGTTTCTTCCTTCATTACTCGTGCTTGCTCGATTGACATCTCTGACTGTCTCCTCGAGTGGTGCACAAGGCTGTCTAGTTTCTTGCCTCGACCTCTCATATTCACGATTATCTCGTCCTTCATTAGGATCGTTTCTTCGGCCATCCTGCCTGTCGTTCCGATAATACTGTTGAACTTGGCTCCAGTTGTTTCTACCACGATATCTATTGTTGTATCGATTCCTATCTTGATATCTGGAATTCTGGTTATAATTTCTATATCGGCTATCTCTTGCTTCCTGAGCGTATGGCCTCTCATATGGTCCTCTATATCGATCATTTCCACGAACGTTACGGATGTTTCCTCGATTTCCTTCGTTCCTTCTGTTTTCCCAGGAATCTCTTCTGTCCGTTTGAGCTGCGTTATCAACGACTACCGCATTCACCTCTTGCGTGTTCCTATTGTCGTTTCTTGTATTTCTAGGCGTAACTTGAGCGCTTGTGTAGTCTAATCGCCGTAAAATGTCGTCATAGTGTTCAAGTGTGTTTGCTCCCGACGCTATGAGTGATCGCTGTACCTCAATCGGTAACTGTCTCGCTATAGCTTGCAAAAGCTCTTCTTCTGGCAATGGAGGAATCAGAAACTGCAATTTAGCCAACTGTGACGTAAAATAATTGGCATAATGCGTCGGATGTGACGTAGAATAACGCTTCGAGTACATTTCTGCTCTTACGTTCAGTTGATCCTCTGCACTCCAAAATCTCCTTAAGAATGCCATTGCAAATTGCTCCATATTTGCAAAATTGCTTCTGAATGCTCTAAACCAAGTTAACGCAGACCCGTCTAAGGCGCGTTCGACTATCCTTAGCTCTCTTTCTTTGGCTACTCTATGTTCCGCCATGTAGTCTCGAATATCTCGCAGAAATTCGACTGGTGTGACCCCTGTGTTTCCAGAAAACTTCCTCGGCTTGTCATCCAAATTTCTGATAATGGTAACTGGACCTGAGTATCGTTCACTTGTACCCAACGTACTCCTATTCGAACTCGGATTATCCTGAGGGGTTGAACTTGCCCTTTCGAATGTCACATTCGGTTGCGTTTGACGGTCTTCTCCCATGCTAACTTCTTGATTACCCATACTGCGGTCTATCGGTGTCTGATTTATCGATATTTCCCCTGATGTAATATTTTGACTGGTGAAACTATAAATCATAGATTCTAGTTTAGTCATCCTATCTTCTGCCAGTTTCTCTACAGTCTTGACCTGAGTCTTCAACTCATCTAACGACGAAACATTCTGCGTTTTATTACTCTCCTCTAAATCGTTTTTCAACTTGTCAATCTTGTCTTCGCATGTATTCTTTACTGACGCGACTTGTTCTTTTAACAGATCAACATCTGTCCTGAATAGAGTTGAATCTATCTTCATCGCTTCCTTGTTCTCCGTAAACCTCGCTTCTAAGTTCGCCATACCTGCGATTAATTTCTCGTCTAATCCTGCACGTTTTTCTTTTGCTTCGGCATCGACCTCACTATACCGTTCTTCCACGATTGCACCGACTCTATTATTGAATAAAGCTAAGTTTTCATTAACCTTTTGCTCTATATCATCATCCATCTTCCTAATATCTTTCTGCAATTGATTCTCTAATGATTTTAAATTTGAATTAACCTCCCCTAAGACTTCCTCTTTAATGGTCCCAATTACTGACTTTAAATCCTTAATCTCATTACCTAGATTCATTTCTAGACCTTTGATTTTAGTCTCGAAAGATACTTCGGTAGACCACTCTTCAATTTTGCCTACATCTGCCACTAAACCATCGATGTCGAATCTCAACTTCGATACATCCGATTTAATGTCTTTCTGTATAGACATAACGTCTGTTCTTGAAGTAAGAATATTTTCTTCTCCTCTACTTTCTAATTCAATAATATTCTTTCTTAATATTTGAACATTTTCCTCTCCTTTCATATTTACTGCAATTATATCTAATTGTAAAGTCTTAAGCATTTCATTATTCTTTAAAGTTAATCTATTCTCTAACCTAGTTAACTTGTTTTCTAACTCTGTGTTAGTTTCTTCCCTACGAGACTGTAATTTCTCTCCAATGTTTTAAAATTATCCTCACTATTTGACTGTAATCTCTCTTCTAATGATTTAAAATTGTCTTCACTATTTGACTGTAATCTGGTCTCTAATGACTTTAAATTATCTTAACTAGTTGACTGTAATCTTTCTTCTAATGATTTAAAACTATCCTTCAAGTTAGCTTCATTAGCTTTCAAATGACTTTCAGTACTAGTCTGTAATCTAGTCTCCAATGACATCAACTCATCTTTACTATTTGACTGTAGCCTAGTCTCTAATGACTTTAAACTGTCGTTCAGATTGCCTTCGTTACTAGCCTGTAATGCTTGCACATTTTCTTTACATCTAGCTTCTAACCTAGCTTCTGAACTATTTATCTGTTCTTTAACTTCCGTTTCCATTTTAGAAATAGTTTCTGCAATACCAGACATACCACTCTGCAACTCTCCTAACACCTTAGCTAAATCTTCCGGCAACATAATTATATTTTCAATAGACGTTTTATTCAGAGACGTTAGACAACAACACATCACAATGTCTCAATTCCTGCATTCACTTGGGTATAGGAAAATGACTTATAACTAACATGATATAATACTAATACGATTAACATGAACACTGGAATGGGCACACAAGTATATTGTCTGACTAAGTTTAATAAATTTTATAACACAATTAAATGAACTTGAGATCAATCTCTCAGTAATCTAAATCTGATGTGATTTCATAGAATAAACAAAATCGAAGCCCCACAGGTGGGTAAAGCCAATTCTCCCTCTCTCTCTGTACCCGTTCGTCCTGGGGATGCAATGACCCATCTGCTATTACATCGCATTCCTGGAGTTCCAGGACAGAGCGGAGTTAAATGAACCTCTAGTCAAATAAGGAATGTGTCGGAAATTCAGCTGAGTTATCGAAATAGCAGTGGGTAACACGAGACAAAGTATCTCTAGGGTCGTTACGGGCTTAAGTTTAATAAAAAATAAATGCAAATATAAATGGGCGCCATCAACTGAATTCCTGGCAAACCACATCCTTTCCTGGTTAAGCCTTACTCAAGACAAGGAAAGAAAAAGGAAAATCACACCATCATCAGATCACAACTAAGATAAAAACAAATTTATTTCACTTTGATAGTCAGACAGACATTTTAAATATTCATCCTACCTGAGAGTATGGTCGAATGCCAACGTTAAATTGTCATTGTCCAAAAATCGAACCATCTCTTTTCTAATCAAAAATATTTCATCCACATAGAACAAGAAAAATCTCTAAAGTTCTCTTGGGTTCTCAGGATCACTGTAGCACTATGTCTTTCGTCACTGACATTTGTGATACCTGAGACCTAATTTCTCTTTAATTTAACATCATAAATGTGGATTTGAAAAAGTTATTAATCTGTCTAAACATACACATATTATAATCACATATTTTAAATATCACGTATTTTATGGCTTGCATGGCATAATTTAAATGTTGAACATGTTAGTAAAATGCTCCTAAACATCGAATAATTAATTTACACTATTTACATTGTCATTAATACTTTCTTGTTTGTGAATTACAGAAAATTCACGGCTCATTGGTCATCATTATCATCATCATCAAAATTAAATATTTCTCACATTAATTCTCATTTCAAAATTCAACATATTCCTGTCAGAATCATTAACTCATCACCATTAAATCATTTAAATGAAAATTATTATCATCACTTCATTATGCTTTCTAATTATTCACACAATCTTATTTTATCATCTTCCTCAGATTAAATCGTCTTAAATCATCAATACAAATTGTTTAATTCCTCAACTCAAGTTGCAATTCCTCAAATTATATCTCAATTAAATTTATTTAATTCCACATAAATTCATTAATCATCAGCTTCTTTAATTAATTATCACCTTCTAATTCAGTCATTCATCATCTATCCAATCATCTATTAATTTATTTAAATCAGTTTATTTATTCAATCTTCAAATCATCCATTTATTTAATTCATTGATTTATTCCAAAATTTAATTTATCAATTTATTTAAATTTTATTCTTCTGGTTATTTAGATTTTCATTATTTCTTCTAGTCATTCTGATTTTTATTTCTTTAGGTCAGATCATTAATATGCTTAATTTTCAGATTATTATTTCATTAATTATTATTCTCAGAAAATCTTGTATTATCAACTTTATTTATTTGTTTAATTCCCTAACAAATTGTTTAATAAGGGTTATAGAACGTTGTCTTACAGTTTTATCACTTCCAAGTTATATCTCGTATTTAATTTTCATGCCAAAAAATATTATTGCCTTCACGACATCACGTTGGATCTGACTATCCACAACGACATTATATATCCTCAATTCTTCAAATATCACATTTGAATACAACAATTATTCCACAAAACTCCATAAATATTCAGCATACAGCCTGAATCTCAACAATTACGCTAGACTGGGTTCGACAACCTCATGTCTGCTTCAAAATGCATTAGCAACATTGCAACTATCACTTGGCAACTTCCACAAAATGCCTATCAGAAACTTCACTTAACCATGTTGCATGATCTACAAAAAATATATAACTGGCTTCAAATTATCAACGCACACAATCTCCAATAACTGTAATTACTCTGATCACATCTAGACAACTCTTTAAACAATTGGAAAAAATATTACCTTAGTAATTCAAGATTTGCTTTCAAATAGCATAAATTCTCTTACAATTCTCATAATTCACATCACAGAAAAACACTAATGTGCTATAATCTCTCATATCAAAATCTGCAATACTGATCTGCCTTAAAATAAATCTGACCATTAATGATTCATCTTACAAGATTCAATTACTTTAAATCCTTCTCAAAGGTATCAAACACAATTATAAAAATCATCAAAAGCATCAGCTGTACCAGCTGTTAAACTGAAATTACTCTCAAAAGAGTATAGCAACAAAATATTGGATTGGCAAACAAGAATTACAAATGTAACCCTGATGACATTTATCTCTACTTTATTTAACAAAAGTTCGACTGATATGTGACTAGTAGTTCCTTGTTTGATTCTCTTACAATCTCATGTACACTCGGATGATAAAAATGAGTCCCTCAATGGCAAGTAAGATGAGTAACCACCGTACAATCGTATAAATACGAAAGACCTCGCCCCGTCGACTAATCATGATAGTGCCCTAAACGATGGGTAAGATGAGTAACCACCATACAATCGTATAAATACGAAAGACCCCATCTCGAAGACTATATGAGTGAATGTACCAGATAGGAATCAACAAGTCTCTAGTTGTCATATAAAAGCGATATTCATTCACTAAAGTGAATAACATCTTAATATCTCCAAACAATCCAATGGAAAAAATCCCTACTGATGAATAATACACACTCGCTAGTATACAATGAACTGACGAAGTAATTTTAGATAACCAATTGCAGATCACGAGTTCGAAATACTCGTCACACAAAAAAAAACTATTCATGAAAAATATCCTTACTGGAAAAATGTCTAAAAGACCTAACATCTGCTTAATAAAGCCAACCAATGGTGAGAATTTCGTATAATGATGCCTGCCATATCATATGGTCACGCCATATTCTAGCAAAATTCGAAGCATATAAAGTCAAAGCCATGTCTTAAACAATCGTGTCACTCCTATTAGAAAAATATACATGTGTGCCCAATATTCATGAAAATAATCGTATCAGAAAGTTATAACTCTTACAGTAACTTCTCATAATCAGCTGTTATTAAATTTCAAAGATCGTCGATTTTCCCTATGTAATGAATTTCTCGAAAGATCGGCGTGAATATCATTCCAACCATGCAATGACGATTGCCTTCAAAATCCCAAGTGAATCAGCTGGTGGACCTCCTCCTCGTCAGGAATCGAATCCATCGCTCTGTGGTGCCATCGCGTCTCTGTCTGCGTTTACTCCGACATGATGAACTTCTGGTTATCCATAGCGGATATTGTCCAAATCCTCACGAAAAAGTTCATAGAAACAGTGGACCCCCTATTCCTCTTCTACGTTACGCCACTGTTCTATACAATGTTCAGTTTGAGTGTTGTAAGTTCAATTTCCACAGCGGTTAAGTTTTACTTGTAGAAAATAAAATTGTTTTATCAGAGTGTCTAAGTTTATGAAACACCCTGTAGCTGTGTTCATACTCGGTAATTCATAACACTGCATAAGAAATATTTGCATTAATGCACGAGCTTAATGCATTTGCTTACAACATTCCGTTTGCTTAAAATTGTTAATGTTACTTGGAATGCGTTATGAAATGCATAGTCGTAATGTCATTAAGAAAAACTATGTTCATTCGAAGTTCAAAGTTGCAGTATCACGTAACTATCTGCTTTTATAATTCAAATGCTGAATAAACGTTCCAACTCAATGTAGTAATGAAGTTCAGCTTCTGTTATAATGCTTGCGTATAAAGTTGGAATTAACCCGCTCGGTATTACTGCAATGCTATAATCATCTCCGCCTAAAGCTGGCCTCGCCATGTCGCTCTACTATGTCGTTCTGCGTTAAAATGCAGCTTGGAATAAAGTTCTCCAACTACTCGCAATGCTGTTCTGAAATCCCGGCCGTATATGCTTGCTTGCTCCGTATGTCCGCCCGGTTCACTGACCTACTTGTCGTTCGCGGCTCGGTGAAGTCGAAACTGTCGCTTTCACTTTCCGTGACAGTTTCTGTTCGCTGCGCGACCTTGTACCAAGCTTGGCGCGTGCTACTCAGCTCGACTCTCTTGCTTGGCTCACAGAGCTCCACTGACAGTGTCTGCACTGCCTCGACCCTTACCTGCCTGGTGCGGTCACGTGACGTCCTCCCCACCACCTTGGTCTTGCGTCACAACTAATCTCGAACCCCCATCATCTCGGCTATTAAGTTATAAAATAACTTAAGGGTTATCTGACTTCCGTCAAATTATTACCATATATAATGCATGTTATATCTCCTCTTCTAAGATGTTTAAATACCATGTTCCATACAGATCTTAATAACGCTTCATAATTCCATCTATAATTCCATCTGCTTGACTGCGGTCAGCGCCTTCTAAATCCTAGACCTACTACGTCATCCTGACATTCCTCTTGACTCGATCTGAGCGCTATCTTTTCTTAACTCTTCCCAAAATCGCAACTACGGCTTAATGTCTGCTGGCGTAGCCGATAGCCTCAACTAGGTATCGGGTACATCTCTCCCGTACATCTCCTTTTTTTATCAGGATTGAGAAAAAAAATACACTCTCAGGCATTCTATATATATAACACATGTACACGATAGCTTTACAATTCTCTTAATCAGCATGATGGTACTTTCTGACTCTCAACAATGATGATTGATTTCCAATGATTAGCATCTTGATTCTGTATTACTTTGACGTCTGTTTCTTCCTTCATTACTCGTGCTTGCTCGATTGACATCTCTGACTGTCTCCTCGAGTGGTGCACAAGGCTGTCTAGTTTCTTGCCTCGACCTCTCATATTCACGATTATCTCGTCCTTCATTAGGATCGTTTCTTCGGCCATCCTGCCTGTCGTTCCGATAATACTGTTGACCTTGGCTCCAGTTGTTTCTACCACGATATCTATTGTTGTATCGATTCCTATCTTGATATCTGGAATTCTGGTTATAATTTCTATATCGGCTATCTCTTGCTTCCTGAGCGTATGGCCTCTCATATAGTCCTCTATATCGATCATTTCCACGAACGTTACGGATGTTTCCTCGATTTCCTTCGTTCCTTCTGTTTTCCCAGGAATCTCTTCTGTCCGTTTGAGCTGCGTTATCAACGACTACCGCATTCACCTCTTGCGTGTTCCTATTGTCGTTTCTTGTATTTCTAGGCGTAACTTGAGCGCTTGTGTAGTCTAATCGCCGTAAAATGTCGTCATAGTGTTCAAGTGTGTTTGCTCCCGACGCTATGAGTGATCGCTGTACCTCAATCGGTAACTGTCTCGCTATAGCTTGCAAAAGCTCTTCTTCTGGCAATGGAGGAATCAGAAACTGCAATTTAGCCAACTGTGACGTAAAATAATTGGCATAATGCGTCGGATGTGACGTAGAATAACGCTTCGAGTACATTTCTGCTCTTACGTTCAGTTGATCCTCTGCACTCCAAAATCTCCTTAAGAATGCCATTGCAAATTGCTCCATATTTGCAAAATTGCTTCTGAATGCTCTAAACCAAGTTAACGCAGACCCGTCTAAGGCGCGTTCGACTATCCTTAGCTCTCTTTCTTTGGCTACTCTATGTTCCGCCATGTAGTCTCGAATATCTCGCAGAAATTCGACTGGTGTGACCCCTGTGTTTCCAGAAAACTTCCTCGGCTTGTCATCCAAATTTCTGATAATGGTAACTGGACCTGAGTATCGTTCACTTGTACCCAACGTACTCCTATTCGAACTCGGATTATCCTGAGGGGTTGAACTTGCCCTTTCGAATGTCACATTCGGTTGCGTTTGACGGTCTTCTCCCATGCTAACTTCTTGATTACCCATACTGCGGTCTATCGGTGTCTGATTTATCGATATTTCCCCTGATGTAATATTTTGACTGGTGAAACTATAAATCATAGATTCTAGTTTAGTCATCCTATCTTCTGCCAGTTTCTCTACAGTCTTGACCTGAGTCTTCAACTCATCTAACGACGAAACATTCTGCGTTTTATTACTCTCCTCTAAATCGTTTTTTCAACTTGTCAATCTTGTCTTCGCATGTATTCTTTACTGACGCGACTTGTTCTTTTAACAGATCAACATCTGTCCTAAATAGAGTTGAATCTATCTTCATCGCTTCCTTGTTCTCCGTAAACCTCGCTTCTAAGTTCGCCATACCTGCGATTAATTTCTCGTCTAATCCTGCACGTTTTTCTTTTGCTTCGGCATCGACCTCACTATACCGTTCTTCCACGATTGCACCGACTCTATTATTGAATAAAGCTAAGTTTTCATTAACCTTTTGCTCTATATCATCATCCATCTTCCTAATATCTTTCTGCAATTGATTCTCTAATGATTTTAAATTTGAATTAACCTCCCCTAAGACTTCCTCTTTAATGGTCCCAATTACTGACTTTAAATCCTTAATCTCATTACCTAGATTCATTTCTAGACCTTTGATTTTAGTCTCGAAAGATACTTCGGTAGACCACTCTTCAATTTTGCCTACATCTGCCACTAAACCATCGATGTCGAATCTCAACTTCGATACATCCGATTTAATGTCTTTCTGTATAGACATAACGTCTGTTCTTGAAGTAAGAATATTTTCTTCTCCTCTACTTTCTAATTCAATAATATTCTTTCTTAATATTTGAACATTTTACTCTCCTTTCATATTTACTGCAATTATATCTAATTGTAAAGTCTTAAGCATTTCATTATTCTTTAAAGTTAATCTATTCTCTAACCTAGTTAACTTGTTTTCTAACTCTGTGTTAGTTTCTTCCCTACGAGACTGTAATTTCTCTCCAATGTTTTAAAATTATCCTCACTATTTGACTGTAATCTCTCTTCTAATGATTTAAAATTGTCTTCACTATTTGACTGTAATCTGGTCTCTAATGACTTTAAATTATCTTAACTAGTTGACTGTAATCTTTCTTCTAATGATTTAAAACTATCCTTCAAGTTAGCTTCATTAGCTTTCAAATGACTTTCAGTACTAGTCTGTAATCTAGTCTCCAATGACATCAACTCATCTTTACTATTTGACTGTAGCCTAGTCTCTAATGACTTTAAACTGTCGTTCAGATTGCCTTCGTTACTAGCCTGTAATACTTGCACATTTTCTTTACATCTAGCTTCTAACCTAGCTTCTGAACTATTTATCTGTTCTTTAACTTCCGTTTCCATTTTAGAAATAGTTTCTGCAATACCAGACATACCACTCTGCAACTCTCCTAACACCTTAGCTAAATCTTCCGGCAACATAATTATATTTTCAATAGACGTTTTATTCAGAGACGTTAGACAACAACACATCACAATGTCTCAATTCCTGCATTCACTTGGGTATAGGAAAATGACTTATAACTAACATGATATAATACTAATACGATTAACATGAACACTGGAATGGGCACACAAGTATATTGTCTGACTAAGTTTAATAAATTTTATAACACAATTAAATGAACTTGAGATCAATCTCTCAGTAATCTAAATCTGATGTGATTTCATAGAATAAACAAAATCGAAGCCCCACAGGTGGGTAAAGCCAATTCTCCCTCTCTCTCTGTACCCGTTCGTCCTGGGGATGCAATGACCCATCTGCTATTACATCGCATTCCTGGAGTTCCAGGACAGAGCGGAGTTAAATGAACCTCTAGTCAAATAAGGAATGTGTCGGAAATTCAGCTGAGTTATCGAAATAGCAGTGGGTAACACGAGACAAAGTATCTCTAGGGTCGTTACGGGCTTAAGTTTAATAAAAAATAAATGCAAATATAAATGGGCGCCATCAACTGAATTCCTGGCAAACCACATCCTTTCCTGGTTAAGCCTTACTCAAGACAAGGAAAGAAAAAGGAAAATCACACCATCATCAGATCACAACTAAGATAAAAACAAATTTATTTCACTTTGATAGTCAGACAGACATTTTAAATATTCATCCTACCTGAGAGTATGGTCGAATGCCAACGTTAAATTGTCATTGTCCAAAAATCGAACCATCTCTTTTCTAATCAAAAATATTTCATCCACATAGAACAAGAAAAATCTCTAAAGTTCTCTTGGGTTCTCAGGATCACTGTAGCACTATGTCTTTCGTCACTGACATTTGTGATACCTGAGACCTAATTTCTCTTTAATTTAACATCATAAATGTGGATTTGAAAAAGTTATTAATCTGTCTAAACATACACATATTATAATCACATATTTTAAATATCACGTATTTTATGGCTTGCATGGCATAATTTAAATGTTGAACATGTTAGTAAAATGCTCCTAAACATCGAATAATTAATTTACACTATTTACATTGTCATTAATACTTTCTTGTTTGTGAATTACAGAAAATTCACGGCTCATTGGTCATCATTATCATCATCATCAAAATTAAATATTTCTCACATTAATTCTCATTTCAAAATTCAACATATTCCTGTCAGAATCATTAACTCATCACCATTAAATCATTTAAATGAAAATTATTATCATCACTTCATTATGCTTTCTAATTATTCACACAATCTTATTTTATCATCTTCCTCAGATTAAATCGTCTTAAATCATCAATACAAATTGTTTAATTCCTCAACTCAAGTTGCAATTCCTCAAATTATATCTCAATTAAATTTATTTAATTCCACATGAATTCATTAATCATCAGCTTCTTTAATTAATTATCACCTTCTAATTCAGTCATTCATCATCTATCCAATCATCTATTAATTTATTTAAATCAGTTTATTTATTCAATCTTCAAATCATCCATTTATTTAATTCATTGATTTATTCCAAAATTTAATTTATCAATTTATTTAAATTTTATTCTTCTGGTTATTTAGATTTTCATTATTTCTTCTAGTCATTCTGATTTTTATTTCTTTAGGTCAGATCATTAATATGCTTAATTTTCAGATTATTATTTCATTAATTATTATTCTCAGAAAATCTTGTATTATCAACTTTATTTATTTGTTTAATTCCCTAACAAATTGTTTAATAAGGGTTATAGAACGTTGTCTTACAGTTTTATCACTTCCAAGTTATATCTCGTATTTAATTTTCATGCCAAAAAATATTATTGCCTTCACGACATCACGTTGGATCTGACTATCCACAACGACATTATATATCTTCAATTCTTCAAATATCACATTTGAATACAACAATTATTCAACAAAACTCCATAAATATTCAGCATACAGCCTGATTCTCAACAATTACGCTAGACTGTGTTCGACAACCTCATGTCTGCTTCAAAATGCATTAGCAACATTGCAACTATCACTTGGCAACTTCCACAAAATGCCTATCACAAACTTCACTTAACCATGTTGCATGATCTACAAAAAATATATAACTGGCTTCAAATTATCAACGCACACAATCTCCAATAACTGTAATTACTCTGATCACATCTAGACAACTCTTTAAACAATTGGAAAAAATATTACCTTAGTAATTCAAGATTTGCTTTCAAATAGCATAAATTCTCTTACAATTCTCATAATTCACATCACAGAAAAACACTAATGTGCTATAATCTCTCATATCAAAATCTGCAATAATGATCTGCCTTAAAATAAATCTGACCATTAATGATTCATCTTACAAGATTCAATTACTTTAAATCCTTCTCAAAGGTATCAAACACAATTATAAAAATCATCAAAAGCATCAGCTGTACCAGCTGTTAAACTGAAATTACCCTCAAAAGAGTATAGCAACAAAATATTGGATTGGCAAACAAGAATTCCAAATGTAACCCTGATGACATTTATCTTTACTTTATTTAACAAAAGTTCGACTGATATGTGACTAGTAGTTCCTTGTTTGATTCTCTTACAATCTCATGTACACTCGGATGATAAAAATGAGTCCCTCAATGGCAAGTAAGATGAGTAACCACCGTACAATCGTATAAATACGAAAGACCTCGCCCCGTCGACTAATCATGATTGTGCCCTAAACGATGGGTAAGATGAGTAACCACCATACAATCGTATAAATACGAAAGACCCCATCTCGAAGACTATATGAGTGAATGTACCAGATAGGAATCAACAAGTCTCTAGTTGTCATATAAAAGCGATATTCATTCACTAAAGTGAATAACATCTTAATATCTCCAAACAATCCAATGGAAAAAATCCCTACTGATGAATAATACACACTCGCTAGTATACAATGAACTGACGAAGTAATTTTAGATAATCAATTGCAGATCACGAGTTCGAAATACTCGTCACACAAAAAAACTATTCATGAAAGATATCCTTACTGGAAAAATGTCTAAAAGACCTAACATCTGCTTAATAAAGCCAACGAATGGTGAGAATTTCGTATAATGATGCCTGCCATATCATATGGTCACGCCATATTCTAGCAAAATTCGAAGCATTTAAAGTCAAAGCCATGTCTTAAACAATCGTATCACTCCTATTAGAAAAATATACATGTGTGCCCAGTATTCATGAAAATAATCGTATCAGAAAGTTATAACTCTTACAGTACCTTCTCATAATCAGCTGTTATTAAATTTCAAAGATCGTCGATTTTCCCTATGTAATGAATTTCTCGAAAGATCGGCGTGAATATCATTCCAACCATGCAATGACGATTGCCTTCAAAATCCCAAGTGAATCAGCTGGTGGACCTCCTCCTCGTCAGGAATCGAATACATCGCTCTGTGGTGCCATCGCGTCTCTGCCTGCGTTTACTCCGACATGATGAACTTCTGGTTATCCATAGCGGATATTGTCCAAATCCTCACGAAAAAGTTCATAGAAACAGCGGACCCCCTATTCCTCTTCTACGTTACGCCACTGTTCTATACAATGCTCAGTTTGAGTGTTGAAAATTCAATTTCCACAGCGGTTAAGTTTTACTTGTAGAAAATAAAATTGTTTTATCAGAGTGTCTAAGTTTATGAAACACCCTGTAGCTGTGTTCATACTCGGTAATTCATAACACTGCATAAGAAATAATTGCATTAATGCACGAGCTAATGTTCCTAAGTGCATATGCTTACAACATTCCGTTTGCTTAAAATTGTTAATGTTACTTGGAATGCGTTATGAAATGCATAGTCGTAATGTCATTAAGAAACAAGATGTTCAGTAAAGAACATATAGCCTACTTTCTCCTAAATGTATGAGTATAGTTATAACTCGTTGTTATTATCAAAGAGTATAACAGAACTATTCTTTGTTGAAGACCTTAGAAAAGATTTACCTCTACCAAACGCCATAACCTAGATAAAAACTGCTACCATCATTGAAGAAAGAAAGATAAGAAGTATATCAAGAATGTTATGGATCTGGAGTCATAATCGACCGGACTAGCTGCGTGGCTGAGCGGTAACGTTCTCGCTTGCTGGGCCCTAGGTTGCAGGTTCGTATCCTGGCGCAGTCAGCTGGCATTTGAGGGTGCACAAATGCGAGGGAGCCGTGTCAGTACATTTACTGGCACGTTAAAGATCCCCTTCGGGCCAAAATTCCGGCACCCCGGTGTCTCTAAAAGCAGCAGTAGTTAAAAGGGATGTAAAACCAATAACATTATTATTATTATTATTATTATTATTATTACATATACGACCTGCCGTGGGCAACATCCAACTTTGAGTTGAGGCATGTCTTTACACGTCTGGTTGTGCATGGCTTTCACAACCCTAATTGAATTAACAAATCTTTCCATGACCCTACAGAGACGTGTGTATACAAACTATGTGGATATTTTCGATTGCTATTTGCCTAAATAAAAGTAGTAATTAATAACCTGAACTAACACCAACGGCTTGAATTCAGTTACTATGTGAAATCGTTTTGTTCTTTACTTCAAATAACATTTTCAAGTAACGCAAAATAGGCTGTTACAAACCCTTTAAAATAAAATAAAAAAAATGTATCATAGTATCATCTTGTCATTCTTCAAATTCGATGCGCATAGAATGCCAATGGTATAGTAATCAATGGAGCCCCACTTAGACTAGTCGTGACATCTAGTGGTGAAATATCGAACAATATAATCCTAACAGGGCGAGTGCATTCTAGCGGCCAGAAGAAGAAACTTTTCAATAAAATCTGGAAGTTAATAAGTACGTCGGCGTGCAGTTACCTTTTTATTAAAGATAAATCGCACAAATTGTGCATATTGATGAAAACAAACTGTCATTCACAAAATTTTACAATGGATGAACCCCGATTTGCACAAGAAATTACGTGGTATCTACTACATTGCACCCCGCATAATTTACATACGCAGGATTCATCAGGGTCATGAAAGTACTCGGTATTACACAGTTTATGGTGATACCCATGTACCGCCATCGAATTGACAAAGTGTCGCAAGTCTTGATTTGTGTTCATCCATGTCCCAGTCATCATGGCCTCCGTGGTGTAAAACTCGAACCAGATTTCGTCCCTTTTCTGTATTCTTTCCTGCATTAGTTTTTTCCAGGCGTCTGTGGATGGTAGCCCTCTCTTCATCCGGAGGTCCTCAATGAAGAAGGTCTCCCTGGCGAGTTCATATGCTAATCTTGATTTTGTATACTTCGATATCCCCAGGGTAGCCTTCAGGAAGCGCGATTTGACTGCTTCAAGCGTCCTCAAGTCTGCCAGGGATAATTTCTCCCATATGATTTCAAGTCCATATGTGGCGATGGGCGTTATTTTCACGTCGAATAATGTCATAGCAGTTCCCAAAGAGAGCTTCGTGATTGTTTTGATGTCATATATGGCTTTGGTAGCGGCTATTGCTCGAGATTTTATGTGGACTCTGTAGGCTCTTGCTGTTGTTTGCATTGTCAATCCTAGATATTTAAATGTTTTGACTGACTTAAGGGGAGTCGTTCCTAGGAATATCCTGTCTCCTGAAGCCTCTCTGCCTCCTTTCCGAAACGTCATTTTCACTGTTTTCTCTGTGTTTATTTTCATCTTGTTGGCCTTTGCCCACCTATCTAGATTGTCTAAGGCTTTTTGAACTTCAGTAATGGATCTCGAGCCAATGACCATATCATCTGTGTATAATAATATTGTGAGATTTGCTGTTCCTTGCCTAGTTGCCATCACCACATCATATGTCGCTATGTTGAACAGGAGGGGGCTAAGTGGGTCTCCTTGAAGTACTCCATTGGTTTGCATTATCAAATTCGAGGTTGAGACACTGTCATCTATTTATATGAAGTTTGTCGTCAGAATGTTACTTATCAGGTTCGTTAGTTTATTACCCTCACCCACTATGGATTCCAGTTTTGCGAGTATTAAAGGCCTGCTTAACATGTCAAAAGCTTTTGCATAATCAACAAAAACAACATGAAATTTTCCACCAGGCTGTCGTAGTGTTTCTTCAATGTCATTGAGTAAGTTGGTAATGGCATGAAAGGCACTCCGTCCTTTACGAAATCCAAACTGTTCATCTGGGAGTTCATGGTCTACTTCTTCTGTGATCCTCTTCGTAAGGAGCTTTGTCATTATTTTCATCATGGTCTTTTCTATAGCAATCCCTCTGTAGGAGTTCGGATCTGACTGGTCACCTTTCCCCTTAAGCATCACTTTGATAGTCGAAATTCTCCATGCTGAGGGGATGTTACCCATTTGAAGACAAAGATTCATTAGGTCCGAAATTGCTGAAAGTAATACCTCTGATGAGTCTTTCACATGTTCATTGCATATACCGTCGGTTCCAAACGCCTTACTGTTTTTTAGTGACATAATAGCTTCGTGCACTTCCTCCATTGTGAACGGGTCAGTTTCTTTTTGGTATGTTCCTGACAAAGCTACCACGGGATTGCCAAGATCTTCTTCAACGTTTAGTATGTTCCTGAAGTGTTCTTCCCATTCAATCATTTCTATTTTTCCACTATATTGTATTTTCCTAGGGTTCAATGCTAGAAATGGATCGCTGACAGCTTCTTCTATTATCCTTCTCGCCTCTTTTTCCAGATGTTAATTTCGTTTTACAGAGAAGATCATTTTGTATTCCTTCTTAATGATGCTGTAATGTTTTATTGCCTCCTGGTTCTGATTGAATTTTGCTGCATGCATGGCCTCAAGGACGCTTCTTCTCAACAAATAGCATTCTCTATCAAACCATATTCGCGATCTTCTTTTCCGCTGATACACAAATGCAGATTTAATTGTCTTTTCCAGGGATAAGGCGGCTGCGTCAATATTGTTTTTCTCCATACAATTATCAGGTTCTTTCCATTCCTCAAAGTTCTGTTTAAGAACATCTTTATCGATCTGTCGAGAAGGATTAGTATATTCACGTTTTTCTCTCTTATCCAATCTTGAGATGTTAAAGTGGGTCGAGACTGGACAATGTTTCTTTATCAGCGCCTCCTCTGAAGTGAGACATACAGTGTAGTTCAGAAGCTTAATGTTGCAGCCTTTATAAAAAACTAAATCTATTGTGCTACACCCTGAATGTGCAAAATAAGTTCTGTCTTCAACCTTGTTAACAAGGATAAAACCTTCCTCTGTCATTAGTTCAAGAAGTTCTTTCGCTCTTTGATTATCAAAGTCTAGTCTGCAGTTTAGGTCTCCAGCCAGTATTATGTCTCTGCCTAGAGCTACGTGTCCCAAGGAAAGCATGATGGTTGCTATCAACTCTTCAATAGGTGTTAGTGGCGGTGCATATATGGCAATCACTGATATCCATTCGAAGTTTATTATCAACGTGTCATGCTCTTGGTGCGTACTCTGAATTTTACCTAGGCTGGGTTTGTAGTAGCAGGAGGTGCCACGCATTGGTCTACCTCTTGACCCTTGTGTTGCAGGTATATGCTGTGCGTAGAATCCATTAATGTCTATGGGTTTGGTCGAAAGAGTCACTAGTAATATAAGTATATCATGAGAATGCAGTAGGTTATTGTTAGTGAATGTTGTGGCGCTCTTAAGACCCTCAACATTCCAGAGTAAGACGTGAAGCTGGTTAGGCTGGAAGTGAAATTCCTCTATTGCGGGAGCGAAAAAGCCGATATCGTCTCACGATGACACTACTCGGCCACGCTCCTGGAACGTAGACCTTTGGAAGTTCATGTAGAGGTATAACTACTCTTAGAGCTTTAACCTTGTCGCTGGTAGGAAGTTCTTCACACTCGATTATATTTGTCACATGAAGATTGGTTAGGTGGCGCTGCACCATTTCTATTGTAGCGTTATGGTGGAGTCACCCTATGTATAACCATGCTCTTGGTTCTGCCACTTGTAATTCTGTTATATTTGACGTACTACCATTTTTGGAGTTGATCAAGCATGGGTCTACTGTTGTCGAGATTGATGACTGCGAGTTCAAGTACAGGGGTTTACGTTGTGCAGGTCGATAATCGACAATCCGATCTTTGTATGCTCGGCTTTGATACATCAAAGGTTCCATAGATGTCGTATTAGAGGTGATTGCTCGCACCACTTCATTATTCGTTGTGAGCAAGTTAGATGTCGTATTAGAGGTGATTGCTTGCAAATCGTCCTTACCACATCGGCTGATAAGTTCAGTATCATGAATGGAAGTTCTCTTATTAATTTCCTCACATACCATCCTCTTAAGATTGACTGTTAAAGTCTCAACCATGGCTTGCATATCCTGCGTTAATTTCCTTGTAATTCTTACCTCCATGTCGTGTTCGGGGAGATGATCTATTTTGCCCAATTGGAGGTTGACCGGTTGGCCACTAGATTGCTCCTGACCCAGAACGTGCTGTTCTGAAAGCATGGCCTCATCTCTCACCTCGAAAGGTGTAATCTCCATGCCATGTCCGTTGCTCCCAGAACTGTTCTGCGAGTGTCCGCTAGATAGCACCTGATGATGACCACGTTGTTCTGTACCAATTGCATCAACTCGTCGCTCACTAGGTGTCGTCTTCGAGTTCATTCCTTCATTCTTCTGAATGTTCTGTGATCCGTCATGCGACTGACTATTGCTATGTAAACTAGGCGAGTTGCCGTGAGATGGCGCCACCAGTTCAGTAGGTATTCTATCTAACATGGATATACCATCCTTTTGGATAACCTCATTGACCTCTTGCTGAGGAAACTGATTTCTCGTACTATTGTTAGTAACTAGCATGATTTTCATGTCATTAAAACAATTTACAATGACACTCACCATTTTATGAATATTATCTTTAGTTTCTTTCTTCATATATCCACCTACATCAGCGGTATTCTGTAGAAATCTGAGAGCAATTTGCAACCGACTTTCGATCTCGCCCGCCATCTTAGCATTTTGGCAGCTAGATGTCTCGAGTAAATCTGCTGGCGAATTATGTTTTAATTAAATATATATTTTACACCATAATATGCACAATATAACGCTTAATTTTAAAACATCTGAGTCATTACAAAACAATAAACATATAACATTTCAAGCAAAAAACCTAGCTCTGATCGGGTTTGAACCATAGGCATTTGAGCGATAGGCTAACGCTCTACCACTGAGCTAATTGTGTCAACGAATATCGTTCTATATAAAATGACTTACATAGAACTTGTTAGCAAATAATGATTTATACTAAGCGATTTCATCACTGAAGTATATTATTTATATATAAAGCATTTCATACAAAGTTTATTTATTTTCTATCAGTACGCTATATTGCATGCAATACTCAAATTAGTGAAATATAAGTCAGGCACAAGATATCCGCTGCCATCTTGTCTTATTACTGAATCAGCTCAGCTTTTTAAAGTCACGTCTGCACTATAGTATTACAAAATAAACTTTTAATTTTGAACGTGCCTCTTCCTTTAGAACAGTTAAAACGATTCTCGGCTCGATAATCGGAACTGGTGGGTCCCATGATATGGATTATAAAGTTTGCATAATTCGCACGGCCGCCATCCTGAAATGGTACGCCGGACGACCTTGTAGTTTGGTCACAAGACGCATCCTATACGAAGGTATGTTGTTACCAAATTTGGTAGAGATCGGATGATTTGGTTAGTCGTTATTTTATTTTACGTTTTGAACGTTTGAGTGGCCGCCTTTCAATTTTAGTAAAGATGGCGGCGATATAAAACATGACACTGAGGTGTCCTTTGCTAGTGCTACCTTTGTACCAAATTTCGTTCAATTCGCATTCACCGTGTTCGAATTGATAGGGGGGGACAGACATTCAGAGTACACACACTCACACACACACACACACACAGACTCACACACACACATACACACACACACACACACACAGACTCACACACACACATACACACACACAGACAGACACACTTTTTTCGCCCTGTGTTGATCTCATAAGTCTACTTTCATTTTTTGCAAAAATCGAAAGTAGGCTAAAAACTATGTTCATTCGAAGTTCAAAGTTGCAGTATCACGTAACTATCTGCTTTTATAATTCAAATGCTGAATAAACGTTCCAACTCAATGTAGTAATGAAGTTCAGCTTCTGTTATAATGCTTGCGTATAAAGTTGGAATTAACCCGCTCGGTTTTACTGCAATGCTATAATCATCTCCGCCTAAAGCTGGCCTCGCCATGTCGCTCTACTATGTCGTTCTGCGTTGAAATGCAGCTTGGAATAAAGTTCTCCAACTACTCGCAATGCTGTTCTGAAATCCCGGCCGTCTATGCTTGCTTGCTCCGTATGTCCGCCCGGTTCACTGACCTACTTGTCGTTCGCGGCTCGGTGAAGTCGAAACTGTCGCTTTCACTTTCCGTGACAGTTTCTGTTCGCTGCGCGACCTTGTACCAAGCTTGGCGCGTGCTACTCAGCTCGACTCTCTTGCTTGGCTCACAGAGCTCCACTGACAGTGTCTGCACTGCCTCGACCCTTACCTGCCTGGTGCGGTCACGTGACGTCCTCCCCACCACCGTGGTCTTGCGTCACAACTAATATCGAACCCCCATCATCTCGGCTATTAAGTTATAAAATAACTTAAGGGTTATCTGACTTCCGTCAAATTATTACCATATATAATGCATGTTATATCTCCTCTTCTAAGATGTTTAAATACCATGTTCCATACAGATCTTAATAAAGCTTCATAATTCCATCTATAATTCCATCTGCTTGACTGCGGTCAGCGCCTTCTAAATCCTAGACCTACTACGTCATCCTGACATTCCTCTTGACTCGATCTGAGCGCTATCTTTTCTTAACTCTTCCCAAAATCTCAACTACGGCTTAATGTCTGCTGGCGTAGCCGATAGCCTCAACTAGGTATCGGGTACAGTATGGAAGTTCTATTATATCCCTATCGCTGTATTGTTATATTATTATTATTATTATTATTATACTACGGCCTACAACGACGAGACAAAACTTATTTTCAGCCCCTTGGTGTCAGAAACAAAACTAGGTGCCCCTAAATAGCAGTAAAGGGTCCCCGAAATGTACATTTTAAGGCTCTAAAACCAACAGTTTCTGAGATATTCCCAGAAAACTAATTTCATTTGATAAACTAATGAAGGAATGTAGGCCAGTAACCATGACAACAGTATCTGAAAAGGTGACATCCAAATTTCCATCTATTTCTGCAAGAAGTAAAGCCTCTCCATTTCTTAAATTTCTAAAATTCATCAATGCGCTTAAGGGGGTCAAGGGGTGCCCTAGATTTTTTCACATGACTTAAATGTGCGTTATGTCGTCCAGAAGGTCTATTATATCGCCAAACAGAAACATTATTATCAAAAATTCCTGAATTGAAATACGGTAGTTTTTTTCTTTTCTTTTAGGAATTTGGGCCATTGGAGTCTAAAAAAACCTGAATTTTCAAGCCTTTATAATTTATTAAAGGGGTCTTCCTCTGGATGGGGACTTTACACAACAGTGAAGGTCAGTTTTATTTGACGTGTATTGAGTTTCGTCTACGAGGTTTTAAATTTTATTTTCACGTCAGGAATTACACGTTAGGTAAATTTAGTTTCAGAGCATATTTTAACTAATCATTCTTCTTTGTCAACAGACAGGTTCCAAGTCCCTAACCATTGCAACAGTAGCTCAATTGATTACGTCTGGTTATTAATACCGAAGACCGTTCGAAGAATGGGTACTTCTGCTAGTATAATAGTGAACCCTTGCAAAGAAGCTTATGAGACTCAGTTTCGGGGGGTGTAACAGTCCATATCGTAAGTTGTTATTAAAGCGCTTCATTAACATGCAGGGTAACATATAACAAAATAACATGCAGGAAAAAGTGAAGCCAGGGTTATAACAAATTAATTTAATGACAGATCAGCTATTTACAAAAATGAATTAACAAACAAAACTCCCATAATGACTCCCACTGAATAAATTAAATTTGCCAAAACTAGGCCAAATCTCAGGAGAGATTATTACACGGACCAAATGTCCCAAAAATCAACAATAATGACAATGTATGCGCGAGTGCCGTTCTACATGCTTCACGATGAGTACAATTGAATGCATGATTCGTCATCATCCGGAATAAACGTTCAGAAGACGAATCCGCATTACTTACAGCTAGACAGACGCGGGGAACAACTATACAACAAATAAAAACTAAACCGACACTTCCTATACTTAAAATAAACAACACAATAATTTCCGCATGAAATTGGAATCAAAACAGCCGTAGCAAAACATTACTGCCTAAAAATTAGGACTTCTCACAAATCAACACAAGTAAGTTAACACGTGACCAACAAAAGAAATACACATATGACCGCCGTCATTTTTACAAGTATACTACCACTACACCACACGGGTGTCACAGACTAACTTACATGAACTGAGTCATAGAACAAATCACTAGGCTCAAAGTCAACATTTACATTATTAACACAACATTCCATCCATACGACATGCAATAATCCGTCACTAACATGACGAACTCCCCAAATAATTATGGTTCAAAATAACCATCACAAAGAACAGGTTTGCTAAATGAAAGCTTAAAGGGGCCAGTCAGACAACAGGACTGCCTAACAAAAATAAGTCACCAGGCTAGACGGGCGATTCGTGGAAATCTGCATATCTGTCGACCCACGTGTCAAAATAACCTCGACCTCCCAAGGCATGGGATCCAGTCTCGAAGAAGTGTGCCCCAAAGCACAATAATACGTGTGTGTGTGTCAGAACAAAAATATATCTCAGCATTTCCCCTAGGAAATCTAAGAATCAGCATATGGACAAGGAACAGCGGTCTCCTCGGAGCACCCTGCCTTTCCATCAAATTACAACAACAACAAATAGATGAGGACGGTAGGACCTCTACCCCTCTTCACGTAGAATCAAAACACACACCTGACACGATAACACACACAGAATCACACGTATGGGTTTGACAGACCCTGAAATAAAATGACATAAATATTTTCCACCTGCTGGCGCCTCCGTTCTATGCCTGTGACTAATAAACCTGAAAAGGACTAAATCTAAAAAAAAAAGAACTAAGGTGTTCTACAATTACATCTTAACCCTAATATGAATAATAACCTGTTCAGCAAACATCTTACAGTAATTACCTCCCTTTCCTATCAAAAATATGAACTTTAATAAAGCACCACTTATCGAATGTAACGGGTTTCGCATTCGCATGGATAAAAATCACGCACACGCGCTATGTACACTAAATATGACTCCAAAGAAAAATAATACACAACAAACAACTTGGGCCACGCGCCAACGTACATTTAAAACATTTAGTGTCGGTGCAAGAAAAACACTCTAAAACAAGAAAAAGAAGAAAAATGAACTATTTACAAAGTTCCCCCGCCGTATCTAACTACATATTGAATAATCAATTTTTGCACATCACCGTATCAGCTTGTAGAACATATAACTTCCATCTCGGCTCATTTCCCTACGGGAAATTAGCCCTCCATCGTTGTATTCATAGAAGCGTTGGACATCACTCCGGTTCCTGACCACACGTCGGACATCTTGGTGTAGTCCCCTCGACAGAAAAGTTCAATGTTATTATAAATTGCCTGGCTATAATCGCTCGTGAGTTACTAATTTCGCCCACGATTATCCTATGCGATTAATCAACGAAGACTTTCCCTAGCTCTCGCTTGCACACGCACAATACAACACTTGAAAACTACAATAAAAATGTACATGAACTATACACTTCAAACCCATCTTCACTGGCTTGACAATACAAGTTTTAAATCTGACTGTGTCGCAGTCGTTATCTCGCTCGGTAATCTCTACTGCTCTTGTGAACCTTCGCTCGCGTTGAGCGCTAATTGGAATGTTACTCAAGTCTTGCCCCTAAGAGCTGAAAATAGTTGTCTTCAAGATAATATTAGAGTACTAAAGATCACCACGCAAACTGGCGTGAAGTCAGCCCACCAGAGCTCAAAACGTTAGACTTCAAATAATATTAGAGCTTTAAAAATCACTACGCAAACTGGCGTGAAGTTAGCTCACCAGAGCTCAAAACGAATGACTTCAAATAATATTAGAGCTTTAAAATCACTACACAAACTGGCGTGAAGTCAGCTCCCCAGAGCTCAAACAGTATTGTCTCGAAACAGCGTCTCGTCGATCAATTTATTGGAAACTGACAGAGTGAGTAGGAGTGGGGTGAATTAAGAGACATTTTCTAGAGTTTTCATCTCACACACATGGGACTAGTGTCAATCTTCATCATTTAATTCAAACGTCTCAGCGCACTCATGCGGAGATAATTCGGATCGGCGGTTCTTTAGATAATCAATTCCGCGCGCTTTTTACCAGTCACGCCACCCATCACGTGGTTTTGGCTTGGTTTCATCTGATTGGGTGATTCAATCGTAGGTCGGTTGCAAGATACTCGTGACCATCCCCTTATGACTCCAATTCTGGTGCATGTTGTTACACAATTTGGCCTTGAACTCAGCTTACCCGGCCGTTTTCAAGAATAGCTACCAAGCTCTGTTTCTGTGGCAATCATTGCAACACACTAACTTGCCTTCCTCTTTGTCAACTTCCACAAGTACTGCCTGGGCCGCAGTAATAATAATAATAAATCATGAATACTTATTTATCGCAGATTAATAAGGGTTCAATAGATTATATTCAACGGTTTACCCAGCGTAAGCTTAAAAGGTGCACGGAAGGCGGGTTTCTCTTCGACTCGATTCAATAAAAAAAAAGTGACAGTCAGTCTGAAAGACTAGATTTTGTATCATTTTAAATGCTACAAATGCTGAAAAATGCTAGAAACGCTGGAGGCTTCGAGCAAAGCTCGAAGCCAAAGACTCTTGACGTGTTAGAAAATTATCTGCATAATACTTATCTTGCTTATTTTGTTTCAAATTACTCGCGAATGGCAAGTGCAATCCAAGAGCAAAGCAGGGTCACCAGAGCGCGCGGGGACGTGCCCCTTCCACCCAGTCTAAAAACACTTATAGTGGGCGATGTATCGAAGATAGAGATATGGTCTCGCGGACTTTTTTGTAGAACTTTTCATGCTGACTAATTCTTACGCTCATTGTATATTGATATTTTTAACGGTTTGGACAGCGTAAGCTTAAGAAGCGCACTGACACCAAGTTTGTTTTCGACTTTTTCACTGAAATCGTTACTGCTTGGCTTCCTTTGATCATACATAAATTATTTACTACAGAATCTTTCCTCGAGATATCCTTTACAGAATGGTGAAAACCGCATCAAAATCCATCCAGTGGTTCTCGAGATTACCAGTGACATTCAAGAATCGGGGATTTTTGTCTTATACTAACGAAGTAGAGATTGTCGGGGAACACATGCACCAAGCAGTACTATGACGTCACACACTTCAGTGCATCTGGATACATTTCGTCCCGTCACCGTAACGTAACGCCAGACCGCAGCGTAACGACGAAGTCGACAAGATCATTTAAAATGATAAAACGTTATTGCTCAGCATCCTTGGGTTAAAAAATGAATGTTTTTCAACAAAACACTTCCTCGGTAAATCTTTTACAGAATGGTGAAAACCGCATCAAAATCCATCCAGTGGTTCTCGAGATTACCCGTGACATCCAAGAATCGGGGACTTTGCTTTATACTGGGTAGAGATTGGATTTCTGTGGATTGCCAATGCTACTTACAGGAGGCCATGACTAGAATTGCGTATAATGTATCAGTCGTCAGTTGATGATACACAATCAAAATGGAACGTACAAAGTTGGAGGTTTGGCTCCTTCTAATGCACTACTGGAAACAAGATTGGTTGGTTGGTTCCTTAGTTTAGGGGCTGCGACAACGCGGTCATGTAGCCCCGTGTACTTTGGGTGTGTGTAGACTCTGTCTGATAACCGGTGTTAATTGTGATGACTGTATAAGTGTGTGATATCTATTTTAATTCAAGTAAGGACTCAAGACGATAATTTCAAGTAGTTCCTTCTTTTGCTACCAAATTCTACCGTCCACGTCACCTAGCTGTGAACTTCATTACTACTAGATACCATCGCAATCAGCATCCGGTGACTAACGTTGGAACTTAAGAGCATTAATCAAACCTAACCTACATTTTTTGACTTCGCACAAGTGTAGTTAGTGGAAGGTTCATTGTCATGCCATACATCTATGACATGGGACCGCCGGCTTTACTTCCCCTCCGAAGGAAGGCATACTGAGGGATCTTTAACGCTCTTTAAAAATCCGATGACTTTGGCCGGGTTGGACCCGCGACCTTGGGCATAGAAACTCAGCTTGCTACCCACTACGCTGCCGAAATTGCCGGAAACGAGATGACAAAGCTGCTGCCGTAGCTCGCGAATATATTTTTCTTTATGCCTATACTCAGGAAAATGAGTCTAACGGGAATTGTTCTTTTTGACAGCACATCAACATTCGACTGGGAGGCGTGACCAATCACAGGGGAAAAATGTATTGGGAAGGCAAACCATTGTCAGATACTTGGTATTGCAAGTTGAGCGAGATTTACCCTGTAAGCTATGGTTCAAACTATTTCATATCCAATAAATAAATCAAATACTTATGCGAATAAATGTGTTGCTAAATAAATGAGGCAAGTTGTATGAAATCCCTCATATTCCCTAAGTGTGTAAGAGTATACTTATGCGAATAAATGTGTTGCTAAATAAATGAGGCAAGTTATATGAAATCCCTCATATTCCCTAAGTGTGTAAGAGTGAATAATGGATGCCAGGCACTCTCTGATCGTTGAGATTGACAAGGATATGTAATTCCCAGGCCATCAGCCATCAAGTCAGTCAGCTCACGCTCATCAACGTCAGACGCAGCTGCTACTATGTGACCACTTCGCGGTGACCCACCAACTGACGTCACGTCGTCAGTCCCGCTGATTTACCCACCCACAACAATGTCCCCCGTCGGTCCAGTCTTGATGCACAGCGCAGCCATTATATCTTTCAGGAATTAATCCGCGTCTTGCAATTCTTGCTTACCATACATATCAATTTCGTCCCCACCTCTGAATTCTGCGGGTGAATTTGTGAATTGCTTCCTCTATAGCACTGGTTCTTAACCGGTGGTCCGCGAGTGCTTCGGGAGAGTTCCGCGGGGAAAAGGGTCCACCAACACGTATTAAAAATGGCCAATAAATGGGGATTTCAAAAACGATGTGCGTTGAACGAGAATCATCCGAATGTATTAGCGACGATGACTATCAGGTTTAGAATTGAAATATCTATAAAATAAGTGTTATTGAGGAAAGCTTACAAATGATAAGGTGTATTGGGGGAGGGGGTCCGTAGATGATTCAGTTTCAGGATGAGTGGTCCGCAGACTTCTACTGGTTCAGAACCACTGCTCTAGAGCGTCTGTCTACTGTCCTCAAGATTGCAGGTTTGATTCCGAACCGACAATGTGGGACATTTAAGGGCGTGAAAATTCTATGGCACTCGGTGTTTTTTGATAGCGGCTCGTAAATTATCTCTTGTAAGTAATTTGGAGATTGCAAGACGATATTAATTGAATCTCGGTTACAGGTCAGCAAAGGGGGTTTAATAAAAATAATGTTATTGGTTTCACGTCCCTTTTAACTACTGCGGCTCTTAGAGACGCCGGGTTGCCGGATTTTTGCACCGAAGGTGAACTTTAACATGCCAGTAAATCTACTGACGTGGCTTCCCCGCATTTGCTCTCCCTCAAATGCCAACTAGCTGCGCGAGGATTGGATCCTGCAATCTTGGGAACAGCAGGCGATAACATTACCGCTGATCCACGCAGCTGGCCGAGGGCCTTGAATTTGCTGCTAGGTGGTAGTGTAAATGGAATGTAGAAATCAGCGAGCCGATCGGCTAATTGGGTCCAAGTCAGTAGATCTACACCAAGTACAGTGTCCCTTTACATGTTAATAGTTTAGTACAGTTGGTCATGTAGATACACAATGTTATATTGTTGAGCAGATTAACTCTTTATTGTTATTATTTAGGTCTATTATTGTTGTTGTTGTTTGAGTCTTCAGTCTTTTGACTGGTTTGATGCAGCTCTCCATGCCTCCCTGTCCTGAGCTAATCGTTTCATCTCTACATAGCTCCGACACCCTACTTCCGAGGCAATCTGTTTAACATATTCTAACCTTGGTCTAACCCTACAGTTTTTGTCCTCGACCCTTCCTTCCATAACTAAGCTTGCTATTCCTGGGTGTCTTAGTATGTGTCCTACCAACCTATCTCTTCTCTTCATTAGCAGTCGCCAGAAACATCTCTCCTCTCCCACTCGTCTTAATACCTCTTTGTTTGTAACCCTATCTACCCATCAGATCTTCATCATTCTCCTGTAACACCACATTTCAAATGCTTCAATTCTCCTCTTTTCTGCTGCACCAATAGTCCAAGTTTCACTTCCATAGAGCGCCACGCTCCAGACAAAGGCTTTCAAAAATGACTTCCAAATACCTAAATCTATATTCGATGTCAGCAGATTCCTTTGTTGTAGAAATGCTTTCTTTGCCTGAGCCAACCTACTTTTTATATCCTCTTTGCTTCATCACTGGTTATTCTGCTTCCTAAGTAACAGAAGTCTCCTACTTCCTTCAGCTTTTCACCTGCCAATTTGATCTCCATAGAGGTTTCTGATTTATTTCGGCTGCATTCCAATATTTGTGTTTTACATTTATTAATTTTCATCATGAATTCTTTCCGTAAGACGGAGTCCATACCATTCAAAAACTCATTCAAATCCTCAGGCTTGTTGGCCAAGATGACGATGTCATCAGCAAATCTCAGAGTTGAAATTATTTCTCCTTGAATCTTCACTCCCACTTTACATTTTTCTCTAATTTCCTTCATTGCTTGTTCAATGTAAAGATTGAAAAGTATGGGTGATATAAAAAGTAGGTAGCCTCAGGCAAGGAAAGCATTTCTACAGAAAAGACATCTGTTGACATCAAATATACAGGGTCATCGAAAAAGAATGCCAACATTTCAAAACATGATAGCACGGAAACCCTTTATGTTAAACGTGTAATTCTTTCACTGAACGCCATCTGATTAAAGTAAGTTTTGTTTTGGAGTAGACGTGACCTTGCTATGCGCACACTAGATGCGCAGTAGCCAAAGTCCGTTGGGGGCGCGCGCGCCAATGACTGCACCGCCCGACGAACTGCACCTGATTACAAAGCTGTCATTCGATGGTGTAATCAGTTTGAGGAAACAGGGACGGTAGAGAAAAATCTAGGCCAGGCCGGCCACCAACATCAGCAGTGAACGCACGCTTTCCCAATGGCTGAATTGTCACGTACAATCATTTCAGGAGTAACTGTCATGATGGCGGCAGAAATTCGCTCCCGCAGGTGCTCTAAATCCCGATTTTGTTCTGCATACACAATGTTTTTAATGTACCCCCAGAAAAAAATTCAAAGGGGTGAGGACAGGACTTCATTGGCGCGCGCGCCGCCGGCCGACCATGGCTACTGCGCATTGCAAGGTCACGTCCCGTCCAAAACAAAACTTACTTTAACCAGCTGGTGTTCAGTGAAAGAATTATACGTTTAACATAAAGGGTTTCGGTGCTATCATGTTTAGAAATGTTGGTATTATTTTTCGATGACCCTGTAGGTTTAGGTATTAGGAAGTCATTTTTGAAATTCTTTTTCTGGAGCGTGGCGCTCTATGGAAGTGAAACTTGGACTGTTGGATCAGCAGAAAAGTGGAGAATAGAAGCGTTCGAAACGTGGTATTACAGGAGAATGATGAAGATCAGATGGGTTGATAGAGTCAGAAATGAAGCGGTATTAAGACGAGTGGGAGAGGAGAGGTGCTTCTGGCGACTGCTAACGAAGACAAGTGATAGGTTGGTAGGACACATCCGTTACTAAGACACCCAGGAATAACAAACTTAGTTAAGGTTGGAGGGGTTAAGGACAAGAGTTGTAGGGGTAGACCAATGTTAGAATATGTTAAACAGATTGCCCCGGATGTACGGTGTGGTAGCTGTGTAAAGATGAAACCATTATCTCAGGACAGGGAGGCATGGATGGCTGCATCAAACCAGTCAGAATACTGAAGAATCATGCTGCAGCCGATGCACACAAGAACATGGCGACGCATCAACCTTTCCAATATACCGCTTCTTTGGTTTCAATTAATTACTCAAATAAGTTCATAAATAAGGATGAAATCATCTAAGATCAAGTCGAAATTTATTGCAATTTATCACTTCTTATTTAAGGAAGATTGAATTACAGATAACACACACTAATACAGCCATCACAATTACCACCGATTATCACACAGATTCTACACACACACAAATTGTAGTGGAGTGCACACTGACGTTATTGATACACGAGCTCGGAACCTTTGTAACAATGTTAATAAGTTAATTCATAACAATATGCACATGTCTAACTGCAGTATCCTATTACTGTAACATTACAAGGGACTTTTCGCCCACCATGGGTCCATACTAGAGCTTTACATATTGGAAAATCGAATTATCTGAAATTTTCGAATAATTTCTAGTACGAATATTCCATTCAAACGTACGTAAAGTTGGACTATTCGCATTCCTAGTATTTTGGAAGTGTTCGAAGTATTCGCACATTCGAATATTCAATCTATTCGAACTCGACGAACAATTTGAATCATTCAAAAGTTCGATATTGATAATAAACGTAGAAAGAAAATGAAAAGGAAGGATAAAGAAAGAAAGAAAGAAAGAAAGAAAGAAAGAAAGAAAGCAGAAAGAAAGGAAGAAAGAAAGAAAGCAGAAAGAACGCAGAAAGAAAGAAAGCAGAAAGAAAGGAAGAAAGAAAGCAGAAAGAAAGAAAGCAGTAAGAAAGAAAGGAAGAAAGCAGAAAGAAAGAAAGAAAGCAGAAAGAAAGAAAGAAAGAAAGCAGAAAGAAAGGAAGAAAGCAGAAAGAAAGCAGCAAGAAAGAAAGAAAGAAAGAAAGAAAGAACGAAAGCAGAAAGAAAGAAAGAAAGCAGAAAGAAAGAAGAAAGAAAGAAAGCAGAAAGAAGGGAAGAAAGAAAGCAAAAAGAAAGGACGAAGGAAAGCAGAAAGAAAGAAAGCAGTAAGAAAGAAAGGAAGAAAGAAAGCAGAAAGAAAGAAAGCAGTAAGAAAGAAAGAAAGAAAGAAAGAACAAAAAGAAAGAAAAAAGAAAGAAAGTAGAAAGAAAGAAACAAACAAACAAACAAAGAAACAAAGAAATAATAAGTGATGTTTGTTTTGAATGATATTTACTATCATATAAGAATTGCAGCCAATGGCCATAGCTGGGTATATTTGGTTGAACGCCCGACGGCTCCCAGCAAGTTCAATTTCAAGTAGTTCCAACTTTGGCTATCAGATGCTACTGTCACTAACACCTAGTGGCGACCATTGGAACTTGATAGAGCGTTTCTTATTATCCAAATATAACCTAAATATTTTCCTATACACTACCCATTGCAGTGGTCCCGCCAGCTTGACCACCCCTTCCGAAGGAAGGCATTCTGAATGATTTTAACGCTCATAAAAATCCGACGACTTCAGCCGGTTTTGAACCCTCAATCTTGGGCATAGCTGTTCAGCATGATACCGACTACGCCACCGAAGCCGCTAACAATATGATAATAATAATAACCCCTGGCAATACAGCCCATGAAGGGCCTAGGCCTACCAAGCGACCGCTGCCCAGCCATTTAGCCTGCAGATATTGGAGTGACACATGGTCAGCGCCTCGGGTCCTCTTGGCCATTAATCTTGGTTTTAGTGACCGGGGCGCTGCCTCACTGTCAGACAGCTACTCAATTGTCCTCACGAGGCTGAGTGCACCCCGTTCCAGCCCTCACGTCAGTTTCTAAAATCTCTGACGGAGCCGGGAATAGAACCCGGGGCCTCCGGCTGAGAGGCAATCACACTACCTCAACAACACGGGAAAATAATATAATATGATTAATCAATGAATTATACGGTAAGAGATGAATTATGTTATTCGTATGTTCTTTTAGATAGTAAGTCTAGAGGAAATTTCTTTCTGAATGTGGAATCTGGTATCATATTACATACTTCTGTAGGTCTAATTGCGGAACTACAAAAGAGGGCTTCATCGAGAATCCCATGATAACAGCGTTCCCATGAATCAGTGCGTTCCAGCAATCCTCTGCCTGTAAACAAAATGCCATTGTGCATGCCTATAAAGGTATGCTCTAGGATCAAATGTTACGTTCAGTCCCCCATATTAGTGAAGCGGGTCGGTAATAATTGCTATAATGAAGGCAGTTGTTTATTGCTGATCATTGGATTGAGTATGCCACATGCTGCAATGAGCTTCACCAGTCTAAATGCTTTTTAGTGGACATGGGATCGTTACACGTTTTGTTGAGGGAGTGGACGGTGTCATTTTGCCAACTAATACTCTAATGTTTCTGATGCAGCATTTTAGATAATGTAACTTTTACCTGCGGATGGCACTGTTGTTAGTGATAGGCATTTGTTGACTCAAAGTAGCCCTATTAATCGATTGTACTTAAAAAAGAATCGATTAAAATCGACAACTACCCACCATATTGCAAACATATCGTTTAGAAACAACTAATTCAGCAACAAATCATTGGTTTCGTACGAATTTGTGTAGTCCCTCCAAATGCATAATTTATCTTTATTCTCCTTCTTCAGGTTAACTTCATGCTACAATAATATTGTGTCTGCCTGTCTGTCTGAAGATGATGATGATGATGATGATAATCGTTGTTTTAAGGGGCCTAACATCTAGGTTATCGGCCCCTAATGGTTTGGGTGATCGTGAAGATGATAATGAATTGTAAACTGTAGTGTCTTTATATTTGCTTGGGAAGAACATTCTCGCTCACACGCTCCGCCAGTTGCCAGCGACCACGTATAAGTACGGCAGAATACGGTGCATTAAATAAGAATCATGGATTTTTTCTCACCATGTTTGCAGTAGATGCTGAATATGTTCCCCAACCACTGCCAAGCATAATCGGCATCTCCTTATGAAGTTTCCGGTTACTCCGATTAATTTAGCTTCAGAAAGGAAATAACGACGTCTATTTTTATAGTTTACTGAACCTGTACGTGTGGGTCTCTTAGCCAGTTGTTTGTTGTTCGACTAATACGAATGGGTCTCCCTGGAAGTTTCACTCGAAACTTTTCTCATGTTCTCGTGCACGATTTCCTGCACTTTGTGTACATATTGTTCAGATATGCACGTTAATGTTACGAATATTTCACATAAAACTATACACAATCACAATAATACACTATATAATACGATATACAGTACACAGTAGCTTTATAAAACACCCAATTAGCTCAGAGCTCACACGTCTACCGCAGCAAGAGCGTGGGAATACGGCCGGTCACTGCCAGTGCCAACCTGTAGCAAAAATAAAGACCCTGTATAACCAAAACTAACTACTAACTTATATACTAGAAGAAGAAATGGAAAGCAAAAGGATGATAAGGCAAATAGAGGACAGGAGGAAAAGAAAAGCCCTCAACCCTCGAATAATGAGGATTGAGAGACATGGAAGGAAGGAGAGCCATGAAAGGCAGATAGAAAAGTGAGAGAGGAGAGGGTCTGCCCATAGGCAATAGGAAAAGGGGGTAAAACCGGACCCAGCTCAGGAATCCCTCGGGGTCACCAAGTCCCGAACTCACCAGCCGTGAGCCCTTGAGGGTGCACCAGAAGTGGTGGGGCTACACACACCCTGCCTCCTTAAGGGCCTTGAGCTGATGGCAGGAGATAATATGAAGAGAACAGAAAAGGTATGACCCCTCGAAGAATGGGGGATCAGAAAAGATGAGCCCATTGAGGCGGGAAATTGAAAGACTCCCTAGGCCTCGGATAACCTAATAAGCGTTGGGGTCGGAAAAGATCAAGTGTCGACCAAGGGAGGTGGATAGGAATGATGACAGAGAGCAGCCCGGCACAATTAAGTTGAAGTAATGCTGAACTCAGCTGGGGCCCCGTGGTCGCTCCCCCACGTCCCACTAGTCGTGAGCCCCTGGGGGTTGTCTGTCTGTCTGTATGCGTGACTGTCTGTTAAGTAGTGAGCCTCAAAGGCTGCTCGGATCCTTAAAGATGCTCCGCAATAGGTTCAGTGTATACTGTAGATACCCACGAAAACATCATAATGGGGCGTACTAGGTAAAGTGAAGAGTGAGGTAGTTTCTCATTTCTATTTTCGCTGATAACGAGACCACGTCTACGCATCACCGTTTTCGTCCAAATTTATGGTAAATGGAGCGTTTGGCCAGAAATGAAAGTGACAGAAGTAGGAGCTCCAGATGGCCGAGCGTTTAGTAAACAATTAGTTCCATGTCGAACTAAAGAGCCTACTTCTTATTATTCTCCAGCATAATTAATCCCACTTATGTGGGGACACTGATGCGGATATTCCTCCTCCTCGTTGTTCTATCCCGGACCATTTTCTCCACAAGCCCCCACTGTTTCATGCTTTCTTGAATGCTGTCCATCCATCGCCTTTTTGGTCGTCCTCGACTCAGTTTCCCTGGTGGAAGCATTTTCATCATCCTTTTGCCCTCATAATCTTGATCTCTTCTCTTAACATGGACATACCATCTGAGGCCAGCTTCTATGACTATCTCAGAAACTTGCACCACGCTAAGTCGTCTCCTAATCACTTCATTTCTCACTTTGTCCAGCCTTGTATGTCCACTTTCCCATCTCAGCATACGCTTTTCTGACACGTCCAGTTTTTCTGCCCATCTCCTTGTTATCTGCCAGGTTTCTGCCCCGTATATCATTGCTGGTCTCACCACGGCATTGTGTACCTTCCCTTTTAAATTTGCTGGTGCCGTCTTGTCGCACAGTACACTTGATGTTTTCCTCCAGTTCAACCATCCCGAGCGTATCCTGCTCTTTATTTCCTCCTCCAGTCCCCCATCTTGTTGGATAACTGTACCAAGATATCTGAACGAACTTGCTGTTGGGATCTCTACTCCAGCCAATTTTAAACCTGTTTTAGCACCCCTCAGGCTCAGGAACTCGGTCTTACATTTGCTTATCGTCATTCCTCGAACTAAAGAGCCTACTTTTCTTATAAGTTAAGATTCATACCAATGATTATCTCTACTTAGTATAAAACAAAGTCTCCGATTCTTGGATGCTACGGGTAAACTCGAGAACGACTGGTTAGATTTTGATGCGGTTCTCCCCATTCTGTAAAGCATATCTCGAGGATCATTCCTGTACAAAATAGTTTATTTATGATCAAAGGAAGCCGAGAGGTAACGATTTCAGTGGAAAAGACGAAAAAAATCCTGGCGCCCGAGTGCTTTGTAAGCTTACGCTGGGCAAACCGTCAACATATCTACATACTATGAGAGTAAGAATTGTTCAGCATGAAAAGTTCTACAAAAAAGTCCGCGAGAGCATATGTCTATCTTCAATAAATCGCCCACTATAAGTGTTTTTACGTTTTAATTTCTCCCAACCATGTCCATTCAACTACTGAGGCGACAGTTTACGAGCTAGCTAAGGGCGAATCTATCATCCCTGTTACAGCCTAGCTAGCGGGCGAAGCTATTGCCACAGATATAGCCAGCAGCGAGTTAAGACTTCTGAGAAGGGTGGTTGTGTTTGGAGTTTCCCTGGAAGTGCAACTCTCATTTCGCCTGTGAACTTTTCATTCCGCAAAATTCACAGTCAATTTAAGATTGGATGGAAGGGGGATTATATTATATTAAATAATACTGATTGGCGTATAATCTCTACTTAGTATAAAACAAAGTCTCCGATTCTTGGATGTCACGGGTAATCTCGAAAACCACTGCATGGATTTTGATGCGGTTTTCACCATTCTGTAAAGGATACCTCGAGGAAGGTTTCTGTAGAAAATAATTTATTTATGATCAAAGGAAGCAAAGCAGTAACGATTTCAGAGAAAAAGTCGAAAAAATATTCCGGCTCCCGTGCGCATTTTAAGCTTACGCTTGGCAAACCGTTAAAAATATCAATATAGGCTACAATGAGTGTAAGAATTGTTCAGCATGAAAAGTTCCACAAAAACGTACGCGAGAGCACATCTCTATATTCAATAAGTCGTCCACTATAAGTGTTTTTAGATTGGACAGAAGGGGGATTTGTGTTTCATGTACCTCGCCATTTTTAAATTACATCTGACAAGAATTTGTTGCACATGCATCTCCATGATAATATAGTTAATAGTCCAGTCAGTAATTTTAACCCATTATGCCGGGACGTAAAACGGATATAGATTTATTTATTTATTTGTTTATGGTACACAACAGGGCTCAGTGTGCGCCCCAATAATAGTGCACCTACACAGTAAGATACATTTCCTGATATGTCTGCACTAAGTATTAATATCTTAATGTAATTCTTAAAACTAAGAAGTTCACACAAATCAAAATGCATAGTAGTAAAAATCTCTTATATAAAAACAAGTGTCCTGACTGACTGACTGACTGACTGACTGACTCATCATCGCCCAGCCAAAACTATTAAAGTTAGAAACATGAAATTTTGGGAATATGTTCGTTGTAAGTCGAAAACGCCCACTAAGGAAGGTTTTTTGGATATTCAGGTTCCAAAGGGGTTTTAAGGGGGTACACCTGCATTTCATTGAATAACAATATCTCCGGATTGGTTTCATTGGGGGATTTGATACTCGGCATATAAACTCATCATTAAAAATAAGAAGATATGTGTCTGAGGGTTTTTCGATGTGGTGTATATTATGAGGTGACAGGGGTGAAAAGTGGGGGTTGAAGGATTCCTAACGGAGCGTGTATCCCTTAAACGACATAGGCGAGGAATTTGAAACTCAGCGAAAAAAATCAGCATATAAAATAAGTAAATAGGTGTTTCACGGTTTTTTCATAAATCCAATTTAAGGGGCCCAAGGGGAGGGGTGAAATTCTGGGGGTGAAAAAACCAGAAAAGAGGATGTCCTAACTCATTGACTGACTGACTCACTCATCAAACTCAGGGGGAAAAATGCTTAAAAAAAGTAAATAGTTGTTCGACAGTTTTTCTCATTAATCCAATTTAAGGGGTTCATGGGGAGGGGTGAAATTTTGAAAAAACAAAATTGAAAGAAAATGTTCTGACTCACTCACTCATCATTGCACGGCCAAAATTATTGATGTTAGACACATTACAATTTGGGGATATGTTCATTGTATGTCAAAACCGTCCACTAAGGGAGGATTTTCAGATATTCAGGTTCTAAATGGGTCTTAAGGGGGTTAAACCTGCATTTAATTGAATAACAATATCTCCCGATTGGTTTCATTGGGAGATGTGATACTCGGCATATAAACTCATCATTAAAAGTAAGAAGACACGTGTCTGAGGGTTCTTCGATGTGGTGTATATTATGAGGTGAAAGGGGTGAAACGTGGGGGTTGATGGATTTCTAACGGAGCGTGTATCTCTTAAACGACATAGGCAAGGAGTTTGAAACTCAGCGGGAAAAAATCAGCTTAAAAGATAAGTAAATAGGTGTTCGACCGTTTTTTTCATAAATCCAAATTAAGGGGTTCATGGGGAGGGGTGAAATTCTGAAAAAAAAATGAAAGAAAATGTCCTGACTCACTCACTCACTCATCATCGCCCAGCCAAAATTATTGAAGTTAGAAACATGACATTTTGGGGATATGTTCGTTGTATGTCAAAACCGTACTCCAAAGGAGGATTTTCGGATATTCAGGTTCTAAAGTGGTCTTAAGGGGGTTAAACCTACATTTTATTGAATAACAATAACTCACGAGTGGTTTCATTAATTTGTGGATGTGATACACGGAATATAAACTAATCATTAAAAATAAGCCGACATGTGTCTAAGGGTTTTTCGATGTGATGTATATTATAAGGTGAAAGGGGTGAAAAGTGGGGGTTTAAGGATTCGTAACGGAGCGTGTATCTCTTAAACGATATAGGCGAGAAGTTTGAGATTCAGCAACAACAAAAAACAGCTTAAAATATAAGTAAATATTTGTTCGGCCGTTTTTTCACAAATCCAATTTAAGGGGCCCTTGGAGAGGGGTGAAATTCTGAAGAAAAAAAAACAGGAAATAAAGTGTTCTAACTGATTAACTCACTCACTCATCCTACTGAGGGGGGAAGAACAACTTAAAATTAAATAAATAGGTGTTTGATGTTTTTTTAATAAATCCAATTTAAGGGGTTCATGAGTGGGGTGAAATTCTGAAAAATAAATGAAAGAAAATGTCCTGACTTACTCACTCACTCATCATCGCCCAGCCAAAATTATTGAAGTTAGAAACATAAAATTTTGGGGTTATGTTCGCTGTATGTCGAAAACGTCCACTATGGAAGGACTTTTGGGTATTCAGATTCTAAAGGGGGTATTAAGGGGGTAGACCTGCATTTAATTGAATAACAATATCTCCCGATTGGTTTCCTTGGGGGATGCGATACTCGGCATATAAACTCATCATTAAGAATAAGAAGACATATGTCTGAGGGTTTTTCGATGTAGTGTATATTATGAGGTGAAAGGGGTGAAAAGTGGGGGTTGAAGGATTCCTAACAGAGCAAATATCTCTTAAAAGACAGAGGCATAATGTATGAAACTCAGGGGGTAAAATCAGCTTGAAGAATAAGTAAATAGGGGGTCGACCGTTTTTTTCACAAATCCAATATTAGGGGCCCTTGGAGAGGGGTGAAATTCTGGAGAAGAAAAAACAGGAAATAAAGTGTTCTAACTGATTAACTCTCTCACTCATCCTACTGAGGGGGGAAGAACAACTTAAAATTAAGTAAAGAGGTGTTCGACCGTTTATTTTTCATAAATCCCATTTAAGGGGTTCATTGGGACGGGTGAAATTCTCAAAAATAAATGAAAGAAAATGTCCTGACTGAGTCACTCACTCATCATCGCCCAGCCAACATTATTGAAGTTAGAAACATCAAATTTTGGGGATATGTTCGTTGTATGTCGAAAACGTCCACTAAGGAAAGATTTTTGGATATTCAGGTTCTAAAGGGGTGTTAAGGGGGTAAACGTGTATTTCATTGAATAATAATATCTCACGAGTGTTTTCATTTGGGGATGTGCTACTTGGCATATAAACTAATCATTAAAAATAAGCTGACACATGCCTAATGGTTTTTCGATATGTTGTATATTATGAGTGAAAGCGGTGACAAGTGGGGGTTGAAGGATTCTTAACGGAGAGTGCATCTCTTAATCGACATAGGCGAGGAGTTTGAAACTCAGAGGAAAACAATCGGCTTAATAATAAATAAATAATTAAATAAATAGATGTTCGACCGTTTTTTCATAAATCCAATTTAAGGGGCCCTTGGGGAGGGGTGAAATTCTGGAGAAAAAAAAACGTCCACTAAGGAAGGATTTTTGGATATTCACTCTCATCGACCAACCAAAACTATTAAAGTTAGAAGATTGATATTTTGGGGATATGTTTGTCGCAAACGTCTACTAAGGAGGGATTTATGGATATTCAGGTACTAAAGGGGTGTTAGCGGGGTAAAACCTGCATTTCATTGAATAACAATATAACATTACTATGACGCGAGCGAAGCCGCGGGTACCTGCTAGTATAATATAAAAACTAAATCTAAATATGATCTAATGCCAAATGTAAAAACAGGTTTTGAAATTATTACATAATAAACTAAAAGGTAACATTAATAACTAGGGAACAGGCCTATCCACATATATACATTGTTGATTCTGTTATGTGTGATAATTTTATTTCAAGTATGAATTCGAGTGACTGGATTATAATTTCCAAGAACGGTCTAATTGAGAGACAGAAATCTAGTTTCCAGTTTACACGAACCGCATCGTTGTAAATACTGCAAAGCCTCCATACAGGTGAATTGTTATGTGAAGTGGTATTGGTTATATCATTTTTGAATGTTATGGTTGACCTTGTAGTTAAGCGAGGGATGTTGAAATTTAGGAGCGATAGGAAAAATGAGTTATCAATTTGACCGTTAATGACTTTATAAAGGAATTTCATATCATTCACTTGCCTTCGAGACTCCAAACTAGTCATGCCGAAAATCTTCAAAAGTTCACCGTAGGGTACCATGTGTGGGTAATTGCCCGTTATTTTGAGGTGTAAGTATCTGAGGAATTTCTTTTGAAATTGCTCAATGGACTTAATGCATGTTTTCTGCCAGGGACTCCATACTTGGCTGGCGTACTCGAGCTTGGATCTCACCATGGCAGTATGAAGGTTTATGCAGGTACTGGTCCTAATGAATGGCTTAGTGTTTCTTATTATAAACCCTAACATGCGGTAAGCATCCCCGACCGTCTTTTGCACATGATAAGTGGAAGCCAGCTCTCGGTCAAACAGAATCCCTAGATCTTTCTTCTCGCTTACTGTTTTCAATGACTTAGGTCCAATTCCATAAACAAATGTGATTGAGTTCTTCTTACGTGTAAAGGTCATAACAACACACTTCGGTACGTTTAAGTATAATTCGTTTTCTATACTTCATTTGAGTATATTATTTAGGTCATTTTGTAGTAGAGTGCAGTCATGAGTGGAAGAAATTGATTTAATAATTTTGAAGTCATCTGCATATAAAAGACTATTTGAGTGCAGTATACATCGTGGCAAATCATTTATCATTGCTAGAAAAATCAAAGGTCCTAGGTTCGAACCTTGGGGTATTCCGGAATTAACTATTTATTCCTTTGAGACAATTTTCTGGAACAAAACAAATTGTTTCCTGTCTCTGAGGTACGAGATGAATAATTTGAGTAATGGGTGGGAAAATCCCAAAATACATAACTTTTTAAGAAGGATATCGTGATTTATTGTGTCGAAAGCTTTCTCGAAATCTGTAAATATGACATCCATCTGACCTTCTTTATCTAACTCTTTAGATATAATTTGAGTAAAATTAATTGCATTCGTCACTGTAGATTTCCTGGATAGGAAACCATGTTGGTTATCTGTTACGAGTGGTCTGAGAAATTCTGATATTCTTCCGTGCAATATGAATTCAAATACCTTGGCTACTGCAGATAAAATAGATATAGGACGGTAGTTATTAATTAGTGATGGATCTCCCGATTTTAGTATAGGGCAGACGCGAGTGATTTTCCAGGCGTCAGGGAACGTACAAGTTTGTATTGCTAAGTTAAATATAAAGTGTAACGGGTCCCTGAGACTTTCAGCACATCCCTTAACTACATACGGTGGAATATTATCAGGACCAGCCGACGACTTAGGTTTTAATTTTTTAAATGCCATTTCTATCTCTTCCTTTGAGACAAGTTTTATGTGAAGGGTGTTGGGAGTATTCGAATTGCAGGCTGGGACTTTGTATTGGGCTGACTGAGAGTCATACACTGATTTGAAATATGACGCGAAACCTTCAACAATGGAATCACCCCTGTCCAATTCTTCATTATTATATTTAAAAGTGTCGCATGAGTTCTTATTAGCCTATTTTCAATTTTGAAAAAATAGGCTTATGAGATCACCTTTTGTCCGTGTGTGTGTGCGTGTGTGTGTGTGTGTGTGTGATTCGTGTGTGTGTCCCCCCCCTAATAAAATCTAAACGGCTGGAGCGATTTCATTGAAACTCGGTAAGTTCATAGCACTATTCCGGGCGACCTCGACCGTGCCCTTCAAATTTTGTTACGACTCACCAATCCAACATGGCGGCAGTGCGAAATATTTCACCAGCATTCAATATCTCCGAGACGATTACCGATATTACCCTGACATCATGTATGGTGATAAAGGGAACTACTATAAGTTCACTTATGTCATCTTTGAAAATCTGGTAACTACAAAACCAACATGGCGGCCAAGCGAAGTTGCGACTTTTAAATAGACGTTTCTCGCGATTTATCCAACCAAACGCAATGAAACTTGGTACAGTATATGTTCATATACATTGTAATGCACCGACATCTAACTTCGTTCATTTGTTTACATAACCACAAGATGGCGGATGTGCGAAATATTTCACCGGCATTCTGTATCTCTGAAACTATTAGCGGTATCTCCCTGAAGTTTTGTACGGAGATAAAGGGCACTACTGGAAGTCCATTTATACGACTTTAAAAAACCGGTTATATACAAAACAAACATGGCGGCCAAGCGAATTAGAAAATTTGAAATAGACCTTTCTCGCGATTTAATGCTCCAAACGCACTGAAATCTGGTACAGGAAATATTTATACACATTGTAATGCACTGGTATCTAATTTAGTTCAATTGTTTACATAACCTCAAGATGGCGGCTGTGCGAATTTTAAAATTAAGTTTTTATTTCTTGTGATGTAGTCATGCGATCGAAGTGAAAGTTTGAATAATGAACCTACCCAATAATTTTCCTATAATGGTACATGACTCTATGGCCTATACATTTAACAATCCAACATGGCGACCATCCAAAATATTTAGACGGCTCTCAATATCTACGAATCTATTGTAGCAATCAAACTGAATTTTTTATTGTTCATAGGGGCTATGAACTCAAGTTCACATATAGGACTTTAAATAACCGGGTGATCACAAATCCAACATGGCGGCGACGCGAACTATAAATATTCACATGGACGTTTCTCGCAATTTAACCATCCGAGAGCAGTGAAACTTGGTACAGTAAATCCTTATACGAATGGAAATCCACTAGCATCTAATTTATTTCAATTGTTCCCATAACCTAAAGATGGCAGCTGTGCGAAATTTTAAAATCTCCTTGTAACTTCTAGTGTCCTAATTATGCGATTGAAGTTTGAATACTACACGTACACAATAATCTGCATGTAACAGTACATAACTCTAGGACCTACATATATAAAATCCAACATGGCGACCATCCGAATTATTTAGACGGTTCTCAATATCTACGAATCTATTACAGCAATCAAACTGAAATTGTGTATGTTGATAGTTGCAATAAGTAGGCTATATGAAAATAGGCTGTATAGTTCTTCACGGAACTACTTGTTTTTTTCTTGTTTTTAATAAAAGTCCAAAATTTCTTTGAGTCCCTGCTAATGTTTTGTTCAATATTATGGATATATTTCTTATAAGATAATTTAATGTCCTTTTTAATTTCTGACCTTAATTCTTCAAAACGTAGTCTATGATGATCTGAGTAATATTTTCTCTTCCTATGGTGATCCTTCTCCTTCAATTTACTCTTTGTTTCCTTAGAGAACCAGACAGAATATTTTCTGCCCGTTTGTCGATTGCATATAGGAAAGGTTTTGCCAAGTGCTGTGTTAAAAATCTGATAAAGCAGGTCTACTGCAGTATTTACATCAGTGCACTCGTATATTTGACCCCAGGCACTATCCCTCAACCGAGTGTACATTTGCTCAAAATCGGCTTCCCGGAAATTATAGGTATCATTAGGCTGGATAATTACTTGGTTTCGACATATAGTTAGAGATATTTCCACATCCAGAGCTGGGTGATGGCGATCCTGCGGTAAGAGTGGGTCTGTGTTTTCCGTCACATTTATGTTGGGTTTGTTGGATAGAACTAAGTCCAGCGTCCTCCCGTTACGGTTTAGTACTGAATTATAAGATTTTAGCTGAAGATAATTAATAAAATTTACGAGTTCTCTAGTGTGAATATTGTCATATTTAATTATTGTACTTTGTATTGTTGGGATATTGAAGTCACCAAAGATTAATACATTTTTATCATATATTTCTGTGCTGGATTCCAGCCACCGGTATAGTTGCCTGTACGATTCTACTTTTGAAGCTGGTGGAATGTAAACATTACAGACGTACCAAATATTTCCTCCAATAACCAGTTTCACTAATAGACATTCCAAGCTGCCAGTCATTCTTTCGACCTTGAGTACTGTTAATCCGCTCCGAACCAAGACCCCTGTTCTGGCAGGCCTCTCAGCCCTGTATACTCTGTACATATCACAACAGACCTCACTGTCAGCGATTTTACTAGATAACCAAGTTTCTGTAATTAGAATTAAGTTATGCTTTTTGGTGATCAGGTTTTCATTGAATAAATCTAATTGTGTATTCATTCCTCCTACATTTTGATAATAAATGGATAATCTAGATTTTGATACTGCCCCCGTAAATTGAATTATGGTGAGACCACGGTGGCTATACTGGAAAATTATGAAGAAAGTTATGGCTGTCATAGTTATGACGTGGGTAGTCATGACGTAAGCACGGATGACGCAGACGTTATTCCAGCAGGCTACTTGAGCTGAGATTCTCAATGACGTCAGCATTTAATCGAGAAAGTTCCGAGATTTACGACGCAGTCGCAGGAAACGTGGAATTGTGCTGAGGAAGAAAGTATGCTATTGGAGGGGAGGCTTGAACCAATGAACGATTGTTTGAAGGAAGACGGAGATTGCTGAAACTATGGTAGTTTTAATACTTTTTGGAATGAAGAATTGTGGAAATCCATTTGCAGTAGAGGCATTGATCTGGAATTTTGGTGAAATTTATTTCCTGTTTTTGAATTTTGAAAATCCGTCACGTATTGACGAAGTTGGAACTTCGAGCGATGACGCAGTAACTCGCTATGGAAGGGATGGATACGCCCCTTGTGAAGTTTATAAAAGGCCTTGCGCAGAAGAGAGGAGTCTCAATCGTCGCATATCTGATAGTTCAATCGTCAGATCTCAAATCGTCAGATATTCAGTAATTATATAGTCGTTTTGGTGAAACGTCGAGTGATATTAGAAAGAGTCGCCTTTATAACGCGTGGTGAAGCCACCGCATTAAAACGTGATTTAAGCAGACAAGCAGTGCAGGTTTACTGTGAGTAAACTAGGTGAAGTTAAAACGCACATTATAACGCGTCTACAAGAGTGGCTATGAACAGTTAGCGGTTGCCTATAAGCAAATCATATTGTGCAGTGCTACATTAAGCAGTGTAGGAAATTTGAACAATTTCAAATAGTTATTTCAGAAGATATTAGCACTTTTAGACGACTGACAAAAGTGATTTTCTCGCTATCTGAGAAGCACTTTATATCGCCAGATCCTACGCTACGGCGGACACTGCTAGCATAACAGGGAGACTTCTGATTGCTTGTGTGACTCAACGCTACAGTATTATGGAGCAGTTTAATAAGGCAGTTTGTTCTTCTAATACTATAACCGAGGAGAAGATGGAAGGCTAAAGGACTTTAATGCAATTGGGACATACATCGTTGGAGTAAGATAGCGACATGGAACTTCGCTAATTACCATTCCATAGAAGCGGACATGTGGTGAACAACCATCTACACCCATGTTTCGTGGCTCAACGCTGAATACTATCAAACAGCAATGAAAACGATTTCATACTCACTGAATATGAATATTTCAATGGAAATTACTACAAAAACTTCATGGCGATTTTCTACAAGATCTTCAGGGATTTTTCAAGAGAGGTCAGGGTTGTCCCGACTCACAAAGAAGAATTTTGCCGCAAGGATGTCTTACGTCTTCATGGAGCAGTGCAATTTCTGGAGAAGGAAGCAGTTCGATTCTCTGATGGTGCTGTTTCCTGTTTCGAGGATGGAGCTCAGCTTTAACTTGGTGAAATGGATCCATCAGCAGTCTTCTTTGGGGAATTTTCCTCTGGAACGTCAATCGGCAGATAAGGTAGTCGTGAACGTTTATTGTATTTGAGTTTTGTAGCAATATCTGAGCAAACCATTTTCCCATATTTTTGTCCTCATGTATTTTGCCCTATATTCTTGTTTGAGATTCCTATTCTCAGTACACCTTTATGAGTTATGCCTTTTTCGACGATTTATTAAGACATGGTTATGTCATGGGCATAGTTAAATGATTTTGGATCAGTTGAGACTGACATTTAGATATTTCAATAATTTGCTTATTTTGTAGTCCCGATTTGACTATAAGTTAATGATTTTCATGGCAGATTTAAATTCAGACAGCGTGTCACTTTATTAAAGTAATTTCTACCCCAGTTTAATTACTTTGACCAATTTTCTGTCATCATCAAGAAAGAAGAACATTTAAATGATTTTAGAGCGTTAAAATCTCTTGCGTTGTCGACGATCTTGGAAATACTAGTCGTTATTTGAAATTGATTGCAACACAGACATTTATCGTCAGTTATGAACGACCATTGCATCATAGACAATTTTGTGAAAAATGAACTTTAATTATGAATTATTGATTGCATTAAAAATCGTGAACTTTTGTTAGGAGATTTTTCTCAATTAGAGAGTTGAATAATAATGTTTGCATTCCACAGTCTAATTGGATTCTATTCGACTATTTTGTAGTTTAGTCGCACTTTATTTGATGATAGTATTTTTATACTACAATACTTTAAAGATGTTAATCTTAAATTTTGATAGACCAGAGTGGCGTATATAAGCGTATTCACTATTAAATTTGTTTGTGATTGGCAAATTTTTACTTCATTTCGATTCATGAATGAAATCCACGAAGGTTAAATGACAACAGTTTTGAAACTACTAATGATTATAAGAATTTTTGAAGTGGAACTATGAATGTATAATCGCCAGTGCAGCGGACCTGTTGAAAGTCGCTGATGTATAATGCCCTTGAAGTAAATGAAGGAGGTTCCCACAGTAATGTTAAAGAATTTGTTAGTGGAGGTTTTTGCAAAATTCTGTGGATGATTTTGATGCCGTATATATTAATATATGATGAATTTTGGGCCTATTGTTAATGCAGTTTTGTACATTTTTTTATATAAGCGACGTATTTACCGCAGGAATGTATTGTATTTGTCCTTTGAAAATTAATCAAGTGAATTTACTGTTATAATTAACAAGAGTATTGAAAGAATTTGAGATTAGATTTTGAATGAAGATTACCGTCACAAATAATTATAATAATTATTAAACATTTATTAAACCAGATTGTGACATTAACATGTATAACTAACCTTCATTGGTCGATTATATGGACACGATTATAAAATTACCAACCGGATGAACATGTGGTTAATGTATTTCTCAAATTAATAATTTGAATAATTAAAATGTTAATATTGTAAATAAATTATGTAAATATCTTTGAAAATAATGTGGAACGAACGTAATGTTAGAGGCGTGTTTAAAATTTTTGTAATTGTCTTCGACAATATTATAAACAATTTCTAATTATTATAAATTAATTTATGAATTTTTGTTAAAAACATTTAAGAGTTTGTTTTATACTCTAAACAATGCTTATTAAACATTTGGATGCTAATTAACAAGTTTAGGGATTGTCAGAATAATCCAGTGGTATGTGAGTAAAGCATTTGAAAGATTTGCGTAACAATATTTTTGTGATGTCTTGCGGACATTTAAAAGCTTTTGAGAGTGCTGGATTATTATGCAACGTGGCTTGACAAGTGAGCCCATTTAACAGGTGTGTGTCAGGTTTGAAGGGTAGACCACAGCTGGCCAGACAACTGGTTATCAGCGAACGAGGTCGTCTACACTCTGGCCTTGCGCCTATAAATACAAGTGTCATGTTTATTAAAAGAAAACAAATGCTCTATAAATGTGCCTCATCCTGACTTCCTTTATTCAGTCCAAGTGTGCTATGAATGTTACGTTATTTTGAGCTCGTGGGAGCTAACATGTTGTATGCTAACTTTGCAAGTCCTATAGGAGGACGTAGTCAGATTGACATGGGCTACTGATAGCCACATTTACTTTGTTGAGTTGTTAAAGTCATACCCTTTATTTGAAATAAAGCTTTTGTACAGTTCAAAGTTCTTGCCTTCGTTTTGGTTCATTTTTAAATGTCATGGTCAAGATTATTGTGGGAGCATACTTTAGTGATCCTGTTGTCAACCCAATCCCCGAGATATTTAAGAGGTAAGTAAAAGTAAGTATGGACCCCCGTCTATTTTGGTGTGTTCCACAATAATTCCTTGTTAACTTCTGTGCTCAAATCTCGGTAGTATCTGTCAGTGCCATTTTCATTGGTGTAGCTGAGCCGGCGCGGTGGATTATTGGCAATCCGATTGAGGGGGCGGATATCTGACAGCCTACTATCCGGGTAAACGGGGACAGAAGGATTGGCAACCCTAATACGTGGGGCTGATTCAACATAAGTGGATCACCAGGTTGAACGCCAGTAGAATTGGCAAACCTAAAACGTGTGGAGCTCGATTAGACTCAAATAAAGAGGTTGATTCTTTGTTAGATGTCTAGGCCAATTGTAGTATTTAAGAGTGTGATTATATAGGAATAAATGTTGTGTTGTATTAGGAAAATTACACTCAGAAAAGATCAGATCTTATACAACTTGAGAAAGGTTAAATAGGCTGGAAACTTAGAAAAATCGCCTATGATCTGGAATCTTATTTTATTTGACCGGCTTATGACATTTTAGTCATATTAAAGATAAAATTAAATTATTTGGATTGTAAATGTAAAATATTTGTGTTAGGATATTTTAAAATGAGCCAAGGAAATTTGAACATGTGCTTGAGTTTGTTTCAACATGAAGTGTCTTCGAATGTTAATTCTAAGGTAGTTATAAGTTAGATTTAAGACAGAAAATTGATCAAATTTATATATGGTGAAAAGTGTTGCTCAGATGTTGTTATTTTGCTCTTTTGATGTATGTCCCTACAGCAGTTTATATTTTGAATTAATATTGTAATGGCAGACGAAAGTTTGAGGAAGATGTTAGAGGAGATGTCTGCTAACATGAATAGCAGTATGAAGCAGATGAGTGAAAGTATGAAGGAGATGGAAGCTAGGAATACTAGTCGAATGGAGGAGAATATGAAAGTTCTTCAGACCAGTTCTGCTAACTTAGAGGATAATATGTCGCGTTTACAGATTAATACCCAAGGAATCGAGAATGCTGTAACTGACATGCGCTCAGACGTGTCCAATGTCCAAAAAGATTTATCTAATGTGCATAAAAATGTTTCTGATGTGAAAATAGATGTGTCTAATGTGCATAAAGATCTTACAATGTTGAATTTAGATGTTGCTAATGTCCGAAGTGATATTTCTTGTGCTAGGGCTGAGGTAGTTGTTGTTAAAAATGATGTTGCGACTGTCCAAGACAAGGTTGAGGAAGTCCAAAGAGGAATCCAAAATGTTAGAACTGATGTGTCCAATGTTCAGGTTGATATTAATAACATTCATTCGGATGTAAACGAGATACAAGGTGACATAAATAAAATTCAAGTCGAAGTCAACACAGCTTTCGTTGATATTGCTAAAGTCCAAACTGATGTAAATAAAGTCAGGGAAGAGATAGAAAATTCGAAAACACTTTGTACACGTAATATAAGTGCACTAACGACTAGGCTAGTTGATGAGTCAGTTAGAACGACAGCATCTTTAGCAGGTTTAAAGTTTGATGTAGAGGTCATGAGAACCCAGGTATTAGACCATAATAGATTACTTAAAGAAGATATCGAAGTAGACATAGCAGAAATGTTAACGGCAAATGTAGCAGTATGGAAAGACGAGTGGAATAGGTCAAGTGGGGAACATGTAACCCAAATTCAAGAACGTATTGAAAGAGAACTTGCCAGTACTCAAATTGATATTAACAATGAAGTAGTACAGATTAGGAAAGATTTAAGCGTCAGGATGGATTCGCTATCCGAGAGACAAGTAGAAGATAGAACACAATTAGGTCAGGATGTGCAAGCATTAAAATCTACATTAGAGGAACAGATTCATAAAGTTGTCTCTGATGTAAATGAAACAACGAGTAAACTGCAAAATTTAAAGCTAGGAGAAGCTAGTTTGATGGAGACCTACAAAGAGGAGTTAATCAAGAAAATATTAACGGAAATCACTGACAAGGATACAGTAGGCGTGGCTTGCGAAACCAATAGGAATTATGCCAGAAGATATAACCAAGATCCAGAAGAGAGAGACGTGACTCCTGAAGAACGTATATCTAGATTCAGGGAGGAAGATGACGAGAGGAATATGGAACCTGAGTGGAACTACCGAGATAGTGGGAAAAACTACCCGGATTCATATCCGAGGAATGTCACGGTCATCAGGAATTTCGAAGACAAACCACAAAAGTTCAGCAACACTGACAGTTTGACGCCTATAGAGTATGTCAGGAACCTCAAAGATTATTTCATCGAAGCTCACATTCCCAGAGAGAGAGAGATGAAGATAGTGGAGAGATTTTTGATTGGAGGACCCCTGGAATGGTTTTGCGCATTTAGATACACATTCAGTAACTTTGACGAGTTTGCAGAGGCGCTAATCAAACAATTTTGGTCCATCGAAGCGCAGAATTCGTTAAGAGCGGAGGTTTATTCAAGAAAATACTCAGGTACTCTTCCAACGCGGTACGCTGATTTCTTTACGAGTCAATTGTCCCGCTTGAGATTTTTGCAACCCCCTTTGTCAACGGAGCAATTAATTGATGCAATTTCTCGTATGCTACCTGTGGAGGTGAGGAGACTAATCATTTCATCAAACATAAGAGATTTGACCAGCATGGATGAATTACTGAGGAGGTTAGACTACACAAGTCCAATGCCTAACGTGGTACAGAAAGGTCAAAGGCATGACTTCATGGAAATAAATACGGTATATATGGACCAAGTCCAACAAACTGACAAGCCAGATGAAGAGAAAACTGACAATGTAGGTCCTCACAGGAATAATCAGTTTAGAAATAACAGATCGCAAGGTTACCGTCCGTATCAACAGAGAAGAGGTTGGAACTATAATCGAGGCAATTACAACCATGGAAGAGGCAGATATTACAACAATAATGGTTATAACAGAAATTATAATAGAAATAACCAGAACCAAAATAGAAATCAGGATTCTCAAGGTCAGGTTATGACACCCGATCAGTATCAGGAAAGAGAGAGGGAAAGCCAGCAATACCTAAAAGAGTTACGGGAAAAAGAAGCCGAAAGTCAAAAGAAAAGGCAGGTTGTTGTGATCGATCCTGGGCCTTCTACGAGCCCGCACAATTTTGAGGTCGGTAACACAAAAAAAAAACGCCGATTTCTCAACGACAGTGAGAACTTGTAAATACATTGCCACACCACACCTAATTACAATTAATGAGATATATGAAGTTACTGATGAAGATTTACTAGAAGAGAGGGGAATCGTCAGAGAGGAAAGACCATGTGCCTTACCTATTATTTCTGTACGGATAGATGGCAAACAGTACAAAGCCCTGATGGATACTGGTGCTATTATTTCCATCATTTCAGAAGATTGTTATCAAAGTCTGCTAAGAGGAGAGAATATGACAGTTCTACCTGTTTCTACCGTCAAAGTGAGAGGGATTTTCCAAGATAAAGCAGTGAAGTGCAAGATTCAAGTGTTATTGAACTTTGAGATCAATGAAAGGAATTATGAACAAATCTTCATTGTGGTGAGCAAGATCAATTTTGATATGGTGCTTGGAATCGATTTTATATCGAAGGTCGGAGCTATTATTGACATGAAGAACAGAAGTATTAGCTTTAATGATGGGTACATGATCACAGAAGAGATAGAAAAACAGGACGTGAAAAACAGTCTGGAAATAGACCTTAGGGAAGAAATTTTGAATACCATAATTAATGAAGTGGAGAATTTAGCAGAAATACCCAGTAGAAAAACTGAAGGATTTGAAGAAATTCAGGGGGAATTTGAGGATCTGATAAAGGAATTCCAAGATATTTTTGATGAAAAGCGTGGATTGATTAAGGATTATAAGTACAAGATAAGGCTGACAGATGAAACCCCTTACCAAAAAAGAATATACCCCATTCCTGAGAAATACTATCAAGAAGTACGAGGGTTAATCAGAAAAATGGAGGTAGACGGGATTATTAAAAAATAGGCGTCGTCTTATATAAACCCCATCACAGTAGTGAAGAAAAGTAATGGTCAGATACGTCTTTGTCTCGATGCCAGGACCATCAACTTGAAGATTCTTCCAGAAAATGACCGACCACCCAAGATTAGAGATCTGCTTCGAAAATTCAAAGGAAGAGCATGTTTCAGCGTTCTTGACTTGACGTCTTCATTTTATCAAGTTCAACTAGAAGAAGAGAGTATGCAGTACACTGTATTCCTATTTGACCAGACGTCATGGGTCTTTGTCAGAATGCCTTTTGGTATGGTTAACAGTGGACCAGCACTTATTCGAGCACTTGATAGTAAGCTCACTGATGAAGTGAAAGAAAATGTAATCTGCTACATTGACGATTTAATCGTATCTTCACCCAGCGCCGCAGAACATTTAGTGCACCTGAGAAAGTTGTTCGAGAATTTAAGGGAGGCCAATATCAAAGTGAATTTTGGAAAATGTCAATTCTTGAAGAAGGAGATAAATTACTTGGGGCATACAATTGATAAAGATGGATATCATCCAAACATGAAAAAAGTAGAGGCAATCACGAGATTTCCAAAGCCAACTAAGGTAAAACAAGTCAGAGAATTTGTAGGCGCATGCCAATTTATTAGCAGCCACTGTCCGAGATACTCTGAAATTATGGCTCCTCTATATGACTTACTAAAAAAGAATAATAGATGGAAATGGAGTACCGCAGCAGATGAGGCTTTTGAGAAAGCAAAAGAGATGCTCAGAAATAATGTGAAACTGGAGTACCCAGATTTTGAGAAGGTGTTTTATATTGAGCCTGATGCATCAAGAATAGGCATTAGTGCAGTCTTATACCAGAAAGACGAGGCAGGCAACAAGCACTACATTGCATTCACTAGTCGGAAGTTGAAGAAACACGAGGAAAACTACTTCACGACTGAACTTGAAGCGTTAGCTTTTGTGACAGCTTTGCAAGCGTGGAAGAAAATCCTGCTGGGACATAAGGTCATCATTATTACTGACCATAAAGCACTACAGTTTATGCTGCAAACTGACATGTCGAGTGACAGATTGACACGTTGGGCTTTGTTCACCCAACAGTTTAACGCCACTATTGTCCACCAGCCTGGGAAAGATAACTTACTGGCTGATGCGTTATCACGTAACCCTATTAAAAATGTGCAGATACACCATGTACAATTGGAGCAAGAAGATCAAGAAACCGTTAGGAGATTAGCCCGAATCGGTGTGTCACAGAAGAGACACGCTCCAATAAGGAAAATGTACAGGTTCCTCAAGGGTTACATGGACAATACTGATGTTGACTATGCAGCTACACGGAGAAATTCACGACACTTTGTCTTGAGTGGAGACATCGTATGCAAGTATGCTGACTCTGCGCATACAAAACTCCGAATAGTCGTGCCACCTAAACTTGTTGTCAATTTAGTGTGGGTAGCTCATCACGCAACTGGACATGCCGGTTTAGATAAAACTCTTGATACTCTTAAAGAGAGATTTATTTGGACTAACATGCGTTCCAGCATTGCCAAGGTCATTCGATCATGTGACAAATGTCAGAGAGCAAAGTATGCCTCTGCTTTATTAAAGGGAAAACCGAAGGCTATGATTCCTTCTAAACCTAACGAACTTATGGCGACGGACATATTTGGCCCCTGTCCGAAGGGATATCAGGGTAACCAGTACCTGTTGGTAACCGTGGATGTTTTCTCAAAATTTGTAACTATGAGTCCCATGCAGAAAGCTAACACGAGGAACGTTGTCAGCAGACTGGAAAATGCTGTATTTCCTAAAGCTGGTAAACCAGAATACCTACTGTCAGATCATGGAACGCAGTTTACGTCAGTGGAATTTGCTGCGGATATGGAAAGGCTTGGCATTAAGCACTTATTTTCAAGCGTGCGTTACCCAGAATCGAAATCTTCAGAAAGATATATGGCTGAATTTTCGAAATTCTGTCGAATTTTCTGTCCAAATGATCATTCTGGTTGGGTGAGATTTGTGCCCCTTATTGAGGAATGTCTGAACTCTACAGTGCAGGAGAGCACAGGAGAAGTGCCAATGCGACTTCATCTAGGAAGAAACCCAGAAAGGCCGTGGGGTAATCTTTTCAACCACGTTCCTAGAGATCCCGACCTAGGAAGGCAGCAGAGGATTGACAAGGCGAAGGAATAACTCCAGAAAGCAGCAGAGAAACGATTGAAAAGAGTAGCAGGAAAAAGTTTTGGTGCACCCTTACAAGTTGGAAATCTTGTATTACTACGCAGACCTGTCAAGGCTGATATGAGCAAGAAGATCTACCCCAAATTTGGAAATGTATTTATGGGGCCGTTTAGAATAACAAACGCTTATGGAAACAACTGTTATGAGCTCTACGATGATGAGAATAATGCCATTTACGGCAAGTTCAATGCTGGAAATTTGAAAAGATACTATCCTAGAGTAAACCAGTAATAATTCAATTTCGTGTTCAAGAGAGTTGAGATACTTGTAACACTGAGTATAAAAACAATTTGCAACTGTTTTTAAAACGTGGTGAGGGGAGAATGCCCCCGTAAATTGAATTATGGTGAGACCACGGTGGCTATACTGGAAAATTATGAAGAAAGTTATGGCTGTCATAGTTATGACGTGGGTAGTCATGACGTAAGCACGGATGACGCAGACGTTATGCCAGCAGGCTACTTGAGCTGAGATTCTCAATGACGTCAGCATTTATTCGAGAAAGTTCCGAGATTTACGACGCAGTCGCAGGAAACGTGGAATTGTGCTGAGGAAGAAAGTATGCTATTGGAGGGGAGGCTTGAACCAATGAACGATTGTTTGAAGGAAGACGGAGATTGCTGAAACTATGGTAGTTTTAATACTTTTTGGAATGAAGAATTGTGGAAATCCATTTGCAGTAGAGGCATTGATCTGGAATTTTGGTGAAATTTATTTCCTGTTTTTGAATTTTGAAAATCCGTCACGTATTGACGAAGTTGGAACTTCGAGCGATGACGCAGTAACTCGCTATGGAAGGGATGGATACGCCCCTTGTGAAGTTTATAAAAGGCCTTGCGCAGAAGAGAGGAGTCTCAATCGTCGCATATCTGATAGTTCAATCGTCAGATCTCAAATCGTCAGATATTGAGTAATTATATAGTCGTTTTGGTGAAACGTCGAGTGATATTAGAAAGAGTCGTCTTTATAACGCGTGGTGAAGCCACCGCATTAAACGTGATTTAAGCAGACAAGCAGTGCAGGTTTACTGTGAGTAAAACTAGGTGAAGTTAAAACGCACATTATAACGCGTCTACAAGAGTGGCTATGAACAGTTAGCGGTTGCCTATAAGCAAATCATATTGTGCAGTGCTACATTAAGCAGTGTAGGAAATTTGAACAATTTCAAATAGTTATTTCAGAAGATATTAGCACTTTTAGACGACTGACAAAAGTGATTTTCTCGCTATCTGAGAAGCACTTTATATCGCCAGATCCTACGCTACGGCGGACACTGCTAGCATAACAGGGAGACTTCTGATTGCTTGTGTGACTCAACGCTACAGTATTATGGAGCAGTTTAATAAGGCAGTTTGTTCTTCTAATACTATAACCGAGGAGAAGATGGAAGGCTAAAGGACTTTAATGCAATTGGGACATACATCGTTGGAGTAAGATAGCAACATGGAACTTCGCTAATTACCATTCCATACAAGCGGACATGTGGTGAACAACCATCTACACCCATGTTTCGTGGCTCAACGCTGAATACTATCAAACAGCAATGAAAACGATTTCATACTCACTGAATATGAATATTTCAATGGAAATTACTACAAAAACTTCATGGCGATTTTCTACAAGATCTTCAGGGATTTTTCAAGAGAGGTCAGGGTTGTCCCGACTCACAAAGAAGAATTTTTCCGGAAGGATGTCTTACGTCTTCATGGAGCAGTGCAATTTCCGGAGAAGGAAGCAGTTCGATTCTCTGATGGTGCTGTTTCCTGTTTCGAGGATGGAGCTCAGCTTTAACTTGGTGAAATGGATCCATCAGCAGTCTTCTTTGGGGAATTTTCCTCTGGAACGTCAATCGGCAGATAAGGTAGTCGTGAACGTTTATTGTATTTGAGTTTTGTAGCAATATCTGAGCAAACCATTTTCCCATATTTTTGTCCTCATGTATTTTGCCCTATATTCTTGTTTGAGATTCCTATTCTCAGTACACCTTTATGAGTTATGCCTTTTTCGACGATTTATTAAGACATGGTTATGTCATGGGCATAGTTAAATGATTTTGGATCAGTTGAGACTGACATTTAGATATTTCAATAATTTGCTTATTTTGTAGTCCCGATTTGACTATAAGTTAATGATTTTCATGGCAGATTTAAATTCAGACAGCGTGTCACTTTATTAAAGTAATTTCTACCCCAGTTTAATTACTTTGACCAATTTTCTGTCATCATCAAGAAAGAAGAACATTTAAATGATTTTAGAGCGTTAAAATCTCTTGCGTTTTCGACGATCTTGGAAATACTAGTCGTTATTTGAAATTGATTGCAACACAGACATTTATCGTCAGTTATGAACGACCATTGCATCATAGACAATTTTGTGAAAAATGAACTTTAATTATGAATTATTGATTGCATTAAAAATCGTGAACTTTTGTTAGGAGATTTTTCTCAATTAGAGAGTTGAATAATAATGTTTGCATTCCACAGTCTAATTGGATTCTATTCGACTATTTTGTAGTTTAGTCGCACTTTATTTGATGATAGTATTTTTATACTACAATACTTTAAAGATGTTAATCTTAAATTTTGATAGACCAGAGAGGCGTATATAAGCGTATTCACTATTAAATTTGTTTGTGATTGGCAAATTTTTACTTCATTTCGATTCATGAATGAAATCCACGAAGGTTAAATGACAACAGTTTTGAAACTACTAATGATTATAAGAATTTTTGAAGTGGAACTATGAATGTATAATCGCCAGTGCAGCGGACCTGTTGAAAGTCGCTGATGTATAATGCCCTTGAAGTAAATGAAGGAGGTTCCCACAGTAATTAATAATGTTAAAGAATTTGTTAGTGGAGGTTTTTGCAAAATTCTGTGGATGATTTTGATGCCGTATATATTAATATATGATGAATTTTGGGCCTATTGTTAATGCAGTTTTGTGCATTTTTTTATATAAGCGACGTATTTACCGCAGGAATGTATTGTATTTGTCCTTTGAAAATTAATCAAGTGAATTTACTGTTATAATTAACAAGAGTATTGAAAGAATTTGAGATAAGATTTTGAATGAAGATTACCGTCACAAATAATTATAATAATTATTAAACATTTATTAAACCAGATTGTGACATTAACATGTATAACTAACCTTCATTGGTCGATTATATGGACACGATTATAAAATTACCAACCGGATGAACATGTGGTTAATGTATTTCTCAAATTAATAATTTGAATAATTAAAATGTTAATATTGTAAATAAATTATGTAAATATCTTTGAAAATAATGTGGAACGAACGTAATGTTAGAGGCGTGTTTAAAATTTTTGTAATTGTCTTCGACAATATTATAAACAATTTCTAATTGTTATAAATTAATTTATGAGTTTTTGTTAAAAACATTTAAGAGTTTGTTTTATACTCTAAACAATGCTTATTAAACATTTGGATGCTAATTAACAAGTTTAGGGATTGTCAGAATAATCCAGTGGTATGTGAGTAAAGCATTTGAAAGATTTGCGTAACAATATTTTTGTGATGTCTTGCGGACATTTAAAAGCTTTTGAGAGTGCAGGATTATTATGCAACGTGGCTTGACAAGTGAGCCCATTTAACAGGTGTGTGTCAGGTTTGAAGGGTAGACCACAGCTGGCCAGACAACTAGTTATCAGCGGACGAGGTCGTCTACACTCTGGCCTTGCGCCTATAAATACAAGTGTCATGTTTATTAAAAGAAAGCTAATGCTCTATAAATGTGCCTCATCCTGACTTCCTTTATTCAGTCCAAGTGTGCTATGAATGTTACGTTATTTTGAGCTCGTGGGAGCTAACATGTTGTATGCTAACTTTGCAAGTCCTATAGGAGGACGTAGTCAGATTGACATGGGCTACTGATAGCCACATTTACTTTGTTGAGTTGTTAAAGTCATACCCTTTATTTGAAATAAAGCTTTTGTACAGTTCAAAGTTCTTGCCTTCGTTTTGGTTCATTTTTAAATGTCATGGTCAAGATTATTGTGGGAGCATACTTTAGTGATCCTGTTGTCAACCCAATCCCCGAGATATTTAAGAGGTAAGTAAAAGTAAGTATGGACCCCCGTCTATTTTGGTGTGTTCCACAATAATTCCTTGTTAACTTCTGTGCTCAAATCTCGGTAGTATCTGTCAGTGCCATTTTCATTGGTGTAGCTGAGCCGGCGCGGTGGATTATTGGCAATCCGATTGAGGGGGAGGATATCTGACAGCCTACTATCCGGGTAAACGGGGTAGAGTGTGTTTAGGTCATCCTCATTTCGAATTACGATGACTCGAGAACCTTCAGATTTGCGTATTTTAATGTGTCCATTTCTTACCCACAAGAAAGAATACTCCTTCTCTCTCCTGATGTTCCGAGCTTGTGACAGTAATTTCCTCTTCTCTGGTGATAAACTTTCGTTCACATAAATTACACTGTCCCCAGGAAGACCGACGTGGCGAGTGGAGAGATTCCGTTTCACCCGGCGACGCTCCATGAAACGCTCCTTGTCGTCCCGCCGAACGAATTTTAAGATGATGCCACTGTGTTGATGATTAGGTGACTTAGGCAGTCGATGACAGGCATCTACCATTGTTTCAGTGATGACCACATCCAGGGCTTGACCTACTTTCTTCACAGTTTCAATAATGTTTTCGTTAGGAACTTCCGGGACACCGTGTATTTCCACTGTATTCTAACGTGTGTACTGCTCAGATTCTCCTAGACGGTTTTCTAGGGATTTTAGCTTCGCCTTGAGATTGACATTTTGCTGGGTTAATGTGTCAATCTGTCCTTTACATTCCTTAATTTCTGTCTGCTGGTTAGAAATTAATGTTACACAATCGTCTAGTTTCTTATGGCACAATTCCAATGAGTTACTTAGATCAGTCTCTCTCGCTCTTTGTTCGTCTTTTATGATTTTAAGTTGTTCTTTTAAGTCCTTCAGCATTCCATAAATATTCTCCATTGATGGAGTGTCTTTGTCACTTACACTGTCACTTATAGTTGCACTATAGTCCACACATTGCACACACAGCCACTCGGTGAATCTGTTCAATGTATTCACGCACTTCTTGAGGAACCACTTTTTACATGAACCACACTGTACCTTTCCAGCCTTCCCCAAGCTACCACCACACTCTCCACAGTCGCCCATGTTACCGATGCAGGTGAAAACTCCTATTTAACCAATTTACGAGGAAGGTAGTAATTCTAATTGATGTTCTTATTAGTTACTGGGCAACGTATGCACTAATATTGTCGGGTGACAAATATGGTTTAGGTTCTTCCTCGAATACACTCATTGGCATCGTAATGAAGCGCGTATCACGTAATGCATTCTGAATATCTATGACTTTAGTCATTTTTTCAAGTTTTTCCGTATTGATTTTGCCACCATATTTGTCAGCTTTATGAGGTTTAAAACAGTACGTCGTTATATGCCGATGTAGTAACATGTGTTCAAGTGCGAGGTGTGGTGGTGAGTTACAAATGTTCATAGATCAGTTTTAGTTGTTCAATTGAATAGAAGCACTGCATTCTTCTAAATCCATGGTTGTTGAAAAACATTTTGGCAAAGCTCTAAATAAACAACGTTCGATTCCTATTTCTACTTTCCTTTTTCAAGATGCTTGTACAATGGGGTCCCTCGTTTTGAAAATAGATTAACAAGAATAGAGCCCACGTTTCAAAATTTCGTGCATTTTTAAATCTCTTAATTTCTTTAAACATTTTATATTCATGTATTTTAAGCATCCTGACGATGTAAAATTGATTTACAAAAAAATTCTATGAGAGACCAACCTTTAGAATGATCTAGGAGAATTTCATTGATTTTGACTGAAGAAGGCTCACAGGGCCGAAACATGTATCAAAATGTATAAATAAAAATATATTTTGTATTGTAAAGCGGACAAGTACATAACTTACGTAATGCATTCACTACTGTTCCCGGGCGAAGCCCGGCCGGGTTGCTAGTTCTATATATATATAGTATAGTTTACGAGGGATTGTGTAAAATCTTACATCAGAAGCTTGAGGAGGGTCCGCACTCCTCAAGTGTGTGGGATTCCTACCCACTAAAAACCACACACCCTTTTCATCGCAGCCTCCTGCAATTTCCTCAACCCAATCTGAATCTTCATCTTCATGTTCTTTTGTGAAATAGTCAAAATTCTCCCCAAATGTGCCTTAGCAATATCAAGATGCTCCTGCTCTTGCCTTCATTCTCCAATACTTGCTGTCTTAAGTCAGTGGACGTATCAGATTCCATTGCTCCTTGGCTGTGTATATCCTCCATCACGGTCCAATATGTCGCCAAACTAGGCCATCTAGGCTAGGTGACGTTGCCTAGACCCACTTTCCGCCTCTTGGCGGCAGGACCCATTCCTATTACAACTACCACATGGTTTTGGATGTTGCCGCAAGACATATAACTTTACTAATCTATTTAGACCAATTTAGAATAATGACGAAATTGGTAATATTGACTTTTCTAATTTGTTCGAAATATACCTGAAATCGTGCAGTCTAATAGAGCACTACAGGATTCTGAGAGTCTACGGCTCAAATACTTAGAGAGAGTTATTAGGTAGATTATAGGTCTGCTGTCCCTGAGAATACGCACATACGGCATGCACACAATGTATAAAATTTCTTAGATATCGATTAAATCCCTCCAGGGGCTCACAACTTGTGAGACGTGGGTTGGCGACCACAGGACCCCAGCTAAGTCCAGCATTGCTTCCACTTACATGTGCCGGGCTCCTCACAGTCATCTTTTCTTTCGACGTCCCTTGGTCAAGTCTGGTTCTCTTGCGACCCCGATGGTATTAGGGTATCCAAGGCCTAGGGAGTCTTTCGCTTTCCCGCCTTAATTGGCCCGTGTCTCATTTTTCCTGATACCTCATTCTTCGAGGGGTTAGACCTCATATGTTCTCTTCCTATCTCCTGCCTTCTGCTCAAGGCCATGAAGGAGGCAGGGTGTATCATGGAGGAAAGAAGGGAAGGAGATGCCTTCGCTGCGCTGCCTACTTCAAGCTGCTGAAGCCAAACGGCACGCTCACTTTGGGTAGCAAGAAAATGGCTGTTTCTTTGCTTAAAGCCGTAAACCACTCCAAATAGTCTTGGATTTCAGTGACATAAAACTGCAATGACAAGTCAAGATTTTTTCTTGGATGGGCAGAATACACTCTTTACATCACGGTACTTGGCACAAATAAGATGCGTTATCGTTTTAAAAGCCAATTTAAAGGCTAGTTTTGTAAGAAGGATGCGGCAAACCGTAATAATACGCTGAAATACTGATTTACAGGTGTCTGAAGGTGCGAGTTATACCAAAGAAGGAACATTTTGGGAACTATCATAATGATGCCGAACTAATCACGGTTTTTACACAAAATTGATTTTTAAGTTCTTATTGGTGTTGAGGCATTCATCAGTTTTAGGCCTAATTTCAAGCTCGGCCACTTTCACTCATTTTTCGTAAACATTTTGATATTCAAGAATACGAATCTTAAAATTAACTAGATGAAACCCGTCAAAACATGACGGACAATTGAAAACAAATTTACTGAAGAAGCTTCTTATATAAGTTACATTCTTTGTACGATTACTTTTTAGCACTATTGCAACTTTAAGGGCGTCAAAAGATAGCACTTTCAGCATTGCAACATATTGTTGATCATGACTGAAAACGTGATGAGGTCATCATCATCTTGCACAGTTTCCAGCCACTGGCCGGGTCTGTTTGGAACACAAGCCTCTCCAACGTCTTCTGTCTTCCCACCATCTCTCAGCCTCCACCCTTGTCCAGTCTTCTCCTCTCTTCTTCACGCTTTCTTCCACCCCCTTCAGCCACCTGTCTCTCGGTCTCCCTCTTGGTCTCTTTCCTTTCCACTTCGTCTCGTGTATCCTACTGGGTATCCTCTTCTCCTTCATTCGTTTTACATGTCCATACCATCTAAGTCTAGATTTCTCTATACCATCCTGTAATGGTTCCTCCTTCATTAATTCTCTGGTCCTCTCATTTCTTATTCTGTCCCTCTTTGTAGCTCCAATACTACTTCTCAAGAACCTCATCTCACTGGCCTGTATTTTGCTCTTCTCCCTTCCTTTCATAGCCTAGGTCTCCGAGGCATACGTCAGGATAGGGACATAGTACGTCCGATATATGATCTGTTTGCTGTTCTGAGGGACATCCTTGCTCCATAACATGCTTCTTACACTCCTCATGAATGCTTCTGGCTGTCTCCCCCGCTCATTTATTTCTCTATCGTTTCTTCCATTATCTTGTATCAGGCTTCCCAGATACTTGAAACTCTCCACTTTCTTCAGCTGTTCCCCACCAATTGTTATTCCCGTTGTGGTTCTTTCCTCTTCCTCGTTGTGATCACCATCTCACTCTTATTTATGCCAAATTTCATCGCATATCCTTGTATTATTCCTTCCCACACGTCAAACTGTTTCTGTACCTCCTCCTTCTTGTTTCCCCAAATCATCAAATCATCCGCTAACACCATTGCTTTCATCTTTCCTTCCCCAATTACTTGTGCCACTCGGGTCATTATGTCATCCGTCACCACAATGAAAAGTAACGGTGCCAGTGCACTTCCTTGTTTCAGGCCATTTCTCTGTTCCACACAGTCCGATCTCTCTTCTCCCACTTTCACACAGCTCACGCTTCCCTTGTACATCTCCTTTATCCTCCTTATAGTCCATTTTTCTACTCCTCTATCCTCCAGGGACTTCCATACTTTGTTTCTGCATACACTGTCATATGCTTTCTCAATGTCCAGGAAGGCCATCAGTAGATCTGTTCCATACTCATAGTGCTGTTCTTGTAACTGCCTTACAGCAAAAATCAAATCCACTGTGGACCTTCCTGCTCTGAAGCCATGTTGTTCTTCCCTCATCCCTCCTTCTATCCTTGTCCTAATTCTCCTTTCCAAAACTTTCTCAAACATCTTTGCACAATGACTCATCAGTGTTATTCCCCGATAGTTTCTGCATTCTGTTCTACTACCTTTCTTGCAGATCGGGACAATTATTCCCTTTTTCCAGTCCTCTGGGGTCTTCCTTTCCTTCCATGCTGTCTTCATCACTCGGTACAACCATTGTATCCCCACCTCTCCTGCTGCTCTCACCATCTCCACACTCAACTCATCCACACCCGGTGCCTTCCCTCCTTTCATCTTCCTCACTGCATCTTCCACTTCTTTCCATGTTAAGTCCTTTTCTGTTTGCAGTTCATCTACTGTACCTCTTCCCCGATTTCTTCCTCCTCGCCGTGGTTTCCATTTGGTTTCAGGAGTTCTTCAAAATATTCTTTCCACATTTTCTTCAGTTCTTCCCTATTTTCTGTCTCTTGTCCCCTTTTGTTCACCATTCTAACATAATCCGTAGGATCCTTCCGCCTCTTATTCTTTACCATCCCATACAGGACCTTTTTTGTACCTTCACTATCCTGCTGGTCATGACTGAAAACGTGATGAGGTAAATAGCCCAATACGTTCAAGAGTTTCTCCTTGAGCTTGATTGATTGTGATAAAGTAGTTCGAGCGAATAGGACATTGTTGCCTATTAAAATAAAATGTACTGTACCTGCAAGTGTTTTATCGGAAGGTGTTAAATCAAGTCGTAGGATTTGAGCTCTCTGCCTAATATTACTGCACCTATTATATCCGAATCCAAGCAATTTCTTACATATTTCTTACAATTAATATATTACCATATATGAGTCCTCGGGAAACGTTCAGATTTTTAAGGAGCATAACTATGGCTCAAACGTTCGGAGTATGTGGAGGCGAATCACTTAATTCCAAGGAATTGAAAAATTCAATAATGGGGAAATGAAGTAGCTGGCTTTCATCTTCAGTATCCAATCTGTTAACGCTGATGTATGTGTTTGAACTACTGGATATGAGTTCAATGACTTTTAAATTAATATCATTACATTGTTGCAGCTTGGCAAATATTTTATATTCCAGCAGATCAATTTTACCCTCACAACAGTAAAGACCATAGTAACCACGCATAGAATTTACGCAAGAGAAATACAATGTAGAACAATGTTTACATTTGATCGTCAAAGACCTTACAGTACACTGTACTGCATAATATCTGGAATTGTTTCCAAAATGGCCTATTTATATTGGATTTTAAATGTGGCTTCGTATTATTCGATAACACTATAGTGTCCTGCAATAACGGAGCCGCTAAATATTAAATGGCAAATAATACTTCCATTGCCGAAATCAACTGCGTAGTTAGACTCAGTACTCTAAACAAATAATCATTAAACAATTGTCTTATACAATGAAGTTCAACATGACCGTCCAGAGACTTTCATACTCAAGTCTGTTGGTGAGGAGAACGCGATGATACTGATCGCTTAAAATAAATTCTATATAATTGTTCCTGCCAGCGAAATTTTTTGCAATAGCTTGAAAACGCAGCTCAGAATGACGTTCCTCATTTTGTTATTAACAGTACGAAACTGCTCTAAATAAGCAATTTCCATCACCTGTTATAGGTTATGGCAGTACATTTTGCAGGGGAACATAGAATCACTTCGCCAACTACTGGAATGACCATAGGCCTATACTCAATACTCACTTCGGCAGTCACCCTAATGGTGGCAGTTTTTGAATTCTATGTCCCGTGCATGTCAAAAACCGTATTAACACATGGAGGCCCACCTATTCTTTTCTATCGCCCCGGAGACCCGGGTTACATTTCCTGCTCTGCCAAGAAATTTAATTCTGGTCTGAGGGCAATAACGGGGCACATTCAGTCTCTTGAGGTATAACTAAGAAGAGGAAGGTTTAATTCCCACCTCGACAATCTTGGATGTGGTTTTCCGTGGTTTCCCACTTCCACTTAAGGCAAATACCGGGATGGCTCCTAACTTAAGGCCTTGGCCGTCTCCTTGCCATTTACCACCTTAATTACAAAATAATACACACAGTAATGCAGCCATCATAATAACACAGGTTATCAGAGAAAATTTCACACATACACACCCAAGTACATGGGGCTGAGTGACCACGATGTCGGAGCCCTTCAAACGAATTATGTTTGCCAAGTGTCTCTCATGGCGAAAGCAATTGTGGACACGCGCGAGTGCCTGGAAAACTACTTTTTTCTTTAATAATTTAAGAGTATATCGACGATGCATAAATATAAGTTTTAGTCTAGGATGCTAATAACTTGACCACCGAAGCATTGGGAAGAAATTGCAATATTAAAGTACATAAACAACTTAGCCTACACATTCAACTGTCGTTTAATGTTCCTCAAAATTTCCCTTCTTAAATATTCCCCTCCTTTATAATTCTCCATCGCGTGAAAACGTGCCATGTCTTGTGTTTTAAATATATCGATGCAATGGTGCTGCCATCTGCTGTCAATTACTGGAACTATATGGGCGATATACTGCCATCTGTTGTCAGTTATAGGAACTGATTGCTGATATTTAAACGGCGCGGCGTACTGAGGACAACAGCTTTTGATCACATGCTGTAATGCAATGGTAAAATGGAAATAAAAAGTATCGAGAGGGAATGTAGAATTATGTATCTTTAACAGACATAAAACCTTACTAATACTCCTTGATTAAACAATATTTCAGTGGTAAAAATTTTTTGACGAAGGCTGGGATCGAACCGTTGTACCTTGGAACCACAGTCAGTCGCCTTAACCACATAGCCACTCGCGCACTCTTGTTCAGCAGCAGACTCAGCCGTTCATTATCTTCAAAAGTCACTGTTTGAAGGAAATAATCTATTTCATTATCCAAATAAATCAATGTTGCACATTCGTATACGTTCATACTGTTATTATATTTTATTGTCAGAACTTGGTTAATGTATGTTTTCAATTACATGGAAGCTTATTGAATAACTTACATTTTAACGGACTTCTCACCGCCATTTTGTCATGACCCCAGGCGGATGGTGCGCATGCGTGAGGGATAAGAATTCTGCTATTTTCTATATTAATTCAAAAATATACCGTAATATATTTGTTTATTTTAGAGACACTCTGCAAATCTAGAGGCCAAGAGCTTTCGTTAGAGTGCTCTACGAAGTAAATCGGATCTGTCGTTCTCTCAATCTCGTGGTAACAAAAATCACCTTACTGTTTTAAATATATAGATAAACAGAACAGTTATTTGATTCGTACAACCAGATGCAAGTCACGGAACACCGAATACAAGTTAAGGTTACGCCCACTTTGGACTCAGCACTGTGCTTCACTCAAACGAGCTCCGGGCATCTCCTCTTATTCTTTACTCCATGGCGTATATGTAGCCCCACCACTTCTGGTGCTCCCTGGATATTGGCACACCTTAAGAGCTCACGGCTGGTGAGTTCGGGAGTTGGCGACCCCCTATTTTCCATTGCCTTTGAAGCAGACCTTCTCCTCTTTCGTCTCTGCCATTCATGGCTCTCCTTCCTTACAAGTCCCTCAATTATCATTCTTCGAGGGCATTTCCTTTCCTCCTGTCTTTTATTTACATTATTCCGCTCATTGTTTCCCATTTTCTCTTCAAGTTTGTAAGTCCGTAGTTAGTTTTAATTGTAGGTTTCATGTGATCAATTTTCATTTTTACTATCATCCGAACAATTAGAGGCAGATAACCTAGATGTTAGGCCCCTTAAAACAACAATTATCATCATCATCATATCGATTAAATGCCATGGACGTTAAAATCACTTGATCATTGAACCTATCGGCACGCATAGAATTATGTTGGCAGCACTGCCAAGCAAGTTCTTTCAAAATGAACCTGCAAAATTATCGTATACACACTTGCGCCAGATTTTGAACTGTTTGACTGGATACATTGAGACTAGGGTTGAAAATTATGTAGAGCATTTATCAACAATTGGCAGCCCTGGTGACTCTGAATTAATTCTTAGTTCCATCACTCAAGTTGCAAAATGCACATACACAATTTAGTTTAAATCCAATGGATAATATGTACTTTACATGCAGCTAGACATTGAATCTATCAGCAATCATACAATCATGTTGGCAACAATGACATTTATGTGTTGCTCAGAATTAATCCGAAATAATATGGTCTGTACATGTGTCCATTTGAGAAGACATCCTTTTGTTAGTAAGGGAGTTACGTGTGGATCCCGAATGCGAAGTGGGGCTTTGCTCTTTTCAGAGACTCCCTTCAGTATACTGTAAATGTAGTGTAAGGCACTGATAAATAAATATGAATATGAATATGAACACATTACCACGAGTAGAATCATGTTGGCAGCACGGTTGTGCGTCGGTTACTTAAAATGAATCTAATATCTCAGGTACTATACTCGTGGAAAGTTTAGAACTGATCGTCTGGATACTTTCTGATATATTGAGGTTAAGATAAAATGAATACACAACACATTTATCAACAGTTGGCAGCACTAGTGGCTCTAAAGAAAACTCATTGTCATATCTGGTACGGTACGCCAAGCACATACGAAATTTGGTTGAAATCCAATTAAAACTCAGCAATTCTTCTAGGTTTGTGCCGTGTCTTGTGTGGGGTTTCGACTAGGACACCAAGCTGGTTCATCGGCGGGCTCTTGGTCTCCCCGCCCGGACCCCATTGTTAGTATAGAAGTTACATGCATTTAAAACTTAGAACTATCAGCAGGCTTTGAATCATGTTGGCAGCAGTTACGTATATTGGTTACTCAAAGTAATCTTAAATTTTAGCTACTATAAAGTACTTGTGCAAAATTTAGATTTTTTGGCTTTCATGCTTTCTGATACTGTATATTGAGATTAGGATATACAAATAGGGAGATCATTTGTCAACCGTTGGTACTCTGGTGGCCCCAAAGAATACGCATAGTCATGTATGGGGTTGCACACAAAGCACATACTACAGTACATTTGGTGGAAATCCAATTGATAGTGTGGAATTACATGCATTTATGAATTGGACTTATCGGCAGGCTTAGAATCATGTTGGCAACACTGTCATGTATGAACTCCTGAAAATTAATATGAAATGTTATTATCTATGTGTCAATTTTAGAGCAGTTCCCATGCATACCTTACGATATATCCAACATAGAGCTAAGTTTTCAATTACTTTTTTCAGCAGTTGGTAGCACTGACGTCATTTTAAAATATGGCCCTGATATATTCAGATATAGATCTGTACTCACACGAAATTTGATTTCAATAGCTGCAGCTGTTTAGCAGTTGATAGAGGGGACACACACACACAGACAGACAGACAGACATACAGACAGAAGGACAGACATTTGCCCCAATCGATGTCATAAGTCCACGCGTGACGGGAGTTTTTACATCCAGATGCCCTTCCTGATGCCAACCACACGAGAGGAGTTAATGAGAGAAGAAATGAAACTGTGCAGGGATGTGGAAGGAAGTGACCGTGGCCTGTCAGAAGCTACCGTCCCAGTATTTGCGTGGAGTTGAAAATGGGAAACAAAGGAAAAACATTTCAAGGACGGCCGACCCACGTCTACCGAGTCTGCTGATAGCTCGGCCCCATGGTCTAGCGTGCGCGTAAGCAAGCGTAGATACCGCTGTCGGTCACAATAAAACTGGTTATCGAACAAAATTACCCACAAACCCAGGAACACGGACTGAATGACCACGATGCCCAAGCTTCGTAAATGAGACAACAACATTTCAATTGCAAAGCCTCAAATATGCAATTAAATACGTGATTAAAAAGTAATTCCTCTTAACCCTGCGGTGCCCACGTGGGGCTTTCACATACCCCCACGCCTACTAACTTTTATGTGTTATCGTTCAATGGTTGGCAATAGGACTGCGACTCCAGGTAGCTTCCAGAAATAGCGCGACACAGCGGTCCTGGACTTGTCATTGTCTAGTGTGGACGTGTTCATTACACATCTATACTAATATAATAAAGCTGAAGAGTGTTTGTGTTTTTTTGTTTGTTTATGTGTTTAAACGCGCTAATCACTGGAACTACCAGTCGGATTCGAAAAATTCCTTTTGTATATGATAGCCAGATTCAAGAGGAATAGTTTAGGCTATGTAGCATTAGTCTACACCTCTCCGGTAACCTTAAAGATTGATTTTTGTTCAGTATGTCGAAAGAACAAGCGCTCCAGAACGGCCTCAATAATACCGAAGTCTATTGTTGCCCGGCAATGCGGGCCCCATCACGTCGCCCCTACCAGTGTTCTGGCGCAGAATTGCGGGCTGCTTATAAATGCAGTCACGGGGAGTAATTAGTGCAAAAAGATTTCTTAGGCCCATTAAAACAGTTATCATCATGACAATAGTATGCCTTTGTATAAGGGCGATGGTGTTGCTGCAGTATACTGAGGTTATCAGCTGCAATAAGCGTTGGTGCTTTCAAATTAACTTTTAATTATTCAGATCCTTATCCTTGAGAGCTCCAGTTCGGTAAAACAAATAAATCCACCGGGCGAAGCCGGGCATCACTGCTAGTTGGCAATAATTCTAGCTGGGAATCTCGTGAATCCCACATGGTAGCAGACGCTACTAAGCAGGTAACTCCTAAACATACGCAGTTCTCCTGGTAAGCACGCAATTTGCCTAACAGTGGTGGCCAAACGCTAGGATATCTTACAGGGGAGTCTTCATTCTCGTCTACGGTCGGCGGAAAACTTCTATGAAAAAGGTATCCAAAAACTTGTGCCACGCTATGACAAATGCCTGCAAAAGTTCGGCAGTTATGTGGAAACGTTGTTTTTAAGAGGTGTAGAATGTTGTGCAATAAATACTTTTTCTGTATCTGTACTGAACCCGAGGGGGTTATGCTGACTGATATCGAACGTGGATCTCAGAGACTGTGATCTCAGTATAAAGGTTCCACCAGGGAACGAACCCGAGGTCTGCTGAGGGAGTTTCATTGTAAAAACCCCTAGAGAAAAGTGTATATTTAATCACTGGTGTGATTTCAGTTGATAATGACATTATTTATTAAAATAATGCAGGGAAATTGAGCAGAATACAGCATTATTAGACAACTTGGAGTAGGCTATGCTGGGCTTGGAGCACAGAAAGTGCAGAGTTTGACGTTTTACTAATAGGCTCAGAATTGTGGGAGGTGCTCCTTGGAGCCACGTCAATCTTGCTGACCTCGTTATGTCGTCTGGAAGAGGTTGGGGGCTTGAATAATGACCCAGTTTTTCCCCGACTGAGAATAGGACGGAGAAGAGTGGAGAGAGATCCCAAGGAAAATCATTGATTACTCGTGATTGGAGTATCTCAATGACATGAGAGTGGCACTCAGGTGAATCTTTAGCCAGGAGGCTAATTTTAGAGCCTTTAATCTGCGAAATTGACGCATATTTAATGGAGTGCGGAAGGACAGAAGACTATGGTTGTTCGCGGCTGAGTTTGAAGAGGTCGCCAGGGATTCCCAGTGAAACAGCGTCCCCACGCTATGGAGAAAGGAATTAATATTAATTAATTGGCCGAGCGATTCTCCAGCACGCAGATAGTTCTGGGATCAGTGAAGAAAAAGGAACCCGATGAGCATGGTTTCGAGACCAGAATCATGCTGGGAGAGGAGTCGAGATAACGCGGGAAAATTTAGCTCTCCTTTTTGTGTGAATCCAATATAAGGGAGTCGACCCTTGGCAGAGCACCCCAGTCTAACCCCAGTCTTAACCCCAGTCTTACGCAGTTTACCCAGTTGGACACAGTTTGTCACGGAGAGTCGCAGACAGTCGTCGCTGCATGTGTAGTCGGCAGTACGAACAATGGTGTGTTCACTTAGGAAGCAACGTGTGAGATAAGTTGCAGAACTATTGTAAATAATAATTTATGTAAAGTTATGTACAGTGTTAAGCGCAATGTATAAAATATTGACTGATCATACATGTCTAATTACGCTGGAATGCGCTGGGAGAAACTTTACGAAGCATTTGGTAATGTCTTAAGAATACCAAATAGTAACGCTCAGGGCGGAAGTTAGCATATTTATGCAAATCAGGAAGCTTACCGTAGGAGTATGGATAAACTGTTGGTGAATTCCGAGGGCAATTGAACCAGACTTTCAATCAGGAGTTGGTAGGAGCACGGGAGATGCCGTCGACACCTGCAATTTTGATATCTTTGCTAGGGAATTTCAACCAATGAAAAGTGTACAGAGTGACGTGTGTTATGTATAAATCATATGTGAAATGTCTTTTAAATTAATGGTTTAATAAGTGTTATAAAGTGTCATGTGTTTTGGAAGCAATAGCTTCTTTATAGAAATGCAAAGTGTCGTGTGGTTAACGGAAGATATGTATCATAAAATGTGTGTATTCAAGATGCAAATGTCGCACTAAATCTGCATATGGCAGGCGACCCGGAAGGATATGAGTGGTGGGAGCCACCATGATGAGCCGATATGTAAGTACCCCACAAATTATGTTTAAGTAGAGGTATAGGCCACTGCATGTTATGTGATTTCAGAGTTATAAAGATGCCAGTAAGAATCAGATTAGGAGATAGACTCTCCAGGTTTAATCATTATTGTGTTGATTTTAATAGAGTTGAGATGTTTTTGCATCAATGAGTGGATTAATCGTTACCACTATTAATTAAAAATGGCAAATCAGTTATGTAAATGTTACGAACACGGTTGTTCGATTTTTAAGATGTTTAGTTGTGTCGGATTTTGGTAATTTATGTCAGTGATAATAATAATAATAATAATAATAATAATAATGAATATATAAAAGGTATGAATGAACGCATCAGGAAACAAGAAGTTCCGTGACGAACTAAAGAGCCTACTTTTCTTAAAATTTAAGATTCATGCCAATGATTAATCGATATTGATCTATCTAGAATAATGACGAAATTAAGTTGGTAATATCGAAATTTCCAATTAGTTCTGAATACTGTATACCTGGCATAATGTAGCCTAATAGAGCACTACAGTTGGCAGCCCTGGTGACTGAATATATTCTTAGTTCCATCTCTTAAGGTACAGAATACAAAATTTGGTTCGAGTCCAATGAATAGCATGGACGTTACATGCAGTTAAACATTGGATCTAACAGCGCGCGTAAAATCATGTTGGCAACAGTTCCATGCATGTATTGGTCAGAAATAATCTGAAATAATATGATCTATTGTTGTGCCAATTTTGAATGAAATCCATTAGTTAGTATAGAAGTTACATGCATTTTAAAATTGGACCTATCAGCAGGCTTAGAATCATGTTGGCAGCACTGACGTATATTAGTTACTCCAAAGTAATCTAGAATGCCAGGTACTATACGTGTGCAAAGTTTAGAGCTATTGGCTTGCATTCTTTCTGATATATTGATATTAGGGTAACAAAAATAGAGACAGCATTTATTAACAGTTGGCAGCCCTGGTTGCTCTTAAGAATACGCATAGTCATAGCTGCTATGGTACACATAGCACATACGAAATTTGGTTGAAATCCAAATGATAGTATGGACGTTACATGTATTTAAATTTGGACCTCTCAGCAGGCTTAGAATCATGTTGGTAGCACTGACGTATATAAGTTACTCCAAATTAATATAGAATGGCATGTACTATACGTGTGCATATTTTAAAGCTGTCGGTTTGCATACTTTCTCATATATATTGGTATTTGGATAAAAGAAATTAAGAGCATTTTTTAACAGTTGGCAGCACCGGTGGTTCATAAGAATACGATCAGTCATATCTGGTTATGTACACATACAACATACGAAATTTGGTTGAATTCCAATCGATATTGTAGAAGTTATATGCATTTAAATATTGGACCTATCGGTAGGCTCATAATCATTTTGGCAACACTGCCATGTATGGCCTTCTGGAAATTAAACTGCAATATTATTATCTATACGTGTGCCAATTTTGAAATAGCTCCCATTCATACCTTCCAAGATATCCTACATGGAGCTCAAATTTCAATTGCGATTTTTCAGCAGTTGGTAGCACTGACATCATTTTCAAATATGGCCGTGAGATATTCAGGTATAGATCTTTACTCCTACCAAATTTTATTTCGATTGCTCCAGCCGTTTAGGAGTTGATAGGGGGGGACACACACACAGCCAGACAGACAGACAGAAGGACAGACAGACAGACACACATTTTCCCGGATCGATCTCATAAGACTACTTTTTCCTCATTCTTGCAAAATGTGAAAAGTAGGCTAAAAATGTTGTAAGCAAGAAAGAGTTACGCTAATTGCAAGACTTATCGATCTAAGCAGTAAGATTATACAGTGAGATTACGTTACGGGATTAAGAAAAGAGTTTATATCAGAATATATATTGTATTAATGGAAATATAATTATGCCAGAGAATGGAAGAGCCTTTAGTGAATTGAATTTGCAGCTTATGTGAAAATCTCATAGAGTAATTGATAGATTTCTCTTAATATTATAGGACGAAGGTCGTAACATTAGGTCAGGAACCAGGTGGTCTATTCTTCGTATGAAATCTCGTATGCCGTGGGCATAATTGGAGATGTGCTTTGTGCCAGAGTGTTTAGTGAATTGGACCCTAACTCTGATGATGGATATGGAATGTTCCGGGTTGGAATCCCGTGATAGGTGAGAGGCAAACGATGGACACCTCTACACTCTATCTGATTCCCCGAGAACTTATTGTTGAGTGATTCGGCTCGTTGAAGCGAACCTCATAACGGCAGCGTGGCTGACCGCATTTATTTAAGACACCGGTTACCTACTAGACCAATGTTTAAGAACCTCGTACCTTCATGTTGAAATGGGCCTATTTGGTGCCAGATATTATTATCCTCGGGGTAGGAGTATGTGTAAAGCTCATTCAGTACCTATTTGCATAATATTCAATTAAAGTCCATTGGGATATGTGTGTCATTGGGACCACAGTATTTGTCTTGTAAAATCTTATACTGCTTGGTGAAGAAAGCCTTTAGACAGGAAGCGAGGGTCGAGGTAATGTTGGAACCCCACTCCACTTCTATTGTGTGCCGGCCGCTCAGAAGAGGGTCGGGACAGTTAAGCGAACCGTGAAAGAAGGTTTAAGACGGGCAGATTTTAGACCCTTTTAATGACATGAAATGAAACATTGTTATATTGAGTAATGAAGCCATGTGGTTTAAGAACACATTGATAATTATAGATCACCCTGATGGTTCATGATTTTTGCTATCTAACGAATGGTTAGACGTTGAATTTGTACTGTCACTGACAACTTTTTCAGAAGTTGGTTACTAGGAGCCACAGGCTACGCGCGCAAGGTAGTTTAATTGTACCATCCGACACAGCAATAAGTAACGTTTTTAAGATGAAATCACAGACGGCATGCAGTGAAACTATATAAATAGAGGAAGTATAGGGGTAGCTTACATAATTATGGAGTTGCACGTTGACTGCTGTGCAACACCGGAATAGGCTAATGCATGTAAAGCATTTGGTGGGAAGAGAAAGATCAAAACACACACACGGTACACATAATTGTCAAACTAAGACAAGGTTTAAGGAATAAATAATTTTGTGAAAATTAAAGAAGTCACATTGGATGACAGTAGAATTAAAGTACAGTTTGTTTCTGAAGTTGTATGTGCATCAGCGCACTAGAGTATTATTGTGAAGTTCATATAAGGGTAAAGGTTCGAGTTATAATATGATTTTATTGTGATAATATTATGTTAATATTAGTGGATTGTGGAAGTAAATTTTATTTGATTTTGGTTTATGTTTGTGGGGATTGTTTTGTTTGTTTGAAGCCATGAATTTTATTACTGAATTAAAGTTTTAGAATAGAGTTGTGCCTTATCATTGTAGAGTTGATACCTTTTAGCCTCAAATCCAAAATATGCAACTGCTCAATGGGGAGACGGTACACGCTCGAGTCCTGACGCTAGCTGGAGGCAGAAGCATATTTTCCATCGAGATTACTCACATGGGTACAGTACACAATTTAGTTTTATTATCAAACGGAACTTACTTTCTGGACGAGCCTCGTATTTCACCAGCATTCAGTATCTCCGAAACTATTACCGATAACACACTGGAATTGTGTACGGTGATAAAGGACACTACTAGAAGTTCACCTATGAGACTTTCAAAAACCTGGTAACTACATAACCAACATGGCGGTCAAGCGAATTTGAGACTTTCAAGTAGACTTTTCTCGCGATTTAACCATCCAAACGTGATGAAACATGGTACAGCAAATGTTTATACACATTTTAATGCACTGGCGTCTAAGTGAGTTCAATTCTTTACATAACCTCAAAATGGCGGCTGTGCGAAATATTTCACTGGCTTCATATATCTCCGAAACTTTCACAGATATCACCCTGAAATTTTGTACGGTAATAAAGGGCACTAGTAAAAGTTAACCCATGTAATTTTCATAAACCTGTAAAGTACAACACGAACATGGCGGCCAAGCTAATTCGAAATATTTTAATAGTTTTTTCTCGAGATTTAACTTTCTGAGCGCAGTAAAATGTGGTACAGTAAATGATTATATATATTGTAATGCACTGGCATCTAATTTAGTTCAATTGTTTACATAACCTCAAGATGGCGGCTGTGCGAAATTTTAAAATTAAATTTTGATTTCTTGTGTCGTAATCATGCGATCGAAGTGAAAGTTTGAATAATGAAGCTACGCAGTCATTTTCTTTTAATGATACATAACTCTATGGCCTATACATATATCAATCCAAAATGGCGAACATCCGAAATATCTAGACAGTTCTCAATATCTACGAATCGTTTACAGGAATTGAACTGAATTTTTTTTATGTTCATAGAAGCTATGAACATAAGTTCATCTATAGGTATTTCAGTAACCTGGTGATCAAAAATCCAACATGGTGGCGACGCGTATTATATATATTTAAATGGACTTTTCTCGCGATTTAACCATCCGAGTGCAGTGAAACTTTGCACGTTATATGCTAATACAAATGTTAATCCACTGGCATTTAATGTATTTCAATTGTATTCATAACCACAAGATGGCAGCTGTGCGAAATTTTAAAATCTCGTTTTTACTTCTTGTGTTCTAATCATGCGATTGAAGTTTGAATACCACACGTACACAATAATCTTCATGTAATAGTACGTAAATCAAAATCGAACCTGGCGACCATCTGAAATATTTAGATGGTTCTGAATATCTACGAATCTATCACAACCTTCAACTGAAATTTTGTATGTAGGTAGGGGCAAATAATATGAGTAGGATATATGAAAATAGGCTGTATAGTTCTTCAAGGAACTACTTGTTCTTACCTTGTCGCCCCGTCCCACTCACTGTGGAAGCCGGGGATTTCCTTATCCGTAGCCATATTGCACCACGTGCTATACCTCCCCCTCCCCCAGCTACCCGGAACCTGTGTCACTCACATGCAGTTCATTTCTGGCACTGTGAAGTGTAAGGCAGTTCTACGATGCCTAAAGTAAAAGCAACTAAGGATTATCGTCTGCAACAGTATGTTGCAGAATTTAAGGATAATTTTACTTCTGATGGGGGCGTTCTGTTCTGCCAACCATGTGAAAAAGCAATCGAGGCTGAACAGCGATCTCAAGTTGCACAACACCTCATTGGCAAGAAATATATTGCCGCAGATTCGCTCCTTCAGGAGAAGTGTTTCGCGATAATCGTCGGTCATTTGTGATGGACAACCTGAAGATGTATCTCGTTGTGTATTGTAATGCTTCGGCTGTCAGTGAGACATAGCATAAATTGTATTCGTGAGTACTGCATATTGTTTATATTCACATTAATAAACTAAATTATAATTAAATATTTTTCCTTTTTTATTACGTATTTCAGGTATTTTTAAAACATAAAAAATAAATATTTTCCCGAATTTTAGTAACTAAAAATCCGAGCCCTAGTAATAACTGTTTGAAAGACAGTCATGAGATGGGAAGTCATAGCGAATGAATGTGTGGTTTTCAGATTTATAGCATGTAGTATTGATACTGTGTGGTGATAACCGCATATTTTAATTACTGGTAATGCAATACAAGTTAAGTGTTATCTTATATCTTATATCATATCTTACATATATATAAACAAGATGTTCAGGAAAGAACATATAGCCTACTTTCTCCTAAATGCATGGATATTGTTATAACTCTTTGTCCTTTTCAAGGAGTATGATTGAATGTTGGTTGTAGTAGCTTGTTAAAATACAACGTGCTATAGGGATATTAAACATAAATGTGAGGTGCCCTTTGCTAGTGCTACCTCTGTACCAAATTTCGTTCAATTCGGTTTCACCGTGCTTGAATTGATAGGGTGAATCGATTTGCACACATACTTGGCCACCATCTGCAAACTATTGGGCTGATGTTCTTGCAGTTTTGTCAGAATATGTTTCCCACATAAAGATATGGTGTTGCAAAATTTGGTAGAGACAAGATTATTAGGTTGGTCGTAATTACATTTTAGCTTTTAACATTTGGGTGGCCGCGATTACGTTTCCGTCAAGATAGCGGTGATATAAAACATGACAATGAGGTGCCCTTTGCTAGTGCTACCTCTAAATTGTCCCCGATAATCCGGATAGTAGGCTGTCAGATATCCGCCCCCTCAATCGGATTGCCAATAATCAATCGCACCGGCACAGCTACATCAATGAAAATGGCACTGACAGATACTACCGAGATTAGAGCACAGCAGTTAACAAGAAATTATTGTGGAACACACCAAAATATACGGGGGTTCATACTTACCTTTACTTACCTCTTCAAATTAATCTCGGGTATGGGTTGCCAACTGGATCACTTACAGTATGCCCTCACAATAACCTCCACCATGATATTTAAAATGAACCAAGACGGAAACAAGAAACTTTAAACTGTACAATAATTTATTTCACATAAAGAGATGATTCTAACAAAAATTCAACAAAATACACGTGGCAATCATAAGCCATTATCAATGTAATCATGTCCTCCTGTAGGACTTGTAGACGTTACATACAAAATCTTAGCTTTCACTAGCTTAAAAGAACGTAATAATCATAATACACTTGGAATGGATAAGGGAGTTGGGACGAGACATATAGCAATTGTTTTTCCTCTTAATAACATCACACTTTTATTTATAACTGCAAGGCTACTATGTAGTCGACCTTGGCCTCTAACAACCAGTTGTCTGGCCAGCTGCGATACACCCTGCATCATGTCGCATGCCAACCTCGTCAAATGGACTCACCTGTCCAGCCAACGTTAGCATGTGCTAGTTACATCAGAGCCTAGCTCCTTCTCAAAACACTTTAAATGTCCTCAACTCAACTCAAATATTATCACGCAAATCTTTTAAATGCTCCATCCAAATATCACTGGATTACTCTAATAATCCCAAAACTTGTTTAATTATATAATCCACATGTTTAATTAGCGTTGTTTAGAGTATAACAAAACGCTAAATATTAATAACAAAATCTCATTAATTGTTTATAACAATTTAAATTGTTTATAATATTGTCAAATGACAATTGAAAAATTTATATACACGCCTCTATTAATTCCTTTCGTTTCAAATATTATTAAAGATTTATACATAATTATTTACAATGTTTATATTATTTGTTTAGAAATACATTAAAACACACGTTTATCCGGTTGATAATTACTCAAATCGGGTTGATATAATCGACCAATGAAGGTTAGTTATATTTAAATGTTATATTCAGGTTTAATAAGGTTTAATAATAATTATTATTATTATTTGTGACGGTAACCTCCATTCAAAATCGTTATCTCAAATTAATTAAGCACTCTTGTTAATTATTAACAGTAACTTCACATGATTAATTTTCAAAGGACCTGGACAATAAACTCAGCGGAAAAATACTTCGCTCAAACGCACAAAACTACACAAAAATAGGCCCAGAATTCATCATTTAACTCACTATATATGGCATAAAAATCTTCCACAATACATACAAAAAACTTCCACTTATAAATTCATTAACTTCATCCTTATTACTCTGGGAACCTCCTTCATTTATTCAAGGGCATTATTCATCAGCGACTATTACACGTCCACTGAACTAACGATTATACATCCATAGTTCCACTTTAAAAATTCTTATATTCATTAATTGTGTCAAAACTGTTATTATATTTAACCTTCGTGGGTTTCATTCATGAATCGATATGAAGTAAAAATTTGCCAATCACAAATAAATTTAATAGCCAATACGATCAGACACGCCTCTCTGGTCTATCAAAATTGAGATTAATATCTTCAAAGTAACGCAGTATAAAAATACTATCTTCAATCAAAGTTCATCTAAACTGCAAAATAGTCGAATAGAATACAATTAGACTGTGGAATGCAAACATTATTGTTCCAATCTAGAATTGAGAAAAACTCCTATCAAACGTTCATTACCATAGTGTATTCAATAAATCGTAATCAAAGTTCATGTTTCATAAAATTGTCTATAATGCAATGGTGTTTCAGAACTGACGATAAATGTCTATGTTGCAATCATGTTCATCAAACGACTAGTATTTCCAAGATCGTCGATACAGTAATAGATTTTAACGCTCTAAAATCTTTTAATTATTCTTCTTTCTTGAGGATGACAGAAAATTGGTCAAAGTAATTAACTGAATAGAATTACTTTAATAAAGTGACACGCTGTCTGAATTCAAATCTGCCATAGAAAATCGTTAACTTTACAGTCAAATCGTGACTACAAAAATATGCAAATTACTGAAAGAATCAATATAAAATCAGTCTCAACTGATCCAAAATTATTTAAATATGCCAATGACATAACAATGTCTTAATAAATCGTCGAAAAAGGCATAAATCATCAAAGTGTACTGAGTACAGAAATATCAAGCAAGAATATGGGGCAAAATATGTAGGACAGAAAATATGAGAAAAATGGTTGCTCAGATATCGCTAAATGGCTCAAATAAAACAAGAAACGTTCACGACTACCTTATCTGTTGATTGAAGTTCTAGAGGAAAATCTTCCAAAGAAGACTGCTGATGGTTCCATTTCACCAACGTAAAGATGTACTCCGACCTCGAACCTGGAACCAGCGCCCTCGGAGAATAGAACTGCTTCCTCCTCCGGAAATTGCACTGCTCCGTGTAGACGATAGACATCCTTCTGGCAAAACTCTTCTTTGTGAGCCGGGTCCACCCTGGCCTCTCTTGATAGTTCCCTGAAATTCTGGTAGAAATTCGCCATGAAGTTTATTGCATTTATATCCGCAGAAATATTCATAATTGTAGAGTATGAATATATTTCCACTGCCATTTGATATAATTCAGCGTTGGACCACGATGCATGAGTGTAGTTGGATGTTCACTACATGCTCGCTTTTGTAGAAAGACGATTAGCGAAGTTCCATGCTGCCATTTCACTCCATTGATATATGTCCCAATTGCATTAAGGTTTTAGCCTTCCATCTCCACTTCTGTTATAATCATAATTGAAAGTTCTGCCAGATTATAATGTTCCATATTAGAATGCAGCGAGAAAATCACTTTTGTCTGCCGTCTTAAAATGCCAATATCTTCCAAATTATAATCGTGAAAATGTTCAACTTTACTACACACTTCAATACTGTTATGCACAATTGAATTAGCTTACAGGCAATAGCTAACTGTTGGTGTATAATCTTGTAGACTCCTTTATGTGTGCGTTTCAACTTCGCCTAGTTTCAATCACCGTAAAATGGTACTGCTGCACTGCTCCGTGCTCGTTCGATGCGGTGGGCTTTACCACGCGCTAATAACGACTTGCTTCACTGAATCACTCGAAAACGACTATGAGACAAGAGAAATATATGATCAATATGAGAGCTCCTCTCTGCTGTGCAAGACCTTTTATCAACTTCTTAAGGGGCGTATCCATCCCTTCCATAGCTTGTTCCTCCGTCATTGCTAGAATTTCTAACTTTGGCTATACTTGACGGATTTTCAAATTTCAAAAACTCAAAATTAATTTCTTCAAAATTCCAAATCAATGCCATAACTGAAAATGGATTTCCACAATTCTGCATTCCAAAAGTAAATAAATATGGTAGTTTCAGTAATCTCCGTCTCCCTCCAAACTATCATTCATTGGTTCGAGCCTCTCCTCCAATAGCGTAAGTTCTTCCTCAGCACAATCCCATGTTTCCTGCGACTGCGTCGTAAATCTCAGATCTTTCTCGAAAAAAATCATGACGTCACCAAGAATCTCAGCTCAAGCAGCCTACTTGCATGAAGTCTGCGTCATCCGTGCCTACGTCATGAATATCCACGTCACAACTATGACAGCCATAACTTTCTTCGTATTAGCCAATACAGCCATCGTGGTCTCAATATAATTCAATTTACGGGGGCATTCTCCCTTCACCACGTTTTAAAAACAGTTGCAAATTGTTTTTAAACTCTGTGTTATAAATATCTCAATTCACTTGAACACGAAATTGAATTATTATTGGCTTACTCTTGTGTGATATTTCCTCTATGTTCCTTAATCATAAGTCTCCTCTTCTCTGGGTTGTGTGTGGCTAATGCATTCTCTCCTCTCTACTTTCTCTTCTGTCCTGTATTCCTGTTTTCCAAATTCTGCTGGCTTGTAGAAGGACCAGGATCGATCACTACATCCTGTCTTTTCTTCTGGTTTTCAGCTTCCTTCTCTCGTAATTCCTTCAGATACTGCAGACTTTCTTTCTCTCTTTCTTGATACTTGTCGGGTGTCATAACCTGACCTTGAGAATTCTGATTCCGATTCTAGTTATTTCTATTGTAGTTCCTATTGTAGCCCTGGTTATTGTAGTATCTACCTCTTCCATTATTATAATTCCCTCTATTGTTGTTCCAGCCTCGTCTTTGCTGATATGGACGGTAACCTTGCGATCTGTGGTTGCGAAAATGATTATTCCTGTGAGGACCTACATTTTCAGTTTTCTCTTCATTGGGCTTATCAGTTTGCTGAACTTGATCCATGTAGACTATATTAATGTCTTTGAATTCGTGCCTCTGAACTTTTTGTACCACATTTGTCATTGGACTCGTGTAGTCAAGCCTTCTCAACAGTTCGTCCATACTGGTCAAATCTCTGATATTTGACGATATGATAAGTCTTCTTACTTCCACAGGCAGCATACGAGAAATAGCATCGATCAACTGCTCTGTCGACAATGGGGGTTGCAAAAATCTCAAGCGTGATAACTGGCTCGTGAAGAAATCAGCGTACCGTGTTGGAAGAGTACCCGAATACTTCCTTGAGTATACCTCAGCTCTTAATGAATTCTGTGCTTCGATGGACCAGAATCGTTTTATCAGTGCCTCTGCAAATTCGTCGAAATTACCAAAAGTGTAGCGAAATGCTCTGAACCATTCTAGGGGTCCTCCAGCTAGAAATCTTTCCACAATTCTCATCTCTCTTTCTCTGGGAATGTGAGCTTCAATGAAATAGTCTTTCAGGTTCCTGATATATTCTATCGGTGTTAGACTAGCAGTGTTACTGAATTTTTGAGGTTTGTCCTCGAAGTTTCGGATGACTGTCACATTTCTTGGATATGAATCCATGTAATTCTTCCCACTATCACGATATTTCCATTCAGGTTCAATATTCCTATCCTCCTCTTCTTCCCGGAATATGGATATACGTTCCTCAGGACTAATATCTCTCTCTTCTGTATCGAGGTTACATCTTCTGACGTAATTCCTATTGTCTTCGCAAGTCAAGCCTTCTGGATCCTTATCGGTGATTTCCGTGATGACTTTCCTAATCAACTCTTCTTTATAGGTTTCCATCATGCTAGCTTCTCCTAGTTTCAAATTCTGAAGTTTGCTCGTGGTTTCATTAACATCAGAGACAACCTTATGAATTTGTTCCTCTAACGCGGATTTTAATGATTGCACGTCCTGACCTATTTGAGTTCTATCCTCTACCTGCTTTTCGGATAGCGAATCCATCCTTATACTCAAATCCTTTCTAATTTGAACTACTTCATTATTAATATCTACTTGTGTACTGGCAAGTTTTCGTTCAATTCGTTCCTGAATCTGAGTGACATGTCCCCCACTTGACCTGTTCCATTCATCTTTCCACACCGTTACATTTGCAGTTAACATTTCCGCAATATCTACTTCAATGTCTTCCTTAAGTAAACGATTATGGTCTAAAACTTGGGTTCTCATGACCTCTACATCATATTTCAAACCAGCTAAAGAAGCTGTTGTCCTAACAGACTCGTCAAACAACCTAGTTGTTAAAGCACTAATGTTACGAGTACAAAGTGTTTTTGAAGTTTCAATTTCTTCTCTAACTTTATTAACATCAGTTTGAACTTTAGCGATGTCTACAAAAACTGTATTGACTTCTACTTGTATCTTAGTGATATCGCTTTGCATCTCATTTACATCAGAATGAATATTATTAATGTCTACTTGAACGTTTGACACATCGGTTCGAACATTTTTAATCTCTCTTTGGACTTCTTCGACCTTATCTTGTACAGTAGCAACATCATTCCTAACAACAATTACTTCAGCTCTAGCACATGAAATATCACCCCGGACATTAGCAACATCAAGATTCAAAATAGTAAGATATTTCTGTACTTTAGAAACATCAGTCTTAACATCTGAAACATCTTTATGCACATTGTATAAATCTTTATGGACATAGGACACGTCTGTGCGCATGTCAGTTACAGCATTCTCGATTCCCTGGGTACTGATCTGTAAACGCGGCATATCATTTTCTAAGTTTGCAGAACTGGTCTGAATAACTTTCAAATTTTCATCCATCCTAGTAGACAAATTACTAGCATTCTCCTTCATCATCTCCTGCATTCGACTAATATTCCTAGCTTCCATCTCCTTCATGCTTGCTTTCAAATTAGCAGACATCTCCTCCAACATCATCCTCATACTTTCATCTGCCATCTCAATAATATTTCAAGAATAGACTGCTTTAGGGACATACATCAAACAGAGCAAAATAACAACATCTGAGCAACATCTTTCACCATATATATATTTGAGCAATTTTCTGTCTTAAATCTAACTCATAATTACCTTATAATTAACCTTCGTAGACACTTCATGTTGAAATAAACTCAAGCACATGTTCAAATTTCTTTGGTTCATTTTAAAATATCCTAACACAAATAATTTACATTTACAATCCAAATAATTTAATTTTATCTTTAATATGACTAAACATGTCATAAGCCGGTCAAATAAAATAAGACTCCAGATCATAGACGATTTTTCTAAGTTTCCAGCCTATTTAACCTCTCTCAGGTTGTATAAGATCTGATCTTTTCTGAGTGTAATTTTCCTAATACAACACAACATTTAATCCCTATATAATCACATTCTCAAATTCTACAATTGGCCAAGACATCTAATAAAGAATCAACCTCTTTATTTGAGTCTTCACAATCCCATTGACATCGATAACTTGGTAATCCAATTTTATTCGAGCACTCCACAAAATGGCGGTGCCAATTCTACTGCAATAACTTGGTAATCCAATGTTTTGCTGATCGTTCCCCACGTATTAGGGTCGCCAATCCTACTGTCCCCGATAATCCGGATAGTAGGCTGTCAGATATCCGCCCCCTCAATCGGATTGCCAATAATCAATCGCACCGGCACAGCTACATCAATGAAAATGGCACTGACAGATACTACCGAGATTAGAGCACAGCAGTTAACAAGAAATTATTGTGGAACACACCAAAATATACGGGGGTTCATACTTACCTTTACTTACCTCTTCAAATTAATCTCGGGTATGGGTTGCCAACTGGATCACTTACAGTATGCCCTCACAATAACCTCCACCATGATATTTAAAATGAACCAAGACGGAAACAAGAAACTTTAAACTGTACAATAATTTATTTCACATAAAGAGATGATTCTAACAAAAATTCAACAAAATACACGTGGCAATCATAAGCCATTATCAATGTAATCATGTCCTCCTGTAGGACTTGTAGACGTTACATACAAAATCTTAGCTTTCACTAGCTTAAAAGAACGTAATAATCATAATACACTTGGAATGGATAAGGGAGTTGGGACGAGACATATAGCAATTGTTTTTCCTCTTAATAAACATCACACTTTTATTTATAACTGCAAGGCTACTATGTAGTCGACCTTGGCCTCTAACAACCAGTTGTCTGGCCAGCTGCGATACACCCTGCATCATGTCGCATGCCAACCTCGTCAAATGGACTCACCTGTCCAGCCAACGTTAGCATGTGCTAGTTACATCAGAGCCTAGCTCCTTCTCAGAACACTTTAAATGTCCTCAACTCAACTCAAATATTATCACGCAAATCTTTTAAATGCTCCATCCAAATATCACTGGATTACTCTAATAATCCCAAAACTTGTTTAATTATATAATCCACATGTTTAATTAGCGTTGTTTAGAGTATAACAAAACGCTAAATATTAATAACAAAATCTCATTAATTGTTTATAACAATTTAAATTGTTTATAATATTGTCAAATGACAATTGAAAAATTTATATACACGCCTCTATTAATTCCTTTCGCTTCAAACATTATTAAAGATTTATACATAATTATTTACAATGTTTATATTATTTGTTTAGAAATACATTAAACCACACGTTTATCCGGTTGATAATTACTCAAATCGGGTTGATATAATCGACCAATGAAGGTTAGTTATATTTAAATGTTATATTCAGGTTTAATAAGGTTTAATAATTATTATTATTATTTGTGACGGTAACCTCCATTCAAAATCGTTATCTCAAATTAATTAAGCACTCTTGTTAATTATTAACAGTAACTTCACATGATTAATTTTCAAAGGACCTGGACAATAAACTCAGCGGAAAAATACTTCGCTCAAACGCACAAAACTTCACAAAAATAGGCCCAGAATTCATCATATATCTCACTATATATGGCATAAAAATCTTCCACAATACATACAAAAAACCTCCACTTATAAATTCATTAACTTCATCCTTATTACTCTGGGAACCACCTTCCTTTAATCAAGGGCATTATTCATCAGCGACTCTTACACGTCCACTGAACTAACGATTATACATCCATAGTTCCACTTTAAAAATTCTTATATTCATTAATTGTGTCAAAACTGTTATTATATTTAACCTTCGTGGGTTTCATTCATGAATCGATATGAAGTAAAAATTTGCCAATCACAAATAAATTTAATAGCCAATACGATCAGACACGCCTCTCTGGTCTATCAAAATTGAGATTAATATCTTCAAAGTAACGCAGTATAAAAATACTATCTTCAATCAAAGTTCATCTAAACTGCAAAATAGTCGAATAGAATACAATTAGACTGTGGAATGCAAACATTATTGTTCCAATCTAGAATTGAGAAAAACTCCTATCAAAAGTTCATTACCATAGTGTATTCAATAAATCGTAATCAAAGTTCATGTTTCATAAAATTGTCTATAATGCAATGGTGTTTCAGAACTGACGATAAATGTCTATTTTGCAGTCATGTTCATCAAACGACTAGTATTTCCAAGATCGTCGATACAGTAATAGATTTTAACACTCTAAAATCTTTTAATTATTCTTCTTTCTTGAGGATGACAGAAAATTGGTCAAAGTAATTAACTGAATAGAATTACTTTAATAAAGTGACACGCTGTCTGAATTCAAATCTGCCATAGAAAATCGTTAACTTTACAGTCAAATCGTGACTACAAAAATATGCAAATTACTGAAAGAATCAATATAAAATCAGTCTCAACTGATCCAAAATTATTTAAATATGCCAATGACATAACAATGTCTTAATAAATCGTCGAAAAAGGCATAAATCATCAAAGTGTACTGAGTACAGAAATATCAAGCAAGAATATGGGGCAAAATATGTAGGACAGAAAATATGAGAAAAATGGTTGCTCAGATATCGCTAAATGGCTCAAATAAAACAAGAAACGTTCACGACTACCTTATCTGTTGATTGAAGTTCTAGAGGAAAATCTTCCAAAGAAGACTGCTGATGGTTCCATTTCACCAACGTAAAGATGTACTCCGACTACGAACCTGGAACCAGCGCCCTCGGAGAATAGAACTGCTTCCTCCTCCGGAAATTGCACTGCTCCGTGTAGACGATAGACATCCTTCTGGCAAAACTCTTCTTTGTGAGCCGGGTCCACCCTGGCCTCTCTTGATAGTTCCCTGAAATTCTGGTAGAAATTCGCCATGAAGTTTATTGCATTTATATCCGCAGAAATATTCATAATTGTAGAGTATGAATATATTTCCACTGCCATTTGATATAATTCAGCGTTGGACCACGATGCATGAGTGTAGTTGGATGTTCACTACATGCTCGCTTTTGTAGAAAGACGATTAGCGAAGTTCCATGCTGCCATTTCACTCCATTGATATATGTCCCAATTGCATTAAGGTTTTAGCCTTCCATCTCCACTTCTGTTATAATCATAATTGAAAGTACTGCCAGATTATAATGTTCCATATTAGAATGCAGCGAGAAAATCACTTTTGTCTGCCGTCTTAAAATGCCAATATCTTCCAAATTATAATCGTGAAAATGTTCAACTTTACTACACACTTCAATACTGTTATGCACAATTGAATTAGCTTACAGGCAATAGCTAACTGTTGGTGTATAATCTTGTAGACTCCTTTATGTGTGCGTTTCAACTTCGCCTAGTTTCAATCACCGTAAAATGGTACTGCTGCACTGTTCCGTGCTCGTTCGATGCGGTGGGCTTTACCACGCGCTAATAACGACTTGCTTCACTGAATCACTCGAAAACGACTATGAGACAAGAGAAATATATGATCAATATGAGAGCTCCTCTCTGCTGTGCAAGACCTTTTATCAACTTCTTAAGGGGCGTATCCATCCCTTCCATAGCTTGTTCCTCCGTCATTGCTAGAAGTTCTAACTTTGGCTATACTTGACGGATTTTCAAATTTCAAAAACTCAAAATTAATTTCTTCAAAATTCCAAATCAATGCCATAACTGAAAATGGATTTCCACAATTCTGCATTCCAAAAGTAATTAAATATGGTAGTTTCAGTAATCTCCGTCTCCCTCCAAACTATCATTCATTGGTTCGAGCCTCTCCTCCAATAGCGTAACTTCTTCCTCAGCACAATTCCATGTTTCCTGCGACTGCGTCGTAAATCTCAGATCTTTCTCGAACAAAATCATGACGTCACCAAGAATCTCAGCTCAAGCAGCCTACTTGCATGAAGTCTGCGTCATCCGTGCCTACGTCATGAATATCCAGGTCACAACTATGACAGCCATAACTTTCTTCGTATTTGCCAATACAGCCATCGTGGTCTCAATATAATTCAATTTACGGGGGCAGTAACAAATTTCGTACCATTCGGTTTCACCGTGTTCAAATTGATAAGGGGAATCGATTTTCACACAAAGATGGCCGCCATCCGCAAAATATTAGGCTGATGACCTATTAGTTTGGTCAAAGGATGCTCCCTCCATAAAGATATATTGTTGCTAAATTTGCTAGAGATCGGATGATTAGGCTAATCGTAATTTGATTTAACCTTTGAACATTTTTGTGGCCGCCATTACGTTTCTGTCAAAATGGCGGCGATATAAAACATGACACTGACGTGCCCTTTGCTAGTGCTACCTCTGTACCAAATTTCGTTCATTCGGTTCCACCGTGTTCGAATTAATAGGGGGAATCAATTTTGACATAAAGATGGCCGCCATCCGCAAACTATTAGGCTAATGACCTATTAGATTGGTCGCAGGATGCTCCCTTCATAAAGGTATGTTGTTGCAAAGTTTGGTAGAGATCGGATGGTTATGTTAGTCGTAATCTGATTTAAGCTTTAAACATTTGTGTGGCCGCCATTACGTTTCTGTCAATATGGCGGCGATATAAATCATGACACTGAGATGCCCTTTGCTAGTGCTATCTCTGTACCAAATTTCGTTCCATTCGGTTTCACCGTGTTTGAATTAATAGGGGGAATTGATTTTCACACAAAGATGGCCGCCATCCGCAAACTATTAGGCTAATGACCTATTCCTTTGGTCAAAGGATGCTTCCTTTATAAAGGTATGTTTTTGCAAAATTTGGTAGAGATCGGATGATTAGGTTAGTTGTAATTTGATTTAAGCTTTGAACATTTGTGTGGCCGCCATTACGTTTCCGTCCAGACGGCGGCGATATAAAACATGACACTGAGGTGTCCTTTGCTAGTGCTACCTTTGTACCAAATTTTGTTCAATTCGCATTCACCGTGTTCGAATTGATAGGGGGGGGGGGGGTACAGACATTCAGAGTACACACACTCGCACACACACACACACACACAGACTCACACACACACATACACACACACAGACAGACACACTTTTTTCGCCCTGTGTTGATCTCATAAGTCTACTTTCATTTTTTGCATAAATCGAAAGTAGGCTAAAAGGAATGTCTGTGTGTTCGTCTTTTATGCGTTCATAAACCACTCATCCGATTGCGATCAAATTTTGATGGGTGGTTGTAGACACTTCCGGGATGACCATAGGCATAGTTAATCCATTTCACAATAGATAGCGCGCGAGTAGTTAAAACAAATGCGTAATGGAGATGCGTTCATATACAATTCATCCGATTGCGATCAAAGTTTGGTGAGTTGTTTTGCACAGTCCCGGAAAAGTAATAGGCGTAGTAAATCCAATTTACAATAGATGGCGCGCGAGTAGCTTCAACAAAATGGTGTGCGTTTGTTTCAAGAAAGTCTCACATGTGTTCACATACCATTCATCCCATTGCGGTGAAACTTGGGTGAGAAGTTCTGTACACTTCAGGTAAGGTTTCTGGCTTAGTGAAACCACTTAACAATAGGCAGCGCACGAGTAGATTCAACAAATGTGCTACGACGGGCGAAGCGATTGAACTAAGTCCTGTATGCGTTCACATACCATTCGTCCGATAGCGATGCAACTAGGGTGAGAGGTTGTGTTCACTACAGGCAAGGTTTCTGGCTTAGTTAATCCATGTTATTATAGGTAGCGCACGAGTAGATTCAACAAATGAGCGACGACGTGTAAAGCGTTTCAACATAAGTCCCGTATGCGTTCATATACTATTCGTCTGATAGTGATGAAACTTGACTGAGATGTTGTGTACACTTCAGGGACGGTTTCTGGGTTAGTAAATCCACTTAAAAATAGGTATCGCACAAGTAGATTGAACAATTGAGCGACGACGCGCGAAGTGTTTCAACATAGTCCCGTATGCGTTCATATACCATTCGTCCGATAGTGACTAAACTTGGGTGAGTTGTTGTGTACACTCAAGGGAAAGTTTTAGGCTTAGTAAATCCATTTCTCAATAGGTAGCGCACAAGTAGATTCAACAAATGAGCGAAGTCGTTCGAAGCGTTTCAAACAAGTCCCGTATGCGTTCATATACCATTCGTCCGGTAGCGATGAAACTTGGGTAAGATGTTGTGTAGGCCTACTCATCAGGGATGCATTCTGGCTTTGTACATCCACTTTACAATAGTTATCGCACAAGTAGATTCAACAAATGAGCGACGGCACGCGAATCGTTTTAACCAAGTCCTGTATGCGTTCATATACCATTCATCCGATTACTATGAAACGTTGGTGAGTTGTTGTGAACACTTCCGAAATCATTATAGGCATAGTCAATCCAATTTACAATGGACAGCGCGCGAGTATTTTAAACAAATGAGGGTTGGCGATGCGTTCATATAGCCTACAATTCATCCGATTGCGACCAAATTTTGGTGGGTTGTTTGGCACACTTCCGGGATGGTTATAGGCATAGTTAATCCAATTAACAATAGATAGCGCACCAGTAGTTTAAACAAATGAGTGTTGGTGATGCGTTCATATATAATTCATCCGATTGCAATCAAATTTTGGTGAGTTGTTGTGCATACGCCAGGAAGAGTTATAGGCATAGTAGATCCAATTAACAATAGATTCAACAAATGAGCGACGACGGGCGAAGCGTTTCAACAAAGACCAGTATGCGATAGCGATGAAACGTGGGTGAGATGTTGTGTACACTTCAGGGAAGATTTCTAGCTTAGTAAATCCATGTTACAATAGGTAGCGCACGAATGGATTCATATACCATAATCCAGGGAAGGTTTCAGGCTTAGTAAATCCATTTTACAATAGGCAGCGCACGAGTAGATTCAACAAATGAGCGAATATGCGCGAAACGTTTCAACAAAGTCCCGTATGCGTTCATATACAATTTGTGATGTTGTGTACACTTCCGGGAAGGTTTCTGGCTTAGTAAATCCACTTTACAATAGGTAGCGCACGAGTAGATTCAACAAATGAGCGACGGCACGTGAATCGATTTATCAAAGTCAAAGTCCCGTATGCGGTCATATGCCATTCATCCGATTGCGATGAAACTTTAGTGAATTGTTGTGTACACCCGAGGAAAGGTTTCTGACTTAGTAAATCCATTTTAGAATAGGTAGCGCACGAGTAGATTCAACAAATGGGTAACGGCACGCGTATCGTTTAAACGAAATTCCGTAGGCATTCATATACCATTCATGCGATTGCAATGAAATTTGGTGAAATGTTGTTTCCACTCCCGCGAAGGTTTGTGATTTAGTAAATCCATTCTACAATTGGTAGCAACCGGGTAGATTTAACTAATAAGCGACAGCGCGTGAATCGTTTCAATCAAGTCCCGTATGCGATCATATACCATTCTTCCTAGTGTGATAAAACTTTGGAGAGCTGAGTACTGTCCTGCGAAGGTAGGTAAGTCCGTTTTTCAATGGGTGGCACACAAGAAGATTCAACAAATGAGTGACGGCGCGAATCGTTTGAACAAAATCCCGTATGCGTTCATATAACATTCATTTCATTGCGATGTAACTTTCGTGAGTTGTTGATCACGCTCCCGTGAATGTTTCTGAGATAGTATTTTTTTAAATAATAGTTTAGAGGTGGTTAACTAAAAAAAAAGAAAATATTGGGAATCCAAAAGCACTGCAACTATCAAAGTCAAAACCCCAACACTTTCTTTGATTGGCATTGCAACGCATGCCGGGTACAGCTAGTATATATAAAAAAAGAAATGTCTGTGTGTTCGTCTTTTATGCGTTCATGAACCATTCATCAAATTTTGGTGAGTTCTTGCAAACACTTCCGGGAAGTTTATAGGTATAGTTAATCCATTTCAAAATAGATAGCGCGAGTAGTATAAACAAATGCGTAATGGCGATGCGTTCATATACATTTCATGCGATTGCGATCAAATTTTGGTGAGTTGTTGTGCACCATCCCGGAAAAGTTATAGGCGTAGTAAATCCAATTTACAATAGATGGCGCGCGAGTAGCTTCAACAAAATGGCGTGCGTTTGTTTCAAGAAAGTCCCACATGCGTTCATATGCCATTCATCCGATTGCGATGAAACTTGGGTGAGATGTTCTGTACACTTCAGGTAAGGTTTCAGGCTTAGTAAATCCACATAACAGTAGGTAGCGCACGAGTAGATTCAACAAATAGGTGACGACGGGCGAAGCGTTTCAAGAAAGTCCTGTATGCGTTCACATACCATTTGTCCGATATCGATGAAACTAGGGAGAGAGGTTGTGTACACAACAGGCAAAGTTTCAGGCTTAGTAAATCAATGTTGTAATAGGTAGCGCACGAGTAGATTCAACAAATGAGCGACGACGCGCGAAGCGTTTCAACAAAGTCCCGTATGCGTTCATACACTATTCGTCTGATAGCGATGAAACTTGGGTGAGATGTTGTGTACACTTCAGGGAAGGTTTCTGGCTTAGTAAACCCACTTAACAATAGGTAGCGCATGAGTAGATTCAAATACTGAGCGACGACGGGCGAAGTGTTTCAACAAACTCCTGTATGCATTCACATACCATTCGTCTGATAGCGATGAAACTTCGGTGAGTGGTTGTGTACACTTCAGACAAGGGTTCTGGCTTAGTAAATCCATTTTACGATAGGTAGGGCACGAGTAGATTCAACAAATGAGTGACGACGCGCGATGTGTTTGATCATAGTCCCGTATGCGTTCATATACCATTCGTCCGATAACGATTAAACTTAGGTGAGTTGTTGTGTACACATCAGGGAAGGTTTCTGGCTTAGTAAATCCACTTAACAATAGGTAGCGCACGAGTAGATTCAAGAAATGAGCGCCGACGGGCGAAGCGTTTGAATCTAGTCCCGTATGCGTTCATATACCATTCGTCCGATAGCGAATAAACTTGGGTGAGTTGTTGTGTACACTCCAGGGAAAGTCTGAGGCTTAGTAAGTCCATGTTACAATAGGTAGCGCACAAGTAGATTCAACAAATGAGCGAAGACGCGCGAAGCGTTGCAACAAAGTCCCGTATGCGTCATATACCATTCGTCCGATAGCGATAAAACTTGGGTGAGATGTTGTGTACACTTCAGGGAAGGTTTCTGGCTTATTACACCCACTTTACAATAGGTATCGCACAAGTAGATTCAACAAATGATCGACGGCACGCGAATCGCTTAAACAAAGTCACGTAGCGTTCAAATGCCATTCATCCTATTGCTAAGAATCTTTGGTTGGATTGTTGTGCACACTCCAGGAAAGGTTTCTGACTTAGTAAATCCTTTTTACAATAGGTAGTGCATGAGTAGATTCAACAAATGAGTAACGGCGTGAGTATCGTAAAAAAAAATCGTATGTGTTCACATACCATTCATGCGATTGCAATGAAATTTAGAGAAATGTTGTTTCCACTCCCGCAAAGATTTCAGATTTAGTAAATCCATTTTACAATTGGTAGTGCACGACTACATTCAACTAATGAGCGACAGCGCGTGAATCGTTTCAACCAAGTCTCGTATGCGTTCATATACCATTCATCCGATTGTGATAAAACGTTGGTGAGTTGAGTACAGTCCTGCGAAGGTGTATGAATTAGTGAATCCGTTTTTCAATGGGTGGCGCACAAAAGATTCAATAAATGAGTGAAGGCGCGTGAATCCTTTAAACAAAATCCCATATGCGTTCAAATGCCATTCATGCGATTGCGATGAAACGTTCATGAGTTGTTGAGCATACGCCAGGGAAGTTTTTCGACTTAGTAAATCCATTTTACAATAGGTAGCATACGAGTATATTCAACAAATGGGTAACGGCGCTCGAATCTAATCAACAAAGTCCCGTATGCGTTCATATACCATTTATTTCATTGCGATGAAACTTTGGTGAGTTGTTGAGCGCGTTCCGATTAATTTTTTTGAGATAGTAAATCTATTTTACAATACTTTAGAGGTGGTTAACGGAAAATAAATAAATATTGGGAATCCAAAAGCACTTCAACAAACAAAGTTACAATGCCAAAACTTTCCTTGATTGGCATTGCAACGCATGCCGGGTACAGCTAGTATATATATAAAAAGGATGTTCGTTTTTTGGTTTTTTATGCGTTCATAAACTATTCATCCGATTGCGATCAAATTTTGGTGAGTTGTTGTGCACACTTCCGAAATCATTATAGGCATAGTTAATCCAATTTACAATAGACAGCGCGCGAGTAGTTTAAAAAATGCGTGTTGGCAATGCTTTCATATACAATTCTTCAGATTGCGATCAAATTTTGGTGAGTTGTTGTGCACAGTCCCGGAAATGTTATAGGCGTAGTAAATCCAATTTACAATAGATGGCCCGCGAGTCGCTTCAACAAAATGGCGTGCGTTTGTTTCAAGAAAGTCCCACATGCGTTCATATACCATTCATCCCATTGCGATGAAACTTGGGTGAGATGTTCTGTGCACTTCAGGTATGGTTTCTGGCTTAGTAAATCCACTTAACAAGATTTCTGATTTAGTAAATCCATTTTACAATTGGTAGCGACAGCGCGTGAATCGTTTCAACCAAGTCCCGTATGCGTTCATATACCATTCAAATGATTGTGATAAAACTTTGGTGAATTGAGTATAGTCCTGTGAAGGTGTATGAATTAGTAAATCCGTTTCTCAATGGGTGGCGCACAAGTAGATTCAACAAATGAGTGACTGCGCTCGAATCGTTTCAACAAAGTCCCGTATGCGTTCATATACCATTCATTTCATTGCGATGAAACTTTGTTGATTTGTTGAGCACGCTCCCATAATTATTCTTGGAGATAGTAAATCAATTTTACAATAGTTTAGAGGTGGTTAACGGAAAAAGAAAAAAAATATTCGGAATCCAAAAGCACTTCAACAAACAAAGTTACAACGCCAACACTTTCTTTGATTGGCATTGCAACGCATGCCAGGTACAGCTTGTTGATAATAAAATATATTTGCACAAGCCTATGTTTCATTTTAGAATTCTTAAATACTGTACCAGAAAACGATGGGGGTTTTTGAACAGCCCAAGTGGTAATTCACGTTATTCTTTCTGACGTGGGCTCTGCAGGGTTAAGAAGTGACGTGGATAGACTATGTTTGAAGGGGCACTGATAGAGGGCAGTAAAGGCAATCATTCAAAGCTCCATGCTGTGGAGGGTGTAGGTTACGTACTGAGCATCAAAACTCGAAGCATTTTGACTTAAGCAAATGGTCTATTTATTCGAACAGTGCATTGTGTAATTTATAATTTAGACACACCAGAACGGCTTCTACAATCACAATACTTGCGAATAAACCGCATTTCGTATGGATCATATTGTGAACTTATTGAAAGCTGGATAGTCATTCCACATAACCGTTTAATGCACATTTCTCATATCTTTTCATATTACCAAGTCTCCGTGTGCCTCGTTTCTTTTACTTATCTATCATTGTAAATTCTACAGGGTGGTCGAGAAGTCCCTTTGCATGTTGTAGCATAGGACATGGGAACATTGTTATGAATAAAATGGGATTTTTTATTTCAACATTTATTTGGAGTTAACAATGTCTGGTTACAAATAACAAATTCCTTACATCGATCAACAACGTCAGTATGTATTCCTCCATGTTTGAAGCAGACGTTGATCCGTCGCCATGTTCTTGTATGCATGCGGTGGGAGTTTCAAATGCCATAAGAACTCCATCTTTCAGTTGATCGTTGTTCACGTATCGTCGTTTACGAACGTTTTCTTTTATTATTCTCCAAAGTGCATTGTCCGGTGTGCTGAGGTCTGGGCTTCATGGAGGCCATGGCAGTGGTGCTGGAAGGTCTCATGATCCACGCCCAATCCAGCGGTTTGGAAAAAGTTCATTTAGCCGGTTGCGGACACTCACAGCAAAATGTGGTGGAGCACCATCTTGTTGAAGTGTCACGATGTCACTTATACCTTTAGCCCTTAATTGTGGAAGCAACCACGTGTTAATCATTTGCAGGTAGCTGTGCTGGTCCACAGGACCATCGAAGAAATAAGGTCCAAACAGATGGTCTGCCGATAACCCTGCCCAAAGCATAACATGCGGTGGATTGCACTAAATTACTTCATAAAAGTGCGGATTGCTTTTTGTCCAAATAAAGACGTTACGATTTCGTGAGCTACGATAAATCGCACACTCCAGAGAATATAGCGTTTTTTGATCATCTGCATGCGGGAAGCGTGCGAGTAGCATCTCACATGCATGCACACGTTGCTCCAAGTCACGATCACTCAACTCGTTTACTGAGGATGGCCGAAAACCTGAAAGTTTCAAGTCATTGCGCATATGGTCTTTATCGTCGATCGCGGGACGCCTAATTCCGCAGGCCATTTACGGGTTGACTTCACCGGCGATCGTTCAATCGATACCTCCACAGCGGCACAAGTTTCGATACGAGTCGTAGGTCTTCCGCTACGTGGTGCATCGAGAACACTTCCCGTCACAAAGGGTATCTTCTCCCACGCGAATAACGTTGGTCGTGATGGCAGAGGTTTTCCAAACCTCACAGCGAAGTCCTTCAAAATGTCTGACATTGTCTTCTTCGTATTCTGACGTTCGTGAACCCAAACAGAAGCCACCAAACGCTCCTCAACAGTGAAAACACTTGTATCCGTCATGGTTGAACTCTTTCGACTGAAGGCAGCTAACTGCGCAGAGAGCTACGCAGCAAACCACGTGACACGTGACTCGACTTTCCCACGCTAACTGAAGTGAACGTGTCCAGTGCGATACTCGGCTTACGGCGGGAAATTGTTATCTCAACAATATGTAAATAATGTTAATAATAAATATTTATGTTCGACCCTCACTATTATGTGTCAGAAAACTGTATCATAGTGATGGTCATTATAACACTGTTTTTCATTATGATACAGTTTCTCCAGCCAATGAGAGCTCGTTCATTGACCAATTAGGTAACCATACCTTCACGCATGCGCTCAAAATCCAACATGTCGGACATAAAAACAACATCGAACTATAATAAATTACCGACATGGAATACGCACCGTCCATATGTTCACGTAAATAAACTGGCGAATATGAGACAAGAAATAGCACTGTACCTTAATATCACCAACCCTAATTTCTACACAGCGCATTGCCTTCAAACGACTCCGGTGACAATATTACTGAGGGGCGGCAGATGTAAACATATGGCCTGCATATGGCATTGCAAGCACACAGAGCGCATGCGTCGGTCGTTCAGAGATCTTGAAAGACAGACATATACCCAGCGCTCGCTCTTCGGTCACAAAATTCAAGTGGCTGACTCTCAACAGATATTTATGAATATTTATGTTAAAACATATAATAAAGTTATAATTATCGTCGAACATAAACAGTCGTATTCAACTCGCCTATAATGGTAATTAAGACACTCGTATGGAAATTATAAAACTCGCATACGCTCGTTTTATAAAAATACTCGTGTTTTAATTATAGCCATTATAGGCTCGTTGCATAATGTACTATTATAATACATGTCTAAATGCATTGCCCTATGCTATAACATGTGCGTGATGGCGCAGTGGCTTGGCTGCTCGTGTTGCACCCGGACGGCCGGGGTTCGACTCCCGGTGACAGTGGGGTGAAATTTTCACCTGAAAAATCACGTGGCGTTTAAAGGGAAACCGGCCTCAAATCCCCAGCCAATACCAAAATGAGCCTGGTGGCTCCGGCGACACCAATTAATTGGGAAAAGCCGAAGAAAGTCTTTTATACTATAACATGTAAAGGGACTTCTCGGCCACCCTGTATTTAGGCGTAGTTTGTAGCATGCTGAGCTTCTATGCTTACAATCAAGGGTTCAAACCCGGCCGAAGTCGTCGGATTTTTCAAGAGCGTTAATAATCCCTCAGCTTGCCTTCCTTCGGAGGATAAGTAAAGCCGGCGGTCCCATGTCATAGATTTATGGCATGATAAATAGCCTTCCACTAATTACACCTGTGTGAAGCTAAATTATAGGTTATATTCGACTAACGCTCTTAGGTTCCAACGTTCGTCGCCAAGAGCCGACTGCAGTGGCATCTAGTAAGAAAGTGCAGAACTAGTTGGTCGTTGACGGTGGCGTTTGGTAGCAATGTTGGAGCTACTTGAAAATCGAATGTATGCAGTCCTTACTTGAATTAAATACAGATACACACACTAATACAGCCATCACAATTAACACCGGTTATCAGACAGATACTACACACACCCAAAGTACACGGGGTTACATGACCGCGTTGTCACAGCCCCTAAACTGAGGAACCAATCAACCAACATTTTATTTAAATTATTGTTTATTTATGTATTTATAGGCTTAAGCAATATTTATTTACGAACCTTGAGGTAGAGATAAGCGCTTGAAATGGCAGATGGTTTTTCCTCAACACGAATGAAAATTATCCACCCCTTGCTCTTGTTGTCAGAACTTTGTGAAAATATTCCTGTTTTGGTTCTTTGTTGTTGTTGTTTCATTTTACGGGCTGGGATATGGTAGTCATTTACCCCGTGTACTTGGATGTGCATCGATATTGTCTGATATAACCTGTGTTACAGTGGTGAATGTAGTAGTAGGCCTATGTGCATTTGTAATCAAATGAGGATTGGGAACGAGCTGGCTATCCCAGCATTTGCCTGGAGTAGAAGTGGGGAAACATGGAAAACCACCTGCTGGATATCAGAGGTATTTCCTCTTCTCACTCATGAATAGGTGATGTTCATCAGACGATGTTGGAGTGATTCCATCCCTCTGCTAGTGATGTACAGTATATCAGAAGATGCTGGAGCTAAGTACCACCTCTGTACTATAGTACAGTACAGCTGGAATGGTTTTGTTCCAAAAAACCGTGCTATGGTTGGCTTTTTTTAAATCGTTAGAAAAGCACAAAAAAAGCTTAACTCTAAATTTCGGAACAATTTATAGTATCATGTTGGAAAACTAAAAAAAACAAACAAATGAAAGGCGTTTTTCTATGAATCTACGTATTTTAAAGAAATGTAGAGGACATTGTCACCTACAATTTGTCTCATTGAGGTCATTTCATATGTTTTGAAATGCAGAAGCTAGGTGGCGCCAAAGTTTACAAAAAAGTGTTTTTTCACTTTTTGTCCTAGAAAAAATGTTTTTTTTTTTACAAAAGAGTGAATCAGAAATTTGTTCCTCTAAAAATTGTCTGCAACATTTATTTAAACGTTTGTTTGCTCCGACTTACCGTTCCAAAGTTATAGCGCAGCAAATGCAACGCTGCGTAGTCAAGGCTACTATTGTTACTGCGGAGAGAGCGGTGGGCATAGTTTAGACCGGGACCGGTGTCGTACAATTTTCACACTTCGGCAGACTATAACTTTGGAACGGTAAGTCGGAGGAAAAAATTGTTTCAATAAATGGTGTAGACAATTTTGAGAGGAACAAATTTCTGATTCGCTCTTTTGTGAACAAAACAATTTTTCTAGGACAAAAAGTGAAAAAACACTTTTTTGTAAACTTTGGCGCCACCTAGCTTCTGAATTTCAAAACATATGACATGACCTCAATGAGACAAATTGTAGGTGACAATGTCCTCTACATTTTTTGTTTAAATAACTTTTCTTTAAAATACGTCGATTCAGAGAAAAACGCTTTTCATTTTTTTTTTAGTTTTCTGACAAAATGATCGTGCAAATTAATCTGAAATTTAGAGTTAAGCTTTTCTTGTGCTTTTCTAACGATTTACTAAAAGCCAACCATAGCACGGTTTTTGAAACAAATGGGGTTTCTTCTGTGCAGCTGTACTGTACTGTACTGTACTACTAGTGATGTAAACCAGAAGATGTTGGAGCTAAGTCCCACCCCTGTAGAGGTGGCGGGAGGCGGATATACATGTCAGTGGCCCGCTACACGCAAACCATCACCCTGTGCGTTACCTTGCTATTGTACGGCCTGTCTTTGTGCTGTAGATCCTACACGATACATACGCTAATTCCCTTAACACCATTGTCTTCCTTTAAGCGAGCCTTCTCCTCCCTCAAAGAATCCTTTAACTTTTGTCTGGTACAGGCCACGCCTTATCTCAGCGACATCAGTTAATAGGGATTAGGACACGGCTGTTAAGAAGGAAGGGTGGAGTGATTTGTTACGAGGTGCCCAAAAAGATCCTGAGTCACGGAATAATGCTATTCTAGTTATTTTATTTGCCGGCCCCGTGGTGTTCGCGCACCTGCCTCGCACCCGGACACTCCGGGTTTGATTCCTGGCTCCATCAGGAATATTGGAAACTGACGTGGGGGCTGGAACGGGGTACACTCAGCCTCGTGACGACAATTGAGTAGCTGTCTGAAAATGAGGCAGCGCTCAGGTCACGTAGACAAAGCGAGGGCTCAAAATGACAAGGTTCTATTTGACTTTTCATAAATTTTACAGGAGAGCATTTTTAAAGTATTTTGCTTATCAAGTTCACATTAATTAAGGGATTCTTCATTAGTCAGGCTTGAGTTTTTGACTAGTCTATCCTTTATCTATTTGAGTGAAATGAGCACTTATTAGAATCATTTGGCAGGTGGGTGATGTGAATTAGGAAATCATGTCAGCAAATAAACCTTGTCATTCCAAATGGTAGGTAAAGTATGGTTGATTTGTAGGAATGATATCAAAGGAAGTTTTACTATGGTTTAATGTTCGAAATAATAAGGAATGCATAAAACAGAGTGTACATGGCCACTAAATTATATATTTCATTCCCCCCCCCCCCACCCAGGGGCTCACGACTATTGGGACGTGGGTTGGCGACCACGCGGCCCCTGCTGAGTTCAGCATTACTTCCACTTCCTTGTGCCGTGCTCCTTTCTGTCATCTTTCCTATCGACCTCTCTTGGTCAACTCTTGTTCTATGCCGACACCGACGGTTTTAGGGTATCCGAGGCCTAGGAAGTCCTTCACTTTCCCGCCTTAATTGGCCCTTGTCTCATCTTTCCTGATACACTCATTCTTCGAGGGATCAGCTTTCTTTCTCTTTTCATGATATCTCCTGCTTTCTGCTCAAGGCCCTTAAGGAGGCAGGATGTGTGTAGCCACACCACTTCTGGTGCACCCTCGATATAGGTACAACCTCAAGGACTCACGGCTGGTGAGTTCGGGAGTTGGCGACCCTGGGGGATTCCTGAGCTGGGTCTGGTTTCCCCCCCTTTTACCATTCCCTCTGTAGCGGACCCTCTTCTCTTTCTATTTCCTATCTGCCTGTCATGGCTCTTCTTCCTTCCAAGTCCCTCAATCCTCATTCTTCGAGGGTTGAGGGCATTTCATTTCCTCCTGTCCTTTATTTGCCTTCTTCTCCTATTGTTTTCCATTTCTTCTTCTAGTATATAAGTTAGTAGTTAGTTTTAGTTATAGTTTTACATTTCATTATCATCTTCACGATTACCCAAACCATTAAGGGCCGATAAACTAGATGTTAGGCCCCTTAAAACGACAGTTATCACCATCATCATCATATATTTCATTTCAAATTAACCATCTTAAGATTAATTAACATTACTTGCACATTTTTACATAGGAACTGTTGTGTATATTTTGATCACAAAACGATCCCTCTACATTTGAACTCAATATAATAATAATGTTATTGGTTTTACGTCCCTTTTAACTACACTGGCTTTTAGAGACGCCGGGGTGCCGGAATTTTGCCCCGAAGGGGATCTTTAATGTGCCAGTAAATCTACTGACACGGCTCCCTCGCATTTGCGCACCCTCAAATGCCAGCTGACTACGCCAGGATACGAACCTGCAACCCTGGGCTCAGCAAGCGAGAACGTTACCCCTGAGCCACGCAGCCAGCCCATTTGAACTCAGTTTGATAATATGATGTCCATTCTGACATCCTTCGTTAAAAAACTCTTAAAATAAAAAAAAATTGTTCGCTTTCAACGCCTTAGCAACCATGTAGATAAAACAAACTCTCCGAATTAGTTGTTCATGAAAACACACTAACATCCCAAGCACTGTAACATTAAATCCTAGCGTTCCTTTAACAAATCAGAAATCACGGTCTTTCTGCCCGTTTAAACAACTGTTTCGTAAAAGTACAATTCAATCAGATTCTGCCCAAGTTCACTAAAATACAAATCATGTCTTCATTCTAAATGGAACGGTGGAGCTCTGCAGAGGATGTTACATTGGAATGATCATGAATATTTTAAATAAGAACTGAAGAGTCATTTAAAGATTTTCACTATGAACCATACTGCTTAAAAATAGACTCATAGTTGGTTTTATCCAGGAGTGGCATCCACGTGTACATTGACTGGATGTCACAAATTCTCTCTTTACTCTGCTTTCGCTGAATGATGGCCTGTGAAATCGGCAAATTAAATTCATTACAGAATATATGCCTGTACATGGATATTTTAACTGGTACCAATCATTGTGTTTCACACTCCTTTACGTACAATTTATACATTTTTTTGTTAATTTAGAATAGTATCAAGGTTCAATTTCTTACTATTAGCTCTACAGTAGTGCGATTCATCAGTAGGAAAAGATTGTATATGATTCCTAACTTTGTCCTTCCTTTATTTTTATTTTTTAAGACTTTATCCCTGGTACACTTGCCTGCATTACTTTTGCACTTATGGGTATTATACACAGATTTCTGGCTTACTGCTAGAGTGCCCAAAAAGAAAGACTTACAGACACGTATTATACAATCATTTTTTATAAAATGATGTTTGAATGCCTTAGTGCGCTTTGAACTTTTCACACCCCTCTCAGTGTCAATACGGTCTGTGTTCTGCATTAAGAAATAATGTTTCTATTTCTGGCTTAACATAATACTACGAATTAATTATATCAAATCTTTCATCTTCTGTAAAGTTGGAAGCACAATGGAACTTACAAGCATTTGCACAGTCTTTTAGTGTTAACACCGATTTCCCTTTCACCAGAGTAGCTCTTCTGTATGTATACTCCTTTTCATGTTGATGACAGTCTTTCCTTAACATACTTTTCCACTGAGACGGGTGACGTTGCCTAGTCCTGGTTCGACGTTTCTTAGTCGGTGTTTTCGCACTTTCTGTTTCACAAGATGAATCTGAATATGGAACTAGCCGTAAAGAGTCTCACAGTTCTTCACCTTTATGCTGATTAGAACTCTCGATATTGTCCTCAGTGCCGGGAAGGTTGCACTCAGAACCATTTTGATTTGGAAACAGTCTGCAACAATATATTAATCTTTAAAACGGTGAAGATTGTAAGATTTAAATAATAATTACCTTACAGTAATTTATGAATAAACTACAGTTTGGAAATAAACCTAAATTAAAACTAGCTTCCTCGTTGCTGTTAAAAAGAAACAAGATAGTGTACTTACTTCCTTTTACAAGTCTTCTCAATCGGGAAAGTTTCCATAATTGCGGTACCGGTACACACAGTAAACAGAATGATACACTCTTCAGTTTCCAAAGAATGAAGAATAAGCAATACAGACAAAACACTGTCTAGCAGGCCAGCCAACCCCAAGAATATTATTTTAATACAATTTGCTTTCTTCTGAATTAATGACGACGCACTTAATTACAGTTTTACTTCTAAATTGTTGTAAATTAACGTAAATGCAATTGGATTTAGTGAAATGTTATACTGAAATTCTATATTTAAAAGTCTTGTATACCAAGTTATTTGTTTATGTTAGCAAAACTAAAAACAGTTGGAATACTCAATTAGAACCTTGTCATTCTCAAGGAGGAGCACAATATGCAATTAGAACTTTGTCAAAATGACTTTACTGCCCACAATAATAATAATATCCGTATAAAACCAATAGTACATATAGATCTTGCAGTGTTCCACACTCTGAAATAAAAATATCATTTTTTCAAAAAATGTCAAATAGAACCTTGTCATTCTGAGCCCTCGAAAGATTAACTGCAGGAGGGACCCAAGGTGCTGATCTCGCGGCACCCCAAAAGGCTGGGCAGCGGTCGCTTCGTAGGCCTAGGAACTTCATGGGCTATAGTGCCACGGGGTTGCGTTGGGTTTGTTATTTTATTTAGAAGTTTGGCAACACCGTAGAGCTGTAGCCCCGTGTACTTGGGTGACTGATGAATCTGTCTGATAACCTGTGTCATTGTGTTTATATTTGGATAGCAGGCGGCCAGTGCCATTTGCCAGGAGTAGAACTAGGAAACGACCACCTCGCGTTGTAGGGGCTAGCGTTCTTCTCTGCTGACCCGGAGGTCCGGGTTTGACTCCAAGCTCTGCCAAGAAATTTTAATTCTTGTGTGAACAGTGGAACGGGGTACACGCAGACTCCCGAGGCAAAACTGAGAAGAGGAGGGTTCGAAACCCACCTCAGCCATTCTGGGAGTAGTTTTCCGTGGTTACTCACTTCTATTCCAGGTAAATGCCGGGATGGATCCTAACTTAAAGCCACGGCCGCCACCTTTCCAAACCCTACCTGAATTACAACTACACTCACTAATACAGCCTTAACAAGTAGTTCTATGAAGAACTACAGACTACAGCTTATTTTATAATTTCAAATGATCTTGTCGACTTCGTCGTTATGCTTGGGTCTAACGTTATGCGTTACGGACACGGCGTGTGTGACGTCATCATGTTGTTCAGTGCATATGCACCGAGTCTGAGTTTTCTCCTGGGAGACGGCGAGTACGTGACGTCAGACAGGAAAACAGGGTGACTCCTAAAGAGATATACAAGACGTCAGATAATAATACAGGGTGAATCGTAAAGAGGTCTACACGATGCCAGACAGGAATACATGGTGACTCCTAAAGAGATGTACAAGATGTCACACAAGAATACAGGGTGACTCCTAAAGAGATATACAAGACGTCAGATAAGAATACAGGGTGACTCCTAAAGAGGTGTACAAGATGCCAGATAAGAATACAGGGTGACTCCTAAAGAGGTGAACAAGATGTCAGACTAGAATACAGGGTGACTCCTAAAGAGGTGTACAAGATGTCAGACAAGAATACAGAGTGACTCCTACGAGGTGTACAAAATGTCACACAAGAATACAGGGTGACTTCTAAAGAGATATACAAGAAGCCAGATAAGCCTCTTAAAGAGGTGTGCAGGACGTCAGAGCAAAATGCAGGGTGACACTTAACGAGGTGTACAGTATGTTAGATTCAATTAAAATACAGGGTGACCCTTAAAGAGGTTTGCAATATATCAGATTCAAATAATGGGTGACCCTTAAAGAGGTGCTCGCGCGGGAATCCTAAGTTAATGGGTAATGGAGTCTGTTGAAAGAGCTCTCCTGAGCCTTTCTAACATGTGTAACATTTGTAGCATTTGTCATTTGAAATTATATAAAGTCTAGTCTGTCTATCAACATACATAATTTCAGTTTGATTCATGTAATAGATTCGTAGATATTGACAACCGTTTAAATATCTCGGTTGGTCGCATTGTTGGATTTTATGTAGGCCATAGAGTTATGTACTATTAGACGACGATTATTGCGTAGGTTCATTATTCAAACGTTCACTTCGATCGCTTGACTAATACTCAGGAAATAAAAAACTTAATTTTAAATTTGCGCACAACCGCCATCTTGAGGTTAAGTGAACAATTGAACTATATTAGATGCCAGTGCATTACAATGTGCATAAACATTCACTGTACCAAATTTCACTGCGCTCCGAAGGTTAAATCGCTAGAAAAGCCTAATGAAATGTTTCACCTTCACTCGGCCATGTTAGTTTTGTACTTTACAGCTTTTTAGAAGTCTCAAAGCTGAACTTCTAGTAGTACCCTTTACCACCGTACAACATTTCAGGGTGATATCCGTAATAGTTTAGGAGATATTGAATGCTGGGGAAATATTTCGCATAGCCGCCATCTTGAGATTATGTAAACATTTGAACTGAATTAGATGCCAGTACATTACAATGTGTATATACATTTGCTGTACCAAGTTTCATTGCGTTCGGATCGTTAAATCGAGATATAAGTCTATTTAAATGTTTCAACTTCGCTTGGCCGACATGTTCGTTTTGTAGTTAATATGTTTTTGAAAGTAACATAGGTAAACTTCTAGTAGGCGGCTTCGGTGGCGTAGTCGGTAGCATGCTGAACTGCTGTGCCCAAGATAGCGGGTTCAAACCCGGCCGAAGCCGTCGGATTTTTAAGAGCGTTAAAAATCCCTCAGTATGCCTTCCTTTGGAGGGGAAGTAAAGCCGTCGGTCCCATGTCATAGATTTATGGCATGTTAAAGAACCTTCCACTAATTACACTTGTCTGAAGTAAAATTGTATAGGTTAGGAATGTAAACTACGCTCTTAGGTTTCTACGTTGGTTGCCAAGAGCCGACTGCGGTGGCGTCTGGTAGTCTTGTTCTGAACTAGGCCTAGTAGTCGTTGACGGTGGCGTTTGGCGGCAAAAGTAGGAACTATTTGAAAAATTCAAAGTTGTAGTCGTTACTTGAATAAAAAAAAAACAGATAAACACACTAATACAGCCATCACATTTAACACCGGTTATCAGACAGATTCTACACTCACCCAAAGTACACGGGGCTAAATGACCTCGATGTGTATGCTCCTCCATGAAGCAACAACAACAATTTATTTTCTTAATTAACTTTACAGGCAGGGATATCATGGCCATCAACCACCTACACTTGGATGTGTATTGTTGCATGATCACCTGTGTTTCTGAGGTAATTGCAGAAGTATGTAGTCCTATAACTGACTTGACCCTGGAACATGAAATAAGTTACCATCAAGGCATTTTCCTGGAGGGAGTGTGGAAAACTCTAGGTGAAATCAACATTAGGGACAGCCACCCGCTCATAGTTCCAGGATTCGAACCACCGATCTTCGGGCTACATGACTCCGCGACTTAACACGCACAGCTCTGCAATTTGTGAGCTCCGGATTGTAGAAATCATTATTTGGTCTAACATTTTCACACACCTCACGCTCCTCCAGAGCACATCAAAATGTCACATACCCACAGTTAATAATAATATCGTATGACCTCGGTGCCGGGGACAAGCTTTTTTATTTGACACCCAGAAGGCAGCTTGCATGTCGAAATTTGTTGTTCCTTGGAGCACTATGAAATATCAAGGGGGTTCGAAATCTAAGCTCCTTGACACTATAGCGCTTTCTAGTAGAGAGAGGAGGAACTTTGTGTTGGCGGAAAATCCCGAGATTAATTTTGCCATTATGAACACAGCCTACTGAATTCAAATGGGTTCTTTAACATGCCAACAACGTATGATATGCGAGTCGAAATTTTTGTCGCTCTTCAAAAAAAAAAAAAACACTTACCACGGCCAGGAGCGAACCTGCAAGGTTGGGGTTGGTAGTCCGACACGATAACCACTCAGCCACCGTGGCAAACACCCGCAGTTAAAAATCCCTGCTTCTTCTTCATCTTCTTGGTGTCCCATCTCCTAACGGAGGTTGGCGATCATCATGGCTATTTGAGATTTGGATACTGTCACACGAAAACGTTTTCCCGTGGTCGTCTGGTAGCAGTCTTCGAGATTCTTAAACCAGGAAGTTCTTTGTCAGCTAGGTCCCCAATGTTCTACTATTTTCCCTTCACCTCCAGTTGTAGATTCCTGCACTTTTCGTGCCACATCACGTGACCGAAATATTCAAGCTTCCGTCTTTTTTTGGATAGCAGTAGTTCCGCACTTATGCCAAGGCTATTCAACACCCCGTATTTCTCAAAATATTTGTCCCTAAAATGCGAAGCATTCGCCGGTAGATCCATATTTCAAAGATTTCCAGTTTCATGCACTGGACCTGGGTTAATGTCCACTCTACAACATTGTAAAAATCTCCTGTCCGCTAACCATTCTCAGCCTAAAATCCAGGTTTAAGTAGCGGTTAGAGACCAAGTTCTTAATTTTAACGAATGTTCTTCTCGCATATTCAATCCTGATCTTGATCTCTTGGCTGTTAGTCCAAATTTAGTTCAGAAACCTTCCAAGGTATTTATAATGCAGAAAACGTTTAATTTCTACATTCTCCATTTTGAGCGTAGCCTTAACCCTCAGCTTGTGAGGTGCGGTCAAGGTGACCACAAGAATATTTTGAAGTGTTATAGTATTTATCCCTTCTATTGTTAGTTCCCGCCTTTTCTTTTGTGTACCTTCCGAACACAGTGCCTCGAGTCACTGCATAGCTCAGTGCAGCTCTAGCCACTGTTAACGTTCCACGCTGTCCATGCAGGCGGGAGAGGAAACTTCCCGATTTACTCGAGTAGGTGACCGAGGATTGGAAAATACTGTGCAAGCGTGGCTTCAGGCGGATGACAGTGATATTGAAGAAGACAGTAGTGAGGATTTTGTAATTACAGGTAGTGCCAATAGTTCAGACAGTGAAAGATCCGCAAGTGACGGTCGTGGTAGTACAGAAGAAGGCGAAGTAGAAGAAGACGATGTGGCTACTAGTATTTGTAGAGCATACTACGGGAAAAGCCGATATAACTGGTCACGTGAGCCGTTTGAGAAGAGAAGTAGGATTCAAAAGAATAACATTGTACTTGTGGTGTGAATGCTTACATCTTGTATGGTGCATACAGAGACAACCCAGAAATGAGTATGCTGGATTTTCTGAAGAACTTAGCATCTGGGTTGGAGTAAACCACACCTAGAAAGAAGAGTAACAATTGCACAAATAAACCGAGAAGTGAGAACTTGCATTAGGAGGGTGCTAGGTGTGAAAGAAGAAATGACATACACAGCAGACGAAAGACTCGAGAAGAAGAAAACCTGTTCAATTTGTGATCCAAGAAAAAAGAAAATCTCTGTGTAACCCATGTAAAATACCAGTATGTCTAGAGTGCACTAGAAAGATTTGCAATGCCTGTGGTCATGATAATTTCTAAACGAACATACAACGAATGTGTAACAGCAATGAACTTGTAAAAGCAACACATAGCCTATCTAGGGTTATGGCTGTAACAAATATTTACACATTGTGATTCTTGACAGACACCTGTAAGTGATCATATTTTGCTCTTTCATTTTGTCAAACATGTATACTTGTTTCTAAATAAGTTTTAATTTTTTAAATTAATTGTATCAAATGGAAGCCTCCGTGGCTTAGGCGGCAGCACGCCGGCCTCTCACCGCTGGGTCCGTGGTTCAAATCCTGGCCACTCCATATGAGATCTGTGCTAGACAAAACGGAGGCAGACAGGTTTTTCTCCGGGTACTCCGATTTTTCCTGTACAAATTTCAGTCCAGCAACACTCTCCACTATCATTTCATTTCATCTGTCATGCATTTAATCATTGCCCCAGAGGAGTGCGTCAGGCCTCGGCAGCTGGCACAGTCCATATCCTCGCCGCTAGATGGGGGCTTCATTCGTTCCATTCCTGACCCGGTCGGAGACTGGAAGCAGGCTGTGGATTTAATTTCAATTAAATCTACTGATCAGAGAAAACTTTTACTTTTTCACAATACAATATTAGTACGTAAGACCTATAATTTGATTTTAAGAAATGTTTGCATTTCTATCCTGTGTTAGAGTAGTTGAAGTGCCAACACGACAAAGTTCAAGTAAATAGTTTTATTGTGTGTGCCTATGAAGAAGCAAGATTACGTCACAGTAATACCACCTCACAAATAGAGGGTTAACATCGTTTTGTTTGCTGATGATCTTAAACTTGATCTTTTTTATGTTCATTCGGGGTCTCCTATTACATAAGCAGTGTTAACTATCTCCAGAAGGACTTGCAGATCGTCTGACTTTCAGCCAACAGCACTGCGTCATCCCTTGTTAAAATAGTATAATGCCGGAGTAATTTACATGAAGTGGTAGAACGTGAGTATTTAGAAGTTGCCTGAACGGAACTGTTGATAATGGAATTCAGTCAGCACTTCTGGAAGTTGTAAATCAATAAATCATATACGCTCCAAGAGGTCTCAGTTAATCTCGTTATTCCGTCAGTCAAGTTATTCAAGACTTACCTATCCATCATTCTTCACTCCAGATCGCGCCCCGATGTTACACGAACTCATTAAGACTTCGCACGCAACTGAAACCGAACTCCAACGCCTACCTTCTCGTGTTCAAGTGTATTTTAAGAGTTTCATATTTTACCCTAAAATATGACTTCCTTCATAAACCTCCCCCTCTGAAATTAAGTTAGAAATCACACGTGCGTCGTAAGTGCTATTAATAAATCAATGTTGTATCAAATAACATGTAGCACTGAAAGAAACGTGGTTTGCACAATTACAGCACACAATATTGCTGAGGGAACATCTATATGTAAAACCTCCTACGGAATGGTCCATCTAAGTGCTGTTAAACTCGAAATACTGTCAGGAATACAGAAAAATTAAAACATAAATCTCTCCAATGAATGACTTGGCAAGAGGGAGAATGAGTCGCGAGCCGCATGATGTAGTGAATGTGTTGCAATCCTTGCAGTGGTGTTGTCAGATTGTTTAAGGGGATACGGAATCGCCTATCTTACCAATATTATAAGGTGCGTTCAAAAAGTAACGAGCCGGAGGCTGGAATGCCCAAACCGGTGACGACATCGGCTAATCGTGGCATGTGTAAAACGAGGTGTGGTTCCGACCAGAGCGTGGAAGGTCACAGCCCGTCGCTAGAGGGCACGTGTTCACGTCACGTGACGATACAAAGCGAGCAGCAGCATACACCAATCGTCCAACGCTGCCAGTCGCATTGCAAACAGTGACATGGAGCCGTCAACCGAAGAGCAAAGAGGTGTTGTACGGTTTCTGATAGCGGAAGGAGTAGGGGGAACGGACATTCATCGCCGAATGTCACAAGTGTACGGTGAACACTGCTTGTCCCTTGCAAGGGTCGAGGCGTGGCACAAGCGCTTCAGGGAAGGACGGGTGTCGTTAGCCGATGATGCCCGGTCTGGGGCACCCCCTGCATTACCGATGACAACGTCCAGCTGGTTGATGCACTCATTACCCAGGACCGCCGAGTGACAGTGAACGCCATAGCCGCCGTGGTCGGATTGAGCGTCGGAAGTGTGCACACCATCATGAAGGAACGACTGCACTTACGCAAAGTGTGTGCCCTATGGGTGCCCCACAGTCTTCAACCACACCAGGAAGCATGTCGAATAGCCTGCTGTCTTGGTCTTGGTTGGACGATTGATGCATGCTGCTGCTCGCTTTGTATCGTCACGTGACGTGCACGCGTGCCCTCTAGCGACGGGCCGTGACCTTCCACGCTCTGGTCGGAACCACACCTCGTTACACATGCCACGATTAGCCCATGTCGTCACCGGTTTGCGCATTACAGCCTCCGGCTCGTTACTTTTTGAACGCACCTTATAAATATGTTTAACTCATGTTCCTTTTCCTCAGAATCTGATAAAGGTATGATCATGAAATTTATGTCACATTTCAATCAAACCTTACTTGACATATTAATGGAGTTTTTTTTTTGATATTGGACTTCAAGGGAGTCAGAAATTGTTTTATTTTTAACCGTGAAAAAATATAATTACTTTTTCTTAAACGAAAACAGCCAAATCCCACTCAGTTTTATTTTAACAAGGAAATTTCTGCAATAAAATATTAATCATTCTGAGATAAATTCATGTTGAAAATTTCACAGCTCTGTGATAAATAGCCACCTAGAAAAAGGAACATACATTTTAAACAAGTAGTTCCGTGAAGAACTAAAGCCTCCGTGGCTTAGGCGGCAGCACGCCGGCCTCTCACCGCTGGGTCCGTGGTTCAAATCCCGGTCACTCCATGTGAGATCTGTGCTGGACAAAACGGAGGCAGACAGGTTTTTCTCCGGGTACTCCGGTTTTCCCTGTCAACATTTCATTCCAGCAACACTCTCCACTATCATTTCATTTCATCTGTCATTCATTTAATCATTGCCCCAGAGGAGTGCGTCAGGCCTCGGCAGCCGGCACATTCCATATCCTCGCCGCTAGATGGGGGCTTCATTCATTCCATTCCTGACCCGGTCGGAGACTGGAAGCAGGCTGTGGATTTTCATTTTCAGTTCCGTGAAGAACTAAACAGCCTATTGTCATATATCCTACTTATATTAATTACCACTATCAACATACAAATTTTCAGTTTGATTGCTGTAATAGATTTGTAGATATTGAGAATCGCCTAAATATTTTGGATGGTCGCCATGTTGGATTTTAAAATATGTAGGCCATTGAGTTATGTATTATTCGATGAGGATTATTGTGTACGTTCATTGTTCAAACGTTTATTTCGATCAGATGATTAGAACACAAGGAATAAAAACTTAATTTTCGAATTTCGCACAGCCACCGTCTTGAGGTTATGGAAAAATTGAACAAAATTAGATGTCAGTGCATTGCAATTTGTAGATTCATTTGCTGTACCAAGTTTCACTGCGTTCGGATGGATAAATCGCGAGAATAGTCCATTTAAATGTTTCAACTTCCACTAGTCGCCATGTTCGTTTTGTAGTTAACAGGCTTTTGAAAGCAACATAGGTGAACGTCTAGTAGTACCCTTTATCACCGTACAAAATTGCAGGATATTTTGAGTAATGGTTTCGTAGAGATAGGATGCCGGTGAAATATTTCGCACATCTGCCATGTTGGATTGGTGAGACGTAATAAAATTTGAAGGGTACGGTCTGGGTCGGCCAAAATAGTGCTATGATCTTACCGAGATTCATTGAAATCGATCCGGACGTTTAGATGTTATTAGAGGGTGGGTGACACACACATGGACAAAAAGTGATCTCATAAAATGAAAATAGGCTATAATCATGAACTGAGAAAACTCCAGTTAAAAATTTCCACACGTGATGATTATCTCATGGTTAGAGCAAGGGTAAATTAATTATTATGGCAATTTCTAATGGTTAACCAACCTATAATGTATTCCACATCTTTCTAAAGGGCAGACTTTAGAGATTCAACAATTATAAAAAACAAGAGGTTCCGTAACGAACTAATGAGCCTACTTTTCTTAAAATTAAGATTCATACCAATGATTAATCTACAGTATATGATCCTATCTAGAATAATGACGAAATTAAGTTGGTAATATCGAAATGTTTAATTAGTTTGAAATATACCTGGTATAATGTAGCCTACTAGAGCACTAGAGTTGGCAGCTCTGGTGACTGAATATATTCTTGGTTCCATATCTTAAGGTACAGAATACAGAATTTGGTTGAAGTCCAATGGACGTTACATGCAGTTAGACATTGGATCTATGAGTACGCGTAAAAGCATGTTGGCAACAATGCCATGCGTGTGCTGGTCAGAAATAATCTGAAATATTATGAAATCTTGTTGTGCCAATTTTGGATGAAATCCAACTGATAGTATAGAAGTTACATGTATTTTAAAATTGGACATATCAGCAGGCATAGAATCATGTAGGTAGCACTGACTTATATGAATTACTACAAATTAATCTAAAATGTCAGGTACTATACGTGTGCATAGTTTAAAGCTGTCGGCTTGCATACTTTCTGATATATTGGTATTTGGATAAAAAATAGAGAGAGCAATTATTAACAGATGGCAGCCCTGCTGTCTCTTAAGAATACGTTCAGTCATATGTGTTTATGTACACATATTACATAAAAAATTTGGTTGAAATTCAATTGATAGTGTTGAAGTTATATGCATTTAAAAATTAGACCTACCAGAAGGCTTAAAATTTTTTGGCAACACTGTCATATATGGCCTCCTGGAAATTAATCTGAAATATTATTATCTACATGTATGCCAATTTTGAAATAGCTCCCATGCATACCTTCCTTGATATCCAACATGGAGTTCAAATTTCTAGTGCGTTTTTACAGCAGTTGGTAGCACTGACACCATTTTCAAATATGGGCTTGAGATATTCCGGTATACATCTTTACTCATACTAAATTTGGTTCCGATTGCTGCAGCCGTTTAGGAGTTGATAGGGAGGGGGGGGGGGGGTGGACACCACCCACACAGCCAGCCAGACAGACAGACACACATTTTCCCGGATAAGTCTACTTTTTCCTCATTTTTGCAAGGTGTGAAAAGTAGGCTAAAAATATAAGATGTTGATTTTGAAAATTTTAACCATTCCGTATCCCCTTATGTATGTGTAATGCCTGAGTTACTTTCAACAATAGTAAAAGGTGGAATTAGGACCAGAACTCTCTCCTCAGTTCCCACGTTGCAACCGTGCGCGTTTATTAACGACCACCTCGTGTGTAGCGGGCAGCATTCTAGACTGTCGCTGCTGGTCCAATTCCCGGATCTGGCAAAGATAATTTAATTCTGGTTTGATGGCTGGAACGGCATACACTCAGCCTCGTGAGGCAAAACTGTCAAAAGGTGGGTTTGTTTCCCAACTCATCCATCCCAAAATTGGTATTCCAAGGTTTCCCCATGTCTGCTCCAGACAAATGGCGGAAACGTTCCACGGCTGCCTCCTTTCCAATCCTAGCCTGAGGTACAATAATACTTTGGACACAGCGTAGTACACGGTGCTGGTTACCACTCTATGTAAACCCCCAAATGCAACAACAACCTTTAGAATAATTGAGACTGGTAAAATGCGATGCCACATTGACTCTTAAAGCTTGGTCTATTGCCGGTTGACAGATCTGCGATATTCGGGGTGAAATGTCACGTTATGTGATTCGAAATCGATGCAAAAAGGAGATCCCGTGGCTTGTTATCGCTACACTAATACTTCCTCCCTCCCTTCCTTCACTCAATCCTCCCTTCCTTCCTTCCCTCAATCCTTCCTCCCTTCCCTCAATCCTTCCTCCCTTCCCTCAATCCTTCCTCCCTTCCTTCCCTCAATCCTTCCTCCCTTCCTTCAGTCAATCCTTCCACCCATCCTTCACTCAATCCTCCCTTCCTTCCTTCACTCAATCCTCCCTTCCTTCCCTCAATCCTTCCCCCCTTCCTTCCCTCAATCGTTCCTCCCTTCCTTCCCTCAATCCTTCCTCCCTTCCTTCCCTCAATCCTTCCTCCCTTCCTTCCCTCAATCCTTCCTCCCTTCCTTCCCTCAATCCTTCCTCCCTCCCTTCCCTCAATCCCTCCTCCCTTCCTTCCCTCAATTCTTCCTCCCTTCCTTCACTCAATCCTTTCTCCCTTCCCTCAATCCTTCCTCCCTTCCTTCCCTCAATCCTCCCTTCCTTCCTTCACTCAATCCTCCCATCCTTCCCTCCCTCAATCCTTCCTCCCTTCCTTCCCTCAATCCTTCCTCCCTTCCTTCCCTCAATCCTTCCTCCTTCCTTCACTCAATCCTTCCTCCCTTCCCTCAATCCTTCCTCCCTTCCTTCCCTCAATCCCTTCTCCCTTCCTTCACTCAATCCTCCCTTCCTTCCCTCCCTCAATCCTTCCTCCCTCCATCCCTCAATCTTTCCTCCCTTCCTTCACTCAATCCTTCCTCCCTTCCTTCAACTCAATCCTCCCTTCCTTCCTTCCTTCCTTCCCTCAATCCTCCCTTCCTTCCTTCCCTCAATCCTTCCTCCCTTCCTTCCCTCAATCCTTCCTCCCTTCCTTCCCTCAATCCTCCCTTCCTTCCCTCAATCCTTCCTCCCTTCCTTCCCTCAATCCTCCCTTCCTTCCTTCACTCAATCCTCCCATCCTTCCCTCCCTCAATCCTTCCTCCCTTCCTTCCCTCAATCCTTCCTCCCTTCCTTCCCTCAATCCTTCCTCCTTCCTTCACTCAATCCTTCCTCCCTTCCCTCAATCCTTCCTCCCTTCCTTCCCTCAATCTCTTCTCCCTTCCTTCACTCAATCCTCCCTTCCTTCCCTCCCTCAATCCTTCCTCCCTCCATCCCTCAATCTTTCCTCCCTTCCTTCACTCAATCCTTCCTCCCTTCCTTCAACTCAATCCTCCCTTCCTTCCTTCCTTCCCTCAATCCTCCCTTCCTTCCTTCCCTCAATCCTTCCTCCCTTCCTTCCCTCAATCCTTCCTCCCATCCTTCCCTCAATCCTCCCTTCCTTCACTCAATCCTCCCTTCCTTCACTCAATCCTCCCTTCCTTCCCTCAATCATTCCTCCCATCCTTCCCTCAATCCTTCCTCCTTTCCTTCCCTCAATCATTCCTCCCATCCTTCCCTCAATCCTTCCTCCCTTCCTTCCCTCAATCCTCCCTTCCCTCCTTCCCTCAATCCTTCCTCCCATCCTTCCCTCAATCCTTCCTCCCTTCCTTTCCTCAATCCTCCCTCCCTTCCTTCCCTCAATCCTCCCTTCCTTCATTCCCTCAATCATTCCCCCCTTCCTTCCCTCAATCCTTTCTCCCTTGCTTCCCTCAATCCACCCTTCTTTCCTTCCCTCAATCCTCCCTTCCTTCCTTCCCTCAATCCTTCCTCCCTTCTTTCCCGCAATCCTTCCTCCCTTCCTTCCCTCAATCCTCCCTCCCTTCCTTCCCTCAATCCTTCCTCCCTTCCTTCCCTCAATCGTCCCTCCCTTCCTTCCCTCAATCCTTCCTCCCTTCCTTCCATCCTCCCTTCCTTCACTCAAGCCTTCCTTCCTTCCCTCAATCCTTCCTCCTTTCCTTCCCTCAATCCTTCCTCCATTCCCTCAATCCTTCATTCCTTCCCTCAATCCTTCCTCCCTTCCGGCCCTCAATCCTTCCTTCCCTCAATCCTCCCTCCCTTCGCTCAATCCTTCCTCCCTTCCTTCCCTCAATCCTTCCTTCCCTCAATCCTCCCTCCCTTCGCTCAATCCTTCCTCCCTTCCTTCCCTCAATCCTTCCTCCCTTCGCTCAATCCTTCCTCCCTTCCTTCCCTCAATCTTTCCTCCCTTCCTTCCCTCAATCCTCCCTCCCTTCTCTCAATCCTTCCTCCCTTCCTTCCCTCAATCCTTTCTCCCTTCCTTCCCTCAATCCTCCCTTCCTTCCTTCCCTCAATCCTTCCGCCCTTCTTTCCCTCAATCCTCCCTCCCTTCCTTCCCTCAATCCTCCCTCCCTTCCTTCCCTCAATCCTTCCTCCCTTCCGTCCCTCAATCCTCCCTCCCTTCCTTCCCTCAATCCTTCCTCCCTTCCTTCCATCCTCCCTTCCTTCACTCAATCCTTCCTTCCCTCAATCCTTCCTCCTTTCCTTCCCTCAATCCTTCCTACATTCCCTCAATCCTTCATTCCTTCCCTCAATCCTTCCTCCCTTCCTGCCCTCAATCCTTCTTTCCCTCAATCCTCCCTCCCTTCGCTCAATCCTTCCTCTCTTCCTTTCCTCAATCCTCCCTTTCTTCCTTCGCTCAATTCTTCCTCCCTTCCTTCCCTCAATCCTTCCTTCCCTCAATCCTCCCTCCCTTCACTCAATCCTTCCTCCCTTCCTTCCCTCAATCCTTCCTCCCTTCGCTCAATCCTTCCTCCCTTCCTTCCCTCAATCTTTCCTCCCTTCCTTCCCTCAATCCTCCCTCCCTTCGCTCAATCCTTCCTCCCTTCCTTCCCTCAATCCTTCCTCCCTTCCTTCCCTCAATCCTCCCTCCCTTCGATCAATCCTTCCTCCCTTCCTTCCCTCAATCCTTCCTCCCTCCCTTCCCTCAATCCTTCCTCCCTTTCTTCCCTCAATCCTTCCTCCCTTCCTTCCCTCAATCCTCGCTCCCTCCCTTCGCTCAATCCTTCCTTCCTTCCCTCAATCCTCCCTTCCTTCACTCAATCCTTCCTTCCTTCCTTCCTTCCCTCAATCCTTCCTCCCTTCCCTCAATCCTTCATTCCTTCCCTCAATCCTTCCTCCCTTCCTTCCCTCAATCCTTCCTTCCCTCAATCCTCCCTGCCTTCGTTCATATCTTCCTCCCTTCCTTTCCACAATCCTCCCTCCCTTCCTTCGCTCAATCCTTCCTCCCTTCCTTCCCTCAATCCTTCCTTCCCACAATCCTCCCTCCCTTCGCTCAATCCTTCCTCCCTTCCTTCCCTCAATCCTTCCTCCCTTCGCTCAATCCTTCCTCCCTTCCTTCCCTCAATCTTTCCTCCCTTCCTTCCCTCAATCCTCCCTCTCTCCCTTCGCTCAATCCTTCCTTCCCTCAATCCTCCCTTCCTTCACTCAATCCTTCCTTCCTTCCCTCAATCTTTCCTCCCTTCCTTCCCTCAATCCTCCCTCCCTTCCTTCCCTCAATCCTTCCTCCCTTCCTTCCCTCAATCCTCCCTCCCTTCCTTCCCTCAATCCTTCGTCCCTTCATTCCCTCAATCCTCCCTTCCTTTCCTCAATCCTTCCTTCCTTCGTTCCTTTCTACTGTTCCTTCCTTTTTTCTGATCTTTCCCTCCTTTCTTCCCTCCTTCCTTTAATCTTTCCTTGCCTCCATCCTTACTTCAGTTCTTCATTCTCTCCTTCCTTATAATCGAGTTCACAGCGTAGTGACTAGTATTCTTAGCTGCCACCGTAGACGCCCGGGTTTGATTTCCGGCTCTGTCAAGAAATTTGATTCTGGTCTGAGGGCTTTAGCGGGGTTCAGTCAGCCTCGTGAGGCAACACTGAGAAGAGGCAGGTTCAATTCCTATCTCATCCCCCTTTAAAAGTGGTTTTCTATGCTTCTCCACTTCCACTCCAGGTAAATCCCCAGATGTTTCCTAACGTAAGGCCGCGGCCGCGGCCGCTTCCTACCCAAATCTTACTTCAATTACATATACACACATTATAATAAACTCCACAGTGACACATGTTATCAGACACCGTCTGCATATCCCCAAGTACTCAGGGCAACGTGACAACGATGTTGCAAAGCCTTCAAAAAATCGCAACAAACAACTTATAATCGGGAGAGGGATTCGAACCGAACTGGCTTCCTTTACAAATATTCAGTAGCCTATGTTGAAGCCTTAAGTCAATAAATAGTTGTACTTTAATCACAGTACAGGTTTCGATCACATTGTGACCTTCCCCAGCGTTATAATATAAAATACGAAAAGAAGCAAAACTTACATACAACAATTTCCTTATCCAAAGTATTTTGAATAACTCAATTTCTTCTGACATAATTTCACAGCAACATTATATTTACTGTTTAGATATTCGCTCACATACATGTTCACGTCAGTCGTATAACCTTCAAATTTTCCATGCACATCACAGTTTTAACGTCAAGCTGTTTTTTAGCCTATTTTAATTTTATGAAAAAAAAAATAGGATTATGAGATCACCTTTTGTCCGTGTGCCTGTGTGAGCGTGTGTGTGTGTGTGAGTGATGGTGTGTGTGAGTGTGTCCCCAATAACTTCTAAACGGTTCGAGCGATTTCAATAAAACTCGGTAAGATCATAGCACCATTCTGGGCGACCTCGACCGTGCCCTTAAAACTTTATTGTGTCCCACTAATTCAACATGGCGGCTGTGCGAAATTTCTCACCAGCATTCATTATCTCCGAAACAATTACCGATATCACCCTGAAATTATGTACGATGTTAAAGGGCACTAGTAGAAGTTCGGCTATGAGACTTTCAAAAACCTGGTAACTACAAAACCAACATGGCTGCGAAGCGAATTTGAGACTTTTAAATAGATTTTTCTCATGATTTAACCATCCAAACGTAATGAAACATGGTACAGCAAATGTTTATACACATTGCAATTCACAGGCGTCTAATTTAATTCAATTGTTTGCAAAACCTCAAAATGGCGGCTGTGCGAAATATTTCACTGGTATTCCATATCTCCGAAACTATTACAGATATTACACTGAAATTTTGTACGGTAATAAAGGGCACTGGTACAAGTTTATCTATGTAACTTTCATAAACCTGTAAAGTACATAACAAACATGGCGGCCAAGTGAAATTGAAAAATTTTAATAGACTTTTCTCGTGATTTAACTCTCTGAGCGCAGTGAAATGTGGTACAGTAAATGATTTTGCAGATTGTAATGCACTGCCATCTAATTTATTTCAATTGTTTCCATAACCACAAGATGGCAGCTGTGTGAAGTTTTAAAATCTCGTTTTTACTTCATGTGTTCTAATCATGCGATTGAAGTTTGAATACCACATGTAAACAAAAATCTCTCATGTAACAGTATATAAATATAAAAATCCAACCTGGCGACCATTTGAAATATTTAGACTGTTCGCAATATCTACGAATCTATCACAACCTTCAAACTTAAATTTTGTATGTTGATAGAGGCAATTAACATGAGTAGGATATATGAAAATAGGCTGTATAATTCTTCACGGAATTACTTGTTTTTATCAAGGTTTATATCTTCCATTTTATAACACATTGTAACAGATCTTATTTTTTAAATTTTTACGTGGTTTTCATCCTTTAGCCTATTATTATTTTAAGTAATTAGTTTGATAAAAACTTTTAGGGGCCGATAACCTCGATGTTAGGCACCATAAAACAACAATTATCATCATCATCATCATAAGATAACAAATTTTGATAAGGACATGTTTGTATGTAAGTCCTGCTTCTTTTCGTATTCTATAATATAATGTTGAAGAAGCTCTCAATGTGACCGAAACCAGTACTGTGATTGAAGTACAACTGGTTATTTGCTTAAGGTTTCAACTTACTGAATCTTTAAACTTCGGCAATAAGGACTAGGACTTTCTTCCTTTACAAAGCTAAGTGTACCCACCTTCTAAGCTCACCCAATTGCTGCTATAGTAAGATCTAGAGCAGAGCAGTGCCCACATGTCTGTCTTTCCTGGATCCGAGGACACACTGGCTCTCCAGGAAATGAAAAGGCAGACATCCTCGCAAAAGCAGCCTCCTCTTCCAACATAGAAATTACATACAATAAACCACCACTAAGTTATGCCAAAGCCCAAATCAAAACACATCTAATAAGACAGTGGAACAACCTCTGGGCATCCAGTACAAAAGGTTCTGTCACAAGAGATTTATTTTTCCCCGACATATATAGCCGACTCCAGTGCAATACATTAGTGCCCGAATTCATCCATGTGCAGTTTCTCTGTGGTCACGGAAAGTTTAAGTGCTATTTCGAACGTTTTAAAATTAATATTGCAGGCGATTACTTGTGCTTGTATGGCTCTTCTCAAACAGTGCACCATTTACTATTCGACTGTACGATGTTTGGCAGGACAAGATTCAATCTTGTGTGTCACCTGAACTTGTAATAATTATGGAACTTTCAAAACCATTATACCACATGTTAAAGAAATACTGCTCTTACTAACAGTTCCTTAAGTTCATTCACCACATCTACAACAATCTAGTTTCATAATTTAGTATTAGGGAACAATATTAATTAACTGCTCAAAACTATAACCCTAATTTACTCATGTACAATAGGGTTCAAACAGTTCGGATATTCAACAAACAAGATGTTCAGTAAAGAACATATAGCCTACTTTCTCCTTAATGCATGGGTATTGTTATAATTCTTTGTCCTTTTCAAGGAGTATAATTGAATGTTGGTTGTAGTAGCTTGTTGAAATACAACGTGCTATACGGATATTAAGCATGAAAATGGGGTGCCCTTTGCTAGTGCTACCTCTGTAAAAAAAATTCATTCAATTCGGTTTCACCGTGTTTGAATTGATCTGGGGAATGGATTTGCACACATACATGGCCGCTATTTGCACACTATTGGGCTGATGACCTTGTAGTCAGTCATAAGATGCTTTCCACAAAAAGGCATGTTGTTGCAAAATCCGGTAGAGATCAAATTATTAGGATGGTCGAAATTTGATTTAAGCTTTTAACATTTGGGTGGCCGTCATTCCGTTTCCGTCAAGATGGCGGCGATATAAAACATGACACTGAGGTGCCTTTTGCTACTGCTACCTCTGTACCAAATTTCATTCAATTCGGTTTCACCGTGTTTGAATTGATAGGGGGAATCGATTTGCACACATACTTGGCCACCATCTGCAAACTATTGGGCTGATGATCTAGCAGTTTGGTCAGAATATGCTTCCCACATAAAGATTTGCTGTTGCAAAATTTGGTAGAGACTAGATTATTAGGTTGGTCGTAATTACATTTTAGCCTTTAACATTTGGGTGGCCGCGATTATGTTTCCGTCAAGATGGCGGTGATATAAAACATGACACTGAGGTGGCCTTTTCTAGTGCTACCTCTGTACCAAATTTCGTTCCATTCGGTTTCACCGTGTTCGAATTAATAGGGGGAATCGATTTTCACACAAAGATGGCCGCCATCCGTAAAATATTAGGCTAATGACCTATTAGTTTGGTCAAAGGATGCTCCCTCCATAATGGTATCATGATGCAAAATTTGGTAGAGATCGGATGATTAGGTTAATCGTAATTTGATTTAAACTTTGAATATTTGTGTGGCCGCCATTACGTTTCCGTCAAGATGGCGGCGATATAAAACATGACACTGAGGTGCCCTTTGCTAATGCTACCTCTGTACCAAATTTCATTCCATTCGGTTTCACCGTGTTTGAATTAATAGGGGTAATCGATTTTGACACAATGATGGCCGCCATCCGCAAACTATTAGTCTAATGACCTATTTGATTTGTCAAAGGATGCTCCCTTTATAAAGGTATGTTGTTGCAAAATTTGGTAGAGATCGGATGATTAGGTTAGTCGTAATTTGATTTAAGCTTTGAACATTTGTGTGGCCGCCATACGTTTCCGTCAAGATGGCGGCGATATAAAATATGACACTGGGGTGCCCTTTGCTAGTACTACCTCTGTACTAAATTTCGTTCCATTCGGTTTCACCGTGTTCGAATTAAATGGGGACAATCGATTTTCACACAAAGATGGCCGCCATCCGCAAACTATTAGGCTGATGACCTATTAGTTTGGTCAAAGGATGCTGCCCCCATAAAGGTATGTTGTTGCAAAATTTGGTAGAGATTGGATGATTAGGTTAGTCGTAATTTGATTTAAGCTTTGAACATTTGTGTGGCCGCCATTAAGTTTCCGTCAAGATAGCAGCGATATAAAACATGACACTGAGGTGTCCTTTGCTAGTGCTACCTTTGTACCAAATTTCGTTCAATTTGCGCTCACCGTGTTTGAATTGATAGGGGGGGGGGCAGACATTCAAAGTACACACACTCACACACACACACACACACACACAGACTCACACACACACACACACACACACACACACAGACAGACACACTTTTCTTCGCCCTGTAGTGATCTCATAAGTCTACTTTCATTTTTTGCAAAAATCGAAAGTAGGCTAATAAATAGTGTGAACACCTTCCACAATAGAATCGGGAATCAAACCCTAGCCATCAGTTTGGAAATCTACCGATATCACCAACCCACGACAGAAGTTAGAAAGTGCGCCTCTGTTAATTCCGCAGCTACAGTAGTCACCCCAGATAATGAGATCCCTACTGTGATGTGGCTTATTGTTCCGTCATGCAATTATCAGTAATGTTATCCTCGGGTTAATAGCACCAGTCTGCTTGATATGATGAATTGCTGATAACGATGTCAGCGCAATTGGTGTGCGCGCATGGGATGCGAACAGGTGACCGTCCAGCCGGCACTTCACGTGGTTGAGTTGGTCAGATCTGGCTGATCGCCAAGTAGCTAGCCACCTCAGCTCGCCGCATCATACCACATCAGCCAATCACCGCAACATATGCATGTTAGAAATTATTGTTTCCATTCTGTGGTCTACCAAACTGAACACTGAATTTTATAAGTTTAGTACTCTCACGGGCCATTGCATTGATATTCTATTTGGAAACTAAATATACTAAAGTCACTCGATTATCCGAAATTGACGGTCCGAGGGCCATTCGGATAATCCGGAGACATTCTATTTTAGCGAAAAATGGACTGTACGGTACCTACGCGGAACAGACAGGAGATAAAGAGATATTTTTACCTAATGCATTATTTACAGATTTTTGTGGAAATGTCACCTAAATAAAAGTAAAGGCATTCCCAAAACTAAATTCATAATAATAATAATAATAATAACAATATCGTATGTGGCGTAGGGATGTGGCGACCCCATCACCCAGTGGGTGACCACTGCAATCAGCCACCCGAGTATTGGCGGAAAAACCATACCTTTTTCGAGTAGGAGGAAATGCCTGCTCTTAGCCGGAAGACATCATGAGGCCCTCCAAGGCTCACAACCTTGGTAGTATTTTGGTCAGTGCGAAATATCACTGACCCCAATCTACAGTTTTTCAACTGTTCAAAGCATGGAGAAAAATTCAGCAGAAGCTACTACCCCAGGTGGTAACCAATCCACCTTCACCTTGAGTGAAGCATGCAGGCCTTCGGATTCTGGGGAGCCTGCGCAGACATGCGTGGAGGTATCGGAGACTCCTGGAAAGATCAGATTCAAACATCGGAATTTTTTTGCTACTTTCAACGCAAACTCAATTCTTAAGACCGGCAAACTCAAACAGGTTACTGATGTCTTGTCCCGATATCAGATATTGATCGCTGCAATTCAGGAAACAAGATTCACGGATGAACAGTGCTTCGAGTCACAAGGTTATGGAATCTTCAAAGGCAAGACCGGTAAACGTGTAGTAAAAACCATCCCACACTTAGGCACAGGATTTATTGTCAACAGGAAGATTTTGGGTTCGATTGTGGACTTCACATCCCCTATCAGCCGAGTCTCTACTCTTTCTTTTCGGTGTACAAATAGAGTTTACACAATGGTGAACGTACATGCGCCAATCAATCAGGTGAATAAGAAGGACCTGGAAGGAACAGACGCATTCTGGGAGGAGCTAGAATATATCCTCTCAAATGTACCTGACAAACATACCTTCATTCTGCTAGGGGATTTCAATGCCCAGCTTGGCAAAGAACGAAAATATCAGAAGATTATTGGATACTACCCAGCTCACAGGAGAACTAATCGTAATGGAGAGAGGCTTGTGGAGGTATGCAGAGCATTCAATCTGGTCCTAAAGTCGACGGCGTTCAAACACCTACCCAGAAAACAGAAGACCTGGATTTCTCCAAACTCCAACCTTGGTGAATTCCAAATTGATCATGTCGCCATTGCACGGAAAGCGCAACGAGAGATCCAGAACGTAAAGGTTCTGAGAAGTGGCAACTTAGACTCGGATCACTACCTATCGCAGATCAAAGTTAGACTAATTCCAAGAAATAACAAGAAGATTACTCCAAGAAAAACTGATATGTTTGACAGAGACAAGCTAAGGAGCAACCAAGAATTCACCCACAAGTTGGAAACTTTAAATCCAGAGAATTGGGAACAATTACAAGAGGCTATAGTCAGAACAGCAAAGGAGACTGTCCCACTCACAAAATCAAGAAAGCATCTTTGGTGGGATCATGAAAGTGATACAGCAGTTCAGCTAAGACAGGTTGCGTGGCAGAAATGGAATTGTCACAAAAATGAAGAGAACAGGGTCAACTTCCTAAACGCGAGAAAATCTGCATCAAAAACCATCCGTGGCGTGAAACGTATGTTTAATAAGGAAGAGTTGGTACAGATTGAGCAAGACTTCCAGAAAAATAACACACGTAACTTCTATAAAACCTTCAAGCACAGTCTGAACAAATACAACCCCCCCCCCAAGTCTACAGTTTAAAGATTCCTACGAGAAATTAGCTCACAATGATAAAGATAATTGTCAGATTCTAGCAAGTTATTTTGAAAACCTCCTCAACTGTGAGGCTCCTGAGACCACTTTCGTTCATGAAATAAATCCAAACATCCACCCTGATTCGTCCCCTCCTACGAAGGCTGAAATGACGAAGATCATCCAAGAGCTGAAGGACAACAAGGCACCGGGTGAAGATTTGATAATTGATGAACTGTGGAAACATGCAGGGTATAAAGCAGTCGACAAGCTTGTTGCAATTATTCAAGAGATCTGGGAGAGCGAAAAACTCCCAAGTGGATGGACTTCTGCCGTAATTCATCCACTACATAAAAAAGGGGAGAAAACCGATGTGAACAATTACGGTGGCATCTCTCTTCTATCAATAACTTACAAGATCCTCTCAAAAGCTCTGCAGAATAGGGCGGAACAACAAATCGATCCACAACTGGGGGAATACAAAGGGGGTTTCAGAAAGGGACGATCATGTGCTGAGCAGATTATGAATCTGAAGTCCATCCTTTCATATCTGAAACTCAGGAACAGGGAATTCGTGATGACCTTTGTTGATTTTAGGAAAGAGTACGACTCAGTTGATCGAACCACCCTATTGCAAATCCTTGAAGAGTTTGGCTTAGATAACAAGTAGGAGTCCACGCAGCACGACCTGCTTTTGATGAGACGGTGGCGCAGCAGCAAGGGGCCAGCAAGAGGGGTTATAATCTCAAACAACAACTTCGTTGGTGGCAAGGCCTGCGGATTTGCATTTCGGACCTTCGACCCGATTGCAAGGAAATGTAGGAAAATTATAAAATGTTATTCTAGGCAATGCTGACACCATCACATGGTTATGAAAGCCGGACGTCCTCGGAAGTGGAAAATATCTTACTGCTGTAAATACATGATTCAACTTATTGAAAAGGTTAAAACGAGTAATTATAGATAATTTTCCGTAGAATTTAATTAGACCATAAGTTGAATTTTTACCAGATGTTATATACATTTGGGCTCCATTTTTTTTTTTTCAAAAACCAAAACATTTAATAACATCAAAACGGTGAGAGATATCAAAATATCATAAGGGGTAGAAAAGTTGCAAATCACTGAGGTCTTACTCCTGTAGATTTAACTTTTTTCGATAGGATCGACGCTTCCCGAGATATAACGATTCGAAAAAAAGAATGAAATTCACGGCCCCAAAAAAAGAAAATGGTGAGAGATATCAAAAAATCATATGAGTTAAAAAAGTTGCTAATCACTGAGGTCCTAAATTTGTAGATTTTACTTTGTTCGATACGTTCAACCGTTTCCCAAATATAACGGTTCGAAAAAGAGGAAGAAATGCAGGGCCGCAGAAAATCAAATCGGTGAGAGATATCAAAAAATCTTAAGGGTTGAAAAAGTTGCTAACCACTGAGATCTTACACCTGTAGATTTAACTTTGTTAGATACGGCCAACCGTTTCCCAGATATAACAGTTCGAAAAAAAGGATGACATTCGGGGCTCCAGAAAAGGAAAAGGAAAACGGTGAGAGATATCAAAACATCATCAGGGGTAAAAAAAAAGGATGAAATTCAGGGCCCCAAAGAATGGTCCGGCCATGCACCAATTTTAACGCCCGACAAGAGAGTTCCTGACAGGCCCAATTTCTTTCCCCGTGACACATTTCAGCTCGATATCTTGAAAATTCCGACCTCTAGTTTGCTAAACGTAAAAAAGTCACGCACATACGTACATTTTCAGGGCCCCCAAGAAAGACAACGCTGAGAGATATCAAAAAATCGTTATGGGTAAGATCGTTGCATACCGCGGAGATTTAACACTTGTGTATTTAACTTTTTCGATATAACCAACCGTCTCCGAGATATATCGATTCCAAAAGAGTTTCAAATTCAGGGCCCCGAAAAAAGATACAGCCCTGCACCGATTTTAATGCCGAAAAATAGGGTTCCTCATAGGCTCTAGCTCTTTTACCGCTCCAAATTACAGCTTGATATCTTGAAAATTGCAACCTGTACTTTGCTAAACCCAAAAACGTCACGCACATACGCACAACTTCAGGGCCCCACGAAAAGAAAACGGTGAGAGATATCAAAAAATCGTTTTGAGTAAAAAAGTTGCATACCGCGGAGATCTTACACCTATACCTTTAACATTTTTCGATACGATCAACCGTTTCCGAAATATATCTATTCCAAAAAAAAGTTTGAAATTCTGGGCCCCACAAAAAAGATCCGGCCCTGCACCGATTTTAACGCACAACAATAGGATTCGTCACAGTCACTAACTCTTTCACCGTACCAAATTTCAGCTTAATATCTTGAAAATTGCGACCAGTACTTAGCTAAACGCAAAAATGTCACGCACAATGGACATTTTCAGGGCCCCCCAAAAAAGAAAACGGTGAGAGATATCAAAAAATCGTTTTGAGTAAAAAAGTTGCATACCGCGGAGATCTTACACCTGTAGATTTAACGTTTTTCGATACGACCAACCGTTTCTGAGATATATCGATTCAAAAAAATGTTTGAAATTCAGGGCCCCCCAAAAAGATTCGGCCCTTTACTGTCTTTAACGCCCGACTATTGGTGTCCTCACAGGGTCTAACTCTTTCACCGCACCTAATTTCAGTTCGATATCTTGAAAATTGCGACCTGTACTTCGCTATACCCAAATATGTCACGCACACTGGACATCTTCAGGGCCCCAAAATGGAAAAGGGTGAGAGATATCAAAAAATCATTATGAGTAAAAAAGTTGCATACCGCGGAGATCTTACACCTGTACCTTCAACGTTTTTCGATACGACCAACCGTTTCCGAAATATATCGATTCCAAAAAAAAGTTTGAAATTCAGGGCCCCCAAAGAAGATCCGGCCCTGCACTGATCTTAACGCCAAATAACAGGATTCGTCACAGTCACTAACTCTTTCACCGTACCAAATTTCAGCTTAATATCTTGAAAATTGCGACCAGTACATAGCTAAACGCAAAAATGTCACGCACAATGGACATTTTCAGGGCCCCAAAAAAAGAAAACGGTGAGAGATATCAAATAATAGTTTTGAGTAAAAAAGTTGCATACTGCGGAGATCTTACACCTATACCTTTAACATTTTTCGATACGATCAACCGTTTCCGAGATATATCGATTCCAAAAAAAAGTTTGAAATTCAGGGCCCCCAAAGAAGATCCGGCCCTGTACTGATCTTAACGCCCAATAACAGGATTCGTCACAGTCACTAACTCTTTCACCGTACCAAATTTCAGCTTAATATCTTGAAAATTGCGACCAGTACATAGCTAAACGCAAAAATGTCACGCACAATGGACATTTTCAGGGCCCCAAAAAAAGAAAACGGTGAGAGATATCAAAAAATCGTTTTGAGTAAAAAAGTTGCATACCGCGGAGATCTTACACCTGTACATTAAACATTTTTCGATACGACCAACCGTTTCCGAGATATATCGATTCCAAAAAACAGTTAGAAATTCAGGGCCCCCAAAAAAGATCCGTCCCTGCACCGGTTTTAACGCCCAACAAATAGTTCGTCACTGTCACTAACTCTTTCACCGTACCAAATTTCAGCTCGATATCTTGAAAATTGCGACCTGTACTTCGCTAAACCCAAATATGTCACGCACAATGGACATTTTCAGGGCCCCAAAAAAAGAAAACGGTGAGAGATATCAAAAAATCATTAGGAGTAAAAAAGTTGCATACCGCCGTGATCTTACACCCGTATATTTAACTTTTTTCGATACGGCCAGCCGTTTCCGAGATATATCGATTCAAAAAATAGGATGAAATTCAGGGCCCCAAAAAAAGGTCCGGCCCTGGACCGATTTTAACGCCCAACAATAGGGTTCGTCACAGGCCCGAACTCTTTCACCGTACCAAATTTCAGCTCGATATCTTGAAAATTGCGACCTGTACTTTGCTAAACGCAAAAACGTCACGCACATACGTACATACATACATACATACATACATACATACATACATACAGACAGACTTTTTTTGAAATTTTTTTTTTCGACTCTGATTCGATTGGTATAGGTTTGAACCGTGGGCGACGCTTAGTTTCCGAGATCTCGAAAAATCCTACCACGGCTATATGAAAGCCTATAGGATCTTTAGATCCGGCTTTCATAACAAGTAGGAGTCCACGCAGCACGACCTGCTTTTGATGAGACGGTGGCGCAGCAGCAAGGGGCCAGCAAGAGGGGTTATAATCTCAAACAACAACTTCGTTGGTGGCAAGGCCTGCGGATTTGCATTTCGGACCTTCGACCCGATTGCAAGGAAATGTAGGAAAATTATAAAATGTTATTCTAGGCAATGCTGACACCATCACATGGTTATGAAAGCCGGACGTCCTCGGAAGTGGAAAATATCTTACTGCTGTAAATACATGATTCAACTTATTGAAAAGGTTAAAACGAGTAATTATAGATAATTTTCCGTAGAATTTAATTAGACCATAAGTTGAATTTTTACCAGATGTTATATACATTTGGGCTCCATTTTTTTTTTCAAAAACCAAAACATTTAATAACATCAAAACGGTGAGAGATATCAAAATATCATAAGGGGTAGAAAAGTTGCAAATCACTGAGGTCTTACTCCTGTAGATTTAACTTTTTTCGATAGGATCGACGCTTCCCGAGATATAACGATTCGAAAAAAAGAATGAAATTCACGGCCCCAAAAAAAGAAAATGGTGAGAGATATCAAAAAATCATATGAGTTAAAAAAGTTGCTAATCACTGAGGTCCTAAATTTGTAGATTTTACTTTGTTCGATACGTTCAACCGTTTCCCAAATAATACGGTTCGAAAAAGAGGAAGAAATTCAGGGCCGCAGAAAATCAAATCGGTAAGAGATATCAAAAAATCTTAAGGGTTGAAAAAGTTGCTAACCACTGAGATCTTACACCTGTAGATTTAACTTTGTTAGATACGGCCAACCGTTTCTCAGATATAACAGTTCGAAAAAAAGGATGACATTCGGGGCTCCAGAAAAGGAAAACGGTGAGAGATATCAAAACATCATCAGTGGTAAAAAGAAAGGATGAAATTCAGGGCCCCAAAGAATGGTCCAGCCATGCACCAATTTTTACGCCCGACAAGAGAGTTCCTGACAGGCCCAATTTCTTTCCCCGTGACACATTTCAGCTCGATATCTTGAAAATTCCGACCTGTAGTTTGCTAAACGTAAAAAAGTCACGCACATACGTACATTTTCAGGGCCCCCAAGAAAGACAACGCTGAGAGATATCAAAAATCGTTATGGGTAAGATCGTTGCATACCGCGGAGATTTAACACTTGTGTATTTAACTTTTTTCGATATGACCAACCGTCTCCGAGATATATCGATTCCAAAAGAGTTTCAAATTCAGGGCCCCGAAAAAAGATACAGCCCTGCTCCGATTTTAACGCCGAAAAATTGGGTTCCTCATAGGCTCTAGCTCTTTTACCGCTCCAAATTACAGCTTGATATCTTGAAAATTGCGACCTGTACTTTGCTAAACCCAAAAACGTCACGCACATACGCACAACTTCAGGGCCCCAAAAATTGAAAACGGTGAGAGATATCAAAAAATCGTTTTGAGTAAAAAAGTTGCATACCGCGGAGATCTTACACCTATACCTTTAACATTTTTCGATACGATCAACCGTTTCCGAAATATATCTATTCCAAAAAAAAGTTTGAAATTCAGGGCCCCACAAAAAAGATCCGGCCCTGCACCGATCTTAACGCACAACAATAGGATTCGTCACAGTCACTAACTCTTTCACCGTACCAAATTTCAGCTTAATATCTTGAAAATTGCGACCAGTACTTAGCTAAACGCAAAAATGTCACGCACAATGGACATTTTCAGGGCCCCCAAAAAAAGAAAACGGTGAGAGATATCAAAAAATCGTTTTGAGTAAAAAAGTTGCATACCGCGGAGATCTTACACCTGTGGATTTAACGTTTCTCGATACGACCAACCGTTTCCGAGATATATCGATTCAAAAAAATGTTTGAAATTCAGGGCCCCCCAAAAAGATTCGGCCCTTTACTGTCTTTAACGCCCGACTATTGGTTTCCTCACAGGGTATAACTCTTTCACCGCACCAAATTTCAGTTCGATATCTTGAAAATTGCGACCTGTACTTCGCTATACCCAAATATGTCATGCACACTGGACATCTTCATGGCCCCAAAATGGAAAAGGGTGAGAGATATCAAAAAATCATTATGAGTAAAAATGTTGCATACCGCGGAGATCTTACACCTGTACCTTTAACGTTTTTCGATACGACCAACCGTTTCCGAGATATATCGATTCCAAAAATAAGTTTGAAATTCAGGGCCCCCAAAAAAGATCCGGCCCTGCACCGATTTTAACGCCCAGCAACAGGATTCATCACAGTCGCTAACTCTTTCACCGTACCAAATTTCAGCTTAATATCTTGAAAATTGCGATCAGTACTTAGCTAAACGCAAAAAATGTCACACTCAATGGACATTTTCAGGGCCCCAAAAAAAGAAAACGGTGAGAGATATCAAAAAATAGTTTTGAGTAAAAAAGTTGCATACTGCGGAGATCTTACACCTATACCTTTAAGATTTTTCGATACGATCAACCGTTTCCGAGATATATCGATTCCAAAAAAAAGTTTGAAATTCAGGGCCCCCAAAGAAGATCCGGCCCTGCACCGATCTTAACGCCCAATAACAGGATTCGTCACAGTCAATAACTCTTTCTCCGTACCAAATTTTAGCTTAATATCTTGAAAATTGCGACCAGTACATAGCTAAACGCAAAAATGTCACGCACAAGGGACATTTTCAGGGCCCCAAAAAAAGAAAACGGTGAGAGATATCTAAAAATCGTTTTGAGTAAAAAAGTTGCATACCGCGGAGATCTTACACCTGTACATTTAACATTTTTCAATACGACCAACTGTTTCCGAGATATATCGATTCCAAAAAAAGTTAGAAATTCAGGGCCCCCAAAAAAGATCCGTCCCTGCACCGGTTTTAACGCCCAACAAAAGAGTTCGTCACAGTCACTAACTCTTTCACCGTACCAAATTTCAGCTCGATATCTTGAAAATTGCGACCTGTACTTCGCTAAACCCAAATATGTCACGCACAATGGACATTTTCAGGGCCCCAAAAAAAGAAAACGGTGAGAGATATCAAAAAATCATTAGGAATACAAAAGTTGCATACCGCCGAGATCTTACACCCGTAGATTTAACTTTTTTCGATACGACCAGCCGTTTCCGAGATATATCGATTCAAAAAAATAGGATGAAATTCAGGGCCCCAAAAAAAGGTCCGGCCCTGGACCGATTTTAACGCCCAACAATAGGTTTCGTCACAGGCCCAAACTCTTTCACCGTACCAAATTTCAGCTCGATATCTTGAAAATTGCGACCTGTACTTTGCTAAACGCAAAAACGTCACGCACATACGTACATACATACATACATACATACATACATACATACATACATACATACATACATACATACATACATACATACAGACAGACTTTTTTTGAATTTTTTTTTTTTCGACTCTGATTCGATTGGTATAGGTTTGAACCGTGGGCGACGCTTAGTTTCCGAGATCTCGAAAAATCCTACCACGGCTATATGAAAGCCTATAGGATCTTTAGATCCGGCTTTCATAACAAGACACAATCAATTATTCAGCAAACCCTGACCAACACCACCTCCAAAGTGAAGTTCAGAGGAGAGATGTCTGATGCCTTTGAAATCAGGACAGGAGTTAGGCAAGGAGACGGGCTATCACCGCTTCTCTTCAATTGTGTTTTGGAAAAGGTCATCCGAGAATGGCGGAAGGAAATGAAAAATTCAAGGGTAGAAAATGGCGTAAGGCTAGGGTACAAGTATATGAATCTTACAATCGACTGTCTAGCCTTTGCAGATGATCTAGTGATCTTTTCAAATTCCATTGATATGGCGGAAGAACAACTTAACCAGCTGAAAAATCAAGCACTGAAGGCTGGGCTTCAAATCTCCTTTGAGAAGACACAATTCATGACAAATATAAAGTCAGCGCCCAGGGAACTGAAGGTCGGACTAGGAAAAGTTCAGAAGGCAGAAAAGTTTAAATACCTCGGTGAATGGATAGAGCCTAACCTATCAGAGAAGGAAGCCTTCATGTCACGCATTAACAAAATGGAAATGGCATACAATCTGACTAAAGACATCTACAATAAGAGATCGATATCCTTAAACGCCAAAATTAGACATTACTGCACTGTTATTCGACCAGAGGCTCTGTATGCGGCTGAGACTCTAATAATGAACAAGAAAGGTCTGATGGAAAAATTAGAGGCTAAGGAAAGGAAGATTTTGAGGAAAATGCTTGGTCCCATGAAAGAAAACAGCGAGTACAGAAGGCGTCACAACCGCGAATTGTACAAGCACGTGGAGAAGATCAGTGACACGATTCGAAAAAGAAGGATTGCCTTTTATAGCCACGTGACACGAATGAGCCCAGGCAGGATATCAAAACGGATATTGCCGTACTTCCAAGATAAGAAAACCAAAGGGGCATGGTTTACGTAAGTTGAGAAAGATCTACGTGAAATGGAAATTTCCCCTAAAGATATCCAGGAGCGTGTTCCTCTTCAGGAAGAACTACGTACGCACAAAGGTTTCCAGGAAAAGCCGAAGCTGAAAACAGGGTAGGCTTGGTCCCAAGAGAGAAAAGAACAACACCGAAGACGAATGCGGGAACACTGGGCGGTAGTTAGAGCTCGGAAGAAGAGACAGTTGAACTGACGTGGTCCCTAGTTGGCCGAATCGAGAAAGAAGAATAATAACGTATGGCCTCGGATGCCGGGTGCAGGCTTTGTAATTTGACACCCAGAGGGTAGCTTGCATGTCGAATTTCGTTGTTCCTTGAATCACTATGAAGGTCAAGGAGGTTAGATATCTAAGCTCCTTGAACACAATAGTGCTTTCTAATTGAGAAATGAGGAACTTTGTGTAGCGGGAACTGAACACCGCCTACAGAATTCAAATGGGTTCTTTGACATGCCAACATCGTATGACATGCGTGTCGTATTTTTGTCGCCTTTCAAAATCACTTACCACGGCCAGGAACGAAACTGCAATCTTGGGGTTAGTAGACCGACACGCTATCCACTCACCCACCGTGGCAAGCTAAATTGATATGTTATTACATAGTTTTTGAAAAAAATATTTTATGAAAATTTCATCTCCATATTTTACTGCCGCATCTTTTTTTTTGGGGGGGGGGGGGGAAGTTTATTGAAGATTTGGGACTTGCGAGAGAATATTATTTCTAGAGACACTACGTAACAACATTTTTGCAAATTTTATTTCCCTATTTCCTTGAAACTTTGTGGACGCAATCGTTGTACTCTAAGAGGACAATGTGCGGAAAATCAGCCGCAAGATTGAACTGCAAGGCTCGAAAATCGTACCTGACATCCTGGTATGCAGGCATGACGGCTGGAGGAGCTGGACATCCCTGTGGCAATCGGAGTAGTAGTGAGGCGGGGCGTATATGCTGACTGGAGCGTGTGGCTCCTTCCCACCGACCTTGAGGGCTTGAGCGGTCAGGGCTGTCCATTCCGACATGTACGGTACTCGCTACCTCCCATTGATTTATATAAGAGATTCGACGCGTGATTTCGGAGCTATTCAGTACAATCTGGCGGCTGATTTCCCGCACGTTGTCCTCTTATAGTACAACGATTGCGTCCACAACGTTTCAATATAGGTTTCGACCTGTCTTACCTGATAATTCCCTTGTGAGATATATTTTATCAAATCGAAAGAAGAATTGGGCAAGCATGGAAAAAATTCTGGACCTTGAAATTCATTTTAGGAGATAAATCTTAGAAACTAAGTCTGAAAATACAAGTTCTAAAGAAATGTGTCGGCTAATCCCAGTAATACTGTATGGATGCCAAACATGGTCACTAACTTCGCAGCAAAGAAAAACGCTCCAGATAGTCCAACACAGGATGGAACGAAAAATCCTCAATATCACGCTGAAAGACAAAATAAGGAACGAGGAGATACGTAGAAGAACCAGTATTAAAGACGTCATCAACACAGCGGACAGACTAAAATGGAAATTGGGAGGCCACTTAGCGAGGATGGAGCATAGGAGGTGGACGCACAGACTAACGATGTGGGACCCCAGAACCGGTAGGAGAAACGTAGGAAGACAGAAGACACGCTGGGCTGACACATTCAAGAAATTTGCCAGACCACAATGGACAAGAAGAGCAAGAGACAGACACGAGTGGAAGACCCTAGAAAAGCTCCTTTTCAAAACGTAGTATATGCGAGGAAAGGAAAGGAGCAACTCAGTGCAACATAGTGAACCTTTAAATACAATAGCGATAATGTATTGAGGACAGTTAACACTCTACTAAAAATACAGTGAACGTGCTAGAAACATTAACAATTTTTCAAATATTCGATATAAGAACAAGAATACATAATGTTACGTGCCACCCCCTAGTGGCACCTTGGTTAACTGGATTACGGTGGGTATAAAGCACAACACCAATTACTGCTTGAAGAAATAATTAATTTTATTGCAGCCAGAAAAATACACTACTCAACAGCAATCTCTACCTTACTCCAGTTTCCTCACGTCGAGAATACTTTCCCTTTCACTTGTCAACAGACCACAGTTAATCCTCTTCGCTAATGAGTCCGCTCCCGTACGCTCGCTGGAAATAGCTGCACTAGGTCTGTCACTGTACTATACACTGTTTCACAAGCACCACAATCACTTCCTCGGTGTCAAGAGAATCAGCTTCACTAGGGGTTTCGCAAGTCACCACACTTCTGTCGCTTAAGACTATCGCTCGCACTAGCTCGTAAAACACAACAACAACCACTGCTTGACAGGTCGCACTTATATAGCAGGCCGGTGACTCAATAAATGCTTCTAGATCCATCCAGGGTTCACGGCTTCTCGAGGTTTCCATCGCTGGTCCAGTCACGAATATTCTGGACTATCCCTTTGTCCTAGTAGCCCTGTTGCATAAGGCGCACGCAATACAGGAGGCAGGCCACAGCCCATCCCTGGGGCAGTTGTGACTCATGCGGCGAGCGATGACACAAACTCACAGCCGTAACAATAACATAGAGAATACTGTAACTAGGTTAGGAATAGATAACCAATAGTGAAACGTTTTGCTAGCCCCTAACTGTTGGGTGATAAATGTAACTGTTTACCTTTGCCTAAGCTATGTTGTTTTAATGGGCGCCAAGACCTCAATGCAATGTTGAAATCTAAATTTGTATTTAACAACGTCTAGCTCTGGCAGAACACCTTCAAGACTCTATTCACTCAGATCGTGGTATGATTTGATCATTAACCCAACAAAAAATTGTATCAGGAGAAGGAATTGGTCTATATCTAATGCTACCTACTGAAAGCAAAGATTGCATTGTAAAAGAAATGAATTTATTATATAAAACAAGTATAGCAAAATTAATAATAATAATAAGCATAAAATTTAAATTGGAGCGTTGCGATTTTAATATCACCGATAGAAAATTACGTGAAAACGGAGTCTGATAAATTATTGATTTTACTCTTTTCCCATGCTATGAAGTTACTGAAATATGAAATATAAAACCAAGAGAAATGAGAGATTGCGTATTTCTGCGTCATTAGGGCTTACCACTGGAAATGCCCGAAGCCTTTCCCTCGTACTGGATGATGCTGTGAGCTTCCCACAGTCACCTGGATGTCGTCATCTTCGTCGATGATTGATGAGATTCTGGTAGATTAGATAATGCTATGGTCCGTACCTCGGACCCAAACACTCGTACAACCGCACTGGTTAAGTTTTACAAAAGTTAGTCCTCCAATCCACGGAACATCGGAGCGATTCCCGCGTACAACCGTACTCGTTAAATTCTATACAGATTGTCGCTAACTCCACCGAACATCGGAGCCACTCGCACGCGCACCCATACTCGTCAAGTATTTCACAGATTGTCCTGGTTCCACGGCGCGTCGAACGATATATGCACACGTCGGCTCCCCCACCATGGTACCGACTTCCCGCTTACGTGGTCTCCACTGATTGGCTGAGCACGCCGCTACTTCCCCTCCTCTGGTTCATTACACACGGCGCGCGAATGAAGAAGTTGATTTCCGTTCCATATATTCGCCTTTTCTTGACGATGCGACCCAGCCTTGCGTAATACTTCCTGACAAGATTAAGCTTGTATTTGAATTCCCCGTGACTCCTCTCTCTCAAATACCCTAACTGACAAAACTCCGTAAAATTCCGTAATCAGATAATTTTCTATGATATCGTCGTTCGTAATAATTTGCTTGATAGCGTTTTCTAAGACATAGAAAACCTATCTGTATGCTTATATTTTTTATAAAATGCTCCGAAAATATCTTAATAATAATTATAATAAATTAATAATAATAATAAATTAACATGAAAAATTCTCTTGGCTGAACAATTTGCCGCGTAAATAAATATAGAATGGCTTCCTACTGACTTATGCCAGTTGCATAAAAAAAACTCGAAAAACACGTTACATATTCGCCTCGGATCATCGGATGATTTACAGTGACGACGGTCCATTATCCGATTATCCCAGACACGTTAATAAACCCCATCCAAAATACATATTACATAAATGAAATCTCCCTAAATTACAGATATATACACTCATAATTTTTCTTCATGCACTTTGCGTCAAAGTTTGTTGTCACTGTGGATTGCACTTTGCAACCAGTCCAACGTTTCTCATATAAAATAGTGTTCCACGGATATTTCCGCCTCTCAAATTCCTCTATGTTGGAGAAATAGACATAATTAATGTGTGAGCACTATGTATTTATGATGTCATATCACACGCATTGAAGGTGTTCTGATATATTTATATCACCATAGAACTTCCTAATTTCACTGGAGGTCCCTTCCTTATGGTGAAATTTAATCTCACTTATCACTGAGCACACGATCACACTATTGTGGCAGCGCCTCGTGACCATAATACATGATCTCTCTTTATAAAAGATGATTAAATTAATATTGACTTCTGAAAAAAAAAAAGTAAATGTGCATTACATATAACACCAAATATTTCTGTGCCGTAATCGCCCTGTCTTGTTAAGTTCCCGTAGACCATATTCTACTTAATACTAGTTCTCAACACAGACCAGTTCTCCTCACACAAATGAAACCATTGTACAAATTACCTTACATTTACACACTTACAAATCTTACATGGCGAGGCCGTAAACAGAAATCACGTGTGCTGATATGTATGAGTTTCATGAAGGACTGTCTCGCCTTCTGATGGCCCAACTTTTGCCTCGTGGACGCCTTAAGCAAAAATACTCTGTTCAAGCGCTCACCCATCTCTAGGAGGCAAATGGGAATTCACCAGCGCTACCAAATTCTGGCCTCGGTGTATCGAGACATTTTAGTGCTCAAGAGCATCCGACAATCCCGTCATATTTCCCTGTACCTTAAAAACTCTCATTTACTTACATACTACCCCCCTGTGTGACTTCTGATACGCCTGCCTGGAAGACCATCTCCTCCCACGCACCAAATACCACACTTACTCATTTGATAGGCTGGCTCGCCAGCTAAACACACTCACTTTATGACACATATTTTCGTAGACTATGTATATTATACGTCCCGTATAATCTGTTTCCCTTACTATCCTCCAGCACATATGCTGTTTTTCCAATACGTTTGGAAACTATAAATGTTTCTGCGTCTCCTGCTTCCAACCTTGCAAGTGGCTCCCTTAAATGAACGTCATCACGTTGCTCTACCTAGCATATTTCTCAGTATCTGTAACGATGCCCTGTTGCTACTGTCCACACATGCTAACCCTACTTTCTTATGGTGTCACACCTCTACTCGACACTCTATGACCTAAAAATGTCACTTCTGACTGACAGAATGACGACTTAGACAGCTTCAAAGTGAACCCTGCCTGATCTAACTTCTGAAAAACTATATCTAAATGACCTATATGCTCCTCAAAACTGCGTGAACTAATTACCATATCATCTATGTAAATGGTTACAAACTCTCCTGTGTCATCCCCTATTGCGATGTTTAAAGCCCTAATTAAAGCTGCTGAACTACTCTTTAACCCATAAGGTGTTCTACAAAATTGATAAAGGTTATATTTATGACTAAAAGCTGTAAATGGTCTATCTTCGTACATAAGTGGCACTTGTCAAAAACTGGAACTCAAATCTACACAAGTGAAATACTTCTTCCCCTCAAATGTTTGCATTAATTCCTCTATTGACATAGATTTCAGCTGATCTGAACTAATTCTACTGTTAACCAAACGAGCGTCTAAACAAATACGAACTGTGCCGTCGGTCTTGGGTACCGTGATCAAAGAATTAACATATGGACTGTTAGAGTGCTCAATAATCCCATCTTCAAGCATCTGGTTAATTTGTGCCTCAACTGCACTCTGATAAGCGAAAGGTACAGGATATCTATGTCCTGTAATTACTGACCTATCAATAACGTTCAATGAATGTGTATAGCAATTGGCCATACCAATGCGATCCTCAAAAACTCTCCTATTACACAATAACACATCATAGAGCCGAACACATTGTTCCACCTCTATATTACCCTGAAATGCAGCATCACGTAACGAGTCCTCTAGACTTCCGTTCGTAATCACACTGCACACAAAACATGGAGAACCCCGCTCTACGGCTGGCGATATCTCAATTAAAGTACAAATCACACCTACAATACTACTCCTCTGAATATGGTCATTGAACGCTACTTCTACTTCAGAATCTCCCCATTTAAATTTCAAACTCCCTACATCATAACATAAGTTACCAGACACTCTACTTAGCCACTCTGAACCCAAGATAACACTGAATACTAAATTTGGAATTACAAGGCAAATCTGCTTCTCTACATGATTATTAATTTTAATGTCTACTAAAACTTGCTTAGAAATTACTTTAGACCTCTTCCCAACAGCTGTGATAACAAAAGTGCTTTTAATTGGCATCTCCTCAAAATTTACTCCAGTTCCTTTCATTTTATCATAAAATGCACTACTTATGCAACTCTTCATACAACCACTATCAATTAAAACATCTGTGTACGCCTCGGACACGTTAAATTTAACTATGGGGCTCTTACTAACCACTTCCTGAATAATACCTTCATCATTTAGTTCATGTAATAATTCATTTCTCACATTTAGGTCATAGGGTTCCTGTATAATTGTATGGACAGGGCATGCTACAGACTGAGATTCTGACCTTACTTCGCAGCCTGGTTCGCGTTTAAAGAACCGCTACAGCTGGCCGTAGTACTAGTTACTACTGCACTGGTCTGGTTGTTCTGAGTTGTGTTGTCATTGTTTGGCTGTATATTACTACCACTAGGCTGTCCTCTTCCTTGACCCCTATTCTGGTTGTAATTATTGTCATTATAATTTCTCCCTTGATTTCCCCTGAAATCATTGTTTCTTCCTTGATTTCCCCTGTAATCATTGTTCCTCCCTTGATTTCCCCTGAAATCATTGTTCCTCCCTTGATACTGATTACCATAGACATTTCCTCTGTTCTGATTTAGCTGATTATTATTATTTCTATTTTGAGCGTTGGCTCCTTCGCCACCGTTCCCTTGAACTTCTTGATGCCTGGCTTCATTAGGTCTATTATTATTATTACCCTGGTTCCGATTGAAATTGTCCTCATAACCCCCTCTCCCTAGTGCATCAAATGTGCTTAACAAATTTTCTACTTGTGATATTGTCTTTACATTCTGGATACAAGCAGCCTCCTTGATCCTATAGGGAAAGTGCCTAAGTAGCAACCTCACCACATCACTTTCCTCCTTCAAGCCATCCAGATATTTACACACTAATACCTGCCCTAAAAAGTATTCGGTCATGGTGGAGCTTCCTTTAGGGTTATATTTACCACACACTACTCCCTCACGATGCTGCGACTGAATAACCTCATTCCAGAACTTTTCACAGAATTTCATTTTAAAGTCATTAATATCAGTAAACTTGTCTCTGTAGACAGCAAACCAATTCCTCGTTTCCCCCACAAACACTTGATCTAAAATTTCAACTACCTGGCACCTCTCAATACTACCATTTTCCAACCTTTCCCCGAATTTATTTTCTATAGTGTTCATGAACTCCATTGGGCACCCCTGTCGATTGCTGAACTTACCCAGTTCTACCTCCCAGTGTGTGCTATTCACAAAAATTGGCCTATTCTGACTATTTTCTTGCCTGATCCTAGCTTTTAATTTTAACTCTAATTCTGCGATTTTCTCCTCAGCCTTCCTCCCAATACTGTTTACTGTTAATTTAATGTTTCCTTCTGATTCTTCTACTTTTTCATATAGCTATGCTTGTTTCTCCTCAATCTTGCTAATGCTCTCTTTATTACTCTCTCTTAAATCATTTACTTCTGCAACTATTTGTGAGTGGACTTTCTCAATTCTACCCCCCAGCTGTTCCTTAACCTCTTTAGTAGCTACCTGAATTTTGTCAATTTCTCCCCCCAATTGGTTTTTGACCTGCTGTGTTTCCAGTTGCACTAGTTCTTTTAAATTTTCAGCCTGTGTACTGATTCTAATTTCCAACTCCTCCTGTACTTTTCCTAATTTTCTGTCTACATCTGCAATAATCTCTTTAGCCTTTTCTTCCATCACCCCCCTGATCTCACCTCTAATCAGTTCGAATTTGTCACTCATTTCCCTACTGTTTTGTTCTAATTTAGCATTTAAAGTTTCAGTACTCTCTCTATTTTCCTTACTGTTTTGTTCTAATCTGGCGTTTAAAGTTTCATTACTCTCTCTATTTTCCCTACTGTTTTGTTCTAAGTTAGCATTTAAGGCATCTGTACTTTCTTTATTTTCCCTACTGTTTTGTTCTAATTTAGCGTTGTTTTCTTCTAATTTTGCATTATTCTGTTCTAATTTTGCATTTAAGGCATCACTACTAACTTTGTTCTGATACATGAACTCGAGAAGTAAAGTTTTTAATTATGGTTGGCCGCCTACACTCCCTGTTTCAGTATCGGGATTTACCTCCGCTACCCCGGTACTACCATCACTCGACATACTGCTCGTATCATCACTCTCCCGTTGATGACCACTACGTAACCTCATCTGTCTTTCTTTCTCATCCCCCATAATGATATACACTGATACAGACAAATAACCCCCAAAATACAGGCACAGAAATATATACCCTTCTCCTTCCACAAATGTTATTAGGTTTTCAGCCCCAAGTTGTCGGCGACAAATGAAACGTTTTGCTAGCCCCTAACTGTTGGGTGATAACTGTAACTGTTTACCTTTGCCTAAGCTATGTTGTTTTAATGGGCGCCAAGACCTCAATGCAATGTTGAAATCTAAATTTGTATTTAACAACGTCTAGCTCTGGCAGAACACCTTCAAGATTCTATTCACTCAGATCGTGGTATGATTTGATCATTAACCCAACAAACAATTGTATCAGGAGAAGGAATTGGTCTATATCTAATGCTACCTACTGAAAGCAAAGATTGCATTGTAAAAGAAATGAATTTATTATATAAAACAAGTATAGCAAAATTAATAATAATAATAAGCATAAAATTTACATTGGAGCGTTGCGATTTTAATATTACCGATAGAAAATTACGTGAAAACGGAGTCTGATAAATTATTGATTTTACTCTTATTCCCAAGCTATGAAGTTACTGAAATATGAAATATAAAACCAAGAGAAATGAGAGATTGCGTATTTCTGCGTCATTAGCGCTTACCACTGGAAATGCCCGAAGCCTTTCCCTCGTACTGGATGATGCTGTGAGCTTCCCACAGTCTCCTGGATGTCGTCATCTTCGTCGATGTTTGATGAGATTCTGGTAGATTAGATAATGCTATGGTCCGTACCTCGGACCCAAACACTCGTACAACCGCACTGGTTAAGTTTTACAAAAGTTAGTCCTCCAATCCACGGAACATCGGAGCGATTCCCGCGTACAACCGTACTCGTTAAATTCTATACAGATTGTCGCTAACTCCACCGAACATCAGAGCCACTCGCACGCGCACCCATACTCGTCAAGTATTTCACAGATTGTCCTCGTACCACGGCGCGTCGAACGATATATGCACACGTCGTCTCCCCCACCATGGTACCGACTTCCCGCTTACGTGGTCTCCACTGATTGGCTGAGCACGCCGCTACTTCCCCTCCTCTGGTTCATTACACACGGCGCGCGAATGAAGAAGTTGATTTCCGTTCCATATATTCGCCTTTTCTTGACGATGCGACCCAGCCTTGCGTAATACTTCCTGACAAGATTAAGCTTGTATTTGAATTCCCCGTGACTCATCTCTCTCAAATACCCTAACTGACAAAACTCCGTAAAATTCCGTAATCAGATAATTTTCTATGATATCGTCGTTCGTAATAATTTGCTTGATAGCGTTTTCTAAGACATAGAAAACCTATCTGTATGCTTATAATTTTTATAAAATGCTCCGAAAATATCTTAACAATAATTATAATAAATTAATAATAATATTTTCTATCTAAATTGCATTTTGTAAATATTGTCAATTCAAATAAAAGTACAGTAAGTATGTAGTTAGTTTCAGTTGTAAGTAGGGAGTTAGTTTGTCTATTAGATATGTCATTGTTCTATTAGACTGAGGTGTGTGAGTGTGTCTGGTAGCAGTTGTATTGTTTATTAGTAATAGTTCATTGTTTCAGTAGACTGTGATGTGTGAGGGTGCATGTGAGTGTGCCTGTTGACAGACTGTTTTAGTGGTAGTATTTGTTGTTGGTGGAACTTAAGTTTTTTGTTAGTAGAGTTTTGGTATTTAATTGTTATTACGGTAGAAGGTTAGTATTTTTGTTAGTAGAATTGCTCTTTACTTATTCTGAAAGGGAGTAGCAGCCTTTCAGAATAAATCAATTCTTTACTAGGCTTATAGACGGTTAAGATATTGATAATATACGCCAATAATGGCTACACTGCGTCCTGATGCACGGCTGAAAGCAACGGGAAACTACAGCCGTATGCTATTCCCGAGGATATGAACCTCTCTATGCATAATTACATGTGATGATGGCCTCCCCCCTTGTAAAATTTCAATCCGGAGGTAAACTAGTCCCCCGTTCGGATCTCCGGGTGGGGACTACTCGAGAGGGGGTTAACATCACAGAAGTGACAAAGAGGAAATCTGACATTCTACGGATCGGAGCGTGGAATGTTAGAAGTCTGCTAGGAAGTGGAAGGTTAGAAAACTTAGAAAGGGAAATCGATAGGTTGAGGTTGGATTTGGTTGGGATTAGTGAAATGCGCTGGCAGGAAGAACAGGACTTTTGGTCAGGAGACTATAGGGTCATTAGCACTAAATCAAACAATGGCCAAGCAGGGGTTGGCCTCATATTGAGTAGGAAACTTGGACAGCGGGTGGAATATTATGAGCAATATAGTGAACGGATTATTGTAGCAAAAATCAATACAAAACCTACCTGCACTACAGTGGTACAAGTATATATGCCAACCAGTCAAGCTGATGATGAGGATGTTGAAAAGGTCTACGAAGAAATAGACCAAATTCTGAGGTATATCAAGGGTGATGAAAATGATATAGTAATGGGAGATTGGAATGCTGTGGTAGGAAAAGGGAGAGAAGGGAAGATAGTAGGAGATTTCGGATTAGGTGAAAGGAATGATCGAGGAAGCAGGCTGGTAGAATTCTGCACCGAGCATGAATTGGTCATAGCTAACACCTTATTCAATAACCACAATAGAAGAATATACACATGGATGAGACCAGGAGATACAGGGCGTTACCAAATCGAATTCATTATGGTCAAGCAGAGGTTTCGAAACCAGATTTTGGATTGTAAAACATATCCTGGTGCTGACATAAACTCTGATCACAATCTGGTTGTAATGAAATGAAGATTAAAGTTGAAGAAACTGAAGAAAAGTCAAAAGCCAAAAAGGTGGGCAATAGACAGACTGAAAGAGAAGGATGTAAACGAAAGATTCAAGAAGAGTATAAAGGAAGGACTAATGAAAAACCCTAAACAAACTTCAATTGCAGACGAATGGGCACTTTTGAAGAATGAAATAACAAAATCCGCAGAAGAAAACATTGGTAGGAAAGAAAGAATAGGTAGATAACCGTGGATCACTCAGGATATACTAGAATTGATGGATGAAAGGCGGAAACACAAGAATCTAAGAGATGAAAAGGGGAAAGCAGAATACAGACGTCTGAGAAATGAGGTAAACAAGAAGTGCAAGGAAGCGAAAGAAGAATGGTTGAAAGAGAAATGTGCAGGTATAGAAAATTGTCTGAAATTAGGAAAAGTAGACACAGCTTATCGAAGGATTAAGAATACTTTTGGGGAAAAGAAGACTAAGTGCTGTAATATTAAGGACACAAATGGAAAGCCTCTAACAGATAGGGAAGAATAGGTTGAGAGATGGAAAGCTTACATAGAGAGTTTGTATAAGGGAAAGGAGATTGAGAATCATGTAATGGAAAGGGAGGAGGAAATTGATGAGGATGCGAAAGGAGATTTAATATTGAGATCAGAATTTGATAGAGCTTTGGAAGACTTAAGCAGGAACAAAGCACCAGGCATAGATGATATACCGATTGAGTTGCTACGCTGCATAGGAGATGAAGGTCTGATCAGGTTATTTCACTTGGTGTGTAGGATTTATGAGACAGGTGAGGTACCCCCTGATTTCAAGAAGAATGTAATCATCCCTATACCAAAGAAAGTGGGAGCTGACAGATGTGAAGATTACCGTACAATCAGCTTGATTACTCATGCTTCAAAGATCCTGTCTAGAATAATTTACAAGAGGATTGAAAGCCAGATAGAAACGGAGTTGGGTGAAGACCAGTTTGGTTTCAGGAGAAATGTAGGAACAAGGGAAGCTGTACTAAGTCTTAGGCTGATTTTAGAAGGTAGAATAAGGAAAGATAAGAGAACGTTCATGGCTTTTGTAGACTTAGAAAAGGCTTTTGATAACGTTGATTGGACTAAATTGTTTGACATTTTGAAATCAATTGGAATAAAGTACAGGGATAGGAGGGTGATATACAATCTGTACAGAAACCAGACAGCAGTCATTCGAGTTGAAGGACATGAGAGAGAAGCTGGTATTCAGAAAGGTGTAAGGCAAGGCTGCAACTTATCACCCATACTTTTCAATCTTTACATTGAAAAAGGAAGATTGTAGTTTTACGTGACCGTGAATCTTGTGATTATGAGCCACGGGACCTCCTTTTTACGTGGAATCCGAACCACAGGACATGGCATTTCACTTCGAAAATCTTTACATTGAACAAGCAATGAAGGAAATTAGAGAAACATTTAAAGTGGGAGTGAAGATTCAAGGAGAAATAATTTCAACTCTGAGATTTGCTGATGACATCGTCATCTTGGCCGACAAGCCTGAGGATTTGAATGAGTTTTTGAATGGTATGGACTCCGTCTTACGGAAAGAATTCATGATGAAAATAAATAAATGTAAAACAAAAATACTGGAATGCAGCCGAAATAAATCAGAAACCTCTATGGAGATCAAATTGGCAGGTGAAAAGCTGAAGGAAGTAGTAGACTTCTGTTACTTAGGAAGCAGAATAACCAGTGATGGACGAAGCAAAGAGGATATTAAAAGTAGGTTGGCTCAGGCAAAGAAAGCATTTCTACAAAAAAGGAATCTGCTGACATCGAATATAGATTTAGGTATTAGGAAGTCATTTTTGAAAGCCTTTGTCTGGAGCGTGGCGCTCTATGGAAGTGAAACTTGGACTATTGGTGCAGCAGAAAAGAGGAGAATTGAAGCATTTGAAATGTGGTGTTACAGGAGAATGATGAAGATCAGATGGGTAGATAGGGTTACAAACAAAGAGGTATTAAGACGAGTGGGAGAGGAGAGATGTTTCTGGCGACTGCTAATGAAGAGAAGAGATAGGTTGGTAGGACACATACTAAGACACCCAGGAATAGCAAGCTTAGTTATGGAAGGACGGGTCGAGGACAAAAACTGTAGGGGTAGACCAAGGTTAGAATATGTTAAACAGATTGCCTCCGATGTAGGGTGTCGGAGCTATGTAGAGATGAAACGATTAGCTCAGGACAGGGAGGCATGGAGAGCTGCATCAAACCAGTCAAAAGACTGAAGACTCAAACAACAACAATAATAATAACATGAAAAATTCTCTTGGCTGAACAATTTGCCGCGTAAATAAATATAGAATGGCTTCCTACTGACTTATGCCAGTTGCATAAAAAACCCTCGAAAAACACGTTACAATTGCTATAATAACAATTCAAGAACAGAGACTAACATGCCAGAAAAATGCCTCACTACTCTTTAGGACTGCTCACCTAATGCGTGTAATGGAGCAAAATCCCTGCCTAGGCAGTAGGCCATTGCCCTTAGGGGATTAAAGGGCTGTATTTATTATTATTATTATTACATAATATTTATGTTCTGAAATTTGGGAATTGAACATCCCTGCTGCCTGAAAAAAATCCTGAAATCAAAAATTCTATACATACGTTCACTAATACAGGGTGTAATTGATATAATGGATGTCCGTTGCGCTGGTGATAGAAGAGACTATTGTAAGCTTCCTAGGTAAAAAAAATTATCACCTATCTTTAAATTGAAAATTTATCATTAAAAAGTCAATGATTTTAGGTTTCTCCGAAATTCTTCAAACAGAAGGTGAGGCAGCAGGCTGGGGTAAACGGGGCGGGGCGAGGTGGGGCGATGCGCGTAGGGGAAGTTGTTACGTAATCGGAGCGTTGACCTTACTAGTTGAGGGGAGGTATCAGCTGTTACGAGGAAATGAGCGATACCCGTCTCGTAAGAAAATATGTATTGCTGTTGTTGTTGTTGTTGCTGCTGTTGTTGTTGTTGAAATTGTACGCAATATCTTGGGACGTTATGACCGGTAGTATTGTGTAGCCTACTTTGTAAGTGTAATTGCCGCCCGGCACTTAAATGAAATACAGTGTGACAAAATTCCGACATCCCGTATTCTGTTCAGAACTAGCATTTAAGACGGAAGGAAGATAGGCCTACTTGATGTCTTGTTTGAGAGGCTTGACAATTTTGGTCATTTATCCCCATGTGGTTGGGTGAGGGAATAATTTGTCTGATAACCTGTGTTTTTGTGGTTTCTTTAGTAATGTGGGTGTATGTAATTCAGGTGAGTATTGGGAAGGAGGCGGCCGTGGACTTAAGTTAGGAACCATCCCAGCATTAGTCTGGGGTAGAACGGGAAACCATGGAAAACTACTTTCAAGATTTAATACTTGTATGGTACCACATGTACATAGTAATAATAATAATAATAGCCAGCCTTGTGGTGTTGGGGTAGCTCGCCTGCCTCTCACCTGGAGGCCCCGGGTTTGATTCCCGGCTCCGTCAGGGATTTTAGAAACTGACGTGAGGGCTGGAACGGGGTGCACTCAGCCTCGTGAGGACAATTGAGTAGCTGTTTGACAGTGAGGCAGCGCCCCGATCACGAAAACCAAGATTAACGGCCGAAGGGACCCGATGCGCTGATCACGAGTCACCCCAATATCTGCAGGCCAATTGACAGAGCAGCGGTAGCTTGGAAGGCCTAGGCTCTTCACGGGCGGTAGTGCCAGGGGTTATTTATTATTTTAATAATAATAATAATAATAACATTAAAGCAAATATAGCGAGTTGGTTGGCCTTATCAAAAGGCAATGGCATTTAGAACGGGTAAAGACCATACCTATCATTGTCTCAAATACGGGCGTGATCCCAAGTACCTTGCTCCAGACCTAAAAAAAAACAGGTTTTGGATACTCAAATGGACACACTAATGCAGAAGGCAATAGTTTTCTCAACAACCCGAATCGTCTGGAAATGCATAGGTAGCGATTTCGACTTTCCAGCTTAGAAGTGTCTGTTTCAGTAGGAGTACTTTGGTTCCCTGAAGCCCGTATAGTTATGTTGTGTTGTACCAGCAATGTGTTATATGTACTGTATAAAACAATAATAATAATTAAATGATAGTGAGGCTGTGAGCTCAGGTATTAGAGTGCTATCCTTCTCGAGGGTTCGATCTAGTCTGAGTCATGTAATATATAAAGGTGAACAATGCCGATGGATGTAATGGCACGTACATGAAATTCTGTGAACACAACATTCCGGAATCTCGACATCCCCGCCAAAAATAAAAATAGTGTGTCCAACAACATATTATTATTATTATTATTATTATTATTATTATTATTATTAATATTATTATACACATTATAAGGGATTATATATTTACTGAATGTTTTTTATTTTTAAGTAGGGTTCCAATTGTTTAGGACGTTCAGTAAATAAATATTTTTGGTAACAATATGATGGAAGAGACTTGAAAGCTTGTTGTGTTAATTCATTTTAGGGGCTTGGGACATTTGTTTATCAGCCCCGTGTAGTTGGGTGAGTGTTGGATTTGTCTGATAAACTGTTTTTCTGTGGTGACTGTAGTAGTATGTGTTGCTGTAGTTATTAGGGTCGTGAATGAGGTTGGTGCTCCGGGACTCCAAGTACCATATTATCCCGGCATGTGCTTGGAAAGCGCATGGAAGAATCCAGGGAAATCCAAACTCAGGATAGTCTCTGTCGTTGCTGAGTTTGGACCTCCAATTACCGGACTTGCTGCGATCGTGGTGTACGATTAAATGCGCACACCTACACCGCGGGGGTAGGAAATAAAGCAGCCGTGGTCTTATGAAGGGGCATTCCAACTTTGGGCTCGTGGGATGCCACGGGATATCATCTTGCGGCTGCAGATGGTGGGAAGTAAGGAAGCTTGTGTTTTTACATGACCGTAAATTTCGTGATCATGAGCTACTGGGCCTCCTTTCATGTGGAATCCGAACCACAGGACATGGCATTTCACTTCGAAAATCTCACATGCATTGACCGGGAATCAAACCCGGTCCGCCGTGGTGTGACCGGGAATCAAACCCGGTCCGTCGTGGTGAGAGGTCAACAGCTGGACCGCTGCGCCATCACGCCCCGACTTGCATATCGGCCGTTGATGGTAAGCTGCCTCAATACTTGCACCCCATGTAGATGATGATGATACTAATAATAATAGTCTAATAATAATAATAATAATAATAATAATAATAATAATAATAATAATAATAATAAGAGTCAGCATGTGTAGCTCTGGTGGTAGAGTGCTAAAAATAAAAGTCTAGCAACTCGACATACCAAAACAAAAACATAAAGGAACTTAGGTTGGTTCCATAGTTTAGGGGCTGCGACAACGTGGTCAGGTAGCCCCGTATTCAAGAAGTTAGTGTGTCTAAAATTCTATTATTACTATTATTAGTAAAGTAGTAGTAGCCTAGTATAATAATAATAGTATTATTAATATTTTTGTTACAGTTGTTGCACTGTCTTCACACAAAGATTAGACCAACAGTTTCTTAAATTAATTTACCAAATCTTTAGGTTTTCAATTTTCTATGCATAGGCCATTAGGATGCAAAATCCTAAACATATCCACCATCACTAGTCATGTAGCCACTCCCCATGAAGTTGTGAAACAGCTGTTCATAGGCTCGGTTTGTGTATTTCAATGTCATTGGCAGACAAGACGAGGAGGTCACTCAACTTCAGACTCTTGTCAACATTCCTTATCGTTGGAGGGGAGGGAGACGGGGAGAAGTCAGCTGTGCTGCTGAGGGGAACGAAGTGTAAGCCCGTTTCCCAAACATTGACCGACGATTTTTGTGATTTAATTCTACCTACACTAATTAAGATCCGACAGAATTTCATGAAGATATTTGCTTAGAATACCATCTTCTATCACCAGTGTAACGGACTTCCATAATATCAAATACACCCTGTATAACTGTGATTGGAATACCATACAAATGTTGTTACATTTGGGACACACTGGCCTTTTCCATTAAAACCTTTGCAATTAAAAGGGCTTTCCATGTGATATACTAAATAGCTTTCGGTTCACGTCCTAGTATGTCTTCACCAACATCAACACAATGAGAAGTTATGCGCCAGGATATACAGTTTTCATTGTCGGTGATTAAGAATCCTCCCGCGAGATTACATCTTTATGTAACGAACCACTGGAGTTAATCATTAGAAATGTCAAATGCACGGCTTCTCTGATTCATGAAAAGCAAGCTACAGAATTAGAGTGCCTTTGGATTATGATTGTCATCATAGCGCATCAGTAGCCGATCCAGGCCTTGCGGGGCCCTGGGCGATATGACATGGTGGGGTCCACAACAATAGGAAATAAAAAATCAAATCAAATGGAAAATAGCTTTTTAATAAAAATAAAAGAAAGAATAGTTACAATATTTAGAATACACTACAGTACAAGTTTTTAATAATATGAAAGAAACCGTTAAGTTCCCTTGAAGAAGATTGTGTAAATTATGAAATATTAAAATATTACTTTGCGACTATTTTCCCGGCTGAAATCTACTATCATTTAACTGAAATCTGAACTTGCTAAACGGTCACGGAAGGTCATAGTTGCATTGAAAAAAGAATATGAATTATAGTTTGAAAAGTTTGAAAAGTATAATTAATTTATCAATTAAATTTAAAACAATCCATGGCGCGGGGCCCTGGGCAGTCGCCCTCCTCGCCCTCCCATTGATCCGCCCCTGTAGCCCATCATACGAGTCATCTTTACAATCAACTGAAAAAGAGACGTGAAATAAGAAATAAGGTTTTACAATTTCAGACTGATGCATCTTGAATTCTTGAAAACAATTGAGCATCATTAGCTGCCTCAACACTAAGCTCTGAATAAAGATTCGCTGTGACAAGTTTCATTGCACTCTGGTGATTAGATAGCCAGAAATGGCGGCAAAGGTGGCGTAGTTGGTAGTTGGTAGAACATGGCTTCTATCCGCCTGAAATCGTTGGATTGTTTAAGAGAGTTAAAATCCCTCAGTATGCCTTCCTTCGTAGGGGAATTAAAGGCGGCGGTCCCATGTCGTCGATTTATGGCATGATAAATGAACCTTCCATTTACTGCAATTATGTGAAGGTAAATTAGTAGGTTAGATTTGATTAACACTCTAACGTTCCAACTTTCGCTGACAGGTGCTGGTTGCGGTGGAATCTAGTAGCCAAGTTCACAGCCTGGTGTCGTTGACAGTAGCATTTGGTAGCAAACGTAGGAACGACTTGAAATTGATCGTCTGCAGTCCCTACCTGAATTACAGATAACACACACTAATACAGCGATCACAATTAACACTGGTTATCAGACGGATTCTACACACACCCAAAGTACTCGGGGTACATGACAGCGTTGTCGCAGCCCCTAAACTGAGGAGCCAACCAACCAAAATCGACAGAAGAGTTATTTTAAATACTTGAAAATCACTTGGCCGCCATGATTGTTCTGTGTCTCTTAGAATTTGGAAAGCCACATAACTGCCATTACTTAGCAGTCCTCTAACACCATCTAAAATTTCCGTTTGATTACTTAAATTGTTTAGGAGATAATGCCAACTGGCGAAATGTATCATGTGGACGTCATGTTGGATTATTTTATATACATACTATATAATTACATACTGTAACCGTCAAGGTTGGAGTTGTCAGGATAGCCAACAACCGCAATGACTTCCCTTACATCTCACCCGTCGAGCACATGAATTTAATTGCCGTGAGGATCAGGTGAACTTCCAAATAGGCTAAAGCGGCACGAGAGTCCGTAGTCCACAGGGATCGTGGTACATGGTGACGATGGTCATAGACTGCCTAAGGAAAGGTTCACCTTAAAAACTAGACTGAGAAAATAAACGTCCAGACTTATGTAAAACACCGTGAAAATTTATTGATAAAATTCACAAGCCCCTAGCCTAGTTCGGAGGGTTACAATCGGCTAGTCCGCAAGCTAATAAACAAACAAAAATAAAGAGCAGGTCCCTACCTGAGAAGTTACGGAAAACCCTCGCGAAAGATCTAACTCACAATAATAAAGGAACAACAGCAACACTAGGAAAATGGTACAACGCAAGTCCCTAGGTCAAGTTACAAGATCAAGCTAATATCTGAATTTACATTTAACAGGGTAGCAAAACAAATCTGAGTTAGGATGATACCATCTCCACATTAACATTTAACGTTAATTCGTCTAGCTAAGTCCTATCAATTAACAAAATTTACGGCGATGACGTCCGTAATAGAAAACAATTACATTCAAATCTAAGTGTACAGCCATGTAAAAAAACATTTAATTATGCTTAAAAACTATGTGCTAACAGCACACAATAAGGTAACATGTAGGATTCATACACTTGTACATCATAAATAAGAAATGAAATAGACACAGTAGTTTTATTAAAATGCCTGCCTGCACCTTGGTTTACTCTTTGTAAGCCATAGTCATCTAATGTGTAGTTACGGTGACGAATGCGTGGTTAAGACTACGTCTAACATCGCATGGCCTGCGCTCCACAAGCTACAAACTCAAGGTTCGTGCATGCTTCAGGTCGCTTCAAAAGTGTCAGCTGTCCTTGTCATTTCCACAAAAGGAAATACCTTCATCTGCACGGCTAAGTCAACAGTTCCGAAATGCAAAAGAACAAAGTTAGATAGAAAGAATTCGTTAGTTAGCTTTTGTTTTACCAAAATTATGCGTTTTATTATTAAGATGTCGGTTTAGGTTTATCGTTGGTTTATGGCGAATAATATTGACAATAGCCTGGGCACGGAGTGTCTCCACTGAGATCATTCTCCACCAAAAAGCCTCGACTCAACGGTCGGAATATAATCAACGAGCAATAACAACTCGGACACACAATAACACAAGTTACCAGCGGCGCAAAGCTCGCGTTCAATAACTCTGGGACGGGCCTGCACACTACAGTTACCCTCCAATAACATCTAGTCAACGGGAACAATCCCGGACAAGGCATACTCAAAATACCTTCATACAATAACTTCCTGCTATAACAGGGTAGCCTTCAACTTACTATAGAAAACCTGACATAACGGTACACGCAGCAGTGCGTTTAACTAACAAAAAACAGTCTATAAAACATGTGATCAGATACAGGAATGGACACTGAGTTCCATAAGCTAAATTGCAATGAAAGGAAATGTGAATACAAATCGTATTCTGTCTTTTGTCAAAGTAGTTCCGTCTCACAATATAACAGGCGTGCTTTCAAGGGCACTGGGTTACAAACCAGTTTATGTCGCTAGCAGGTTTCAACATTCCTGCGCTTCACTGACACAACACATTGACTCTCCAAGGCCGGCGATTTAAACAAATAAAACTATACATCTGGCCTCTCAATAAAAAACTTTACAACAGGTTAAAAACCTCGAAGAATACGTGTATAAAAAACACGCTATAAATCTGAATACAATAATACAATTCCGCCTTCCAAACCGAAGACGTCTAAATGATAGTAATGTTACTATTACTGGAGCTCTTTGCTCTCAAAAATATAATTCAGCAGTTGCTTGTACAACATCAAGTAAATGCGTGTCTTCACATGACACTAACAAAATAATAATTGTGACGCAGATTTCACACTCTGAATCTGCTTAATGATACATTGGGAACTGGGTTCGATGCTTGACAACGAAACATTCCTTCTAATTATAAGGTTCACACTTGACCAAGAATAGCTTCTGAGCTTATTCAAAATGAAATATGATGCAGTTACAAAACTGGAAATTACAGTTGACTAAATAACTGATACGACCGTTCTAACGACAGTCAGGGGTGTAACAAAGAATGGCTGCAAAGAATGCAGTTAACTAACCATGGCATCTGATTACCATAACTAAAGTCAGCAAAGACTTGAAAAATCGCCCCAAATAGGGCTGAACAAAATAGCCTCAAATGACTACGGTCACGTTTAGCAAAAGATAGGCATTGACGTTCTACGACGTTCATCAGGCTGCACCAGGGCTGACCAAAATGTCTGACCCAAGGGTGTCTCACTCTAACTGAAATAAATGATATCTAATTAAACTAGTTACATTCCCTACCTATAAAAATGGCTGAAACAAAGTTCGGTTGGTTCACAAACTACATTTAATCTACTATACCACCAGAAACTAGAACAATAAAGGGGTATCCAAAAACTCACGAAATGGAGAAGCTCTCACTCAGCCCTCTATTCAACAACAAGGGTTGTAAAAAATCGTATCTGGCTCTCTGGAACGGTATTATCCTCATCAGGATTCCCATCTGGACTCCTCCAAAGACCAGGGTTCGATATGTCCCTGTCGACTATTTCGTGGATATGCTGGATATGCCTGGAAATGGCATACTTGGTTCCTTCCTTCTCGTTCGCTGTACTGGAAGTTCCACCATCATGCTGGTTCCCGTAGAAACATCACCCTCATACCGTGATGGTATTAGCCTATGATGACGGTTTCAAACATGGTGAAGAATAGTCCAATCACGTGGATAGTGAAATAAGTTGCGTAATAATTCATTCTTTCACTTTCAAAATTATAATGTTCGTCGTAAATGTTATAGGCTTTGATTGTAGTATATGACACAGCCTTAATTGCGTCGATGTTAATTAGCATGTGAGCTAACACTGTTTTATGATTGTTCACGTGCTAGTGACGCTACTTTTATATCACAAGCATCCGTGAATTATGTGTCTTTTTTAAATGAAAGTTTCACTTTGGCAATTTAAATATGTCATACAATCATAATCACACTTATTCATAATAGTTGTAACACTTTTACCTGTATATTTTCCACTAGGCACTTGGCCCTCCACAAACACGTGGGTACAAAATGTGGTGTTACGGCAATGTTATGCAATTCACTTATACTTGCCAATTATTATTTCCCAAAATTCTTCTTAGGCTCACTGTGCTTGGATAACAGTGAATAGTAGTATTCTCGTGCTCGATGGCACCTGATAATCACTTTCAACGCTCAACAGCGGATATTCTCTACGTCTTGTAGGACAAATACAATTTCACGCCTACACAGGGCGGATTCTCCAGACGTAGTGCAAGGCACTTAGTGTCTCTAGGAAGTAGGTCGTCAAAACAAAGTCGTTGAGCGACTACTTAAGTTCCTGTTTGCGTATCTGCAAGGGGATTACCTTACCTTAAGTAAAAATAACATTCTCCAAAATGTTTTAATAATGCAGCATGACGAAATGGAATATTCTGAGTCTTGTGGAAAGATAAAATTAATTAATAAGACCTCAGATAAATAATTAGCAGTTTTCACCAAAGTCAAAAGTGCGATTCACCGTTACTTCAAAGAGTATAGCGTGATCTCTCAGCTCCACGTGGCTTTCTGGGTGTGTTCAAAGGTACAACATCCCATCATAAATGTTCTGTTATAAAAAATATCACATGAACCATAGCTCAGCGGGTTCATCTGCCTCTCCGTCGTTTCATATAAAATTTTGGGATGACATTTTTATTTGCCTTGAAATTCATTCATAAGTGATATTTTTTTAGATTGGCTGCATTAAAGGTTCCAATAGCGGCTTCGGTGGCGTAGTCGGTAGCATGCTGAGCTTCTATGCCCAAGATAGCGGGTTCAAACCCGGCCGAAGCCGTCGGATTTTTTAAGAGCGTTAAAAATCCCTCAGTATGCCTTCCTTCGGAGGGGAAGTAAAGCCGGCGGTCCCATGTCATAGATTTATGGCATGTTAAAGATCCTTCCACTAATTGCACCTGTGTGAAGCTAAATTGGATAGGTTAAGAATGTAAACAACGCTCTTAGGTTTCTATGTTCGTTGCCAAGAGCCGACTGCGGCGGCATCTAGTAGCTCAGTCCTGAACTTGGCCTAGTAGTCGTTGACGGTGGCACTTGGCGGCAAAAGTAGGAACTATTTGAAAAATTCTTAGTTGCAGTACTTAAATTAACAAACAGATAACACACACTAATACAGTCATCACAATTAACACCGGTTATCAGACAGATTCTACACACACCCAAAGTACACGGGGCTACATGACCGCGTTGTCGCAGCCCCTAAACTTAAGAACCAACCAACCAACCAACCAACCAAAGGTTCCAATACGCTCTCCTGTCCTAATGTCTTCAATAACATAACTTCCATTGTTCAAAGGCTGTCGGACACGACTAGGGCCATATTATAAAGACAGAAATTTTCCATATATGCGGTCTATAGGACTTGAAATTCCGGGTCTCCTTATAAGGATAAGGTCTCCTTCAACTAGTGGTTCTCTGAATCTCTGGCGTCTAGTTCTTCTCAAGCGCTTGGCAGCTTGCCTGTCCATAGTTTCTCTCGCAGCTAAAAGTCTGCTGGCATGTGATGGTTGTAAACAAGGTGGATTTACTATCACACGATCCCATATTCTCAGCGGCATCTGGTTCAAATGCAAAACCATAGGTATTTGACCAGTGCTCTCATGGACTGTTGAATTAATACATTTTGCCATTATATCTAGGACTTCAGTCCATCGCCAGTGTTCTTCTTGACAATATAATCGACAGAATTTTGCGATAATAGACATCACGCATTCTGCTGGGTTGCTCTCTGGATGTCGAATAAATGATAAAACATGACCTATTTCTAGCTCATTCATAGCATTGGCAAATTCTACGGAGGTGTACTGTGATCCGTGATCAGTCAACAGGAATTGTGGCTTTCCTGCCTCCGGTATCACTTGTCGTCTAATCCTCTGAATAATCTGATGTGCAGTGGCTTTCTGAATCGGATGAAGCATCGTATATTTCGTGAACACATCAATAGTTACAACGATGTAGCGATTCCCACGACGAGCTTTAGGTATTGGGCCATGCAGGTCCTGTGCATATAACTCTGTAGGTTGAGTTGGGAGTATCGGTCTAGGTTGTTCTTTCAATAAGTGTGACGTGTACTTGTTCCGCTGGCATGCGTCGCAAGCACGTAAACACTGTCTAACGGTGGCTCCTAATCCTTTCCATGTAAAAGATTCCTTGATGGTTGCAATGGTCTTGTCTGTTCCACCATGTCCAATGGATAAATGTACCATAAGAATAACAGATTCTTGGTATCTCCTAGGAATAACTGCATGCAGTTGAGTGTGGTCCTCGTCCACAAACTTGTATAAGACACGATGATAAATTAAATAAGCATCTGCAACAGCAGCAATTCTTGCATAATGAGCATCCTGTGGATCCATTCTTCGTTCTAGGAAACGGATAATATGTCTGAGTTCCTCCTCACGTCGTTGTCCTTCAGGTAGATGACGAAGTCGGCGAAGGTGTTCCTCGCATTCTCCCTCGATGTCTATGGCATTAACAGTAGCTTCAGGATTCCGGCTGAGGATGTCGGCCAACACATTCTCTCAGCCTGGTCGATAAACTATTTCCAAATCAAACTGTTGGAGAAACAGCGTCCAACGTGTGATCCTGTCGCTTGCCAGTCTTGTTCATAATATGAAGGTTAACACATGGTGATAGGTCCTCACAATAATCCTCTGGCCTAACAAAAGTTTCTGCCAGTACTCAAGTGCGTAGACAATTGCAAGTGCTTCAATCTCAGTAGTGAAGTAGTGAGATTCATGTTCTCTCAAACGTCGACTTAAGAAAGCGATGTAATGACGTTTCTTCTCATCATCCTCCTGCAGTAAGATGGCTCCTATTCCAATTGCAGATGCATCAGTTTCTAGAATAAAATTCCGGGAATAGTCTGGATATTCTAGCTGAATTGAGTCCACAAGCATCTGTTTAGCTCTCCTGAAAGCTATCTCGCATTCATCATTCCAGGTCCATTTACAGTTCTTTTTCAGTAAACCTTGCAGTGGTGCGACAGTCTCGGAATACTTCTCACAATGATCAGCAAAGAATTGGAGAATTCCTAAAAATTGTCTCACGTGTTTCACACGGGTTGGCGTTGGAAATGCAGCAACAGTTCTGATCTTTGCCGGATTCGGTCTGTATCCTTCTCCATTGATTATGTGTCCCACAAATTTCACTTCTTTCTGGAAGAATCGACACTTGTCAAATTTCACCTTAAAGTTAGCCTGTCGAAGATTCTCAAAAACAAGGCGTAATGTATTTAAATGCTCTTCCTCTGTTTCCGAAGCTATGATGATATCATCCACGTAACATATCACCTTCGGCTTCACTTCAGGAGTCAGCTTGGCATGACGTGCTCTGATCAATGCAGCTCCGGCATTTTTCAATCCAAAGGGTAATTTTCGAAAGACATAGGTGGTCTGATCAAACAGAAACCCTGTATAATTCTGAGTATGCTCAGATAATCTGATATGGTAATAAGACTGTACCAAAACCAATGACGAAAATATTCTCTTTCCCTTGAACTTCCTGAGGATGTCCCTAATCTTGGGTGGTCTGTCATGCTCAGGAGCTATGCGTTCATTTAAGGCTCTTGCGTCGAGACCAAGTCTCAAGCTTCCATCCACCTTAACCACAGGTGTTATAAGATTCAAGAAAGGAGTCGGTGACTTCTTGATCGTGCCTGCTGCTTCCATCTCATGAATCTTCTTAGCAGCTTCTTCGCGATATTTCTCGGCAATCAGATAAATCTTCTTCTGGAATGGGGAATCATCCAGTAACACAAGATCGTACTCGCAGTCCAATATCTCACCAGGTGTGGTGTCGAATATATCCCTGTATACGTTCAATATTGCATCAAGGTTCTCTCGTATGGGTGCTCATAATGATTCTGCCTCTTCATCGGCATCTAGTGTCTCCTCAATTTCCTTGCCATTTAATTCTTCGACTACTGAGCAAGATGGCGGCGCGTGCCTGCATCAAGGGAGGTGTGCTCCGTGTGATTTTAGTATTTTTATTGGTAAAATGTGCAGTGACTGTGGCAAGACGTGTTCATTCTGTGACCGTTAATGGTGAACAGGATCTGAAGAATCAACCCCTTATGGAAAAACTTCTGGTGAGTGACAAATGCACAATACATTCCTGGACATGGTGTGGCAGTGAAGGTCTGGGACTGGCCACTATTAGCCGGCCACGCCGAGCGGGAGGGGAAGGTGTCGCAAGGCTACCTGCTACCGGGTTCTCGCTCTGCTGTCTAGCGCTTGCTCTAAGCGGCGACATAGAACTCAACCCTGGACCTTTGCAATGCGCAATATGTGAAAAAATCGGCCGAAAAATCAATTATATATTCAGTGCAGTAATTGTAACATGTCGAGTCACAGGACGTGTGCTAAAATCAGTACCTCTGAGTTCCGGTGCATTAAAACAGGCACGCGAACGTGGACATGTTGGCAATGTGCTATGCCGCCGTTTACCGACTCGTTGTGCAACAATACCAGTGATATTCCCAGTGACTCTGTAAATAGTGTAAATAACCTGAATAGTTCACTTGTAAATAAACACTTATCACTGTTCGCCTTCATTGCCCGCAGCATCACGCGGCCGGGACGGAAACAAAACATTCATGCTACAGTGACCGCCCTAGATCCAAGTATTGTGTGTTGCAGTGAAACGTGGCTCTCTGGGGTGGTAGGTGATCGCGAGGTGTTACCAGACACATACCAGCTGTTCCGGAAGGACCGACCACGGACTTCAGGGGGCGGGGTTCTCATTGCTGTGAAACCTGAGTACAATGCAACTCGCGTCCATCAGCTGGAAACTGACGCAGAGGCCGTGTGGTTTGAGGTTCAATGCAGTAACGGTAAATATCTGATCGGATCAGTCTATCGCTCTCCGAAATCGTCCCAGCTGATGAATGATGAGCTGATTCTCTCCCTCAAACGGGTGCAAAACCTTCAACAAAATTATGACGCTGTCTACATTGTTGGTGATTTCAACCTACAAGTCACATGGAATAGAAATGCCGCTCCTATCCCAAATAATCCTATATCCAACAACTTCCTTACAGCATTCTATGATCTATTCCTCCATCAACTCATATTTGAAGCTACCCGTATCACTGAGACCTCCCGTTCAACCCTCGATCTCTTCCTAACAAACTCTCCATCCTCAATTCAGTCTCTACAAGTCATCCCTGGATTTTGTGATCACCAAGCCCTCCTAGCTATATTTACCCACAAAAAGAACAGTCCAAAATTACAAACCAGAACAGTTTACAATTACTCCCGTACCAACTGGAAACTCCTTTCTGACATCTTACTTGACAGATTACCGGTCATTACACCTTCAGTCACCAACAGTGTAGAAATAGATGGTACCTGGCATACTTGGAAGGAAATCTTTTTTCAGTGCGTCGATGAAGTGATCCCTAAGGTTACAATTAAAAATAAGAAAAAGACACCTTGGATCTCAAAGGACATAATATCCAAAATAAGAAAGAGAAATCAGCTCTATAACAAGTGGAAACAGTGCCCAAGTGACAGCAGGTGGGAAAAGTATAGGCTGGCTAGAAATAGTACCAAATCTGCAATTCGTGAAGCCTACAGTACGTATATGGACAAATTAAGCTTTAATCCCAAGGCAATGTGGACGTTCATTCGGAGCAAAAGTGGCAACACCGCACCACAGAGCTTTAAACATAACGGACTTTCTATTTCCAACCCACTAGACATAGCCAACTCATTCAACTGTAAATTCCAAAGTAACTTCTCTCCACCTGACACCAGTGAAGGAATGTTCCTACCAAGGACATCATCCCCTCTCTTTCCCCTGGCCAGTCTATATTTCACACAACAGGAAGTTCGAGACAGCTTACGGAGAACTACACCCCATGCCGCGACAGGACCAGACTTAATCCCTGCTCGGATCCTTCATTACTGTGCAGATGCCCTAGCACCCTCATTGTGCGCACTTTTCAACCAGTCCATTAACACCGGGACTCTACCACAAGAGTGGAAACATGCTAACGTGGTCCCTGTGTTCAAAGATGGTGACAAGGAAGACATGGACAACTACCGCCCGATTTCTCTGACGTCTGGTATCTGTAAATGTATGGAGCGCCGGGTTGCTAAGAACATACTGGAATTCTTGAGTGAGCGAGGCCTGTTAAATCCAAGCCAACATGGCTTCGTTCCGGGGAGATCTTGTACAACTCTTTTGACAAAAGTGATTGATGACTGGCAGAACTCTTTGGATCAGACTAACGTCTCCCAAGTGGACTGTGTGGCCCTGGACTTAAGCAAAGCTTTTGATCAGGTGCCTCATCAAAGACTCTTGTTAAAGCTTGGCAAATATGGCATCGGAGGCAAACTGATTACATGGTTGACGTCATTCCTGGTAGGTCGAACGCAGTGTGTCGTGTTTGGCGGGGCCAAGTCACCGAACATAGTGGTAACTTCGGGAGTATCACAGGGGTCGGTGATTGGGCCTTTGTTGTACATGGTTTTTACCCTCGACCTTCCAAGCTGTGTGACGTCCACGATGGCGCAGTATGCAGACGACTCAATAATTTACAGAGCCATAAAAAATAATGATGACGTCAAAGCACTACAGGAAGATCTGGACAGTGTGGCACTGTGGTGTGATGTAAATAAGATGACCTTGAATGTAAACAAGTGTAAATATATTCGGCTAAGTAGGGCCAGACAGCCTATTGCACATAGCCTTTCACTGAGCGGCAAAGTTCTTCCCATGTGCAATTCACTGCGAATGCTGGGAATACACATTTCCAGCAATTTGAAGTGGAATGTACACGTTGAAGAATCTAGGTGTAAGGCGTTTAGAATTCTAGGATTTGCAAGACGTAATCTTCTGGGATTCAGAAGCCGTGCACTCCGAGCGGTGTATCTCTCCACGATACGGCCCATTCTTCTGTACGGACTTCCTGCCTGGCATCCCACTACCGAGGAAAACATGAAGAAGTTAAGTGCAGTCCAACGTCGAGCAGAGCGACTCATTTACAATCAGGGTAACAAAGTATTGACAAAACCATTAACATCCATCAAAGACATATGTAGCCAAATAGATCTCACCCTTCTCCGAAAATCTCTAGCTGGCACCAATATACTGTACCCATTTCACCGCCTTCAGCTGTCATATCGTTCAGTCCGTAGAGCACAGGGTGTCACACTTGTTCCTCCATTCGCTAGGACAACAGATTATCAAACTGGATTCTACAATCGCTCTGCTCGACTTTGGAATGACCTGCCTCGTGAAATAAAAGACCTTCCTCCACGACAATTTTGCCGCAAAGTGAAGGCTCTAAAGGGATTAAAACCCCATGTAAATTGAATTATATACTGTATAATGTAACTTTGTGAGTGATTGGGAGTGGGCGCGGGCGTGTATATATGTATGTGTGTATGTATGTATGTATGTATGTATGTATGTATGTATGTATGTATGCGTGTGTGAGCGTGTATATGTGTGTGTGCATGCCTGTGTCTTCCCTTTTATTTATGAATTGTATGATATAGACGTCATGTACAGCAGATTATGTGTATATAGCAAATGTAAAGGTGTAAATTGTATAATGTAACATTTGAGATTTGTTTAGATTTAATGAACGGTGAAGGAGACACTGATGTGTATGTGGGGCTTGCCCTTTCTCTATCTGCCGTCCATAAATTGTAGGCACAATTTTTGGTAAATAAATAATAATAATAATAATAATAATAATGACTACGTCGACTTCGGATAGGAATTCCGGTTCTTCTTCAATTAGGGTCATCTGAATGGGTTCGTTCGGCTTGAACTCTACCGTCCCATGTCAATGATTCCATCATATTTTCTAATGAAGTCTGCACCTAATATGGCATCATGATGCAAGCCCTTCATTACAAGAAATTCGTGCAAGTACACGTGGCTCGAAATCTTCAGAGTACATAGAATCTGGATTTTGCACGTTACAACTCGGTCAGGTATGACACCTCAGACTCTTACAGTTGAAACTGGCAGCTCTGTCACCTAAGAGTTTGCTTTCAGTCTGGCATGGCAATCGGTGGAAATTACACTAATCATCGCCCCAGTATCGATGAGTATGACTACGCTGCATCCATTCAAGGTGGCTACAATCTTGGGTAAACGCGTCAATTCATAGTTGTGGTTCGTCGTTCGTCGTTCGTCCAACAAGTCTTCTTGGATTGGCTCCCAGAGTAATATGGTGGCAGTTACTCAGTGCTCAACCGAACAAGAATCTATTGATTTTTCGGCGTTTTTTTTTCCTGTCCTGGCGAGAAGTACTAGGCTGGTTTTGCTCCGTCTCCTGCGCCGAATTTCTATTTTCCCTCGAAGTCAGGTTCTGTTCTCCCTCTTCTCGGATTTGCAATTCTCTGAGTTGTTGAAGGTACTCACGGCTCTCCCGTGCTCTTCCTTTCCAATCACTGGTATCTAGGGTCTCGATTTCTGTCATATCCTCTACTATATCGATAGTCTCTACGGATACTTACGTGCTGTTGATTTCTACCATTGTTCCCTCGGCGGTTGTTTTCATGACGTCAGTTGTCGTCCGTCCCTCGGTCGAATCGCCGGTTCCAATGACTTCGACGGTCATCTTGCTGATTTCGAGCATATGGAGTGTTGTTCCATTCTCTCCTGTTATAATTGTAGTTGTTATCACGTCGCCCAGAGTTCTCTTGGGTTTGCATCTGTTGTGGCGTCTGGCTCACTTTATCAACAGTAGTCAAATTTATATGTCTCTCCTCGCGCCTATCAGCCTTCTGCTGACGGTGTGTCGGGAACTGTTCCGTTTTCGCATCCAACCTTCGCAGGATCTGGTCACACTGCTGGAAAGAGGATGCCCCTGCAGCAATCAACACACGTTGTACGTCGGCAGGGTACTGCCAAACAATTGTGTTCACTAAATCTTGTTCAGACAACGGGGGCTGAAGACAACGAAGCTTCGCAAGCTGTATTGCGAAGTAATTCGCATAACGTGTAGGAGTATTAGAACTGTATCTGCGAGTATACATCTCAGCTCGGATGCTCTGCTGGATGTCGCTCGACCAATACGTTCTTAATAAAGCCTCTTTAAAGTCCTGGTAGCCTGTAAATGAGTATCTGAATGCTCTAAACCAGGTGCTGGCTTGCCCCTCTAGCAATCGCTCTATAACTCTGAGTTCCTCTCCGGAGTTACCATAGTATCTATCAAGTAGCTTTCGACGTTGGCTAGGAATTCTACTGGAGTAACAAAACTTCCAGTTCCTGAGAAGCGAGCTGGTTGCTCCTCTCTCGAACGAATTATGGTGACATTTCCCTGCGTATGCGCGGGTCGAAATGTATTCTGCATGTAGCTATGCGTAGGTGTGTTAGTCTCGTGACTAAGTCGATTAGATGCTGGTTGAAACAGATGGGCGTCAAAGTTCAAAGTCTGACTTTGCGCTGAACCAGTGAATTGTGATGGTTGCGGTTCTGTAGGTGCGCTGGGTTGGAAATGGCTAGGCATCATTCCTGCAGATTGAGATACCGGTGTTTCCTGAGACTCTCCCATCTGTGGGTGTAAGTGTCTCTCTCTAGGAAGCGTCTCGAGTCTGTCCAGACGTCTTTCTATGACTTCAAGTCCTGGAATGGTTCTGGCTGCGACTTTATTGCCTAAGTCGTTCAGTTGTAACTCGATCATATCGACTTTTCCCTTGAGGTTCGTGTCTACTTCACGTATGGCCGTCCTGAGGTTATAGCTGAGGTCTAACCTATCAGTTACCGCGACTTCCTCAAATCGTTTTTGTAAGGAATCGATCTCTCCTTCAACTCTTGACACGTTATCTTGGATCTTTCCGACATCGTCTCTGACCTCGGCTACCTTAGCCTCCACTGTGGTCTTGTGTTCGTTGAGGTCACCCCTCAATAACATGAGATCGATTTTGTGTTTCTCACGTTGAACATCAACTGTTTTACGTAGGCTTGCTACGGTTTCCGTCAACTCAGTAATGTTTCTCCTGTTGGTGTTGAGTTCGTCTTTGACTTCCATCATGCCATCAACGATCGTCTTCACGTTGTTATTAACAGCATTGGCAGCACCTCTCATCAAGATTAATCCAATGTTCATGGTTGCTATGTCCTTTTTCACATTGTCCATAAATCCCTCGACGTGATTCAATCGAGTCCCAAATTCTTCCCGAGTGTGTTCCAGGTCGGCTCTCATATCTATCTGGACTCTATTTATTGTCGTTTGAATTTCAGCTGTGTGCTCCTCCAATCGGTTTTGCACATCCTCCCTAGCTCTATTCATCTGGTCGGTTAAGCAATCTACGAGCTGGTTAGCCTCCTGATGGTGTCGTATGACATCAACCCTAACAGTTGCTAAACCTGCCGTAAGGTCATTTCTAGCTTCGACTCTATATGCGTCCATGTCGGCCCTGACTTGAGTTAAATCAGTCCTAACATTGTTAACTTCTAGCCTAATTTGATCTACATGGCCACTAACATTGTTGACTTACTGTCTAACTTGGTCCACATGACCACTAACATTGTTTATAGGCTGGGTGTTGACTTCTAAGTCCTGTCTAACATTGTTGACAGCTTGAGTATTCTGACCTAAGTCAGCAGTAATCTGTTGAAGATTGGCATTCACACCTGCCATCATCTCTCCAAACACACGACGAATAGTTTCCTCATCCATTGACAAGAAATATATATGAGAAAGTGAGGGATCAATCTCTACTGGAACTTACAGCTATGATTAGTTACTTGGTGGTATAAAGCTTGTTTCATTTATATAAATATCACGAGTACAGCTGGAGTATGCAAACTAAGTGCTTCTACATTTACAAAGACAACGGTGAGCAAAGCAAAGTATTACATTTACTCAGGATGAGGCATCATCAAAGAAAATCCTATCCTTCATTTATCTAACACTAAAGCCTCACCCCATGGACTTCTATCAAACACGAATGCCATGCTGTCAATTGTTCTGCAGTACGACTTTCTAAGTTCGTCCCAGTCCTGTCAATTTACCATTAATCAACATTAAGATCCTCCAAAATAACATGGAACTGAGGGTCACCACGTTAACGTCGGCACATGAGTTGGGCGCCATTTTATGTAACCGACAAGGTTGGAGTTGTCAGGATAGCCAACAACCGCAATGACTTCCCTAACATCTCACCCGTCGAGCACATAAATGTAATTGCCGTGAGGATCAGGTGAACTTCCAAATAGGCTAAAGCGGCACGAGAGTCCGTAGTCCACAGGGATCGTGGTACATGGTGACGATGGTCATAGACTGCCTAAGGAAAGGTTCACCTTAAAACCTAGACTGAGAAAATAAACTTCCAGACTTATGTAAAACACCGTGAAAATTTATTGATAAAATTCACAAGCCCCTAGCCTAGTTCGGAGGGTTACAATCGGTTAGTCCACAAGCTAATAAACAAACAAAAATAAAGAGCAGGTCCCTACCTGAGAAGTTACGGAAAACCCTCACGAAAGATCTAACTCACAATAATAAAGCAACAACAGCAACACTAGGAAAATGGTACAACGCAAGTCCCTAGGTCAAGTTACAAGATCAAGCTAATATCTGAATTTACATTTAACAGGGTAGCAAAACAAATCTGAGTTAGGATGATACCATCTCCACATTAACATTTAACGTTAATTCGTCTAGCTAAGTCCTATCAATTAACAAAATTTACGGCGATGACGTCCGTAATAGAAAACAATTACATTCAAATCTAAGTGTACAGCCATGTAAAAAAACATTTAATTATGCTTAATAACTATGTTCTAACAGCACACAATAAGGTAACATGTAGGATTCATACACTTGTACATCATAAATAAGTAATGAAATAGACACAGTAGTTTTATTAAAATGCCTGCCTGCACCTTGGTTTACTCTTTGTAAGCCATAGTCATCTAATGTGTAGTTACGGTGACGAATGCGTAGTTAAGACTACGTCTAACATCGCATGGCCTGCGCTCCACAAGCTACAAACTCAAGGTTCGTGCATGCTTCAGGTCGCATCAAAAGTGGCAGCTGTCCTTGTCATTTCCACAAAAGGAAATACCTTCATCTGCACGGCTACGTCAACAGTTCCAAAATGCAAAAGAACAAAGTTAGATAGAAAGAATTCGTTAGTTAGCTTTTGTTTTACCAAAATTATGCGTTTTATTATTAAGATGTCGGTTTAGGTTTATCGTTGGTTTATGGCGAATAATATTGACAATAGCCTGGGCACGGAGTGTCTCCACTGAGATCATTCTCCACCAAAAAGCCTCGACTCAACAGCCGGAATATAATCAACGAGCAATAACAACTCGGACACACAATAACACAAGTTACCAGCGGCGCAAAGCTCGCGTTCAATAACTCTGGGACGGGCCTGCACACTACAGTTACCCTCCAATAACATCTAGTCAACGGGAACAATCCCGGACAAGGCATACTCAAAATACCTTCATACAATAACTTCCTGCTATAACAGAGTAGCCTTCAACTTACTATAGAAAACCTGACATAACTGTACACGTCAACGACGGTAAACGCAGCAGTGCGTTTAACTAACAAAAAACAGTCTATATAACATGTGATCAGATACAGGAATGGACACTGAGTTCCATAAGCTAAATTGCAATGAAAGGAAATGCGAATACAAATCGTATTCTGTCTTTTGTCAAAGTAGTTCCGTCTCACAATATAACAAGCGTGCTTTCAAGGGCACTGGGTTACAAACCAGTTTATGTCGCTAGCAGGTTTCAACATTCCTGCGCTTCACTGACACAACACATTGACTCTCCAAGGCCGGCGATTTAAACAAATAAAACTATACATCTGGCCTCTCAATAAAAAACTTTACAACAGGTTAAAAACCTCGAAGAATACGTGTATAAAAACACGCTATAAATCTGAATACAATAATACAATTCCGCCTTCCAAACCGAAGACGTCTAAATGATAGTAATGTTACTATTAATGGAGCTCTTTGCTCTCAAAAATATAATTCAGCAGTTGCTTGTACAACATCAAGTAATTGCGTGTCTTCACATGACACTAACAAAATAATAATTGTGACGCACATTTCACACTCTGAATCTGCTTAATGATACGTTGGGAACTGGGTTCGATGCTTGACAACGAAACATTCCTTCTAATTATAAGGTTCACACTTGACCAACAAAAGCTTCTGAGCTTATTCAAAATGAAATATAATGCAGTTGCAAAACTGGTAATTACAGTTGACTACCTAACTGATACGACCGTTCTAACGACAGTCAGGGGTGTAACAAAGAATGGCTGCAAAGAATGCAGTTAACTAACCATGGCATCTGATTGCCATAACTAATGTCTGCAAAGACTTGAAAAATCACCCCAAATAGGGCTGAACAAAGTAGCCTCAAATGACTACGGTCACGTTTAGCAAAAGATAGGCATTGACGCTCTACGACGTTCATCAGGCTGCACCAGGGCTGACCAAAATGTCTGACCCAAGGGTGTCTCACTCTAACTGAAATAAATGACATCTAATTAAACTAGTTACATTCCCTACCTATAAAAATGGCTGACACATAGTTCGGTTGGTTCACAAACTAAATTTAATCTACTATACCACCAGAAACTAGAACAATAAAGGGGTATCCAAAAACTCACGAAATGGAGAAGGTCTCATTCAGCCCTCTATTCAACAACAAGGGTTGTACAAAATCAGGATTCCCATCTGGACTCCTCCAAAGACCAGGGTTCGATCTGTCCCTGTCGACAACTTCGTGGATATGCTGGATATGCCTGGAAATGGCATACTTGGTTCCTTCCTTCTCGTTCGCTGTTCTGGAAGTTCCACCATCATGCTGGTTCCCGTAGAAACATCACCCTCATACCGTGATGGTATTAGCCCATGATGACGGTTTCAAACATGGTGAAGAATAGTCCAATCACGTGGATAGTGAAATAAGTTGCGTAATAATTCATTCTTTCACTTTCAAAATTATAATGTTCGTCGTAAATGTTTTAGTCATTGATTGTAGTATATGACACAGCCTTAATTGCGTCGATGTGAATTAGCATGTGAGCTAACACTGTTTTATGATTGTTCACGTGCTAGTGACGCTACTTTTATATCACGCAGCATTCGTGAATTATGTGTCGTTTTTTAAATGAAAGTTTCACTTTGGCAATTTAAATATATCATACAATCATAATCACACTTATTCATAATAGTTGTAACACTTTTACCTGTATATTTTCCACTAGGCACTTGGCCCTCCACAAACACGTGGGTACAAAATGTGGTGTTACGGCAATGTTATGCAATTCACTTATACTTGCCAATTATTATTTCCCAAAATTCTTCTTTGGCTCACTGGGCTTGGATAACAGTGAATAGTAGTATTCGCGTGCTCGATGGCACCTGATAATCACTTTCAACGCTCAACAGCGGATATTCTCTACGTCTTGTAGGACAAATACAATTTCACGCCTACACAGGGCGGATTCTCCAGACGTAGTGCAAGGCACTTAGTGTCTCTAGGAAGTAGGTCGTCAAAACGAAGTCGTTGAGCGACTACTTAAGTTCCTGTTTGCGTATCTGCAAGGGGATTACCTTACCTTAAGTAAAAATAACATTCTCCAAATTGTTTTAATAATGCAGCATGACGAAATGGAATATTCTGAGTCTTGTGGAAAGATAAAATTAATTAATAAGACCTCAGATATATAATTAGCAGTTTTCACCAAAGTCAAAAGTGCGATTCACCGCTACTTCAAAGAGTATAGCGTGATCTCTCAGCTCCACGTGGCTTTCTGGGTGTGTTCAAAGGTACAACATCCCATCATAAATGTTCTGTTATAAAAAATATCACATGAACCATAGCTCAGCGGGTTCAATAGTAAAAGATGAAAATTATAATCGTGACTCGTTACACCATCATACATTTCTATCGCTTGTTTAGGACACGAGAAGTATAAACGTGATTTTAGAAATTTAGCACAGTCGCCATTTTTACGTTCTCATAGAAATTCAATTAATTAGACTCCATTATGAAAGCCAACGCTTGTATGAAACGTTACTTTGTTATGTCTCACAATGCTCGTATTGTACTGTTCAACAATGAAATGAAATGAAAATCCACAGCCTGCTTTCAGTTGACCGACTGGGTCAGGGAATGGAATGAATGAAGCCCCCATCTAGTGGCGAGAATATGAACTGTGCCGGCTGTCGAAGCCTGTCGCACTCTCCTGGGGCAATGATTAAATGAATGGCAGTTGAAATGAAATTATGTGGAGAGTGTTGCTGGAATGAAATTGTGTCAGGGAAAGGCGTAGTACCCGAAGAAAAATCTGTCTGTCTCCGCTTTGTCCAGCACAAATCTCACATGGAGAGACCGGGATTTGAACCATGGACCCAGTAATGAGAGGCCAGCGTGCTGCCGCCTAAGCCACGGAGGCTCACACTGTTCAACAATGAAATATTTAACTAAAATAGATACCCAAACTTCATAGATTTTGGTACGCTGAATTCAAAATAACAATAATTTTCGTTTCTCAGCTCCAGTTTTTGTGCTGTATGAAATTTGTTACCTCCTTAATTCAGTTTTTTAGCTCCCATTTTTGTCTTATTTTATGAATGCCAATGAGTGCTGTGTTTTCATTCTAGCTTACACAGTCTGAGATTGCTTATGTTCCTTAGTGCTCCATTGTGCATTGTGACGCGAGATTCTGACTTACTGTGTGGAATCAGAACTACTGTTATAATGCCCCCCAGATTTCCTAATAACCCAAACAATATTTTCCCCATTATAATATGTGAAGGACATAAAAGTTTCAATAACTTCCAAACCTGAGCTAATCTAGATTTGTAACTGTCATTTTCAATTTCAGCACACTCAAATCGCTATAAATCAACTATTTTGGCGTTTGTAAAAAACAAAAGTTAAAATGTGTTGTCAATTGTTATTAAGTCGCGAGAAACATCTATTTATATATTTAAATTTAAACCACACTGATTGCCTTTGTTCTGTCAGGCTGCCATTGAGAGCCACGAAAAACTGTAGGTGCTCTGGAAAACTCTGACTAAAATTACAAAAGAAAATGTGAAGACAGAGAATGTATAGTTCAATAAACGCGTATAGAAAAGGTATTTTTTCAATGGTAGATTCCTTAAGAATACGAACTTATTGGTTGATAAAAATTTTCAATATTGACGTAAGCAAACTAGTTAAATACAAGAACATGGTGACATGTTGCAATCATAAAAGCAAGCTTAATATAGTGTATTAATTACGTAAAATGAAGCTTACTTATAACTGTTATTCTTCTTAGAATGAGGGTCTTGTGACACCGATCGAGATCAGCCACGTATTCCTGTGTGAGTATCTGAAACCTGTCTGATAACTTGTGTTATTGTGGTACGAGTACTAGTACGTATACTTAAAACATAGACTGGGATAGGGAAGGAAGAGGCTATGTATGGTCTGATGTTAGGTACCATCGCTACCTTCTACAAACATCTGATAAATCAAACACTGGATAATAATAACTAATCGTATCAGCAGTGGAAGTCATAAGCGGGGAAATAACGATTAAGGCGGGGATATTTTATTTATTGTGTTGGTCCACCGTTAATAGAAGGGTTAACAGCAGAGTTCAGGCTGGGGAAATGGAATTTCTGAGGACAATGCTTCAGAAAACGAAACGTGATAAGAACAGGAATGAAAAGATCCGTGAAGACATACAAGTGAAACCACTTAAGGAAACTATAGCAACATCAAGGTTGAGATGGTTCGCTCACTTCGAAGAGGATGGATATAAAAGATGGATCTCTCAAATAAAAGATGATCTGGAAGATAGAGGAGTGGAATTGTGTAAAGTTGAAAAACCACTTAAGGAAACTATAGAAACATCAAGGTTGAGATGGTTCGGTCACTTGAAGAGGATGGATATAAAAAATTGATCTCTCAAATATAAGATGATCTGGAAGATAGAGGAGTGGAATTGTGTAAAGTTGAAGAAGAAGAAGGAGAAGAAGAAGAACAACAACAAGAATTGGAAATGGAGAGCGCTCTTACACCGTACCCGGGAAACTGGAGACGGTTAAATGATGATGGTGATGATTAAGGTTCGGATGTTAAGGAAAAGTCATATTTTTTTCCTGAGCTCATTTTACCCGAAATCTGAAAAATAAATTTGAATGACTGGTCCCTGACCACGTTTAAAGCAATTTGATGTTGCCTATAAATGCATATTTCGGCCATTTTTATTGTTTTGGTCATATTTGGTCATATTTTAGTGATATTAGGTCATATTTGGTTATAATTTCAGCAATATTGTTTAAATTGAGGCGTCGTTAACAAGGTACGTGTTATGTGCGTCGAGTTTCAAACACAGGATTTCCGAATAGTGTACTAGTGTGATACTGAATGAATGTTGAAAATTTTAATGTACTGTAGCTCTGTCGTTTTGTATGACTAAACGTGACTGGTGTATTATCGCTGATTACGTTTTGGCACTTAAGATGTTAACTGGATGTTAGTGATACTCTACCTATCCTAATCATTCATGTCATATTTTATAGTTCTTAGGTCATATTTAGCTAAATTTTAGGGCATATTTGCTTGCATATTTTGTACTTCTTTAGGTCTTACACTTCCGAACCCTAGCGATGACATTGATGTTGATCCACCTCATCTACATTGATGCCAATACGAATGGTACGATCCACGTAATTGTCGCATATGATCATCTTATTATAGGTTCCATCTTGAGAGTTTGGTGTCTGCAGGTGTGGTGGTAGGCGAGACATTAAGTCCAGGCGAGATTCACTCCAGGTCAGCCTATTGCTTATCGATCTATCCTATTGTGTCACTGCGGACCAAGACGAGGAGGGGGCAAGCCTGACCTCTCCCGCCTCTCTCTCTCTCTCTCTCCCTCCTTCTCTATTTCTTTATCTTCCACCCCATCCCTTGCCTCCCAAGGATGTGCCAGGAATTTTCAGTGAGATTTTTCAATCTCAGTGCGGTCATGGCTTCTAGTTCAATTTTATTTAGCCTCTGAGTATACTGCATGATGTGCTTCCGCCAATGCGAGCTATTTTGATAGGATATCAGGAGAGGGGAAATAGGAAAAACATGTACTGAGGGAATAAGAATGCGTAGTGAGTTTGTAAAGAAGGCGGATATCGTTTTGGTTAAGTATTCAATAAATAATCTGCCTTAACTTGAAATACTCAAGCCTTTTCCGAGGATATTCTAAAATAAGTGAAGGGGAGATAATTTAAAGACAAGGCTAGTCTATAAGTTGTCCCGGAGCTTATATAGGCTATATATACTTTTTAGCCTACTTTTCACATTTTGCAAAAATGAGGAAAAAGTAGACTTATGAGATCGATCCGGGAAAATGTGTGTCTGTCTGTCTGGCTGGCTGTGTGTGTGTCCCCCCCTATCAACTCCTAAACGGCTGCAGCAATCGAAACCAAATTTAGTATGAGTATAGATGTGCACCGGAATATCTCACGTCCATATTTGAAAATGATGTCAGTGCTACCAACTGCTGAAAAAACGCACTAGAAATTTGAGCTCCATGTTGGATATCTTGCAAAGTATGCATGGCAGCTATTCCAAAATTGGCACACATGCAGATAATACTATTTCAGTTTAATTTCCAGGAGGCCAACAATGACAGTGTTGCCAAACTAGTTTTAAGCCATCTGATAGTTCCAATGTTTAAATGCATATAACTTCTACACTATCAATTGGATTTCAACCAAATTTTGTATGTAATATCTGTACATAAACTGATATGATTGAGCGTATTCTTAGGAGCCACCAGGGCTGCCAACTGTTAATAATTGCTCTCTCTTTTTTTAATCCAAATGCCAATATATCAGAAAGTATGCAAGCCAACAGCTTTAAACTATGCACACGTATATTCTGACATTTTAGATTAATTTGGAGTAACTTATATACGTCAGTTCTACCAACATGATTATAAGCCTGCTGATAGTACCAGTTTTTAAATACATGTAACTTCGATACTATTAGTTGGATTTCAACCAAATTTCGTATGTGCTATGTGTACCATAACAGATATGACTGTAAGTATTGTTAAGAGCAATCAGGGCTGCCAACTGTTAATACATTTTGTCTATATTTTTTTTACCCTAATATCAATATATCAGAAAGTATGCAAGCCAACAGCTCTATACTTTGCACACGTATAGCACCTGGCATTGTACATTAATTTGGAGTAATTAATACAAGGCAGTGCTGCCAACATGATTCTATGTCTGCTGATATGTCCAATTTTAAAATACATGTAACTTCTATATTAACAAATGGATTTCATCCAAAATTGGCACAACAAGATATCATAATATTTCAGATTATTTCTAACCAACACACGCATGGTATTGTTGGCAACATGCTTTTACGCGTGCTGATAGATCCAGTGTCTAACTGCATGTAACGTCCATTGGACTTCAACCTAATTTTGTATTTTGTACCTTAAGAGATGGAACTAAGAATATATTCAGTCACCAGGGCTGCCAACTGTAGTGCTCTATTAGGCTACATTATACCAGGTATATTTTGAACTAATTTGATATTTCGATATTACCAACTTAATTTTGTCATTATTCTAGATAGGTTCATATACTGTAGAATAATCATTGGCATGAAAAGTAGGCTGTATAGTTCTTCACGGAACTTCTTGTTATTTATCGTTCCTCACGACTTTGGCATTTGAACAATATAGAAAATATTCCACCTCTTATATAAGCGCAAAGAAAAATTTCAACTATTCAATTTTGAAAGAATGCAGTCCAATTACGTGTTAAGATAGTCTATATCATTACCTCCACCTGTAAATATGAGAACAAATCAGTAACTTATTGTAACTCTGAAATTGCAAGAACGTGATATTTTTTTTTCTTTCAGGAAACGCATGACATTGCACGGTGTTGGTATGATACCCATGTATCCAACATGAGCTACGCAAAGGCATATCATGGAATAAGTCATTGTGCATTTTTAGCCTACTTTCGATTTTTGCAAAAAATGAAAGTAGAGTTATGAGATCTACACGGGTCAAACGTTGTCGGTCTGTGTGAGTGTGTATTTATGTCCCCCACTATCAATACAAATACGACGAAACCGAATTGAACGAAATTTGAAATATGAAATTTGAAATCTTTGAAACACGTGAGTGTCATCTTTTATATCACCACCATCTTGACGGAAACGTAATGGTGGCCACACAAATGTTTAAATCTTAAATCAATTTACGTCTAAACTAATCATCCGATATCTACCAAATTTTACCAAAATGTACCTTTATGTGGGAAGTGTACTTTGCTTAAATCACAAGGTCATTAGTCAAATAGTTTCAAGATGGTGGACGTATGAATCATGCAAGTATTATAGGCTAACCGTTTCTTGCGATGTTCTATACTGAACATCATGTTTACTAAATATGTAGGCGTCCACTGAAAATTGTTGTTTTTAATTTTCGTAATAATTAAGTAGGTCTAATTTCCAACTTTTAATTCACACCTTTTTTCTCACAAGGGAAGTATCAGGCAAGAGAGATTGAAACCTATCTTAAAACTTTTTGGACGCAATCGTTGTACTATAAGAGGACAACGTGCGGAAAATCAGCTTCCAGATTGAACTGCAAGGCTCCGAAATCACACCTGACATCCTGGTACGCAGGCATGATGGCTGGAGGAGCTGGACATCACTGTGGCACTCGAAGTAGTGGCGAGGCGGGCGTATATGCTGACTGGAGCGTGCGGCTGCTTCCCACCGGTCTAGAGTGCTTGGGTTCTCAGGGCTGTCCATTCCAACATGTACTGTACTCGCTACCTCCCATTGATTTATATGAGAGATTCGCCACATGATTTCGGAGCCTTGCAGTTCAATCTGGCGGCTGATTTTCCACACATTGTCCTCTTATAGTACAACAATTGCGTCCACAAAGTTTCAAGATAGGTTTTGACCTGTCTTACCTCATACTTCCCTTGTCAGAAGCTATCAACAGGAACTAATCAATTTTTTCAGGGATGCTCTTGAAGACTCCTTAATTTGACCTAGGCTGTTTTGAAGATTTCTTTTTTTAAATTGTAATTAATCCATTAAAAATTGCATGTTTATAACATATGTACAACAGTATTTACAATTATTAAGCAACAGAGGTTTCTAACTAACTTTGTAACAAATCGTGTTCCTTAACCAAGTATAATTTTTATTCCGTTAGTGTACGAAGTATTGCACCACAAGAGTTTTGAATTTCTTTAACGCTTTTTATGTGTATATGTGAAACATTTTTGAGTCGTTAACTTCTACCTTAATGTAGTGATTGCGTTCTACACTGTATTGCTATTAACCGTTGCTTTAAGCATTTCTTATTTACTTGATGAGCTTTTGTAGTTGGTTAGTTAGGACAAACACTTAACAAACACCTAAATGTAACTGAGTAAACACTGTGGCTTTGTAGACTGAGGTGATTTGCAACTGCTCCACTACAGGCGTCCACTTCACTACACCTCTCACTGAGGACTAGGAAATTTAATTCCCACCCAATATAATTTGGGCACACTCTTTTCACCGACTGAAAAGCTTCTAATAATAGAGAACACTTCAATGAGATTTCCCAAATACTCAATATGTGCAGACAATTCACTATTATTCAAATTCCTTGGAATAATTTGGGTCTTTGACTTTCGTTGGTTAGTTCCTCAGTTTAGAGGCTGCGACAACGCGGTCATGTTGCCCCATGTACTTTGGGTGTGTGTAGAATCTGTCTGATAACCGGTATTAATTGTGATCCCTGTATTAGTGTGTGCCATCTGAAAATCTGTAAATCAGGTAAGTAGTTCCTACTTTTGCTACCAAATGCTTCCGCCAACGACACCTAGCCGTGAACGTGGACACTAGATATCAACGCAACCGACACCTGGAGACGAACTTTGGAACTTGATACAGCGTTAATCTTATCTAACCTACAAATTTACCTTCACATAAAAATTGTAGTTATTGGAAAGTTCTTTTACATGCCACAAATCTATGACATGGGACCACCGGCTTAACTCCCCTCCGAAGGTAGGCATACTGAGGGATGTTTAACGATCTTAATCGGATTACTTCGGCCGTGTTTGAACCCGCGATCCTGGGCATATAAACTCAGCAAGCTACCATCTACGCCACTGAAGCCACCTATAGACTCTTTCTTAATATTATTGTTGTTGAATTTTCTAACTTTACACTTTCATGACAAATGATAGGCCTATGCTATCGGCACAATCTACTTCATGCCTTTCGCTCTAGCAGTCTAAACGCCAACCCGAAACAAAAAGACCATCACTCACAAATTTTAACTGCGAGCATAACCCTCAAAATAATGGTGAGGTGGAATTTCATAGACATAAACGGTGTGGGAGAGAGGGTTAATAATGGCACCAACATAAACAGTATTCATAAAATTCTATATATTATAATTGTATGTGTAAAAACAAAACAAACATCTACAGCTTCACTTTCAGGAGTTATTACATTGCCTATGCGAATGAAATTTCGTATAAAATGAACCAAATTTTACTATTCCGCTTAACTTGAGAAAGAATTACAAGATCTAAAACGACACTAATTTCCATATTCAAAAACACAGGTCATTCCAAAATGTGTAATAGAATTCAATATCAAAACTATCAAAACAATCCAGCGTCTAAAAATGTAGAAATATGAAAATTCTTTTCGATATCGCAAGTTATGAAAGTACTTCATAATTTTCACTCAGTACAATACGGCAAATAACAGAAGGTCTGGTCCAATGGATGGTTCCTAGAGACACAGTAACTGATTTTTTTTAGAAGTTTCAAACTGAAATTCAGGGTATAGCCTATGTCCACCCAAACACTTGCACCACTCCCATCATAGTCATAATTTACAGTAGCAGGGTGCTACAAAGATTTTAAAATAGGGATCAATGGCATAACCTTATCAGGAGAGCTAAAGGTCACACTAAAACTGAAAACAAACATGTGTACTTCAATATTCAAAGAAAGAACTGGAGTATATGGCGCCAAATCTCTACTTCGGATAAAACGAAGTCCCCGATTCTTGGATGTCACGGGTAATCTCGAGAGCGACTGGATGGATTTTGATGAGGTTGTCACCATTCTGTAAATGATATCTCGAGGAACATTTCTGTAGAAATTAATTTAGTTATGATCAAAGGAAGCCAAGCAGTAACGATTTCAGTGAAAAAGTAAAAAAAAAAACCTGGCGTCTGTGCACTTTTTAAGCTTACGCTGGGCAAACTGTTAAAAATATCAATATACTATGAGTGTAAGAATTGTTCAGCATGAAAGGTTCCATAAAAAAGGCCTTGAGAGCATATGTCAATCTTAATGCATCGCCCACTATAAGGGTTTTTACGTTTTCATTCCATCCAACAATCTCCATTCAACTACTGTACTGAGGCGACAGTTTACGAACTAGCGAGAGAACTATCGAGTCGTGTTGAGTTAAGATTCAGAGATTAGTGGTTGTGTTTGGAGTTTCCCTGGAAGTGCAACTCGGCTTCCCTTCATTTCGCTTGTGAACTATTCGTTCCGTAAAATACACAGTCAAGTTAAGATTGGACGGAAGGGGGATTTGTGTTTCATGCACCTCGCCATTCTTAAATTACGTCTGACAAGAATTCGTTGCACATACATCTCCATGATAATATACAGTAATTAATAGTCCAGTCAGTGATTTTAACCCATCATGCCAAGACGTAAAACAGATATAGGTCGTACTCGTAGTTCATTGATATCGAAAAAAAAAGCGCTTATCACGAAATGCATTCTTAACTGTTCCCGGGTTGCTAGTTATAAAATATGAAGGAGAAGTAAAGCACATTTTACACACACACAAATGGTGAAATGGGGCCAATAATGGCTATTATTGCAACACTGAATATGACAACAATAGCAAATAGCCGATTCAGGCAGGAATTGACCTTCGACTGACGATAAAGTGCGACTAAGAGAAGTTAGCGGGGAGCGTGGTAGTGGTGTACAGTACAGTCTGACTGGTGCCGAAATTGGCCCCCTCTCACCATTTGAGGGTTAATATGCACCTCATTTGGGATAAATACTGAATTTTAACCAAATATTTAAAATGTTTAGAAATATAACTTACTTTATTTACATAGTATAAACCTAAAAGCATACCTCATAGCATAAAAGTATTTATGTTCGACGATGTCGAAATGTAAACATTATGTGTTGGAAAACTGTATCATAATGAGGCTCATTATAACACTATTTTTCATTATGAAACAGTTTCTCCCACCAATCAGAACTCAAGAAACAGTCGTGTGGCCAATTAGATGGGGATACCTTCGCGCATGCGCTCAAAATCCAACATATTTCTGTGTTGTCAAGCAAAGTGAATGGTCTCTGCTTCCGGAGTGCCTTGACCACGCATGCGCTCTGTTCAGTCACCAAAGCCAGCGCAGCGCGCCTTGTTCACTAATAACGGAATTAACTGAATCCCACAGATATTTATGAATATTTATGGTAAAACATATAATAAAGTTATAATTATCGTCGAACATAAACAGTCGTATGCAACTCGCCTATAATGGTAATTAAGACACTCGTATGGAAATTATAAAACTCGCATACGCTCGTTTTATAAAAAATACTCGTGTCTTAATTATAGCCATTATAGGCTCGTTGCATAATGTACTATTTATGTTCGACGATGTCGGAATGTAAATATTATATATCAGAATACTGTACTATATTGAAAGTCTTTAAAATCCTAGTTTTCATTATGATACAGTGTCTCTCCACCAATCAGAGCTCAAGATGTTCATTATGAAACAGTTGTGTGACCACTTAGGTAACGATAGCTTCGCACATGCACTGAAAATCCAACATGTCGGAGATGAATTACATGATTTGAAAGTTGACAATGTAAACGATACCCGATCCTGAATGGTTGGTTGGTTTCTCAGTTTAGGGGCTGCGACAACGCGGTCAAGTAGCCCCGTGTACTTTGGATGTGAGTAGAATCTGTCTGATAACCGGTGTTAATTGTGATGGTGGTAATAATGTGTGTTATCTGTTTTTAATTCAAGTAAGGACTGCATGCATTTGATTTCCTAGTAGTTCCAACTTTTACTACCGAAGGCCACCGTGAACGACCAACGAGTTCTGCACTTTGTTACCAGATGCCACCGCAGTCGGCTCCTGGCGACGAACGTTGGAACCAAGAGCGTTATTCAAAGATAACCTATAATTTTGCTTCACACAGGTTTAATTAGAGGAAGGTTCTTTATCATGCCATACTGTAAATCTATGACATGGGACCGCCGGCTTTACATCCCCCCAGAAGGAAGGCATACTGAGGGATATTAACGCTCTTAAAAAATCCGACGACTTCGGCGGGGTTTGTTCCCACGACCTTGGGCATAGAAGCTCAGAATGCTAACAACTGCGCCACTGAAGCCGCATCCCAAATGTTTGCAAAAATAAACTGGTGATCATGGGAAAATAAATAGCACTGTACCTTAATATCCCCAACACCAATGTCTACACAGGGTATTGCTTTTGTACGATTTCGGCGTCAATTATAATGAATGCTGGTGTTTATATGACCACGTCATGGAGGCAAAAACATATGAGATTAGATCCACGGAAATTTATAACCCAGCTCTCTGTTCAGTAAAGGAATTTCTTATGCAAACTTTTTCCGTCAGATGTCATGACTGTTCACTGTGGGACTCCATTGATTTGCCTTCCGTTGACTTTCTATACGCATCGAATTTGAAGAACAACTAGTTGATAGTATCATACATTTCAATTGTAAAGCGTTTGTTACAGACTAGTGTGTGTTATTTGACGAAAATAACAAAATTATTCACCATAGTACCTGTGCGCTATCTGTTGGTGCTAGTTCAGGATAAAAACTGTTTCAAAGCTATGGAATGTGTTATTGGGTAGAGAGCAAATTCTGAACCCTCACAATTCCCAGCGCATGCACTTACGTCAACCGACAGAATCTCGACAGATATTTATGAATATTTATGTTAGAACATATAATGAAGTTATAATTATCATCGAACTTAAACAATCGTATGCAACTCGCCTATATTGGTAATTAAGGCACTCGTATGGAAATTATTTTATTATAAACATACTCGTATCTTAAGTATTGCCATTAATGGCTCGTTGCATAATGTACTATTATGGCTGTTAAATTAACTCTAACGATTAAACACACAATATATTTTGGTCATGCTGCCCGTTTACAGTTGGACAATATAATGTTTACACCAAGTCATGTGAATATTATGTGGTTTGCTGCTCAGCCTACAGTCATCAGTAAAAAACGTACTATAATAAAAGGAAAATTCATCACACACCTAGTGACATTGGGATGATGACCAATAACCTAAATGAATTACTTTAACTATTTAACTCACTCAAAATGTGCAGTGTAGTAATTTTATCAGTGGAAATGTCTTACAAGCTGGGAAAGGAATTGATCTTGATCCACTGCATGGAAGGGCAGTGCGAGGACATGAGTTGGGGTGAGGGTAAGTTAGTGTCCCCACAGGACCTCTTGTACGCTGACCAGCCAGGTAAGAGAGCCGACACATGGCCAGGCAATTCAATTGCGAGGAGGTGAGACTCATTCATCATGTATTGGTTGGTCACCTTCCTTACTGATTCAACTGATGTGGAATGTAGTTACTACGTCACTGTCTTACAGCTTCAATGGTGAGTGTTTACAGTGAGTTTATGTTGTATTGATTTGTTGGAGATCATTTTCGGATATTCTTCAAGAGTCACATCAATCTACTTTCAGTGGAACTATCTCTACGCCATTCTGGTGTTGTATTAATTCTCTGAATTTAGTGGATGTTCGAAGCAAAGTTTCCTGAAGGTTTATCAAACCTCACACGAATGCACGCATGGAGAAGTAATTGTCGTCCTCAGAGAATTCTCATTACCCTCAACACTTATTTGTGTAAGTACATGAAGTCACTTTGCTGTTCCCTCTGCACTGTACAATTTCTCTCATGCTTATGATATTTCAACTTTGACATTCAGACGTTTACCGCAGTTAATTTTGTGTAAAGAGAATTGGAATGTTTGTAAGTTCTAAGAGACTCCGCAGACTCTCCTCAGCGTAGAAAGGGAAGTTCAGGAAGCGGAGCGATTGGTCGGAGACGTCAGGTGAACCCAGCACACTCATTTTATTGGACAATGTGTCTCGCACGCGTGTTAGAACTCGTGGAATTGCGCATCTTGAGGAGCTAACCCAAGGACAAAATATTTTCGGATATCTTCTTAGAAATTCCACGTATTGGCCGGAAAATTCTTGTGTTGAGATTCAAGAAGTTCCTTCGTCAGTTGGGACGTAATTGAGCAAAGATAATGGAATTAATTTTAGCAAATACTTCTGGGGGATTTATTCTTGAAGGAGAAAATTAAGGGGTTACATGTTTCGCTCGTCAAGCAAGCATCATCAGGTTCAAATCTGCAAGACAAATATTTCTACAAAGAACTTAAAATGACACCCACAGACAGTATCTGCCCTCCGAAATTAAGAAAAAAATATCGCCAGAAAATTTAGTATGTGTGATAATTATTACTGATGGTTAAACACTTCAAATACTTGGGAAGTGGACCGACTGAAGATGGAAGACTAGATTTGGAAATTAGCAGAAGAATACAACTCGGGAGTGCTTTCTACCATCACGTACGGGGACTAGTATGGAACAAGGATATACAAATTAAGGCTAAAGAAGTTATGTACAAAGCATATTATGTTCCTATAATGACATATGCAGCAGAAACATGGACAATGACTAAGAGGGATGAGAGCAGAGTACAAGCAACTCAGATGAGATTCCTGAGAAGTATGGTCCAGAAAACGAGGAGGGACAGAGTGAGAAATGAAGATATACGGAAAGAACTGGGAGTACAGAAACTAAATGACAAACTGGAGCAAAACAGATTGAGATGGTTTGGACATGTCAAACGGATGAATGAAGTAAGGCTACCAAGACGAACACTGGAACGACGGATGACAGGGAAGAGAGGACGAGGAAGTCCAAGAATGCGTTGGATAGACTCGGTGAAGAATATCATTAGTCAATGGAACCTGGATTGGAACACTGTGTCGGAAGAGGAATGGTGGAACGACAGAACAAAGTGGAGAAGAACCATATTTGCCCCCACCCAGTGTCGGGGCCGATAACCTAGATGTTAGGCCCCTTAAAACAAAAATTATCATCATCGTCATCATCCACCCAGTGTCAGCTGGAAAGGGGGAAATGAAGGTGATGATGATGATGATGATGAAATACCTGGATTTCAAGGAGAAATAATTTCAACTCTGCGATTTGCTGATGACATCGTCATCTTGGCCGATAAGCCTGAGGATTTGAATGATTTTTTGAATGGTATGGACTCCGTCTTACGGAAAGAATTCATGATGAAAATTAATAAATGTAAAACAAAAATACTGGAATGCAGCCGAAATAAATCAGAAACCTCTATGGAGATCAAATTGGCAAGTGAAAAGCTGAAGGAAGTAGGAGACTTCTGTTACTTAGGAAGCAGAATAACCAGTGACGGACGAAGCAAAGAGGATATAAAAAGTAGGTTGGCTCAGGCAAAGAAAGCATTTCTACAAAAAAGGATTCTGCTGACATCGAATATAAATTTAGGTATTAGGAAGTCATTTTTGAAAGCCTTTGTCTGGAGCGTGGCGCTCTATGGAAGTGAAACTTTGACTATTGGTGCAGCAGAAAAGATGAGAATTGAAGCATTTGAAATGTGGTGTTACAGGAGAATGATGAAGATCAGATTGGTAGATAGGGTTACAAACAAAGAGGTATTAAGACTAGTGGTAGAGGAGAGATGTTTCTGGCGACTGCTAATGAAGAGAAGAGATAGGTTGGTAAGACACATACTAAGACACCCAGGAATAGCAAGCTTAGTTATGGAGGGAAGGGTCGAGGACAAGAACTGTAGGGGTAGACCAAGGTTAGAATATGTTATACAGATTGCCTCGGATGTAGGGTGTGGTAGCTATGTAGAGATGAAACGATTAGCTCAGGACAGGGAGACATGGAGAGCTGCATCAAACCAGTCAAAAGACTGAAGACTCAAACAACAACAACCCGAGACGAGCTATTTATTTTAATGTTGCAAGACAGAGAAATAACTATCCCATCAACAGTCTTCTTCACCCAACTAATCTATGAATCTATTGCTGTGATACACTTGAGGAATTAACCCTAAACTACTGTAGAATTGTAAACTAAACTCTTCTGTGATGATGGTAAATAGCTGTAACTACAACATATAAGGTGCGTTCAAAAAGTAACGAGTACCTGTAGGTTAGAAGTATTTGCCCTGGCTGTTGAGGCACTTGTCCCACTGTGACACGAGGTGGTGAATGTCTGTCTCAGAAAATTCCCTGGGCTGCAATGTGAACCAGTTCCGCACGTACAGCTGGACGTCGGCGTCCGAGGTGAATCGTTGACCCCGCAGAGCCCTTTTCAGGGGACCAAACACGGCGTAATCACAGGGAGAGAGGTCTGGACTGTATGGAGGGTGGCCGAGAACCTCCCATTTGAATTTCTGCGGCCTGTGTTGGCCGTATGAGTTCGTGCATTGTCATGGAGCAGAATGACCCCACGGGTGAGATTGCCTGGTCGTTTTGTTTTCATCGCTTGGCGAAGGATGGTCAATGTTGTCACTGTTGTCCCATGCGGCATGAAGTGTATCAGAAGGGGGCCATCTTGGTCAAAGAAGAACGTCAGTATTGCTGGCATTGTTGGACGATTGATGCATGCTGCTGCTCGCTTTGCATCGTCAAGTGACGTGCACGCGTGACCTCTAGCGACGGGCTGTGACCTTCCACGCTTTGGTCAGAACCACACCTCGTTACACACGCCACGATTAGCCGATGTCGTCACCGGTTTGCGCATTCCAGCCTCCGGCTCGTTACTTTTTGAACGCACCTGATACGATATAGTGTTTGTGTACTATTTATGTGTTGAAAGACCTGATGATGATGATGATGATGATGATAATTCTTGTTTTAAGCGGCCTAACATCTAGGTTATCGGCCCCTAATGGTTTGAATGATCATGAAAACTGAAAATAAACCAATAATAAATTACAACTAACTACGGCTTACAAACTAGGAAAAAAGGAAAATAAAATAAAACTAAGGGAAATACAGAAAAGGGGAAATAATTGCCCTCAACCCTCCAAAACGAGAATTATGATGTGTAACATGTGACATGTTATCCCTTGTTAACAGTGAACTCTGTTGGCCAATGAAATAACTATTTGTAAAACTCCAGTGCCGTTTTTCAGCAAATACGATATAATGAATATTTTCACACCAAAGAACGACAATTTGCAAATTATTTATTGTAGGAATATCTGTAATGGGGCCTCCAAACCTTGAAGTAAACCGTATGCCATATAGATTCCACATAGCCACATAGCCGACAGTACCTCGAGTGCTTACATTAAATCTGAATTCAGCAAAAGTGTGAAGATTTAATAAATCATAATTGTTTTCAGCTAATATGATATAATCAATATTTTCACACCAAAGAACGACAACTTGATGATGATTTATTGTAGGAATATCTTTAATGGGGCCTCCAAAACTTGAAGTAAACCGTATGCGATATAGATTCCACATAGCCACATAGCCGACAGTACCTCGAGTGCTTACATTAAATCAGAATACAGCAAAAGTATGAAGATTTAATAAATCATAATTGTTTTCAGCTAATATGATATAATCAATAATTTCACACCAAAGAACGACAACTTGGTGATGATTTATTGTAGGAATATCTTTAATGGGGCCTCGTAACCTTGAACTAAACCGTATGCGATATACATTCCACATAGCCACATGGCCGACTATGTGTCTGTCTGGAGCGCAAATCCCTTGTTAACAGGGTGAATTCTGTTGGTCATTGAAATAACTACTTGTAAAACTGCAGTGCCAAATCCAGACCGGTTTTCAGCAAATATGATATAATGCATTTTTTTCACGCCAAAGAACGACGACTTGAAGATCATTTATAGTAGGAATATCTTTAATGGGGCCTCCAAAACTTGAAGTAAACCGTATGCGATATAGATTCCACTTAGCCACATACCCGACAGTACATCGTGGTACTAATCTCCGCCAGCTCGCGCACACATTGTTTCTTCTTACACTATTACGTTTCATTACGTTTCATCACACATTGTTTCTTCTTACACTTTTACGTTTCATCATTTCCGTTTTATCATTTCCGTTTCATTTCCGAAATCACTCCCACAAAAATATCCAGCAACCGAGTGGAAAGATGTTACACATCTAAAAGAGGTCTGACCCCTCGAAGAAAGAGGGATAGGGAAAGATGAGAGAAGGGCCAATTAAGGAGGGAAAGGAGGAGACTACCTAGGCCTCGGATACCCTAATATCGTCGGGGTTGGAAGAGAACAAGAGTTGACCAAGAGAGGTTGACAGGAAAGAAGACGGAGAGGAGCCCAGCACAAGTAAGTGGAAGCAATGCCGGACTCAGCTGCAGTCCCGTGGTCGCCATACCACGTCCCACTAGATGTGAGCCCCTGGGGGAGGGGGGATTGAAAGATCTGATAAGGGGACTTACCTGAACTTGTGGAATGTATATAGGCTGCTCAGACAACTACTTTACTGATGTAAATAAATTTTCAATTTAGTAACACTTCCAAATTATTAGTCTGGAAATTAATTCTTTGGATTTGAGTAGCCTTCATATCACCCATTCACGAATTGATTGCCGGCGGTCGAGATGGGAACTATTCTTTGTTTACTTGTGTCACACGTCAGCTCGCATCGTTGACAGGTACAGTTGCGTGAGTAGGATATGACTCAGCTCCAGTAGCCTCAGTCATCCTTGAACTGTCCGTGGTAACATGAGCTCCTGTGACGCTTATCTGACGCAATGCTGTGTGACTTATATGCAGACTGCCCTCTGTCATCGCTGTGTCCTCCGCTTCTCCTCGCGGGGCTCCTGCTACAATAAACAACACACGCTGATGCAGCCACGCTCAGCGGCAATCAAATGTTGAGTGGATAATAAAAATAGTTAGCACTTGAAAATGCAGTCTCAAGGCAACAATGAAAAATGGCTTCGAAGTATTTTTATCATTTCAAATGATCTTGTCGACTTCGTCGTTATGCTTGAGTCTAAAGTTATGCGGGACGGAGACGGTTGCGTTACGGAGACGGAAGTGACGTCATGCAGCCGCGCGGGAAGCCTAAGATAATGGATAAAGGACAGCGAGTGCGTGACGTCATGCAGCCACGCGGGATGCCGAAGTTAATGGTTAATGGAGCCTGTTGAAAGAGTCCTGGAGCGTCGAGCGACCTGGGGCTTCGAGCGAGGCAAAAAGAATACAGGGTGACTCCTAAAGAGGAGTACAAGATGCCAGATAAGAATATAAGGTGACTCCTAAAGAGATATACAAGACGCCAGATAAGAATACAAGGTGACTCTTAAAAAGGTGTACAAGATGGCAAAGAAGAATACAGGGTGACTCCAAAAGAGGTGTACAAGATGTCAGAGAAGAATACAAGGAGACTCTTAAAGAGGTGTACAAGATGGCAGAGAAGAATACAGGGTGACTCCTAAAGAGGTGCACAAGATGTCAGACAAGAATACAGGGTGACTCATAAAGAGGTGTAAAAGTTGTCACACAAGAATAGAGGGTGACTTCTAAAGAGATAAACAAGATGCCAGATAAGAATACAGGGTGCCTCCTAAAGAGGTGTGCAGGATGTCAGAGCAAAATACAGGGTGACATTTAACGAGGTGTACAGTTGGTTAGATTCAATTCAAATACAGGGTGACCCTTAAAGATGTTTGCAAGATATCAGATTCAAATAATGGGTGACCCTTAAATAGTTGTACAAGATGTCAGACTCAAATACAGGGTGACCCTTAAAGAGGTGCCCGCGCGGTAAACCTAAGTTAATGGGTAATAGAGTCTGTTGAAAGAGTCCTGAGCCAAACATGTTTAGTATTTGTAGCATGCGGCATTTGAAATGATATAAAGTCTAGTCTCTCAGACTGACTGTATCCTTTTAAACACGCCCTGTATACCACCTGGAATATACCTGCACGTACTTCTTGAGCACTCTTCGTAAATATTATACATTCCCTTATGCAGTGCTCCATCTCACTTACGTAATTAAAGTTAATAATTGATCGGTGTTAGAAGAAGAAGAAGATTTGTTGGTAGGGGTCATTGAATGCGTAATTCTACTCCTCAAGTCCTCAAGTAATGCTTGCCCACTCACGCCTTGGTTTTATTGCCTCTTCTTCTCTCTCACTCTCACTATGCATTATCAATTCCCCTCTCTCTTTTGCATGCTACCACTGCACTTAGCTGCTGAACACTGCGCAATATGATCATGATTGATTGCATAGGCGAACTCACTCCAAAATACTGCCCGTGTGGGTTGTGTTAGTTTGCAAAGGGGGATGGTTGGTTCTCTTTACCCCTGGGAAGTAGATATTAAGGGGGCATTAAAACAGGTCTCCTCACTCTTCATCTGCTTGAAGGGCCTTCCAAACAAACCCTCCCACACTTCCCACTTCTTCATCACTTGCCTTTCCATCAGCTACCCTCTCAACATCATACAACCAATTCCATAAAAACTCACCCGAATTCCTTTCGTCTTCATGTGTAATTCATAGAAGAACGAAGGACGTTGATGGCATAGCCATAATGCTTTATTGAATTGACTTGTCGGGGGTTAGCCCCCGGCCCTCTCGGGAGATTCTCTAATAGTGAACTTCCGATTTTTACAGATGATATGACGACAAATCGGTGACAGAATATATATTTATTTCCTATGCCCTTTCCTGAATGATATTAATGTTCCTCCTACCGTCTACCCTCCCAACCTAAATTCATGGAATATATTGACTACATTGCCTTCCTCGCAGGGATTTAGTGTATTATTTCACAAGACTAGGGGAGGAGATTGATACATCATGATCATATTGAGTATTCGCGTTATCGATGATGGATGGTCATCTTTCTTTGAGACTAATTTCAACAAATTGTCTTGTGTACAATCAATTAGTATTTAAATATTTGCTTGATCTATGCAGCTGGGAAAATTTAAAAAAACAATATACGAGGGTAGATCAAAAATAAATTGCACTTCCCAGTTATGGCCATTTATTACACCACCTATACAACAGAAACACGTCTATAACGACCTACAATGTAACGTCACTTTTCCACATAGTTTCCAAGAGACTCCAAACATTTCTGCGAACGCACAACCAACTTGTCGATGCCGGATGCATAGAGAGTTCCTCCAGTGTTCTGCAACCACACGGAGACAGCGGCCTTCACCTCCTCATCGGTCTGGAAACGTCGACCACCGAGCTCCGTTTTGAGCTTACCGAACAGATGAAAGTCACATGGCGCTAGGTCGGGATTGTAGAGTGGATGTTGCTAGACCTCCCATTGAAATGCTGCAGCAGTTCGCTCGTTTTGGCGGACCTTGTGAGGTGTTGCGTTATCAGGCAACAAAATCACACCGGCGCTTAATTTCCCCCGGCGCTTCTCTTTAATCGCTTTACCCAACCGGTGCAACGTTTGACAATACGACGCCGCGTTGATCGTCGATCCTTTCGGCATGAATTCCACGTGCGGCAAACCCTCCATGTCAAAGAACACTGTCACCATAACCTTACCGCTCTCCATACATAGCACTAATTTCAGGATGAATGTCTGTGCAATTGTTCCTTTTGGCCCATAGGAATCGGATTGTCGCACGCACCTCATATTTGGAGTGAACATCCAGTCGACGCGCCATTGCATTAGGCCGCTATTCACACCATACAAGACGAGGCACCAGAGCCACCTGCCTAACAGACGTGTGGGCAGTGTCTGTCCCTTTCTCCGCTGTGCCGACGTTTGCGACATACAGCGCGCTGCTGCAGCGCGTTAGTGCAACTAACTTTTTGATCCACCTTCGTGGCTTTCACGGCCAGTGAATTAAAACTCAGCAATTATTCTAGTTTTATGGCATGTCTTGTGTGGGGTTGTGCGTAGGAACACCAAACTGGCTCATTAGCGGACCCTCACAGGAATAGCGAACTACGCGCTACCTCACTTTTTATGAAGCGCACCTTCACCTGTCTGGACACGGACACCAAGAGGCCGCTGATGAGCCAGCTTGGTGTTTCTAGGCGAAACCCCACGCAAGACACAGCATAAACCTAATATAATTGCTGAGTTTTGAAAATAAAATACATTATAAATGTACATTTAAATTAAATCCAACCCCGTGGTGTTGGGGTAGTGTGTCTACCTCTTACGCTAAGGTAACGAATAAGTGAATAAAATAATAATAGAACTAATAAATTAACTTACGAACAAACGAATAAAAATAATGAAACTAATAAATGAACTAACGAACAAACTAACGAATGAACGAAGAAAATAATTAGAACTAATAAATGAACTAAAGAACAAACGAATAAATTAATAAAAGAGTAATATAACTAATAATAAATACTAACGAACAAACCATTGAATAAATGAATAGAACTAATAAATTTATGAACGAACGGACAAATGATTGAGCCAACAAAAAAGAATGAAATAACGAGTGAAGGAACAAAATAGCCAATGAATACATGATTGAATAATTGATATTATCAATAGGGCTATATTGAAAAATGGCTTCAAAGCTAACGATATTATCATTTTAAATGATATTCGTCGTTACGTTACGGCAACGTCACGAAATGTACCGAGAATGCACTGAGGTGTGTGACGTCATAGTACGATGTAGCAGCCGAGTACCAGGAAGGCAGTGCGAGAACAGAGTTACAAGAAGGCAGTGCGAGAACAATCAAGTAGGCAGTGAAGAAACATAATAGAATCTCGAAACTCTGTACTCGCACTGCCTTCTTGGTAGTCGGCTGCTAGCATTTAAGACTGACGGTCTCTTTTTATATACAATTGTTTGAATGAATGAATAAATGAGTGAATGATTGGATTAATGAACGAATCAGTAGATGAACGAACGAATGTATGAATGAATAAAAACGAATAAAGCAGAGAATGAATGAAAGGATTAATGAATGAACGAATGAATACGTGAATAAATAAGGGAATGGATGAACTAATAAAGGAACAAATGCATGGTTGAATAATTGAATTAATGAATTACTAAACAAACAAACTAACGAATGAATGAACAGATGAAGGCATGAATGATTTAATGAATCAATAGACGAATAAATCAAAGAATTAATGAACAAATAAATGAGAGACAGAAAGATGAATAAAAGAATGAATACATGATCGGACAAATAAATGAACAAACGAATGAATAAGGGATTAAATGAAGGAATAAATGAACTCTTAATGAGTGAAAGCACGGATATCACTCAGTGATCTGGGTTTGCTGGCGGTGACGGTGCGGGGATCTGCCAACCGAGCGAGGTACGCATTGCGTATGACTGCGGTATCTGATAATGAGAGCGACGCGACGCAACAAAAGCACTTGTCCACAGCTGCGACTCCATCAGCTGTGCGTATGTGCGTGCACTAAGCGAAGTCTGAAGGCGATAAAGCCCCTACTCTTTAAACAAGTGAAGGTCGGTCGTATAATCTCGGCGTTACACTGTCACCTCCTTGAAGCCAAGCCGGTCATCTGGGGAGATAAGTTGCCAGTATTGTATCAAATATCCTCCCCTCCTAGCTTGCACAAAGAAAGGGTTAGAGGGGAGTATAAATGATTTCCCTTAACAAACAGGAGGGTTAGAAGGCTTTCTCTCCTTCCTTCTCCACCTCAAGTACTTGAGATTCCATTAAACACTCTGTTACAAGAATCACGGTTGGTTGGGGCCGTGTTTCCTCGACCCAGCAATTGATGGTGTTTGTCTGCTGTATTATACGATGTTTGTACCAAGACGCCAGGTTTCTGTGGTAATTTCCTGATGAGCGTTTACTTTGGAAATATAAAATGTGAAGGAATCTTTCAAGGTAATAATAATAATAATAATAATAATAATATATATATATTTTTTTTTTTAGGGGAAGAAATGCATTTACGCACAGAGTGTCGGGCTCCTGCTACTGAGTAGCAGACTACCGACTAAAACTCCCCCTTTACTTCTGAACACTAGCCTGGAACCGTTTAGCACATTACTTCAGGCTAGAGTCATTTTATATTTGCCCGTAGGGCACTCTTCCGTAATGAATTATCTTCAGTGGCGATCCAGATCCGTCTTCTTTGTTCGGAGGATATCTTCAACAAAACTTGCTACAAGTTTCCAATGTTCTTCATTTTGTAGCATTACCGCAACAATATTGTCAGGAGATATCTCTACATCAATTTCATCTTGAAGAGACTGCCTACTTTGGACCCACCGTCCCCAAGAGAAGAAGGTGTGATTAGCACTATCTACCTCATTAACACAGTAGATACAATCTGGTGAATCCACTTTCCCCATCTTCTTAAGATAAGATAATAATAATAATAATAATAATAATAATATCGTATGGCCTCGAGGGCCGGGTGCAAGCTTTGTTTTTTGCGCCCAGAGGGCAGCTTGCGTGTCGAATTTATTGCTCCTTGGAGCGCTATGAATGTCAAGTAGGTTAGATATCTAAGCTCATTGATGCTATAGCGCTTTCTAGTAGAGAAATGAGGAACTTTTGTGTTGGCGGAAAATCCCGAGATTAATTTTGCCATTATGAACACGGCCTACTGAATTCAAATAGGTTCTTAACATGCCAACAACGTATGACGTGAGTATCGTGATTTTTGTCGTTTTTCAAAAATCACTTACCATGGCCAGGAGCAAACCTGCAAGCTTGGGTTTGGTAGTCCGACACTATAACCACTCACCCACCGTGGGAAGCTAACTTTAAAGGTCATAATAATAATAGTAATAATACCGTATGGCCTCGGGTGCCAGGTGCAAGCTTTGTTGACGCAGAGACGGCAGCTTGTATGTCGAATTTTGTCCTTGGAGCACTATGAAAGTCAAGGAGGTTAGATATCTAAGCTCCTTGGCACTATAGCGCTTTCTATTAGAGAAAGGAGGAACTTTTGTGTTGGCGGAAAAATCCCGAGATTAATTTTGCCATTATGAACACGGCCTACTGAATTCAAATAGGTTCTTAACATGCCAACAACGTATGACGTGAGTATCGTGATTTTTGTCGCTTTTCAAAAATCACTTACCATGGCCAGGAGCAAACCTGCAAGCTTGGGTTTGGTAGTCCGACACTATAACCACTCACCCACCGTGGCAAGCTAACTCTAAAGGTAATAATAATAATAATAATAATATCGAATGGCCTCGGGTGCCAGGTGCAAGCTTTGTTGACGCCCAGACGGCAGCTTGTATGTCGAATTTTGTCCTTGGAGCACTATGAAAGTCAAGGAGGTTAGATATCTAAGCTCCTTGGCACTATAGCGCTTTCTATTAGAGAAAGGAGGAACTTTTGTGTTGGCGGAAAAATCCCGAGATTAATTTTGCCATTATGAACACGGCCTACTGAATTCAATTTTTTTAACATGCCAACAACGTATGACATGCGTGTCGTGATTTTTGTCGCCTTTCAAAAATCGCCTGCCACGGCCAGGAGCGAACCTGCAAGCTTGGGGGTTGGTAGACCGAAACGATAAACACTGACCAACCGTGGCAAACACTTTCAAGGTGAGTGAATCTTAAATTGTTTTATTTTATCATTCCAAAGACCACTTACCCTCAACGAAAGTCACCAATCTCATAGCTTACACAGTTACGAATTCTTCTCTTTCCATATGATGATGATGATGATGATGATGATGATGATGTTGAGAGAGGAGAGAAACATCAAGATTATTGGCCCCTAATGGTTTGGGTGGTAGTGAAAATGACGATGTGAAAATTGAAACTACAAATTAACTGCTGAATTACAACGTTATGCCCAATTAGATTGGGCGTGATACAAGTGCAGTATTTATGTACACTAACTCTAAAAAAAACCAAGAAGTTCCGTGACGAACTAAAGAGCCTACTTTTCATAATGCCAATGATTAATCTATATGGATCTATCTAGAATAATGACGAAATTAAGTTGGTAATATAGACCTGGCAAAATGTAGCCTAATAGAGCACTACAGTTGGCAGCCCTGGCGATGGAATATATTCTTAGTTCCATCTCATAGGGTACAGAATATAAAATTTGGTTGAAGTCCAATGGATAGCATGGACGTTACATGCAGTTAAACATTGGATCTAACAGCGCACCTAAAATCATGTTGGCAACAATGTCATGCATGTATTGGTCAGAAATAATCTGAAATAATACGATCTATTGTTGTGCCAATTTTGAAAGATAACCATTAGTTAGTATAGAAGTTAAATGCATTTTAAAATTGGACTTAGAATCTTGTTGGCAGCACTGACGTATATTAGTTACTCCAAATTAATCTAGAATGCCAGGTACTAAACGTGTGCAAAGTTTAGAGCTATTGGCTTGCAAACTTTCTGATATATTGATATTAGGGTAACAAAAATAGAGACAGCATTTATTAACAGTTGGCAGCCCAGGTTGCTCTTAAGAATACGCGTGGTCATATCTGTTAGGGTACACATCGCACAAACGAAATTTGGTTAAAATCCAAATGATAGTATAGAAGTTACATGTATTTAAAGTTGGACCTCTCAGCAGACTGAGAATCATCTTGGTAGCACTGAAGTATATAATTTACTCCATGTTAATAAAGAATGTCAGGTACTATACGTGTGCATAGTTTAAAGCTGTCGGCTTGCATACTTTCTGATATATTGATATTTGGATAAAGGAAATTGAGAGTATTTATTAACAGTTGGCAGCCCTGGTGGATCTTAAGAATACGCTCAGTCATATCTGTTTATGTACACATACGACATACAAAATTTGGTTGAATTCCGACTGATAGTGTAGAAGTTATCTGCATTTTGAAATTGGACCTATCAGCAGGCTTACAATCATTTTGGCAACACTGCCATGAATGGCCTCCTGGAAATTAAACTGAAATATTATCTATACGTGTGTCAATTTTGAAATAGCTCCCATTCATACCATCCAAGATATCGAACATGGAGCTCAAATTTCAATTGCGATTTTTCAGCAGTTGGTAGCACTGACATCATTTTCAAATACGGCATTGAGATATTCAGGTATAGAACTTTACTCCTACCAAATTTTGTTTCGATTGCTGCAGCCGTTTAGGAGTTGATAGGTGGCGACACACACACAGGCTGACAGACAGACAGACAGACAGACAGAAGCACAGACAGACACACATTTGCCCGGATCGATCTCATAAGTCCACTTTTTCCTCATTTTTGCAAAATGTAAAAAGTAGGCTAGAAAAAATCATATATATTATTTCAGTAGTATAGATCCCTCCTGCGGCACTCAGAAGCGACCGATCGTGAAAGTAAGCATTCAAACGAAAGAGAATAGATATTAGCAGTGACGAATTGTACCCTAATTTCATAAATATCAACAATTTCTTTAAAAGAATGACTTAAAAAAATGTACAAAGTGTGCGATTTGCAGACTCTGTTGATGTATGAAAATACGCTCCATAATTTCTGTCCACTTACTATTTAGGTCGCTGTGTCATTTTAACATTCTGATGTCTTTCCTTTATCATTTTGCATGGATTTCAGAAACAGTAAATCAAAGGAATGAGTACTCAATCGTATAATTTCATAAATATCAAATAACTGGTGAGTGTTACAGCACACTCAGCACACAAATGACATTATCAGTGTCAAATTGCATTCTAATTTCTTAAATATCAATTATTGTAAGAAGTGTTCGATTTGCAAAACCTATTGGGGAAGGAGTGGTTTATGGACACGAGAGATTTCTCGCACGGGTACGCTAGATATTATTACAAACTAACACGCTTTTATATATTTGTGTAGACCGACTGGAAAGCTTTCTTTAATAGAATTAGGCAACATTGAAAAATGGCTTCTTTCACTTCGAATTACAGTTTGTTGTTGTTTGATTTGAGGGACTGGGACATCATGGTCATTTAGTCGAGTGTACTTGGGTGGTGTGTAAGTTTTTCCTATTATCAGCGTTATTGTGATGTTTGTAGTAATGTGTGTATTTTGAACTCAGGTGAGGATTGGGATGCAGAAGTGGTATTCCATGGTTTCCCCACTTATACTCCAAGTAAATATCGGGATGGTTCCTAAATTGAGTCCAGGGACGCCTCCATCCCCAATCCTAGTCTTAATTACAAATACAGATACTAATACAGCCATCACAATAACACAAATTATCAGACAAATGTTATAATACAACCCCTGTAATCCGTCACCTTTGGGACTGAGGGTATAGTCGGAACGCAAAAATGGCTGGATTATCGGAAAGTACAGAAAAATACGGATTTACATTGAAATAAACAATCTCTGAACTCAAGATATCGGGGTTCCTTTCCTTCTTTCTTGGTAGAACCACATCCAGAAGCAGTTCAAGCTGTTCAAGTTTAGGCTTTTACAATGTTTTGTGATTCTTAAGAGAGTTTCAACCATATATCGTCACTGGATACAATATCTTTCCGATTTCTTCTCGAATCTTTTATTGTCGTAATGCCTACATTGAGTTCCTTGGCAATTTTTTGGAGTTATTTCCCTTTGTTTAGCCTTCGTAGCACTGTTATTATTAGCCTACTTTCGATTTTTGCAAAAAATGAAAGTTAACTTATGAGATCAACACAGGGCGAAAAAGTGTGTCTGTGTGTATGTGTGAGTGTGTGTACTCTGAATGTCTGTCCCTCCCCCTATCAATTCGATCACGGTGAAACCGAATTGACGAAATTTGGCACAGAGGTAGCACTAGCAAAGGGCACCTCAGTATAAAGTTTTATATCGCCGGCATCTTGACGGAAACGTAATGGCGGCCACCCAAATATTCGAAGCTTAAATCAAATTCCGACTAACCTAATCATCCGATCTCTACCAAATTTTGCAATAAGATATATTTATATGGCGAGTGTCGTTTTTACTAAACTACAAGGTCTTCTGCCCAATAGTTTGCAGATGGCGGCCATGTATGTGTACCAAATTTTGCAACGTTATACCTTTATATATGAAGAATCTTTTCACCAAACTACAAGGTCTTTAGCCCAATAATTTGCGGATGGTGGCCATGTATGTGTGCAAATCGATTCCCCCTATCTATTCAAACTCGGTGAAACCGAATTGAACGTAATTTGGTACAGAGGTAGCACTTGCAAAAGGCAACTCATTGTCATGTTTTATATCGTCGCCATCTGGACGGAAACCTAATGGTGGCCACCCAAATGTTAAAAGCTTAAATCAAATTACGTCCAACCTAATTATTTGATCTCTACCAAATTTTGCAACAACATAACTTTTTGTAGGAAGCATCTTTTGACTGAACTGCAAGGTCATCAGCCCGATAGTTTGCAGAAAGCGGCCATGTAACAATTCAAACACGGTGAAACCAAACTGAATTAAATTTTATACAGAGGTAGCACTAGCAAATGGCACCTCATATTCATGTTTAATATCTGTATAACACGTTTTATTTCAACAAGCTACTACAACCAACATTCAATTATACTCCTTGAAAAGGACAACGAGTTATAACAATACCCATGCGTTTAGGAGAAAGTAGGCTATATGTTCTTTACTGAACATCTTGTTCATTTAATGAAAGAGTGCTTACGTTTCACTTCTGAAATGTTGAAAAAGCACACACAACTGTACAGTACACACAGTGTACATAAAACAAATTACTGTACAGTACTGTAACGAACACACAAGAACAATGTCGTAAAACCAACGAACAGTAAGCACTAAACACTTCACAGTGCAGTACGTACTGTACAAGACACGGACGACAGAAATGATACAAGAGATGGCGGAGCACTAAAACGGTCAAGCGATAACAACAAGAACCTCTTAACAACACTGGCGTGACGGGTAGTGAGTCACCACTACGAGTCGGGGCAAGCTCGGCTCGAGCACGGTCGGATCAACTCGAGAGACGGACCATCGGACGAGAGGGGTATATATACACCAGTACACGTGGCTACAAATAATTTACAAGAAGAAATTGAAATCAGATCAAGGACAGCACTATTTCAGAAGTTAGCTCTATCAAGGATCTAGATGTAAGTTATACTTTGATACAAAGCTACCCTTTCCTCATTATATCGATCAAATTGTTCAAAAACATACAAAATTTGTAAGAAGATGTAGGCTACATATGCTTTTAGGAACCTGAACATTATTTAAAAATGTATACTGCTTCTTTCGCAAGAAGTAGACTTGAATTTGGGTCAATAGTTTGGAGCCCAGATGTGCGAATACCAACGATAATATTGAAATGATACAACATTTATTTGTTAGATATCTGGATTACAAAAGGTCAAATGTATATCCTAAATATGCCAGGTATAATTTCTTTGTGGTACATTCGAGACAAGAAGGCAGGTTAGTAGCCAGCCATTTACCTATAAAATGGTTTGGTCCCTTTTTTGTATATACAGGGTGTATCTTAATTATACCGACAAAAAAAATCAGGGATGCTCTGCGTGTTATGTAAAAGACGATGCCGCAATCGGATTGGCGGAGAAAATTTTTCCCTCCGAGAAAATGAGGTTACTTTGTTACTTCCGGGCGCGCGATTCAAATCTACAAACTCGCCGTATTTGCTGAGCCCGGCAGCAAGCCGCTGACCACTGCAAGCCGAGGCGATCGAGGAAACTTGTGCATGCCCGCCAGCATATTTCTGTCTTATGAGATCGCCTTTTGTCCGTGTGTGTGTGTGCGTGCATGTGTTTGTGTGCGTGTGTGTGTCTCCCTAATAAAATGTAAAAGGCCAAAGCGATTTCAATGAAACTCGGTAAGCACATACAATCTCGTCTGACTTCGACCGTGTCTTTCAAATGTTGATACACTTCACCAATTTAACATGGCGGCCACGCGTAATATTTCACTTGGATTATATATCTCCGCAACGATAACAGATATCACCCTACAGATATCACCATACAAGATTTCAAGGTGATATGAGTACTAGTTTCGGAGATATAGAATGCCGGTGAAACAATTCGCACAGACGCCATGTTAGATTGGTGAGACATAATAAAATTTGAAGTCCACGGTCAGAGTCAGCCAAAATAGTGCTATGACCTTACCGAGTTTCATTGAGATAGCTCCGGCCCTTTAGAAGTTATTAGGGCGGGGGACACACACATACACATACACACACACGGACAAATGGTGATCTCCTAAGCCTATTTTTTTCATAAATGAAAATAGACTTCAAGCAACTAATGCAAGAATTAGAGCTATCTGAAGTTTCTTGGTTTGTTCTCCGGTAGCATCTACTAATACAACATTGCAGTAGTTAAATATAGGGGTAACAAGGTTTGGACGAGTCTTATTTTCAAGTTAAGAGGTAAATTATAACTGGATGAAATGATGAGTATTCTTTCCTTCATATTGTTTTATTACCCTTTCATGAATTGATTGCTGGAGGTCGAGATGGGAACTATTCTCTGTTTACTTGTGTCACACGTCACTCTGCTTTGTTGCGCAAGTAGGATATGACTCAGCTCCAGTAGCTTCAGTCATCCTTTAAATGTCCGTGGTGACATAAGCTCCTGAGACGCTTATCTGCGCTTCTAAGACAGGTAACGCGCGCAATGCTGCTTGACTTATGTGCACACTGCACTGTCATCACTGAGCCCTCCGCTTCACCCCGCGGAGCTTCTGCTGCAATAATTAACAAACGCTGGCGCAGTCACGCTCAGCGGCAATCAAATCTTGAATGGGTAATAGTTAAGTGCTCATTACAATAATTCTATGCATGGTTTAGCGTTACTCCGAGACTTTTTATGATTTACTACATTGTTAGCGATTAGAGATGAAAACTTGTTATCTCATATTAACAAGAAGTTCCGTAACGAACTAAAGAGCCTACTTTTCTTAAAATTTAAGATTCATGCCAATGATTAATCTATATGGATCTATCTAGAATAATGACGAATTTAAGTTGGTAATATCGAAATTTCTAATTAGTTCGAAATACTGTATACCTGGCATAATGTAGCCAAATAGAGAACTAAAGATGGCAGCCCTGGTGACTGAATATATTTTTAGTTCCATCTCTTAAGGTACAGAATACAAAATTTGGTTGAAGTCCAATGGATAGCATGGACGTTATATGCAGTTAAACATTGGATCATACAGCGCGCGTAAAATCATGTTGGCAACAATGACATACATGTATTGGTAAAAAATAACCTGAAATAATATGATCTATTGTTGTGTCAATTTTGAATGAAATACATTAGTTAGTATAGAAGTTACATGCATTTTAAAATTGGACCTATCAGCAGGCTTAGACTCATGTTGGCAGCACTGACGTATATTAATTACTCCAAATTAAACTAGAATGCCAGGTACTACACGAGTGCAAAGTTTAGAGCTATTGGCTTGCATACTTTCTGATATATTGATATTAGGGTAACAAAAATAGAGACGGCATTTATTAACAGATGGCAGCCCTGGTTACTCTTAAGAATCGGCATGGTCATATCTGTTATGGTACACATAGCACAAACGAAATTTGTTTGAAATCCAAATGATAGTATAGAAATTACATGTGTTTAAATTTGGACCTCTCAGCAGGCTTAGAATCATGTTGGTAGCACTGACGTATATAAGTTACTCCAAATTATTATAGAATGTCAGGTACTATACGTGTGCTTCGTTTAAAGCTGTCGGCTTGCATACTTTCTGATATGGGTATTTGGATAAAAAAAATGAGAGCATTTATTAACAGTTGGCAGCCCTGGAAGCTTTTAAGAATACGCTCAGTCATATCTGTTTATGTACACATAGCACATACGAAATTTGGTTGAATTCCAATTGATAGTGTAGAAGTATATGCATATAAAGATTGGACCTATCAGCAGGCTTATAATCATTTTGGCAACACTGCCGTGTATGGCCTTCTGGAAATTAAACTGCAATATTATTATCTATATGTGTGCCAATTTTGAAATAGCTCCCATTCATACCTTCCGTGATATTCAACATGGAGCTCAAATTTCAATTGCGATTTTTCAGCAGTTGGTAGCACTGACAACCTTTTCAAATATGGCCGTGAGATATTCAGGTATAGTTCTTTACTCCTACCAAATTTTGTTTCGATTACTCCAGCCGTTTAGGAGTTGATAGGGGGGACACACACACACAGCCAGACAGACAGACAGACACACATTTGCCCGATCTCATAAGTCTACTTTTTCCTCATTTTTACAAAATGTGAAAAGTTGGCTAAAAATATTGTTTTTGCATAGGACATATTTACTTTCTTAGCTGATGAGGAGATGACCTAGAAGTTGTATTCATAACCTATGAATCCATGAAGAACGCGCAATCAAAGTCAGTCTTCCATACGCCTTTCATTATCAAATTAGACCGTCGCATTTTATTCCGTGTGCACTGGTCTCGACACGACTTGTGCGTCTCCCCCTTCTCCCTCACCGTGTCCTATTCTACTCCAGTTGATTCATTTGATTTACCTGGCTTTTATCTTGATTGCGCACTTCTAATTCTTGTTAATATCTGGCCACACAAGCAGAGGTACAACACTGCACAGCGTGGTACAGCGTGAGAGATTCAAAGACGGGCGCCTTCCGACATAGAAAGGTAAGATTCAGAATAACAGTTTGATCGTACAAACTAATATTTGGTCGATAGGGCGCGACATAATTATGATTGTTGACACTGTGCTAGTTCCTTTTTGTAAGTCTCATAGAGCAAATTCGAATGGCATGTGTACTGCGTCTATCAGGTTAGCAAGCCCATGAAGAAGCCCACTGTCTATCTGGTACAGCCGAGGTGTCCGTACAGTACGCCGGCGTGCTTCTGGCGCGGATGACCTTGCAGTGGTGGTGGGGGAAAACTATATGTCTGTCATTCTATCTTGCTTTCCCGTTTCACTCATTCCCGTACTGCCTTAGCTTTGGTGTGGTTAATACATCCAAAGGTAATATAATAATAATAATAATAATAATAATAATAATAATAATATCGTATGGCTTCGGGTGCCGGGTGCAAGCTTTGTTATTTGACACCCAGAGGGTTGCTAGCATGTCGAATTTTGTTAATCCCTGAAGCACTATGAAAGTCAAGGAGGTTAGATATCTAAGCTCCTTGAACACTATGGCGCTTTCTGGTAGAGAAATGTGGAACTTTGTGTTGGCGGAAACTCCCGAGATTAATTTTGCCATTATGAACACGGCCTACTGAAATTCAAATGGGTTCATGACTTGCCAACATCGTATGACATGCGTGTCGTAAATTTTTGCCGCCTTTCAAAAAAAATCACTTACCACGGCCAAGAGCAAACCTGCAAGCTTGGGGTTAGTAGACCGACACGATAACCACTTTTTTTTTTTTTTTTTTTTTTTTTTTTAGCTCTTTACAGAATTACAGAATTTTCAGATATGATAAGTACCATACTATTACATCACAAGAATGTCCAGATAGGGTCCATATTTATCGTACAATTGTCCACTTTCACTAAGCTTCCAACGCTCTTTCTGCAGGTGATACCTGAGATCCAGGAATGAGAAATGTTGATCATTGTCCATCACGAAGTGTACATATTGGCCCATTATCCACACAATGGCAGTCTGTTTAATTTGGGGGAAGGCGGTCACCGACAAGCGAATCAACTTCCTGTCATCAAGGTCATCCGTGGGCACATTTAATAGTTGACATACGTTTCCCTTACACCACAGCCACGTGGAGGCAACTCGCGTGCATGATGTGAAGCGGTGTATCGCCGTATCAGTTTGACCACATATAGTACACCATGGGTAAGCTTCAAGACGGATGGTATATCGCCGTAGAGCGGTTGGGATGAGATCGTTGAGGAAGATAAAAACCCGGGAGTGTACAGCAGAAGAAATGGTCATAGCCCCAAAATTTTTCCAAACAGTGGGCCAATGGACGTAGAGGGTGGTGGCCTCGATTCGCGGTTTGGAGTGTACCACTTGCCGCAACATGTTATAAATACTTTTCGTTGTTGGAACAGTCCCTGAAGGCATTTGGCGAACAGTTTCCAGAAGGTGCTGTTGATGGTCCCTAAATATCTTCGGCAAAGCTCTCTCACAACCACGGGCTGTGTTCCGAATATCTTTGTATAGCGCTTTCGTAAAAGTGTCATGTTGGGAAAGAATGGTGATATCGTTCTTGCCGAGGAGTGCACGGCATTTCATGCCATGAGCGGTTAGCCCTAGCCCGCCTTGCCGGGATGGGAGATACAACTGTTCCCGTTGTACTCGGAACAAAAATCCTTGCCATAGAAACCAACCTATATATTTTGCCAATTGGCTCTCAAACATTTTGGGAAGTGGGAAAAGTTGTGCGACATACCATATTTTAGAGAGCGCAAATACGTTGAGGACTATGACCCGTTGCACTATATTGAGGTTTCTTTGACCAAATTGGATCAGCACTCCCCTAACTTTGGCAATGACCTTAGTCCAGTTTGCTTGCACCGTGTCCAGAATCGATTGCTTCCAGGTAATGCCAAGAATTTTCACCTCATTTACTATCCGGAACCAGGGCTGTTGGGTAATCACTGAGTTATTATTGAGCGGAAGCAAAGCAGTTTTCTGGGGGTTCGATTGTGCTCCAGAGGCGATATGGTAGAGCTGAAGGACGCTATCGATGTGGGAGATGTCTTCATTATTGCGGATCAATATGGATACGTCATCAGCATAGGCGCACATGCCAAAAACATGTGTGGACAGTTTGTAACCCAGTAGCTTCACCTGGGTAGTCCGAATGAACGGTTCAAGGCCAATGACAAAAAGTAGCATGGAGAGGGGACATCCTTGCCTAACTGATCGTTGTATTGGAATCAGAGGGGAAAGAAAACCGTTGACGAGCACTCGAGACGTAGCATTACAATTTATCATACGAATCTAGTCAATAAGGATTGCAGGAAATTCAAAGTGCTGCAAGACCATGTACAAGTATTCATGACTGATGCGTTCGAAAGCTTTATCAAGATCCAAGGTGAGAAAACTCATTGGCTCAGTGGGGAGCATTTCGGCTTTTAGGTGTAGGTCCCTTAGTATCACTAAGTTTGTTAACAGAGTTCTTCCAGGAATACTGCAACATTGTTCATCACCAATGATATCATGTAGAACAGTCTTCAATCGGCATGCAAGTACTTTGGTAAGGACTTTATAATCACTGCAGAGCAGAGTAACTGGTCGGAAGTCACCAACTGCCATGGGAGAGGATGTTTTTGGTATGAGGACTATGGTACCCTCGTGATGTGATCGACAAAGAGCACGACGTAGGAGAATGGTACGCAGGACATGACAAAATTCTTTGCCAATGAGAGGCCAGAAGTGTTTATACATTTCATATGGCAGTCCATCAATGCCAGGTGAGCGGTTGTTTGGGAGTTGTTTAACCACAGAGTGAATCTCTTCATCCGTAATATCCGCGCTGAGCAGAGTTTTGTTGTCCGGAGATAGTTTGGTACTGCAAGATGACAGCAATAGGGTCACCTGCTGTGGATCAATGGGAGCCTTAGCGTAGAACCGTTGATAAAATAATGATATTTCACTACGTATAGCGTCAGGGGAGGTGATGACACTTCCAGTACTGGTGCGGAGGCGGTGGATATATTTACGTTGCCGCTCACGTTGTCCTTTGGCGATATGGTATACACTTGCACTTTCGTCCGGGAGCACTGTACGATCTTTTAAAGCCACGTTGATATGAGCGAGCGTTCGTTGCTGTAGAGACAGGAGCTTGGTTTTAACTTCCCGGATCTGGTCATATATACGCTCCCCAGCATCAGATCTTTGCTGGAGCTGGCGAAGAACTCGATAGTAAAATTCAACTGTATCCCGTCTTTCCCGACCTCGTTGGTAAGATATGTTCTTAAAGACGCGGCGGATCCCTGGTTTAACTAAAATATCCCACCAGTCTGTGCAGTCGCGAAATTTGCATTTTTGTTGGACCCATCGAATCCAGTGTTGTCTGAAAATATCTTGGCATTCCTCCTCCAGTAACAGCGAGCAATTCAGCTTCCAATAACCTCTTCCTATGTGAAATATGGGATGGGGGTAAGAGATTGTACATACGACAGCATGATGGTTAGTGAAACTGGCAGGAATCACTTCATATCGTCTAGGCTGGATAAGTTCCTGTGAAAAGTAGATGCGGTCAAGTCGTGATGAGGAGTTGTGACTTATACAGGTGTAATGGGGCAGGGGCACCCTTAAACTATCCACAGCATCAATGAGGTGTAGGGAGGTAAGAAGGGTCCTGAGAGCCGGGTTGACACCTCTGTATGGACTAGTGGAATCCTCTGGGCGTTGAATACAATTGAAATCCCCTGCAAGAATAAGTTTTTACTTAACGTCGTGCAGATGAGGCAGTATACTCTGTTGAAAGAACATTTTCCGTTCCACACGTTTATTGGACCCGGACGGGGCACATACATTTATCAGGGTGGTATTGTTTATGTGTCCAGATATTATGCGTCCTGATGGATGACATAGCACACCTTCGAGTGGGATATCATGTCTTATGAGGAATCCGGTCCCTCTATTCGTATTACCGGTATTGATGTATTGTTTGTAGAAGGCAGATATGGGTAAACGCGGTATAGCAACTTCTTGAATGAAAGCAATGTCAATGTCAGCATCTCGAAGGAATCTCTCCAACAGTTGAAATTTCAGAGGGCATTCTATTACATTGATATTCACAGTGGCCACAGTGAGAAATTGCGCCATTAAGAGAAGTATAAAAGCTGTGCTAGACATACTGGAAGGTGGACTCGAAAGAAGACACAGGTGAGAATTGTCCTGGTGCACTATGTCAAATTAGGTTGAGATAGTTCCTTTTGACTGCCATTCATAGGCCGGCTGTCAGCGGTTGAGAGCGTTCGTGGGTCCCTAGATGACGTAGAAAGAAGATTTTGTTTCTTTTTCACAGCTGCGGGAACTTTTGTGGAGCCAGTTTGATTCTTCGGGGCTGGTACGGCAATCGAGGCATTTGTTTTAATCTTCTTAGAGACGTTCTCGGATCCCCGATCAACATTTTTAAGTGAGTCGGTAGGGGCCAGCGAAGTCGGGGGCAGTGAAGACAAAATTTCTGTGGCAGCCTGTAGTAACGGCAGAGTTGGTTCTAAGGCTGCGATACAGGTTGCCGAGAGCACAGGGGCACTCTGTGTCTCGCAGCCCTGGTCGGGGCAAGGTACCAGTTCTGCGTCAGATGTATCCGAGGTCACTCCCGGTGTTGTCTCAGCTGACTGATCAATGAGCATGTTTTCATATGACGTTTGCTGCGTCACAACTTCCGAGTATTGTACACGTCGTTGTTGTGTAGGAGTTATACCGAGGGGAATCATTTTCTTTGGGCAGTTAATACGTAGATGTGTGGTAGCATTGCAAATTAAACAGGTCTGTTTCTGTCCATTATACGTTATATAGCCAGAATGGCCACCAAAAGCCTCAGTGGAGGGGATATCTTGCTTGATTTCCATAGTTACGGCACGTATTCCATTATACACCGGGAACTGATAAGCAGAAGACCATTGTTCTTTCCTGACGTCACTCACAGTGCCATATTTCGACAGGACGGATTTGAAAATTTCAGGGGGTACTTCGAGTGGGACATTAAATATACGCACTGTGGTAAAATTGGAATCCGCCGTGGAGAGCTTAACATTGGTCATTTCGCCTGAATCATACTGAAATTTAATAGGATCTGCAAAAGTATTTAACAATTTCTGATAAATAGATATGCTGATTACCTTGATGAACATGGTTTTTTCGTGCGCATTTAACTGGATGGCTTCTACTTGGTCGACAGTCAACCGGAGGGTATCGCCAATCCAGCGGTGAATTTCTCCTGGTGAGGGGCGAGAACTCTGCCTGTCCCATTGGCAGCGTACGGTGTTTTTTCTCTGGTATCCGGACATGATTTTCAGGGGGGTTTTCTGGGTTTCTGGTTTTGTTGTCCTATCTGGAACACTACTTAAAAAGTATTGTCCGAATGACACACGGAAGGTCAGTACACACGTGGAACTAAGGAAGCACCGGTATTAGGAACCGTAAACTCTTCCAATGCGGTCACACAGCGCACACACACGTACCGCACTCGGCCACGACCAGTGACCAACTGCCCACTGAGCTAATTGTGTCAACGAATATCGTTCTATTTAAAATGACTTACATAGAACTTGTTAGCAAATAATGATTTATACTAAACGATTTCATCACTGGAGTATATTATTTATATATAAAGCATTTCATACAAAGTTTATTTATTTTTTATCAGTACGCTATATTGCATGCAATACTCAAATTAGTGAAATATAAGTCCGGCACAAGATATCCGCTGCCATCTTGTCTTATTACTGAATCAGTTCAGCTTTTTAAAATCACGTCTGCACTATAGTATTACAAAATAAACTTTTAATTTCGAACGTGCTACTTCCTTTAGAACAGTTAAAACGATTCTCGGCTCGATAATCGGAACTGGTGGGTCCCATGATATGGATTATAAAGTTTGCATAATTCGCACGGCCGCCATCCTGAAATGGTATGGCGGATGACCTTGTAGTTTGGTCACAAGACGCGTCCTATATGAAGGTATGTTATTACCAAATTTGGTAGAGATCGGATAATTTGGTTAGTCGCTATTTGATTTTACGTTTTGAACGTTTGAGTGGCCGCCATTCAGATTTGGTAAAGATGGCGGCGATATAAAACATGACACTGAGGTGCCCTTTGCTAGTGCTACCTTTGTACCAAATTTCGTTCAATTTGCATTCACCGTGTTCGAATTGATAGGGGGTGACAGACATTCAGAGTACACACACTCACACACACACAGACACACACACACACACACACACAGACTCACACACACACATACACACACACACACAGACTCACACACACACATACACACACACAGACAGACACACTTTTTTCGCCCTGTGTTGATCTCATAAGTCTACTTTCATTTTTTGCAAAAATCGAAAGTAGGCTAAAAATAGGCTTATGAGATCACCTTTTGTCCGTGTGTGTGTGTGCGTGCGCGCGTGTGTGTGTGTGTGTGTGAGGTGTGTGTGTGTGTGTGTGTGTCCTAATAACTTTTGAACGGCTAGAGCTATTTCAATGAAACTCGGTAAGTTCATAGCACTATTCCGGGCGACCCCGATCGTCCCTTCAAATTTTATTACGTCTCACCAATCCAACATGGCGGCTGTGCGAAATGTTTCACCAGCATTCAATTTCTCCGAAACTATTACCGATATCACCATGGATTTTTTTACGGTGATAAAGGGAACAACTAGAAGTTCACCTATGTGACTTTTGAAAAACTGGTAAATACAAAACCAAAATGCGGCCAAGCGAAGTTGCGACTTTTAAATAGACGTTTCTCGCGATTTAACCAACCAAACGCAATAAAACTTGGTACAGTACATGTTTATACACTTTATAATGCACCGACATCTAACTTCGTTCAATTGTTCACATAACCACAAGATGGCGGCTGTGCGAAATATTTCACCGGCATTCTATATCTCTGAAGCTATTAGCGGTATCACCCTGAAATTTTGTACGGAGATAAAGGGTCCTACTGGAAGTTCATTTATAAGATTTTCAAAATCCGGTTAACTACAAACGAACATGGCGGCCAAGCGAATTTGAAAATTTAAATAGACCTTTCTCGCGATTTAATGTTCCAAACGCATTGAAACTTGGTACAGGAAATGTTTATACACATTGAAATGCACTGGTATCTAATTTATTTCAATTGTTTACATAACCTCAAGATGGCGGCTGTGCGAATTTTAAAATTAAGATTTTATTTCTTGTGTCGTAATCATACGATCGAAGTGAAAGTTTGAATAATGAACCTGCGCAATAATTTTCCTTTAATGGTACATGACTCTATGGCTATACATTTAACAATCCAACATGGCGACCATCCGAAATATTTAGACGGCTCTGAATATTTACGAATCTATTATAGCAATCAAATTGAATATTTTTATGTTCATAGGGGCTATGAACATAAGTTCACCTATAGGACATTCAATATCCTGGTGATCACAAATCCAACATGGCGGCGACGCGAAATATAAATATTCACATGGACGTTTCTCGCAATTTAACCATCCGAGTGCAGTGAAACTAGGTACAGTAAATGCTTATACAAATGTTAATTCACTGGCATCTAATTTATTTCAATTGTTTCCATAACCACAAGATGTCAGCTGTGCGAAATTTTAAAATCTCGTTGTTACTTCTTGTGTCCTAATCATGCGATTGAAGTTTGAATGCTAGACGTACACAATAATCTTCATGTAACAGTACATAACTCTAGGACATACATATATAAAGTCCAAAATGGCGACCATGCGAAATATTTAGTCCGTTCTCAATATCTTCGAATCTATTACAGCAATCAAACTGAAATTTTGTATATTGATAGTGTCAATTAACATAAGTAGGATACATCAAAATAGGCTGTATAGTTCTTCACGGAACTACTTGTTTTTCTGCAATCTAGTCATGTCACAGCTTTATATGAGGGAGTCACGTCTCTCAGAGTTAAGAAGAAGCTAGCAGCTGATACAAGATAACTTAAAATATTGAAATAAAGTATTTCAGTATTGCTATTAGTAGAAAATATATATATCTTGGATGCAGAAGAACGGCTCCGTAGGTATACAGATGCTTTTGTTTTGGTCCCAAACCAGTTATTAGCGGAATTGAATGTTACTTGCTCTGTTGACCACGGTCAGCAGTGTCGGGGTAGAAAGGGGAAGGGGTGTTGTCTCAGTTCCGCATAGTTCACGGCGAGAGTTATCGTTCATTGCCGCTTTCAAAATGCCTAAAATAAAACAGAGTGTGTCAGTGCATTTATAACAACTAATATCTGAATTTGGTGACGATGTGTTATCTACCGATGGAAGCATATTGTTTTTCAAACTATGTGGAACTAACGTAGCTGCTGAAAGAAGATATACTGTAACGCAGAAAGTTTTCTTAAAAGCACCCTCGCGAGTCGCACGTTTTAGAGCGGAAGCTTCAGGCATTGCATTACCTCCAAAACCTATCATAACACGCTGGTTAAACGCGTGTATGTATTATTGCGAAATCTTCAAGTCAGTGAAGGAAATAGTGCAGTGTTTTGACAGTGAAGAAGCTGCAGCGATAAAAATTACCCAGGACATGCCATCTGAACCAAACATTGAAGGTAGTGTGGCATTCATAAAATCAAATTTCCCGTTATTGACAGCAACAAACTTATCGTTGGAGAAAATGGGCGAAGAAATTGTTGATTTCATTTCCTCAATCAACCGGATTGAAACTAGTCTTAGCAACAATCGTGGTGAAATAGCTGCGGGTATTGCATCAAAACTGAAAAAAGCGCTGGAGAAAACGCCGGGTAAAAAACATCCTGCAAAATCTCAGACATCCTTTCTGGTGAAAACTACAGCATGGATGGGATTGAGGAGGATTTAGCAGCAAACGACCTTTCTCACTTCAAGCACGCTCCGATCACATTAGTTGATGTTGAACGCAGCTTTTCGAGATATAAAAACTTGTTGGCTGATAACCGCAGATCATTTACATTTGAAAACATGAGAATGACATCCGTAGTGCACTGCAACTCAGACTAAAGTGAACATAAACCTTTTGTTAAGTGCTAGAAATATATTTTGATTGACTTTTCAGTTTGAGCTTCACATGTCATTTTTGAAATATTGGTGAGTTTATTATTATAAGATCATTTTCTCCATTTTAAAGTGCATTTTTCGAAATTTTAGGTCATTTATTACAGTCATTTTTGAAAATTTTAAGTGCTTTTTTAAAACTTTTACGGCGTCAACATCCTGGCCCTAGATATAACCTTTAAGAAGCACTAACATAAATAAATAAATAAATAAATAAATAAATAAATAAATAAGAAACAAATAAATAAATAATTACCACGAAGTCATGAAATCCTTCATTGAATCAACAACATCAACATCACATGGTGGTTGTTTTATTCACGTCCAAGTAATTGATTCTGAATTCCATTGAGAAATGTCTTTACATCAAACGTATACACACATGTGACTTTTAATACCATGTACTCTCGTTCCCCCTGCGTCTTGTTCTAGGCAGTTCTCGTAACTGACCCTTCAGCATCATTCTTTCAAATATATTGCTTCGTGTGCAATTTCACTTCCTGCTTTTATTCCCTCTAATGTTACCGTTTCCTTTTACTGCGTCCTCAACTTCTAGTAGATGTGTCTTTATTGAGGTCTTGAAAGATCCACTGCCTTTGTGCTGCGACTGTTTGGCAAGTCTTGGCCAAGTTTTGAATCTCAAATCGAACTACCAATAGCGGAGAAACGTGGGGAGCGATGTCTCCGCCCCAGTGCGATCTAGAATAATATTAAAGATACCTGAGGCTTCCTCTCCTACTCCTTGATCTCTCTTTGCTATTATTCCCCCACTTTTATATTTGCTCCACTCTAGCCAATCTCTTCTTCTTCTTGCTTAAGAAAGCGTTAAAGTCTCAAAACTAATTCGATTCCTTTACTTCTTTATCTGTCAGATGAAGAGCCTTCCTTCCATAACTAGATTTTCTTATTTCATTTACGCTCGACATCATTCAGTTTTCTATCAATGTTAGCTTAGAGGGGACGGGGAAGGGTTATCAGATCGTTCAATAATTATCATTTTAACCCTAGAACAGGCGCGTGCGGGACAGGTGTCACCCAGGTATATTGTTGTTGATTCCTTTAGGGACTTAACGACATCATGGCCATGTAGCCCCGCGTACTTGGTTGTGTGTAGAATTGATCTGATAACCTGTGTCACTGTGATGTCTGTGTCTGTGTATTTGTAATTGAGGTAGGAAGCGGCCGAGGACTTAAGATAGGTACCATCCCAGCATTTGCCTGGAGTAGAAGTGGGGAAACCTCGGAAATCCACTTCCACGATGACTGAGGTAGAAATCAAACCCACTTATTCTCACGAGGCCTCAGGCCAGAATTACATTTCTTGGCAGAGCCGAGAATCGAACCCGGGCCTCCGCGGTGAGACAGCCAAGAATGCTAGCCGTAATGTGCTGTAGGTCTGTGGGGGGCACCCGAAAGATATCTGTGTAGATAGCGTAGGAGAGCAACCATCACTTACGTACCATCGTTGGCAGCTTGATCAGATTTCAATTACATTGATGCGGTGTATTTTTAAAAACACCTACTATACATTATATTGTCAAATAGTAGTGTAAGGGCCATTGTTCTCTATTGTATACTGAATGTAGCACTGAATGCATCGGCTGAACAGAAAAGTATGTCCAGGATAATCGGTCACATTCGCCTGCAGGTAATGGCAGCTCTGTGTTGAAGCATCACTTAGGGCAGTGCTCTTTTCAGAGACTCCCTTCAGTGCACGGAAAATATAGTGTAAGGCACTGACTGATATATATGAAATGAAATTAAAATGACCACTATTCGACAGTATGCAATTAATGGAAGGTGGACAATATTATAGCGAAAACGGGCCTTTCTTGTGTCGCGGTTGGATGGACAAATCGTTGGGAAAAAAAGAGACCTACTGAAGTTCGTTTCCACAGCTAAGAAATAATATTGTAGAGGAAATAATTTTAATGTGACACATGGAAATCCACAGCTTGCTTCTAGTCGACCGACCGGCTCAGGGAATGGAATGAATGTAGCCCCATCTAGCGGCGAGGATATCAACTGTGCCAGGTGCTGAAACCTGTCGCACTCCCCTGGGGCAATGATTAAATGAATGACAGATGAAATGAAGTGATAGTGGAGAGTGCTGTTGGAAGGAACCACGAACTCAGGGGTGAGAGACCGGCGTGCTGCCGCCTAAGCCACGGAGGCTACCAGAGGAAATACAGTATAATGTATTTACTGTAAATATAAAGCAGAATTGCCAGCAGTCCATTTCAATTTTATAGATACTACTTCAGTAGATCTGAAACTTAAACCAATATAGAAGAACAAGTAGATCCGTGAAGAACTAAATAGCCTATTTTCAATCGTACTGGTCTATTATTCAATTAAAACCTCACCCGCCTATTAAAAGGATTTTCCATGTGCTGTACTAAATAGCTTTTGGTACATCACCTATGTCTCCTCCAACAATATTACATTGAGTAATGACGTGCTAGATTATATAACTTTCAATATCGATGATTGAGACTCCTTCCGCAAGACGGCATCTTTCTGTAACGAGCCACGGGAGTTAGATTTAAGAAAAGTCTAATAAACAGGCTTTATGATTTACAAAACGAAAGCTACGGAAATTAGTGCCATTAGATAATGATTATTATAATAGACCATCATAGGAATTTTCCTATAAATTGCTTGAATAGGATACGAGATATTAAATAATGTTTAAAAATTTTGAACTAATGTCTGGAATTTTTGGAAACAATTGAACCTGGGTTGTCTCTATACTAAGCTCAGAAAGGCTGAACATGATCTGCCAACAGATTCAAGTAACATTCGCGGGTGAGAGACGTTGTTAGATTTACCAGAAGTGTCATTTGAACCCATTTGAAAAGTTTTCATACGAAGATTCCACCACCACTGGCTTCAAGAAGGAACCATTGCTTCATGTCGTAGACGACGGTCTCGCAACTGGCCATCGGCGTGTACCGAATGGTACCTCGATTCATCTGTGCAGGTGATCATTTTCCATGGTTAGACCGTCCATTGGCAGCTTTCCTTTGCTCATGTCAGTCGATGCGCCTTGTTGTAGGTGCTAAGCAGAGATGAGGCACTTGCTTCTGTACCGCATGGCGAGGAAATTGTTGTCCAGCATTGAAATGACGAGTGATCTGCTGCATTGTAGCCAGTCGACCCACTCTTACGATAGGAGCTAGCCAACGTGTTCCCCTGTCTTTAGACATCCTGCACCACGACATTAATTTGATCCTGGTGGGGGTGGCATGCGTATTTTAGACCCGGGGCTTAAACATTGGTCCATATTTTCGTTTTAGTCAGTCCTCATTTCCTGTCGCTTACTGTACCTTCCTTCCTAGCCTTGAACTTCACCCTGCAAAAGAAACATGTCCATAACTTTTTGAACACTCAAGTTATTTCTATATTATTTACTGTCGGGTCATATTTACCCATGGCGCCAGTCATCGCGTGATCATTTTTGGCTTACATTAGTCGGAACAATCTGAAAAAAATAAGGGGGAAAAACCACCTATTTTGGTGCATACAATAACATAGCTCTCGTTCGTATTGATCCATGTTTAGGGTGTAGACACTTAGGTCATCAGCTCCTTTGTTCAAACAATTGAGATGACTAATTATTATCACAGCTCAGTTATACTGTTTACAAAATTATTGTAGTTTTTCTGCATTTTAAATTTGAAAAATGTAAATAAACCTCATTATCCTACTTTCGATTTTTACCGACAGCAGTGGCTATGCTCGCTAAAGCGCAGCGTTAGGTCATGGGGCCAAGCTCTCTGCTGACTCGGTAGACGCGTGGGTTCGAGCCCCACCGCCGGCCGTCCTTGAAATGGTTTTCCGTGGTTTCCCATTTTCAACACCAGGCAAATGCTGGGACGGTACCTTCTGACAGGCCACGGCCGCTTCCTTACACATCCTTGCCCAGTTTCATTCACCATCATTCATTTCATCTCTCATTAACTCCTCACATGAGGTTGGCGTCAGGAAGGGCATCCGGCCGTAAAAACCATCGCCACAAAGACTTCCATCGCATCTCATCCCCGACCCCGTTGGAAAACGGGAATAATAAGGGGTAGACATAGCCTACAATCCTAATTTCAATTTTTGCAAAGAAAAGAAAGTAGACTTATGAGATCTACACAGGGCCAAAAATTGTGTGTCTGTCTGTGTGTGTGTGAGTGTGTGTACTCTGCATGTATGTCGCTCCCCCAACCCCTCCCCTATCAATTCGAACATAGTGAAACCGAATTGAACGAAATTTTGTACCGAGGTAGAACTAGCAAAGGGCACCTCAGTGTCATGTTTTATATCGCCGCCATCTTGACAGAAACGTAATGGCGGCCAACCAAATGTTCAAATCTTAAATCAAATTACGACCAACCTAATGACCTCATCTCTACCAAATTTTCCAACAGCATACCTTAATGTATGAGGAATCCTTTGACCTAACGACAAGGTCATCAGCCCTATACTTCGCGTATGGCGGCCATGTATGTGTGCAAATCGATTCCCCCTATCAATTCAAACACGGTGAAACGTAATTGAACGATATTTGGTACAGTGGTAGCACTGGCGAAGGGCTCTCCAGTGTCATGTTTTATATTGCCGCCAACTTGACGGAAACGGAATGACGGCCATCCAAATGTTAAAAGCTTGAATCTAATTACGACCAACCTAATCACCTGATCTCTACCAAATTTAGCAACAACATACCTTTTTTTTTTTGGGAAGCATCGTTTGAATGAACTATAAGGTCATTACCCCAATAGTGTGCAGATAGCGGCCATGTATGTGTGCAAATCGATTCTCCATAACAATTCAAACACGGTGAAACAGAATTGAATTTTTTTTACAGAGGTAGCACTAGCAAAGGGCACCTCATATTCATGTTTAATATCCGTATGGCACGTTGCATTTCAACAAGCTACTACAACCAACATTCAATTATACTCCTTGAAAAGGACAAAGAGTTATAACAATATCCATGCATTTAGGAGAAAGTAGGCAATATGTTCTTTACTGAACATCTTGTTTTATATTGGGAGACAAAATGTGTAAAATTACTTCATTAATATCCGTACGACTACGACAAAAAGGGAGTGATACACTATGGGTCAAAGTGACTCAGCGCCAGTCCTCGTGTTATATTTCTTCACGCCAGTGTTAAACCATGTACTCACGGAGCATTCATGATAAGGTGGCTCTTGGAAAGTCCAGTGCTTGCACGGCCCGTACGGCTGTCACGACCAAATGCGCTGAGGTCTCTTTTCTAACTCCTCCTGTAGTTAACTGTTACTCATAGCCCGTACGAGGTCTAACGTCTTGGCTTTTTAAGTGCCACGTTCTCAAATTACATTCGCCGGGTCCAGCACAGCGCCATTCGGCTACTTAGGCTCGTTCTTACAATATCCAGTAAAGTGACAGTAAACTCTAACTGACAGTTGGCTTTACGGTCGGAGTAAAGTCCCTGTAAACATTTGATCCTTCTTACCATGTTCCGGTTAATGTTTACGGTAGGTTAGCAGATCTGGGCATAATTTTCAACAGTTGGTACATATTTCTGGTTCGATTTGCAGATTTCTTTATACCTCTCAAAAGTTGGCATGAGTGGATCTGCGTCAGGGAGTAAATAATAAATATATATATATATAGATATATATATATATATCTTTATATATATAATTCTTCGACACGTGTGTATGTGACTGAACTCCTCCTAAACGACTGAACCGATTTTGATGGAATTTGGTATGTATATTAGGGTGGGTCCATGTATGGTTTAGAATCACAATCTGACCCGGTAGGTGGAATAAACACAATTTTAGAACCACAATTTACACACAATTTTAGAACCACAATAAACAGTCAAAAACAGTCGTCATGGAAACCACTAGCCTTGGCCTTCGTGAAAGCTGATGTATTTGTACGGTTTGCCTCTGCACGTTAGAGCCACCTGGTCGCAACCTGTGCAACTACCGCCATTACATACACTCCGCCCGTGGCGAAAAGTTGTGTTTTATACCAAAGGTGGCAGTGATTTCGAATTCTACTGTTTGTCTTTGCACGTTAGAGCGTTTCAAAGTCCCGTATGCGTTCATATCACATTCATCCGATTGCCAAGAAACTTGGGTGATATGTTGATTGCTCCAGGGAAGGTGTTTGGCTTAGTAAATCCATTTTACAATAGATAGCGCACGAATAGATTCAACAAATGAGCGACGACGCGCGAGCGTTTCAAAAAGGTCCCGTATGCGTTCAAATATCATTCGTCCGATAGCGATGAAACTTGGGTGAGATGTTGTGTACACTCCAGGGAAGGCTTCTGGCTTAGTAAATCAATTTCACATTAGGTAGCGCACGACTAGATTCAACAAATGAGTGACGACGCGCGAAGCGTTTCAACAAAATCCCGTATAAGTTTATATTCCATTCATAGATTGAGATGAAACTTTGATGAGTTGTTGTGTACACTTAAGTGAAGGCTTCTAACTTAGTAATCCATTCCACAGGATGTTGCGCACGAGTAGATTCAACAAATGAGCGGCGACATGCGAAGCGTTTCAACAAAGTCCCGTATGCGTTCAAATACCATTCGTCCGATAGTGATGAAACTTGGGTGAGATGTTGTGTACACTTACGTGAGGGTTTCTAACTTAAGAAATCCATTTTACAATAGGTAGCTCACGAGTAGATTCAACAAATGAGCAACGACGCGCGAACTTTTAATCAAAGTCCCGTATGCGTTCATATACCATTCATCCGATTGCAATGAAACTTGGGTGAGATGTTGTGTACACTTACGTGAGGGTTTCTAACTTAGTAAATACATTTCACAGGAGGTTTCGCACGAGTAGATTCAACAAATGAGCGATGACGCACCAAGCGTTTCAATAAGGTCCCGTATGCGTTCAAATACCATTCGTCCGATTACGATGAAACTTGGGTGAGATGTTGTGTACACCCTACGGAAGGTTTCTGGCTTAATAAATCCATTTTACAATAGGTAGCGCACGAGTAGATTCAACAAATGTGTGGCGGCACGCGAATCATTTCAACAAAATACCGTATGCGGCCATATACCATTTATCAGATTGCGATGAAACTTTGGGGAATTGTTCTGTACACCCCAGGAAATGTTTCTGTCTTAGTAAATCCAGTTTTTAATAAGTAGCGCACGAGTAGATTCAACAAATGAGCGACGGCGCGCGAATCGTTTCCACAATATCCCATATGCGGTCATATATCATTCATCCGATTGCGATCAAACCTTGGTGAATCATTGAGTACACGCCAGAGAAGGTTTCAGGCTTAGTAAATCTATTTTACAATAGGTCAATTAACAAAAGCTTGCACCCGGCACTCGAGGCCATACGATACTATTATTATTATTATTATTATTATTATTATTATTATTATTATTATTATTATTATTATTATTATTATAACTCTAGGTGAAGCAATAACGATACATTCTAAAAGGCCACGGCTACTTCATTCCAACTTCATGCTGCGTTTCATTCGACACTTCTGATTGACACCTCTGATGAGCTAGCCATCGGAAAGGGCATATGGCCGTAAAACCTACATTGCACTTAGAAATCACATGTTGTCTCCGATCGCATACAAATGGGAATGTTCTGGGGTAGAAATACAGATCAGAATTAACATAATACCAACTTCTGCTGATAAAAAAATTCCTCTCGGCACGCCGGAAGGCGGAGGTAGATTTCACCGGGCAAACTAGGGGATAGGCTATAATAGGCAAAATATGCAGGTTTTCGTAGGAGGATCAGACCTCATTTATTGCGAGAAAGTATTTTACAATTGGAGGTTAGTTAACATTTTTTCGTCTTTCTATGCATACTTTTAACATTTTACTGTCTTATGGGGATTGTAACCTTCTTGTCATTTGGGGTTAATTTTCATACTTGTGATCACACTGTCCTTATGCAAGGCTTGGAACTAATGTGTAACTATCTAACAGTCTGCTACTTCTTCACGCAAAATTTTATCTCCCGCAGAGATGTTGGTTGGTTCCTCAGTTTAGGGGCTGCGACAAGGTGGTCATGTAACCCCGTGTACATGGGTGTGTGTAGAATCTGTCTGATAAACGGTGTTATTTGTGTTGACTGTATTAGTCTGTAATTCAGGTAAGGTCTGCAGACGGTCAATTTTAAGTAGTAGTACCTAATTTTGTACCAAATACTAACGTCAACGACACCTAGCTGTGAACTTGGCTGCTAGATGCCACCGCAACCAGCAACTTGCAACGAACGTTGTAACTTCCCCTCCGAAGGAAAGCATGCTGACGGATTTTTAGCGCTCTTAGAAAATCCGGCGACTTTGTCCGGCTTTGAACCAGCACCTTGGGCATAGAAGTTCAGCATGCTACCAGTTAGCCGCTTCCCTCATAGTCAGATGGAACAAGAAGTTCCCCGACGAACTAAAGAGCCTACTTTTCTTAAAATTAAGATTCATGCCATAGATTAATCTACAGTATATGAACCTATCTAGAATAATGACGAAATTAAGTGGGTAATATCGAAATGTCTTAATTAGTTCGAAATAAGGTATACTAGGCATAATGTAGCCTAATAGAGCAATACAGTTGGCAGCTCTGGTGACTGAATATATTCTTACTTCCATCTCCTAAGGTACAGAATACAAAATGTGGTTGAAGTCCAAAGGACGTTACATGGATTTAGACATTGGATCTATTAGTACACGTAAAAGCATGTTGGCAACAATGTCATGCGAGTGCTGGTCAGAAATAATCTGAAATATTATATCTTTTTGTGCCAATTTTGGATGAAATCCATTTGTTGGTATAGAAGTTACATGTATTTAAAAATTGGTCCTATCAGCAGACTTAGAATCATGTTGGTAGAACTGACGTATATAAGTTACTCCAAATTAATGTAAAATGTCGGGTAATTTACGTGTGCATAGTTTAAAGCTGTCGGCTTGCATACTTTCTGATATATTTGGATACAAAATAGAGAGCAATTATTAACAGTTGGCAGCCCTGGTGGCTCTTAAGAATACACTCAGTCATATATGTTTATGTACACATATTACATACAAAATTTGGTTGAAATCCAATTCATAGTGTAGAAGTTATATGCATTTAAAAATTGGACTTATCAGAAGGCTTAACATTATTTTGGCAACGCTGTCATGTATAGCCACCTGGAAATTAATCTGAAATAGTATTATCTACATGTGTGCCAATTTTAGAATATCTCCCATGTATACCTTCCAATATATCCAACATGGAGCTCACATTTCTAGTGCGTTTTTTTTAGCAGTTGGTAGCACTGGCATCTTTTTCAAATATGGGCCTGAGATATTCCGGTATACATCTTTACTCATACTAAATTTGGTTTCGATTGCTGCAGCCGTTTAGGAGTTGATAGGGGGGGGGGACACACACACACAGCCAGACAGACAGAAGGACAGACAGACAGACAGAAGGACAGACACATTTTCCCGGATATATCTTATAAGTCTACTATTTCCTCATTTTTGAAAAGTGTGAAAAGTAGGCTAAAAATGAATGTGATCTCGTCAATGGCGTTGTCTTGGCAACCTCTGTTAGATCATCCCTTATCAATTTAAAAGCGTTGTTATGGTAACCTCTGATGGCACTTGGCATTTTTTAAAATTCCGAAATCATTTTTCTCATCCCTTGGCGTAATGGTGGGTCATATCAAAAATTCTTTCAGACAAAAGTTTTAGGTAATTATTAGGGGAATATTTTCCATTTTGTACGGTTTTGACATTGTGCCTATTAAGAGAGATATGATTAATGTTTCCCGAAAAACCCACTTTTTTCCACCCCTATGGTCAATGGTTGGTGCTATCAAAAAACTTATTTAACATACATTTTTGGCACTTATCCGACACATATTATGAACTTTGAATGGATTCGATATTTCACGTATTAAGAGAGTTATAGCGAAATTTCACTTTTTCGAAAAAAAGCCCCCCATTTTCACCCCCTTCGACCGATTTTGCCCATTAACGAACTCAACCGAGATGTTATAGGGATACATGTTATGCAAAAAATTCAAAGTGATTGGTGCAAAATTACGGCAGTTATCGTGTCCACAAGAAACTGATATATATACATAAATTATATATAAACTTTTGAACTGACGGTGGTTTTGGGGTCTGGGGGATGTGAAACGCGAAGATATGTCGAAATTTTCCGGAAGTCGAAACATGGTACCCATTGCAATAGTTAGCTTTCTAATGAAATCTACCTAAATGGGGCTAAAGAAGTTATACGATGTTGCTCAGAGGCAATTAAGATGCGTGTTGTAAAAAATGGCTAGCTTGCTCTTTGAACGAAGATGAAATACGGTTTTTAAAAAGATACTATTTAGATTGTGTAGACTGTCATGATTATATTAAAATTCATAATTTAAATTTGAAAGGGGGGAAAATGTGGAATAAGACTGGGTTGCATAAAGAAAAACCTCAAAATTCCTTTGTATTGCTTTTGCAGATTATATGGCTTAGTTTGCTTGAACTTGTAGGAAACAAGCAGCTAAAATATGTCTTCATATCTGCTTCGAAAATGAACGAAATCATGATAAACAAGAAACAACCACGTAAATACCTCAAAGTCCAAGAACAAGAAATTGAAATAGTAAAAGAATTCAAATAACTCGAATAATGGATTAGTTGGAATGGTGTGGATTGCAAAGCAATGGAATCCAGGAGAAATGAACGTGAATTGGCCTTCCAACTAACAAAATATACGAGGGCTTTTTTTTAAGTTATACCCGTTGTGATATTACGCCGTTGCAGCGCTGTGGTCGGCATTCCGTGCAGGTGCGCTGTGTACCTGCATCTATTGTCAAGACTAAGACGCCATTACGGCAACTGTCGCTCATGTGCGGGTATCTTGAAAAGCTTTTGAAATGGCATCGCCGATCGCGAGTGCCTCCGACCCGTAAACGAGAGAGAAAACTCCCCTGTAAGATATCCTGCCATTTGGCCACCACTGTCATGGAAATTGCGTGCTTACCAGGAGAACTGCGTATGTTTAAGAGTTCTCCTGACCACATACGCAGTTTGCCTGACAGGGGTGGCCAAACGGCAGGATATCTTACAGTGGAGTTTTCTTTCTCGTTTACAGGTCGGCCGCACTCGTGATCGGCGATGCCATTTCAAAAGCTTGTCAACACACCAACACTTGGGCGACTGTTGCTGTAATGGCGTCTCAGCCTTGACAATAGATGCAGGTACACAGCGCACCTGCACGGAATGCCGACCGCAGCGCTGAAATGGCGTAATATCACAACGGGTATTATTTAAATAACAGCCCTCGTACATACAAGACATCCATTTCATGGCGGTCCAAAATTAAAAAATTATAAGACAGTGATTAAACCAGAAGCACTGAACGCAGCAGAAACCCTCAACATGAATTTCAGAGGCCAGATGGAGAAGCTCGAATTAAAGGAAAGGAAAATTTTAAGAAAAATTATAAGGCCAATATTTAAGGATAATAAGGTAATACACATAGAGAATGAGAATACAAGAAAATTGAAATGCGGAAAAGGAGGATGTATTTTATAGTCATCTGCTCAGAATAAACTCTTAGAGACTAAACTAAACAAATCTTTGATTTCTTCCGTAACCGCAAAACAAACAAGAAGTTCCATGACGAAGTAAAGAGCCTACTTTTCTTAAAATTTAAGATTCATGCCAATGATTAATCTATATGGATCTATCTAGAATAATGACGAAATTAACTTGGTAATATCGACATTTCTAATTAGTTCGAAATACTGTATACTTGGCATAATGTAGCCTAATAGAGAACTACAGCTGGCAGCCCTGGTGACTGAATATGTTCTTAGTTCCATCTCTTAAGGAACAGGATACAAAATTTGGTTGAAGTCCAATGGATAGCATGGACTTTACATGCAGTTAAACATTGGATATAACAACGCGCGTAAAATCAAGTTGGCAACAATGACATACATGTATTGGTCAGAAATAATCTGAGATAATAGGATCCATTGTTGTGTCAATTTTGAATGAAATCCATTAGTTAGTATAGAAGTTACGTGCATTTTAAATTTGGACCTATCAGCAGGCTTAGAATCATGTTGGCAGCACTGACGTATATTAGTTACTCCAAATTTATCTAGAATGCCAGGTACTATACGTGTGCAAAGTTTAAAGCTATTAGCTTGCATACTTTCTGATATATTGATATTAGGGTAACAAAAATAGACACAGTATGTATTAACAGTTGGCAGCCCTGGTTACTCTTAAGAATCGGTATAGTCATATCTGTTATGGTACACATAGCACACACGAAATTTGGTTGAAATCCAAATGATAATTTAGAAGTTACATGTATTTAAAGTAGGACTTATCAGCAGGCTTAGAATCATGTTGGTAGCACTGACGTATATAAATTACTTCAAATTAATATAGAATGTCACATACTATACGTGTGCATAGTTTAAAGCTGTCGGCTTGCATACTTTCTGATATATGGGTATTTGGATTTAAAAAATTGAGAGCAATTATCATCAGTTGGCAGCCCTGGTGGCTATGAAGAATACGCTCAGTCATATCTGTTTATATTCACATACCACATACGAAATTTGGTTGATATCCAATTGATAGTGTAGAAGTTATATGCATTTAAAATTTGGATCTATCAGCAGGCTTATAATCATTTTGGCAACACTGCCATGTATGGCCTACTGGAAATTAAACTGCAATATTATTATCTATACGTGTACTAATTTTGAAATAGCTCCCATTCATACCTTCCATGATATCCAACATGGAGCTCAAATTTCAATTGCGATTTTTCAGCAGTTGGTAGCACTGACATCATTTTAAAATATGGCCGTGAGATATTCAGGTATAGATCTTTACTCCTACCAAATTTTGTTTCGATTGCTGCAGCCGTTTAGGAGTTGATAGGGGGACACATACACACAGCCAGCCAGCCAGCCAGACAGACAGAAGGACAGACTGACAGACAGAGAGACACACATTTGCCCGATCTCATAAGTCTACTTTTTCCTCATTTTTGCAAAATGTGAAAAGTAGGCTAAAAACAACATGGATTAAAGAAACTGATAAAGACGTAGTAGAATTAAAAGTACAAACATTTCACTACTCATTCGAAAAGCTAAAATAAAGATTGAAGACGAAAGCAAGGCCATCGCGAGGATGCACGGGACCTAGTAGGCATGTGTTGGGGGCGGGGAGGAGAGGGGGGTGGGGGGGGTGGTAGTAAATGCAAATTTTAGACTGTAAGTGGCTGTGTTGTACGGAGAGTGATGTTTTGAAAGAAATTACAATTTTAGGCTAGTTAAAACTCATTTTATTACATTTCTAGTTTCAAAACAAACCTCAACAAATTGGATAAGCATAAAATCGGATACAGGAAGCACCTGATCTGATAAAAGCAACAAGCAATATCAATGGAAACCTGATATAATGAGCTAAAACAGATGATTTTTTTGGCATAAATAATATATTATGGAAAACGAAGTATGTGCTTGATGTACTTTCTTACCAAAACGCACATAATTAATAATAATACGCAATCACGTTGACATATTTCAACATTTCTACGGCTATACAGTTTTTCATAAACTACCGGTACTAAAAGTGCTATAAGTCTACTTTCACCGATAAATATGAGCCCCAATGTTCAAGAAATAATATGGTTTACATGAAAGGCTTATTTAAAAAATTGTTTAGAATTTATAGCTTTTTATTTATGTAAAAGGCGCTTTGCGGGCCTTTGCCAGGACAAAATTGCTCATTAAATCGTTCATTACTAATGTTTTGGCCGTTTTACATTCGATTGACAGAGTAGCCAAGCCGTTCAGACGCTCCTGCGCCATCGTTCACCGCAAATAGTTTCTTAGCCTATTTTCATTTATGAAAAAAACAAGATGTTCAGTAAAGAACATATAGCCTACTTTCTTCTAAATGTATGAGTATAGTTATAACTTGTTGTTATTATCAAAGAGTATAATAGAATCATTTCTTGGTTGAAGACCTTAGAAACTATTTACCTCTACCAAACGCCACAACCTAGAAAAAGGGGGCGTGGTGGCGCAGCGGTCAAGCTGTATGCCTCTCACCAAGGTGGACCGGGTTCGATTCCCGGTCAATGCATGTGAGATTTTCGAAGTGAAATGCCATGTCCCGTGGTTCGGATTCCACGTAAAACGGAGGTCCCGTGGCTTATGATCGCGAGATTAATGGTCACGTTAAACTACAAGCTTCCTTCCTTCCTTAACCTAGAAAAAAACTACTACCATCATTGAAGAAAGATAGATAAGAAGTATCTCAAGAATGTTATGGATCTGGAGACATAATCGACCGGACTGGCTGCGTGGCTCAGCGGTAACGTTCTCGCTTGCTGGGCCCTAGGTTGCAGGTTCGAATCCTGGCGCACTCAGCTGGCATTTGAGGTGCACAAATGCGAGGGAGCCGTGTCAGTAGATTTACTGGCACGTTAAAGATCCCCTTCGGGCCAAAATTGCGGCACCCCGGCGTATCTAAAAGCAGCAGTAGTTAAAAGGGTCGTAAAACAAATAACATTATTATGATTATTGTTATTATTACATAATCGACCTGCCGTGGGCAACATCCAACTTTGAGTTGAGGCATGTCTTTACACGTCTGGTTGTGCATGGCTTTCACAACCCTAATTGAATTAACAAATCTTTCCATGACCCTACAGAGACGTGTGTATACAAACTATGTGGATATTTTCGATTGCTATTTGCCTGAAATAAAAGTATTAATAACCTGAACTAGTACCAGCGGCTAGAATTCAGTTACTATGTGAAATCGTTTTGTTCTTTACTTCAAATAACATTTTCAAATAACGCACAATAGGCTGTAACAAACCCTTTAAAATAAGATGTAAAAATGTATCATAGTATCATCCTGTCATTCTTCAAATTCGATGCGCATAGAATGCCAATGGTATACTATCAATGGAGTTCCATGTAGACCAGTCGTGAAATCTAGTGGAGAAATATCGAACAATATAATCCTAACAGGGCGAGTGCATTCTAGCGGCCATAAGAACAAACTTTTCAATAAAATCTGGAAGTTAATAAGTAGGCCGGCGTGCAGTTACCTTTTTGGCTGCTAGATGTCTCGAGCAAATCTGCTGGCGAATTATGTTTTAATTAAATATATGTTTTGCACCGTAATATGCACAATATAAGGCTTATTTTTAAAACGTCTGAGTCATTACAAAGCAACAAATATATAAAATTTCAAGCAAAAAACCAAACTCTGATGGGGTTTGAACCATAGGCATATGAATGACTGACTAACGCTTTACCACGGAGCCATTTGTGCCAACGAACATTGATCTATATAAAATGACTTACATAGAAATTGTTAGCAATTAATGATTTAGACCTAACGATTTCATCAGTGGAGTATATTATTTATGTATAAAGCATTTCATACTAAGTTTATTTATTTTGTATCAGTACGCTATATTGCATGCAATACTCAAATTAGTGAAATATAAGTCAGACACAAGATATCCGCTGCCATCTTGTCTTCTTACCGAGACGGCTCAGCTTTTTAAAATCACTTCTGCACTATATTATTACAAAATAAACTTTTAATTTCGAACGTGCCTCTTCCTTTAGAACAGTTAAATCGATTCTCGGCTCGATAATCGGAACTGGTGGGTCCCATGATATGGATTATAAAGTTTGCATAATTCGCCCGGCCGCCATCCTGAAATGGTACGGCGGATGACCTTGTAGTTTGGTCACAAGACGCGTCCTATATGAAGGTATGTTATTACCAAATTTGGTAGAGATCGGATAATTTGGTTAGTCGCTATTTGATTTTACGTTTTGAACGTTTGAGTGGCCGCCATTCAGATTTGGTAAAGATGGCGGCGATATAAAACATGACACTGAGGTGCCCTTTGCTTGTTCTACCTCTGTACCAAATTTCGTTCAATTCGGTTTCACCGTGTTCGAATTGATAGGGGGGGGGACAGACCTTCAGAGTACACACACACACACACACACACACACACACAGACTCACACACACACATACACACACACACACAGACAGACACACAATTTTTGGCCCTGTAGTGATCTCATATGTCTACTTTCATTTTTTGCAAAAATCGAAAGTAGGCTAAAAATAGGCTTATGAGATCACCGTTTTTCCGTGTGTCTGTCTGTGTGTGCGTGTGTGTGTGATTCGTGTGGGTGTCCCCCTAACTTAGTTCAATTGTTTAGATAACCCCAATATGGCGGCTGTGCGAAATATTTCACCGGCATTCTACATCTCTGAAACTATTACCGGTATCACCCTGAAGTGCATCTATGAGACTTTCAAAAATCGGTTAACTATAAAACGAACATGGCGGCCACGCGAAGTTGAAAGTTTTAAATGGACTTTTTCGCGATTTAATGATCAAAACGCAATGAAACTTGGTACAGCAAATGTTTATACACATTGTAATGCACTGATATTTAATTTAGTTCAATTGTTTACATAACCTCAAGATGGCGGCTGTCCGAATTTTAAAATTAAGTTTTTATTTCTTGTGTCGTAATCATGCAATCGAAGTGAAAGTATGAATAATGAACCAACGCAATAATTTTCCTTTAATGGTACATGACTTTATGGCCTATACATGTAACAATCCAACATGGCGACCATCCGAGATATTTAGACGGTTCTCAATATCTACTAATCTATGCCAGCAATCAAACGGAATTTTTAAATGTCCATAGGGGCAATGAACATAATTTCACCTATAGGACTTTCAATAACCTGGTGATCACAAATCCAACATGGCGGCGACACGAAGTATAAATATTCAAATGGACGTTCCTCGCAATATAACCATCCGAGTGCAGTGAAACTTGGTACATTAAATCCTTATACAAATGTTAATCCACTGGCATCTAATTTATTTCAATTGTTTTCATAACCACAAGATGGCAGCTGTGCGAAATTTTAAAATCTCGATTTTTCTTCTTGTGTCCTAATCATGCGATTGAAGTTTGAATACTACACGTACACAATAATCTTCATGTAACAATACATGACTCTAAGACCTACATATATAAAAATCCAACATGGCAACCATCCGAAATATTTAGTCGGTTCTCAATATCTACGGATCTATTACAGCAATCAAACTGAAATTTTGTTTGTTGATAGTGGCAAGTAACATAAGTAGGATATATGAAAATAGGCTTTAGTTCTTAATGGAACTACTTGTTTAGATTAGTTTCAAAATGGAAAAACTCCTTTCCCCCGACGCATCCGTTATAGGAATTGTAAGCATAATTCGATATGCCGTCGTTAAATTAGGTTGGAACTCCTTTATCGGGGCTAAGTACTCTAGTGCACCTAAATCACTTTTTACAGATTAGGTACAGCGTACCTAAATAATTGTAGCTCCAGAAAAAGATCATCTGCATCCAAATCTTCAAGCTCCCCGACTTTTAGAAAATTAGAGAGTGTTTGACAATGGTCTTTCAATTGCTTTTCCTCCAAATTGGAAAGCTCGGAAGGATCGAAAAGAAATGCAAAGTCTTAAAAAAAATCTTCGTTAAATATATTTTCTACGCAGCACAGTGCAGTATCTACGACATACAAAAAGTAATTTACCCGAAATTTATTTTCAGCTTCCTTTTAATGTTCCTCTTTGGATTTTTCCACCTGTTGATCATTTTTCTGATTTTTTTCATCAAGGAACCTTTTCCGATCGCCTTGACGGCGAATAGAAAATTTCTTTGCATTGCCCAAATTTTCCATTATATCTCTAGCGGTGGACATTGCACTGTTAAAGCCAGTGTTGCGATGATTTTGAAAAAAAGACTTTAGGCCCTGAAGTTCGGTTAAAGCCGTATCTAACGAAGTCTTCTCAGATTGGAGAGTTTTACTTGTTGAATTCACAGAAATTTAAATATCGTACCAGATAACGAGGCTTAAAACAAATTCATACGAACTTGTATGAAGCAACAAAGATTGGGCCTCTGACCGAGTAACAGGATCTTTGGTAGTTTCTGCCACTTTTTCTAGAGCTTCGTTTACTTTGCCTAACTGGTACCTGATGGGCTTGACACTATCAATTCAACATTTCCATCTCGTGCTAGATAAAGATTTTAGTGTGAGGAGGCCAGGACATAGTTCGCACAAAATGTCCCACCTTTCCGTGCAAGCTACAAACAAAGTGTACAGACGCTGAACTATACCAAAAAAGGTCAGCGTCCTTATTGCATTTGACCATGTCACTCAACAGTAAGTTAGGTTTATGTGCAACACATGCCATGAACATTGCTCGTTTATTAATATTTTTTACTCGCATCTGCACTCCCTTATACTTGGCCTTCATATTAGCACCGTTGTCATACCCTTGTCCCCTACAGTCCATGAAATCAAGATCATTATCCTCCAATAATCCCTCTAAAACATCAGCTAACCCCATTCCGGTAGTGTTGTGTACCTCCAAAATCTCGATGAACGATTCGACGATCCTTGGAGTTTCTGCCATCATATCAACATAGCGGAGGACGAATTTTAATTTTGGCTGACTGAATCAAACGCACTATTTATTTTTCTTTTCATTTATGAAAACAAACAAAACAAGAAGTTCCGTGCCGATCTAAAGAGCTTATTTTTCTTAAAATTTAAGATTCATGCCAATGATTAATCTATATGGATCTATCTAGAATAATGACGAAATTAAGTTGGTAATATCGAAATTTCTAATTTGTTCGGAATATTGGATACCTGGCATAATGTAACCTAATAGAGAACTACAGTTGGCAGGCCTGGTGACTGAATATATTCTTAGTTCCATCTCTTAAGGTACATAATACAGAATTTGGTTGAAGTCCAATGGATAGCGTGGACGTTACATGCAGTCAAACATTGAATCTAACAGCGCACGTAAAATCATGTTGGCAACAATGACATACATGAATTGGTCAGAAATAATCTGAAGTAATATGATATATTGTTGTGTCAATTTTGAGTGAAATCCATTAGTTAGTATAGACGTTACATGCATTTAAAATAGTGGACCTATCAGTAGGCTTAGAGTCATGTTGACAGCACTGGCGTAGGCCTATATTAGTTTCTCCAAATTAATCTAGAATGCCAGGTACTAGACGTGTGCAAAGTTTAGAGTTATTGGCTTGCATACTTTCTGATATATTGATATTAGAGTAACACAAATAGAGACAGCATTTATTAACAGTTGGCAGCCCTGGTTAATCTTAAGAATCGGAATAGTCATACCTGTTATGGTACACATAGCACACACGAAATTTGGTTGAAATCCAAATGATAGTATAGAAGTTACATGTATTTAAATTTGGACTACTCAGCAGGCTTAGAATCATGTTGGTAGCACTGATGTATATAAGTTACTCCAAATTAATATAGAATGTCAGGTACTATACGTGTGCATAGTTTAAAGCTGCCAGCTTGCATACTTTCTGATATATGGGTATTTGGATTTAAAAAAAATTGAGAGCATTTATTAACAGTTGGCAGCCCTAGAGGCTCTTAAGAATACGCTCTGTCATATCTGTTTATGTACACATAGCACATACGAAATTTGGTTGAATTCCAATGATAGTGTAGAAGTTATATGCATTAAAAATTGGACTTATCAGCAGGCTTATAATCATTTTGGCAACACTGCCATGTATGGCCACCTGCAAATTAAACTGCAATATTATTATCTGTAGGTGTGCCAATTTTGAAATAGCTCCCATTCATACCTTCCAAGATATCCAACTTGGAGCTCAAATTTCAATTGCGATTTTTCATCAGTTGGTAGCACTGACATCATTTTCAAATATGGCTGTGAGATATTCAGTTATAGATCTTTACTCCTACCAAATTTTGTTTCGATTGCTCCAGTCGTTTAGGAGTTGATAAGGGGGGACACACACACAGCCAGACAGACAGGCAGAAGGACAGACAGACAGACACACATTTGCCCGATCTCATAAGTCTACTTTTTCCTCATTTTTGCAAAATGTGAAAAGTAGGCTTAAAATGGCGTGAAGCGCGGGGCCTTTCTGAGCGTGGGGCCTGGCGCGACCGCACCTCTCACTCCGCCCTCGCTACGGCCCTCTCAGCAAGAACAACACTCAGAGAAATGTTTGATTCAGCGTACACCAAAGAGGGTGGAATGAAGGAAGAAGAATAGAAATGAATCAACGTATTCATTATTTAACATCTAGGAATAGTTACCTTCTTCTTCTGAGGGTGCTTGTCCACTTCGTACGTTGGCGATCGTTATTGGCCGTTAACCGGAACAATTGGGTGGATGTTTTTCCGAGCCATATTCTCTGGTTGGCAAGCCAGAAAATTCTTCTTCGTCCTGGGGCTAGTTTTCCTTCTATTTTACCTAATAGAATAGTTATCTGCCACGGAAAATTATCAATATTCTATCTTAATTTATTTGAAAAATTGGTAATTCCACTGAACTTTGCTCGGCATTACTAACAAAACCACTCAGAATAACTTGGCATCAATAAGATTAATCTCAGTATGGAAGTTGCTGAAAAACAATTGTCTGATGGAACATTTTCAATGGCTGTCACATTGATAATGTTTAACTCAATAGGGTCCAAAGTGTGTTTGATTTAACCTCAAAATATTCACTGTGCGTGCCTGGTGGTGAAGTGACTTCTCTCGCCGGTACAAGTTCATTGGGCGGGAAAGTGGTCTGCATACGTGCCTTCTCACCCACTCGAGCCAGTGGATGTGTGTGTGTGTGATGTACTTGATATTCATCGCTCGCATGAACCCAGTCCCGTGGCATCCACGCCTTTCTCACTCTTTATTGGACCACTCTTTCGGTCCCAATCACTCGCCGGATCCCCCTTCTGAATTGCAAAGTACCTTGACTTCTGCCTGCCTGCCAAGTAAAAGCACAAATATTTGAAAGTGGAAAGAGTAGGATGGAACAGATGAAGAGTAGAAGTGGGAGAGAGAGAGGGAGAGACAGGCAAATAGAACACAATCTGTATATATCGCTCTCTCACACACATCGGTGATTCCCCTCTCTATAAACACTCCAGTATTGCCAACCATGGGGTCTCTACGTTTTAAGTTAGAAATGTCGTCGTATACCATTTGCATGGAGGTTTGATTAATCTCGAAGGACTAGCATTGGGGTATCAGCAGGGGAAATTAACGCAGGCGCGCTTTCTCATTATAACCTGCTTGACAGTGAAAGGTAGCTAGGAACAGAGATGCCAACTTCTTTCAAATATTGGGTTGTGTGGTGGGATTATGCAACGAAATCAAATATTAGTAATGATTGTTATTATTAAAAGGTATGGTTAGAACACATTAAATATTATTTTATGCTTTAACGTGCCAATTAGTATGTAAACCTTAAGTAAATATATGATGCACTTTTAATGTTGCACAGGTTTCGGCCACATTGAGACCTTTTCCAGCGCAAATTATAATAAGAAAAGGAGCAAGAACTTACATTTAACAAATTTACCACAACAGAAGAAGTTATCAAACATAATTTTAAAAGTATTAATCGTCTAAAAGTTAAAAACAACATATTAAAATTTAAAAAAACCTAAAATGATGGTATATTGGCTTTCACAGCCACTGAATTGAAAAACTCAGCAATATTTCTAGGTTTGTGCCGTGTTTTGCGTGGGGGTTTCGCCTCGGACACCAAACTGGCTCATCAGCGGGCTCTTGGTGTCAACGCCCAGACCCCCACAGGAGAACTGCGCGCTTCCTGCCATTTTATGAAGCGCACCTGCGCCTCTTTACTGCGAGAACTAAAAGCTCAAGCAGCCATAACCTCCCTATGAAGGTTTCCAAGATGCCAAGCGCAGTTCACTACTCATGTTGGGGTCCGGACGGGGACACCAATAGCCCGCTGATGAGCCTGTTTGGTGTCCTAGACGAAACCCCACGCAAGACACGGCACAAAACTAGAAATATTGCTGAGTTTTAATTCACTGTCCGTGAAAGCCAATATACCATCTTTTTGGAAGCCTTCATAAGGAGGTTATGGCTGTTTGAGCTATTAGTTCTCGCAGTAAAGAGGCGGTAGTGCGCTTCATAAAATAGGAGGTAACGCGCAGTTCGCTACTCTTTTGGGGGTCCGGGCGGGGACACCAATAGCCCGCTCATGAGCCATCTTGGTATCCTAGGTGACACCCCACGCAAGACACGGCACAAACCTAGAAAAATTGCTGAGTTTTAAAACCAGGTATGGTATATATTGGGCAAGGAATATTTGTGGTAAGAAACTAAAAATTGTAGTGGATATTGTTATAAATTCATTTGAGGTGCCTGGAACAACTTGGTCATCAGCCCCGTGTAGTTGGGTGTGAGTTGAACTTTTCGTATAACCTGTATTCTTATGTGTAACTGTATTAGGGACAGGAATGAGGTAGGTGTAACCACTTGCTTGGAGGGTGTGTGGGAAAGTTGCGCTTTCGGCGCTGAGATTTGAACCAGCGATCTCCAGATTTGCTGCAGTTCCTGCAAGACCGTGGTGCACGATTTAACGAGCATGGCTACGCCACGGGATACCAATAAATCTACTGACAGCTCTCTCTCTCTCACATGAAAGCCCCTGAAAAGTAAACTGACCTCTACTGGATTCAGTGCTCCAGCCGTGAGATTTCAAGACAACAACAGTAACAAAGATTATCAGACAAATTCAACACACACGCAGCAAAAGAACTCAAGATACTAAAATGCAATAGCGAAGAGCAACAAGAAGGTGCGTGACGAACTAAAGAGCCTACTTTTCTTAAAATTTAAAATTCATGGAAATGATTAATCTATCTGGACCTAGGCTATTTAGAATAATGACGAAATAAAGTTGGTGATATAGAAATTTCTAATTAGTTCGAAATCTACTAACAGCTCTCTCTCATTATGTAGCCTGATAGAGCACTACATTTGGCAGCCCTGGTGACTGAATATATTCTTAGTTCCGTCTCTTAAGGTACAGAATTCAAAATTTGGTTGAAGTCCAATCGATAGCATGGACTTTACATGCAGTTAAACATTGGACTTAATACAGCGTGCGTAAAATGATGTTGGCAACAATGTCATGCATGTGTTGGTCAGAAATAATTTCAAATATTATCATCTATTGTTGTGCCAATTTGGATGAAATCCATTTGTTAGTATAGTAGTTACTGGTATTTTAAAATTGGGCCTATCAGCAGGCTTAGAATGATGTTGGTAGCACTGGTGTACATTAGTTGCTCCAAATTAATCTATAATGGCAGGTACTATACGTGCGCAAAGTTTAGAGCCGTTGGCTTGCATACTATCTGATAGCCTATATTGATATTAGGGTAAAAAAATATAAACAGTATTTATTAACAGTTGGCAGCCCTGAATGCTCTTAACAATACGCATAGTCATATATGTTATGGTACACATAGCACATACGAAATTTGGTTGAAATCCAATTGATAGTATAGAAGTTACATAAATTTAAAAATTGGTCCTATCAGCAGGCTTAGAATCATGTTGGTAGCACTGACATACATTAGTTGCTCCAAATTAATCTAGAATGTCATGCACTATACGTGTGCGAAGGTTAAGGCTGTTGGCCCGCATACTTTCTGATATATTGGTATTTTGATAAAAAATAGAGAGAGCATTTATTGACAGTTGCCAGCCCTGGTGGCTCTTAAGAATACGCTCAGTCATATCAGTTTATGTACACATAGTACGTACGAAATTTGGTTGAAATCCAATTGATAGTGTAGGAGATATATTATGCATTTAAACATTGGACCTATTAGTAGGCTTAGAATCATTTTGGCGACACTGTCAAGTAAGGCCCCCTGAAAATTAAACTGATGTATTATTATCTATATATGTGCCAATTTCAGAATAGTTCCCATGTATATATTCCAAGATATCCAACATGGAGCTGAAATTTCAATTATGATTTTTCAGCAGTTGGTAGCACTGACATCATTTTCAAGTATGACGTTGAGATGTCCCGGTATAGATCTTTACTCATACCAAATTTGGTTTCGATTGCTGCAGCCGTTTAGTAGTTGATAGGGGGGACACACACAGAGACAGACAGACAGACAGACAGAAGGACAGGCAGACAGACAGACAGACATTTCCCCGGATCGATCTCATAAGACTAATTTTTCCTCATTTTTGCAACATGTGAAAAGTAGGCTAAAAAATAAGTAAGTAACAGGTAAGGCACTGTAGAACGTGGTTCGGAGGTCAAATTCAAAACTATGAGTGAATTGGACAAAGCATTCTGGCCTGTAAAATTCAAAATAAGAACATATTGTTCAAATGTTGTCCTATGCCTTTTCATCTCATCAGGAGACGGCTACGGTGGCGTACTTGGCAGCATGCTGGGCGTCTATGCCTAAGATCGCACGTTCAAACCCGGACGAAGTGATCGAAATTTTTAAGAGCGTTAAACATCCCTCAGTATGCCTTCCTTCGGAGGGAAAGTAAAGCTAGCGGCGGTCCCATATCATGGATTTATGGCATGAAAAAGAACCTCCCACTAACTACACTTGTGTGAAGCTAAAATTTGTAGGTTATTAGTTCCGACATTCGCCGCCAGGTGCTGACTGCGATACCATATAGTAGCCAAGTTGGCGAGCTAGGTGTCGTGGACGGCAGCATTTGGTAGCAAAGGTAGGAGCTACTTGAAATTACTGTCTGCAGTCCTTACTTGAATTAGAAAGCAGATAACACACACTAATACAGTCATCACAATTAACACCAGTTATCAGACAGATTCTACACACCCCCAAACTACACGGGGCTACATGACGGCGTTGTCGCAGCCCCTAAACTGAGGAACCAACCAACAAATCCCATCAGGCGTACTTTAGTGCATAATATTAGAATTATTTCGGTCAAACAACACCAGTGTACCAAATTAGATTCGGCGGGGATTTACAATAATTCATTTCCTAGTGTCTGGAATAAATTACACGAATTATTTATACAATTTAAAAAAATGTATTTTTACGTCCCTTTTAACTACTGCGGCTTTGAGAGACGCCGTGGTGCCGGAATTTTTCCCCATAGGAGATCTTTAACGTGCCAGTAAATCTACTGACACGGCTCCCTCGCATTTGCCCACCCTCAAAGGCCAGCTGACTGCGCCAGGATTCGATCCAGCAACCTTGGGAACAGCAAGCGAGAACGTTACTGCTGTGCCACGCAGCCAGCTGAACGTAATAAAACACTTTTTAGAAAATACGGTGACTACTTTCGTTCGTCACATGAACATCATCAGATCCTGTTCGCTTAAAGTCTCATTGGACAGATAAGTTTAATTTAATTACAATTATTACATGCTTTATTTCATATTGCACTTTGACTTTGAGCCTAATTGCAATCTATACTAATATAATAAAGCTGATGAGTTTGTCGGTGTGTTTGTGTCTTTGAACGCGCTAATCTCTGGAACTACTAGTCGGATTTGAAAAATTATTATTTTATATGATAGCCAGATTCAAGAGGAATAGTTTAGGGTATGTTAAATTTCGGACAGACCACTCCATTCCCTGCATTTGGGCCCTTTGCCACAAGTCTACATCGTTTCACCGATCTGAACCAAACTTAATGTACTTATCCTTTGGAACTCTGCGGGTAACACTGTCCACTTAATATTTTGGACAACTCTCTACATTCCCTACATTTAGAACAACAGACAAAATGAACTTGAAAATTTAAATTTAAATTTTTTAAATTTAAACAGTACAAGGCAGAGGCAGAGTTGTTTCATGGCAACAAACTGAAAGCATTCCAAACAGATGGTGGGGGGGATATTCCAGTTATGAGTTCAAGGAGTATATAGCAGAGAGGGGTATTGTCCACAGATGCACAGTGCCTCACTCACCCCATAAAAATGGAATTGCGGAAAGATTTAACAGAGTGATAGGTGACATGATAAGGTGTCAACTGTTAGAGTCAGGTATGCCAGATAAATTTTGGGCTGAGGCAGCCAACACTGTGTGATAAGAAATATATGTCCATCTAAGGCTATCAACAACTGTGTACCTGCAGCATTATGGAAAGGGGGAGATGTGTCACAGGATGTTTTGCGTGTATTTGGGTGTAGAGATTGGCTAGCTCAGAACAAGGGTAAATTTGAGCCCAGGGCAGCTGAACATGTGTTCATTGGCTATGAACAAAATGGGTAATAAGTTGCAGCCTTGCCTTACACCTTTCTGAATACCAGCTTCTCTCTCATGTCCTTCTGCTCGAATGACTGCTGTCTGGTTTCCATATAGATTGTAGATCACCCTCCTATCCCTGTACTTTATTCCAATCGTTTTCAAAATGTCAAACAATTTAGCCCAATCAACGTTATCAAAAGCCTTTTCTAAGTCTACAAATGCCATGAACGTTCGCTTATCTTTCCTTATTCTACCTTCCAAGATCAGCCTAAGACTTAGTACAGCCTCCCTTGTTCCTACAGTTCTCCTGAAACCAAACTGGTCTTGACCCAATTCTGTTTCTATCTGGCTTTCCATCCCCTTGTAAATTATTCTAGACAGGATCTTTGAAGCATGAGTAATCAAGCTGATTGTACGGTAATCTTTACATCTGTCAGCTCCTACTTTCTACGATTCTAGAACCATTCATGTCCTTATAGTATAACTGTAAGAATATCTTAATTAGTCAATTATTGGCTGGCAATGCGAGCTGCATAACGTCACCCCTACCAGAATTGCGAAAATAGTTACAACTTGCGCTGCTTATAAATTGGAGTCACTGGGAGTAATTATTACAAGAAGATTTCTTAGGCCCCTTAAAACAGTTATCATCATGAACATATTATGCCTCTGTATAAGTGCGATAGTGTTGGTGCAGTGTACTGAGGTTATCAGCTGCAATAAGCGTTGGTGCTTTCAAATTTACTTTCATTTATTCAGATCCTTATGCTTGAGCGGTATGTGGCGATAAATGACACTATTGCTACTTCAGGAGCTCGGGACAGCCGAAGTTTTCCAAAGTGCTCTGATTATTTTCCTATGGCACTATGTGACAAAAGACGACACTATTGGTCTCTACATTTCTAACAGCCAATGAGATATAAGCCCTAGGCAGTGTCTTTTATTTCACATACTCCTCTTTCTAATCATATTTTTCAATTCGTTTGTAGATTACATGTGCCAGTTCTGTAGTAGTATTCATTATCATCCACAAAACAAACAAGTCCACCGGGTGAAGCCGGGCACTACTGCTAGTGTAAAATAATAATAACTAATAAACGACCACAACGGGGTGTGAATTAATTCTTGTACAAAAAAGGTGTTTTGGCAAGTGATATTTTAGGTCGAATGCAAGTCATGTAAGGGGACACATGTCTATAAAGAAGCTCAGTGTTCCAGTCCTGTGTTAAGTTTCGAAGTAGGTGGGAATTAACGGTGTCGCTTCCATGACGTAGCCTATACGGGTGCCTTCACAGTGACACGGGAAATGATAGGCTCTGTAGACATGAGGCTGAAAGGCAATCGTGATTAACCACTGATCAAGTGTTTTGTAATGCCACTAGTTTCACTAGTAACCAGCAGGATAGGGAAAATCGTTCAGTGTTCCGACAGGTACCTGAACAGAGGAGGTAAATAATTGCAGAATGCCTAGAACTATATACTGTCTATTGTCAAATGTACAGTACAGTACACTGCATTTGGTTTTAGACATTACTCTATGTTTCATTTGAACAACTTAGGATACAATATGAATATAAGACGTTGTATATTCCAGAAAAATATGAAAAATTATGGTCACCTCTGCGTTTACTCAACAGAAAGAAACACTTTGTAGCGAGTGTTCTAAAGGTTAAATGTAATGTCGCTGTTTGTTTCATAAAGCCCTGCCTCAAGTGTACCTTTGAGCGACGGATGGAACAATGAGCCAGAAGTTGGAGAAGCAAATCCAAGCACTGAGAGGCATAATGAAGGAATAATATACAAAGTTCCCGGTTAAATTATATAATTAGGTTGGTATATTTACAGCATCAGTATTTTTAAAAGTTCTGTAATAAGCTGCTAGGTACTAATACTAATTTCTCAGCAATGCATCTGAAGTCAAGGAAAATAGCACACAGTACCTCATGTTTAACCCTCGAGAAATGGCGTGAAAAATATAACACGAGGACTCGCGAGTCATTTTGTCCCCTGTTTTCTAATCGTTGGGATTTTAATTAAATAATTTACACCGGGTGTCTTCCAATAAACCAATAATCACAAATAATTGTTCGAAATTAACATGCAGAAAAATCACAATACTTTTTGCAAAGGTATAATTGGCCTCGAAATTTGCAACAAAGAAATTATTTTCAATTTTAATCACCTGATGACCAAGATGACCCTAGCCTCTAAAAATGGATCAAGAGAGCATAAGCCTTGTGGTTTGTTCTGTTGCTGCACAAAACAGGTGGATTTGCCCACTTATTTTTGCATATCCTCACGACTAATGTATGCCGAGAATTGTGGGGATGAGAGATGGAAAGGATGAAGATGAACGAAACTGGGCAAGGATGTGGAAGGAAGCGGTCGTGGCCTGTCAGAAGGTACCGTCCCAACATTTGCCTGGTGTTGAAAATGGGAAACCACGGAAATAATGATTACTTTATTTTTGAAATTCCATGTCTGACTTCGCACAGATTCCTTGTGAGATAATGCCATCCATCAGCAAACTAGTCTGTTACAAAATGGTACATTGGTGGGATCTAAAGTAAGGGGCCTGCTATACGTCTATGATGGCCTCGTTTCTTATTGAAACGTCATGGTAAGACAACATTCAGCTACATATCAGCCCTAGTTTAACAGACCGTATTTCCCATTGTCTATCTTTTGCAATCTCCTTTACAGACATGAATAAATTATTGATCGTTTCCTTGACTCTGGAATATTTTACGTAATAACCTATTCTTAATAAGTTGTGGGTCATGGAAAACAAGCACTAGTCTATAGAAATTGTTTTTGATGTGTGCATTTTACTTGAATAAACCGACTACCAAATGTAAGAAATACGTAATTTGAAAAGTGCGCAGATTTCCACTCCAAACGCAAAGACTGCGCCGACAATTTCTGAATTACGATCAACCTCCTCGTATTATTGGCAACGTTGAGTGAACCTCAGTAGCTTAATCTTCTTTATCGAAACACTACGGTTAGTCAGTAGGTGTTGTGAAGTGATTGCGATAAACTAGAATTCAACTCCACATTATCAAAAATACGACCGCTTTTATTATTCTTCAGCACAGCCTATCAACATAAAACAGTTTAATATACGAAGAGGTAACAAGATGTATTGCAAAAACAATGACTGAGCAACTGAGCATCAGAACCCTCAGGACATGCAATTTACATAAACAAGGTATATAGGTAACTAGCAGTAGTACCCGGCTTCGCCCGGTGGAATGATGATAATATTTCAGTCTCCTTAACACTCAACGTCATTGATGAAGATGATACTGACGACGACTGCTATTGAACGGGTATAATAAACTTACACTCTAATAGAAATACATATTTTTAAATTACCGGCGAGGAAGACTGTGGTGTTGCCTAGTGGTATAATGGGCGTAACATCTAGGTCATTTTCCCTTTTGATGAGGATGACAATGAAGACTACTACTACTGAACGGGTATGTTAAACTTACAAACTAATGGAAATACACATTTTATAAATCACAGGCAATGAAGACTGTGGTGTTGCTTAGTAGTACTGTATAATGGACGTAACATCTAGATCATTTGCCCTTTTGATGAGGATGATAATGAAAACTACTGTTGAATTGACACGACAAACTTACAAACTACCGTGATAGAAAGAAATATTTCAAAATTCACAGGCGATGAAGACTTATTGTGTGTGGTGATTAGTGGTATAATGGGCGTAACATCTAGGTCATTTGCCCTTATGATAATAATAAGGTAATGAAAAATGACTACTAAACGAACATGGTGTAATTTTAAATCTGATATAGGCAATTCAGATTTCTACCTTCGATGTCTTCCAAAGTCTGAACGTTATTTTATGGCTTAGGCCTATACTCGATGCGTGTAGTGAAAGAGCTTATCGAGTACTGCTCGGGTCCAAGCTGCTCGAATCGCAGATGATGACGATATATGATGACAGACGTTCGGGGGGGTTCCCGGTCCTGTTCACATTGACCGGTGAATCACTTCTTTCATAACACTACAGTGGTTTGAGCAAAGACCTTGTATGAACATCAGCATAGTCAGCAATACCAGGTAACACGGCGGGGTCTGGACATTCGTCTCATGTCAACTCGCGATGAATCAGCAAGCTATTCTCACACCTGGCCCCCTCCTCCCCCCTCCGCCCACCAGGGTCTCTCAACTTGTGGAACGTGGGTTTGCGACCACGGGACCCCAGCTGAGTCCGGCATTGCTTCTACTTACTGGTGCCGGGCTCCTTTCAGTTCTCTTTCCTGTCAGCCTCCCTTGGTCAAACTCTTGTTCTCTTCCGACCCCGATGGTATCAGGGTATCCGAGGCCTAGCGACTCTTTCACTATCCCGCCTTAATTGGCCCTTGTCTAATCATTCCTGATAGCCTCATTCTTCGAGGTGTCAGCCTTCTTTTTCTTTTCTTAATATCTCATGTCTTCTGCTCAAGACCCTCAAGGAGGCAGGGTGTGTGTAGCCCCACCACTTCTGGTGCACCCTGGATAGTGCTACATCCTCAAGGGCTCATGGCTGGTGAGTTCGGGAGCTGGCAACCCTGAGGGTTTCCTGAGTGGGTCCGGTTTTACCCCTTTTTTCCATTGCCTTTGGGACGGACCCTGTCCTCTTTCCGGGAATGGAGTGGTCTGTCCGCAATTTCAAGCAGACAATGTTACTCCCAGGGTACCAAAGGGTAAGTATACAAATTTTGGTTCTGAACGGTGAAACGGTGCAGATTTGTGCCAAAGGGCATAAATGCAGGGAATGGGGTGATCTGTCCGCAATTTCAAGTGGACAGGGTTACCCGCAGGGTTAGAAAGGGTAAGTATACAAATTTTGGTCCGGATCGGTGAAACGATATAGATTTTTGCCAAAGTACCTAAATGCAGCAAATGGGGTGGTCTGTCCGAAATTTTAGGTGGACAGTGATATTCACAGAGTTACAAAGGGTAAGTATACACATTTTGGTTCAGATCGGTGAAACGGTGTAGATTTGAGCCAAGGGGCCTAAATGCAGGGAATGGAGTGGTCTGTCCGCAGTTTCAAGCAAACAGTGTTACTCGCAGGGTACCAAAGGGTAAGTATACAAATTTTGGTTCGGATCGGTGAAACGGTGTGGATTTGGGTCAAAGGGCCTAAATGCAGAGAATAGGGTGGTCTGTCCGAAATTTCAAGTGGACAGGATTACCCGCAGGGTTGCAAAGGGTAAGTATACAAATTTTGGTTCGGATCGGTCAAACGGTGTAGATGTTTGCCAAAGGGCCTAAATGCAGGAAATGGGGTGGTCTGTCCGAAATTTTAAGTGGACAGTGTTATTCACAGGGTTACATAGGGTAAGTATACAAATTTTGGTTGAGATCGGTGAAACGGTGTAGATTTGGGCCAAAGGGCCTAAATGCAGGGAATGGGGTGGTCTGTCGGAAATTTCAAGTGGACAGGGTTACCCGCAGGGTTCCGAAGGATAAGTATACAAATTTTGGTTCAGATCGGTGAAACGGTGTGGATTTGTATACATAACAGACAGACAGACAGACAGACAGACAGACAGACAAACATTGAGCTTTATATATATAGAAGATAGATGCACAGAGCAAGCGGCCATGTTTGTGCTCGGTATCAAGAGTCCATCTTCAGGCTGAATTAGCCAAACGAACATGACATCCTCCCACCTAAGTTAATTCTAAATCCCTCTTCAAATTAACTTACAAAATTTACACTAATGAAAACATACACAACATGAATGAATTATTATATAAAGACTGTCTAGATTTACAGATTCAGTCTGTTTTTTTTTTTTACCAGCCTACCACTTTGTGTAGCCAATGGTTTGATCACTGACTCGTTAATTGCATCGGTTGGTATGACAGATTTCGTCTTCTTTGGCACACCCAACTCTGTGGCTGATTCTCTTGCAACTTCTCGTAGTCGTCCGCCGATGACCTGACTGTCATTCTCTGGCTTCAACTCCAGCTCCAGGGGATAGATCCGCTGAACAGGACGTACCAGTTCTCCAGTAGAAGTTATAACACGGACAATTCTTACATGTCCATCCTTTCCCTTAATAAGTTCAGTGACTCGAGCTAAGGACCAGTCGAGCCTTTTCTTATTGTCGCTCCCAATTAACACAATTTCTCCCACAGAAATCTCTCTCACTGTGTTCTTATTAGATAGCAACCGTAGTTGACCCAAATACTCTGAACGAAAACGTTCACGCAGATTTTGCCTTAACTTGTTTCGGTACTGCAACCGGCGATTGAAATCAGTAGCCTCTACCAAGTCAAAGTCGGGAACTCCTACGTCTTCAACGTCTTGTAAGAACAGGCTGGGTGTAAGAGGGGTCAAATCTGCACCGCCGTATTGAAATAAACGAAAAGTACCCTCTTTCTTAGGCACCAGGAATGCTGGACTACCATAAGAAGACTTAGAAGGACTCACAACACCGCGTGCCTTAAGATCATCAATATATTCTCTCATGGCAATGAGTTTGGGTGGAGAGCACGAAAATGGCGCCGACCTAACTGGAACCTCATCAGTTAAATCAATATGACACTCGTAGCCGATAGCGGAACCCAGTTCCGACGTGAGAACATCTGGAAATTCATTCACCAAATCAGATAAAGCGTCACGTTGACTCGTGAATAAAGTAGGAGGGATTAGAACAGCAGAGATACCAGAAAAATTACAAGGAACACTCGCTTCACAAGTATTAAAATGAAACCGCTCCTTGGATTTAAACAAAAAACTGATCCGAAAAATCAAGCCTCAACCCTGCTTTGTGCATAAAATCAGAACCTAAGATCATAGGCGTAGATAAGTCATCCACCACATGGAAGTTCCAATCCCAAGAATAACCACATATCTTAATATGACATGTTACAACGCTAGAAACAGAAATAGATGACTTCACCGCAGAATAAAATTTCAAACCCCCATCTTGTGGACAAATCTGAGTAACAGGAAGCTGTTCCGCGATGGAGCGCTGAATAAATGAACGTGAAGCACCAGAATCCAGTAAAGCGGGTATCGACAATTTCTTAACACTTACAGGGACCCAAGGACAGAAATTTCCAGTCGTGGAAATGTTCATTTCCCGGCGAACTTCATTGCATGGTCACTCCGGCGGGTCTAAACCGGGGAGCCATGCTCGTTTCCCTGACGCGAAGCACATCTAGGAGAGGCTATGCGCGTCACGTCACGAAGACCACATGTGTGACGAAACACACGAGAGGGCGCACGGCAGGAATTAAAATGATGCCCCAAACGATCACAATTCCAACATTTTATACGGTTATACATGTTCGGGTTTCGAGGTAACTGTTGATCCTGAGGAGCAGGATTCGCAGAAGAAGTAGCATTGGGAATACTCCCGACAATATGCGAGTGGGGACGGTTAACTGCCCGGTCCTCCTGACGAGATATTGAAGATGGGTGCGCAGTCCTCTGAATCTGGGATTGCGCGCATGCAGTCTCTGGAAACAAACTGTCAGAGGGGAGGGGTGGGGGTACATATGACTTGCGCAGGCGCCGATTGAACTCGCATTCACGTCCTTGATCAACAATGTCAGCCACACTATACACACTGGACCGGCGTATGAAAGACTTGTACTCAGGTGCTAGATTTCTATACACAATATCAACAGTTTCAATAAGGGGAAGGGGCTGCGACAACCTACTTATTAAAGTCATTAGCCCAGTAACAAAATCGTCTACAGGCTCTTCCAAACCCTGGGTACGGCGATGAATTTCAGCCTTCAAGTCATGTTCAAAATCATAAGTCGTAAACCGCTCCTTTATTGACTTACAGAAATCAACCCACGAGATGAAAGATCTGTTGGTAAGTCGATACCATTTTAAAGCTAAACCACTCAACAATAATGGTAGGCAGACAACAATGTCGTCTGGTTCGAGGTCATAACAATGGCAGAGTTCACTGACCCTGTCTAAGAACTCAAATACAGACGAAACTCCCAGTTCACCAGAAAATGAAATTCCCCACTTGGACACTATATTGGCTACGCCTCCCTTGCGATGGCCTTTCACCTCAGTCAATGGATTAGTGTCTTTCCCACAGACACTTTCAAACGATAGCAGATCATCGTCCGACTGGATGAGCTCCTTCTTCACGTTACAACCTGGGAGAGAATACATGGCTAAACTACAGAAGTACTGCTAGCTACAATTCAAAACAATAACTACAAATGTCTTGCCTCCGTCCTGCGCCTGAAATGAGTACGAATCAAGAAGTAGGGTTGGTTAGTACATTACCAATGCTGGGGTTCGTTGATAGGGTCCAACTCATTGCACTCTCCTTACAGTTTGTTATTTTTATGGTCCATACTCCTTGGAAGTTCACATTGACTCTCAATATTTGTTTGCATAGTATGCAATAGGGAACATGAAACAGAATAAAAACAACATTGAAAAATATGCAGCGAAATATTAAAATCCAATGGATATGGCTAAGCGACCAGGAGACTTAACCTCGCAACTGATACCATCTGCACCGCCCTATTGAAATAAACATATTCTTGGCGTGCCTCCTAGCTGCATCACTGGAACCAACTAGAAAAGAAAGGAGTACGCAGTGGAAATGGATGTTAATTTCTGACCTGTGCTGGGCCCGTATTTGCAGGCCAGATGTGCCGAGCGACTCCAGACTGCGTGAAGGTGGTCCCACGACGAGTGGTAGGAATACCCTCCTGGTGCTAGAAAGCTAGAATAAGTTAGGCCTAGGTTTGAAGAGAGAGAGAGAGTGATAGAGAGAGAGCAGCCCGATCGCCCAACACTACTAAATGAGACACATGGGTAAAGAAATGGAAATTTAATGAATTGAAACCGAACACACAAAGAAACCCAGCCAGAATAACACACACAAAAAAGAATACCCTTCACCTAGGGGTCAAATAAAGTCACTTTCAAACGGGGAAGATAAATATAAATAACAATAAATAACTTACGATAGTAAATAACGTTAACAAATTAAATTCATACCTGTGCTCACTTCGGTGAAAACGATGTAAAAAGGGAGGAAGTAAAAGATCAAGAGGCAATCGAGCCGGTCGCTGGTCAACAACAATCACTCCTCAGCCTAGAGATGGATGGTTGTCATGACGACCACAAATAACAAGCATAGCAAAGATAAAACAAGAGGCTGTGTGCGTGTCGCAGAGGCTGTGGCGAGCAATGGGGATGCGATCGAGCTGGCAGTCTCCAGAGAAAAGAAATGCAAAAACCAAAGATACTACAAGGAGAAACAAATGACGTCAAGTGTCCGTGAAATATATCATGATACATACACGCAATCAAACACACAAAATGCTAGCCGACGATGCAGTAATAAAACTCAAAGCAACTCGTGCTTGTAGGTAGTCTAGCAAAACATGCTAAACCTATATGGTCCCCAACTTACGTTCCGAGTTCGAGCTGAATACGGTAAGGCCTACTTAAAGTTACCGCCGTGATCCAGTTGCCCGAAGCATGGAATGAAGGGAAAACATAAGGGCTAAAATATATGGTGTCATGCCTCGTGTTGGGAGAATGGTCGAAACGCCAACGTCCACAAACCACGGGAGACCCATTCGAAGATATGCCCAATCAAAACAGCATCAATGCACCTGGCAGCAAGAAAAACATACACTCACAAAATCACTCGCAGATATATTTCACGGCACAAATAAAAGGTTAAACGAAGACTCAAACAAAATAAAACAGGAGACCGCCATTACGATTGGTTCCACAGCAAATCCAAGCACACGACGAAGATCAAAAAGAAAGGTTAAATTTAGGAAATGAGCATAGTGGACACAAGGTTAGATGTATTACTTACATGAGTAAATGGAAGGCTTCGGCATAATAACAATGTTAAATAAAAAGGAAAACATTACATTTTAAATAATAAGGCGGAGAGCCTCAAGGCACGTCCGGACAGAAAGTATCTCACATGGCGTCTGAGTCTACCGGGACGGCCGCCAAAGAAAATAAAGAAATGAGAGATGTTAAACATGGCTCAAATCCATGGGGTCTTGTGAGACGTATGTTAGTAGACGAGAATTGATGATGCTTTCACAATCGCATAATACCTCTTCATAATCTACAGAAGCACGGCCTAGCACTCTTCGCAAAAGTTTCTTAACAACAGCAACCAAGCGCACCCACCAACGAGATTCCAACAATTTCTTAGCAGTGCAACCTCTGGATGGAAGATCTGCTGGGTTCATGTGTCCAGGAACATGTCTCCATTCCCTAATCTCCTTCACCCTATTAGAAACAAAAACATCCCAGGGCTCCTCTCGTTTAACCCAGGACGGCACTGTTGTTGCATCCGTTCAAAAGATAGTCTCAACTTTTGCCATATCGAAGTCCTCAACAATGGTAGTGTACATTCTTGCTGCTATTGAAGCAGCCCATAGTTCAAGTCTTGGTATAGTCGTCTTCTTGTTGGGTTTGTTGATAGGAGACACTCTTGCTTTAGCTGTCACAAGTTGGACCCTGACAATCCCTTCCAGTTCCACACGCAGGAATGCCACTGCTGCATAAGGTGTTTGACATGCATCTGAGAAAATGTTCAATATCCATGTGTCTCGCTCATTGCATCCAGGTAGCCATCGAGGGATCCTAATTTGTTTGAGATCGGGTAAACTCTTCATCCAAAATAAGAACTGGGACTATATCTCTGCATCAACTTCTTGATCCCAGCTAATACCGCTTTTCGAAGTTTGCTGCAATAGAAGTTAGGGTACTAGTGCGACACTACATGTAACACCTATGGGGACAAATATTCTTTGAGCAGCACGCAGCATGGTTTCCTTAGTGGTCCGCTCTGTATCTAAAGAAGAAATACTTGCCATATTTATCTCCAGTGTGTCCGCAGACGGATCCCAGGAAAGCCCTAAAACATTGACAGGTACGGAAATGTGTACAGAGGAAGTCACCTCCTACCCCCTTAGTTCATATTGTCGTTCACGCATGACTGAAGTAGCCAAATTGATGAATTTCTGTGCTTCCTCTTCATCATTCATGCTAGACACACAATTATCAACATAAAAACTACGAGCGAGTTCCTCAACCAACGAAATGGGCCCCTTTAAAATTCCTTCCATATAATGGGCTAATGTGGTCTCAAGGTGAAGATTCAGGCATGATTCTAAGAGAAAAGGGCTGGAAGAAACCCCAAATACAACACAACAATGTCTGTAGACCTTAAGGGCGCCTCCTTCCGTTATTCATAAAAACCGCAGGAAATTACGGTAATTAGGATATAAACTGATTTGGAGGTAGGCACGCCGGATGTCCCCAACTACTCCTATCTTCTAGAGACGACACCGAGCGAGGACAGCAGGTATCTTCTCAATCAGATTTGGTCCCTTCTCTAAGCAATGATTAAGGCTTGGGTTCTTCCCATTCCGAGCAGAGGCATCAAAGTCTGGACGTACAGGTGTCGTACTGTTCGGCTTCACCACATGTCGATGGGGGTAGGTAATGCCCTGGAAAATTCATATCTTGGAGAGGCACTTCCTCGATGACTCCTCCTGAAATCCATTCATCCAAAACTTGTTGGTAAGCTTCAAACAATCCCTCAACTTTCAATTTCTTTACTTTGGAATTCGTCGTCTTCAGGGCTAAGTCGTAGTTGTTAGGAAGAGTTGGATGACCTGTACTCCAGGGTAAGTGAACTTCGTAGCGCCCTTCGTCTGTGATAGTCACAGTCTCAATGAAATGTTGCTGAACTGCGGCCTGAAGTTCCATCTTATTCAACTTCTCAGAAGGATCTGTGATTCCAAGGGTGTCTAGTGTCCACAGATCTGATAACGCTGCATCCTTAACAAACATGTTTGTTACAACAATGGCATGGTTATCTTTGGAATGATGTTGAGCTGGAATCCTTCCCATTAATGTCCACCCAAGTGTGGTCTCGATCGCCACTAACCCACAAGTGAGCATTCTCCTACCTCCAGTGAGAATTTTACCAGCAATCTCAGCTCCAATTAAAATTTATATAGGCCCTGAACATTGCAAATCACTGAGTCTGATATTTTGCTTAGCAAGCTCGTCAATCCATGGTCCTGGTTTGACAGGAGAAATATTACCACATATTGTACTTTGATCTAATGCTTGAAAATTACATCTATAATTGAGAGAAGAACGCTGAAAACATTGTGCTGGACCACACCCGTACTAGTACCCCCAGAAAGTGAATGCTGGATTATTTCCTTGCCTTTCGATTGGTAGCCCATTCCTGTCGCTGTGCTCGACATAATATATGAACGTTGAGAAGCGGTGTCTATCAATGCTCTAGCTGGACGATAACCATTGTCACTTCTTACATTGACTACAAGCGTTTGCATCTGAACGTTACAACTGTTTGATAGACTTGTGAGTGCTTCATCGTGCTGTAGTTTAGATCCTGTAGGACTATTCTGAGTGTTTGACTTTCCCTCCCTAGAACTAGGTCTATCAAGCACCTGAGGTAGGGTATCACAAACAATCACAAAATGTGACTAGCCACAAACAATACACTTTGGTCGACTTTTGCACCTTTTAGTTTGATGACCTTGTCTAAGACAACAAAAACAAGCCCTCTTACTGTCTAAAATGTGACGTCTTTCTGCCCTAGTCATAGCCTGGGCCTTTATACAATCCCGCGCCCTGTGATTGCATGAGCAGAAGATGCACTCACATCCTCTCTTAGCAATAGTAACTAACCCAGCTGCCGTAGGAATATCTTCACTAGCGTGAACAGGCTGCTTTGATCCCCTTTTCTTTTCATTGACTTTATTATTTGAGGTCACTGATTAGCCGAACCCAGACAGAGCAAGGGTTATTTTCTGTTCTCCTTCAACTTCCATCCTGAGGAACTGTATAAGATTCTCTAAGACATCTTTCGAGGACGACTCAGGATTATTCGATCTCTGCGATCTCTCCCACAACTTCAAAATATCCTCTGGTAGACATGAGGATACTAAAGGAAAAAGTATAGGGCCACAGTTTTCTGATGTTACACCTAGCGTATGAAGATTTCGAAGGTGACACTGCAACTTATCGTACAGAACCGATAAAGGCATCTGCTTGATGGAAATCGTGTCCTGCAAGATGATTTTCAAAAGATCCCTGATATAAAATTCAGTCAGCAAGTCTTCCCTTCCAAAACGATCTTTAAGTGCTTTTATCACCGCTGGATACATCTCAGCTGTACCAGGGTAACTCTCAACAACTTCTCTAGCAACAGAGTTGGGAACTGTGGCCATGACTAGATACTGCAATTTATCACTCGGGTCCATATTAGGATCACTGTCAATCTTAACTGGGACCAAAACGGTAACCAATCTTTTAACTCCCCATTGAATTGCTTGAGTTTCAACTGAGGGAGTTTATAAGCACAACTTGAAGCATTTACATTGGATGAAGTTCCAACTGTTGGATTGGACTGAGTAGACCTAAGCTCATCTTCATCTAACTTATTGACTTTACGTTTCATCCCAAAATACTTCATAACGTATTCTTACCCTTTATCCATCTCCGATTCGAGCTCTTTCTCGGGCAAAGTACCATCATTGATCATATGTTCATAAATGATTGCGTCCGTACCTTGCAGTTCCTGAAAACGTAACTCGAGCACATCCATATGTGTACGTATTTGCTCACGATTTAACTCTGCTCCACCGACTAGTAACTCTTCGAGTTCTCTGTATATCTTATTGAAGGATCTTCTTATAATCGTACGTGATCTCTTCTCAATTTCAATCGGCATGATGTCTTGAATTAAACTGATTACTGTGTTCAGAATAACAATTCGTCTTTAATTACAATATCCTGTCCGCAGCGCCAAATGTTGTGAAGTGATTGCGATAAACGAGAATTCAACTCCACATTATCAAAAATTCGACCGCTTTTATTATTCTTCAGCACAGCCTATCAACATAAAACAGTTTAATGTACGAAGAGGTAACAAGATGTATTGCAAAAACAATGACTGAGCAACTGAGCATCAGAACCCTCAGAACATGCAAATTACATATACAAGTTATATAGGTAATGCATAGAACAAGCAGCCATGTTTGTGCTCGGTATCAAGAGTCCATCTTCAGGCTGAATTAGCCAAACGAACATGACAGTAGGTAAATTTCCTATTGATCAAGTTCGTTACTGTCATAAAATGTTCCTCTGATACGACTGTTCATTAGACCATTGTTTCTTAACAGTATATTAGGTACATGTCTTATGTCGTAATGGCCATCCATTAATTGGAAAGCAATAGTCTTTTCTCAACGAGAAACAGTTATGTCAGTGTCATAATATAACTGAAGTTTTGTGCTTAATTTCCACACATAGATAGCTTGCTAATGGCCATAATTGGACTCTTAGTGAGCTATGTAAGATACCGTAATAGTACGACTTGTCTCAGTAATGGCCGTGCAGATAAGAGTGTACATTTCACATGGATATTGCTCTCAGATAACAAAACCCAGAGAGAAAGACCGTGGGGAATTCTGTTATAAGTGCCGGACATTCTGGAAAATTAGCTTCAAATGATACCTTGAATATTTAGCCTTCATTGTTTGGAAACACGTCCCCTAATTATTGAATACCTATTTCGCATTTCATAAGCAAAGAAAAAATTACCACGAAATGATTTCTCCCAAGTATAGTAATTATAGATTTTACTGTAATTTGAAGCATTCTCATAATTTAGTGTGCCATGGAATTTGGAGATAATATTGATCAATTCCAAAAGCATTAGTTAAAGAGAACTTTCAAATGACCACCAATGAGATGAATTAATAATACGCATTGAATCAATTCAAAATTAGTTCATAAATGTTGTAAAGTTTTGAGGGTTCGTCATTGGTTTCTCATCAAAACAGCTGAGTTTATAACCCCAATAAATTCAAATCAATTCCTTAAAATGCCTACCATTGCTCAGTTCAAATTATTGAATAAACTATTTCATATTTCATATGCAAAGAAAAATTTACCGTGAAAAATATCTAAGTATGGTAATTATAGATTTTACTGTAATTTGCAGCATTATCAGAATTCAGTGTGGCATGTAACTTCGAGATAAGATTGTTCAGTTCCCAAAGCATTAGTTGAAGAGAACATTCAACAGACCACCAACTTAACAGAGTTTTATTCGCAAAGTAATAAAAAAAACTGGAGTGGCTTGTTTTCCCCCAAGATGTCTTAAGGCACAGCATACCCTTCATTCCTTGTTAGGACAATTCATTAATACACTTCTTTTCTTTTTACTTGCTTGCTGAGCCCAAGGTTGCAGGTTCGAAACCTGGCGCAGTCAGCTGGCATTTGAGGGTGCGCAAATGCGAGGGAGCCGTGTCAGTAGATTTACTGGCACGTTAAAGATCCCCTTCGGGGCAAAATTCCGGCACCTCGGCGTCTCTAAAAGCCAGTGTAGTTAAAAGGGACGTAAAACCAATAACATTATTATTATTATTATTATTATTATTATTATTTTCTTTTTACAATTTAAAATCCATTGGTATTTTCTTATTAGAAATGTCAGGCTTCAAACACCATAAAGAAATGTCAGCTGTTGGCACTCTTGAAAATATGGTGCTGCAATATGGTCACAATATGGCCTCAGAGTCAGCAATAATACCCTCAGCAAGAGTGGCCAGGTTATTCCTATGCCGATCTTACACAACTTCTCGATATATAGTGTCCCTGGCACCAAACAGCATTCCTCGCACATTGAAGGTGTGATTCCTGTATCTATCTCCGTATTTATCCCGAATGTACGGAACGCAATCTTCATAGATGGCCTCTTTCTCCTGGTCCACCTCTTTAGCCTGATCTGGTGCATTCTACTCAAGCCGAATGGTTGGATCAAGTATATAGCCTAGGCTTCATTAGATGTTTTCTTAAATGCAGCTATGTCAGAAGAGGAATATAGAGTACGCATTGAATCAATTCAAAATTAGTTCATAAATGTTGTAACGTTTTGTGGGTTCGTCATTGGATTCAAACAGCTGAGTTTCTAACCCCAATAAACGCAAATCAATTCTTTAAAATGCCTATCATTGCAGAGTTTAAATTCCACTTATATCTGCAGGTTGCATGGCTAATTATTGTAAGGATTGAGGTACATATGTAAAATTAAATTCCTACATGGCTCATTGCAATAATGTTATGTTACAAACGTTCTAGATGAAGGGGCAAGATGTTAATATAGTCCAGCGATTTATCTGCCTTTCCACTCAAGATGAGTTGATTGATGATATTCGCTGAGCCTTCGACACACTCGGTAACCTATGGTTCATAGTGAATAGGGTTCCACAACTGCCAACAGGGGCAGTTGTCATTAGTATTTAAACCTCCATTATCCAGGTGATGACTGGTAAAATATTCCATTCCATCACCAACAGGTACAAGTGATGAAGTGCGGACTCTCTCGATGACGGCCGGAAGGAGGTACGCCCAATGCTGGCTCATTTATCAGGCTATTGGATCTGGTAGCCACTGTGATTACTAGAATGCCAGGGATTTCCAGCAAGTAGCCCCATGTAGGTTGGTTGGTTGGTTCCTCAGTCTAGGGGCTGCGATAACGCTGTCATGTAGCCCCGTGTATTTTGGGTGTGTGTATAACCTGTCTGATAATCGGTGTTAATTGTGATGACTGTATTAGTGTGAGTTATCTGTTTTCAATTCAAGTAAGGACTGCAGACATTGCATTTTTAAGTAGTATCCACTTTTGTCGCCAAACACCACCGTCAACGACTAATAGGCCAGAACTTGGCTACTAGAAGCCACCACAGTCGGCTCCTGGCGACGAACGTTGGAACCTAAGAGCGTTGTTTAAATTTAACTTATAATTTATCTTCACACAGGTGTAATTAGTGGAAGGTTCTTTATCATGCCATAAATCTATGACATGGGACCGTCGGCTTTACTTCCCCTCCGAAGGAAGGCATACTGAGGGAATTTTAACGCTCTTAAAAAATCCGACGACTTCGTCCGGGTTTGAACCCGCGATCTTGGGTATAGAAGCTCAGCATGCTACCAACTACACCACCGAAGCTACTGAGCTCCATGTACCTTAATTGAATGTGTGTGGAATATGTCTGATACCGTGTGTTATTGTGATGGGTGTATTAGTGTGTGTATTTCTAATTCAGATGAGGATTGGAAGGAGGCGGCCGTAGCCTAATTAAGAACCACCCCGTCATTCGCCAGGAGAAGAAGTGGGATACGGAATACCACTTCCAGGATGGCTAAAGTGGGAATCAAACCTGCCTTATTTTACCTCACGAGGCTGACTGTTCCCCGATCCAGTCCTCAGACAGGAATTAAATTTGTTGACAGAGTCGGGAATCGAACCCGAGCCTCCGCGGTTACAGCCAAGATACTGGTGTAGTAACTGTGCTTTATGCCTAATGGGTTGCATCGGTGTAAGGTCATGTCCTTATCAACGACTCTACTGCAAATCTACCCCTGTTAATGGGCTTAAGCACATTAAATGACGCCATTAACCCTAAAAGAGTCATAAGTTAACTGAAAATGAAAATCCACAGCCTGCTTCCAGTCGACCGACCGGTTCAGGGAATGGAATGAATGATGCCCCCATCTAGTGGCGAGTGTGCTTCTGCTGAAGCCTGTCGCACTCCCCTGGGGCAATGATTAAATGAATGACGATTGCATTGAGATGATAGTGGAAAGTGTTGCTGGAATGAAATTGGTGACAGGGAAAACCAGAGTACCCGGAGAAAAACCTGTCTGCCCCCATTTTGTCCAGCACAAATCTCACATGGAGTGACCGGGATTTGAACTACGGACCCGGCAGTGAGACGTCAGCCTGCTGCCACCTGAACCACGGCTCTACATAAGTTAACTATCGTAATAAATTATTTGAAAGCATTTTTCTTACCTTAGAAAGGCAATCAAAACTACTATCCCTTGGTCCAAGTGAAGACCAATGTGTCTAATCGTTAATTCTATGGATGTTCACGTCACGCGATACATTAGGGAAGTCCAAGGTTGTTTCTGCAAAGTGTTTGAAACATGTTTGTGACAAAAATAGCAAGAAAACTGTAATCTCTTTACAATGTCACACTTGGTTCCTGGTCTCTTTGGAGCGTCATTCTCTGGTGTTACATTCCATCCATTTACCCTACATCGGAATTGGTTCCTGTCAAAGACTTCAACTGTTCTTACTTGGGCCTTCTCCAAACCCTGTTTGACTTGCTAAATCCACGGTATATTCTTCAGTTCTTCTCGTGTGTAAGCCTAGTCGGTGGAAGTCTTTGGATATGTCCATAAAATTTCAATCTTCGTTTCTGATGTCCGCTGCAAGATTAGATATTTTCTCAGATGCTTTACGAGATTTAGTCCTGTATCCATTTTCTGTTCTATCTGGGCTAAGAATTTTCCTCAAGATCTTTCATTGTAATTAAAATTTGGGTGAATTCAGTTTTCCTTAAAATTATTCATGAACTGGTGTTTCATAATTCATTTTGATATAATGCGCAATTATGACATTTTTTAGAATGGGTCTTTGAAGCCCCCGCCCTTTGGTGCTCTGTACAACAACCGAAGCTTGGTTTTTGTAGGGTTAATACGCATGACAACACCGGTATTAATATTTCTCACACTTTCATCATCTCGAGACACAGCGTTGTCAACACTCCACTGTAGCTACTGACAGCAAGCAGCGAGACTGGACAGACCTACGTACAATTGTGCAACACTGGAGACCTAACATGCTAGCCGGCATCCAAGATCAGACTCGAAACTCCACGTGTGGGCTGACAGAACAAATATGTTATTGGCCAGGAACCACCAACTATTGGTCAGTAGCATAAATAAGTTAATTACAACGTTGTGTTGTAATTGAAGAAAGGCAGGAAAACTTTGCGGCCCTTTATCTCGACCTCCGCCTTATTCCCTTCTCCGCACTTGGCTCTTACAGCTAGCCAAACTTTTTAGTCTAATTTCATTTATGAACAAAATAGGCTTATGAGATCGCCTTTTGTCCGTGTGTGTGTGTGTGCGTGCATGTGTTTGTGTGCGTGTGTGTGTCTCCCTAATAAAATGTAAAAGGCCAAAGCGATTTCAATGAAACTCGGTAAGCACATACAATCTCGTCTGACTTCGACCGTGTCTTTCAAATGTTGATACACTTCACCAATTTAACATGGCGGCCACGCGTAATATTTCACTTGGATTATATATCTCCGCAACGATAACAGATATCACCCTACAGATATCACCATACAAGATTTCAAGGTGATATGAGTACTAGTTTCGGAGATATAGAATGCCGGTGAAACAATTCGCACAGACGCCATGTTAGATTGGTGAGACATAATAAAATTTGAAGTCCACGGTCAGAGTCAGCCAAAATAGTGCTATGACCTTACCGAGTTTCATTGAGATAGCTCCGGCCGTTTAGAAGTTATTAGGGCGGGGGACACACACATACACATACACACACACGGACAAATGGTGATCTCCTAAGCCTATTTTTTTCATAAATGAAAATAGACTTCAAGCAACTAATGCAAGAATTAGAGCTATCTGAAGTTTCTTGGTTTGTTCTCCGGTAGCATCTACTAATACAACATTGCAGTAGTTAAATATAGGGGTAACAAGGTTTGGACGAGTCTTATTTTCAAGTTAAGGGGTAAATTATAACTGGATGAAATGATGAGTATTCTTTCCTTCATATTGTTTTATTACCCTTTCATGAATTGATTGTTGGAGGTCGAGATGGGAACTATTCTCTGTTTACTTGTGTCACACGTCACTCTGCTTTGTTGCGCAAGTAGGATATGACTCAGCTCCAGTAGCTTCAGTCATCCTTTAAATGTCCGTGGTGACATAAGCTCCTGAGACGCTTATCTGCGCTTCTAAGACAGGTAACGCGCGCAATGCTGCTTGACTTATGTGCACACTGCACTGTCATCACTGAGCCCTCCGCTTCACCCCGCGGAGCTTCTGCTGCAATAATTAACAAACGCTGGCGCAGTCACGCTCAGCGGCAATCAAATCTTGAATGGGTAATAGTTAAGTGCTCATTACAATAATTCTATGCATGGTTTAGCGTTACTCCGAGACTTTTTATGATTTACTACATTGTTAGCGATTAGAGATGAAAACTTGTTATCTCATATTAACAAGAAGTTCCGTGACGAACTAAAGAGCCAACTTTTCTTAAAATTTAAGATTCATGCCAATGATTAATCTATATGGATCTATCTAGAATAATGACGAATTTAAGTTGGTAATATCGAAATTTCTAATTAGTTCGAAATACTGTATACCTGGCATAATGTAGCCAAATAGAGAACTAAAGATGGCAGCCCTGGTGACTGAATATATTTTTAGTTCCATCTCTTAAGGTACAGAATACAAAATTTGGTTGAAGTCCAATGGATAGCATGGACGTTATATGCAGTTAAACATTGGATCATACAGCGCGCGTAAAATCATGTTGGCAACAAGGACATACATGTATTGGTAAAAAATAACCTGAAATAATATGATCTATTGTTGTGTCAATTTTGAATGAAATACATTAGTTAGTATAGAAGTTACATGCATTTTAAAATTGGACCTATCAGCAGGCTTAGACTCATGTTGGCAGCACTGACGTATATTAATTACTCCAAATTAAACTAGAATGCCAGGTACTACACGAGTGCAAAGTTTAGAGCTATTGGCTTGCATACTTTCTGATATATTGATATTAGGGTAACAAAAATAGAGACGGCATTTATTAACAGATGGCAGCCCTGGTTACTCTTAAGAATCGGCATGGTCATATCTGTTATGGTACACATAGCACAAACGAAATTTGTTTGAAATCCAAATGATAGTATAGAAATTACATGTGTTTAAATTTGGACCTCTCAGCAGGCTTAGAATCATGTTGGTAGCACTGACGTATATAAGTTACTCCAAATTATTATAGAATGTCAGGTACTATACGTGTGCTTCGTTTAAAGCTGTCGGCTTGCATACTTTCTGATATGGGTATTTGGATAAAAAAAATGAGAGCATTTATTAACAGTTGGCAGCCCTGGAAGCTTTTAAGAATACGCTCAGTCATATCTGTTTATGTACACATAGCACATACGAAATTTGGTTGAATTCCAATTGATAGTGTAGAAGTTATATGCATATAAAGATTGGACCTATCAGCAGGCTTATAATCATTTTGGCAACACTGCCGTGTATGGCCTTCTGGAAATTAAACTGCAATATTATTATCTATATGTGTGCCAATTTTGAAATAGCTCCCATTCATACCTTCCATGATATTCAACATGGAGCTCAAATTTCAATTGCGATTTTTCAGCAGTTGGTAGCACTGACAACCTTTTCAAATATGGCCGTGAGATATTCAGGTATAGTTCTTTACTCCTACCAAATTTTGTTTCGATTACTCCAGCCGTTTAGGAGTTGATAGGGGGGACACACACACACAGCCAGACAGACAGACAGACACACATTTGCCCGATCTCATAAGTCTACTTTTTCCTCATTTTTACAAAATGTGAAAAGTTGGCTAAAAATATTGTTTTTGCATAGGACATATTTACTTTCTTAGCTGATGAGGAGATGACCTAGAAGTTGTATTCATAACCTATGAATCCATGAAGAACGCGCAATCAAAGTCAGTCTTCCATACGCCTTTCATTATCAAATTAGACCGTCGCATTTTATTCCGTGTGCACTGGTCTCGACACGACTTGTGCGTCTCCCCCTTCTCCCTCACCGTGTCCTATTCTACTCCAGTTGATTCATTTGATTTACCTGGCTTTTATCTTGATTGCGCACTTCTAATTCTTGTTAATATCTGGCCACACAAGCAGAGGTACAACACTGCACAGCGTGGTACAGCGTGAGAGATTCAAAGACGGGCGCCTTCCGACATAGAAAGGTAAGATTCAGAATAACAGTTTGATCGTACAAACTAATATTTGGTCGATAGGGCGCGACATAATTATGATTGTTGACACTGTGCTAGTTCCTTTTTGTAAGTCTCATAGAGCAAATTCGAATGGCATGTGTACTGCGTCTATCAGGTTAGCAAGCCCATGAAGAAGCCCACTGTCTATCTGGTACAGCCGAGGTGTCCGTACAGTACGCCGGCGTGCTTCTGGCGCGGATGACCTTGCAGTGGTGGTGGGGGAAAACTATATGTCTGTCATTCTATCTTGCTTTCCCGTTTCACTCATTCCCGTACTGCCTTAGCTTTGGTGTGGTTAATACATCCAAAGGTAATATTATAATAATAATAATAATAATAATAATAATAATAATAATAATATCGTATGGCTTCGGGTGCCGGGTGCAAGCTTTGTTATTTGACACCCAGAGGGTTGCTAGCATGTCGAATTTCGTTAATCCCTGAAGCACTATGAAAGTCAAGGAGGTTAGATATCTAAGCTCCTTGAACACTATGGCGCTTTCTGGTAGAGAAATGTGGAACTTTGTGTTGGCGGAAACTCCCGAGATTAATTTTGCCATTATGAACACGGCCTACTGAAATTCAAATGGGTTCATGACTTGCCAACATCGTATGACATGCGTGTCGTAAATTTTTGCCGCCTTTCAAAAAAAATCACTTACCACGGCCAAGAGCAAACCTGCAAGCTTGGGGTTAGTAGACCGACACGATAACCACTTTTTTTTTTTTTTTTTTTTTTTTTTTAGCTCTTTACAGAATTACAGAATTTTCAGATATGATAAGTACCATACTATTACATCACAAGAAAGTCCAGATAGGGTCCATATTTATCGTACAATTGTCCACTTTCACTAAGCTTCCAACGCTCTTTCTGCAGGTGATACCTGAGATCCAGGAATGAGAAATGTTGATCATTGTCCATCACGAAGTGTACATATTGGCCCATTATCCACACAATGGCAGTCTGTTTAATTTGGGGGAAGGCGGTCACCGACAAGCGAATCAACTTCCTGTCATCAAGGTCATCCGTGGGCACATTTAATAGTTGACATACGTTTCCCTTACACCACAGCCACGTGGAGGCAACTCGCGTGCATGATGTGAAGCGGTGTATCGCCGTATCAGTTTGACCACATATAGTACACCATGGGTAAGCTTCAAGACGGATGGTATATCGCCGTAGAGCGGTTGGGATGAGATCGTTGAGGAAGATAAAAACCCGGGAGTGTACAGCAGAAGAAATGGTCATAGCCCCAAAATTTTTCCAAACAGTGGGCCAATGGACGTAGAGGGTGGTGGCCTCGATTCGCGGTTTGGAGTGTACCACTTGCCGCAACATGTTATAAATACTTTTCGTTGTTGGAACAGTCCCTGAAGGCATTTGGCGAACAGTTTCCAGAAGGTGCTGTTGATGGTCCCTAAATATCTTCGGCAAAGCTCTCTCACAACCACGGGCTGTGTTCCGAATATCTTTGTATAGCGCTTTCGTAAAAGTGTCATGTTGGGAAAGAATGGTGATATCGTTCTTGCAGAGGAGTGCACGGCATTTCATGCCATGAGCGGTTAGCCCTAGCCCGCCTTGCCGGGATGGGAGATACAACTGTTCCCGTTGTACTCGGAACAAAAATCCTTGCCATAGAAACCAACCTATATATTTTGCCAATTGGCTCTCAAACATTTTGGGAAGTGGGAAAATTTGTGCGACATACCATATTTTAGAGAGCGCAAATACGTTGAGGACTATGACCCGTTGCACTATATTGAGGTTTCTTTGACCAAATTGGATCAGCACTCCCCTAACTTTGGCAATGACCTTAGTCCAGTTTGCTTGCACCGTGTCCAGAATCGATTGCTTCCAGGTAATGCCAAGAATTTTCACCTCATTTACTATCCGGAACCAGGGCTGTTGGGTAATCACTGAGTTATTATTGAGCGGAAGCAAAGCAGTTTTCTGGGGGTTCGATTGTGCTCCAGAGGCGATATGGTAGAGCTGAAGGACGCTATCGATGTGGGAGATGTCTTCATTATTGCGGATCAATATGGATACGTCATCAGCATAGGCGCACATGCCAAAAACATGTGTGGACAGTTTGTAACCCAGTAGCTTCACCTGGGTAGTCCGAATGAACGGTTCAAGGCCAATGACAAAAAGTAGCATGGAGAGGGGACATCCTTGCCTAACTGATCGTTGTATTGGAATCAGAGGGGAAAGAAAACCGTTGACGAGCACTCGAGACGTAGCATTACAATTTATCATACGAATCTAGTCAATAAGGATTGCAGGAAATTCAAAGTGCTGCAAGACCATGTACAAGTATTCATGACTGATGCGTTCGAAAGCTTTATCAAGATCCAAGGTGAGAAAACTCATTGGCTCAGTGGGGAGCATTTCGGCTTTTAGGTGTAGGTCCCTTAGTATCACTAAGTTTGTTAACAGAGTTCTTCCAGGAATACTGCAACATTGTTCATCACCAATGATATCATGTAGAACAGTCTTCAATCGGCATGCAAGTACTTTGGTAAGGACTTTATAATCACTGCAGAGCAGAGTAACTGGTCGGAAGTCACCAACTGCCATGGGAGAGGATGTTTTTGGTATGAGGACTATGGTACCCTCGTGATGTGATCGACAAAGAGCACGACGTAGGAGAATGGTACGCAGGACATGACAAAATTCTTTGCCAATGAGAGGCCAGAAGTGTTTATACATTTCATATGGCAGTCCATCAATGCCAGGTGAGCGGTTGTTTGGGAGGTGCTTAACCACAGAGTGAATCTCTTCATCCGTAATATCCGCGCTGAGCCGAGTTTTGTTGTCCGGAGACAGATGGGTATTGCAAGATGAAAGCAATAGGGTCACCTGCTGTGGATCAATTGGAGCCGGAGCGTAGAACCGTTGATAAAATAGTGATATTTCACTACGTATAGCGTCAGGGGAGGTGACGACACTTCCAGTACTGGTGCGGAGGCGGTGGATATATTTACGTTGCCGCTCACGTTGTCCTTTGGCGATATGGTATACACTTGCACTTTCGTCTGGGAGCACTGTACGATCTTTTAAAGCCACGTTTATATGAGCGAGCGTTCGTTGCTGTAGAGACAGGAGCTTGGTTTTAACTTCCCGGATCTGGTCATATATACGCTCCCCAGCATCAGATCTTTGCTGGAGCTGGCGAAGAACTCGATAGTAAAATTCAACTGTATCCCGTCATTCCCGACCTCGTTGGTAGGATATGTTCTTAAAGACGCGGCGGATCCCTGGTTTAACCAAAATATCCCACCAGTCTGCGCAGTCGCGAAATTTGCATTTTTGTTGGACCCATCGAGTCCAGTGTTGTCTGAAAATATCTTGGCATTCCTCCTCCAGTAACAGCGAGCAATTCAGTTTCCAATAACCTCTTCCTATGTGAAATATGGGATGGGGGTAAGAGATTGTACCTACGACAGCATGATGGTTAGTGAAACTGGCAGGTATCACTTCATATCGTCTAGGCTGGATAAGTTCCTGTGAAAGGTAGATGCGGTCAATTCGTGATGAGGAGTTGTGATTTATACATGTGTAATGGGGCAGGGGCACTCTTAAACTATCCACAGCATCAATGAGGTGTAGGGAGGTAAGAAGGGTCCAGAGAGCCGGGTTGACACCTTGGTATGGACTAGTGGAATCCTCTGGGCGTTGAATACAATTGAAATCCCCTGCAAGAATAAGTTTTTCCTTAACGTCGTGCAGATAAAGCAGTATACTCTGTTGAAAGAACATTTTCCGTTCCACACGTTTATTGGACCCGGATGGGGCATATACATTTATCAGGGTGGTATTGTTTATGTGTCCAGATATTATGCGTCCTGATGGATGACATAGCACACCTTCGAGTGGGATATCATGTCTTATGAGGAATCCGGTCCCTCTATTCCTATTACCGGTATTGATGTATTGTTTGTAGAAGGCAGATATGGGTAAACACGGTATGGCAACTTCTTGAATGAAGGCAATGTCAATGTCTGCATCTCGAAGGAATCTCTCCAACAGTTGAAATTTCAGAGGGCATTCTATTACATTGATATTCACAGTGGGCACAGTGAGAAATTGCGCCATTAAGAGAAGTATAAAAGCTGTGCTAGACATACTGGAAGGTGGACTCGAAAGAAGACACAGGTGAGAATTATCCTGGTGCACTATGTCAAATTAGGTTGAGATAGTTCCTTATGATTGCCATTCATAGGCCGGCTGTCAGCGTTTGAGAGCGTTCGTGGGTCCCTAGATGACGTAGAATGAAGATTTTGTTTCTTTTTCACAGCTGCGGGAACGTTTGTAGAGCCAGTTTGTTTCTTCTGGGCTGGTACGGCAATCGAGGCATTTGTTTTTATCTTTTTAGATACGTTCTCGGATCCTCGATCAACCTGCTTAGGTGAGTCGGTAGGTACCAGAGAAGGTGGGGGCAGTGAAGACAAAATTTCTGTGGCAGCCTGTAGTGGCGGCATAATTGGTTCTAAGGCTGCGATACATGTTGCCGATAGCACAGGGGCACTCTGTGACTCGCTGAGCTGGTCAGTGTAAGGTACCAGTTCTGCGTCGTGTGTATCAGAGGCCACTGCTGGTGTTGTCCCAGCTGACTGATCAATAAACATGTGTTCATGTGACGTTTGCTGTGTCACGACTTCCGAGTATTGGACACGTCGTTGTTGTGTAGGAGTTATACCGAGGGGAATCATTTTCTGTGGGCAGTTGATACGTAGATGTGTGTTAGCATTGCAAATTAAACAGGTCTGTTTCTGTCCATTATAAGATAGGTAGCCAGAATGGCCACCAAAAGTCTCAGTGGAGGGGATATCTTGTTTTATTTCCATAGTGACTGCGCGTATTCCATTATACACCGGGAACTGATAAGCAGAAGACCATTGTTCTTTCCTGACTTCACTCACAGTGCCATATTTCGACAGGACGGATTTGAAAATTTCAGGTGGAACTTCAAGTGGGACATTAAATATACGCACTGTGGTAAAATTGGAATCCGCTGGGGAGAGCTTAACATTAGTCATTTCGCCTGAGTCATACTGAAATTTAATAGGATCTGCAAAATTATTTAACAATTTCTGATAAGTAGATATGCTGATTACCTTGATGTACATGGTTTTTTCTTGTGCATTTAACTGGATGGCTTCTACTTGGTCGACAGTCAACCGGAGAGTATCGCTAATCCAGCGGTGAATTTCTCCTGGTGTGGCGCGGGAACTCTGCTTGTCCCATTGGCAGCGTACGGTATTTTTCCTTTGGTATCCGGACATGATTTTCAGCGGGGTTTTCTGGGTTTCCTGGTTTTGTTGTCCTATCTGGAACACTACTTGAAAAAGTATTGTCCGAATGACACACGGAAGGTCAGTTCACCCGTGGATCTATCGGAAGCACCGGTATTAGAAAATGTACACTCTTCCAATGCGGTCACACAGCGCGCTCACACGCACCTCACTCGGCCACGACTAGTGACCAACTATTGCCACTCACCCATCGTGGCAATCACATCCAACGGTATTCAGTATATACATCATATCCTAATGGCAAGGCCTTTTCGCTGAAAACACATTTGTCTCTCCTCTGCTGAACATTTTCAAATTGCATATTCCTGGAAATGTAGTCGGTTCATCACAAAATCCAGATACCCTTCAGAATATTTTGACCGAAAATGCAATGCATTTCATGAGTTCCAAGATGCATTAACAGAATTTCTGACGGTTTTAATACTACACACGTAATGTGCAGTTACACGGAGAAACGAGCGAAGCACAGTGTAGATGGGTCGGAAAACCAACGCATTGGACGAACAGTTTGTTTGTTTACCCCCAGAGGCTCACAAAATGTGGGACGTGGGTTGGCTACCACGGGACCACATCTGAGTCCGGCATTGCTTCTACTTACTTCTGCCGGGCTCCTCTCCGTCTTCTTTCCTTGCGACCCCTCTTGGTCAACTCTTGTTCTCTTCTGACCCCGACGGTATTAGAGTATCCGAGGCCTAAGGAGTCGTCCACTTTCCCGCCTTAATTGGCCCTTGTCTCATCTTTCCTGATCCCTCATTCATCGAGAGGTCAGACCTCCTGTTTTCTTTTCATTGTTTCTTCTGCCTTCTGTTCATGGCCCTCAAGGAGGCAGGGTGTGTATAGCCCCTACACGTATGGTGCACCCTGGATTGTGCTACACCCTCAAGGACTCACGTGTGGTGAGTTTGGGAGTTAGCGACCCCGAGGGCTTCCTGAGTTGGGTACGGATTGTCTCCTTTTTCCATTGCCTTTGGGGCGGTCCCTCTCCACTTTACCTTTACTATCTGCCTTTTCTGGCTCTCCTTTCTTCCAAGTCCCTTAAATCTCATTCTTCGAGGGTTCAGGGCATTTCCCTAACTCCAGTTTTCCCCCTTATTCTTATTTCTGTTTTGAATTTCATCTTCTGGAATGTATGTAGTCTATGTAGTTAGTTTTAGTTACAGTTTCATTTCATTTATATTTTCGCTATCAACCAAACCATTTGGTGCCGATAACCTAGATGTTAGGCCCCTTAAAACAATTATCATCATCATCATCATCATCTTTATTGATGAGTAACATCTTTCCACTCGATTGCTGGATATTTTTGAGGGAGTGATTTTGAAAAAATCCCCACTGGACCGGACGGAAGTGTGTAAGACGCACTGCCAGCTAGATCGTATCCCTCCTGGACATTCATCAACACACAAAAATCTTAGTTATATACACACTAATCTTATATATAAAAGTGAATGTCTGTATGTATGTGGGTGGGTGGGTGGTTTTGTCTGTTCCGTATACAAATCTACACCGTTCCACCAATCTCAACCAAATTTTGCATACACATAGTTTAGGACGCAGAAGGAACTGCTGGCTACATGCATTTTCGATAGTCTTTCTCATTCTTCTGATTTCGGCCCTTTTGCACTCAAGCACAGGCTAATCAAATCATAAAATATACTCATGAAGGAATGGCAAGGCATATAGTTTCCATGGCAACATAGCTCAAGTCGAGACACGGCCGACTGGATTCGAGTTGCGCTCTGCACTACCAGTGTAGAAAATGAGGATCTTTACTTGAAATCCCGTTAGTTACTCAACTGCTCACACAGCACTGTCAACCGAGTTTAGCAAAACAAAGACTTGACACTATCTACTATATATTTTTTGTCAAATACCACTCACTCACTCACTCATTCAATCATCACGAAATCTCAGAAACCACTGAACGGATTGGAATGAAATTTGGTATGCAGCTTCCTCAAGGGCCGCAAATGCCCAATAAGAGAGGATTTTTGGATATTCAGGTTCTAAAGGGGTGTTAAGGGGGTAGACCTGCATTTTATTGAATAGCAATATTTCCCGATTGGTTTCATTGGGGGATGTGATACTCGGCATATAAACTCATCATTCAAAATAAGAAGACACGTGTCTGAGGGTTTTTCGATGTGGTGAAAAGTGGGGATTGAAAGATTCCTAACGGAGCGTGTATCTCCGAGGAGATAGGCGAGGAGTTTGAAACTCAGCGAAAAAAAATCATCATAAAAAAGAAGTAAATATGTGTTTGGCTGTTTTTTCATAAATTCAATTTAAGTGGCCCATGGGGGAGGGGGAAATTCTGGTGGGGGGGGGGGTAACAGGAAGGAAATTATCCTAACTGATTGACTGACTGACTCACTCATCAAACTCAGGGGGAAAAGACAGCTTTAAAGTAAGTAAATAGCTGTTCGACAGTTTTCTTCATAAATCAAATTTAAGGGGTTCATGGGGAGGGGTAAAATTCTGAAAAAAGAAAATTGAAAGTTAATGTCCTGACTCACTCACTCACTCACTCATCATCGCCCAGCCAAAATTATTGAAGTTAGAAACATGACAGTTTGTGGATATGTTCATTGTATGTCAAAACCGTCTACTAAGGAAGGATTTTCGGATATTCAGGTTCTAAAGGGGTCTTAAGGGGGTTAAACCTGCATTTCATTGAATAACAATATCTCCCGATTGGTTTCATTGGGGGATGTGATACACGGCATATAAACTTATCATTAAAAAGTAAGAAGACACGTGTATGAGGGTTTTTCGATGTTGTGTATATTATGAGGTGAAAGGGGTGAAAAGTGGGGATTTAAAGATTCCTAACGGAGCGTGTATCTCTTAAACGACATAGGCCAGGAGTTTGAAACTCAGCGAAAAAAATCAACATAAAAAGAAGTAAATATGTGTTTCACCGTTTTTTCATAAATCCAATTTAAGGGACCCATGGGGAGGGGTGAAATTCTGGGGGGGGGGGGGGAGAAACAGGAAAGAAAGTGTCCTAACTGATTGACTCACTCACTCATCAAACTCAGGGGGAAAACTGCTTTAAAGTAAGTAAATAGCTTTTGATCAATCAAATTGAAGGGATTCATCGGGAGGGGTGAAATTCTGAAGAAAAAAAAATTGAAAGAAAATGTCCTGACTCATTCACTCACTCATCATCGCCCAGCCAAAAATATTGAAGTTGGAAACATGGCATTTCGGGGATATGTTCGTTGTATGTCAAAACCGTACACTAAGGGAGGATTTTTAGATATTCAGGTTCTAAAGGGGTCTTAAGGGGGTTAAACCTGCATCTCATTGAATAACAATATCTCACGAGTGGTTTCATTTGTGGATGTGATACTCGGCATATAAACTAATCATTAAAAAATAAGCAGACATGTGTCTAAGGTTTTTCGAGGTGGTGTATTATAATGAGGTGCAAGGGGTGAAAAGTGGGGGGTTGAAGGATTCCTAACGGAGCGTGTAAGCCTATCTCTTAAACGACAGAGGCGAGAAATTGGAAACTCAGCGAAAAAAATCAGCTTAAAAAGTAAGTAAATCGATGTTCGACAGTTTTTTCATAAATTAATTTAAGGGGCCAATGGGGTGGGGTGAAATTCAGGGGGAAAAAGGAGAGAAAATGTCCTAACTGACTGGCTAACTCACTCACTCTTCAAACTCAGGGGAAAAAGACAGCTTAAAAATTAAGTTAATAGGTGTTCATGCGTGTTTTCATCAATCCAATTTAAGGGGCCCATGGGGAGGGGTGAAATTCTGGTAAAAATTATTGAAAGTAAATGTCCTGTCTGACTAACTCAATCATCACGCCCAGCGAAAACTATTAAAGTTGGAATAGTGAAATTTTGGGAATATGTTCGCTGTATGTCGAAAACGTCAACTAAGGAATGATTTTTGTTTATTCGTGTTTTAAAGAGGTGTTAAGGGGGTAAACGTGCATTTCATTGAATAACGATGTCTCATGAGTTGTTTCTATGGGGATGTGATATACGGTATATAAACTAATCATTAAAAATAATCAGACATATGTCTAAGGGTTTATCGATGTGGTGTATATTATGAGGTGAAATGGATGAAAATTGGGGGTTGAGGGATTCTTAACGGAGCGTGTATCTCTTAAACGATATAGGCGAGAAGTTTGAAATTCGGCGGAAAAAACAGCTTAAGATACAAGTAAATAGTTGTTCGACCGTTTGTTTCATAAATCAGATTTAAGGGGTTCATGGGGAGGGAGGAAATTCTGGAAGAAAAACGTCCACTAAGGAAGGATTTTTGGATGTTCACTCTCATCGACCAACCAAAACTATTAAAGTTAGAAGAATGATATTTTGGGGATATGTTTGTTGCGTGTCGAAAACGTATACTAAGGTGGTATTTTTTATATTCAGGTTCTAAAGGGGTGTTAACGGGGTTAAACCTGCATTTCATTGAATAACAATATGACACGACTATGACGCGAGCGAAGCGAGGCTAAAAATGAGATGGTGTGTGTCTGTGTATTACTCAATCACTCAAGTGCCACTGGTCCGATTTACATGAATTTTACATGGAAGTAGCTGATTTACCTGGTTAACATATAGTTTACTTTTGATTTAAATACTTTGCACTATTTAAACATGGCGACCATTTTAGTGACGTCACTACACCCTCTGGTTTCAAACTTTCATATTTCCATTTCAAATAAAAAGAGAACACTAAGAAATAGCAAACGTTTGATGGCATATACAAGGTTTAAAATTACATTTTCTATCCGAAAGGTATCTCCAACGGTTAGCGAGTAAAACCTAAATTTGTGCTATAAAACACGGTCAACGCCGAGCGGTGTAGTTGGACAAAATGTTCCATCCTTAATCTCCCTCTGCGCAGCACCTCGCCTATCCCCTGTTTTAACTCTCAACTTCACAATTTAATTTATTTATGACGCGTACCGAAGCACGGGTACTTCAGCTAGTAATACATAACAATTCCAAGACTCTCTTTATTTCTTCACTGCCTACTTGATATTTCTACTCTCGCACTGCCTTCTTGATACTCTGCTGCTAATCATATCAATATGACTCATTTTAACACAATCCATATGAAATTACGTTTTGGTCTGTGAATCATGAGGTCCGGGAACTGGGCAAGCCTTTCATGATCTACTGCTGTGCACATTGCATTTACTCGCAAGTTGGCCAATTTATAAGGAATTTTAGGCTATGAGCGGTGTCGCGTCTATTAGTCGAGTTGATCCATATCGTATTCTTTTTTTAGGCTAGTGCTGATGGAAGCTACAAAACCTCTAATAAAATGAGTTTCGTATTATAAACTACAATATCTGTAAAACACTCCCTTTTACAATAGATTAATATTATAAAATACCGGTGTATCAACAAGTTCACGTAAGGTTTCTTCTATGTCAGATGTTACACATCATATGCGACTACAGTAAGGCTTGTAAAGTTTTTTGTTTGTTTACATCACATTCGGTGTGCTAGTGATCCCACCTTGACTCGGTCAGACGCGGCGCAATGCTGTCCCACCACCGGCAGTCAGCCCAGCCAAGAGAGGCAGGAGCCATCCTAGCGGAGTGCGGCAGAACATAGCTAGAACGCCGATCGTGCAAAAACTGGACGCCGCTGTGCTACAGGTTCTGTCAGAAGAGTAGATATCATTGCAATCTCTACCAAGCCACGTAAAGCTAATGCAATAGTACGAGCCGTTCGTTTTGAGAGGGACATTGTATAAGGCCGACTGACTGCGTGGTGCAGCGGTACTCTTCTCGCCTGCTGTTCACAAGGTTGCATGATGGAATGCTGCCGCAGTTAGTTGGCATCCGAACGAGCAAGGTCAGAAGATTTACTGGCACGTATAAGATCCACTTAGGGGCAGAAATCCGACACCTCGGCATCTCTAAAAGCCTCAGTAGTTGGGATTATTATTATTATTATTATTCGCCACTCCAATTTAATGCGAACTGTGGCAGAAGGGTTCATTGGGGGAAAACGTCCTCGAGGAAGACCTAGAAATACCTTCCTTAAACAAATTCTAAATGACAAATTCAAACACAGAATTATAATTCAATGAAGGAAGCGGCAAATGACACGACGATCTGGACATGTTTTTATGACAACTGACCAGTCTTAGGACAGTAAACCAATGATGATGAATACAGTAAGTCCGTGAAACCAATGCTAAAAGGAAAGAAGTAGTAATAAAAATTATTATATCGTATGGCCTCGGTGCCGGGTGCAAGCTTTGTCATTTGGGCCCACAGGGCTGCTTGCATGTCGAATATTGTTGTTCCTTGCAGTGCTATGAAAGTCAAGTAGGTTATATATCTAAGCTCCTTGACAATATAGCGCTTTCTAGTAGAGGAAGGAGGAACTTTGTGTTGGCAGAAAATCCCAATATTAATTTTGCCATTATGATCACGGCCTACTGAATTCAAATGGGTTCTTTAACATGCCTACAACGTATAACATGCGTGCTGATATTTTTGACGCCTTTCAAAACTCACTTACCACGGCCAGGAGCGAACCTGCAAGCTTGGGGGTTGGTAGTCTGACACGATAATTTTACAGTAGTGATAATACAACATCCACCGCGAGATATTGTCTACTATAGGATTCTTGTTTAGTAGGAGAAGCACTGTGACACAATGGACGTGGGATTTCATGAACGAGTTGGGTATCCAGCTGGAATATGTTTTATTAAATATTTTATGTTCGACGTTGTCGAAATGTAAACATTTTGTGTCAAAAAACTGTATCATAATGAGGCTCATTATACCACTATTTTTCATTATGAAACAGTTTCTCCCACCAATCAGAGCTCAAGCAACAGTTGTGTGACCAATTAAGGAAGGATACCTTCGCGCATGCGCTCAAAATCCAACATGTCTATATAAATTACCGACATGGAATGTGCACCGTCCATATTGTTCGCGTAAATAAACTGGGGAATATGAGACAAGAAATAGCACTGTACCATAATATCCCCAACCCCAATTTCTACACAGCGCATTGCTTTCAAATCACTTCGGTGACAATATTAGTGAATGCTAGAGCTGGACGGCAGGCTGTAAACAATAGGTGTTCTGTGTTGGCAAGCAAAGTGAATTGTCTCTGCTTTCGGAGTGCCTTGACCCACGCATGCACTCTGTTCGGTCAGCAAAGCCAGCGCCCTGTTCACTAACTGAATTAACTGAATCCCACAGATATTTATGAATATTTATGTTAAAACATATAATAAAGTTATAATTATCGTTGAACATAAACAGTCGTATACAACTCGCCTATGATGGTAATTAAGACACTCGTATGGAAATTATGAAACTCGCTTCCACTCGTTTTATAAACATACTCGTGTCTTAATTATTACCATTATAGGCTCGTTGCATAATGTACTAGTATAGGACTCAGGGAAAATGTTAAACCCCCATTTATATTCTTCTTCTTAGTCGTTTACCCTCCAGGTTGGTGGAGCCCACGTACTCAGCGAGGGAACTCACCACTACCGCCTCTACGGGCAGTGACCTAGAGCTGGGAACATCTAATCGGAGTGGATACAACTGGTGAAGTGTGATTGGCACCTCGCCCAGGCGAACAGGGGCCTCATGAGGGAAGGTAATGGATGGTCAGGATGGATGGGCAAGGAAGAGGGAAGGCGGCCGTGGCCTTGAAGAAGGTACCATCACGGCATTTGCCCGAAGACGAAGTGGGAAACCACGGAAAACTACTTCGAGGATGGCTGAGGTGGGAATCGAACCCCCTCTACTCATTTGGAACACCCGAGGCTGAGTAGACCCCGTTCCAATCCTCATACCACTTTTCAAATTTCGTGGCAGAGCCGGGAATCGAACCCAGGACCTCCGGGGCTGACCGCTACGCTACGGAGGCGACCCCCATTTATATTACTCTTAATAATTAGACCCAGTGTTTTGACAAAAGTAACTAAAGGCAGATGACCTCCCTATTCCCTATCCTTAAAACCTATTAATATATACAGACTGTAAAAAAAGTCCTGCACCAAAGTTAAACTCCGCATGGGGGTGGGGGCAGGGAGTAATTTGAGATAGGAAACCCATGTCCGGAACGCAACCGTAACGCCCCTATGAGCGATTTTAATTATGAGTACATCTGGCAACGTCGCGTGATATCCACGGCAGAGGACCGATTATCGCTCACAAGTCTACCTAGCTCCAGTCCCACTTCATGGCTCAATGGCAAGTTGGTCACTAGTCGTGGCCAAGTGAGGTGCGTGTGTGCGCGCTGTGTGACCGCATTGGAAGAGTGTACGTTTCCTAATACCGGTGCTTCCAATAGTTCCACGGGTGTACTGACCTTCCATGTGTCATTCGGACAATACTTTTTCAAGTAGTGTTCCAGATAGGACAACAAAACCAGAAACCCAGAAAACCCCGCTGAAAATCATGTCCGGATACCAGAGGAAAAACACCGTACGCTGTCAATGGGACAGGCAGAGTTCTCTCCCCACATCAGGAGAAATTCACCGCTGGATTAGCGATACCCTCCGGTTGACTGTCGACCAAGTAGAAGCCACCCAGTTAAATGCGCAAGAAAGAACCATGTACATCAAGGTAGTCAGCATATCTACTTATCAGAAATTGCTAAATACTTTTGCAGCTCCTATTAAATTTCAGTATGACTCAGGCGAAATGACTAATGTTAAGCTCTCTACAGCGGATTCGAATTTTACCACAGTGCGTATATTTAATATCCCACTTGAAGTTCCCCCAGAAATTTTCAAATCCGTCCTGTCGAAATATGGCACTGTGAGTGACGTCAGGAAAGAACAATGGTCTTCTGCTTATCAGTTCCCGGTGTATAATGGAATACGTGCAGTCACTATGGAAATCAAACAAAATATCCCCTCCACTGAGACTTTTGGTGGCCATTCTGGCTATATATCGTATAATGGACAGAAACAGACCTGTTTAATTTGCAATGCTAACACACATCTACGTATCAACTGCCCAAAGAAAATGATTCCCCTCGGTATAACTCCTACACAACAACGACGTGTCCAATACTCGGATGTTGTGTCACAGCAAACGTCACATGAAAACATGCTTATGGATCAGTCAGCTGGGACACCAGCAGAAGTTGCCTCGGGCACACATGACGCAGAACACGAACCTTGCACTGACCAGATCAGCGAGCCACAGAGTGCCCCTGTGCTATCGGCAACCTGTATGGCAGCCTTAGAACCAACTCTGCCGTCATTACAGGCTGCCACAGAAATTTTGCCTTCACTGCCCCCACCTTCTCTGGTACCTACCGACTCACTTAAGCAGGTTGATCGGGGATCTGAGAACGTATCTAAGAAGATTAAAACAAATGCCTCGATTGCCGTACCAGCCCCGAAGAATCCAACTGGTTCTACAAACGTTCCCGCAGCTGTGAAAAAGAAACAAAATCTTCATTCTACGTCATCTAGGGACCCACGAACGCTCTCAAACGCTGACAGCCGGCCTATGAATGGCAGTCATAAGGAACTATCTCAACCTAATTTGACATAGAGCACCAGTATATTTCTCACCCGTGTGTCTTTTTTTTTCTCGAGTCCACCTTCCAGTATGTCTAGCACAGCTTTTATACTTCTCTTAATGGCGCAATTTCTTACTGTGGCCACTGTGAATATCAATGTAATAGAATGCCTTCTGAAATTTCAACTGTTGGAGAGATTCCTTCGAGATGCAGACATTGACATTGCTTTCATTCAAGATGTTGCTATACCCTGTCTGCCCATATCTGCCTTCTACAAACAATACATCAATACCGGTACTACGAATAGAGGGACCGGATTCCTCATAAGACATGATATCCCACTCAAAGGTGTGCTATGTCATCCATCAGGACGCATAATATCTGGACACATAAACAATACCACCCTGATAAATGTATATGCCCCATCCGGGTCCAATAAACGTGTGGAACGGAAAATGTTCTTTCAACAGAGTATACTGCTTCATCTGCACGACGTTAAGGAAAAATTTATTCTTGCAGGGGATTTCAATTGTATTCACCGCCAAGAGGATTCCACTAGTCCATACCAAGGTGTCAACCTGGCTCTCAGGACCCTCCTTACCTCCCTACACCTCATTGATGCTGTGGATAGTTTAAGGGTGCCCCTGCCCCATTACACCTGTATAAGTCACAACTCCTCATCACGAATTGACCGCATCTACTTTTCCCAGGAACGTATCCAGCCTAGACGATATGAAGTGATACCTGCCAGTTTCACTAACCATCATGCAGTCGTATGTACAATCTCTTATCCCCATCCCATATTTCACATAGGAAGAGGTTATTGGAAACTGAATTGCTTGCTGTTACTGGAGGAGGAATGCCAAGATATTTTCAGACAACACTAGACTCGATGGGTCCAACAAAAATGCAAGTTTCGCGACTGTGCAGACTGGTGGGATATTTTAGTTAAACCAGGGATTCGCCGCGTCTTTAAGAACATATCCTACCAACGAGGTCGGGAAAGACGGGATACAGTTGAATTTTACTATCGAGTTCTTCGCCAGCTCCAGCAAAGATCTGATGCTGGGGAACGTATGTATGACCAGATTCGGGAAGTTAAAACCAAGCTCCTGTCTCTACAGCAACGAACGCTCGCTCATATAAACGTGGCTTTAAAAGATCGTACAGTGCTCCCGGACGAAAGTGCAAGTGTATACCATATCGCCAAAGGACAACGTGAGCGGCAACGTAAATATATCCACCGCCTCCGCACCAGTACTGGAAGTGTCGTCACCTCCCCTGACGCTATACGTCGTGAAATATTATTTTATCAACGGTTCTACGCTAAGGCTCCAATTGATCCACAGCAGGTGACCCTATTGCTTTCATCTTGCAGTACCCAACTATCTCCGGACAAAAAAACTCTGCTCAGCGCGGATATTACGGATGAAGAGATTCACTCTGTGGTTAAGCACCTCCCAAATAACCGCTCACCTGGCATTGATGGACTGCCATATGAACTGTATAAACACTTCTGGCCTCTCATTTGCAAATAATTTTGTCACGTCTTGCGTACCATTCTCCAACGTCGTGCTCTTTGTCAATCACATCACGAGGGTACCATAGACCTCATACCAAAAACATCCTCTCCCATGGCAGTTGGTGACTTCCGACCAGTTGCTCTGCTCTGCAGTGATTATAAAGTCCTTACCGAAGTACTTGCATGCCGATTGAAGACTGTTCTACATGATATCATTGGTGATGAACAATGTTGCAGTATTCCTGGAAGAACTCTGTTAACAAACTTAGCGATACTACGGGACCTACACCTAAAAGCCGAAATGCTCCCCACTGAGCCAATGAGTTTTCTCACCTTAGATCTTGATAAAGCTTTCGACCGCATCATTCATGAATACTTGTACATGGTCTTGCAGCACTTTGAATTTCCTGCAATCCTTATTGACTACATTCGTATGATAAATTGTAATGCTACGTCTCGAGTGCTCGTCATCGGTTTTCTTTCCCCTCTGATTCCAATACAACGATCAGTTAGGCAAGGATGTCCCCTTTCCATGCTACTTTTTGTCATTGGCCTTGAACCGTTCATTCGGACTACCCAGGTGAAGCTACAGGGTTACAAACTGTCCACACATGTTTTTGGCATGTGCGCCTATGCTGATGACGTATCCATATTGATCCGCAATAATGAAGACATCTCCCACATCGATAGCGTCCTTCAGCTCTACCATATCGCCTCTGGAGCACAATCGAACCCCCAGAAAACTGCTTTGCTTCCGCTCAATACTAACTCAGTGATTATCCAAGAGCCCTGGTTCCGGATAGTAAATGAGGTGAAAATTCTTGGCATTACCTGGAAGCAATCGCTTCTGTACACAGTGCAAGCAAACTGGACTAAGGTCATTGCCAAAGTTAGGGGAGTGCTGATCCAATTTGGTCAAAGAAACCCCAATAAAGTGCAACAGGTCATGGTCCTCAACGTGTTTGCGCTCTCTAAAATATGGTGTGTCGCACAACTTTTCCCACTTCCCAAAATGTTTGAGAGCCAATTGTCAAAATATACAGGTTGGTTTATATGGCAAGGATTTTTGTTTCGAGTACAACGGGAACAGTTGTATCTCCCATCCCGGCAAGGCGGGCTAGGGCTAACAGCTCATGGTATGAAATGCCGTGCACTCCTCTGCAAGAACGATACCACCATCCTTTCCCAACATGACACTTTTACGAAAGCGCTATACAAAGATATTCGAAACACAGCCCGTGGTTGTGATAGAGCTTTGCCGAAGATATTTAGGGACCATCAACAGCACCTTCTGGAAACTGTTCGCCAAATGCCTTCAGGGACTGTTCCAACGACGAAAAGTATTTATAAGGTGTTGCGGCAAGTGGTACACTCCAAACCGCGAATCGAGGCCACCACCCTCTACGTCCATTGGCCCACTGTTTGGAAAAAATTTGGGGCTATGACCATTTCTTCTGCTGTACACTCCCAGGTTTTTATCTTCCTCAACGATCTCATCCCAACGGCTCTACGGCGATACACCTTCCGTCTTGAAGCTTACCCATGGTGTACTATATGTGGTCAAACTGATACGGCGATACACCGCTTCACATCATGCACGCGAGTTGCCTCCACGTGGCTGTGGTGTAAGGGAAAAGTATGTCAACTATTAAATGTGCCCACGGATGACCTTGATGACAGGAAGTTGATTCGTTTGTCGGTGACCGCCTTCCCCCAAATTAAACAGACTGCCATTGTGTGGATAATGGGCCAATTTGTACACTTCGTGATGGACAATGAGCAACATTTCTCGTTCCTGGATCTCAGGTATCACCTGCAGAAAGAGCGTTGGAAGCTTAGTGAAAGTGGACAATTGTACGATAAATATGGACACTATCTGGATTTTCTTGTGATATAATATTATGGTATTTATCATATCTGAAAATTCTGTAATTCTGTAGAGAGCTAATAAAATAAAATAAAAATGGTAAAGCACTAGACCTTCAGGCGTAGGTGACTACACGCTGGGGTTCGAATCCTTCTTTCAACCCAACTTGATTTTTTTTCCTCCGAATAATTTGATGATGGATCAACTCAATTACCGTAAGCATGATGTTTTCAGGATGTTTTAAGAACGTTTTAAGAATCTTAATTAAATGTTTATGCTTATCCTATAGCCACGTGTTCGGTAACGGTTCAAACTTCAGCAATGTTGAGACTCTGTCTTGTCATAAGATGCTCTGGCAGTTCTCTTTTTCATTTAATTTACGTATTTATCTTTTTATTGTTGTTGTGGAGGGAGGTCTGTAATTAAAAAAACAAAAATTTCTCGCTTTGAAAATCAGACAATTTATCAATTTTAATACAAATTGTTCTTCATTTTCAATACATAACATAACTTTCCAGACAAGTATACTTGGAAGAAATGAACAATAGCAAACTAAATTATCTTTACTTTGGGAGAGTTTTGCAATTAATTTTTTTCGTTAAAACAGTTGCTCAAAATTGCCTCCTTGCACATCGCAACGAAGGCAAAAATGAAGACGGTTGGCAAGTGATTCGTGGCCTCGTCCAAAAATTTATTCTGCTCTGTCCCGAACGACGCCGGCCGCTACGACTATTCTTCCGACTAACTCTTCTTGACTGTCGATTTCTGTCCCATCGTATATCAAGTCCTTCATGTATCCCCAAAAGAAAAAATCAATTGGCGTCAAATTAGGGGAGCGTGGCGGCCACTGAACTGGACCTCCTCTGCCGATACATCTTTCGGGGAACGTTTCGTCCAAAACGTCCCGAGCTACTCGGAGCCAGTGAGCTGGGGCGCGGTCATGCTGGAAGACCATTTCAGCCCTTGTCTCCAGCGGGACATCCTCCAGAAGTTCTGGGAGAACGTCTTGAATAAACCGCAGTTAAACGCGTCCGTTGTGTCTAACTGGTAAAATGTATGGCCCGATTAGATGGTCCCCAATAATACCCGTCCAAACGTTCACAGAGATTTTTTCTTGATTTCCCTGCACGACTGGGTGGGTTTTTTCGTGACTCCACGTGTGACTGTTGTGGATGTTGTGTTCACCATCCCTGGTGAACGTCGCTTCGTCGGTGAATACAATTTTCGACAAGAAATAAGGGTCCTCCCCCAAGCGATCGATCATTTGATTGGCGAAATCCATCCGGACTGGAAGATCCTCAGGCTTTACTTTTTGAACTTTTTGAAAATGATACGGATACAGGCCATCATCTTGTATCACGCTGTGGACAGTGGTAAGCGTTAACCCTTCCGCACCTCCGATCGCACGCGTGCTTGTGGAAGAATTGTTGCGTACACGCTCCAAAAGCCTTCCTTCAATTTCTGGAGTTCTCCTCTCCCGCGGTCTTCCCGGTCGGGGGTTGTGAGCCTGTGCAAGGAAAAGTAACTTAATGAAAAAATGTGAATTAAACCGTTATTATTTGTTCCCACTAAACGATAACTTGAGAAATCCAACCTAAAATTCAGATTTAAAAACAAAGCAAAAAAGAAAGCACCGTAGTAAAGAAAATCTTCTTTCAAAACTGATACCTCTAATAGGAAAGGTACTCAGAAAAATGACCGACGGATACCCCTAATCATAACTAAATGAACACTATGAATCACTAAAATTAAATTATTTTCAGGGAGTGTACAGTTTATTTTTGCATCCAAAAACCCTGAATCCGCCTTGAAATTTTAAGGCTTCACAATCGAAGAACATACGGTTAGAAACCCACCGTTTGCCGTCCAGGCGCTTTCAAACGTTGGGTATCGGTACCCGCCATTCAGACCGGGCACTGTTAGGTAGATTTCTTTAGAAAGCTAACTATTGCAATGGGTCCCATGTTTCGACTTCCGGAAAATTTCGACATATCTTCGCGTTTCACATCCCCCAGACCCCAAAACCACCGTCAGTTCAAAAGTTTATATATAATTTATGTATATATGTATATATCTATCTATCTATCTATCTATATATATATATATATATATATATCAGTTTCTTGTGGAAACGATAACTGCCGTAATTTTGCACCAATCACTTTGAATTTTTAAAAAAATATGTATCCCTATAAAATCTCGGTCGAGTTCGTTAATGGGCAAAATCGGTCAAAGGGGGTAAAAATGGGTTTTTTTTTTCGAAAAAGTGAAATATCGCTATAACTCTCTTAATACATGAAATATCGAATCCCTTCAAAGTTCATAATATGTGTCGGATAAGTGCCAAAAATTTATGTCAAATAAGTTTTTTGATAGCACCAACCATTGTCCAAAGGGGTGGGAAAAAGTGGGTTTTTCGGGAAACATTAATCATATCTCTGTTAATAGGCACAATATCAAAACCGCATAAAATGGACAATATTCCTCCAATAATTACCTAAAACGTTTGTGTGAAATAATTTTTGATATGACCCACCATTACGCCACGGGGTGAACAAAATGATTTAAATTATAAGAAAATGCCAAGTGCCAAGAGAGGTTGCCATGACAACTTTACTTTTAATTGATAAGGATGACCATCAGCAGTTGCTATGACAACGCCACTGCACGAGATCACATTCAGTTTTCATATGTCAGTGGGAAGCGACTTCGGTATCGGAACTGGTAGCATGCTGAAATTCTATGCCCAAGGTCGCGGGTTCAAACCCGGCTGAAGTCGTCGGATTTACTAAGAGCGCTAAAAAACCTGAGTTTGCTTTCCTTCGGAGGGGAAGTTCCAACGTTCGTTGCGAGTTGCTGATTGAGGTGGCATCTAGTAGCCAAGTTCACTGCTAGGTGTCGTTGACGGCAGTATTTTAGGTAGATTTCATTAGAAAGCTAACTATTGCAATGGGTACCATGTTTCGATTTCCGGAAAATTCCGACATATCTTCGCGTTTCACATCCCCCAGACCCCAAAACCACCGTCAGTTCAAAGGTTTATATATAATTTATGTAATATATGTATATATGTATATCAGTTTCTTGTGGACAAGATAACTGCCGTAATTTTGCACCAATCACTTTGAATTTTTTACCGAATATGTATACCCATAAAATCTCGGACGAGTTCGTTACTGGGCTAAATCGGTCGAAGGGGATGAAAATGGGGGACTTTTTTTTTTTTTTTCGAAAAATGAAATATTGCTATAACTCTCTTAATATGTGAAATATCGATTCCGTTCAAAGTTCATACTATGTGTCGGATAAAGCTCAGAAATTTATGTTTGAAACGTTTTTTGATAGCACCAACCATTGACCAAAGGGGTGGGAAAAAGTGTTTTTTTCGGGAAACATTAATCATATCTCTGTTAATAGGCACAATATCAGAACCGTACAAAATGGATAATATTCCCCTAATAATTACCTAAAACGTTTGTCTGAAAGAATTTTTGATATGAGCCACCATTGCGCCAAGGGATGAGAAAAATGATTTCGGAATTATAAGAAAATGCCAAGAGCTATCAGTGGTTGACATGGCAACACTACTAAATTGATGAGGGATCAGCCATCAGACGTTGCCATGACATCTGACTAAGTGTGAAGCGGCTTCGGTGACGTAACTGGTAGCATGCTGAACTTCTATGCCCAAGGTCGCGGGTTCAAAGCCGGCCAAAGTCGTCGGATTTTCTAAGAGCGCTAAAAATCCCTCAGTAAGCTTTCCTTTGGAGAGGAAGTTTCAACGTTCGTTGCGAGTTGCTGATTGAGGTGGCATCTGGTAGCCAAGTTCACAGCTGGGTGGCGTTGACGTTAGTATCTGGTAGCAACATTAGGAACTACTGCTTGAAATTTAGCGTCTGCATTCCTTACCTGAATTACAGACTAATACAGCTATCACAATTCACACCGTTTATCAGACAGATTCTACACTCACCCAAAGTACACGGGGTTATATGACCGCGTTGTCGCAGTCCCTAAACTGAGGAACCAACCAAAATCTCTGCGGGAGATATAATTTTGCGTGAAGAAGTAACAGACCGTTACATAGTTACACATCAGTGTCGAAACCTTGCATAAGGACAGTGTGACCACAAGTATAACAAGTAGTTCCGTGAAGAACTGTACAGCCTATTTTCATATATCCTGCTCATGTTAATTGCCTCTATCAACATACAAAATTTCAGTTTAATTGCTGTAACAGATTCGTAGATATTGAGAACCGCCTAAATATTTCAGATGGTCGCCAGGTTGGATTTTTATTTTTGTACTATTATATTAAGATTATTGTGTAAGTGTGGTATTCAAACTTCAATCGCATGATTAGAACACAAGAAGTAAAAACGAGATTTTAAAATTACGCACAGCAGCCATCTTGTGATTATGCAAACAATTGAAATAAATTAGATGCCAGTGGATCAACATTTGTGTAAGCATTTAAAACGTGCAACGTTTCACGGCACTCGGATAGTTAATTCGCGAGAAACGTCCATTTAAATATTTATACTTCGCGTCGCCGCCATGTTGGATTCGTGCTCACCAGGTTACTGAAAGTCCTATAGGTGAACATATGTTCATAGTCTCTATGAACATAAAAATTTCAGTTTGGTTGCTGTAAAAGATTCATATATATTGAGGATCGTCTAAATATTACGGAAGCTTGCCATTTAGGATTGTTATATGTATAGGCCATAGAGTTATGTACCATTCAAGGTCACTTATTGCCTAGGTTCATTATTCAAACTTTCACTTCGATCGCATGATTACGACACAAGAAATATAAACTTAATTTTAGAATTTCGCACAGCCGCCATCTTGAGGTTATGTAAACAATTGAATTAAATTAGATGGCAGTACATTACAATCTGCAAAATCATTTACTGTACCACATTTCACTGCGCTCAGAGAGTTAACTCACGAGAAAAGTCTATTAAAATATTTCAAATTCGCTTGGTCACCATGTTCGTTTTGTACTTTACAGGTTTATGAATTATACATACGTAAACGTGTATCAGTACCCTTTATCACTGTACAAAATTGCAGGGTGATATCTGTAATAGTTTCGGGGATATAGAATGTCAGTGAAATATTTCGCACAGCCGCCATTTTGAGGTTATGTAAACAATTGAACTAAATTAGACTCCAGTGCATTGCAATGTGTATAAATATTTGCTGTACCAAGTTTCAATACGTTTGGATAGTTAAATCGCGAGAAAAGTCTATTTAAAAGTCTCCACTTCGCTTGGCCGCCATGTTGGTTATGTAGTAATCAGGTTTTTGAAAGTTTCATAGGTGAACTTCTAGTAGTACCCTTTATCACCGTACACAATTACAGGGCGATATCCGTTATAGTTTCGGAGATACTGAATGCTAGTGAAATATTTCACACAGCCGCCATGTTGGATTGGTGAGACGTAACAAAATTCGATGGGCACGGTCGACGTCGCCGTGAATAGTGCTATGAACTTACCGAGTTTCACTGAAATCGCTCCAGCCGTTTAGATTTTATTAGGGGGACACACACACACCCCTCACACACACACACACACACACACACACGCACACACACGTGGACAAAAGGTGATCTCATAAGCCTATTTTTTCAAAATTGAAAATAGGCTAAAAATGGACTCCAAATGACAAGAAGGTTACCATCCCCGTAAGACAATAAAATGTTAAAAATATGTTTAAAATGAAGAAAAACAAAGTTAATTAATCTCCAATTATAAAATACTTTCACGCGATAAATGAGGTCTGATCCTTCTACGAAAACCTGCATATTCTGCCTATTTTCGCCTATCTCCAAGTTTGTCCGGTGAAATCTACCTCCGCCTTCCGGCGTGCCGAGAGGACTTTTTTTTTCTACAAATACGGTATTCGAGTTGAATAAGGTGCGTTGTATTTCTTTAAAGTAACTTTCATTTCTGATATCTTTGACCTATTTGGAACGGTTTGGATTTTAGGAGCCAAAAGCGAGATGCGAAAGTGTTACGTTCGATGGGACAATGTTTACGTTCTCTTTTCGGCTTCTAGTATCTACACTGTTCCATTTTTAATTTTTTTAAAACACTAAGACGTAGCTATTATTTTATCACATTTACAGGGAAACAAAAGATGAATAAGAGATACACTTCGACAGATATGGTACTTACCTGAATCGATCCTGTTGCTCGCAAACGATTGTGAATTCACGTAAAAATTGGTAGTGTGGGATACGGCGCATGGGGAACCTCTCTTGGTAAATGCGCTGGGCCTGGCGACTATTCCCGTCGGCCAATCCGTAGACGTAGTGGATGTCTGCGAGGTGTTCGTTAGGATATCCGTCCATTGCGATTTTTCAGGAAAGCTACGGTTTAGAAGACTCTCGTGGAAGAAGTGATAACGCATCGCTCTTCTTAAGGGCTTTTATACCTTGGCAGAATTTTTCAGACTTTACAGAAACCGGAAACACCGAAATTTCCTGAAGTTCAATATTTGTTCCACAATGTTCTCGATCAAATTATGTGGCACGAATAAAACTACGCGTAGTTACTCGGATTCGAACCGGGAACGCCCGATACGTAGGCCAGCACGCAGACCAAAGTCTACCTCACTTTGATTGAAATAACGTGTAACAATAAGGCTTGGGAGCAACAAAACGACGGTATGAAAATTCGGAGTTTCATTAACAAACAATAATTAGGAAATCTAAGAAAAGCGACACAGAGAAGTGATCTTACGCATAATTCAATAAAATAATTGGTAAGCATTTAAGTTCCTCAGTTCCAACGATCGCTGAACCTGTATCTGTATCTTCACTGTAACTTTTTTGAACTCGCAATCTTTTGCTTGTAAAGTAACCGCCTATGACCTTTACCTCAAATTGCGATCTTAAAGATATCATTGTGAAACAATCATACAGCAATTACGACAAAAACAAAGAGATCATTTGTGTCCAAACAAAATCCTACCGCGAAGAAATAAATCGGCAACGAACAGAACCAATTTGTTTTTCTTTTAAAACGCAAAATTGCGACGTATAATTTAGCTCCTTTTAAAACGAAATTAGAAACAAAAAGGATCTAATCTAGCCCTATGTAGTAATTAATTGATGCAAATCCAAACGACTCTAAGAAAAAAAATCAGCCCTGTCGGAAGGGGATTCGAACCCGGTCACCTCAGTGTAAGAGTATAATGCCTTGCCACGGAGCCACGAGGTGTACCTATGGTTAGATTGACTAGTGAGCGTTAATCGGTTCTCTACCGTGCGTAGCACGCGACGTTGCCAAATGTACTCATAATTAAAATCGCTCATAGGGGCATAACGGTTGAGTTCCGCATATGGGTTCCCTATCTCAAATTACTCCCTGCTCCCACCCGCATGCGGGATTTAAGTTTGGTGCAGGACTTTTTTTTACAGCCTGTATATGACAACTGTAGCTAATACGGGCAGAATTCAGTATTTTGGTGTCGCTCACAAGCTGATGTTATTTAGTGAAATGTAGCCTATATTGCCATCATAAGGGAAATTTCTTCTTTACCTACAGCGGTAGTTACATTCGCTAAAGCGCAGCACTTTGTTATGGGTCTTGCCACTGTTCATTTTAGGTTACTTTTAGATTTGTAGCATGGCCACATCTTGCTGCTGGGTCATGGCAGGGAATCTAGTGCACGGAGCTATGGGATTCTTTGTAATGGTCTGGCAGTGAGGTAGGGGGTGGGCATGCTCATTGAGAATAAGAGGCCCACGATGTTTTTGCCATAAGCAAGTCCTATTGTCCTTCTGCCCGGGAGGAGAGATTTCGTGTTCTCCATTTAATTCTCATTGTGTATATGAGTGGTGCCCAATGATATTTGTTAGTGTTGAAGAGCGATCACGGGTTCCCATGTGGCCAAGCTATCTGCGGGCTCGGTATACGTGGGTTTGAGCCCCACCAACGGCCGTCCTTGAAATGGTTTTCCGTGTTTTACCCTTTTTCAACTACAGGCAAATGCTGGGACGGTACCTTCTGACAAGCCACGGCCGCTTCCTTCCACATCCTTGCCCAGTTTCATTCATCTTGTCATTTAGACTTTCACGGCCCGTGTTATTATTCATAATGTTGAATTTTGGGCTTATGCCGTGTTTTATTATATTGCAATTCGACGCGTTTCGAAAGAAACCATGTCTTTCATCGTCAGGAATAATCTGGAATACGACAATGTTGCTAAGAGAAAGCAACGAAGAACATATAGAAGGTGCCCAAAGATGGACGCCATTATAGCCCCATGTTAGGGACAACGGAAAGCAGCAGTGAATTACTTTCTCAGGGTTCTGATAATAGGTAGCCAGGATTCACTGAGATTGTAGCCGGTGTCGCGGTTGAAATTATCTGGGTGTTTACGTATTTCAACCGCCTCCCTGATGATTCTGGGACGATATTGCTTTATACGGGCAAGAACATCCACCCCTTGGAACATGACATCATGGCCAGGTGTTAAAGCATGATCGGCAACAGCTGATTTATCAGGTTGAATGAGCCTGATACATCTATTATGTTCCTTAATGCGAGTGCATATTGTTCTCGAAGTCTGCCCGATGTAAACCTTGCCACAAGTACAGGGAACTCTGTAGATACCCGGTTGTTGCAATTTAGGCAAACTGTCCTTAGTTGGTCGCAGGAGTTGCCTAATCTTAACAGAAGTTCCAAATACAGTCCGTATGTTGTATCGACGTAGGATTTTAGCAATACGATCCGTTGTGTTATGTATGTACGGAAGGTAAGCAGTTCCTCTTACATCTCTTTTCTCAACTGACGTCCTATTATTATTTGTTGGTTTCAGAACCGTAGAAATCAAAGCCTTGCTATAACCGTTGCTCTCAAAGGTGGTTCGCAGGGTGTTAATTTCTTCTTGTAAAGAAGACACTTCACAAATCCTCCTAGCCCTGGTAGTTAGAGTTGTAAGGATACCATGTTTCTGGGCAGGGTGATGGTGAGAACTTGCGTGGAGATATCTATTGGTGTGTGTTGGCTTACGAAAAACGCTGTGTCCTAAAGATCCATCCTCTTTCTTGGTGACGAGAACATCTAAAAAAGGTATTTTGCCGTCAGATTCCTTTTCCATGGTGAAACAAATAGAAGGGTGCTGGAGATTAAGGTGATCCAGGAAATGGCTAAGATTTTCCTCACCTTCCGTCCAAACAACGAACGTGTCATCCACATAACGCCACCAGATCTTCGGTTTGAAAGGAGCCGACGACAAAGCTTTCTCTTCAAAGTTCTCCATGAAGAAATTAGCCACAACAGGAGAGAGGACTACCCATGGCCACACCATCAGTCTGCTCATAAAAATTCCCATTCCATAGAAAGTAGGAGGAGGTCATGCAGTGATAAAAAAGTCTTGTGATGTCTTCAGGAAAAAAGGCCATTAATGAGAGACATAACACCATCAATAGGTACTCTCGTAAACAGAGACACCACGTCGAGACTCACTAGAATATCACCCGGCTGAAGTGTTATAGCTTTTAACTTTTCCACGAAGTGTGTGGAATCCTTAATGTACGAAGGCGTGTTACCCAGAAGCGGCTGAAGTAGTCTACCTAAGTATTTGGAAAGGGCATATGTAGGAGAACCAATCGTACTAACAATGGGTCTAAGAGGAACATCGTCCTTATGTATTTTAGGAAGACCATAGAGTCTCGGAGGAATAGCATCCCCTGGAAGGAGAGTCTTCGCTGCATCCGCTGGAATAGATGATTGCTTGATCAATTTGACGGTGACATTTGAGTAGCGAGTAGTAGGATCACGAGGAGGCCGAGGAAGCCAGGCAAGAATGTTCCCGAGTTCTCAAGACAGCTAAGCCACCTAACACCAACTTAAAACAAGGCGAAAGCCGGGCACTTAAAGATCTAAGGGACAATTCTGATATTATCGTTCTCCCCGCTGACAAGGGTAATGCGACAGTGGTATTGGATAAGGTTGATTATGATTCCAAGATCTCGTCTTTGTTATCAGATCCTGTATATAGGATTAATAGTCGTGATCCTACTACTCGCTACTCAAATGTCACCGTCAAATTGATCAAGCAATCATCTATTCCAGCGGATGCAGCGAAGACTCTCCTTCCAGGGGATGCTATTCCTCCGAGACTCTATGGTCTTCCTAAAATACATAAGGACGATGTTCCTCTTAGACCCATTGTTAGTACGATTGGTTCTCCTACATATGCCCTTTCCAAATACTTAGGTAGACTACTTCAGCCGCTTCTGGGTAACACGCCTTCGTACATTAAGGATTCCACACACTTCGTGGAAAAGTTAAAAGCTATAACACTTCAGCCGGGTGATATTCTAGTGAGTCTCGACGTGGTGTCTCTGTTTACGAGAGTACCTATTGATGGTGTTATGTCTCTCATTAATGGCCTTTTTCCTGAAGACATCACAAGACTTTTTTATCACTGCATGACCTCCTCCTACTTTCTATGGAATGGGAATTTTTATGAGCAGACTGATGGTGTGGCCATGGGTAGTCCTCTCTCTCCTGTTGTGGCTAATTTCTTCATGGAGAACTTTGAAGAGAAAGCTTTGTCGTCGGCTCCTTTCAAACCGAAGATCTGGTGGCGTTATGTGGATGACACGTTCGTTGTTTGGACGGAAGGTGAGGAAAATCTTAGCCATTTCCTGGATCACCTTATTCTCCAGCACCCTTCTATTTGTTTCACCATGGAAAAGGAATCTGACGGCAAAATACCTTTTTTAGATGTTCTCGTCACCAAGAAAGAGGATGGATCTTTAGGACACAGCGTTTTTCGTAAGCCAACACACACCAATAGATATCTCCACGCAAGTTCTCACCATCACCCTGCCCAGAAACATGGTATCCTTACAACTCTAACTACCAGGGCTAGGAGGATTTGTGAAGTGTCTTCTTTACAAGAAGAAATTAACACCCTGCGAACCACCTTTGAGAGCAACGGTTATAGCAAGGCTTTGATTTCTACGGTTCTGAAACCAACAAATAATAATAGGACGTCAGTTGAGAAAAGAGATGTAAGAGGAACTGCTTACCTTCCGTACATACATAACACAACGGATCGTATTGCTAAAATCCTACGTCGATACAACATACGGACTGTATTTGGAACTTCTGTTAAGATTAGGCAACTCCTGCGACCAACTAAGGACAGTTTGCCTAAATTGCAACAACCGGGTATCTACAGAGTTCCCTGTACTTGTGGCAAGGTTTACATCGGGCAGACTTCGAGAACAATATGCACTCGCATTAAGGAACATAATAGATGTATCAGGCTCATTCAACCTGATAAATCAGCTGTTGCCGATCATGCTTTAACACCTGGCCATGATGTCATGTTCCAAGGGGTGGATGTTCTTGCCCGTATAAAGCAATATCGTCCCAGAATCATCAGGGAGGCGGTTGAAATACGTAAACACCCAGATAATTTCAACCGCGACACCGGCTACAATCTCAGTGAATCCTGGCTACCTATTATCAGAACCCTGAGAAAGTAATTCACTGCTGCTTTCCGTTGTCCCTAACATGGGGCTATAATGGCGTCCATCTTTGGGCACCTTCTATATGTTCTTCGTTGCTTTCTCTTAGCAACATTGTCGTATTCCAGATTATTCCTGACGATGAAAGACATGGTTTCTTTCGAAACGCGTCGAATTGCAATATAATAAAACACGGCATAAGCCCAAAATTCAACATTATGAATAATTCATTCATCTTCATTCATTTCATCTTTCATTAACTCCTCTCACGAGGTTGGCGTCAGGAAGGGCATTCGTCTGTAAAAACCATCCGCCACATAGAATGTCATTGCATCTCTTCCCCAACCCCGTTGGAAACGGGAATAATATGGGGTAGACAAACAAGGGAAATTTCTTATTTGAAAGCAGTGGGGTCAAATTCATTCTTCATGTTGGCTTTTCTAATCAGTTTTTCCAGCTCTGCCAAGAACATTCATTCTAGTCCGAAGGCTGGAATGGAGTACACTGAGCTCCGTGAGGCAAAACTGAGAAGAAGTGGGTTTGAGCCCCACCATCGGCCATCCTAGAAGTAGTTTTCCGTGGTTTCCCTACTTAAAACCCAGGCGAATGTCGGGATGGTAACTACATTAAGGCCACAGCCGACTTCTGGCCAGATCCTAGCTCCTAATACACACATTGGTACAATCATCACAATGACGCAGGTTATCATACATAACACACTAGACTACATGACCACAATGTCAGGAAGCCCCTAAACCAGACTTTTTATGGGCAGAGCGAAATGCAATACTAAATAATCTAGGCGGACCGAAGAAAAGAACATTATAAACTTTTTCTTTGAATTCTACTGTACATGTACTGATTGGTTCAACAAATATCTCCAAATCCCAAAAAGTGCTTCAATGTGTCTTTCTCACTACTGAAATCTGGAAATCAAGCGGACTATAAAATATGTGGAAATAAAATTGGATATGGTTTCTCAGGTAACAAATTTTGGTATTATTCACGATGATAAACTGACATTCTCTCCCCACATTGACCATATCAAATCTCGCGCAATGCGCAGTCTCGGCATTCTATTCACAGAAATTAAAGACCTCACTGCACTTAAATTATACTTCACCACATATGTTCTCCCTATCCTAGATTTCTCTTCTCCAATTTGGTCTACTTCGGCTACAACCAATATTTCTAAATTGAACAGTGTCTTTAATTTCTTGATATCAATAGTCAACGCTCGCAATCCTTCACTAAGGCAGTTTGCCAAATCCGACATTCTAAATCAGCTCAATGTACTCGATCTGAGAAGCCGTCTACAATTTACAGACCTGTGTTTCTTACATAAAATTATGAATGGTTACACAAAATGTAACATGCTCTTAAGCTACTTCCCACTCCATGTTCCCTCCCACTCAACACGTCAGAACAATAATTTACACCACATACCTCGACCACGACTTGAAGTACAGAAGCGCTCTATTTTCCACCGTCTACCAACCCTTAGCAACTCCCTTCCAAATATTGACAGATTCTCTCCCTATAGAACATTCAAACATAACATTAGAAGATCCCTTTCATCCTCAATTCCTACCCCCTCACCCTCCTAATCACCCACTACCCCAATCATTCCCTGCGTCTTTCCCGAGATTTGTCCCTTGCTATCATCACTAACAATTGTTACCTGTTATTGCTGTTGTTGTTTTTGTTAATATTATTTGAAATTGTTAAAATATTAGTGTACAATGATCTTTCATGGTTGTATCTAATAATTATTAAATAAATCAATAAATAAATAAAACTTAGGAAAATAATATACGAGCCTTACAGTAGTCGCATATGATGTGTAACATCTGACATGTTATCCTACTATGAAATTGAGATGAAATACATGCGTAGTAAATTTCTTTCGGCTATACTTCTGCATTTTTTAATTCTTTCTCACGTTTCTCTTGTCGATAATTTCGCATATATTCTACTATGGATTTACCCATCTCTGCAAAACACAAATTCATGAAAAAAGGGGCGTCACTCCGAGTCCTACAACACATCATACAAGTCTCTAACATTATTAATATTAAAAAGCCGATGACCTATTAGTTTTGGGTCCTTTGGTTAAATTAAGAGGGGGATAGAAAAACGGGGAGCGTCACCCGCACTCCTAGGACACCTCGTACAAGTCTTTAGCATTATTGGTTCGCAAGATATTAAAAAGCCGATGACCTATACGTTAAATTAAGGGGGAGGGGTGTCACCCACGGTCTTAGGACACCCCTCTAGCTAAGAAGAGATGTAAAATTGTAGAAATTAACCTAAAAGTATGAAAAAGATCCGCTTGCAATATTTTTCGAATGATTCCATATTCCTTACTCACATTTTTTTAAAGAATGAACTCATAGTGCTACCTTGTGCCAGCATACATGAAGGATTCCTTCGTGTTATTACCATCGGTAAGTTCCCATTTCTATTATTTCTGCTCATGCTATGAAATTTCGATGGATCAGCGATGATGCAAGTCTCGTCCGGGGGACTTGTGTCTTCCGGGAGCGCAAATCCCTTGTTAACAGTGAATTCTGTTGGTCATTGAAACAACTAATTGTAAAACACAAGTGCCTAATCCTGACCGGTGCGCATGCGCGAGGTACGTCGTGGTACCAATGATTTATTGTAGGAATATCTTTAATGGGGCCTCCAAACCTTGAAGTAATACGTCTGCGATATCTATTACACATAGGGCTGTATGTTGGTACAAATCTCCCCCACCGCGCGCGCTCATTGTTTCCTCTTACACATTTCCGTCCCATTTCCGTCCTTTTCCCAAAATCACTCTCTCAAACCACATTTCCGACCCATTTCCGTCCCTTTTCCAAAATCACTCCCACAAAAATATAACCAGCAACCGAGTGGAAAGATGTTACAAATCAAGAAGAACACACCTTCATTATTTGGGTAGGGCTTTTTGTAGAACTCAATTTTCGAAACGTTGAAGAATAGTTGCTTCAATTCATTGCTACATTGTAACTCAATCAGTTATAGCTGCTACTCTATTACATAAAACGCTTAAACGCAATGAGATTGAAACAGTTTTTCACTTCTAGGTACACAGAACAGAATATATGAGCTATGTGTAATTCGATACCATGTCGCGGGCCGGATTAAATTAGCTTAAGAGCCTCACTTGGGCCACGGGCCGCACTTTGCCCATGACGAATCAAGTACACAAACAAGTTCAACACATATTGTAACATGTGCTTTGAGAGCTCATTTAGGTAGATTTCATTAGAAAGCCAACTATTGCAATGGATACCATGTTTCGACTTCCGGAAAATTTCGACATATCTTCGCGTTTCACATCCCCCAGACCCCAAAACCACCGTCAGTTCAAAAGTTTATACATAATTTATGTATGTATATAAATATGTAATATATAAATGTATATATATATATGTATATCAGATTCTTGTGGACACGATAACTGCCGTAATTTTGCACCAATCACTTTGATTTTTTTACCGAATATGTATACCTATAAAATCTCGGTCGAGTTCGTTACTGGGCTAAATCGATCGAGGGGGGTGAAAATGGGGGGCGTTTTTTCGAAAAAATGAAATATTGCTATAACTCTCTTAATATGTGAAATATCGAATCCGTTCAAAGTTCATACTATGTGTCGGATAGAGCCCAAAAATTTATGTTTGAAGAGTTTTTCTATAGCACCAACCATTGACCAAAGGGGTGGGAAAAAGTGGGTTTTTCGGGAAACATTAATCATATCTCTCTTAATAGGCACAATATCAAAACCGTACAAAATGGACAATATTCCCCTAATAATTACCTAAAACTTTTGTCTGAAAGAATTTCTGATATGACCCATCATTACGCCAAGGGATGAGAAAAATGATTTCGGAATTATAAGAAAATGCCAAGAGCTATCAGTGGTTGCCATGACAACGCACTTGCACGAGATAAGATTCAGATTTCCATCTGAATAAGTGTGAAGCGGCTTCGGTGACGTAACTGGTAGCATGCTGAACTTCTATGCCCATGGTCGCGGGTTCAAAGCCGGCCAAAGTCGTCGGATTTTCTGAGAGCGCTAAATATCCCTCAGTATGCTTTCCTTTAGAGGGGAAGTTCCAACGTTCGTTGCGAGTTACTGGTTGCTGGTTGCGGTGGCATCTAGTAGCCAAGTTCACAGCTAGGTGTCGTTGACGGTAGTATCTGGTAACAACATTAGGAACTACTGCTTGAAAATGACCGTCTGCAGTCCTTACCTGAATTACAGACTAATACAGCCATCACAATTCACACCGTTTATCAGACAGATTCTACACTCACCCAAAGTACACGGGGTTACATGACCGCGTTGTCGCAGCCCCTAAACTGAGGAACCAACCAAAGTCTCTGCGGGAAATATAATTTTGCGTGAAGAAGTAACATACCGTTACATAGTTACACATCAGTGTCGAAACCTTGCATAAGGACAGTGTGGCCACAAGTATAAAAATTGACTCCAAATGACAAGAAGGTTACCGTCATCATAAGACAATAAAATGTTTAAAATATGCATAAAATGACGAAAAACAAAGTTAATTAATCTCCAATTATAAAATACTTTCTCGCAATAAATGAGGTCTGATCCTTCTACGAAAACCTTCATATTCTGCCTATTTTCGTCTATCCCCAAGTTTGTCCGGTGAAATCTACCTCCGCCTTCCGGCGTGCCGAGAGGACTTTTTTTAAGGTTATGGCATGGCCATCTATTGCTGGTGTATCATTGCAAGGGATATTGGGCCTTGAGCTATGGAATTCCTTGTAATGATACAGCAGTGGGGTGGGAGGAGGCTATGCAAAATTGAGCGTCACATCTGTGAATATTCTCTATTTATGATGTTGTAGTGTTTTTTTATTCTATGTTCTTTGTATGAGTGTTAGTTCTGGTTGTTGTTTTACTATGGAGATTGTAGGAAGATTGTTAGTTTTTGGTGATATGAATAAGGTAGGTTTTCTATATGATGAATGTGGAATGACAAAAATAAAGATGGGCTATGGTGTTGTTGGCTGTTGATAAGATGAAGAAAGTTGCAGATTATGAAGGGAAGTTGGTTTGTTTTAGATGTTGAATTTAGAACTTGATGTGTAAAGAAAAATGATATGTTACGGAATCTATGAAAATATAATATGTTTATATTAAAAAAAATATCCCTTATGTGTATTAATTACCACTAACCCCCGAAATAAGAGGATTCGCAATGTTACACTATCAAAGTACTCTTGGTTGATGACCAAGGTGTCCCAGCCCCCAAAATTAATTAACAACAAAATAAAATTAATATTCATTAAAATTTGACACATTTCTTAAATATTTTGTTGTTGTTGTTTCAATTGGGGGGTTTCAACATCATGGCTTCGCGTACTTGGATGTGTATAGAGTTTTTGATTGATATCTGTGTCACTGTGGTGTCAGTAGTAGTATGTGGGTTCGTAATTCAGGTGAAGATATGGAAGGAGGTGGCCATAACCTTCAGTTAGGAAATATCCCGGCATTTGCCTGGAGTAAAAGTGTGAAAACACGAAAAATCTCTTCCATGATGGCCGGGGTGGGAGTCAAACCCACCTCATTTTTAGCCTATTTTCTTTTATGAAAAAAAAAAAAAAAAAAAACCAAAAAAAAAAAAAAAAAAAACAAGATGTTCAGTAAAGAACATATAGCCTACTTTCTCCTAAATGCATGGGTATTTTTATAACTCTTTGTCCTATTCAAGGAGTCTAATTGAATGTTGGTTGTAGTAGCTTGTTGAAATACAACGTGCTACAGGGATATTAAACATGAATATGAGGTGCCCTTTGCTAGTGCTAGCTCTGTAAAAAATTTCATTCAATTCGGTTTCACCGTGTTTGAATTGATATGGGGAATTGATTTGCACACATACATGGCCGCTATGTGCAAACTATTGGGCTGATGACCTTGTAGTCAGTCATAAGATGCTTTCCACAAAAAGGCATGTTGTTGCAAAATCTGGTAGAGATAAAATTATTAGGATGGTCGTAATTTGATTTAAGCTTTTAACATTTGGGTGGCCGTCATTCCATTTCTGTCAAGATGGCGGCGATATAAAACATGACACTGAGGTGCCCTTTGCTAGTGCTACCTGTGTACCAAATTTCGTTCAATTCGGATTCACCGTGTTTGAATTGATAGGGGGAATCGATTTGCACACATACTTGGCCACCAACTGCAAACTATTGGGCTGATGATCTTGCAGTTTGGTCAGAATATGCTTCCCACATAAAGATATGCTGTGGCAAAATTTGGTAGAGACTAGATTATTAGGTAGGTCGTAATTACATTTTAGCTTTTAACATTTGGGTGGCGGGGATTACGTTTCCGTCAAGATGGCGGTGATATAAAGCAAGACACTGAGGTGCCCTTTGCTAGTGCTACCTCTGTACCAAATTTCGTTTTATTCGGTTTCACCATGTTCGAATTAATAGGGGGAATCGATTTTCACACAAAGGTGGCCGCCATCCGCAAAATATTAGGCTAATGACCTATTAGTTTGGTCAAAGGATGCTCCCTCCATAAAGATATGTAGATGCAAAATTTGGTAGAGATCAGATGAATGGGTTAATCGTAATTTGATTTAAGCTTTGAACATTTGTGTGGCCGCCATTACGATTCCGTCAAGATGGCGGCGATATAAAACATGACACTGAGGTGCCCTTTACTAGTGCTACCTCTGTACCAAATTTCGTTCCATTCGGTTTCACCGTGTTCGAATTAATAGGGGGAATCCATTTTGACAAAAAGATGGCCGCCATCCGCAAACTATTAGGATAATGACCTATTAGATTGGTCAAACAATGCTCCCTCCATAAAGGTATGTTGTTGCAAAATTTGGTAGAGATCGGATGATTATATTAGTCGTAATTTGATTGAAGCTTTGCACATTTGTGTGGCCGCCATTACGTTTTTGTCAAGGTGGCGGCGATATAAAACATGACACTGAGGTGCCCTTTGCTAGGTCTACCTCTGTACCAAATTTCGTTCCATTCGGTTTCACCGTGTTTGAAATAATTGGGGGAATCAATTTTGACACAAAGATGGCCGCCATCCGCAAACTATTAGGCTAATGACCTATTAATTTCGTCAAAGGATGCTTCCTCCATAAAGGTATGTTGTTGAAAAATTTGGTAGAGATCGGATGATTAGGTAAGTCGTAATTAGATTTAAGCTTTGAACATTTGGGTGGCCGCCATTACGTTTCCGTCAAGATGGCGGCGATATAAAACATGACACTGAAGTGCCCTTTGCTAGTGCTACCTCTGTACCAAATTTCGTTCCATTTGGTTTCACCGTGTTCGAATTAATAGGAGGAATCGATTTTCACACGAAGATGGCCGCCATCCGCAAACTATCAGGCTGATGACCTATAAGTTTGGTCAAAGGATACTCCCCCATAACGGTATGTTGATGAAAAATTTGGTAGAGATCGGATGATTAGGTTAGTCGTAATTTTATTTAAGCTTTGAACATTTGTGTGGCCGCCATTACGTTTCCGTCAAGATGGCAGCGATATAAAACATGACACTGAGGTGTCCTTCGCTAGTGCTACCTTTGTACCAAATTTCGTTCTATTCGCGTTCACCGTGTTCGAATTGATAGGGGGGGACAGACATTCCGAGTACACACACTCACACACACACACACACACACACACAGACTCACACACACACACACACATACACATACACACACACACAGACAGACACACTTTTTTTCGCCTTGTGTTGATCTCATAAGTCTACTTTCATTTTTTTGCAAAAATCGAAAGTAGGCTAAAAATAGGCTTAAGAGATTACCTTTTGTCCGTGTGTGTGTGTGTCTCTCTAATAACTTCGAAACGGCTGGAGCGATTTCAATGAAACTCAGTAAGGTTTCACACGCCTGGCTGTTCATGGTTTTCACCATTTGATTTGTACAAACAAAGCATACCATGATCCGGATGACACATGCGTATGTCAACTATGCGGACACACATGTGAACGCTACCATATTGAACAAGATGTTCAGGAAAGAACATATAGCCTACTTTCTCCTAAATGCATGGGTATTGTTATAACTCTTTGTCCTTTTCAAGGAGTATGATTGAATGTTGGTTGTAGTAGCTTGTTGAAATACAAAGTGCTATAGGGATATTAAACATGAATATGAGGTACCCTTTGCTAGTGCTACCTCTATACCAAATTTCGTTCAATTCGGTTTCACCGTGTTTGAATTGATAGGGGGAATCGATTTGCACACATACTTGGCAACCATCTGCAAACTATTGGGATGATGTTCATACAGTTTGGTCAGAATATGTTTCCCACATAAAGATATGGTGTTGCAAAATTTGGTAGAGACTAGATTATTAGGTTGGTCGTAATTACATTTTAGCTTTTAAAATTTGGGTGGCCGCGATTACGTTTCCGTCAAGATAGCGGTGAGATAAAACATGACACTGAGGTGCCCTTTGCTAGTGCTACCTCTGTACCAAATTTCGTTCCATTCGGTTTCACCGTGTTTGAATTAATAGGGCGAATCGTTTTTGACACAATGATGGCCGCCATCCGCAAACTATTAGGCGAATGACCTATTAGATTGGTCAAAGGATGCTCCCTCCATAAAGGTATGTAGTTGCAAAATTTGGTAGAGATCGGATGATTAGGTTAATCGTAATTTGATTTAAGCTTTGAACATTCGTGTGGCCGCCATTACGTTTCAGTCCAGATGGCGGCGATATAAAACATGACACTGAGGTGCCGTTTGCTTGTGCTACCTCTGTACCAAATTTCGTTCCATTCGGTTCCACCGTGTTCGAATTAATAGGGGGAATCAATTTTGACATAAATATGGCCGCCATCCGCAAACTATTAGGCTAATAACCTATTATATTGGTCAAAGGATGCTCCCTCCATAAAGGTATCTTGTTGCAAAGTTTGGTAGAAATCGGATGGTTATGTTAGTCGTAATTTAACTTAAGCTTTGAACATTTGTGTGGCCGCCATTACGTTTCTGTCAATATGGCGGCGATATTAAACATGACACTGAGATGCCCTTTGCTAGTGCTACCTCTGTACCAAATTTCGTTCTATTCGGTTTCACCGTGTTTGAATTAATAGGGGGAATTTATTTTCACACAAAGATGGCCGCCATCCGCAAACTATTAGGCTAATGACCTATTCATTTGGTCAAAGGATGCTTCCTCTATAAAGGTATGCTGTTGCAAAATTTGGTAGAGATCGGATGGTTAGGTTAATTGTAATTTGATTTAAGCTTTGAACATTTGTGTGGCCGCCATTACGTTTCCGTCAAGATGGCGGCGATATAAAACATGACTCTGAGGTGCCTTTTGTTAGTACTACCTCTGTACCAAATTTCGTTCCATTCGGTTGCACCGTGTTCGAATTAATAGGGGGAATCGATTTTCACACAAAGATGGCCGCCATCCTCAAACTATTACGCTGATGATCTATTAGTTTGGTCAAAGGATGCTCCCCCCATAAAGGTATGTTTTTGCAAAATTTGATAGAGATCGGATGATTAGGTTAGTCGTAATTTGATTTAAGCTTTGAACATTTGTGTGGCCGCCATTACGTTTCCGTCAAGATGGTGGCGATATAAAACATGACACTGAGGTGTCCTTTGCTAGTGCTACCTTTGTACCAAATTTCGTTCAATTCGCATTCACCGTGTTCGAATTGATACGGGGGGACAGACATTCAGAGTACACACACTCACACACACACACACAGACTCACACACACACATACACACACACAGACAGACACACTTTTTTCGCCCTGTGATGATCTCATAAGTCTACTTTCATTTTTTGCAAAAATCGAAAGTAGGCTAAAAATGCAGCAAAAGAATACAGTCCATAAAAACTATGCTACCCAAGGCGCAGGTGCGCAAACATATTGTATTTAAATGTATTTAATGGCTGTTTAGCTGCAATAAAAGTATTATTATAGTACTATATCGGCTGCCCTTCAAATTTTATTATATCTCACCAATCCAACATGGCAGCTGTGCAAAATATTTCACCGGCATTCTATATCTCATAAACTATTACAGATATAACCCTGAAAATTTGTACGGTTATAAAGGGTACTACTGGGCCTTCACCTGTGATACTTTCTAAAACCTGGTAACTACAAAACACACATGGCGGCCAATTAAGTGAAACATTTTAATAGACTTTTCTCGTGATTTAACCATATGAGCGCAGTGAAATATCTAATTTAGTTCGATTGTTCACATAACCTCAAGATGGTGGGTGTGCTCAGTTTGAAAACTAAGTTTCTTATTTATTGTGTATTAATAATGCGATCGAAGTGAACGTTTGAATAATGAACCCACGCAAAAGTCGTCATCTAACAGTACATAACTCTATGGCCTACATATATCAAAATCCAACATGGCGACCATCCGAAATATTTAGACGGCTCTCAATACCTACGACTCTATTACAGCAATCAATCTGAAATTTTTGTTTGTTGATAGAGACCATTAACATACAGTAAGTAGGATATATGAAAATAGGCTGTATAGTTCTTCAGGGAACTACTTGTTGCCCCATAAGCTTGAGTTTGTGCCGTTCCAGCCCTCATATCAGCATTAAATTTGTTGTCAGACCCGGGAATCGAACCCGGTCCTCCCGGGCGACGGCCAAGAATGCTAGCTGAAGGACCTCGAGGTGGACATAAAATATTTACATTTGAGTAAGCTGCAAGTATGCGAGCACCTCTACAGTATTTCACTCAGCTTTAACCATTCCCACCCTGAATATTCCAAACCCTAGAACGTACATGAGGCATAACATCGCTTCCATCGATGCATATAACTTCAGCTCTAAGTGGAAAATTACACACTGTGCTCATGGCTAATTGAATCAAGTTTGACGCGATGAATCTGGGAGATACTGCCTTCCTCGCTAGTTGCAATAACTGCCTTCTATTTGCAATACTTATTAACTTTAATGAGTGTTAGCAGATGCTATGTTTACCGGAGAAATTATGTAAGAAGTCGTATCTCGGTTCTCAAGTATAAAGTGTACTATATAGAAGTTTGCCTTGCTGCTGCTCTATCTATATTACAATGATTTTATTATGTCAATAAAACGTTTTATTACACCGTCTTACATCTAGGGCAGTATAAAACTTCATATCGAGTATGCATTAATATGACGCATCTGATGTTGTGCAAGGGAAACGATGGGTGATTTGAAAAATCAAATTTCCTGTTTAGGCATAACCAATGAAGGAAAGTGGAACAGTGAAGATAGATAAAACTCCACACTACTGCCTACGTTCTAACTATTGAGCTACATTTTATGCAGCAAGAACAAATTTGAGGTTAAGTTATATTGAAACACTTGCGTATTGGATGGATATAAAAGGATGAAATATGAAAGAGGAGGATTATTCTCGATCATTAAATTCAACCTCGAACGTTCAATAAAATAATAATAATAGAATAATAATAATAACGATAGCAATCAAGGGGCGAAAGAAAATCAAGGAATTAGAAAGACGAGAGAGAGAAATTCTGAAAAAGATCTACGGGCCTGTTCAAAAAGAGGGAATATGGATGAAGAGACCGACAATAGAACTGTACAAACAGACAGAGACGATTACAAACAGCATAAGGAAAAGAAGGGCAACATTGTATGGACATATGCATAGGATGACCGAGGACAGACTGAGCAAGAAATTTTTTAATATAGTTACACATAGTACACTAAAAACCAATTGGGTAAAAGAAACCGTGGAAGACCTCAAGAAACTAATCATCCCTACAGAAGACATGGCTGACAGGAGCACATACAGAGAAAAAACAAGATGTTCAGTAAAGAACATATAGCCTACTTTCCCCTAAATGCATGGGTAGTGTTATAACTCAAGGAGTATAATTGAATGTTGGTTGTAGTAGCTTGTTGAAATACGTGTTGTACACATACATGGACGCTATATGCAAACTGTTAGACTGATAACCGTGTAGCTTAGTCAAAAAACGCTTCATATATAGAGGTATGTTGTTGCAAAATTTGGTATAGAGCAGATGATTTGGGTGGCCGCCATTACGTTTCCGTCAAGATGGCGACGATATAAAACATGACACAGAGTTGCCTTTTGTATGTGCTAGCTCTGTACCAAATTTCGTTCGATTCAGTTTCACCGTGTTTGAATTGATAAGGGGAATCAATTTGCACACATACATGACCGCCATATGAAAACTGTTGGGCTGATGACCTTGTAGCTTAGTTGAAAGACGCTCGCCATGTAAATATATGTTATTGCAGAATTTGGTAGAAATCGGATGATTACGTTAGTCGTAATTTGATATAAGCTTTGAACATTTGAGTGGCCGTCATTACGTTTCCGTCAATATGGCGGCGATATAAAACATAACACTGAGGTGCCCTTTGCTAGTGCTACCTCTGTACCAAATTTCGTTCAATTCGATTTCACCGTGTTCGAATTGATAGGGGGGTACAGACATTCAGAGTACACACACTCACACACAGACTCTTACACACACAGACAGACACACAACTTTTCGCCCGGTTTTGACTCATAAGTAGGCTAAAATTGGGCAACAGAAATTTGAGCAAGCTCCCAAAGAGAGACAACCGGGAAAGAAGTGGACAGGAGGGAGAAAGAGGAAACATAGTGTGTGTATGAGAGATTTTTGGGAAACAAGAAGAAAGGTCCGGAATAAAACAAGAAAATTGATTGTGTTGTTACGCTCTCCTTATGGGGAATTAACGAATAAATGAATAAATAATAATAATAATAATAATAATAATAATAATAATGTACTGAATGGATGATTCCAGATTAACAAAAAGGATATTCAAGTACATTTGGGAGAAAAGGTCAACGATTAGCTGGATTCAAGAAGTAAAGGAAAATTTAGAAATATATAATATTAGAGATTATAATAATAATGTTATTGGTTTTTCGTCCCTTTAACTACTCTGGCTTTTAGAGACGCCTAATATAAAAGAAGAAGACACTGTGGACAAGACATTTTTTGAAAGAAGGTGTTAGGTATGGAAAGATTCCAGGGAAGAGTAGAAAGGAAACCTGGGGCGAAGTGGTCTGAGGAAAGAGAGAGGCAGCATAGGCTAAGAATGAAGACATATTGGGAAGAACGGGAGATAAAACAACAAAGAGTGAAAAATTTAAAATGGCGCATGGCCATAGCAGGCCTTATAGGAAAGAATAATAATAATAATAATAATAATAATAATCATAATAATAATAATAATAATAATAATAATAATAATAATAATATAGTAATAATAATAATAATAATAAAAACAAGTATTTCCCTGAAGAACTAAATAGCCTATTTTCATAAAACCTACCTATGTTAATAGCCTTTATCAACATACACAATTTCAGTTTCACTGCTGTAATAGATTCATAGATATTGAGAAACGTCTAAATATTTCATTTGGTCGCCATGTTGGATTTTTATATATGTAGGCCATAGCATTATGTTCTATTAGATGGAGATTATTGCGTAGGTGTATTATTCAAATTCAATCGCATGATTAGGACACAATAAATAACAAGTAGTTCCGTGAAGAACTATACAGCCTATTTTCATATATCCTGCTCATGTTAATTGCCTCTATCAACATACAAAATTTCAGTTTAATTGCTGTAACAGATTCGTAGATATTGAGAACCGTCTAAATATTTCAGATGGTCACCAGGTTGGATTTTTATTTTTGTACTATTACATTAAGATTATTGTGTACGTGTGGTAGTCAAAATCAATCGCATGATTAGAACACAAGAAGTAAAAACGAGATTTTAAAATTACGCACAGTAGCCATCTTGTGATTATGCAAACAATCGAAATAAATTCGATGCCAGTGGATCAACATTTGTATAAGCATTTATCGTGCAAAGTTTCACGGCAATCGGATAGTTAATTCGCGAGAAACGTCCATTTAAATATTTATACTTTGCGTCGCCGCCATGTTGGATTTGTGCTCACCAGGTTACTCAAAGTCCTATAGGTGAATATATGTTCATAGTCTCAATGAACATTAAAAAATTCGGTTTGGTTGCTGTAAAAGATTCAGAGATATTGAGAACCGTCTAAATATTTCGGAACCTCGCCAATTAGGATTGTTATATGTATAGGTCATAGAGTTATGTACCATTCAAGGACAATTTATGCCTAGGTTCATTATTCAAACTTTCACTTCGATCGCATGATTACGACACAAGAAATAAAAACTTAATTTTAAAATTTCGCACAGCCGCCATCTTGAGGTTATGTAGACAATTGAATTACATTAGATGGCAGTGCATTACAATCTGCAAAATAATTTACTGTACCACATTTCACTGCGCTCAGAGAGTTAACTCACGAAAAAAGTCTATTAAAATATTTCAAATTCGCTTGGTCGCCATGTTCGTTTTGTACTTGACAGGTTTATGAAATATACATTGGTAAACTTGTATCAGTACCCTTTATCACCGTACAAAATTTCAGGGTGATATCTGTAATAGTTTCGGAGATATAGAATGTCAGTGAAATATTTCGCACAGCCGCCATTTTGAGGTTATGTAAACAATTGAACTAAATTAGACTCCAGTGCATTGCAATGTGTATAAATATTTGCTGTACCAAGTTTCATTACGTTAGGATAATTAAATCGCGAGAAAAGTCTATTTAAAAGTCACAAGTTCGCTTTGCCGCCATGTTAGTTTTGTAGTCACCAGGTTTTTGAAAGTCTCATAGGTGAACTTCTAGTAGTACCCTTTAACACCGTACACAATTTCAGGGCGATATCGGTAATAAATTCGGAGATATTGAATGCTAGTGAAATATTTCGCACAGCCGCCATGTTGGATTGGTGAGACGTAACAATATTTAAAGGGCACGGCCGAGGTCGCCGGGAATAGTGCTATGAACTTACCGAGTTTCACTGAAATCGCTCCAGCCGTTTAGATTTTATTAGGGGGGGTGGCACACACACACCTCACACACACACACACGCACAAACACACGGACAAAAGGTGATCTCATAAGCCTATTTTTTCAAAATTGAAAATAGGCTAAAAACGAGATTTTAGAATTTCGCATACCCTCGTCTTCTGGTTATGAAAACAATTGAAATAAATTAGTACATTATAAATAAAATATTTATTGCAGCTAATAGCCAAAGGAATGATACAGACAAAATGAAACATACATAGGAATAAACTATTCATTACAACAGAAGGACGTCAGAGATTCAAGTCTATATGCACAGTACATCGCATGATATCTTTCGCAACCTTTGCCGCAACGTTCACATACACAGTCTGCGTCTGGCTTGCACAGCTTATGGTGAAAGCCATGTATGGCAAAGCGTGTAACAGTATGTCTTAGTTCGTAGCCTCCCCGTTTCCAATCATTGCAGGTCATTGCGTCAGTGATGTAGAAATTCCACCATATGTCTCTCTTCTTCGATTTCAGGTTCTCCATGAGTTGCACGTATGCTGGTGTAGACGGTAGCGACAGTTGGAGGCGGAGCTCTTCCGCATAATATAATTCACGTGTTAATTCAGAGACTAGTCTTGAAGGCGTGTATTTTGAAACACACAGAACCTTCTTTAAGAAAGTCGCTTTTAGTTTCTCCAACTTTTCCAGGTGTTTCAATTTGAGATGTGTCCAGATATTCTCTAATCCATATGTTACAACGGGTGTAACCTTGAGCTGGAAGAGTTTCAAGGCTGTTTTGACGGAGAGTTTTCTCAACTGTCTGATATCATTTATGGCCCTCGTTAACGTGAAGCGTAAAGACGTACATTGTGCAACGAGCCAATAATGGCAATAATTAAGACACGAGTATACTGTATTTATAAAACGAGCTTAATTTCCTTACCAATTTCTTAATTACCATTACAGGCGAGTTGCATACGACTGTTTATGCTCGACGATAATTATAATTTTATTATATGTTCCAACATAAAAATTCATAAATATCTGTCGAGATTCTGTCAACTGACTTAAGTGAAGAACGAATGCGCTGGATTCCCACTAACGATCGAAGGCCTTCCAAAGTTTTGATCTTGTATTTCTTGGGAAATGTGTGGGCACATCATTTGCTCCCTACCCAATAACAAATTCGAAAGCATTGAAACATTGTTTTTCTTGACTAGCACCAACAGATAGCGCACAGGTACTATGTGGGTTCATTTTGTTATTTTCATAAAATCACACAGGATAGGCTGTTACAAACGTTTTAAAATTAAAATGTATCGTATTATTAACTAGTTATTCTTCAAATTCGATGTGTATAGAACGTCAATGGAGGCAAACTAATGGAGTCCAAATAGAACAGTAATGACATCTGGCGAAAAAGTTTCGCATAAGAAATCCCTTTACTGAATAGAGCTGGGTTATTGACTTACATGGATCTAATGCCATAAGCCAGCTTCCTCCATGACGTTCTGGTGTGTTTATGTCAACAACGGCATTCACTAAAATTGTCGGTGAAATCGTACGAATGCAATGCCCGGTGTAGAAATTGGAGTTGACGATATTTAGTTACAGTGCTATTTCTTTTGCAATATTGCCCAGTTTGTTTATGCAAATAATAGGGACGGGTGCACACATTCCATGTCGGTAGGTTAGGAGGATGGTGTTGCTAACTTCTGGACGTACAGTAGATTCCTAAATTTCTTGCATATTTCATAGTATTCTCCTGTTACCGTAAAGGTTCGTGCTGAATTTGTCTTTGTGTTTGGTATTCTAACAACAATGGTTGATCGGATATTCTTTACACTGCCAACTTTCAAATCATGTAATTCATCTCCGACTTGTTGGATTTTGTGTTCATGTGCGAAGCTATCAAGTACCTAGTTGGTCACACAACTGTTTCATAATGAAAATCTTGAGCTCTGATTGGTTGGAGAAACTGTATCATAAGGAAAAGTAGTACCTTAATGACTATCATTATTATACAATTCTCAGACATATAATATTTACATTCAGCATTGTGGAACATAAAAATATCCACAAGGTTGCAAGACTAAGAAAACACAATCGCACCCGCAAACAGCCTTCCTCGACCAACAAATCAACGAAGGTGTAGTAGCTACTGCTGTGATGTATCACACGGTGATAAAATAATTGTCGCTTCTCTCCCAATCTAATTGGGCTCACTTTATTTGTTGACCGACTAAAAATCAATAGGTGACCATTCCAGTCAAATATTGTTGCATTTACTAATAAATGATTGTAAGCATACGTCATTTGCTTCCTAATCTTATCTCTATATATAACAAGAAGTTCCGACAGTATATGAACTTATCTAGGATAATGACGAAATTAAGTTGGTAATATCAAAATATCTAATTAGTTCAAAATATACCTGGTATAATGTAGCCTAATAGAGCACTACAGTTGGCAGCCCTGGTGACTGAATATATTCTTAGTTCCACCTATTAAGGTACAGAATACAAAATTTGGTTGAAGTCCAATGGACGTTACATGCAGTTAGACACTGGATCTATCAGCACGCGTAAAAGCATGTTGCCAACAATACCATGCGTGTGCTGGTCAGAAATAATCTGAATTATTATGATATCTTGTTGTGCCAATTTTGGATGAAATCCATTTGTTAGTATAGAAGTTACATGTATTTTAAAATTGGACATATCAGCAGGCATAGAATCATGTTGGCAGCACTGCCTTGTATTAATTACTCCAAATTAATCTAGAATGTCAGGTGCTATACGTGTGCAAAGTATAGAGCTGTTGGCTTGCATACTTTCTGATATATTGATATTAGAGTAAAAAGAATATAGACAGCATTTATTAACAGTTGGCAGCCCTGATTGCTGTTAACAATACTTATAGTCATATCTGTTATGGTACACCTATCACATACGAAATTTGGTTGAAATCCAACTGATAGTATAGAAGTTACATGTATTTAAAAATTGGTACTATCAGCAGGCTTATAAGTTACTCCAAATTAATCTAAAATGTCAGAAGATCCGTGTGCATAGTTTAAAGCTGTTGGCTTGCATGCTTTCTGATATATTGGTATTTGGATAAAAAAAAGAGAGCAATTATTAACAGTTGGCAGCCCTGGTGGCTCTTAAGAATACGCTCAGTCATATCTGTTTATGTACAGATATTACATACAAAATTTGGTTGAAATCCAATTGATAGTGTAGAAGTTATATGCATTTAAACATTGGACATATCAGAAGGCTTAAAATTACTTTGGCAACACTGTCATGGTTGGCCTCCTGGAAATTAAACTGAAATAGTATTATCTACATGTGTGCCAATTTTGGAACAGCTCCCATGCATACCTTGCAAGATATCCAACATGGAGCTCAAATTTCTAGTGCGTTTTTTCAGCAGTTGGTAGCACTGACATCATTTTCAAATATGGACGTGAGCTATTCCGGTGCACATCTTTACTCATACTAAATTTGGTTTTGATTGCTGCAGCCGTTTAGGAGTTGATAGGGGGGGGACACACACACAGCCAGCCAGACAGACAGAAGGACAGACAGGCAGACAGACAGAAGGACAGACAGACAGACAGACAGACAGACACATTTTTCCGGATCGATCTCATAAGTCTACTTTTTCCTCATTTTTGCAAAATGTGAAAAGTAGGCTAAAAATCAATGTTACGAGATAGTTTGTGGGTGGGTGTGTGGGTGTGTGTGTATGTCTCCTATGCGTTCACATACCTTTCATTCGATTACGACGAAACATGGGTGAGATGTTGAATACACTCCAAGGAAGTTTTCTGGCTTAGTAAATCCATTTTACAATAGGTAGCGCACGTGTAGATCCAACAAATGAGCGACGACGCGCGAAGCGTTTCAATAAAGTCCCGTAAACATACCATTCTTTCGATTACGATGAAACTTGGATGAAATGTTGAGTACACTCCAAGGAAGATGTCTGGCTTAGTAAATCCATTTTACAATAGATAGCGCACGTGTAGATTCGACAAATGAGCGACGACACGCGAAGCGTTTCAATAAAGTCCCGTATGCGTTCACATACCATTCATTCGATTAAGATGAAACTTGGTGAAATGTTGAGTCCGCTCCAAGGAAAGTTTCTGGCTTAGTAAATGCATTTTATAATAGGTAGCGCACGTGTAGATTAAACAAATGTGCGACGACGCGCAAACGTTTGAGTAAAGTCCAATATGCGTTCACATACCAGTCATTCGATTACGATGAAACTTGGGTGAGATGTTGAGTACACTCCAAGGAAGGGTTATGGCTCATTAAATCCATTTTACAATAGGTAGCGCACGTGTAGATTCAACAAATGAGCGACGACGCGCGAAGCGTTTCAATAAAGCCCCGTATGCGTTCATATACCATTCGTCCGATAGCGATGAAACTTGGGTGAGATGTTGTGTACACTCCAGGAAAGGTTCCTGGATCAGTAAATCCATTTTACAATAGTAGGTAGCGAACGAGTGGATTCAACAAATGAACGACGACGCGCGAAGCGATTTAACAAAGTCCCGTATGCGTTCATATACCATTCATCCGATAGTGATGAAACTTTGGTGAATTGTTATATATACTCAAGGAAATGTTTCTGGCTAAGTAAATCCCTTTTACAATAGGTAGCGCACGAGTAGATTCAACAAATGTGTGATGTTGCGCGAATCGTTTCAACAAAGTCCCGTATGCATTGATATACCATTCATCCGATTTGGATGAAACTTCAGATAATTGTTGTGTACACTCCAGGACTGCCAGAACTTAGTAAATCCAACTTACAATACAGTAGGTAGCGAACGAGTAGATTCAAAAATTGAGTGACAGCGCACGAATCGTATATGCAAATTCCCGTATGCATTCATATGCCATTCATCCGATTGCGATGAAACTTTGATGAGTTGTTGAGTGCATGCCAGAGAAGAATTTTGACTTAGTAAATCCTTTTCACAATAGGTATCGCACGAGTAGACGCAACATATGTGTAACGAAGCGCAAAGCGTTACAACAAAATCCCGTATGCGTTCATATACCATTCATCGATTGCGATGAAACGTTGATGAGTTGTTGTGTACACTTATGTGAAGGTTTCTTACTCAGTAAATCCATTTCAGAGTAGGTAGTGCAAGAGTAGATTCAACAAATGAGTGACATCGCACGAATCGTTTAAACAAAATCCCGTATTCGTTCATATGCCATTCATCCGATTGAGATGAAACTTTGGTGAGTTGTTATGCACGCTCCCACGAATGTTTCTAAATTAGTAAATCCATTTTACGATAGTTTAGAAGCTGCTAAGGAAATTGAGAAACATATTGTGTATTCAAATGCACTTCAAGAAACAAAATTACAACGCCATCACATTCTTTGATTGGCATTGCAACGCATGCCTGGTAAAGCTTGTATACATATAAAAAGGAATGTCTGTCTGTTCGTCTTTTATGCGTTCATAAACCATTCATCCGATTGCGATCAAATTTTGGTGAGTTGTTGTACACACTTTCGGGATGTTCATAGGCATAGCTAATCCATTTCAGAATAGATAGTGCGCGAGTAGTTTAAACAAATGCGTGTTGGCGATGCGTTCATAGACAATTCATCCGATTGCGATCCAATTTTGGTGAGTTGTTGTGCACAGTCCCGGAAATGTTATAGGCGTAGTAAATCCACTTTACAATAGATGGCGTGTGAGTAGCTACAACAAAACGGTGTGCGTTTGTTTCAAGAAAGTCCCACATGTGTTCATATAACACTCATTCCATTACGATGAAACTTGGGTGAGGAGTTCTGTACACTTCAGGTAAGGTTTCCGGCTTAGTAAATCCACTTAACAATAGGTAGCGCACGAGTAGATTCAAGAAATGAGCGACGATGGGCGAAGCATTTCAACAAAGTCCTGTATGCGTTCACATACAATTCGTCCGATATCGATGAAACTTGGGTGAGAGGTTGTGTACAATGCAGGCACGGTTTCTGGCTTAGTAAATCCATGTTATAATAGGTAGCGCACGAGTAGATACAACAAATGAGCGACGACGAGCGAAGCGTTTCAACAAAGTCCTGTATGCCTTCACATACAATTCGTCCGATAGCGATGAAACTTGGGTGAGAGGGTTTCTGGGAAGGTTTCTGGCTTAGTGAATCCACTTAAGAATAGGTAGCGCACGAGTAGATTCAAGAAATGAGCGATGACAGGCGAAGCGTTTCAACAAAGTCCTGTATGCGTTCATATACTATTCGTCTGATAGCGATGAAACTTGGGTGAGAGGTTGTGTATACTACAGGCAAAGTTTCTGACTTAGTAAATCCATGTTATAATAGGTATCACACGAGTAGATTCAACAAATGAGCAACGACGTGCGAAGCGTTTCAACAAAGTCCCGTATGCGTTGATATACTATTCGTCTGATAGCGATGAAACTTGGGTGAGATATTGTGTACTCTTCAGGGAAGATTTCTGGTTTAGTAAATGCATGTTATAATAGGTAGCACACGAGTAGATTCAAGAAATGAGCGACGACGCGCGAAGCGTTTCAACAAAGTCCCGTAAGCGTTCATATACTATTTGTCTGATAGCGATAAAACTTGGGTGAGATGTTTTGTACACTTCAGGGAAGGTTTCTGGCTTAGTAAATCCACTTAACAATAGGTAGCGCACGAGTAGATTCAGCGTTCAAGAAATGAGCGACGACGCGCGAAGCGTTTCAACAAAGTACCGTAAGCGTTCATATACTATTGGTCTGATAGCGATGAAACTTGGGTGAGATGTTGTGTACACTTCAGGGAAGGTTTCTGGCTTAGTAAATCCACTTAACAATAGGTACCGCACGAGTAGATTCAACAAATGAGCGACGACGGGCGAAGCGTTTCAACAAAGTCCCGTGTGCGTTCACATACCATTCGTCCGATAGCGATGAAACTTGGGTGAGAGGTTGAATACACGACAGGCAAGGTTTCTGGCTTAGTAAATCCATGTTATAACTGGTAGCGCACGAGTAGTTTCAACAAATGAGCAACTACGCGTGAAGCGTTTCAACAAAGTCCCGTATACGTTCATATATTATTCGTCTGATATCGATGAAACTCGGGTGAGATATTGTGTACACTTCAGGGAAGGCTTCTGGCTTAGTAAATCCTCTTTACAATAGGTATCGCACAAGTAGATTAAAGAAATGAGCGACGACGCGCGAAGTGTTTCAACATTGTCCCGTATGCGTTCATATACTATTCGTCCGATAGCGTCTAAACTTGGGTGAGTTGTTGTGTACGCTCCAGGGAAAGTTCCATGCTTAGTAAATCCATTTTACAATACGTAGTGCACAAGTTGATTCAACAAATGAGCGAAGACGCGCGAAGCGTTTCAACAAAGTCCCGTATGCGATCATATACCATTCGTCCGATAGCGATGAAACTTTGGTGAATTGTTGTGCACACTCCTGGAACGGTTTCTGACTTAGTAAATCCGTTTTACATTAGGTAGCGCACGAGTAGATTCCACAAATGAGTAACGGTGCGCGTATCGTAAAAAAAAAATCCGTATGCGTTCATATACCATTCATGCGATTGCAATGAAATTTGGAGAAATGTTGTTTCCACTCCCGCCAAGATTTCTGATTTAGTAAATCCATTTTACAATTGGGAGCGCACGAGTAGATTCCACTAATGAGCGACAGCGCGTGAATCGTTTCAACCAAGTTCCGTATGCGTTCATATACCATTCATCCGATTGTGATAAAACTTAATTGAGTTGAGTACAGTCCTGCGTAGGTGATGAATTAGTAAATCTATTTTTCAATGGGTGGCGCACAAGTAGATTCAAGAAATGAGTAACGCGCGTGATTCGTTTAAACAAAATCCCGTATGCGTTCATATGCCATTAATCCGATTGCGATGAAACTTTGTTGAGTTATTATGTACATGCCAGGGAAGGGTTTCGAATTAGTAAATCCATTTTACAATAGTTTAGAGGTGGTTAACGGAAAAAGAAAAAAATGGGAATCCAAAAGTACTTCAACAAACAAGGTTACAACGCCAACGCTTTCTTTAATTGGCAATTGCAACGCATGTCGGGTACAGCTAGTTTCTGAATAAATTGTCTGTTCTACTTTACTTCCTAAATTTCTCTTAGTTTATAATTCTCGCATGTCTCATCTTTCGTAGAACGTGTTACCACTACTGCGTGCCATGTTAAACTTCACACAATGCCTGATCGATTAAACTGTCTGAGGCATCAATGGAAGTTCTGAGATCTAATTTTAGCGAATGTTTTTTGATGCATGTTCCATTAAAAAGATTACAACTTTTAGCCGTTCTTCCTGGCACGTAACGTTGAACCCTTTAACTGAAACTCATACGGAGTAATAATATTCAGAGTGTAGCGTTTACAATCACTTGTAAGAAACCACAGTGTTTTGCACTCTTTATAGCAGTGATGTGGTGTGGCGAATAATACGCCCTATCTTCGCTGATCCTGATGTTTAAACTAATTTAGTGAACGAAACCTTCCGATTGAGTACAGTAATGATAGGGAGGTATTACAGCACATAACTTCACTTTCTTATTACTTGTATTACAAGCTTTAGAGTTCAGATGCTAGTCGTTAGCTGGCAAACTTCAAAGCAGGATGACGAAATAAGAAATGTGAATGGATAAGATGCTAAAATTACGTACAACGTAAAATGTCTATGTTGAATTTCCTAAACTACCCTGAAATAGTTTCAGGTCCTTCATAACATAATTATGATAGGCCAATCAAATTCTTGACAAATCTCCAGTGTGTGATCTTACTATTGGACTAAACAAAATTTTACCGTAGTTTTAATTATGCCTCTCCTTCTGCGCCACATAATAAAAAAATGATTGTTGAAGCATGTATCTTGTGATTGAGTATTGTTGGCAACAATATAATTATTGAACTTACTCGTATATGTAACTAACGGAACGAAAAATGTCCGCAGAGGACCGTGCTCACCCTCTTTTTTGTCACCAGCCTCCAAGAAGGCGGCTAAAATCAAGGAAAAGCTTTCTGCAAACAACATCGATGCCTACTACAAAACCCGAAGTAGCCAGGATACAGCTATGGCAATCCACCATACTTCCATATTGGATGAAGGCCAAGGAAAGTCTTCCAACAGGACACAACAACAACTGGGAAACTTGGCGGTCACTCAACAGACTTCGGAGTGGTGTTGGGAGATGCAAAGTTAATCTCCACAAAGGGGGATACCTACAGGAAACAGAACTCTGTCAGTGTGGGGAGAGACAGACCATGATACACCTGTGCTCCTGTGAACTGTGCCCGTGCTCTTGCACAACGCAGTAGTTAATGGAAGCCCATGAAAGACACTGGCCCGTTTCTGGGCGAAGACAATCTAATTCGAGTCATTGTTGTAGGCTATGCATTATTCCTTTTTAATATTGTGTATCAATATGTTGTAGTGCTTTTTACTCGAATAATAAATGAATCGATGTAACTTTTGAAAACCTGTAAAGTATAAAACGAACATGGCGGCCAAGCGAAGTTGAAACATTCTAATAAACCTTTCTCTCGATTTAACCATCTGAGCGCAGTGAACTATGAAACAGTAAATGTTTATACACATTGTAATGCACTGGCATGTAATTTAGCTCAATTGTTTACATAACCTCAAGATGGTGGCTGTGCGACATTTAGAAAATTAAGCTTTTATTTTATGTGTCGTAAGCAAGCGATTGAATTGAAAGTTTGAATTATGAACCTAAGCAATAATTTTAATATAATGGTACATAACTCTATGGCCTACACATATAACAATCCAACATCGCAACCATCCGAAATATTCAGACGGTTCTCAATATCTACGAATCTATTACAGTTATCAAACTGAAATTTGTGTGTTGATAAATGCTAATAACGTAAGTTCACCTATGGATCATTCAATAACCTGGTGAGCACAAAACCAAGATGGCGGTGACGGGAAATTTAATATTTAAATGGATATTTCTCGCAACTTTCCATCGAAGGCAGTGAAACTTGGTACCGTTGATCTTCATACAAACCTTAATATACTGACGTCTAATTTAATGGAATTTTATAAGAACTTAAAAATGGTGGCTGTGTAATGTTTGTTAAATCTAGTGTTCATATCTCGTGTCATAAGTAAGATCAGTAGGATATATGAAAATAGGCTATTTAGCTCTTCACGGAACTACTTGTTTGTAAATGGTGATCGTTTTTGATCCAGGTGGACGGGGTTTGAATCCCAGTGACAGTGGAGCGGAAAAATACATCTGAAAACTCCATGTGGCGTTAGGATAGACATATGGTCTTGAATCCCCAGCCAAAGTCAAATGTGAGCCAGGTTGACTCTGGACACCTCAATTAATTGGGATAAGCTGTTGGATGTTGCTATCGTGATAGCGTGCGTATTTCTTACAATATTGAATCAATCGTTGGATAAGAATTGTGAGATAAACGTGTACAGGCATACATCCTCTATCTTACGTTTTATAGACCAAACATGTCACATATCTCAGAATAATGTTATCTCCAAGAAGGGATCATAATAAACGATTACTAAAGTTCTTTTTCAAGTATTTATTTTGTCTGGGGGTGATGATGATTCCTTCAAGGAGTTTTTGTTTGAGGTCATGTGGCAATTTTGATTTTGGTAGAAGTATTGTAAATTATAGATGGTACGATTGTTTATAAACTGGTTCAAAACCAGTCACTGGGGAAGTTGATCAAATGAACCGGTACGATGCGCAAGATATTCTCTTACGTTATCAATTAGTGAATATTGAAATAGTAGAAGCAATTTTTCAGTGATCCGCTATAGAATGCTTTTCAGTCGGTCAGTAATAGGCGTCGTAAATCCAATTTACAATAGATGGTGCGCGAGTAGCTTCAACAAAATGGCGTGCGTTTGTTTCAAGAAAGTCCCACATGTGTTCATATACCATTCATCCCATTGCGTTTAAACTTGGGTGAGAGGTTGTGTACACTACAGGCAAGGTTTCTGGCTTAATAAATCCATGTTATAATAGGTAGCGCACGAGTAGATTCAACAAATGAGCGACGACGCGCGAAGCGTTTCAACAAAGTCCCGTATGCGTTCATATACCAATCGTCCGATAGCGATGAAACTTGGGTGAGATGTTAGTATGCGTTCACATAACATTCGTCCGATTGCGATGAAACTTGGGTGAGAGGTTGTGTACACCACAGGCAAGGAGCGACGACGCGCGAAGCGTTTCAACAAAGTCCCGTATGCGTTCGTATACTATTCGTCTGATAGTGATGACACTTGGCTGAGATGCTGTGTACACTTCAGGGAAGGTTTCTGGGTTAGTAAATCCAATTAACAATAGGTATCGCACAAGTAGATTAAACAAATGTGCGACGGCGCGCGAAGTGTTTCAACGTAGTCCCGTATGCGTTCATATACCATTCGTCCGATAGCGACTAAACTTGGGTGAGTTGTTTTGTACACTCCAGGGAAAGTTTTAGGCTTAGTAAATCCATTTTTCAATAGGTAGCGCACAAGTAGATTCAACAAATGAGCGAAGTCGCGCGAAGCGTTTCAAGAAAATCCCGTATGCGTTCATATACCATTCGTCCGTTAGCGATCAAACTTGGGTATGTTGTGTACTCATCAGGGAAGGTTTCTGGCTTAGTACATCCTCTGTACAATAGGTATCGCACAAGTAGATTCAACAAATGAGCGTCGGCACGCGAATCGTTTCAACGAAGTCCCATATGCGTTCATATACCATTCATCCGATTGCTATGAAACTTTGGTGAGTTGTTGTGAACACTTCCGAAATCATTATAGCCATAGTCAATCCAATTTACAATGGACAGCGCGCGAGTATTTAAACAAATGTGTGTTGGCGATGCGTTCATATAGCCTACAATTCATCCGATTGCGACCAAATTTTGGTGGGTTGTTTGGCACACTTCCGGGATGGTTATAGGCATAGTTAATCCAATTAACAATAGATAGCGCACCAGTAGTTTAAACAAATGTGTGTTGGTGATGCGTTCATATACAATTCATCCGATTGCAATCAAATTTCGGTGAGTTGTTGTTTATACGCCAGGAAATGTTATAGGCATAATAGATCCAATTAACAATAGATGGCGCGCGAGTAACTTCAACAAAATGGCGTGCGTTTGTTTGAACCAAGTCCCACATGCGTTCATATACCATTCACCCCAATGCGATGAAACTTGGGTGAGATGTTGTATACACTCTGGGAAAGTTTCTGGCTTAGTAAATTCATTTAAGAAGCTGCCATTAGAGGAACTACTGTCAGTTGTTACCTCAGTACTTTGCTTCTTTTTACCCAAGTCCTTTGCAGTGATAAATTTCTTCGATGTCCCAACAGCAGATAGCTCTGATATTTTCCAGTAGCACTTCACAGATGTCGTTGCTTTCTCCTCACTTCGACGATGCACGCACATCAGAAATGCTATTGCATGTTTACAACCACCTGTATGGAAAGAAATCAAAATGACAGCTCCTATGGATTTAAATATAAATGGGCAAAGGGAGAGAAACCCATAGGCTGTGTTTGTATATTGAAAATAATAACAATAAAAATTATAATGTACGAAATGATGAAATAATAAGATAATAATACAAATAATAGTATGACAGAATTTTATATTTTCCTCTTTGGTGGTTTTATGTAGGCCTACATACTGTAGGCTATCTTCTTTTTTCTGTTTATATTATAATTTTTCAAACTTAAAATTACCAGTAGGCCTACTTGCAATTATTATTGTTATAATTTGATTTTCCTCAAAGAGTTAAAATTTTTAGGCCTAAATATGCTGTTTACCAAGTTAATATAGGCTACTCACCAGATGATGCAGCACAGTCATGGCATTCTACACTATCTATGCAGTACTGTTCCTCATCTAGAATTAGTGTGACTGTATAATTTTTGGATCTGACCTTGTGCTCAGGACATATTTTGCATTTTACTATGCATTTCCCACTTTGTCGCTTCACTTGAGCATACCCTATAGCGCTGTCACCATAATTTTCTCTGCCAGCACTGTAACATTATATTTTATTGTACAATATAGATGCAAGGAAATTAACTGAAGTTACTTAATGTTTCCTTTTCATTGGCCTTTGGAGGGGGGGGGGGGGGGGGAGGCAGTTGCCCCAACTAAAAATCTACCTATTTTCAAAATTGATAGATTATAGACGGTTAAGATATTGATAATATAAGCCAAATAATGGCTACACTGCGTCCTGCTGCACGGCTGAAAGCAACGGGAAACTACAGCCGTATGCTATTCCCGAGGATATGCACCTCTCTACGCATAATTACATGTGATGATGGCCTCCTCCCTTGTAAAATTTCAATCCGGAGGTAAACTAGTCCCCTGTTCGGATCTCCGGGTGGGGACTACTCGTGAGGGGGTTAACATCACAGAAGTGACAAAGAGGAAATCTGACATTCTACGAATCGGAGCGTGGAATGTTAGAAGTCTGCTAGGAAGTGGAAGGTTAGAAAACTTAGAAAGGGAAATGGATAGGTTGAGGTTGGATTTGGTTGGGATTAGTGAAATGCGCTGGCAGGAAGAACAGGACTTTTGGTCAGGAGACTATAGGGTCATTAGCACTAAATCAAACAATGGCCAAGCAGGGGTTGGCCTCATATTGAGTAGGAAACTTGGACAGCGGGTGGAATATTATGAACAATATAGTGAACGGATTATTGTAGCAAAAATCAATACTAAACTTACCTGCACCACAGTGGTACAAGTCTATATGCCTACCAGTCAAGCTGATGATGAGGATGTTGAAAAGGTCTACGAAGAAATAGACGAAATTCTGAGGTATATCAAGGGTGATGAAAATGTTATAGTAATGGGAGATTGGAATGCTGTGGTTGAAAAGGGAGAGAAGGGAAGATAGTAGGAGATTTCGGATTAGGTGAAAGGAATGATCGAGGAAGCAGGCTGGTAGAATTCTGCACCGAGCATGAGTTGGTCATGGCTAACACCTTATTCAATAACCACAATAGAAGAATATACACATGGATGAGACCAGGAGATACAGGGCGTTACCAAATCGACTTCATTATGGTCAAGCAGAGGTTTCGAAACCAGATTTTGGATTGTAAAACATATCCTGGTGCTGACATAAACTCTGACCACAATCTGGTTGTAATGAAATGCAGATTAAAGTTGAAGAAACTGAAGAAAAGTCAAAAGTCAAAAAGGTGGGCAATAGACAGACTGAAAGAGAAGGATGTAAACGAAAGATTCAAGAAGAGTATAAGGGAAGGACTAATGAAAAACCCTAAACAAACTTCAATTGCAGACGAATGGGCCCTTTTGAAGAATGAAATAACAAAATCCGCAGAAGAAAACATTGGTAGGAAAGAAAGAATAGGTAGAAAACCGTGGATCACTCAGGATATACTAGAATTGATGGATGAAAAGCGTAAACAGAAGAATGTAAGAGATGAAAAGGGGAAAGCAGAATACAGACGTCTGAGAAATGAGGTTAACAAGAAGTGCAAGGAAGCGAAAGAAGAATGGTTTAAAGAGAAATGTGCAGGTATAGAAAATTGTCTGAAATTAGGAAAAGTAGACACAGCTTATCGAAGGATTAAGAATACTTTTGGGGAAAAGAAGACTAAGTGCTGTAATATTAAGGACACAAATGGAAAGCCTCTAACAGATAGGGAAGAAAAGGTTGAGAGATGGAAAGCTTACATAGAGAGTTTGTATAAGGGAATGGAGATTGAGAATCACGTAATGGAAAGGGAGGAGGAAATTGATGAGGATGCGAAAGGAGATTTAATATTGAGATCAGAATTTGATAGAGCTTTGGAAGACTTAAGCAGGAACAAAGCACCAGGCATAGATGATATACCGATTGAGTTGCTACGCTGCATAGGAGATGAAGGTCTGATCAGGTTATTTCACTTGGTGTGTAGGATTTATGAGACAGGTGAGGTACCCCCTGATTTCAAGAAGAATGTAATCATCCCTGTACCAAAGAAAGTGGGAGCTGACAGATGTGAATATTACCGTACAATCAGCTTGATTACTCATGCTTCAAAGATCATGCCTAGAATAATTTACAAGAGGATTGAAAGCCAGATAGAAACGGAGTTGGGTGAAGACCAGTTTGGTTTCAGGAGAAATGTAGGAACAAGGGAAGCTGTACTAAGTCTTAGGCTGATGTTGGAAGGTAGAATAAGGAAAGATAAGAGAACGTTCATGGCTTTTGTAGATTTAGAAAAGGCTTTTGATAACGTTGATTGGACTAAATTGTTTGACATTTTGAAATCGATTGGAATAAAGTACAGGGATAGGAGGGTGATATACAATCTATACAGAAACCAGACAGCAGTCATTCGAGTTGAAGGACATGAGAGAGAAGCTGGCATTCAGAAAGGTGTAAGGCAAGGCTGCAACTTATCACCCATACTTTTCAATCTTTACATTGAACAAGCAATGAAGGAAATTCGAGAAAAATTTAAAGTGGGAGTGAAGATTCAAGGAGAAATAATTTCAACTCTGAGATTTGCTGATGACATCGTCATCTTGGCCGACAAGCCTGAGGATTTGAATGAGTTTTTGAATGGTATGGACTCCGTCTTACGGAAAGAATTCATGATGAAAATTAATAAATGTAAAACAAAAATACTGGAATGCAGCCGAAATAAATCAGAAACCTCTATGGAGATCAAATTGACAGGTGAAAAGCTGAAGGAAGTAGGAGACTTCTGTTACTTAGGAAGCAGAATTACCAGTGATGGACGAAGCAAAGAGGATATTAAAAGTAGGTTGGCTCAGGCAAAGAAAGCATTTCTACAAAAAAGGAATCTGCTGACATCGAATATAGATTTAGGTGTTAGGAAGTCATTTTTGAAAGCCTTTGTCTGGAGCGTGGCGCTCTATGGAAGTGAGACTTGGACTATTGGTGCAGCAGAAAAGAGGAGAATTGAAGCATTTGAAATGTGGTGTTACAGGAGAATGATGAAGATCAGATGGGTAGATAGGTTTACAAACAAAGAGATATTAAGACGAGTGGGAGAGGAGAGATGTTTCTGGCGATTGCTAATGAAGAGAAGAGATAGGTTGGTTGGACACATACTAAGACACCCAGGAATAGCAAGCTTAGTTATGGAAGGAAGGGTCGAGGACAAGAACTGTAGGGGTAGACCAAGGTTAGAATATGTTAAACAGATTGCCTCAGATGTAGGGTGTGGTAGCTATGTCGAGATGAAACGATTAGCTCAGGACAGGGAGGCATGGAGGGCTGCATCAAACCAGTCAAAGGACTGAAGATTCAAACAACAACAACAAATCCACTTAACAATAGGTAGCGCACGAGTATATTCAACAAATGAGCGACGACGCGCGAATTGTTTCAACAAAGTCCCGTATACGTTCATATACCATTTGTCCGATAGCGATGAAACGTGGGTGAGATGTTGCGTACACTTCAGGGAAGATTTCTAGCTTAGTAAATCCATGTTACAATAGGTACTGCACGAATGGATTCAACAAATGAGCGACGATTCGCGAAGTGTTTCGACAAAGACCCGTATGCGTTCATATACAATCGTCCGATAGATATGAAACTTTAGTGAGTTGTTGTGTACACTCCAGGGAAGGTTTCTGATTTAGTAAATCCATTTTACAATTGGTAGCAAACGGGTAGATTTAACTAATAAGCGACAGCGCGTGAATCGTTTCAATAAAGTCCCGTATGCGATCATATACCATTCATCCGAGTGTGATAAAACTTTGGAGAGCTGAGTACAATCCTGCGAAGGTTCATGAATTAGTAAGTCAGTTTTTCAATGGGTGGCGCACAAGAAGATTCAAGAAATGAGTGACGGCGCGAATCGTTTAAACAAAATCTCGTATGCGTTCATATGCCATTTATCTGATTGCGATGAAACTTTGATGAGTTGTTGTGTACACGCCAGGAAAGATTTTCGAGTTAGTAAATCCATTTAACAATAGGTAGCGTACGAGTATATTCAACAAATGGGTGACTGCGTTCTAATAGTCTCAGCAGTCCCGTATGCGTTCATATACCATTCATTTCATTGCGATGTAACTTTCGTGAGTTGTTGATCACGCTCCCGTGAATGTTTCTGAGATAGTAAATTATTTTTTTATAATAGTTTAGAGGTGGTTAACGGAAAAAGAAGAAAATATTGGGAATTCAAAAGGACAGCAACTAGCAAAGTCAAAATCCCAACACTTTCTTTGATTGGCATTGCAACGCATGCCGGGTACAGCTAGTCGTTTATAAATGCTGCCATTGTTAAGAAGGCGCATTTTGTAAGTAATACATCATAGTTAAATAGCCTAATAATATTGGAATAAACAATTTTCAAACAACAGAGTTATTCGCCTGTACATATCCGGTGCCATTAATAAATCCACGACGCAGTTTGAAGATTAAGATGGAAAGGACCAGAACTATTGTTTAAAACGTTTTAAAGTGCTCAATACACTAATATACATATACATTTGAGATCACTCTGAGTCTGAAGGGTTTAGTCGTTACTTAATAACAACTTAATGGTGTTGGAAGTAATTTATCAGTGTTACATTAGTAAATAAAATTCAAATACGTTTCAGTTGGTGAACACGATAGTACGAAATTTGTAATGTTTTCTTCCCTTTAATCTGAACGAAAAATACACGAGAATAATTAATAATACACTTGGATGACAAGTTTCATTTGTCAAGCGATCATCATCGGATCTTTAACACTCAGGCTATTGATCTTTGTCTGTGAATGGGATTTGAACCCTTGATCTACGGACTTGCTGCAGTTCCTATCACAGGCGTAGCCTTCTCATGGACAGTTACGAATAGCCTATCTGCCTTCACATCATATTCACTGGGAGAAAAGTTGATTGATGCTTTACGTTAGGGAATGCATTAATTCTAGGTGACTTTTAGTTGCATAGTGCATGTTAAAGTACAAATAAATACAGCACTATTTTGTACTTACATCGTGCCTGAAAATAATTTGCTTAAATCGTAGGACGACATACTGATTTAAAACCAAAAAAATCTTAACGTTATCTTATGTCATTCATTCAAATGCGTACCAGTCAAGTGGCAAATGAATGTAAAGTAATTTGAAGTCAATCGTGAGCAATTTCTGCGTCAGTCTGTAGGCGTGCCCGTCAATCAGTCATTTTAGATACCCTGAACTAACCTGATGGAGCAGACGTATGTATCACTCACTTGTACGCTACCTTGTAATAATAGGAACGTATCTCTGAGTAGCATACTCTTCTGCTCTAAAGTAAGACCATGTACAGCAAATGCTGCCTTGAATTTCTCCTTTCGATGCCCCGCCTTTCCTCTCCCCTCCCTTACCTTTCTGAATGACGTCATGTAACCAGCCGATGGAGTGTGGTCCTAAGTCATGTCTGCACGTAGTTCAGTATTAAAAGGTGTGATCATTTCTGGATATCCCATGAATTTTCCTAGGATATTGTGAATGCTAGTAAGTATTACTATTCTCCCTCGCTAATGTATTGTTGGGATATCAGTACACTACGTAACTGAATTTACGAGATATGATGCTGTAACCATTGTGATCAACCAAACAATGTATGAAATGGTTTATGATGGATCCTTTCTTTCATTTTTGGGAATATTGTATTATGCCTTTACATGTTTAATAACTTATTTTCAGACGCTGTATATGGTGGGAATAAATAGAAAAAGAATATTTTGCTCCACAAATATTGGAACTACACAGGTAAATTCAATAGTTCGGCCCAATGTCATTATGGCTGTGAAAGCATAAGGATATCCAATCTCAGTTCAATATTCATACACATTTCTCATCAGATATATTTGAAAAAGTAATATTTTTTTGTTATTTTTGGAGTGCTTGTAGTCTGAGCCTACCTTTTGTCTCTTGGTGCTGAATTCGTAACTTGAGTGCTGATCCCTCGGCAGCATGAAGACTCGTAACACTGCTACTCACATTAGAATATCATTCTGCGTGTATAATATTGCTTTGTTCCACAAGGGGAGATTCAGGCAATGGGGAGAATTGGGTACACCACTGCTCTCTGTTTGAAATTGACATTTATAACTAGTAACTCAAACCATGTTTGTAAGTCACTTGAATGGCGAACAATCGTGGTTCACAGAATTTCAACCATAGGCTGACTGATTCTTTCGAGTGGCAACATTGAGAGAGAGATAGACAGGGGGTTGATTGAGGCTGCGTTGCAACACGAGTCCAGTTCAAAGTCAACACTCATCCCCGCCAGAGTAAATGTTGGCGCGTTCGTTAGTTCACTAACGCCATTATCCCTGCCACAGCGCGGCTCTAGATATGTTAACACGGATCTCATTTCATCCACTTTAATTGTAAACTTTTTAAACCGTGAATAATCTCGCCATGTTCATTGTACTAAGCTATTTAACGAGTGCCTGCAATTTCTATCTCTCACTGTGGTGAATTAATTCAAAGCCAATGCTGGGCTGTACATTCATAGAAAATTACTAATTTACAATTCAATGAATATTCTATGAACTAAGGTGGGGGCAAAGCCATTGCTGAGCAATTATAGATAATAGATAATATTTAAGTTAGCTTACGAAGATTAAATTGTAGACTTGATTAAGGCCTACTGTACATAATATACGTATACTATCAGTAGTGCCCGGCTTCGCCCGGTGGATTTGTTTGTTTTATGGATGATAATGAATACTACTACATAACTGGCACAATACTTGAGTAGCCCAGATGCAAAGGCCGCTAAGTGAACTTTTTGTCGATTTTGAGTTGAGCATACCGTCACGTTCGTCTTTTAACTGGCTACACGATGGAATAAGTTTCAGGGTGCATATCCCGCTCAAACCCGTTGAAAATGACCAACAAAGATCGCATTCGTTTGCATAAACCGCTATATGCATGTTGGCTACGGTTGCAAAGCCAGTTTAATGTTCCACGTGTCCAAAGACCGCTAAGTTCCATAAGAATGGTGTCTGCCTTGCCACATACGGCTGCAAAACACGCTAACTGGTACAAGAACTGCCAATATTCCTCCCACAGAATTTCTTTACGATAAATAATTATTTATTTCGATCGGGAAGGATAGTTTCGTGTTTCAGATTTGAGTTGGCTGCACTATCGAGGAAGCGTACGCAACAATAACATGCTGCCTTGTCGAAATACATCGTTTAAAAGCACATTTGATCGACAGGTTGTTTCTTGGTTGTGGGCATTTCAAGCCAGAAAAATGAGTGATCTTGTTGATTTATGTGAAGCAGTTATTGCATTTGTGGACTGTAATACTATTTTGGATGTTCCAAATACGGAGATAAGAACAGAAACGGCAGAAGTAGGTGGAGAAATAGTGCAAGTTGAAGTAGTTTAACCCGTTGATATTGGAGTTGAGAACAACTTCTTACGTCTGGTTAGAACATCAACATCCGAAAGGATCAAACCAAATAGCGTCGACACCTCTTCACAAACTGCCCAGCATAAATGTTTAAGGTGCAAAATATTTCGGTTAATCTCTGATGGCTGTGGGGGTCAGAGCAAAAACAAGACTATGATCAGCATGCTATCTCACTGGTTACTGCTAGAAGCTCCCGCATGACTAAAGGAAATACAGCTATGGTTCCCAATTGTGGGCCGCTCATTTATGTCACCTGACAGAGTTTTTGGAAATATTGAACGGCAAGTTCGCAAAGTGAGTGTCTTTGAAAATCCTTCCGGAGATATCAAGCACATTGAGAAATTTGCGACAGTAGTTCGCCTGGAACAAGATGAATGTTCTGTTAGGGATTAGAAAGCGTATATGGATGGCATGGTAAAAAAAACCAATTCCAAAAAGCGAAGAAAATCGTGTTCAGAATTATTGGCAAAACAAAAAAATAACATGTCTGGTCCGAGGGGAGCCGTTCTAAAATGTTGAGGTTGGTGAGGGAAAGAGCATCATGAAAACTGGAACGAATATTAACAAACATCCGGGTCCCTCGCCAATTCAAGTAGGTGTTGCACTCAAAGAAACATAGATACAAGACGTCTGATGGCTCTTAGAGCTGTATTTCGGTGAAAACTGGTCAGCGAATGGCAACCTAAAATTCTTCAGTGAGGTCTTCCAGGAGCAACAATCCATTCGCAACAATATCGTCCGATCTCAAGTGGAAGAAGACGAAGAACCAGCAGATTTTGAGCTGATGGACGGTGTGGAGGATGACCTGACCTAACTTAAGTGCCATATTTTCTTGTTTTGTGCACTTTCTTAATTTGTAAATTTTTATGCTGTCTAAATGACGTTGCACGGTGTTTAAGATGTATTTTTTTAAAATAATTTTCTTTCTATCGCACCGGACGTGGTCTATGTTTTTCAAAATATATTTTTCCTAATAAACCAAATTGAAACTAAAATAATTCTCTATTAAAAATCTCATCCAAATGGCATTCGTAAAAAAATAAAACAGCGGGTTTTGCAACCTAAGTTTCATTAACGACTCTCGTTGTCACGGGTGCAAATGTCGTTAACTGCACAATACGTGTGCAAAAACAGCTAAGTCAATATTGTAATTTATGTTTTAGGACAGAAGATCCAACCGTAGATTTCACAGATTTTAACTGAATAATAAATGTTTTTATGTTGATTTTCAAGGGTAAGAAATATAGTATTAGCTTAAATAGTTTGGACGTAGCAGTTTTTCGTCATTTACTCTGTTTCGTTTATAATGCACTTAGCGGCCTTTGCAAACGGACTACTCACTTAAACTAACAGAAAAAAATATATAACTTTTTGTGGTGGTTGAGGTGGTGGTGGGGGTGATAAGTAATACAGTATAATGGACGTAATATTCAGGTCTCTTTCCTGTAATGATAATGATAATAATGAATAGGGAAACGGCTATTTACTACACTAGAGTACTGACACATGTAATTTACAAACGAATTGAAAAATATGATTAGAAAGAGGAGTAGATGAAATAAAAGACACTGCCTAGGGCCTATATCTCATTGGCTGTTAGAAAAGTAGAGATCAATAGTGTCGCCTTTTGTCACATAGTGCCATAGGAAAATAATCAGAGCACTTTGGGAAACTTCGGCTGTCCCGAACACCTGAAGTAGCAATAGTGTCATTTATCGCCACATACCGCTCAAGCATAAGGATCTGAATATATGAAAGTAAATTTGAAAGCACCAACGCTTATTGCAGCTGATTACCTCTGTGTACTGCACCAACACCATCGCCCTTATACAGAGGCATAATATTTTCATGATGATAACTGTTTTAAGGGGCCTAAGAAATCTTCCTACAATAATTACTCCAAGTGACTCCAATTTATAAGCAGCGCAAGTTGTAAATATTTTCGCAATTCTGGTAGGGGTGACGTGGTGCAACTCGCATTTCCAGCCAACAATTGACTTATTAAAATATTCTTACAGTTACTCTATACGGACATGAATGGTTCTAGGACCTTACAACGTAGTTTTCAAGTTCATTTTGTCTCTTGTTCTAAATGTAAGCAATGGAGAGACTGGTTCAAAATACCAAGCGGACAGTGTAACCCGCAGGGTTCCAAAGGGTAAGTATGTAAAATTTGGTTCAGATCGGTGAAACGGTGTAGATGTGTGCCAAAGGGCCTAAATGTAGGGAATGGAGCGGTCTGTCCGAAATTTCATGTAGACAGTGTTACTCGCAGGTTTGCAAAGGGTAAGAATACACATTTTGGTTCAGATCGGTGAAATGGTGTAGATTTGTATAAATGCCAGACAGACAAACCAACATTGAGCTTTATACCTTATTAGCAGAAGTACCCGTTCTTCGAACGGTGGTCGGTGTTAACACCAGACATTATCAATTGAGTTACTCTTGAAATGGTTATGGGGTTATTATTCATTCATAAGTTTATCAGAACGAAGTTAGTTTTCTGGGAATATCACACACACTGTTAATTTAAGGGCCTTAAAATGCGATTTTCGGAGACCCTTTTTAGACTCCCGAATTTTGTGTCTCACATTGAGAAGCGCAACATATGCTTTGGTCGTCCTTCTAGGATATTTTTATATTTCGCCTATTTTAGCATGTATTTTGAGAAATTTTCCCTATATCCACCCTTCTACTGTATGAAAAGTACGGTATGAGTTTTATAAATGATTGGTGTATTGACTCTCATGGTTACCATACCTAATTTTGCGATGCACCAAGCATCCGAACACGAGTTATAGGCGTACATAAAGATACACAGAAAGACAGACAGACAATTCTACAACATATCACCCAGATATCCAAATATCGGTATATCCACCACACAGTATCAAACAAAATCATCCTTACGATGAACCCGTATGTCGACAAAAAAAAAAGAAAAAAAAGATTAGTTAAAATGTGCCTCAAACTAAATTCACCTAACGTGTACTTCCTAACGTGAAATAGAATTGAAAGCCTTATAGACGAAACGCTATACACGTCACATAAAAACTGACCCTCTACGTTGTGTTAGGTCCCCCTTTCATAAATTATAAAGGCTTGTGGTGCATGAAAATTCAGGTTCTTTAGCCTCAAATGGCTCAAATTCCTGAAAACCGCAAAATATGCTGATTGAATTCAGAAATTTTTGAAAATAATGTTGCTGTTTGGAGATATAATAGACCTTCTGTACTATATGTCGCACGTGAAAATTGCATGAAATAATTGCATTGAAGAATTATACAGTCTACGTTGGTTCTGTGATAACCTTATAGCCATTTACAAACTTTCACAGAAATGTAATAAATGGAGTGGCATTGATTGCTTCTTACAGAAATAGATGGAAAGTTGGATGCCACCCCTTGATATAATGTTATCATGGTTAGCGATTTTCATTCCTTCATTAGATTGTTAAATTAAATTAAATTAGTTTTCTGGGAATATTACAGAAACTGGTGGGTTTTGAGCCTTATAATGTAGTTTTCTAGGAACCTTTAGGGCCCCCGAGTTTGGTTTCTGGCACCGAGGGGCTTAGTCTCGTCGTTGTACGCCATAAGATAATACTAATAATAATATAATATAGGGATAGGAATATAATAGACCTGCCGTACCACACCCGCAGGTGTAAATCACGTGAAAAAAAATCTTGAGTACCCCTTGAACCCCTTAAGCGCATTATACGTATGGATGAATTTTACAGCATAATTTGGTTCCGTGATAACCTTCTAGCCGTTTGCAAACTTTCACACTAATGTAATTAATGGAATTAGAATTGCGTCTTACAGCAATAGATGGACCTCTGTGAATCTCTTGCCAAGGTTTCCGAGTTTTGTCTCTCACATTGAGGGGCTGAAAATGAGTTTTGTCTCGTATTTCTACGCCTATTTCAGCATGTATTTTAAGAAGGTAGGCCCCCTTTTATGGGAGGTACGGAGAAGAGTTACATCAATGATTAGTGTCGTGCCTCTGATGGATATCTGTACCAAATTTTACGTTGATACACCCAGCCGTTCTCGAGTTATGAGAACAAAGTTGTCCACAGACAAACAAACAAACAAACAAACAGACAGACAGTCAACAAATATTTTCGCACGCATCCATCATAAAACAGTCTGAAACGCGTAAATAACTTAATTTTCCGTAGAAATTCAGAAAAAAATACAGAAACTTTCATTTTTAGCCTATTTTCAATTTTGAAAAAAATAAGCTTATGAGATCACCTATCGTGCGTGCGTGTGTGTGTGTGTGTGTGTGTGTGTGTGGTGTGTGTGTGTGTGTCCCTAATAAAATCTAAACGGCTGGAGCGATTTCAATGAATCTCGGTAAGTTCATAGCATTATTTCCGGCGACCTCGACCGTGCCCTTCAAAGTTCGTTACGTCTCACCAATCCAACATGGTGGCTGTGCGAAATATTTCACTAGCACTCAATATCTCCGAAACTATTACCGATATCGCCCTGAAATTGTGTACGGTGATAAAGGGCACTATTAGAAGTTCACCTATGAGACTTTCATAAACCTGGTGACTACAAAACCAACATGGCGGTCAAGCGAAGTTGAGACCTTTAAATAGACTTTTCTCGCGATTTAACTATCCAAGCGTAATGGAACTTGGTACAGCAAATGTTTATACACATTGTAATGCACTGGAGTCTAATTTAGTTCAATTGTTTACATAACCTCAAAATGGCGGCTGTGCGAAATATTTCTCTGATATTCTATATCTCCGAAACTATTACAGATATCATCATGCGTCTTTGTACGGTGATAAAGGGTACTGATACAAGTTTACCTATGTATATTTCATAAACCTGTAAAGTACAGAACGAACATGGCAGCCATGCGAATTTGTAATATTTTAATAGACTTTTCTCGTGATTTAACTCTCTGAGCGCAGTGAAATGTGGTACAGTAAATGATTTTGCAGATTGTAAAGCACTGCCATCTAATTTAATTCAATTGTTTACATAACCTCAAGATGGCGGCTGTGCGAAATTTTAAAATTAACTTTTTATTTCTTGTGTCGTAATCATGCGATCGAAGTGAAAGTTTGAATAATGAACCTAGGCAATAATTGTCCTTGAATGGTACATAACTCTATGGCCTATACATATAATAATCCTAAATGGCGAGCTTCCGAAATATTTAGACGGTTCTCAATATCTATGAATCTTTTACAGCAACCAAACTGATTTTTTTAATGATCATAGAGACTATGAACATTTGTTCACCTATAGGACTTTCAGTAACTTGGTGAGCAGAAATCCAACATGGCGGCGACGCGAAGTATAAATATTTAAATGGACGTTTCTCGCGAATTAACTATCCGAGTGCCGTGAAACGTTGCACGTTAAATGCTTATACAAATGTTGATCCACTGGCATGTAATTTATTTCAATTGTTTGCATAATCACAAGATGGCTGGTGTGCGTACTTTTAAAATCTCGTTTTTACTTCTTGTGTTCTAATCATGCAATTGAAGTTTGAATACCACACGTACACAATAATCTTAATGTAATAGTACAAAAATAAAAATCCATCCTCGCGACCATATGAAATATTTAGACGGTTCTCAATATCTACGAATCTTTTACAGCAATTAAACTGAAATTCTGTATGTTGATAGAGACAATTAACATGAGCAGGATATATGAAAATAGGCTGTATAGTTCTTCACGGAACTACTTGTTATATAGAGAGAGATATACTGCACCACTCGGTATTGACCGTGTTTTATTGCACACATTTAGGTTTTACTCGCTAACCGTTGGAGAAACACGAAAAGTGATAAGGACCTTTCGGATAGACAACATTGTGAGGTTTGAAGCCATTTTTCAGTGTTGCCTAAGTAAACAAAAGTTTGGTGCTTTGCAGTCGGTCAGCACGAATGTACCCAAATAGAGCTGGGGTATTCCCTAATCCTGAAATAAATTACATGATTAACAAGTAGTTCCGTGAAGAACTATACAGCCTATTTTCATATATCCTACTCATATTAATTGCCTCTATCAACATACAACATTTCAGTTTGATTGCTATGTTAGATTCGTAGATACTGAGAACCGACTAAATATTGCAAATGGTAGCCAGGTTGGATTTTTATTTATGTACTATTACATGAAGAATATTGTGTACGTGTGGTTTTCAGACTTCAATCGCATGATTAGGACACAAGAAGTGCAAACGAGATTTTAAAATTTCGCACAGCTGCCATTTTGTGGTTATGAAAACAATTGAAATAAATTAGATACCAATGGATTAACATTTGTATAAGCATTAACGTGCAAAGTTTCACTGCACTCAGATGGTTAAATCGCGAGAAACGTCCAATTAAACGTCGCCGCCATGTTCGATTTGTGCTCACCAGGTTACTGAAAGTCATATAGGTGAACTTATGTTCATAGCCTCTATGAACATTAAAAAAATCAGTTTGAATGCTGGAAAAGATTCTTATATATTGAGAACCGTCAAAATATTTCGGATGCTCGCCATTTTGGATTGTTATATGTATAGGCCATAGAGTTATGTACCATTAAGGGAAAATTATTGCGTAGCTTCATTATTCAATCTTTCACTTCGATCGCATGATTACGACACAAGAATAAAAACTTAATTTTAAAATTTCGCACAGCTGCCATCTTTAGTTTATGTAAACAAATGAACTAAATTAGATGCCAGTGAATGACAATATGTATAATCATTTACTGTACCACATTTCAATGCGCTCATATGATTAAATCACAAGAAAAATGTATTAGAATGTGTCAACTTCGCTTGGCCGCCATGTTCGTTTCGTAGTTTATAGGTTTTTGAAAGTTACATAGATAAACTTGTAGCAGTGCTCTTTATCACCGTACAAAATTTCAGGTTGATATCATAAATAGTTTCGGAGATATTGAATGACTGTGAAATATTTCGCACAGCCGCCATTTTGAGGTTATGTAAACAATTGCACGAAGTTAGATGTCGGTGCATTACAATTTATATAAATATATACTGTGCCAAGTTTCATTGCGTTTGGTTGGTTAAATCGCGAGAAACGTCCATTTAAAAGTCGCAACTTCGCTTGGCCGCCATGTTGGTTTTGTAGTTACCAGGTTTTCAAAGGTCACTTAAGTGAATTTCTAGTAGTTCCCTTTACCACCATACAAAATTCCAGGGTGATATCGGTAATAGTTTCGGAGATATTGAATGCTGGTGAAATATTTCGCACAGCCACCATGTTGGATTGGTGTGACGTAACAAAATTTGAAGCGCACGGTCGGGGTCGCCCGGAATAGAGCTATGAACTTACCGAGTTTCATTGAAATCTCTCCAGCCGTTTAGATTTTATTAGGGGACACACACACACGAATCACACACGCACACACACACGGACAAAAGGTGATCACGTATGCCTATTTTTTCAAAATTGAAAATAGGCTAATAAATACACTAGGATGACCAGTTTCGATCGTCAAGCGATCATCATTAGATCCATTACAATTAGGCTCTAACATCTATGTTTGAGAATACAGGTGAAAAATATATACAATATGTACAATTATTTAGTTGCAGTGTTGGTAATGCAACTGTCGCTGTATGCTAAATGTAGTATATCTAATGTTAGGTGAACTTCTAAAATGATGATAAAAATCCCGAATTTGTCTGTTTGGGGTGATTATATGGTTATACAAAATCAAATATGGTTATACTGTAATAATACAGGCTGATACTTATCCGGTTGCCTCCCTAACTGGAACTTCAAACAGTTTCGTGTTCACTCTGGCACCAGTTATGGTCGAAAAGTACCAAACTTTTGTCGGAGAGACAATTAAATGCTAAAGCTCGTATCCATCCAACGTTTGATTTTCCTTAGCGTTCTCTTTTTAATTGAAATGGAATTATGAAATTTTGGCACAAAAGGGTGTAGTGCCGTCCCAAATGTGGGTTTTACTCAATAACCGTTGGAGATACGCGAAAGGTGATAAGGACATTTCGGATAGACAATTAAATGATAAAGATCGTGAAGTAATCCAACGTTTGCTATTTCTTAGCGTTCTCTTTTTATTTGAAATGGAATTATGAAATTTTGGCACAAAAGGGTGTAGTGCCGTCCCAAATGTGGGTTTTACTCAATAACCGTTGGAGATACGCGAAAGGTGATAAGGACATTTCGGATAAGGAATAACATTTTAAAACTGGTGTATGCCATCAATAGTTTGCTATTTCTTAACGTCCTCTTTTTATTTGATATGGAAATATGAAATTTTGAAACCAAAGGGTGTAGTGACGTCTATAAAATGGTCGCCATTTTTAATAGTGCAAAATATCGAAATCAAAAGTATCCTATATATAAACCAGGTAAATCAGCTACATCCATGCTAAATTTCATTTAAATCGGACGAGTGGTTCTTGCGTTATTGAGTAACACACAGACAGACACACACCATCTCATTTTTATAGATTAGTATGATTTACACATGCTAGTGCAATAATCACAATAACGCAAGTTATCACAAAAATTCTACTCACACAGCCATGTACATGGGGCAACATTACCACGATGTCTAAGGCCCGCAAATGAAATAACAACTGTCTACACATGAAAACTGCAAAACAGTGATAGGAGAATGTAGGAATGTTTGCCACTATTTTTAGCCTACTTTTCACATTTTGCAAAAATGAAGAAAATGTAGTCTAATGAGATCGATCTGGGCAAATGTGTGTCTGTCTGTCAGTCCTTCTGTCTGTCGGTCTGTCTGTCCTTCTGTCTGTCTGGCTAGCTGTGTGTGTGTGTGTCCCCTATCAAATCCTAAACGGCTGCAGCAATCAAAGCAAAATTTGGTATGAGTAAAGATCTATACCTGAATACCATGTGCCGTATTTGAAAATGATGTCAGTGCTACCAACTGCTGAAAAATCGCAATTGAAATTTGATCTCCATGTTGGATATCTTGGAAGGTATGAATGGGAGCTAATTTAAAATTGGTACACGTATAGATAATAATATTTCAGTTTAATTTCCAGGAGGCCGAACATGGCAGTGTTGCCAAAATGATTATAAGTCTGCTGATAGGTCCAATTTTGAAATGCATATAATATCTACTCTACCAATTGGAATTCAACCAAATTTTGTATGTGTTATGTGTACTGTGCCCGTTTTGACCGAAGTCCGGACGACCAGATATGCATTTCACCAAAAATCAGTCAGCACGAGAATCAAAATATCCCGGGGCGCCAGATGGGTTAATGTGACTAAAATAACTCAACAAAAAATTGCTTTACCGTTCTGATTTTCGACTCGATGCAGCAATAAGGATGGAAGGAGATTTTCTGAAAATAACACAACCTGTAAAATTATCTCATTTTATTTAAAACGTTAAAAATTACTGAAGGCATGACAAAAATAGCATAACAGATGCATGACGAATCATACGTTATATACAAGATTTACAATTCCACCAACACATGAACACTTGGCAATTGAGACGAAGGTCAAATTAATAGTCCTGTTGACTTCGCTCAAAATAATTATTTACAGTAGTTGGGTTTTGTCAGTGCAAATTTAATTGTCCTTCCTGATTCCTATCTTATTTGAGTATTCACATATTGAAATGAAAAAAAAAATCACACGTTGAAAAATATATCACTGATTCACATTTTCAAAAATATCGTAGCAAATTAACGAACACTTCAGGATTCGGTTATCTCAAGATTTGTTCAAATACAAAGTTATTAACAAGAAATACAACACAATATTATTTACTTCGATAAACAGAAAATATTTATTGAATCATCTGTTCTCGATCCAAAATCTATTCAGAGCTTTTGACTCAATCATCAATATAATGGTCAAAATATTATTATCAACAAAATATAAATTCAATTCAATATGGATTCAACCATTCAATCAATTAACTATCACTTGGAAATATTATTTAGAAAATTTATCATAAAACAATATCATTTGCTATTATCAAAATTACAATTATTTGACAAAATGTCAAATATGTTAATCATTAAATTTATTTGCAAAATCTTTATATTTTTACAGGATCACAAAAATCCTCTCAGTTTTTAGTGGCTGTTAAGAAGTAACAGTTTTAAATAATTTACAGCATCGGCCCATTCGATTTAGATGCGTCAAATATCACCTAATCATAATTAGCATCTAGACAACGGTAAAGTATTTTCATAATGAAAGGTACAAGTTAAAAAATGATAATTCTCGGGCAAGCAATTACTAGGAATATTTCTAGAACACGTGGGTTAACTGTGAATTGACAATGATGGCTCAACAAAATACCTTTGGTTCTATCTCGACGGAAGTGTGGCTAAATTCAACTCCTCCACTCATTTCAAAGACATCCAACCTACAATATGGTTGATGCTTCATTTCAACAACCTCATTCCTGCTACTTAATTGCACAATCAGAATGGCATATTTAACTCTTTGCACACACAACAATTATTTCTTCCCAAATTATACAGAATAATCAAGCCTTTGCTTGTTACGACAACTGGAAGATTTATAAGTTAGTAAACTCCACCAATGAGTTTACAATAATAATTTTACCATCAGTTTAAAACATGAATGACTCCACACCGAGTCTATTCTTAGCCAAATTTTTTATCAAAAGACGTTGCTCAATAATGATTTTATTTTTATACAAACTCTAGCAAAAACCCTGTTTTATACATGCTCTTGGCTTCCCGTATCATTGCTTTCCGTGTCTTCTCAATGATTTAAATGCATAATGCAAGTGTGAAATACTTCCACTGAATTAATATGTTATTTGTTTGTGGGCATGCGTTAACCACTAACCTTCGGAATCAACATGTATCCGATCTTAGAAAATTGTTTTAAATATCAAATGTATAAATCACACTACATGATAATGATTATTAGAAATCACAAATATTATTATTATCTCAGAAAATTGAAAATAATAATTATTATTAAATCAACATTATTATTATTATTTCCTCAACAAATGGATTTAAAGTTGTTAAACTGTTCGGGGACTTCTTAATAATGGATAAATATCCATTCCTCAACCTAAATTTATTATTATACTTTCAGTTATGACGGCTGATGACCGTGATTAGAAAAATATCAAAATTAAATAAATGCTCGTTCTGCTCGTCCATACATTTCGAATGATTGACTTTTGAGTGTAAAAACTGCTCAGATCAAAGCTTCTATTGCAAAAAAATATTTGCAACAGCAAAAACATCGATGAAAAGAAAATATGTGTTGTTAAGACTGTAGAAAAATTTGAGAAATTCCAGCTAACTACGCATAAAAATAATGCAAATTGTAGCTTACATTCCTGTAGATCTTGATGCTAGTAATCTGGTCTGAACCAGATTATTTCAGTCTTCTTGTCCCCATTAGGACACATATTTATAATCTCGTATCGGCCTCCATTTTATACCCGCAATGGTCTTACTCAGACATAGCGGTATTCATACTTGTAGCCTGAATATCGTGATGAAAATAGTTCGTAAAATGTGCTGCTTCAACAGCTGAAGTAATCTTGACGGGGGTTAGATCGAAAAGATCCATGATGAAAAATTACCAGTTTTAACTCGACCCAACTGTAATGCCTTCAATACTGTCACTACTCTTACAATCTTATGCAACACATGTTCGAGTTCTGAAGATCAGTTCCCTGGGAAGAGCTTAGTTAGTTAGTTATTGTTGTTTTAAGGGGCGGAACTACGAGGTCATCTGCCCCGGGCAGAGCTTCTCACTCTCCAGACAATGCCCAAGCATGCCGGTATTCCCTATGTTGGCTAATGAACTGAACTGTGCAAGACTGGAAGCTAAACACTAATGAACTATTTTGGTTGGTCGAAAGTTATTAAGTCCAAGACGTATTCTGGTTGTTTGGATGAAATAATCCAAGTTAAATTTTAATGGACAGTGGAAATCAAAATATCGACTAAGTCTATTCATATGTCCGTTGTAGCAGTAAATAATTACCAATGCCACAAAGTTTATCACCTCGGTGATAACTTTTGAAAAGTTCGAAAATCACTATAATGTAAAACACTTTTATAAGACCAGTAACCATGTACTGTCGAAATCACTAAGTCCCAGCAACTGTGCTGGTAATAACGTAGATTTTGCAACCATGTGCACGAAGATTATAAGAGTGTTCGGAACGACGCAGAGTGTTTAGCGGCTGAGCGCTTACGAAGGAATGAACATACTTGGCTCTGGCATGCACGCCTTATATACCTCGCAAGTGGACTTCTCGAGGTCAATGCGTGAAATATGCTGAAAATAAAACATCTCATATCTCAGCTTCCGCTCAATCAATTTCCTCGAAATAAAGCACATTCTTCCTCCCTTGTCTGTGCCAGTAATTTGATGTTAGTCTCAAGATTTTACTCCAACGGGAAATATTTAATGTCAATTTAGCCTCGACTATGAAGCTCTCGCCTACGTCACTTACCCATTTCTTGGTTGCTCAAAGCTTCCAATTCCTTCTTAGAAGGTTCGGCGCGCGCTATTCAAACTTTCAATTCTGGACTTAGCATTGTGGCCTGTGCTCTCAAATCTGGGCAACTGGATTTGGGCACAGTACATAAACATATATGACAGAGCGTATTCTTAAGATCCACCAGGGCTGCCAACTGTTAATAAATGCTCTCAATTTATGTTATCCAAATACCAATATATCAGAACGTATGCAAGCCGACGGCTTTAAACTAGGCTCACGTATAGTACCTGACATTCTATATTAATTTGGAGTAACTTATATACGTCAGTGCTACCAACATGATTCTAAGTCTGCTGAGAGTTCCAACTTTAAATACATGTAACTTCCATACTATCATTTGGATTTCAACCAAATTTCGTATGTGCTATGTGTACCAGAACCGACATGACTATGCGTATTCTTAACAGCCACCACGACTGCTAACTGTTAATAAATGCTGTCTCTATATTTGATACCCTAATATCAATATATCAGAAAGTATGCAAGCCAATAGCTCTAAACTTTGCACCCGTATAGTAACTGGCATTCTAGATTAATTTGGAGTAACTAATATACGTCAGTGCTGCCAACATGATTCTAAGCCAGCTGATTGATCCAATATTAAAATGCATGTAACTTCTATACTAACGAATGGATTTCATTCAAAATTGGCACAACAGTAGATCGTATTATTTCAGATTATTTCTGACATACATACATTACATTGCTGCCAAAATGATTTTACGTGCGCTGTTAGATCCAATGATTAACTGCATGTAACTTCCTTGATATCCATTGGACTTCAACCAAATTGTGTATTCTGTACCTTAAGAGATGGAACTATGAAAATATTCAGTCCCCAGGGCTGCCAACTGTAGTGCTTTATTAGGCTACATTATGCCAGGTATACAGTATTTCGAACTAATTTGAAATTTCGATATTAGCAACTTAATTTCGTCATAATTCTAGATAGATCTATATAGATTAATCATTGGCATGAATCTTAAATTTTAAGAAAAGTAGGCTCTTTAGTTCTTCACGGAACTTCTTGTGCTCTACAGGATGGCATTACACTACAATTTGCTAATATGCTGATTTACTGTGCATACGATAGCATGGCGATTACTACAGTCCAAAACAATCCTTGATTGTCAATCGGTCAGTTTTCTCATGTGTACTTAGCAAATTTTACCGGACTATCATGATACGGAGTAAATCGTTATTGCCTAGTGACAACCTGTCCATCAATGGTGCGCCGTCGACTATCATGATACAGTGATAGTCGTTGTCGCCTAGCGGCAATATGTCCGTCAAGTTATTAGATCGGTGAAATGGTGTAGATTTGTGCAAAATGGCCTACTGTAAATGCAGGGAATGGAGTGGTCTGTCCGAAATTTAACATAGCCTAAACTATTCCCCTTGAATCAGGCTATCATATACAAAAGAATGTTTCGAATCCGACTGGTAGTTCCAGAGATTAGCTCGTTTAAACACATAAACAAACACACAAACTCTTCAGCTTTATTATATCAGTATAGATAATATAGCTTAGGGCTATTAGGTCGAATGAAATTTTAAAAACTGACGTTTTGAGACAACTGTATTTACATTGTTCTGTAGTTATTTAGCAATGACTAGCTACCCACTACGAATATTTTTAATGTTTTGCTTTTTGTAAAATTTAAATGAGATAAATAATACACTTGGATGGCCAGTTTCGTATTTTTTTATCTCAGGTATTATTTCTTTTCCAGGATCAGGGAACAACCCATCACAATTGGGTTGACCGACTGAAAACCATAACATTGTACTTGTTTCGTTTTAATCTGCCTGTCATCTTTATTTCCAGTAAGTTATTATTTCATGAAGAAGTGACCAACACCATGGCCCCGAGTGAGGGGGAATTAACCACAGGAGATTAAAATCCCCATGGCATGGTTGGGAATCGAACACAAGACCCTTTGGGGTCAAATCCTTGAATGCTAACCAATTATCCACAGGGCCGAACTAGGTATTCGCAGGGGAGTAGTTATTAATTTAAAGCAAAAAGCTAGTTTTAACCTAGGAATGGCAAGGTTTCCTTATAGACTGCGCTAGCATATCGCCCCGTATGAAGCAATACCGCTCTTCTTTAATTGAGTTTACTGAGAGACAGTAGTTAATACTATAATGTTTATTGACACGAGTGTTCAACCCTACCGTAGGGTCCTTATACCATGCTGTTGATGGAATTCCTATGAACACAATTAATACGACTTTCTCGGTTCATATAAAGGAAAGATTGGCTGCTGCACTTACAAGGGGAGTATCCCAGCTCGAACGGCGAAAACTGACTGAAGTGGGTTTGAAGTATACAGTTGTACCTAGGTCAATAGCTATCAATGTCATTCATCTGTAAAAGTACGTGTTCGGTCGCCAGCACCATCTGAGTATGTGATAATGTGATCTCCGTGGCATTTGAGTTTGGACTATTGCAATGCGGGGACATTGTAAATAATGGAGTATGTCTACATGTTGTCCTTGTTAAGTGTGCGTACTGTTCCATTCCGCTGTGTTTTAATCACTTCATTGAAACTCCACATTTACACTTCGACGTCGAATGAAGGACAACACACTCGTTAGAAGTATATGTGACATCAGACACCTACAAAGTATGTCACTGAAGACAGCCATGTAACTCTTCCAAGTCAAAGTGCTACCAACACTCACACACGGCTTGGAATTAATTTGGCAAATCCTGTCACGTATACAGCTGAAAGAACTGGAAAGCATGAAACCGAGATACCTCAAAAGGGTTCTAGGAGTATCAATATTTGCTCAATCCCGATACGTGTATGTCTTAGCCCGGGAAACCTTTTTGGTAGAAGACCTAAGACTGCAAATGCAGCTGCAGTACACTTCAGCATACAACTAACTGTTACAAGAGCCACGAGGAAAAAGAGACTCAATCGAAGAAATATTCTACACAACAGTTGCAATGATCAACAAAGATTGCATGGAGGAAGAATACGAGCTGCGACACCTAATGACGCGCTTTGCGATGCACGGTTTCCATCATCGTGTTTGTACCAGGAAATCCTTTCACCAGGCTAGCCATGAGTGTGCATGTGCTTTATGTGGAGAACAGTGTGATACATATCACGTAATTGAGTGCAAGTAGAGAGCAGTCTCTCTGACTCAATTTTGCTCGGATTCTAGAGCCTAATTTAATGTACATATTTTGCACAGTGTACGTGATAAATTTGTTATTAGATACATTTTCCGTCAAGGTTAATGTTTTTGATTCGTATAATGCTCTTATTTTACATTACCCTCCTTGTGATTGGTGACGCCTCCCAGCGTGTGCCGTCCAACAGCACCATTCACATTAGGTTCATTATCCTGTGCAGTAGCATAAAGAACAAGTAGTTCCGTGAAGAACTATATAGCCTATTTTCATATATCCTATTGGTTTTCTCAACTAAATTTTTCCCGCCTATGAAAACGATCGCCATGTTGGAATGTTCTGTATATAGGCCCTAGAGTTATGCACCATTATATGAATATTACTGTCTAAGTTCAATATTCAAATGTTCAATTCAATTACATTTCGTTTGAACATTTACCGTACCAATTTTCGGATGATTCAAACGCGAGTAAATTCCTCTTGTTGTTGTTTGAGTCTTCAGTCTTTTGACTGGTTTGATGCAGCTCTCCATGCGTCCCTGTCCTGAGCTAATCGTTTCATCTCTACATAGCTACCACACCCTACATCCGAGGCAATCGGTTTAACATATTCTAACCTTGGTCTACCCCTACAGTTCTTGTCCTCGACTCTTCCTTCCATAACTAAGCTTGCTATTCCTGGGTGTCTTAGTATGTGTCCTACCAACCTATCTCTTCTCTTCATTAGCAGTCGCCAGAAACATCTCTCCTCTCCCACTCGCCTTAATACCTCTTCGTTTGTAACCCTATCTACCCATCTGATCTTCATCATTCTCCTGTAACACCACATTTCAAATGCCTCAATTCTACTCTTTTCTGCTGCACCAATAGTCCAAGTTTCACTTCCATACAGCGCCACGCTCCAGACAAAGGCTTTCAAAAATGACTTCCTAATACCTAAATCTATATTCGATGTCAACAGATTCCTTTTTTGAAGAAAGGCTTTCCTTGCCTGAGCCAACCTACTTTTTATATCCTCTTTGCTTCGTCCATCACTGGTTATTCTGCTTCCTAAGTAACAGAAGTCTCCTACTTCCTTCAGCTTTTCACCTGCCAATTTGATCTCCATAGAGGTTTCTGATTTATTTCGGCTGCATTCCAGTATTTTTGTTTTAAATTTATTAATTTTCATCATGAAGTCCTTCCGTAAGACGGAATCCATACCATTCAAAAACTCATTCAAATCCTCAGGCTTGTCGGCCAAGATGACGATGTCATCAGCAAATCTCGGAGTTGAAATTATTTCTCCTTGAATCTTCACTCCCACTTTAAATTTTTCTCCAATTTCCTTCATTGCTTGTTCAATGTAAAGATTGAAAAGTCTGGGTGATAAGTTGCAGCCTTGCCTTACACCTTTCTGCATACCAGCTTCTCTCTCATATCCTTCAGCTCGAATGACTGCTGTCTGGTTTCTCTATAGTTTGTATATCACCCTCCTATCCCTGTACTTTATTCCAATAGATTTCAAAATGTCAAACAATTTAGTCCAATCAACGTTATCAAAAGCCTTTTCTAAGCACTCTATGTAAGCTTTCCATCTCTCAAGCTTTTCTTCCCTATCTGTTGGAGGCTTTCCATTTGTGTCCCTAATATTACAGCACTTAGTCTTCTGTTCCCCAAAAGTATTCTTAATCCTTCGATAAGCTGTGTCTACTTATCCTAATTTCAGACACTTTTCTATACCTGCATATTTCTCTTTCAACCATTCTTCTTTCGCTTCCTTGCACTTCTTGTTTACCTCATTTCTCAGACGTCTGTATTCTGCTTTCCCCTCTTCATCTCTTAGATTCTTGTGTTTCCGCCTTTCTTCCATCAATTCTAGTATATCCTGAGTGATCCACGGTTTTCTACCTATTATTTCTTTCCTACCAATGTTTTCTTCTGCGGATTTTGTTATTTCATTCTTCAAAAGTGCCCATTCGTCTGCAATTGAAGTTTGTTTAGGGGTTTTGATTAGTCCTTCCTTTATACTCTTCTTGAATCTTTCGTTTACATCGTTTACTTTCAGTCTGTCTATTGCCCACCTTTTTGGCTTTTGACTTTTCTTCAGTTTCTTCAACTTTAATCTGCATTTCATTACAACCAGATTGTGGTCAGAGTTTATGTCAGCACCAGGAAATGTTTTACAATCCAAAATCTGGTTTCGAAACCTCTGCTTGACCATAATGAAGTCGATTTGGTAACGCCCTGTATCTCCTGGTCTCATCCATGTGTATATTCTTCTATTGTGGTTATTGAATAAGGTGTTAGCTATGACCAACTCATGTTCGGTGCAGAATTCCATCAGCCTGCTTCCTCGATCATTCCTTTCACCTAATCCGAAATCTCCTACTATCTTCCCTTCTCTCCCTTTTCCTACCACAGCATTCCAATCTCCCATTACAAAAACATTTTCATCACCTTTGATATACCTCAGAATGTCATCTATTTCTTCGTAGACCTTTTCAACATCCTCATCATCAGCTTGACTGGTAGGCATATAGACTTGTACCACTGTGGTGCACGTAGGTTTAGTATTGATTTTTGCTACAATAATCAGTTCACTGTATTGCTCATAATATTCTACCCGCTGTCCAAGTTTCCTACTCAATATGAGACCAACTCCTGCTTGGCCATTGTTTGATTTAGTGCTAATGACCCTATAGTCTCCTGACCAAAAGTCCTGTTCTTCCTGCCAGCGCATTTCACTAATCCCAACCAAATCCAACCTCAACCTATCCATTTCCCTTTCTAAGCTTTCTAACTTTCCACTTCCTAGCAGACTTCTAACATTCCACGCTCCGATCCGTGGAATGTCAGATTTCCTCTTTGTCACTTCTGTGATGTTAACCCCCTCTAGAGTAGTCCCCACCCGGAGATCCGAACGGGGGACTAGTTTACCTCCGGATTGAAAATTTACAAGGGAGGAGGCCATCATCACATGTATTTATGCATAGAGAGGTGCATATCCTCTGGAATAGCATTACGGCTGTAGTTTCCCGTTGCTTTCAGCCGTGCAGCAGAACGCAGTGTAGCCATTAGTTGGCTTATATTATCAATATCTTAACCGTCTATTAGACTAGTAAAGAATTGATTTATTCTAAAAGGCTGCTACTCCCTTTCAGAATAAGTAAAGAGCAATTCTACTACAAAATACTAACCTTCTACTAACAATTAAATACCAAAATTCTACTAACGAAAAAAATACAACAAATACTACTACTAAAACAGTCTGTCACCAGGCGCACTCACATGCACCCTCACACATCACAGTCTACTGAAACAATGAACTATAACTAATAAACAATGCAACTGCTACCAGACACACTCACACACCACAGTCTAATAGAACAATGACATATATCTAATAAACAAATTAACTTCATACTTACAACTGAATTATAATTCTGTGCTTGGGTGTCGTTTACACGGGGCTGATGATTAAATGTCCCAAGTTTCTAAATTAACCAACTTACTCTCTACATTATTAATATGGTTATATTCAAATATGTCATTACCAAATTGACGCCTATTAATAGGAAGTTCTCATAGATGAAGTTACAGAGGTCCTTTTCCTCTCACCTCATTTGGTTGTGTTTTTGCTGGTATTTGACGTACCCGTTGATTTTAATACGCTTCCCCAGCTAATTTTAACAGCTTTCTCTTCACATACTTCCAATCTTGCATGTCACTCATGTGACTCAGTTAAGTTATTTAAATTGCATGCTCATTATTACTTTGTAAGCAGTTCGTCTGCCGTCGCATTGTAGTTCTTGTCCAAGCTCGCGCTTGCGTACACTTCCATTGTTCTGCACTAGGCGTTCGTACTTAGACAGCGGTCTAACCTTGACACTCGATCACGAGCACCCCCAACCCATGTAATTAGCAGACGTCCCGAGCGTCTGGAAGCTCTCCTATCGTAACGATCATTCCAAGCATCCGATCCTCCCACATCATCATAGGTGTCACCTTCCCCTAATCCCCCCTCACACATTCGAACACAACACACCCCTTTAAACCCCGGTGCAGCCCCCAAATGCTACAACAGCATTTGGGGGCTGCAACGGGGTTTAACGGTCACGTAAAACTCCAATCTTCCTTTTTTTTCATTTAATGCTTTATTTTTGGCTGATGAAGGGGACAAAAATTGTTCATTAGTCCCTGAAACATGTACCGTTTCCAAGAACAACTTTGTTAATAATTTGTTTCATTAAAAGTATTGATTCAGGCGGAATATAACCCTTTTTTAAACTGTATAACTGGAACAAGTCATTGACTAGGACGACAGGATGTGTAGTAGTAGTAGTAGTAGAAGTTCTTTAAGTAGTTGTTGTTGTTTACAGTTTATTTATTTAAGCCAATGTGCACAATGTTTGGTCCTACCAAGTTTAGACTTGCCGGCAGTGCAAGTAACTCTAAAAGTTTAATTACAAAACGTCTATTTTTAGGAAACGTTTAACTGTTTTCAGAAAAACGTTTCTGATCATGAACCCAAATAGAATTAGATGTAACAATCTTTCACTCGTATGCCTACTAATTTCTCCTACAATAATAGCTTCAACCTATTCTTCCCCCGCGATGTTGTCTAAATACCAATAATGCAAAGAGATGACAAATGTAAATTAAGCTAAATTTGTATAATTTCCTCTGTATTAAGAGGGGCATAGGACCTCACTGTTCTGCCCCTAAAACAAAAATAACTAGCTATAACTTACAGAGAATTTCCCGCTCCTTCTGACAATGTAAAATTATAGTCATGATTTATTAATACAAAACCTACATTATTCACACAATCACATTATTTTGGCGCAAAATGTATATTTTTGCATATTAAAAACAAGAAGTTCCGTGACGAACTAAAGAGCCTACTTTTCATTCCAATGATTATTCTACAGTATACTGTATGAAGCTATCTAGAATAATGACGAAATTAAGTTGGTAATATCGAAATGTCTAATTAGTTCGAAATATTCCTGGTATAATGTAGCCTAATAGAGCACTATAGTTGGCAGCCCTGGTGACTGAATATATTCTTAGTTCCATCTCTTAAGGTACAGAATACAAAATGTGGTTGAAGTCCAATGGACGTTACATGCAGTTAGACACTGGATCTATCAGCACGCGTAAAAGCATGTTACCAACAATACCATGCGTGTGCTGGTCAGAAATAATCTGAAATATTATGATATCTTGTTGTGCCAATTTTGGATGAAATCCATTTGTTAGTATAGAAGTGACATGTATTTTAAAATTGGACCTATCAGCAAGCATAGAATCATGTTGGCAGCACTGACTTATATTGATTACTCCAAATTAATCTAGAGTGTCAGGTACTATACGTGTGCAAAGTATAAAGTTATAAATTCGCTTGGCCGCCATGTTCTATTGTGTTCACCAGGTTATTGAAAATCCAATAGGTTAACTTTTATTAATAGCCTCTATAAACTTACAAAATTTCAGTTGGATTGCTGTAATAGATGCGTAGATATTGAGAACTGTCTGAATATTTCGGATGTTGGAATGTTATATATGTATGCCATAGAGTTATGTACCATTAGATAATAGATTATAGGCGAGTTGCATACGACTGTTTATGTTCGACGATAATTATAACCTTATTATATGTTTTAACGTAAATATTCATAAATATCTGTTGAGATTCAGTCACTTGAATTTTGTGATCGGAGTGCAAGCGCTGGGTTTGATCTCTCTGTTTTCCAAATTCTCTGACCAACCGACGCATGCGCTCTGTGTGCTTGGTAATGCCATTTTATGTTTACGGCTTGTGCAACAGCATCCAGTCAAACTGTCTCCGAAGTCGTTTGAAAGCAATGCGCTGTGTAGAAATTAGCGTTGGGGATATTAAGGTACAGTGTTATTTCTTGTCTCATGTTCGCCAGTTTATTTACACGAACATATGGACGGTGCACTTTCCATGTCGGTAATTTATGTAGACATGTTGGATTTTGAGCGCATGCGCGAAGGTATCTTTACCTAATTGGTCAATGAATGAGCTCTGATTGGCTGGAGAAACTGTACCATAATGGAAAACATTACTATAATGACCATCATTACGATACAGTTTTCTGACGTATAACACCCACATTTCGACATCGTCGAACATAAAGATTATTGCGTAGGCTGATTGTTAAAACTTTCAATTCGATCGCATGATTAGGATATAAGAGATAAAAATTTAATTTCAAAATTTCGCACAGCCGCCATCTTGAGATTATGCAAACGAATGAACTAAATTAGATGTCAGTGCATTGAAATGTGTATAAGAATTTGCTGCACCATTTTTCACTCTGCTCGGATGGTTAAATCGCGAGAAAAGACTATTTAAATGTATACAAATGGCTTGCCCGCTATGTTCGATGTGTTCTGAACTGGTTTTTGAAAGTCACTTAGGTGAACTTATAGTAGTGCCCTTTATCACCAAACAAACTGTCAGGGTAATATCATCATAGTTTCAGAGATATAGAATGCAGGTGAAATATTTCGCACAGCCGCCATGTTGGATTGGTGAGACGTAATACAATTTGAAAGGCAAGGACGGGGTGGACGAAATACAGCTATGGCCTTACCGAGTTTCTTTGAGATCGCTCCAGCCGTTTAGTTTTTATTAGAGACACACACACACACACACGCACACGCACAAAAGGTGATCTTATAAGCCTATTTTCTGGGGGCACAAAACATACACACAGATCAAAAGTTATGTCATAAGCCTGTGTTCTTCATAATGGAAAATAGGCTAAAAATAATCCTTAAATATACTGTATTGTATGAGTAGGCTACATTACTACACGGATATATACGTTTCATCAGTACTATGAAATTTTTCCTAAGCTACTACACAGGAAAATGAACCTAACGTGTTTTGTTGAACGACACATCCACACACGGCTGGGAGGCGAGATTAATCATAAGGGAACTATTAGAAAAGAAGATAATAATGATATTTGTTTCACGTTCATTTTAACTACTGTGGCATTTAGAGACGCCGGGGTGCCGGAATTTTTCCCCGAAGGGGATCTTTAACGTGCCAGTAAATCTACAGTCACGGCTCCCTCACATTTGCGCACCCTCAAATGCCAGCTGACTACGCCAGGATTCGATCCTGCAACCTTGAGCATGGCTGGTGAGAACGTTACCGCTGAGCCACGCAGCCAGCCTGGAAAGGAAGGGCATTGGCAGATATGCGATATTGTTTCGTAAGAGACGATACTCTTTTAGAGACCGATACAACTGCAACTTATATAAATTCGCTTTCCGTTTCCATATAATGGTTTTTTGTAGATATTCAAAATCATACCTAAATGTATACCAATTGGTAGGCTATTTAATAAATTTATTACACCTTAGTCAATAATAATTATACTTATATAAATTAATTAATAAAATGTATCAGTTTCAGCCATTTTATGGCCTTCTTCAGCGATGTACACAAACTAATGTAATTACGAGCAAAGCTTTGTTATTAATATTTAAATTGAGTTTTCTATGGAAAATCTTATACGAATAGTAAAAAACAGATCTGTAACAAATGTGGATTTTGATTTGCTGCTAATGAAAATAATTTTGCATACATGGCTTATATATAAATAGTTGGTATTCCTGTGTGCATAGAGGGAGTCTGGGTGAAAAAGAGATCTGACGAGTTATAACAACATTTCGTGAAACTATCAGACACTATTAGAAAAAGACGATTAATATGTTATGGACAAATTCAAAGATTGGACAATGCAAGACTTACTACAGGGATATTATTTTAAGCATGCCTCCTCATTAAAAGCCAAGAATAACTGGATAATAGAAATTGAAAATAAACTTCAAGAAATCAAGGTAACAGACGAAATGTTATGGGACAGACCTAGAATCAGATCGTTGGTCAATAAACATCATTTTGCTGCAAATCCCCGGATGAGAGACACCACAGCGGGGACAGCAGAAAGGAAGAAATATCCTAGTGAGAGAATGAAGAGAGCTAATGCAAACTCATCTGTGAAATAGGTTCAATTGCACTCCTTAGTTGGGTATAACGTAGTGACACAAGTAGTTAAATTAATTTATCTTCGACCCTGACAATTATATGTCAGAAAATTGTACTATAATGTGCCTCATTACAACACCAGTTTTAATTATGAAACAGTTTCTCCCACCAATCAGAGCTCAAGATACTGTTGTTTGACCAATTAGATAATTAGATGCTCTGAGTTCCACGGCCTTCTAATTTAAATTGCACTGCCTGGCCTAGTGTCATAACAGGGTAATCAAGGAGTCCATGGTCAAATACAAGGTATTCTCTGCGTCTCATGCGCTCTGTTCAGTACATAAAAATGGCGAAATCTCGACAGATATTTATGAATATTTATGTTCGAACATAAAATAGTTAAAATAATTATCGTCGAAAATAAACAGTCGTATGCAACTCGCCTATAATGGTAATTAAGACACTCGTATGGAAATTATAAAACTCGCATACTCTCGTTTTATAATCATACCCGTGTTTTAATAATTACCATTATAGGCTCGTTGCATAATGCACTATGATTAAATTAGATGCCAGTGCATTACAATGTCTATAAACATTTCCTGTACCATGTTTCATTGCGTTTGGATGGTTAAATCGTGAGAAAAGTCTATTTAAAAGTTTCAAATTCGCTTGACCGCCATGTTCGTTTTGTAGTTAACAGGATTTTGAAAGTCCCATAGGTGAACTTCTAGTAGTGCCCTTTATCACCGTGCAAACTTTCAGGGTGATATCAGTAATAGTTTCGGAGATAGAGTATGCCGCTGAAATATTTCGCACTGCCGCCATCTTGAGGTTATGTTAACAATTGAACTAAATTAGATGTCATTGCATTGCAATTCGTATAGTCATTTGCTGTAACTAGTATCACTGCGTCAGATGATTAAATCGCGAGAAAAGTCCATTTCAACTTCGCTTGGCCGCCATGTTCGTTTTGTACTTAACAGGTTTTGGAAAGTCTTATGGTTGGGCTTCTATTAGTGCCCTTTATCACCACACAAAATGTCAGAGTGATATCAGTTATAGTTTCGGAGATATAGAATGCCGGTGAAATATTCAGCACAGCCGCCATGTTGTATTGGTTGGACGTAATAAAATTTGAAGGGCACGGTCGGGGTCGGCCAAAAAAGTACAATGGCCTTACTGAGTTTCATTGAACTCGCTTCATCCGTTTAGAAGTTCTTAGGGAGGGGAAACACACACGGATGCACACACATACACACACACGGACAAAAGTTGATCTTATAAGCCTATTTTTTCATAAACGGAAATAGACTAAAAACAGTTGGTATTGTATATTTCTATAAATTAGCCTAAATATTGTTTTAGATCCCTTATTTGGGGGTGGTTGTATCTAAAAGACAGAGTTATTGTGCTAAATTATAGAGCTGTGCCTAAACGAGGGTAGCTTCCCTTGGCAGGGTAAGCTGACCAGTGTAGAGTGTTGTTGTGTGCTAGGAGCTAGGGGGCGCTCCTATAAGTGTTTTAGGGGATGGGACCCAATGCAAGGGTCACTGTGCTGGTCGCTCAGCTGACTGGCTTATTATATAGACTAACTGAACGTGCTTGTATCAGCTAAGTGGCACGCGCTGTTCTCTGGCAGCCGGGCCGCCGCGAGGAACACAATGATATCTGAGCTAGCACTATCAGACTACCGTATGTCACGTCTAACCGTGACGGGAATAAGGAAGGGCGTTGGGATGTAAAGAGGCGTATAAACAGTAAGGCGAGTGTAGAGTGTGGACCAAGTGTTTATTGGTCTTGTGATGTTATAGTATGAGTCCCTTGTAGGGAATGTAACAATGTAACAATGTTCAAGTACAAGCTGTGGATTAGGGTTACAAAAGTAGGAATTCTGAACACGACTGACTCACCTCTGATGACACCAACGTAGCCTCCGGCTGTATCACTGAAAGACTGATAATGGAGAGACCCCTGTGACCTCATTAGGCCTCCTTTTATATTCTTGGGCGCTATGCTGTCAGCAATGTGATGGCATAGCTGCCCCAGTTAATAATATGTCGCTGTGTGTAATAATTGTGCAAGGATTGAGCTGCTTTCTAGGATGGCAAGCTGTCCTTGCGGCGCTGATGTATGTTGGCCTGGCTTTACGAGGGTTGCCCGTTAGGATATTTAGATAGATGCTGGGGGGATGGTCTCCAAGGGGTGCGTACCCCTGGGGTACTGTACAAGCCTCCCTCCCGATTTAGTTCGTGTCCCCGCGAACGGGAACGGAACTGGAGGTTGGGATGCTGATGAAGTCGTTCGTGAGGCCCCCTCGTATCGTCTGGCGGTGTCCTCCTCGTTGTCGTCAGCGTTGTCGTGTAGAATGGGTGATGTCGTGAAGTGTAGGTGTGAGATCAGCCCGTGTTCAGAGGGGAGGGTTATGGGATGTACAGATATATGTATAACACTGACATTGGCATTGTGCAAATAGAAATTGACAAGAAAAAATTGACATTGCGAAAAATTTGACATCGAGAAAAAATTGACATTGAAAAAAAATTGACATTTGAGAAAAATTTGACATTAAAAAAAAATTGACATGGAAAAAAAAATTGCCCTTGCTATTGCTGGCATATTGCTAGTTTCAAAAAAAGAAAAAAAAACATGGTTTTGATAGTTACATAGTTGTGCAGGGAGGAAAAACCCAGCTAGACGAGGAATTGTGCCGTCTGGCTTTATATTGGGGAAAAAGTGCTCCCTGCGAAGAGAAAGATAGAAGAGAATAGAAAAAAAAATGGGTGTTCCAGGGTATAATTTAAGGGAAATATTCAAAGTATATATTTGTTTGGGAAAAAACGGAACACCCTGACAAATTTGGGCGTTAGTAGAGTAGAAAGGAAAAAACAAAACCGTATATCCAGTGTTGCCATTATGGCAGTGTTGCGTGGCGTGACATATTGTTGCCATGTACTTTACAAGCATGCTATTTTATATATATAAACCTTTAATTTACAAGCATGATATAATGTATATATAAACCTTTAATTTACAAGCATGATATAATGTATATATAAACCTTTAATTTACAAGCATGATATAATGTATATATAAACCTTTAATTTACAAGCATGATATAATGTATATATATAAATAAGAATCTTATTGTTAAACCGGTTTGCTCATGAGCCTGGTACCTTTCATTTCGTAGAGCTCTTTACCTGAACTTTGTATACCATTCGCTGATTCTTTCCTGGCCATTTTCCACTCAGCCGTTTTATCGTAGTTTAGTGGCTAGGCCGCTAATTCCTTTTCCATTGAGCTTATGTCCTAGTGGTTTTCCCGCCGTGGGTTGGGAAATTCCACCTTGGCGTCGAAGGTACGGCCCTTACAATACCTGTGCCGCCCTTAGACGCCGAAGTCACGCCTTATTTGCGTGTCATCTGGTTTTCGGCGCTCATCGATGCCCAGTATCCCACGGATACTGTGCTTCGGTGGTCGCTACGCTGTCACCTTTAGGAGGTGCAACGGGAATTAAAAAAGGGTGTATGTTTCTGTACAAAAGGGAGAGAGTGTGGTATTTTTTTGTGTTGGGATATATATATACAACAGGTTAGTGTACCATCCTCGTCATCTGTAAAACAAAATGTGTTAATGGCCATATATCTGGAAACATGTACATTCAATCGCTTCCTTGCTTTCCTGCAAATAGAGTGTATTAGTACATATAGCATTTACATCGCTGCGCATAGTATATAAAATCAATTATGGTGCCACTTAAGTCTAACTTAATCTAGGTTAGCCTATGTTAGTCTAGTTTATCCTAAGTATGGTCGGGCTTACCTCGGTAACGGATTTTTAGTCACCGAGTGCCGAAATTTTACCTTAATATATACATAAAAAAAATTGCCCTAAATGTAGACCGTATTGTAATGCCTTATCACTAGGTATCATGGGTGGTCATGAAATGTCATGAGTTTGCCATGAGTTGTCATGATTTTGCCATGAGTTGTCATGATTTTGCCATGAGTTTGCCATGAGTGGCCATGAGTTTGCCATGAATTGTCATGATTTTGCCATGAGTTTGCCATGAGTGGCCATGAGTTTGCCATGAGTTTGCCATGCGTTGTCATGAGTTTGCCATGAGTTTGCCATGAGTTTGCCATGAGTGGCCATGAGTTTGCCATGCGTTGTCATGAGTTTGCCATGAGTTTGCCATGAGTGGCCATGAGTTTGCCATGCGTTGTCATGAGTTTGCCATGAGTTGTCATGAGTTTGCCATGAATTGTCATGAGTTTGCCATGAATTGTCGGACTTACCCTGATGCCGGGTTTGTGGGCCATCAGGCGCCGAACGGCGTTACTTAACGTTATCTATTTTAATTATGGTCTAAAATAAAAAAAATGCTATTTCTAGGCCGAAAGGGTTGCCTTAATCTACTGCCGAAATGTGCTGTGCCATACCTGGCAACAGCGGTGAATAAATTTGCTTAATCCTAGGTTGCGTGTCAAATGCAACCGTCTTACAGCTAAATTTCGACCAGGGCGATCGCCTGGGGCAATTTACTTCCCCAGGACACCACCCGCACGAATCCAGAAACACCGGTTGCCTCTAGATTCGCTGGATTCCGCCCCCTTAACTCTAGGTGTCGACGTCTATTACTAGTACTAATCTAGTCGCAGGCGGCTTACGGTGCCACTAAGCAAACCGTTTCGCCCGCTGTACTTGTCATTTCTTTGCCGTTGCCATTGCGTGTGTAGTCGTAGCTGGGCCGCCCACGTAACCCTTATGAGGCGCTCGCAATGCCCCTCTCTTAATGCCCATTGGCTGCCCGATGCATCGCCATTTATGTGGGCATTGGACATTGTCGTCCAATGGCATAATATTCTCTTCGCCTTTGTCGGCAATCGCAATCTGCTTTTCGCAGTAATCTTCGCCTGTATCGGCCGCAGTAGTATGCTTGTCGCATTAATATTCGCCTATATCGGCCGTAGTAGTATGCTTTTCGCATTGTAGGAATCTCTTCGCCATTGTCGGCCGTAGTATTATGTATTTCGGAGTAACATTTCACTCCAACGCATAGGAGTTTTGCTTCCCGCTATGGAAGCCGTGCCTACTTAAATTTAAACTTAACTAGAAGTCTAGTCATAATGGGGTCGTCTCTAGGGATAGCTCCCGAGTCCGGCGCTGAGTGAGCTATTTCTCCCGCCATTCTCAGAAAGTCTCCCTGCAGGTCTTGGCTTCGACGACCGTGGCACAAAGTGGGTGTAGCATCCCTTCCTCCCAGGGGCGGTTTATGCGCACCTAGGATTCCAGAGCTTGCCCGGCCAGGCCGCGAATGCTTTGACCTTACGTGGTTCGTCTGTTTAGTCTAGTCGTTAAGTTAAGTGAGGTCGCTGCGCTGTCGAGCCAACTGGGGTAAGGGTCCACATCGCCTTCCCCAGCTCTGCTCCAGTGTGGTCCCTCCGACCTTCGGCTTACGCCGTTGTCATCAATCAGAGCGTATCAGATTCCTTTGCAAAAAAAATGTGAGCGTAACCTGTGTAAATAGTTTAATCTCTGTGTAAAATGTAAAATATTTCCAGTGTTGTGGGGTTGTAGATCTTCTAAGTACATAGACTACTTCTGGTCTACCATTGCTACGTCAGCTTTCCAGCAATAATGCTCTCTCTACCTTAATGGAGGTGTTAGTAGGGTCTGTGGCGTCAGGTACCCTGTTATTATGATCTGGGGGTAGTTATTTGTTGAGTGGGCTTAAAGTATGGAAGGAAGGGGTTGCGCACCTTTGGGTTCCACGTTAGTGGTGGCCTGGAACCGGTGATGCCGCTGGGATGCTCCTATAGTGAGTGGACTGGGGAGGCAATTCCCGGGATTGCAAAGATACGAAAATTTCATGCAGGTTCGATATGAAAATCCCTGGTGAATGGATGGGATAGTCATGCATGTGTCTGGATATGAGGCATCTGCACTCATATAAGGATAGGTGTAGGTTGAGGCATAATATCAATATATTCCTGTCATGCGGGAGTATTTAATTAATAAAGAATGGTTAGTATATATATCTATGGCCTCATCTCTCATTTGGAGATGCGCATTATGCTTATATAATTTTTGCCGACCCACCCCTAATACTCAGCTGGTAGCATCGTGATCCAAGGCGTAGCATGCCTGCTCTTTAGACGCATGAAGTCCATCAACCCCTTGTGTGTACTCTGTAAAGTAGTGTAGCTGTTTTGATCGTGTTCATGTGTCTGCGTTGGTTTATGTTGGACGTGAGAGGGTTATTGGAAGGGAATTGGGTATTAACCATGGTAGCCTGCTGTAGTATGTCGGTAATCCCTCTCGGATTATCCACCTATGGTTTGTCATCCTCCCTTGGTCCATGCTTGCTTTCTATCCGCGCCTTGGGATAGTAAAGCTTCACGACCTAATCTGGTCTGCCATTTGTAGTGTAAATGTGGCGAGTGGTCGTAGTGCGACTGGCTATGTCCTAGTCATCTGTAATGACTCCTATGCCTTACGATCGATAAAAGAAGTTATTAGGGGGGAGATCTTGTCTGTGTTTGCTCCTAATTGTTGAGTGCATGTGCGTGTGTGTGACTATGTTCCGCTACACCACGCGGACGGTTGGTCTGTTGCAGGCTAAGTCGTAATATGTATCGCATGTATGGGCGGGAGGCGCCCGTGGCCTGTCAACGTCTTGTCCATTGCCAAGTGCTTTTGCGCTGTAATAAAAAAAATTGTATGTTGTTATGATTGTTTTGCGTTTTTGATTTCATTGTCAATGCCGGTAAACAATAGTGCCCTGTCATGAGCAGTATTGCAGTATGACTAGTCTGCAAGTCAGCAGTTGGTATGTGTAATGTCAGGCTGGGATGTTATTGTTTGTCATGCGCCGGCAAGTGCTTTTCTGCACGTATGCAAGTGTGGTCATTGTTTTAGATTCCTGGCGGACTAATGTAGCAATTCATCCTAGTTAGGGAATGACGTTGTGTGGCCATTGTTTCCTAAGACTTGTGTCTTGCGAAATTTTCCTACCTGTGTTTGGGAAATGTATTCTCTATGTCTGGTGTAATTCGAAATTTTATGCCTGGCTTTTGGTGGGAGGAAATGTAGTATTCCCTGTTCGTGCATTTGTATGGGCCAATTTCGGTGTGGTTGGAAGCCTGGATAGTTGCTTTCCCTTGTGTCTAATTTTTACTGGGATTGGAACCCGTGACCTTATGTCATTCTCTGTGTTCTATGTCTGCGTTGTGTTTCAGGGCTTGAGGCGTCGCCAGTGTGGTTTTTGCTTGTGTTTCGCGTACCAAAAATACCGTTGGATAGTTAGTTTTTGGTACGAGTGTGGTGTGTGGTCATGGGTTCGGATCCGGTTGCCTGTAAAGACTTGGTGTGACCCTCTCTGTGCCGCATATATTTATGGCACATGTACTGTGTATTTGCTATGCGCAAACGAAAGCATGCATACCTGTGTAGAGTTTGTATGTTTTTGATTTCCCCTCGTAGTGTAATTTTGGAAGATATAGGGTCTCTAAATCGGGCGTGAATGATGCGTTTGTTCCTGTCCACTAGGAACTGGCTTAGTTCGTCTGTGTGCGTGAAGGTCAGCCAGTCATGCCCGCCTTATCGCTGACAGTGTAGGATTACAATGTCGTGAGCTCTCGTTTGTTTTATGTCTTGTCCATGCTCTTGTTTCCGGCACGCGTATGTGGGAACCTGATTGCTGTCTGTTGTAATTGCGGGCAGGCTCTTCGTAATGGAAAAGAACCTTCTATTAACTCCCTTTGTGTTCCCAATTGTGTGTTACTGTAACGTGGTTCAAGTATGTTCTTTATCCATGGTACAAAATGTCGTTGTACGCGAGTGTCTCCGGGCCGCTAGTCGCGTGTTTGGTGACTATGTGCCGGTGAGAAAAAGTCATGTTAGAGGCAGTGCTATGTGTAACGGATGCCTATGTATTAAATATGTATATAGTTTAACTTGGCCATCTCCCTTTCTCGGGCCGAATGCGTGAGGCAAAAAAAAATTTTTCATGCCCCGCTCTGAATTAAGAGAGCACTTTGAAAGAAAATAATAGAAAGATTATGCTGTATCTCGTTAGCACCCTGCTTTATGTTGATTAAAGCGGGTTGCCCGATGGCGATAGTCTGCCAAAATTGTGTCGTAACCACTATGAAAAAAAATGCTTGAAAATGGTAAGTAGGTCCCGATCGTACTATTCACCTAGTAGGTGACGTTAGCACTATAGTAATCTGGTTACATCTCAGGGGAATCTACCGACACTGTCTAGTACACATTGGGAAGGCCATTGCAAGACGTATTTGATACATGTGTATCCACGTCACGAGCAAAGCCAGTGCACTATGGGAGTCGAAACTCCACTCCAAAGCAATTATAACCTTACCTTGGCATTGAATATATATTTTTCAAAAGTAAAATATGTATTGTCCGTTGAGCCATTATATATTTATACACAAATTGTGCTAAATGTTCCGGCATAACTCAACAAAATGACAGTGTCTTGCCCTGGTGTGCAATTGGGATTTTCAGTTGGTTAAAGCACACCTCACCAAATTTTTGAAAACTAGTTTGCGATTCTTAATTCTTGCCACGCTTATGGCTTTTGCCCGCTGCAAGAGAATCTATCCAACTGTTGAACCGGAACGTAGAACATTTAGTCATTTCTGCTTTGAAAGACTCGCTTAAGCTCTATACTGTGATTTGATGCTTAAGCTATGTTCAAAATATCCCTTTCCGGCTTTAAGCCGCGTAGCTCACCTGATGGGCTTCTACTTGGCTTTGGATATTAGAAACTTTACGTTATTCAATTTATGGTGATAACCACTCCGACCAATAATCATTGATGGCCTGAGAGAAAAAGTGTCAGGGGCAAACATAAAAAAACAAGGATTTTGAATCATGCACTTCTGATCTAGCCAAGTTGCACTGCCTATACATGAAAGAAGGCAGATAGAGAAAGAAAAAAAAATGTGCAGTTTGTGTTTGTGCTGATGGATGGTGTATTGTCGTACTGTGTGGTAGTGTCTGGTCCCAATGTGCGTGCGTGTATCGTGCATCCTGAGGGACTAATACCGGTGTTCGCCTTCGTTCTGGCAAATTTGCCCTTTGAACTGGCGGAAAAGGTCGCTTAATTGCTTGTGTCTGGCCTAGCAATGTGCTGGCGTGTAGCCTGACCAATTTTCGGCCTGCGGCCACGGCAGACTCCTGCCATTGTGTGAGCCTATCTGTGTGGGTGGATGTAGGCTTTATGTGTAGGGGGACGGGTTCTATGTCGTCTGCCCATGACGTGGTTACGTCCCGTTGTCCCTCTGTTATGCTATGTGTATTTGAGAGTCCTGGCTTCAACTCCCTCTCGTCCCTTTGTTCCGAGGGGGTTGTTCTGGGCTCTGCCCCTCGGTTTGGCAAAATTGCCTTCCGATCCGGAGCTGAAGGACATGTGTTTATGTAACCTTGTACTTGTAGCCTATTGGAGCCTAACCTGGCCGTCTCCTGGACTGTGGCCATGGTGACCTCCTTCCCATGTGTGGCAGTACATGGCGAGAGGGACATCCTCGCAAATTGTCGAGTTAGCGTATCTACGCTTATGTCCTCTCTCGGCTGGGCTGGTGGCCCTACCATGAACTCAAAAATGGCCTTGTTGGCTTGGAGCTCACGGTATTCGTCCCAAATTTGGGTGTACTGCCTATTGAGGCTTATGGTCTGTTTGCAAATTACTGTATTAATGTTTCTGTGCTCTGTATAGTTTTGTGGCCGCTAGTTGGAGAAGCGCTTGCACGCGAATTAGCTCCCTGTATTGGGCGTGTAAACCTGTGTAGTGCACCCTCATTCTCTCGAGGGTTGCATTATCTATTACGGGACCATGTGTGGTGATTAATTGTTCGTATATTTTGTTTCTTTGGACATGGATTCTATTGAGGTGTTCATGTATGTTCCTCAAATGCTTGTGTGCGCATCTTAATTGCGTTGTCCTGCCCTCTGACGGAGTGTATGGCTGTTTGCCCTGTATTGCTCCGACTTTTGTTTGGAGTGCCCGTATTTGTGTCTGTCGCCTCTGTATATGCCTTTGGCATCTTATTAATAATGTTAATAATGTTGGCGTAACCCTATTGCCTCTATGGTTTGCAATCTCTGCATGAGGCGTCATTCTGACTGAAGTGTATGTGAATAAAATAAAATAAAATATCTGTGCGTGTTTGACAGTGTATTTTCGTATCTGTTTGATTCTTTCTGGGGCTGGGAGTTTGGTTTAGTAAGAATTTCCCCTGTGTAGCTAGTTTTGGAGCAAAACTGGTGTTTTTGTCTGGGAAAAAAAAAATTCACTATTTGCTTGGCTTTTTGCGGTACGGAAGGGGTCGTTTTAACTACGAGGGCTCGTTGGTTGAGTCCTGTTCTCTATGCGTAGTACCCCGCCTCCACCAGTGTTTTAGATCCCTTATTTGGGGGTGGTTGGATCTAAAAGACAGAGTTATTGTGCTAATTTATAGAGCTGTGCCTAAACGAGGGTAGCTTCCCTTGGCAGGGTAAGCTGACCAGTGTAGAGTGTTGTTGTGTGCTAGGAGCTAGGGGGCGCTCCTATAAGTGTTTTAGGGGATGGGACCCAATGCAAGGGTCACTGTGCTGGTCGCTCAGCTGACTGGCTTATTATATAACTGAACGTGCTTGTATCAGCTAAGTGGCACGTGCTGTTCTCTGGCAGCCGAGCCGCCGCGAGGAACACAATGATATCTGAGCTAGCACTATCAGACTACCGTATGTCACGTCTAACCGTGACGGGAATAAGGAAGGGCGTTGGGATGTAAAGAGGCGTATAAACAGTAAGGCGAGTGTAGAGTGTGGACCAAGTGTTTACTGGTCATGTGATGTTATAGTATGAGTCCCTTGTAGGGAATGTAACAATGTAACAATGTTCAAGTACAAGCTGTGGATTAGGGTTACAAAAGTAGGAATTCTGAACACGACTGACTCACCTCTGATGACACCAACGTAGCCTCCGGCTGTATCACTGAAAGACTGATAATGGAGAGACCCCTGTGACCTCATTAGGCCTCCTTTTATATTCTTGGGCGCTATGCTGTCAGCAATGTGATGGCATAGCTGCCCCAGTTAATAATATGTCGCTGTGTGTAATAATTGTGCAAGGAATGAGCTGCTTTCTAGGATGGCAAGCTGTCCTTGCGGCGCTGATGTATGTTGGCCTGGCTTTACGAGGGTTGCCCGTTAGGATATTTAGATAGATGCTGGGGGGATGGTCTCCAAGGGGTGCGTACCCCTGGGGTACTGTACAATATGCATTTAAAAGTAATTTGGAATTCATTATGTCAAAAATAATACCTTTATGTCCATATGCAATATTATCTTGAGATGGTCAACAGGGTGTAAAGTGTGTTTTCTCCAAGAATAAAGACTCTTTGTGGAATGGAGCACAGATTGAAATATGTATTTATGATCTTGCTCTAATGGAAATTTTGAATGAACCGAAATGAAAAATCTCCATGACAAAGATCGGTTGTGTCATATCCTATGGTAATCGTTTTATGGAAATTGTAACAAAGTTGGATTTCGTCACACGTTATGTATTAGTTTTCAATTGTAGTTCTCGTGGATACTAAAGTAAGATGTTTATTACTAGTATGATGTTCTAAACATATCTAAAACCGCCCACTGTAGAAGGGATAACTGGAGTGCGATAAGCATGCTTAAAACTTTGAGCCAGTCCCCTTTGTTCACACTTAACGACTTTGAAAATGTGGACGGATCCTTTTCTGAAGTACTATTGGTGCTACCAATGACCTCTGGAACTCATCCCACTAAAACTTGATGTAATGAATGAGTGCTATAACCGTAGCAGTGCATTGAGTCGTAAATGATGGGAGTTGACCGGTGGGGCTGGGCCTCATCTCGCGAAAACTGTTTTACAAAATGAAGTATCTTGTGGTTGAGTGGTCACAGGTATGAGGCATGTCCGTGTAGGAACTAACCAATTTCGCGCTTTCAACTTTCAAAATTACGACCATAACTATTAATTAAGCCCAATCGAATTATATTGAGTCAGTCATATGGAAACTTTATGACAGAAGACTTCTGAGGAAGAACAGATAACCATGACTTATGAAAATAGATAGATACACTTTTTTTTTTTTACAAAATTACACTTACCAATAAATGCTCCTAGAGCAAATTGTGTGAATTAAATAATTTCCACCCTGTTCTACTGTAATGCAGTTCCTAACATTGTTCTACAATCAGAGGTAGCTCAGTTAAGTGGAAATAAACAATGTAGGGAAGTGCTCAGATTTGGTCTCTCATTACATCGCCATGCAGAGAGCATTTAATGATATTGGCTTTACGTCATACACAGGGGGTCCCATTGTATTTTTAGCCTACTTTCGATTTTTGTAAAAAAATGAAAGTAGACTTATGAGATCCACACAGGGCCAAAAAGTGTGTGTCTGTCAGTGTGTCTGTGTGTGTGAGTGTGTGTACTCTGAATGTCGGTACCCCCCCCCCCCCTATCAATTCGAACACGGTGAAACCGAATTGAACGAAATTTGGTACAGAGGTTTAACTAGCACAGGGCACCTCAGTGTCATGTTTTATATCGCTGCCATCTTGACGGAAACGTAATGGTGGTCACCAAAATGTTCAAAGATTTTTCTTTGTGGTGGATGGTGTTTTTACAGCTGGATGCGCTTCCTGACTCGAACCTTATGAGAGGAGTTAATGAGAGATTAGATGAATGAAACTGGGGAAGGATGTGAAAGGAAGCGGGCCGTGCCCTGTGAGAAGGTACCGCCCAAGCATCTGCCAGGAGTTAAAAATGGGAAACCACAGAAACCATTTCAAGGACGGCTGACGGTGAGGCCACCACAGCCTTGCAACATATCGCTGCATTTTGTTAGCTTTTGTGAAATAGATACACTTTTAGCTTTTCTTTAAATCTTGTAAACACCAAAATCTACTGTAGTGTTACATAAGGCATGCTAACTTGCCACGCATTTTCTCGTGAAATTAACTATAGAAATCAATTATGTTATGTATAGATATGAAATGAAGCCTCCGTGGCTTAGGCGGCAGCACGCCGGCCTCTCACCACTGGGTCCGTGGTTCAAATCCCGGTCACTCCATGTCAGATCTGTGCTGGACAAAACGGAGGCAGACAGGTTTTTCTCCGGGTACTCCGGTTTTCCCTGTCAAAATTTCATTCCAGCAACACTCTCCACTATCATTTCATTCCATCTGTCATTCATTTAATCATTGCCCCAGAGGAGTGCGTCAGGCCTCAACAGCCGGCACAGTCCATATCCTCGCCGCTAGATGGGGGCTTCATTCATTCCATTCCTGACCCGGTCGGAGACTGGAAGCAGGCTGTGGATTTTCATTTTCATAGATATGAAATGAACTATATCTGAAACAAGCTTGTCCTTATTGACAAAATATATTGAAAACTAAAGTGTATTAAATAAACCCACCGAGTCGATAAATGTATAATAATAATAATAATAATAATAATAATAATAATAATAATAATAATAATAATCGTGTGGCCTCTGGAGAGGCTAAGTGCAGGTCTTTCTAGTTGACGCCCGTGGGCGACCTTCGCGTCGTAATGAGGATGAAGTGATGTTGGAGACGTCACATACACCCAGTCCCCGAGTCACGGGAATCAACCACAGGAGTTTAAAATCCCCGATGGCTCGGCCTGGAATCGAACCCAGTGCACTTCGGGCCAAAGCCTAGCGTGCTAACCATTTAGCCACGGAGTCGGACAATAAATGTGTTATTTTATATTATGTTGTTTAAGGGGAATATACAACTTAAGGAGCCTAAACAATACCGATGTTAATATTGAAACTGTGTCTGTTATAAATCTTGTGGAACAATTGTATACATTTCCAAGGAAACACACATCTTGTTAAAAGAAAAGAAGTCTTAAATTTTGAAAATTAAAATCGTAACTAATATTATCCATATTTCAAAATTTTGGCCTGACTTTGTGCTGATCTTCACCGTTTACATCATATTTCCCATATTTATAGGAATTTTGGACTTATCTTGTTTAAACCTCCGGCTACAAAACGAATCTCACTCAAACATCTGTGGACTGAGTTAGTCTTTCTGTGAAACGTTGGTTGGTTGGTTGGTTCCTCAGTTAAGGGGCTGCGACAACGCGGTCATGTATCTCCGTGCACTTTTTGTGTGTGTAGAAACTGTCTGATAACCGGTGTTAATTGTGATGGCTGTATTAGTGTGTGTATCTGTTTTTATTTCAACTAAGGACTGCAACTTTGAATTTTTCAAATAGTTCCTACTATTGCCGTCAAACGCCACCGTCAACGACTACTAGGCCTAGTTCAGGACTTAGCTACTAGACGCCACCGCAATCGGCTCTTGGCAACGAACGTAGAAACATAAGAGCGTTGTTTACATTCCTAACATATACAATTTAGTTTCACATAGGTGTAAATAGTGGAAGGTTCTTTAACATGCCATAAATATATGACATGGGACCGCCGGCTGGCTTTACTTCCCCTCCGAAGGAAGGCATACTGAGGGATTTTTAACGCTCTTAAAAAATCCGACGGCTTCGGCCGGATTTGAACCCGCTATCTTGGGCATAGAAGCTCAGCATACTACCGACTACGCCACCGAAGCCGCTCCGTGAAACGTTAAAACAATTTTTTGAGTTTGCTCAAAATTGGAATGAAATTATAACGCTTAATTAATAATATTGTCCGAGCACTATACTAAAATTTAAAATCGATTTTCTCGACATTCAATAAATTCTGTCCTATAACTTCAATGTTTCATAAAATAATCAGTTTTTAAGATAAATACTTCTAGTTTTCACGAAAATGATCGCAAATATACCTACTATCAAAATATAAAATAAACCAAACATGAGATTTTCCGACTTAAAGTATGGTTTCCTGGAGAACGTCACATATGGAAATGAGGGAGATTCATTATGTAGCTCAAGGTTTAACACATACAGTACTTAAAAAATACAAAAAGTCCAAAAATTCCAATAAACATGGGAAATATGAGGGAAACGATGAAGGTCAGCACAAAACAAGGACTAAATTTTGAAAAAAGCATAAAACTAGTTACAATTTGAATTTTGAGAATTAAAAACTTCTTTTCTTTTAACCCTCTCAGTGCCACGCGCCGATCAGATCGGCTCTTGCTGCTCGCGTCAAAAGTGCCAAAGCCGATTGAATCGGCGCGCTGTTTATCTTATATTTATAGATTTCTCTAGGCATATGTCCGTGATTATTTCATACCGGTGGAAAGGTGAGGTTTCAAGCTTGCCTGTCCGGTGGTTACTTTTTTCCTTCGAAGTCCGATACGCGATACGTTTGAGTTTGTATTCACGCCCTCCGTTTGCGCTCCCCCAATCACGCGTATTCCCGCCAAATTTGCGGGGCAGTTGTTTTCTTCTAGTTGACTTGTTCTGCCTACAGATGAATCTTAGAATTTTCTACAGCTGGAAACGTAGTTTTTCGAATATGACCCTTAGGTGTCCTTAATTTAGGCTCAAAACTGATTATTAAAAAAAAGAATAATTATGAGAATAACCTCAATTAAAAAGGGTTAAATGCCGTATTTACTTTTATGAACATAATGTATGAAAGAATGAGGTATTGGTTATAGTGCAAAGCAAAAATAATAATTATATCGTTGGAAATGTGGTATTTATGATTTTTTCGAATAGTCTACAAGACCCTTGAAAATGGCTTGGCATTCTTGGCAATTATTTCAGGAAATGGCTTGGCACTAAGAGGGTTAACAACATTATGTGTGTTGTTGTACAAGATTTATGACAGGCACGGATATAATATTAAAATCGTATTGGTTTGGCACCTTAAGCTGTATGTTCCCCCCTTAATAAAACAGGACTAGTTTCAACCCCAGTGTGGTCATCAGCACCAATCTTAAGTTGTCGGAAGAAACTATTAAAAAGTATGCAGTGTTAAATATATAATTTTAAATCTTGACAGAAACACAACTTTTTTATTTAGAAGAAAACTTATAATTTTTGGTTACATTTTTGAAATTAAATTCCTTTGTAACTTTCGATAGTTTTGGAATATTTTCAGAAAATCTCAAAATTACCATATAGTTTCAATTACTTGCAATATTATTTGTTTTAATAGATTCTTCCTACAACTTAAGATGGCAGATGCTAACCACACTGTGGTCGAAACTAGTCATGTTATATTAAAAGTGGATAATGAGACCGACAATAGAACTATACAAACACACAGATACGATTCCTAACAACAACAACAGGAAAAGGGCAAAATTTTATGGAGACATACATAGGATGAACGAAGACAGACTAAAAATCAAGATTTTTAATATAGTTATGAACAGTACACTGAAATCAATTGGGTAAAAGAAACCGTGGAAGACCTCAAGAAACTAAACATCTGTACAGAAGACATGACAGACAGGAAAATATACAGAGAAAAAACAGAAAACAGAAATTTGAACAAACGCCTAAAGAGAAACAAGAAGTTCCGTGACGAACTAAAGAGCCTACTTTTCTTAAAATTTAAGATTCATGCCAATGATTAATCTATATGGATCTAGCTAGAATAATGACGAAATTAAGTTGGTAATATCGAAATTTCTAATTAGTTCGATATAATGTAGCCTATTGAGAGAACTACAGTTGGCAGCCCTGGTGACTGAATATATTCTTAGTTCCCTCACTTAAGGTACAGAATACAAAATTTGGTTGAAGTCCAATGGATAGCATGGACGTTACATGCAGTTAAACATTGGATCTAACAGCGCGCGTAAAATCATGTTGGCAACAATGACATACATGTATTGGTCAGAAATAATCTGAAATAATATGATCTATTGTTATGTCAATTTTGAATGAAATCCATTAGTTAGTATAGATGTTACATGCATTTTAAAATTGGACCTATCAGCAGGCTTAGAATCATGTTGGCAGCACTGGCGTAGGGCTATATTAGTTACTCCAAACTAATCTAGAATGCCAGGTACTATACGTGTGCAAAGTTTAGAGTTATTGGCTTGCATACTTTCTGATATATTGATATTAGTGTAACAAAAATAGAGACAGGATTTTTTTTTACAGTTGGCAGCCCTGGTTATGCTTCAGAATCGGCATAGTCATATACGTTATGGTACACATAGCACACACGAAATTTGGTTGAAATCCAAATGATAGCATAGAAGTTACATGTACTTAAATTTGGACCTCTCAGTAGGCTTAGAATAATGTTGGTAGCACTGATGTATATAAGTTACTCCAAATTAATATAGAATGTCAGGTACTATACGTGTGCATAGTTTAAAGCTGTCGGCTTGCATACTCTCTGATATATGGACATTTGGGTTTAAAAAAATGAGAGTATTTATTAGCAGTTGGTAGCCCTGTTGGCTCTTAAGAATACGCTCAGTCATATCTGTTTATATACACATATTACATACAATATTTGGTTGAAATCCAATTGATAGTATAGAAAATATATGCATTTAAAAATTGGACTTATCAGCAGGCTTAGAATCATTTTGGCAACACTGCCATTCATGGCCTCGTGGTAATTAAACTAAAATATTATTAACTATACGTGTGCCAATTTTGGAATAGCTCCCATATCTTCCAAGATAACCAGCATGGAGCTCAAATTTCAATTGCGATTTTTCAGCAGTTGGTAGCACTGATATAATTTTCAAATATGGCTTGAGATATTCAGGTATATATATTTACTCTCACCAAATTTGGATTCCATTGCTGCAGCCGTTTAGGAGTTGATAGGGGAAACACACACACAGCCAGCCAGACAGACAGACACACAGACAGAAATTTGTCCGGATCGATCTCATAAGTCTACTTTTTCTTCATTTTTGCAAAATGTGAAAAGTAGGCTAAAAATAACAGGAGAGAAGTGGACAGAAGAGAGAAAGAGTAAACACAGTGAATTTATGAGAGGTTTTTGGGAAGAAAGAAGAAAGGGACAGAAAAGAGAACATGAAAACTGATTGTGTTTAAACGCTCCCCTTAAGGGGGAATTAACGATGATGATAATAATAATAATAATAATAATAATAATAATAATAATAATAATACATGTATTGACAATTGGTGGTTTTATTTTAATAGCATTTAGATTTCAATTAAATACTCTATATGGTTTTATAGCGAACTGTACAGGGTCATCGAAAAATAATGCCAGCATTTCAAAAAATTATAGCACCGAAACCCTTTATGTTAAACGTATTATTCTTTCACTGAACGCCAGCTGGTTAAAGTAAGTTTTGTTTCGGAGGGGTCGTGACCTTGATATGCGCACACCAGATGCGTAGTAGCCAAGCCCAGCGTGCACCACTGACTGCACCGCCCGACAAACTGCACCTGATTACAAAGCTGTCATTCGATGGTTTAATCAGTTTAAGGAAACAGGGACTGTAGAGAAAAAATCTAGGCCAGGCCGACCACCAACATCATCATTGAACGCACGCTTCCCCAATGACTGGATTGGTACGTGCAATCATTTCAGGAGTAACAGTCAAGATGGCGGCAGAAATTCGCTCCCGCAGGTGCTCAAAATCCCAAATTTGTTCTGCATTCACAATGTTTTTAATTTACCCCCAGAAAAAAAATCCAAAGGGGTTAGGTCAGGACTTCATTGGCGCGCACGTCCCCTGCCAACCTTGGTTACTGCGCATCTTTGTGCGCATAGCAAGGTCACGTCCCCTCCCAAAGAAAACTTACTTTAACCAGCTAGCGTTCAGTGCAAGAATTACAAGTTTAACATAAAGGGTTTCGGTGCTATAATTTTTTGAAATAATGGCATTATTTTTCGATGACCCTGTATTTTCTTCACCGTCACGCTTGAAAAGCCTGTAATATAATATTAATTTGACTGGTCCTTTGCAATGTATATTGAAATGTTTTCCGTAGATGAGGCGTGTATGTGTTAAGTAGGATTTGTTGTTTAATATTTATAAAGTACGGTATGTGAAACCTTCATTAAGCCTTGAGAATTTCTATCTTGTACGAGGTACTCTAGAGTTGTGTTTCTCCATTTCAATCTAGACTCCTTTTCTTTCTCTCTCTCTCTCTCTCTCTGCTTGCCTTCATTTTACATGTCTAATGGTTTATCCTCTCATAAGATATACCATTTCCATTGCTCAGGCTGAGTGATTTCACAGCTCCTCTGAGTATATTACAATCCAGTATATTTGTTCATCCTCGCCTCCTCCCTGTCTTTGCTTCACCCTCTCTCTCTCTCTCTTTACTGTGCCTTGCAACTCATGTCAGGATGGGCTCGCAGCCATCCGCATGTATTTGCGTATCCACTTGCGTCATTCTACCAATCTCTCTCTCTCTGCCTTTCTCTTGGCGAGGCATGTATATGCCTCACTTCAATTTGTTTACAGAATTCATATTCCAAAATGCTGTGCATGGCTGTTGTCTGGATGACTATGCCTAGTGGTATCTTTATTAAAAGAGGAGACTTCAGTTGACAGCAAGAGGTACAGTGCAGTATATCATGTACATTTGGGGTGTACAAGTCACTGTGCCACTCACCACTTTCTGTTGTTCATTTAGACAAGAGTTGTAGTTGAATATTCACCAGGATTTCGTGTTAGAAAGGGCAAAATAAAGGTGGAAACGTCCAACTAATGATCTCAAGATGGCAGTTTTGGTTACCAACTGAAAAAGAAGGCTATTCCAAGGGCGGAAGGAATTCACGGCCCTCAGAATCGCACAATGCTGGCTCGTAAAATATCTATGTACCCTCTTTCGGTAACTACATGACACAATCCCTCCCTATATTATTCTGCTAAGGTCCCATTCCAGTTTTGTACCGAAAATAAGGTCCCATTAACACCAACCTACACATATGGGGTACCTACAGGTTCAGCATAACCCAATGCGTTAGTGAAACGCACTCACTTACTCTTTAAATGCCTCACAATTAAATAAATACCTTAAAACATGTATATTTACAATGAAAGAATGCAACACGGTAACCATGGTAACAGAATCGCACAGGTCCATCTATTTCTGTAAGACGCAATGCAATTACAATTATTACATTGCTGTGAAAGTTTCCAGACGATTATAAGGAAATCACTGAACCTAATTAAGCTGTAAAATTCATCAATACTTACAGTATAATGCGCTTAAGGGGGTCAAGGGGCACTATACAATTTTTTCACGCAATTTGCACGTGTGAGTGTGGTACGAAATGACTTTTTCACCCGACTATAAAGGGTCTCGGAAAACCACATTTAAAGGCCCTTAAATTAACAGTGTCTGTGATATTCTCAGAAAACTAACTTCGCTCTGATATACCTTTGAAGGAATGACAAACCTCTAACCTCTGCACCAGTAGCTGAATTGATAAAGTCTGATCATTCATACCAAGGATAAATCAGTCATAGCATTCATGATTGAGATTTTGCTGTGTAGCCTACTCTTTACAACTAGAATATTCGCGGGCGAAGCCGCGACGGGTAATGCTAGTTAATTAATTATCTACCACAGGCCGCCCAATAGTGAACCAGTTCCTCTGCTACATTAACCTCAAATCTAACTTTTAAAGAGAATTTACATTATATGGTTTTCCATATTGTAACGATTTATTCCAATTGGACAGTATTTACGATTATGGGGCGCGTGATGGCGCTCGTGATGTTCGTCTTTCACAGGGACGGCCGAGTTTGAATCTTGGTGACAACAAGGTGGAATTTTCACTTGAAAAACCACGTGGCGTCAGGAAGGGCATCTGGCCTTGATAATCCGGCTAATACCAAAATGAGCCTGGTTGGCTCTGGCGACCCCAATTCATTGAGAAATGCAAAAAAAAAAGTTTAGACAGTATTTACGATTATAATTAACAATACTTTTAACAGCATTTTAATATTTGAAGATTGGTCTACGATTACTGGGGGGAAAAATTATAGTGAATATTTTATTTATCGTCTTCATCCCTTTTTTCATAGAATGTTAATGTGATATTCATGCTCTTAGTTTAATATTTTAGCATACTTTTCATATTTTGCAAAAATGATGAAATAGTAGTCTTATGAGATCATCCGGGCAGATGTGTGTCCGTCTATCCTTCTGTCTGTCATTCTGTCTGTGTGTGTCCCCTTCTATCAATTCCTAAACGGCTCTAGCTGTTGAAACCAAATCACATGGCTATATTTGAAAATGACGTCAGTGCTACCAAATGCTGAAAAATTGCAATTGAAATTTGAGCTCTATGTTGGATATCACAGACGTTATGCATGCGAACTGTACCAAAATTTGCTCACACACAGATAATAACACTGCAGATACATTTTTAGGAGTTCATGAACGACAATGTTGCAAACATGATTCTACGCATGCTGATCGGTCCAAATTTTAATTTCATGTAACTTATATACTATCAATTGGATTTCAACCATATTTCGTACGTGATATGTGTACTATAACAGATATGACCATGCATAATCTTAAGAGCAACCAGAGCTGCCAACTTTTAATATATGATCCATCTTTTTTTTTAATCTAAATACCAATATATAAGAAAGTATACAAGACAACAGCTCTAAACTTTGCACTCATAGAGAGGCGTGACATTCTAGATTAATTTGGAGTAACTTATGTACCTCAGCGCTGCCAACATGATTCTAAAGTTCGTATGTGCTAAGTGTGCTATGTGTAAGAGCCAGCAAGGCTGCGAGCTGTTGATGAATGCTCTGACTACCTTTTTATCCTAATATTAATATATCATAAAGTATGCAAGCCAACAGCTCTAAACATTGCGCACGTGCTGCCGACTTGATTCTAAGCCTGCTGATAGGTCCAATTTTTAAATACATGTATCTTCTATACTAACAAATGGATTTCATCCAAATTTGGCACAATAATAAGTCATGATATTTCAGATTAATTCTAAGCAACTCATACATGACATTGTTTCCATCATGATTTTACGCGTGCTGATACAGTAGATCCGATGTCTAACGGCATGTAACGTCCATGCTATCAATTGGACTTCAACCAAATGTTGTATGTGCATTCTGTACCTTATGGAATGGAACTAAGAATATATTCAGTCTGTAGGGCTACCAACTGTAGTGCTCTATTAGGCTTCACTATTTCAGGTATATTTCGAACTAATTAAAATTTTTAGTATTACCAACTTAATTTTATCATTATTGTAGATAGCTCTATATAGATTAATAATTGGCATGAATCTTATATTTTAATTAAAGTAGGCTATTTAGTTCGTCACGGAACTACGTGTTATTTTTAGTATAACTGAAGAAGGTTACAAGTTAACCGAAACTGTTATCTCTTATACAAAAACAAGTGTCCTGACTGACTGACTGACTGACTGACTGACTGACTCATCATCGCCCTGCCAAAACTATTGAAGTTAGAATCAAGAAATTTTGGGGATATGTTCGTGGTAAGTCGAAAACGCGCACTAAGGGAGGATTTTTGGATATTCAGGTTCTAAAGGGGTGTTAAGGGGATAGACCTGCATTTCATTGAATAACAATATCTCCCGATTGGTTTCATTGGGAGATGTGATACTCGGCATATACACTCATCATAAAAAATAAGAAGACACGTGTCTGAGGATTTTTCGATGTGAAGTATATTATGAGGTGAAAGGGGTGAAAAGTGGGGGTTGAAGGATTCCTAACGGAGCGTGTATCTCTTAAACGACATAGGCGAGGAATTTGAAACTGAGTGGAAAAAATCAGCTTAAAAAATTAGTAAATAGGTGTTTGACCGTTTTTTCATAAATCCAATTTAAGGGGCCAATAGGGAGGGGTGAAATTCTGGGGGGGAAAAAACAGGAAAGAAAGAGTCCTAACTGATTGACTGACAGACTCACTCATCAAACTCAGGGAAAAAAAACTGCTTAAAAATAAGTAAATAGGTGTTCGACAGTCTTTTTCATAAACCCAATTTAAGGGGTTCTAGGGGAGGGGTGAAATTCTGAAAAAAGGAAATTGAGAGAAAAAGTCCTGACTCACTCACCATCGCCCAGCCAAAATTATTGAAGTTAGACACATGACATTTCGGGGAATATGATCATTGTATGTCGGAACCGTCCACTAAGGGAGGATTTTAGGATAATCAGGGGGCCTTAAGGGGGTTAAACCTGAATTTCATTGAATAACAATAACTCCCGATTGGTTTCATTGGGGGATGTGTTACTCGGCATATGAACACATAAAAAATAAGAAGACATGTGTCTGAGGGTTTTTCGATGTGGTGTATATTATGAGGTGAAAGGGGTTAAAAGTGGGGGTTGAAGGATTCCTAACGGAGCTTGTATCTCTTAAACGACATAGGTGAGGAGTTTGAAACTCAGCGGAAAAAATCAGCTTAAAAGATAAGTAAATAGATGTTCAATCGTTTTTTTTCTTAAATTCAATTTACGGGACTCATGGGGAGGGGTGAAATTCTGGGGGGGGGGGGGGACCGGAAAGAAAGTGTCCTAACTGATTGACTCACTCACTCACTCTTCAAACTCAGGGAGAGAAAACTGCTTAAATATAAGTAAATAAGTGTTTGACAGTTCATTTTTCATAAATCAAATTTAAGGGGTTCATTGTGAGGGGACAAATTCTGGAAAAAAATGAAAGAAATGTCCTGACTCACTCACTCACTCACTCACTCACTCACTCATCAACGTCCAGCCAAAATTATTGAAGTTAGAAACATGACATTTTTGGGATATGTTCGTTGTATGTCAAAACCGTACACTAAGGGAGGATTTTCGGATATTCAGGTTCTAAAGGTGTCTTAATGGGGTTAAACCTGCATTTTATTGAATAACAATACCTCGTGAGTGGTTGCATTTGTGGATGTGATACTCGGCATACAAACTAATCATTAAAAACAAGTAGTTCCGTGAAGAACTATACAGCCTATTTACATATATCCTACTTATGTTAATTGCAACTATCAACATACACAATTTCTGTTTGATTGCTGTAATAGATTCGTAGATATTGAGAACCGACTAAATATTTCGGATGGTCGCCATGTTGGATTTTATATATGTAGGTCCTAGAGTTATGTACTGTTATATGCAGATTATTGTGAACGTGTAGTATTCAAACTTCAATCGCAAAATTAGGACACAAGAAAAAACAAGGACATTTTAAAATTTTGCACAGCTGCCATCTTGAGGTTATGGAAACAATTGAAATAAATTAGATGCCAGTGGATTAACATTCGTATAGGGATTTACTGTACCGTGTTTCACTGCACGCGGATGGTTAAATTGCGAGAAACGTCCATGTGAATATTTTTAATTCGCGTCACCGCCATGTTGGATTTGTGATCACCAGGTTATTTAAAGTCCTATAGGTGAACTTAAGTTCATAGCCCCTATGAACATTAAAAAATTCAGTTTGATTGCTAAAATAGATTCGTAGATATTCAGTATCGTCTAAATATTTCGGATGGTCGCCATGTTGGATTGTTAAATGTATAGGCCATAGAGTCATGTACCATTAAAAGAAAATTATTGCGTAGGTTCATTATTCAAACTTTCACTTCGATCGCATGACTACATCACAAGAAATAAAAACTTAATTTAAAAATTCGCACTGCCGCCATCTTGAGGTTATGTAAACAATTGAACTAAATTAGATACCAGTGGATTACAATGTGTATAAATATTTCCTGTACCAGGTTTCAGTGCGCTTGGAACATTAAATCGCTAGTAAGGTCTATTAAAAATTTTCAAATTCGCTTGGCCGCCATGTTCGTTTTGTAGTTAACCGGTTTTTGAAAGTCTTATAGATGGACTTCCAGTAGTGCCCTTTATCTCCGTACAAAATTTTAGGGAGATACCGCTAATAGTTTCAGAGATATAGAATGCCGGTGAAATATTTCGCACATCCGCCATCATGTGATTATGTGAACATTTGAACGAAGTTAGATGTCGGTGCATTACAATGTATATAAACATATACTGTACCAAGTTTCATTGCGTTTGGTTGGTCAAATCACGAGAAACGTCTATTTAAAAGTCGCAAATTCGCTTGGCCTCCATGTTGGTTTTGTAGTTACCAGGTTTTCAAAAGTCACATAAGTGAACTTATAGTAGTTCCCTCTATCACATTAGAAAATGTCAGGGTAATATCGGTAATAGTTTCGGAGATATTGAATGCTGGTGAAATATTTCGCACAGCCGCCATGTTGGATTGGTGAGTCGTAACAAAATTTGAAGGGCACGGTCAAGGTCGCCGGGAATAGTGCTATGAACTTTCCGAGTTTCATTGAAATCGCTCCTGCCGTTTAGATTTTATTAGGGACACACACACACACGAATCACACACACACACACACGCACACACACACGGACAAAAGGTGATCTCATAAGCCTATTTTTTCAAAATTGAAAATAGGCTAATAAGCAGACATGTGTCTAAGGGTTTTTCGATGTGGTGTATATTATAAGGTGAAAGGGGTGAAAAGTGAGGGTTGAAGGATTCCTAACGGAGCGTGTATCTCTTCAACGACATACGCGAGAAGTTTGAAACTCAGCGAAAAAAAACAGCTTAAAAATAAGTACATCGGTGTTCGACCGTTTTTTCATAAATTCAATTTAAGGGGCCAATGGGGTGGGGTGAAATTCTAGAAAAAAAAAGAGAGAAAGTGGACTGACTGACTAACTCACTCACTCATCAAACTCAGGGGGAAAAGACAGCTTCAAATATAAGTTAGTAGGTGTTCGAGCGTTTCTTCACAAATCCAATTTAAGGGGCGCATGGGGAGGGCGTAAAATTCAGGTAAAATAATTGAAAGAAAATGACCTGACTGACTCACTCACTCATCATCGCCCAGCGAAAACTATTGCAGTAGGAAAAATTAAATGTTGGGAATATTTTCGCTCTATGTCGCAAACGTCAACTAATGAAGGATTTTGGTTTATTCGGGTTCTTAAGAGGTGTTAAGGGGGTAAACGTGCATTTCATTGATTAACGATATCTCACGAGTTGTTTCTTTGGGGATGTGATATTCGGCATATAAACTAATCATTAAAATTAAGCAGACATATGTCTAAGGGTTTATCGATATGGTGTATATTGTGAGGCGAAAGGGTAAAAATTGGGGGTTGAAGGATTTTTAACGGAGCGTGTATCTCTTAAACGACATAGGCGAGAAGTTTGACATTCAGCGGAAAACACAGCTTAAAATATAAGTAAATAGGTGTTCGACCGTTTTTTCATAAATCCAATTTAAGGGGCCCTTTGAGAGGAGTGAAATTCTGGGGGGAAAAAACAGGAATGATAGTGTTCTAACTGATTAACTCACTCACTCATCGAACTCAGGGGGAAGAACAGCTTGAAAAGAAGTAAATAGGTCTTCGACCGTTTTTTAAAATCATAAATCCAATATAAGGGATTCATGAGAGGGGTGAAATTCTGAAAAATAAATGAAAGAAAATGTCCTGACTTACTCATTCACTCATCATCGCCCAGACAAAATTATTGAAGTTAGAAACATGAAATTTTGGGGTTGTGTTCGTTGTATGTCGAAAACGTCCACCAAGGGAGGATTTTTGGATATTCAGGTTCTAAAGGGGTGTTAAGAGGGTAGACCTGCATTTAATTGAATAGCAATATCTCCCGATTGGTTTCCTTGGGGGATGCGATACTCGGCATATAAACTCATTAAGAATAAGAAGACACATGTCTGAGGGTTTTTCGATGAACTGTATATTATGAGGTGTATGTGTGAAAAGTGGGGGTTGAGGGATTCCTAAAGGAGCAAGTATCTCTTAAAAGACAGAGGCATAAAGTATGAAACTCAGGGGGAAGAATCAGCTTGAAAAATAAGTAAAAAGGTGGTCGATCGTTTTTTTTTTCATGAATCCAATTTAAGGGGCCCATGGGGAGGGCTGAAATTCTGGAAGAAAAAGTCCACTAAGGAGGGATTTTTGGATATTCACTCTCATCGACCAACCAAATCTATTAAAGTTAGAAGAATGATATTTTGGGGATATGTTTGTTGTGTGTCGAAAACGTCTACTAAGGAGGGACTTTTGGATATTCAGGTTCTAAAAGGGTATTAACGGGGTTAAACCTGCATTTCATTGAATAAACAAGATGTTCAGTAAAGAACATATAGCCTACTTTCTCCTAAATGCATGGGTATTGTTATAACTCTTTGTTCTTTTCAAGGAGTATGATTGAATGTTGGTTGTAGTAGCTTGTTGAAATACAACGTGCTATAGGGATATTAAACATGAATATGAGGTGCCCTTTGCTAGTGCTACCTCTGTACCAAATTTCGTTCAATTCGGTTTCACCGTGTTTGAATTGATAGGGGGAATCGATTTGCACACATACGTGGCCACCATCTGCAAACTATTGGGCTGATGTTCTTGCAGTTTGGTCTGAATATGTTTCCCACATAAAGATATGGTGTTGCAAAATTTGGTAGTGACTAGATTATTAGGTTGGTCGTAATTACATTTTAGCTTTTAACATTTGGGTGGCCGCGATTACGTTTCCGTCAAGATAGCGGTGATATAAAACATGACACTGAGGTGCCCTTTGCTATTGCTTCCTCTGTACCAAATTTCGTTCCATTCGGTTTCACCGTGTTCGAATTGATAAGGGGAATCGATTTTCACACAAAGATGGCCGCCATCCACAAAATATAAGGCTGATGACCTATTAGTTTGGTCAAAGGATGCTCCCTCTATAAAGGTATATTTTTGCTAAATTTGCTAGAGATCGGATGATTAGGCTAATCGTAATTTGATTTAAGCTTTGAACATTTGTGTGGCCGCCATTACGTTTCTGTCAATATGGCGGCGATATAAATCATGACACTGAGATGACCTTTGCTAGTGCTATCTCTGTACCAAATTTCGTTCCATTCGGTTTCACCGTGTTTGAATTAATAGGGAGAATCGATTTTCACACAAAGATGGCCGCCATCCGCAAACTATTAGGCGAATGACCTTTTAGATTGGTCAAAGGATGCTCCCTCCATAAAGGTATGTAGTTGCAAAATTTGGTAGAGATCGGATGATTAGGTTAATCGTAATTTGATTTAAGCTTTGAACATTCGTGTGGCCGCCATTACGTTTCAGTCAAGATGGTGGCGATATAAAACATGACACTGAGGTGCCCTTTGCTAGTGCTACCTCTGTACCAAATTTCGTTCCATTCGGTTCCACCGTGTTCGAATTAATAGGGGGAATCAATTTTGACATAAAGATGGCCGCCACCCGCAAACTATTAGGCTAATAACCTATTAGATTGGTCAAAGGATGCTCCCTCCATAAAGGTATGTAGTTGCAAAATTTGGTAGAGATCGGATGATTAGGTTAATCGTAATTTGATTTAAGCTTTGAACATTCGTGTGGCCGCCATTACGTTTCAGTCAAGATGGTGGCGATATAAAACATGACACTGAGGTGCCCTTTGCTAGTGCTACCTCTGTACCAAATTTCGTTCCATTCGGTTCCACCGTGTTCGAATTAATAGGGGGAATCAATTTTGACATAAAGATGGCCGCCACCCGCAAACTATTAGGCTAATAACCTATTAGATTGGTCAAAGGATGCTCCCTCCATAAAGGTATGTAGTTGCAAAATTTGGTAGAGATCGGATGATTAGGTTAATCGTAATTTGATTTAAGCTTTGAACATTCGTGTGGCCGCCATTACGTTTCTGTCAAGATGGCGGCGATATAAAACATGACACTGAGGTGCCCTTTGCTAGTGCTACCCCTGTACCAAATTTCGTTCCATTTGGTTTCACCGTGTTTGAATTAATAGGGGGAATTGATTTTCACACAAAGATGGCCGCCATCCGCAAACTATTAGGCTAACGACCTAGTTATTTGGCCAAAGGATGCTTCCTCTATAAAGGTATCTTGTTGCAAAATTTGGTAGAGATCGGATGATTAGGTTAATCGTAATTTGATTTAAGCTTTGAATATTTGTGTGGCCGCCATTACGTTTCCGTCAAGATGGCGGCGATATAAAACATGACACTGAGGTGCCTTTTGTTAGTACTACCTCTGTACCAAATTTCGTTCCATTCGTTTGCACCGTGTTCGAATTAATAGGGGGAATCGATTTTCACACAAAGATGGCCGCCATCCGCAAACTATTACGCTGATGACTTATTTGTTTGGTCAAAGGATGCTCCCCCATAAAGGTATGTTGTTGCAAAATTTGGTAGAGATCGGATGATTAGGTTAGTCGTAATTTGATTTAAGCTTTGAACATTTGTGTGGCCGCCATTACGTTTCCGTCAAGATGGCGGCGATATAAAACATGACACTGAGGTGTCCTTTGCTAGTGCTACCCTTGTACCAAATTTCGTTCAATTCGCATTCACCGTGTTCGAATTGATAGGGGGGGACAGACATTCAGAGTACACACACTCACACACAGACACACACACACAGACACACACACAGACTCACACACACACATACACACACACAGACAGACACACTTTTTTCGCCCTGTGTTGATCTCATAAGTCTACTTTCATTTTTTGCAAAAATCGAAAGTAGGCTAAAATATGACACGACTATGACGCGAGCGAAGCCGCGGGTACCTGCTAGTTACATTATAATTAGTTTCAATACATTGCGAAATTTTCAATTGAAAAATCACGTGGCGTCAGGAAGGGCATCCGGTCTTAAATCCCCGGCCAAAACCAAAATGAGCCAGGTTGGCTCCGGCGATCCCAATTAATTGGGATAAGCCGTAGAAAATGATGAATTAATTTCAATACATTATTAACCTTAAGGTGGATTATCATTCATTTACCTATTCATTATGTAAAACTTTAATTAGCCTGCTGTAATTTATTTGAAATTAACTGAATAGTTGATTCCAGGTCTATGAACATACAAATTGAATTCGCAAAGGCTAACACATATCCACGAATATGGCCTGGGTTTGAATCTTGGGTCTGTCATAAATTTTAATCCTAATATGAAATAGGTCAACCTCTACAGGACAGTCAATAAAAGTGGCGGGAGGTGGGATCACATCCTGCTCTAGCCCATCCTAGACGTTGTTTTTCAGTAGTTTCTCAAAGTAAATATAGATTGCAAAAGTTTGGTGCTTTTCAGTCGGTCAACACGATTGTACCCAAACGAGATGGGTTATGCCCTAATTGAAAAAAATTACATGAGAGTAATAGTTGTTGTTGTTTGAGTCTTCAGTCTTTTGACTGGTTTGATGCAGCTCTCTATGCCTCCCTGTACTGAGCTAATCGTTTCATCTCTACATAGCTACCACACCCTACATCCGAGGCAATCTGTTTAACATATTCTAACCTTGGTCTACCCCTACAGTTCTTGTCCTCGACCCTTCCTTCCATAACTAAGCTTGCTATTCCTGGGTGTCTTAGTATGTGTCCTACCAACCTATCTCTTCTCTTCATTAGCAGTCGCCAGAAACATCTCTCCTCTTCCACTCGCCTTAATACCTCTTCGTTTGTAACCCTATCTACCCATCTGACCTTCATCTTTCTCCTGTAACACCACATTTCAAATGCCTCAATTCTCCTCTTTTCTGCTGCACCAATAGTCCAAGTTTCACTTCCATAGAGCGCCACGCTCCAGACAAAGGCTTTCAAAAATGACTTCCTAATACCTAAATCTATATTCGATGTCAACAGATTCCTTTTTTGTAGAAAGGCTTTCCTTGCCTGAGCCAACCTACTTTTTATATCCTCTTTGCTTCGTCCATCACTGGTTATTCTGCTTCCTAAGTAACAGAAGTCTCCTACTTCCTTCAGCTTTTCACCTGCCAATTTGATCTCCATAGAGGTTTCTGATTTATTTCGGCTGCATTCCAGTATTTTTGTTTTACATTTATTAATTTTCATCATGAATTCCTTCCGTAAGACGGAATCCATACCATTCAAAAACTCATTCAAATCCTCAGGCTTGTCTGCCAAGATGGCGATGTCATCAGCAAATCTCAGAGTTGAAATTATTTCTCCTTGAATCTTCACTCCCACTTTAAATTTTTCTCCAATTTCCTTCATTGCTTGTTCAATGTAAAGATTGAAAAGCATGGGTGATAAGTTGCAGCCTTGCCTTACACCTTTCATAATACCAGCTTCTCTCTCATATCCTTCAGCTCGAATGACTGCTGTCTGGTTTCTGTATAGATTGTATATCACCGTCCTATCCCTGTACTTTATTCCAATAGATTTCAAAATGTCAAACAATATAGTCCAATCAACGTTATCAAAAGCCTTTTCTAAGTCTACAAAAGCCATGAACGTTCTCTTATCTTTCCTTATTCTACCTTCCAAAATCAGCCTAAGACTTAGTACAGCTTCCCTTGTTCCTACATTTCTCCTGAAACCAAACTGGTCTTCACCCAACTCCTACAAGGGAAGCTGTACTAATACACGTACATAAATCCAAACTGGTCTCCAAGTGTATTTATTAATTCCATGTAACTCTTTTCAGGATTAGGGAATAACCTATCTCATTGGGGTACAATCGGGTGGACCGACTGAAAAGAATCTAACTTTTGTTTACTAAAGCAACATTGAAAATGGCTTCAAACGCCATAATAAATATAGATTGCTATTTTATTGAATTATATTAATTTAAAAAAAACTCTCCTGAAGTAATGGATTACTCCCCAACCTTGCCGTATACGTCATTCACCGTATTTCTATGACAAGTGAATCTAAAGATTGGATTGGAGGAGAACATTTCTGTCACAGAAATGACTGCTGCATAAGCAGCCCAGCGCACAGCCACGGGCAAACAGCCAAGATATCTATCGCAGCTATTCCCGTAGGGTGCCGGAAACCTGTATTCAATAGCCCGGAAACTCGAGTCCACACCGGTAAAGGGAAAGAGGCGGTGACTCCCCCACCCCACCCCCGCGAGTACTCCTTGAAGGAAAAAGAAGGAAACATCGTCGAAATATTTATTTCTTCGTTTTAACTTTGAGGCAGTAGCGCTGTTTAATGGTCCGCAGCTTATAGGATTGTAATAGAGTTTCTAGAACATATTCCAGGAACGTGCAAATTAAGTATTTTGTGATTATCAGAGCGGGTATTCCTCCTGTGTAGGGACAAGTCGTCATTACACACTGAGTTGTTGTCGAAACTTCAGTGTATCGTTCTTAGAACCATTATTATTATTATTATTATTATTATTATTATTTTCCATAATTATCACGGCTTAGGCCGGTTATATTTTTAGCCTACTTTTCACATTAGGTAAAAATTAGGAAAACGTAGACTTATGAGATCGATCCGGACAATTGAGTGTCTGTCTGTCCTTCTGTCTGTCTGTGTGTGAATCCCCCCTATCAAACCCTAAACGGCTGCAGCAATCGAAATCAAATTTTGTATGATTAATGACCTATACCTGACTATCTCACGGCCATATTTAAAAATTACGCCAGTGCTACCAACTGCTGAAAAGTTGAGGTCTATGTTGAATCTATCGGAAGATATGCATGGGAATTGTTCCAAAATAGATAATATTACATGAGACTAATTTACAGGAGCCTATACATGAGTGTGTTGTCAACATGATTCTATGCCTGCTGCTAGGCCCATTCTTTAAATGCTTGTAACGTTCATACTATCTATTGGATTTCAACCAAATTTGGTATGTGATTTGCCCACCGGAGCTGATATAAACATGCTTCTTTTTAGTGTCAACAGGGCTTCCAACTATTGAAAAATGCACTATACACTTTTATCCTAATCTCAATATCAGAAAGCTTGCAGGCCAACAGTTCTAACCTTTGCAGACATATAGTACTTGGAAATGTAGGTAAATGTTCAGTAACCGATAAACGACAGTGCTGCCAACATGATTCTACGCGTGCTGATAAATTCAATATTTAAATATATATATAACGTGCATACTATCTAATGGACCTCAACCAAATTTTGCATGTCCATTGTGTATCTTAAGAAATGGAACTAAGTCGCCAGGTCTGCCAACTGTTAACATATGGTCTCTATAGCCCTTTCAGCCCTGAGACATTTTTCTCTGAAAATTTCATTGCAATGCATGTTTTTACCCATTATTTGACATCAGGATTCCAGGAAAAATAATTAAAAAATTCTCAAGTTTCTACTTTTTTCAAAAACTCACTAGCACAATTGTGCTAGTTAGGTTTTACTTAATACTATTTTATCCTCTTAGCTACATCATCATAATATACATTCACTTGGAAACAAATACAATACAGTTTACAAATACATAGAAATCATTAAAAATTCATAACTTAAATATAAAATTGAACCGTTATTGATACAACCCCCTCCCTCTTCCACCCCTTCCCCCACGCCCCTCCCCCCCCCCCCCCCCGCCTCCTCCGCCCCCATCATTCACTTAGAATCAAGATACAACACAGTTTACAAGTACTTAGAAAACATTAAAAATTCACAACTTAAAAATAAAATTGTACAGTTATTGATACAACCCCCCCTCCCCCTTCCACCCCTCCTCACCCCCCCCCCGTCCCCCCATGCCCCCATCATTCACTTCGAAACAAGATACAACACAGTTTACAAATACATAGAAAACATTAAAAATTCACAACTTACAAATAAAATTGTACAGTTATTGATACAACCCCCTCCCCCTTCCACCCCCCCCCACCCTCCACACACACACACACACACAACCCCCTTCCACCCCTACACCCATCATTCACTTAGAAACAAGATACAATACAGTTTTCAAATACATAGAAAATATTAAAAATTCACAACTTACAAATAAAATTGAACAGTTATTGATACATCCCCTCCCCACACCACCCCCTTCCATCCCCATCAATATAGAAATTTAAAGAAAAATGGGAGAGAAAGGAAGCAATTCACTGACACTTGAATCTTGTGCCATCGTGCAGCATTTTACTTCGTATGGAAGAGCCTGAAACAACATTTATCCTTGGAATGGCACAAATAGACATCACATTTTATACAGCGGTTTTTAGTTCTGCTTTTACATGCTTCATACTGACATGAGCGTGGTGAAGACAGGTCATCTACTTGAGGCCAGTGATCATACCCATCGTATCTTTTCTCAAAGACAGGCTTCGGAGTTGGAGTGTAGATTTTCATCTTCTTCTTTGCAGGTTCAATTTCTTCTTCTTCTTCATCACTCTCATCTACTTCTCTTCTCTCTCGGTCTGGAGTGGCCAACAGAGCTTGCCCAATTGCCATTCAAAAATTGAGAAGATCTAATATCTTGCACTTTGGAAGTTTGTTGGCTAGACAATCCTCCCGGTATTGTAGCCAACTATTGACGGTGCTTAAATCAAGAAAATGGAGAATCATTTTCAGAGTCCATTTCTTTGTCTTGAACCACGTGCGGTAGCATTCCAATTGTTGGTTGCAAATGTCGACTCCCCCCATGTGCTGATTGTAATTCTGAATCACAGAGGGGCAATCAACTTCAACATATCTCTTCTCCTTCTTGCACCATCTTTTTACATTGGCCATGGGTTGTATTCCTGCACAAGTAGAGGCCACAACAACTCTTTGTGAATCTTGCCACTCTACAACCACAATGGCATCGTCTGAACGCACATACTCATTGCACTCACCTCTTTGCATTCTACCTTCTTTCAATTTCACACCCTCGATGCGATTTACCATTATAGTTCCTGTAGCTTCAATGCCATCCTGCCCTAAAGCCTCTAGCAATGGTAATATAGTAAAATACCGGTCAAAATATACAAAACTACCCTGTGGCAAAGAGCGAACAAGTCGCATGACAAAAGCTGGTCCCAGACCTAGTTGCCTCTCAGGTAGTGGAGTAGTGTCAGCCTGATAAATTTCGAAGTCCAAGACCTTACCCTTAGATGAACAGATGACAAAGTTTTTTAAGCCTACAGGCCTTGGTTTGTTCTTAACATATTGCTTTAAAGCACAACGCCCAGTGAATGGAATCATCTGTTCATCTATTGAGTAATAGTTATGGCCCCTTGGCAACTTTTCACATTGACTTCTAACTGCATTTAGCACAGGCTCTACTTTCCACAGTCTATTTTCTCCGCCAGGGGGTGACTGAACATCTACAAAATGTATATTCATTCTTAGGGAAAGGAATCTGTCCCTAGACATGCAGTCACTTACCAAGGACAAATTAATTCCTTTCTGCCAATACATCCTTAGCCTAGGATAAGGGATACAACCCATGATTAAGTTCATTCCAAAAAACTTCTTCAACTCCACTCTAGTGGTACCCAAAGATTTCCCCTTTGTAAAAACACTGTACAGATTAGTACAATCTGCTCCCTTTTCATACAAGTGGTCATCAAAATAGTCCGTAAAATATTGCAGAGGTGTTCGGATTACAGGCAAATTCTGAAAAAATAATAAGAGAGTGATGTAATAAAATCTAAAAATTTGAAATACTTTTACATTCATAGTCTTGATTGAGTTTTATTATTATTATGTTAAACTTAGAGTCACCTACCTGAATTGTATTGTAATCTCTAGGAGCGGGATGCGGCTTGGCACCCAAGTCTTGTTTTTAGAACAATAATCTTCTGCTCGTACCTGGATTTCTAGTTTCTTCTGTTTCCACAGCATCATCATTAGACTTAGCTTCATCATCATCATCATCAGTGTCACTCTCATCATCTGGTGCTAAAGGAACAGCTGTTGACACCGTGCGTACCCAATCATCATCATCACTTGACAAATCACTAATGTCAGAGTTGTCCAAGCATGTTATAATTCGGTCATCAGATAAGCCTGGAAGTATAAATTAAACTTATGTTGATATATATATTGTCTAAATATAAAGCATATCAAATTATCGTAAACAATGACGATTTTAATTAGCTGTTAGAAATCCCGCCATTCTCAGGTAAAGCCTGACTGCCACAATCGTGCTAGTTCAACTTTGATGCTAGTTCAAAAACGCAGTGATCAATTTACATCATTTTCAGGTTCATAATATCAATAATCATTCTTTTTGCAAACATTACATAACTAATTATCTCATAAAAGCACCGAATTACTAAAAATATAAAGAACTTACCTCGTGAAGACATGATGAGTTTGCTGAATCGATGTTAACAAGTCGCTGCTACTTCCTGGCGACAGATAGATGAACTAAAAACAGTTCAAATAGGTAGCGCGGAACCCGCACGATCGTTGTAGTCCGGCACGACACGGAAAAGGGAGTTAGTTTAACGGCGAAAAAAATAAAACCAAAGTCGCACGATCGTGTGACCTAGGACTGAAAGGGAAATATATATATAACGTGCATACTATCTAATGGACCTCAACCAAATTTTGCATGTCCATTGTGTATCTTAAGAAATGGAACTAAGTCGCCAGGTCTGCCAACTGTTAACATATGGTCTCTATAATTATAAGAAAAGCAGGCTCTCTAGTGCATCACGGAACTACTTGTTACGGTACTTGCCGGTTCGGCCTTATCAAGTGAACCCTTGCAAAGAAGCATATGAGACTCAGTTTCGGGGGGTGTAACGGTTCATATTCGTAAGTTGCTGTCAGGGCGCTTCATTAACTTGCAGGGTAACATATAACAAAGTAACATGCTGGAAAGAGTGAAGCCAGGGTTAAAACAACTGAATTTAATAACAAATCACCATATTTACACATAAACAATTAACAACAAAAACTCCCAACTGACTCCCGCTTAATAAAAATGCCAAAAACTAGGCGATATCTCTGGAGAGATTAATTACCTGGACCAAGTGTCCCTAAGATAAATTACAAAAGTGACCGTATATATGCGTATGCCGTTCTACATGCATCACGATGTGTACTTTGAATGCGTGATTCGTTATCATCCAGAATGACCCTTCAGACAACGAATCCACATTTCTTAGAGCTAGACCGACACGGGGGAACACAATTACACTACTTAAAATTAAACCGACACTTCCTAAATCTACTATAAACAAACACAAAATTTCCGTGTGAAATTGGAATCAAATTGCCGTAGCAACATTTACTGCCTAAAAACTTAGGACTTCTCACACAAATCAACACAAGTACATTAACACGTGACCAATAGAGAAATACACAAATGACCGCTGTCAAAATTTACAAGTACTCTACCACTACACCACACGGGTGTGACACACAAAAATTACATGAATCGAGTCATAAACAAAGCAATAGGCAAACAGCCAACATTTACGTTAATTACAATATTTTACCCATACAACGTACAACAAGCCGTTACACACATGGCGAACTCCCCAATTAATTATGGCTTAAAAATTAACCATCACAATGAACAGGTTTGCTACATGAAAGCTTACAGGGGTCAGTCGGACAAACAGGACTGCCTATCAAAATAAGTCACAGGCAAAACGGGCGGTTTGTGGAACTCTGCATGTCTGTCAACCCACGTGTCAAATACCTCGACCTCCCAGAGCATGGGGTCGAACCTCGAAGAAGTGTGCCCCAAAGCACAACAATACATGTGTGTGTCAGAAAAATATATCGACAAGAATCAGCAGTCTCCCAAGAGCACCCTGTCTTTCCATCTAAAATACAACAGCAGCAAAAATATATGAGAGCGGTAGGAAAACTACCCCCTCCTCACGTAGAATCAACACACACTAGACACATTAACACACACAGAATCACACGTATGGGTTTTGACAGACCCTGAAATAAAAAGACACAAATGATATCCACATGCTGGCGCCACCGTTCTATGCCGTGACTAGTCACCTGAAAAGGACTCAAGAAAAATCTATCAAAATTAGAACGAAGGTGTTCTACAAATTACTTTTAAGTTGGTGCGCTTGGCAACCCTAATATGAATAATAACCTGTTCAGCAAATATCTTACAATAATTTCCTCCCATTCCTATTTCAAATATTAACGGTAATAAAGCACCATTTATCGAATGTAACAGGTTCCGCATTTGCAAGGATAAAAATCACGCACGCACGCCGCGCGCATTACATATGACTCAAGGAAAAACAAAATATCAAACAAACACTTTGGCCACGCGCCAACGGACATTTAAAACATATAGTGTCGGTGCAAGAAAAACTCTAAAACAACAAGAAAAGAAAAACATGACTATTTACAAAAAGTTCCCCGGCCAAATCTAACTACATAATTGAAATAATCCAATTTTAGTACATCACCGCTTCTGCTTGTAGAACTAAGGACATCCTCCTCAACCCATCGCCCTATGGACAAATTAGCACTGCATAGTAGTCGTCTGCGTTGATTTGTTGAAGCTCATCCCAACTTCAAACCACGTGCTGATCATCTTGGTATCGACTCCTTGGCAGAAAAGTTCAATGTTAAATATTTACCTATCTATAATCGCTTGCAGGCTACTCAATTCACCCACAATTGTCCTAATGCGATTAATAGCGAAGACTGGCCCTAAATATCTCGCACACACGCAACATAAAAACACATATAAAATACACTGCAATTTATACATAGAATATACATCTCGAGTCCGCGCCACTGGCTCGTTAACAAGTTCAAGATCCTGGCTGCCCTAGCAGTCGCTATCTCGCTCGGTATTTCCGTCCTGTACTGTGGACTTCGGCTCCGTTGAGCGCTAATTAGGGTGATACAATACGTCCCCCTTAGAGATGAACTCGTCGTCTTTAAATGAATGTTACGAGTTATCACGCACTGGCGTGAAATATTTAGCTCACACAATAAAGTTGATTCTCAGAATAAAACAAAATGTATTATAGCTTTCAAAATTCGATGCTGCAATCGCTGCGACTTTAGCTCCTCGGAGCTCACAAAATAAATTAACTTCACTAATTTTTAGAGCGTAAAAATCACGATACGAACTGGCGTGAAGTCAGCCTCTGATGGCTCCACAAAGAAAAGGCTTAGATAATTTCGAGCGTCAAAATCACAATATAAACTGTCGTGAAGTAAGCCTCTGAAGGCTCCACAAAGAAAAGGCTTAGATAATTTCGAGCGTCAAAATCACAATATAAACTGTCGTGAAGTAAGCCTCTGAAGGCTCCACAAGGAATAACTTCGAGTGGCGTCAGGCCAAACTATTTATTAGAAACTGACAGGGGCGGAGGAGTGGGGCGGAGTCGGATAAAAACTTCCAGAGTTTTTGTCTCACAAAGATGGGACTAGTGTCATTCTTCTCCAAATAAATCCAACGTCTCAAATTACTCAAGCGGAGATTAATCCGTTCGGCGGTTCTTTAGATACACACTTCCGCGGGCTTTTTACTACTGACGCCGTCCACCTCGTGGTCATGGCTTGGTCTCTTGCGATTGGCTGATTCAATCGTATGTTCGTTGCGAGTACCTCGTGATTCTTCCTTTATGTCTCCAATTTTGGTGCAGTAGTTGCACAATTTGGCCTTGAACTCGACTAATTCTGGCCGTTCCCCAAGAATAGCTACCAGCTCACTCCTGTTGCAATCATTACGAAATGCTAGCCTCCCTTATATCCAAGTCGACTTCCTTAAGTGCTGCCTGGGCCGTAGTAATAATAATAATAAATATGAATACTTATTTATCGAAGATCAATAAGGGTTCACAAGGAACCATCTGTCCTGAAGGGTGTTGGCGAATTGAGTCAGCTTATCTTCCGAGAGGATCTTTCTTATCTTGTCATTCCATCCCACAGTCCTTTTTCGCCAGTTGCCCCAGGCCAAGTTCTGGTTCTTCCGCTGAAATTATCCTCCCTTCCGTCCCCCACCACTACCACTGTGAAAACCCAAAATCTAAGGTAACTTATTTGTTCTTGCAGAATGACCCGCTGGCTCTGGGATTTCCTGTAAACACTCTGCCATGCAGGGCTGTAAAAATTGCACAATTCACTGAAACAAACATTATAGCCTATGCCTTAATTCTTATAAAAGGCCACTTCAGTTAAAAGTTACCTTAAACCCGTTACATTATTATTACTATTATTACTATTTTAATTATTATTGTCTCCCGTGGTGTATGGATAGCACGCTTTTCTCTTACCGAGGAGGCTCTGGATTAGATTCCAGCCAGAAACTTAAGATCTATATAAAGTTATTGGTTTTACGTCCCTTTTAACTACTGTGGCCGGGGTGCCGGAATTTTGTCCCGAAGATCTTTAACGTGCCAGTAAACCTACTGACACGGCTCCATCGCAATTACGCACCCACAAATGCCAAGTGACTGTGCCAGGATTCAGTCCTGCAGCCTTGGGCTCAGTAGGCAAGAACGTTACCGCTGAGCAACGCAGCCAGTCATACTTAATATCTGATTTGAGGGTTGGAAACAATTGTCGTTTATTCATTTTGAAGGCTTGGCGATCATGTAATGCTGTGTACTTTGGTGTGTGAGGAATCTGTCTGATAATCTGTTATTGTAACTGCTGTAGCGTACTATTGTGTACTTGTAATTTGGCTAGGATATGGTTAGAAGGGCGCCATGACCTTAATTTAGGTACAATCTAGGCATCTGCCGGGGATACAAATGAGAAACCATGAAAAACCACTTCCAGCATGGCTGAGGTAGGAATCAAACCTGCCTATTCTCAATTCTGCATCAGTAGAAGGAAAGCCTCGTGAGGACAATTAAGTACCTGCTTGATATGAGAAGTAGTGGTCCATGATCTAAAATCAAAGTGATGTGGCTGAGGGTGTCGTCGCGCAGGTTATTCGTCCCCCACAATTTGTAGGCTATGAACTGGGTTGCAGTCGACTTAATGTTTGGGTGCTCCCAACCACGGGTTTGTTAGACCATTATTGTTGATTCATTGAGGGGCTTTGCGACATCGTCGTCATGTAACCCCGTGTACTTGGTTGTGTGTGTGGAATTTGTCTGATAACTTGTCTTATTGCGATGGCTGTATTATTGCGTGTAGTTGTAATTAAGATGAGGATTGGGAAGGAGGCAGCCGTGGCCTTCAGTCAGGGCTCAATCCGGCATTTGCCTGGAGTAGAAGTGGGAAAACCACGGAAAACTACTTCCAGGATGGCGCAGGTGGGACAAACCCTCCTCCTCTTCTCAGTTTTACCTCACGAGGCTGAGTGTAACCCGTTCCAGCCCTCAAATCAGAATTAAATTTCTTGGCAGAGCCGGTAATCGAACCCGGGCCTCCGCGCTGATAGCCACTACGTAACGAGGCGGACATATAATGCTCAATGAAATGTCATCTAAAAAACTACTAAAATGAATGAAAATGACTTTTAAAAAACTATTCCATCAAACTGAAATATGGCGACTGTTTTACAGAGGATTCATAGAAGGAATCCTGTTTTATTCACTATACAATTACCTACTCTCATTAAAATATACTTGAATTTAACAAGGAAATGGCAGTTAAAATGGCATTCGAATGAATGAACTGAAGAAGGAAGCAGCCGTGTCCTAATAGAAGGGACAGTTCCTGGATTTGTATAGAGTTGAAAATAGGAAAAACGGAAAACCATTTCAGGCTGTCTGCATGGTCGAAATATAGTTGCTAAATAGTATTGTGACCCTTGGTTAGTATATAAATATAATTTACACCAATTAAAAATTCAGTTCACCGGGCTGATTGCCAAGCTACCCCAGCCCTTAAAATGAATCTCCAACTATTAACTATGGTACTGGTATTAAGTATGTTTTAATTTCATCTAATAGGTTAGGGTATTCAAAGAAAATTGTTCACTTGGTTTATTAAAATTTAATTTTGTTCATTTATTAGTGTACTCAAAGAAGATCGGGTAATATGTTAGAGCTTGCACTTACAGTAGGTGTTTATCGAACACAATCTCATGGATGTCCATATTGGTGAAACTATTGAGGACATATCGTATTCTTTGTATAAAGCTCCTCCACAGACAGTAGTTGTCACCATATCCAGAAAGCTAGGTCATACATATGTGAATTTATAGTAATTGACACCCCTGGGACCGTCAAACTGAGAGTCACCTCCCCTCCAACAGTTTAATGACAAAATGTTGGAACATGTGTACAGTATGGTATGTGTTGGCTGCAGAGTGGGGGAAGGTAGGGGAGGTTGCTAATGAGCTATCGCTGGCCGAATTGGACTATGAATTATCAAAGGGGCAGATCATGGTGGCCAGAAAAGTCTGTCCGATTTTATCAGTGTAATTTACTGGCCAGATTGGACTGCGCCCGTCCTGAAATGCACTGTGCAGAAACATCACATTAAATGCATTCAATGACCGCGCTCATCAAAAGTCCCCTTCATTTGTTGAATGAGCTAAGTTGACATCTGAATTTTCTTCGAGTCTTGCTGAGGGATGAACCGGAGTTTTATCTCCAAGGATATGGCATATATTTCACAGAACTGCCTTCTGCAGTTCAATATATCAGCGGATGCAGTTTCTATACTGAAACAGTGCTGTGGAGAGTTTTGGGTCTAACACCAGTACATGATACAGCTGTTGAGATTGTAGCCACCGACTTATGTTTCCACATCAGTTATCAATTACCAGCACTGTGCACTTTTAATAGCATCCTCCAGGGGCTCACACCTAGTGGGACGTGGGTTGACGACCATGGGACCCCAGCTGTGTCCGGAATTGCTTCCATTTAGTTGTGCCGGATTCCTCTCTGTCTTCTTTCCTATCGACCTCTCTTGGTCATCTCTTGCTCCCTTCCGACCCCGACGGTATTAGGGTATCCGAGACTTAGGGAGTCTCTTCATTTCCCGCCTTAATTGGCCCTTCTCTCATCTTTTCTGATCTCTCATTGTTCGAGGGGTCAGACCTCTTCTTTCACTTTCCGGTACCTCCTGCCTTCTACTCAAGGCCCTAAAGGAGGCAGGGTGTGTGTAGCCCCACAACTTATGGTGCACCCTAGCTAGTGCTACACCCGCAATGGCTCACGGCTGGTGAGTTCGGGAGTTGGCAACCCCGAGGGGTTCCTGAGCTGGGTCCGGTTTTCCCCCTTTTTCCACTCCCTTTGGGGCAGACCCTTTACTATCTGACTTTTATGTCTCTCCTTCTCTCTAAGTCCTTCAATCCTCTTTCTTCGAGGGTTGAAGGCATTCATTTCCACTTCCCTTATTCTTCTTTTGTTTTTCTTTTCTTCTTCTAAAGTGAAAGCTGTAGTTAGTTTTAGTTGTAAGTTCGTAGTTAGGTACATTTTCTTTTTTCGTGATCACCCAAAACATTAGGGGCCGATGACGTAGATGTTAGGCCCCTTGAAACAACAATTATCAACATCATCATCATTTGAATAGCACCTGTTGTTTGGACGTTCTGTGTATTGGGACATGATATGTCTGTCAGTAATGCCTCTCGGTCTTCTTTATTGACGGCAATGATACAGTATGTGACCGATTGTCTGTGACGGCAACATATTCTTATTTATTTGGTGAGCTTTTGCAGGTGGTTTGTTATTTTAAACAAACAATCTCCATTCAAGTTGACGGAGAGACATTAGCTAAGACCGTAAGCTTCAGGTATCTAGGATCTCTCTTACAATATGACGGTGAGATAGGTTATGAAGTGCGGAGCAGGATAAACGCAGCTTGGATGAGATGGAGGGAAGTGACAGGAGTACTCTGCGACAAAAGGATGCCACTACATCTGAAATCCAAAATATATCGCATGATCGTACGTCCTGTTCCTTTGTATGGCGCCGAATGTCGACCAACTGACAGAGCTACACAGCACGGAAATGCGTATGCTCCGATGGTAAATGGGCATCACACTCCTGGACAATATAAGATACGACATCATTCGCCAGCAAATGGGCATTTCACCCATCATTGAGAAGCCTCGGCAAAAACGTCTCCAAAGGTACGGTCACGTCCTACGTGCTGCACCAGGAACAGTAGCCAATTCTTCCCAGTGCTTTGAAATCAATGGGCAACGACCACGTGGGAGACCAAAACAGCGTTGGCATGATACGATAAATGCTGATATGAAGGTGCTCAGCCTAGCACCTTATGATGCTCGCGATCGTAACAAGTGGCGAGCCAAGATCCGGACAGCGGACCATGCACCTGTGGGAAAACGCTAAGATGATGAAGAAGAAGAAGAAGAAGAAGAAGAAGAATCAGTTAGATGAGCCTGAGATGATACTGTGATTGTATGGACATATTTGATTTTTGGATGTTCCTATACTGACGTCCACTTCACTACACGTCTCACTGTGGACAAGTGAGCAGAATCTGTTGATGTTCACTTGATGAACGAAACTTGTCATACAATATATCTCTTTAATATATGAAAAGTGTTTTTATAACAGTATAAATAATTCATGTAATTTGTTTCTGGCACAAGGAAATTAAATATAATTCCCCACCCAAATATAATTTCCCCGAATGAAAAGCTTCTAATGTAAGACTTAGGCAACACTGAAAAATGGCTTCTAATATTTCAATTTCGGAGTGAAATTCTGTGGAATATCACACGGATACTTGATTTAACTGAGATTTAAAAAAAAAAGGAATGGCATAGTCATCATATCTTATTACATAATACGCTAAGGTGTATGTTTTACAAAACTCAAGCTCCTAAACCAGAGGGAGTTAGAAGTTGTGGCATGCACCAAAATCTTCCAAATCATCTCAATATTACAGGGAAATTCTTGCATTTCTCTAAAATTCAATGGAAATATATTTATTTGTTTATAAAGTGTGTTTGATACGCCTGCCCAAACTGTGCCGCGTACAGCCCGCATAGCACTAGGGCCGGGCGGGTAGTCTGTACACATGGGGCGCACACAGCCCATTATGCGAGAGTTCTCGCACGGGTCCGCTAGTACATGTATATATAGTTGCCTCACTTTCCTGGTTAACGTGCGGGTTACCTTTGAAATCTAACTGGGTGGATATGTTTACATTCCATGGCACCTAGGGCCAAGGCTTTCCCAGCGTTAGGCACAGCGTTGTCAAATTTCCGCCGTAGCCACTGAGGGCAAGCAGCGAGACTGGACAGAACTATGTACAGATCTGCAACATTAGGCACTGATACCTGTCGGAGAGGGAACTATAAGACACTAAGGTGTAGCCTATGTTTCACTAAACTCAAGCTCTTAAACCAGAGGGAGTTAGAAAGTGCGTTTTCCCCCACATATTCCACATCGTCTCAATAGCACAGAAAAATCTTGTATTTCTTGAAAAGTGAACAGAAATATAATATGTATTTGTTTTAAAAGTGCGTTTAAACACATTGCATTTAAAATGATTACCCCTGCCAGAACTGTGTTACGTCAATCCCGCAGAACAGTAATGCCAGGCGGGTGGTATCATATATATTATTACAGTAGAATGCATCCCTTCTGCGGCGCTCACAAGAGACCGATCGTGAAAAATGAGCATTCAAATGAAAGAGAATATACATTGCCAGTGACTCATTGCATTCTAATTTGATAAAAATCTATAATTTCTTTAAAAAATAACTTTTAAAAAACTGTACGAAGTGTGCGATTTGCAGTTACTCTTGCTGCAGGAAGATACGCTCCTTAATTGGTGTCCACTTCACATTTTGGCCGCTGTGACGCCTTTTTTATTTCACTTTAACATTCTGAGGTCTTTCCTTTGTCATTTTGCATCGATTTCAGAAACAGTAAATAAAGGAATGTGTACGTTTTCAGAATCAGTAGGCTAAATCAAAGGATTGGGTACTTAAATCGTATAACCGGCAAGTGTTAGTGCTAAGCTTTCAATCAATGGACTCAGCACAAACATGATTTAAGCTCATCCGTCTAAACAATGGACTTATTATATTCCAGGTTTGTTAATATGCCGCGATACATTATTTTCTACTGCATTCTAATTCCATAAATATAGATTTTTGTAAGAATTGTGCTTTTTGCAAATACTGTTGCTCTAACATGCTGCAATTATATATTGTCGTCTAAACCCTTTAAACTATTAAACGTTAATTATTTTACAGGTTTTTCTTCTGCATTCTAATTTCATAAATATCGATCATTTCGCATGGTTTTCAGAAACAGTAAATCAATGAATTGAGCACTCTAAATCGTATAACCGGCGAGTGTTACGGCGTCTAAAACCTTAGAACTATTAAACATTAATTCTTTTACGGGTTTTTCTTCTACCATTTCCCATGGTTTTCAGAATTACTAAACCAATGGATTGGGTACTCAGATCGTATAATTTCATAAATATCGAATAACCGATGAGTGTTACGGCTAAGCTCTCAATCAATGGACTCAGCACAGAAATGGAATCAACAGTGACGAATTGCATTTTAATTTCATAAATATCAAAGAAAGAAACCAGCCACAGCACGCTCTCATGCTGACGCTCCAGTCGGGAAAGCGAAGTCACCCCTGTAGGTAACGTGCAAAGGAGTTTAGCGCTGATCGTTGCACTTAGGAACACGGAAGCCTCACTGTAAGCGGGGCGTGAAGAAGTTTTCCAACGGGGGCTGTCCTGATATGGGAGAAGGACGCTCCTCAGCCAAGAAGATAAAGCAGGAAATCTTGACCAAGATGCTTTCATAAATATCGAATAACTAGTGTGTGTTATGATGATCCAATTTTCAGTGATTGCCTTTTAGTTAGAGAACGTAGAACTTGGAATTCTAACTGAAATGTGAACAGTGTTCTATAATCATTTGGATTAAATGAAAACATAACAACCTTTCTTCTTAAGTCTCTCATTATAAACCTATTGGGAAATGTGTGGTTTATGAACAAACGAGATTTTCTAATTTCGTAAACGTCTATAATTTATACGATGTGCGATTTTCAGATACTGTTGCTGTAGGAAAATACGCTCCATAATTGCTGTCGACTTGCCATCGTAGCCGCTGTGACGCCTGTTTAGTGTCACTTTAACATTCTGAGATCTGGATTTCAGAAACAGTAAATCAACGGAATGTGTAATCGTATAATTTCATAAATTAGCGGTGACGAATAGCATTCGAATTGCATAAATATCAATTTTTGTTATAAGTGTGCGATTTGCAGATACTGATGCTCTAACATGCTGCAATTATGAGTTGTCGTCTAAATCCTTAAAACTATTAAACATTAATTTATTTTACAGGTTTCTCTTCTGCATTCTAATTTCATAAATATCGATCATTTCGCACGGTTTTCAGAAACAGTAAATAATTGGATTGAACACTCTAAATCGTATAACCGGCGAGTGTTACGGCGTCTAAAACCTTAGAACTATTAAACATTAATTCTTTTACGGGTTTTTCTTCTACCATTTCCCATGGTTTTCAGAATTACTAAATCAATGGATTGGGTACTCAGATCGTATAATTTCATAAATATCGAATAACCGATGAGTGTTATGATGATCCAATTTTCAGTGATTGCCTTCTTAAGTTAGGGAACATACAACTTGCAATTCTGACTGAAATGTATCGAATAACCGATGAGTGTTACGGCTAAGGTCTCAATCAATGGACTCAGCACAGAAATGGAATCAACAGTGACGAATTGCATTTTAATTTCATAAATATCAAAGAAAGAAACCAGCCACAGCACGCTCTCATGCTAACGCTCCGCTCGGGAAAGCGAGAGCACCTCTGTAGGTAACGTGCAAAGGAGTTTTGCGTTGAGCGGTACACACACGACAAGGAAAGCACCCCTGTAGGTAACGTGCAAAGGAGTTTAGTGCTGATCGTTTCACTTAGGAACAAGGAAGCCTCACTCTAAGCGGGGCGTGAAGAAGTTTATCAACGAGGGCTGTCCTGATAAGGGAGAAGGAGGCTTCTCAGCCAACAAGATAAAGCAGGAAATCTTGACCAAGATGCTTTCATAAATATCGAATAACTGGTGAGTGTTATGATGATAGAATTTTCAGTAATTGCCTTCTTAAGTTAGAGAACGTACAGCTTGGAATTCTAACTGACATGAAAACGGTGTTCTATAATCATTTGGTTGAAATAATAACATAACAACCTTTCTCCTTAACTCACTCATTATAAACCTATTGGGGAAAGTAAGACTAATGAACATGCGAGATTTCTCGCAAAGGCCCTCAAGTATCTTATATTACAAATGTGGGTTAGTTCATCACAGAACTACTTGTTATTTGTTAAATATCCCGGACTTAACATGTCGCTGTCCTTTAGAGTTACTGACTCATATGACTAACACATATTAACGAGAGACGAATAGCGGCTTCGGTGGCGTAGTCGGTAGCATGCTGAACTGCTGTGCGGGTTCAAACCCGGCCGAAGTCGTCGGATTTTTTAAGAGCGTTAAAAATCATTCAGTATGCCTTCCTTCGGAGGGGAAGTAAAGCCGGCGGTCCCATGTCATAGATTTATGGCATGAAAAAGAACCTTCCACTAACTACTCTTGTGTGAAGCCAAAATATATAGGTTAGAATTGATAACACTCTATTAGTTCCAAAGTTCGCCGCCAGGTGCTGGCTGCGATGCCATCTAGTAGCCAATTCCGCAAGCTAGGTGTCGTGGACGGTAGCATTTGGTAGCAAAAGTAGTAAGTAAGTCCTTACTTGAATTCAAACAGATACACACACTAATACAGTCATCACAATTAACACCGGTTATCAGACAGATTCTACACACATCCAAAGTACACGGGCCTACATGACCGCGTTGTCGCAGCCCCTAAACAAAGGAGCGAACCATTTACTTTATTTGAAAATGGGGATAATTCCCTGGTGGCAAATGGTACAATTACAGAGGATTACCATCAATAATACCAAACACACTTAATGTACACAAGTCGCGATTTAGGAACTATAGTATATTATATATGAATCGCAGCCAATTGCCATAGGCTGGGTATTTTTGATTGAAAGCCCGAGGGCACCAAACAAGTTCAATTTCAATTAGTTCCAACTTTCGCTACCAGATGCTTTTTTTTTTCACTATCGTTTTACCCTCCAGGGTTGGCTTTTCCCACGGACTAAGCGAGGGATCCCACCTCTACCGCTACTGAGGGCAGTGTCCTGGAGCTTGAGACTCTGAGTCAGGGATACAACTGGGGTGTGTGACAAACACTACGCCCAGGCGGCCTCACCTGCAAAGCTAACAGGGGGCCGGATGAAGGGATGGGAAGAGTAGGACGGTTAGGCAAGGAAGTGGGAAGGAGGCGGCCGTGGCCTTGCAGTAGGAACCATCCCGGCATTTGCCCGAAGACGAAGTGGGAAACCACGGAAATCCACTTCGAGGATGGCTGAGGTGGGAATCGAACCCCGTCCACTTATTTTGGCCACCCGAGTCTGAGTAGACCCCGTTCCAGTCCTTACACCACTTTTCAAATTTCGTGGCATAGCTGGGAATCGAACCCAGGACCTCCGGGGCGGCAGCAAACCATGCTGACCGCTACGCTACGGAGGTGACGGCTACCAGATGCTACTGTCACTAATACTAGCGGCAAACGATGATAGAGCGTTTCCTAACCAGTCGAATATAACCTACACATTTTGTTACACACCAGCAATTGCAGTGGTAGTTTATTTTCCATTCCATAAATCTATGACATGGGCCCGCGGGTTTTACTTCCCTTCTGAAGGAAGGCATACTGAAGGATTTTAACGCTCTTAAACAATCCGAAGACTTTGGCCGGGTTTGAATCCACCATCTTGGACTTAGCAGTTCAGCATACTACCAAGTACGCTTCCGAAGTCGCTCAACTATAGTAATTACATCGTAGTATTTACATAAAATTTCAATATTCTCTTAAATATATCAATAGTTTAGGGGAAAGGCTCTAAGACTGTGCTAGGTCATCATCATCATTAGGTTACAGTTCCAGTTTCCCGGGTCTATAAGCCTCCTCCATTCCATTCTGTTCATAAACACTTTGCTCTCCAAGATATCTGCAAGTGTTCATCCAATAAGTGTGATGTCCTTCTTAACAATGTCCATCCTACGGATTCTAGGTCTTCCCACCGGTCGCCTCCCTTCCACCTCGCAGAAAATATTGTGTACAAAAACCCCTGGTTATCTCTATAAGGTGTTTAAACCAATGAACTCCATCCACCACATAGAAAATAGATTTACTGATTGTACTCTACAGATTCCTGTCCACCGTACAACTAAATACAATAAATCATTCCTTTGCACAGCTTCACGGCTCTTTAAGTCTGTGAAACAAAAAAATAGATTATTGATTTAATTTTATTTTTCTTACTATTATTATTATCTGTTATATAGGTCTTTGGGACTTGTTATATGCCACTTTTGTAAAATATGGACTGTTCGTTTGTTCAGGGCATGGCTTTGAGGGTTAAAGGTACATACGTCACGACAAAACTAATAACCGGAGAATTTCGTCATTTCTATGCAAGAACCCTTGTAATAGTAGCTTCATTGTAAACTATTTGTATTTCGAAATTCAACATTTTTTTTAAAGGATCATCTTTCAATAGCCTTTTTTATATAAAAAATATTCTATATTAACTTCAAACTTATTCAATTTGTAGAGGCTCTAATTCTCAGCAGTTCGAATGTTTGGTGAAAGAAACGGTTTATTGATATACCCGTGACGTATGTACTTTTCAAATCGACAAAACGGTAGCTACGCAGGCTACACAACATCTGCACTAACATTTGCACGCACAAGCACCGAGCCTCATTTCCCCTCCCTAATACCTAGCACCGCACCTCCCATTCCAAGTTCACCTTCCCTTACGCAGCATTCCATTCTACTTACCGTGCAGTGCAATGGAATATCTCTCATGCGCGCCGAGTCGATGACTCTTCCAGTCAGACTGCAGTAGACTAGTCTTGAGAAAGTACTAGAAGAAGATATCTCGCCCCCTTGCCCGTTTCCTAATTCTGTGTTTGTGTTTTGTGATTGAGAGAGCAGCAGTTCATTCCGAAAAAAGAAATCCTGTATCATTTTTTAATATTCATACATTATTCAACAATGCCACGAACCTATGGGAGAGATGAAGTCCCACTCTCATCTGATAGATTAGGGACTCCTTGGAAAGGAACAGGCAATCGAACTGGTACTGTATTCGATAGGGTGCTGTTAATATCGCGGGTGGTTATGGAAGGAGGAAAGCACAGCAAACTGAGTCAGCAAGTAGGATGGGACTGAATATTCTAGGGATTAGTGAAGTTCAGATAAAGGGAGATAGAGAGGAGATCCAAGGTTCACCTGTCAGGTGTAAAACGATGCAGGACAAAGTGGGGAGTAAGGCTGTATGTCCAGAAAACCTTGGAGCTTCGCATAATTTTTGTAAGGTACCGGTACCGTACGTGAATGAACGATTAATGTGGATAGATTTGGAAATGTCACTAAATCGGTCAGGATTGTTTCAGTGTACACTCCATGTGAAGGGGCGGTTCAGGATGAAATAGACATTATAAGGCACTGTGTGATGTAGTAGTGAGAGTTAACAGTAAGGATGGTGTAGTACTAATGGGGGATTTCAATGCTAGCATAGGAAATGGAAATGAGGAGTATGAGAAGGTTATGGGTAAGTGGAGTGAGGATAGGGAAGCAAACACCAATGGAAAATGTTTATTGGCCTTCTGTGCTAGCATGGGGTTGTCTGTGGCGAACTCATTCTGGAAGCATAAGGAGATTAACAGATATACAAGAGAGGGTAGAGGAACCAGGTCAATAATAGACTATATCATTACTGACTTTGAATTTGGTAAATTGATAAGTAATTGAAGGGTATTCCGGTTTTCTTTTCTTCAATGAAACAGACCACAAACTGTTCTACTGTGAACTGAGCATAGACCTGAAGTGCAGAAAATGAGGGCTGTTTGCACACGGATTAGGGTTTAAAATTTCCAGGATAAGGAACGTAGGCAGAAATATATGGATTAATTCCAAAGAGTAGATGGTAAAGAATTGCAGGACATTAGACAGACTGGTCAGGATACAGGGATGCAGTACTATAAGTAGCAAATATAATCCTATGTGTTGGGACAACAGTGTGTAAAGACAGGAACAAGCGAAAATACTTATGGAATGACATAGTGAAGTCTGCTTGTGAAATTAAAAGAAGGTTTACAAAAATGGCTCCTAGCAAGTAATCCTGGAGACAGAGAACTACTTATGTAGTCGCAACGAACAGGACCAAATTAATAATAGAGTAAAACATATCACGGTAGGAATTTGGAGATAAATTAGAATAGTTAGGTCAAGTGGCAGTAAAGCCTTTATGGAGTGTTAGAAAGAATCACTGAAATTGAGGAACAATAGAGTGAATCACTTGACAGCTTCCAGGTTTGGTCCAGTCGTTGAACGTTTACCTCATACTCCTTGCCACATTCTTGTCAAACCAATATCGTATCCTAACAAGAAGTTCCTAGACGAACTAAAGAGCCTATTTTTCTTAAAATTTAAGATTCGTGCCAATGATTAATCTATATGAACCTATCTAGAACAATGACGAAATTATGTTGGTAATATCGAAATTTATAATTTGTTCGAAATATCCCTGGTATAGTGTAACCCAATAGAGCACTACAGTTGGCAGCCCTGGTGACTGAATATATTCTTACTTCCATCACTTAAGGTCAGAATACACAATTTGGTTGAAGACCAATGGATAGCGAGGACGTTACAGGCAGTTGGACATTGGATCTATCAGTGCGCGTAAAATTCATGTTGGCAACAATGTCAAGCATGTGTTGGTCAGAAATAATCTAAAATATTATGATCACTAGTTGTGCCAATTTTGGATGAAATCCATTTGTTAGTATAGCAGTTACATCAATTTAAAGATTGGACATATCAACAGACTTATAATCATGTTGGCAGCACTGACGCATATTAGTTACTCCAAATTAATCTAGAATGTCAGGTACTATACGTGTGCAAAGTTTAGAGCTGTTGGCTTGCATACTTTCTGATACATTGATATTAGGGTAAAAAAGTAGAGACAGGATTTATTGACAGTTGGCAGCCCTGGTTGCTCTTGACCATACGCATAGTCATATCTGTTATAGTACACATAGCACATATGAAATTTGGTTGAAATCCATTTGATAGTATAGATGTTACATGTAATTAAACATTGGTCCTATCAGGAGGCTTAGAATCATGTTGGTAGAACTGACGTATATTAGTTACACCAAATTATTCTAGAATGCCATATACTATACGTGTGCATAGTTTAAGACTGTCGGCTTGCATACTTTCGGATATATTGGTATTTGGGTAACATAAAGAGAGAGAGAGAGAGAGAGAATTTATTAACAGTTGGCAGCGTTGGTGGCTCTTAAGAATACGCTCAGTTATATCCGTTTTCCTACACATAGTACATACGATATTTGGTTGAAATCCAATTGATAGTGTAGAAGTTATATGCATTAAAAATTGGACCTATCAGCAGGCTTAGAAACATTTTGGCAGCAATGTCATACATGGCCTCCTGAAAATTAAACTGTATTGTTATTATCTATATGCGTGCCAATTTTGAAATAGCTCCCATGCATACTTTCCAAGATATCCAACAGGAAGCTCAAATTTCAATTGCGGTTTTTCAGCAATTGGTAGTACTGACATAACTTTCAAATATGGGCTTGAGATATTCAGGTGTAGGTTTTTACTCATACCAAATTTGGTTTCGATTGCTGCAGCCGATTAGCAGTTGATAGGGGGGAGACACACACAGACAGACACACATTTGCCCGAATCGATCTCATAAGTCTACTTTTTCCTCATTTTTGCAACATGTGAAATGTAGACTAAAAATCTCACCTCAGTTGCCGTCACACTTGGAAGAGAAATAAGGACGCTGTTGTGGAAATGTATGAACACAGTACTGGCAATACAGTATTGTCACCAAGAGTGGATTCTTCTTGGATCAAGAACATTGATTCTTATGAGCCAGTCCTGATGGTTTGGTTGCTTGCGATTTATTTATTAACTCGTGTCAGAAGCAAAAATATTACATAACAAACTATGTACAAATTGGGCAAAAAATGGCAACACTTGAACATTTAAGGTTCTAAATAATGCATGACCAATATTTTGCCATGTCACGTCCATTTGGTGTAGTCTTCACCAGATCCTCCATGGTGCACAGTATAGGACACTGACTGCACTGAAGCAGATAACCCATAGTCTGTTCTTCACCGCATTCACAAAGGTCGCAGCAAAAAAACCATTTATGAATGTTGGACTTGGATCTGCCAACCCCAGATCGCAATCTGTTGAGGGACTTCCAAGTTGTCCAAGCCTCTGTATGTCCTGCTGGGAGCCTTTCAGATGGAGCCATCCACTGAGTAATGCGGGGGCTTCTGGTCAACCAAGATGTAATCCTCAAAACCTGAGATTTGTCAGTTAGGCACTCAGTTGTGTGAAGGAAGCTTCTTCTGGACTTCAGTCGAGAGTGGGCTGGTTGAAGTCTATACAATGGATGTGCTTTGGACACATCAAACCTAGATATCTCACATTTAGGTGCAACTTCTCTTCTGATATCTGGTGGTGCAATGCCTGCTAACAATACAGTTTATCACTTGGCGTGGGCCTCAGGCAGCCAGTGATAAGTCTACACGTTTCATTTAACGCAGTATCAACCTGCTTGGTATGACACGACCTGTACCACACAGGACATGCATATTCTGCTGCAGAGTAACAGAGTGCTAAAGCAGTGGTTCTTATTGTTTGAGCTTGAGTCCCCCAGCTGGTACCAGATAATTTGCGAAGGAGGCAGTTTCTTGCGGATACCTTATTTTTGGTGTTTAGACAATGTCTTTCATACGTGAGTGCAGAATCCAATGTAATCCCTAAGTATTTGGGATTCGCACAGTGATCCAACAGCATGCCTTCCCACGTTACATGCAGTTTCCTTTTTGCCTGTTTGTTCTGGAGATGGAAAGCGCAGACTTGTGTTTTCAAAGGGTTTGGTTTCAATTGGTTTCCTCTATAATAATCACTTAGTTCCCCCAGAGCTCAGATAGACGTCTTTCCACAACTTCAAACTGATCCGCCTGGACGGTAATGGCACGATCATCCGCATAAATAAAGCTTTGAGTACCTACTGGTATTGGCTGGCCATTTGTATATAAGTTTAAGAGGATAGAAGCCAGAACACTACCTTGAGGCAGTCCATTTCGTTGATTCCTCCAACAGCTGTGCTGCCCTTGAAAGTTTACAAAGAGTCTACGATTTTGAAGAAGACACCTGACTATTTCAGTTAATTTATAGTCCTTTGTCATCAAGTAGAGTTTATTCAGCTGTAAGTGATGATTGACTGTGTCATAAGCAGCTGTGAAGTCAATGAAGACTGCCCCTGTGAGCTTCCGGTTCTGGAATCCATCTTCAATATGCTGAGTAAGATGTAGGATTTGTGAAGTGCAGCTTTTACCTGTTCTGAAGACAGCTTGTTCAGGGATTAGGAAAGGTTCAATTACCTTTGTGAGCCTACTTAGAATCATTCGCTCCAGTATCTTGAAAAGGTGGGAGAGCAATGAAATATGCCTATAATTCTTAGGATCATGTGCATCTTTCCCGGGTTTGAGAATCGCTATTACTCTGCTCTTCCTCCATATTTTGGGTATTTTAAGGTAGTAATGCAGTTATTAAACAATTCTAGCAGGCATTCTTTAGCCCCAGGTCCAAAATGTTTGATTTGATCCACACAAATTCCGTCCAGACCAGCCGCCTTTCCATTCTTACAGTAATTAATAGCTATATTCAGTTCTGAAAGTACAAAGGGTTTAAGGGACATGTTGTCTTCCTGTTCATGTTCCCTTACCAACTTCAATTTAGGTTTCTGGATTGTATTTCCAGAATTACCATTTCGAATAAGTTGATTAACAATTTGGTTGGCAGAAACATTAGAATGTGAAGAAGTTCAATTGTGATCATTGTTAAGGCGTCTAAGAAACCTCCAAGCTTTCTGGCTGCTCCTTCCCATATCCAAATCGTCCATAAGCTTTAACCACTGTTGTCGTTTTGAGTCTGAAATAGAAGAGAGAACACGTTGTCCGCAAGCAATAGTTTCCTCACTGAAAGAAGGCGATGGCGTTGTAGAAATCAAATACCTTGCCTCCGTCACTGAATCATATTTCAGAGACGAGGTGACTAAAACAATGTCAGGAGTAAAATTGCAATTGGAGCGAAGCCACAACTACTTCCTCCAGATTCAAAGTAGATTGAATATCAACAGGAGAAAAAGGTGCAATTTTTTAGTTTATACTAAGAATGGAGAAATCTTCGTAGAAAGGATGGTAAACAAAAATGCTTCGAAAACTGGTACGATTTTATAAGGAGTGCATTTTGTCAAAACTTTTAGTCAGTTGAATTGTTCGAGGCACGAGGCATAAAAATTCGAGGTCCCTCCTTTGCGCTAGAGGTTCAACGACTAAATAAGGCCGCAGATGCCTACAAAGAAGACGAAGAAATCGGGCACCTTCACACAAAACAAGAAGTTTACATTTATAGCAATAAATTGTATTTTTGCTCATAATACTATAAGTGTGTTTTTGGTTTACAGAATGTTGTTATTCATTCATTATACTTATAAAATTGTGCATACGCAAACTTTGAATTTCATTACTGAATGAACAGCCATTTAGTTTATATCAATCACCTTCTGTTGAGTCGGTACATTATTGTTGTATTTTTTAGTATATTTTTTAATGTTTTACATTTCATAGAGACAGTTTTGAAGTTTTTCCAGCGCACAATAAAATTGTTTATGATCCAGAGAAACACTTATTTTGAGTTGTAATTCTTATAATCATACAGTAACACGCCGGCCTCTTTTATTTGGCTGGACGATGGCAGGGCACAAGGCTGAAAATAAGCGTACGACTCGGAAAGCAGACCTGTGTGTCTCGGAACCGAGGTATTCAACGGTGGAGGGGAGGGTGGTTGTGCAAAGTGCGCGAATGAGGCGCAGTGGAAGGGAGTAGGGGAAGTATATTGCACTGGCTGTAGCAGGCGAGAGGCAGCAGTGCTGCTATCTCTTGTCCAGCAATTGACAGCAGATCTAGTAGCACAGCCTTAATACTTTCCACCTTCACTCATTTACAAACTCTGTTAACACTACACAACTCAAGAAATACCTAATATCAAGGTTCATGAAGGAATACGAATCAAAAATATAAATCTTCCACACAAAATTTTTGAAATATATCAGTGCCATACAGCTTTCTATAATATTTTTAGTATCCAAGTTACAACTTCCGTGGAATTGATAGTAGTTCTAGTAATCATGTCACTCATGTAATTGTTTTAATTATAGATCATATTATACTTACATAAATATTGTACCCTTTGTTACAGTACTATAATTTGTTTTCTTTAATAGATATAATAATACATTAGGTAGGTTCTTTATTTAATTATTATATTCTAATTTGTATAATTCATTTTGTATGAAGTGTCTGCTAATTGGCTCGTTTAGTTATAAGTATATTTTATATTTACTTTTTCTTAATTGTTAAGCTAGGTTTAGTTTTTATTTTTATTTTTTATTACATAACTTCAAGCCAGAACATTGTATACGCTACATAAAGGGGCTCTTTAGCCTCTGTGGCAGTTTTCTATGAATAAATTCAAATTCAAATTCCCCTAAATTCCCCTTTCCTAGTTTACTCGGGCTATTCTTGACGGTTTCATCCTCTGCACATGTCCAAATCACTGAGGCAGGTAATATGTTGGAATTATCAACACCACGATTAATGAGAGTATATTTCCCATAATTTTTACTCTGCGGTCGGCCCTAACTTTATGTGGATGATCTGCCCTGCTCAGGTTGGTGGGATTTCCCAGTCGTTTGCTTAGTTCTCCCCATGCTGGCCGGTTAGTGTTAACCATAGCGTACAGTCTGGATTTCGTCCTTCTACCTTCCAGAGATTTCCGCCCAAGTTTATTTTATCATTTTAAATGATCTTGTCGACTTCGTCGTTACGCTGAGGTCTGGCGTTACGTTACGGTGACGGGACGAAATGTACCCAGATGCACTGAGGTATTTGACGTCATAGTACCGCTTGGTGCATGTGTTCCCCGACAATCTCTACTTCGTTAGTACTTACACTAATCCCCGATTCTTGGATGTCACGGGTAATTTCGAGAACCACTGGATGGATTTTGATGTGGTTTTCACCATTCTGTAAAGGATATCTCGAGGAAAGGTTCTGTATAAAATAATTTATGTACGATCAAAGGAAGCCAAGCAGTAACGATTTCAGTAAAAAAGTCGAAAACAAACTTGGCGTCCGTGCGCTTCTTAAGCTTACGCTGGGCAAACCGGTAAACATATCAATATACTATGAACGTAAGAATTGGTCAGCATGAAACGTTCTACAAAAAAGTCCGCGAGAGCATATCTCTATCTACAATATATCGCCCACTATAAGTGTTTTTAGACTGGGTGGAAGGGGCACGTCCCCGCGCGCTCTGTTGAGCGTGACGGCATCCCGCGCGCTTGACCTTGCTTTGCCCTTGGTTTGCACTTGCCTTTCGCGAGTAATTTGAAACAAGGTAAAGAATTATAAAGCAAGATAAGTATTATGCAGATAATTTTCTAACATGTCAAGAGTCTTAGCTTCGAGCGAAGCGAGAAGCCTCCAGCCTTTCTAGCATTTTTCAGCAATTGTAGCATTTAAAATGATAGAAAGTCTAGTCTTTCAGGTTACACTACTTCTAGGATTACATTCGTTGAGCACAAACGTAGCAGCCTTTATTTGTATCATTTGCAACTCATTGAAGATCCCTACTCGATATGGCTCCCAGACCCCTGAGCCGTATCCGATGAATATACAACAAGTGAGCGGATATGAATTTTGAGTGTGGCGGCGACACACTACTTCTATGAGGGTGTGTTAATCATTCAACTAAACTGGTGGTTCCTAGTGCTATATAATTTATGCATTCGATGGAGGACAAATGTAGAAATATTTCAAACCGTTCAAATAAATAGCTCGGTCACTTCATAACGTCCTGTGAAGCTCATAAACTTGGACCCCCGTATGTATACCTTAGATTTGTAGTACCTGGCATATTTTACTTCATTATGTTCATTGAAATTTGATATACTTTACCAATTTTCATTTAGTGTTGCTGGAGGATGAAGAAATAGCTATATTAAATAATCTTGGTGTTACCTTGGATCGGACTTTATTCTTCAAGCAGTATCTTTTGAACTTGTCGAAGGAACTGAAAACCCGAAACAATATTATTCAGAAGCAAATAGGTACTACTTGGCGATCTGCTGCGAACATCCTGCGCTCTTCAGCCTTAGCACTGGTTTTCTCTACTGCCAAATATTGTGCTCCAGTGTGGCTTAATAGCCCGTATACGAAGTATATTGACCCACAATTGAATACCAGCATACGTCTTATATCTGTCACCATCAGACCAACTCCGGTCCACTGGCTCCCACTGCTGTCTGGTATAATGCCACCTGACCTACGAAGATCCCGTGCTCTTGTTCGAGAGTACAACAAGATCTGCAAGAATCCTCTGCTACCTGTTCTAGGCGACATACCAGCTCTTAGTCTCCAAAGATTGAAATCACGACATCCACCTCTTTGTGATGCTGCTCTCAAGATATCCACCAACTTCGATGCTTTGGAGGAATGGAAAGGCCGCTGGAATAACTCCACTGACTTGCCCCTACATAACATCTTCAGAGGGGAAAAAATTGCTAACGGATTCCAACTACCGCGTGCAACTTGGTCCAAACTGAACAGGATCAGGACAGGTCCTGGAAGGTGTAGGGATTACCTATATAAGTGGAAATTTGTACCTTCTCCAGAATGTGATTGTGGAGCCCCTCGCCAGACCATTCCCCACATTTTAAGCGAATGTCAACTACGGGCTTATCCAGGTAGATTGGAAGACTTTCTATCACCAACAGTGGAGGCACTGCAGTGTGTTCAAAAGTTGGACATTCAGCTATAACGGATAACACTAATGCCTGAAGTGAATCAATGTTTTTTTTGTTATTGTGTATATATTGTATATAATATGTATATAATATAATAGTGACGTGGATGTGTCAGATGATGATGAATGCGGATAATAATTCCTACAGTGCATCGAACAGTACAGTAGTGAGAGTGATACGGAAAATGAAGAAGCACAGATTGAACTCGTTCCACAAAGGCCTAAAATCTGATATCTATTATTGAAATCAGTGACGTAAGTATTCAACCCAACGGTGTTAGGCTGACTGGTGTCGAACGTGGATCTCTGAGATAAATGTGTACAGACGAGAGATACCAGAAAGAAACGAACACAGGATCTTTTGAGGGAGTTTAAGCTATAAAAACCCCTAGAGAAAATACATATTAAATCACTGTTGTGATATGAACAAATTCTGACATTAATTGTTAATATAATGCAGGAAATAGTAGCACAATACTGCAGTATTGGGCTGTAGGGTGTATAGAATTCTGGACTTAGCGCAGAGAGTTTGAACTTTTGACAGTTTGTAAATGGCTCTAGAATTGAGGCGTGGTTTCGTGGAGCCATGTCAGTCACTGTGACCTACTTATGCCGTCTGGAGCAGGTCAGGACGGTAATATATGGGCAAGTTATTCCCCGTTACAGAATGAAAAGTCCAGGGGGATGAGAAGATACCAGAGTAATTTAATGATTACTCGTGAATGGAGTAACTCAGAGACATGAGGATTGCACCTATGTGAATGTATAGCCGGGAGACTAATTATCAAACCGTTAAACATTGAAATCGAGGCAGATTTAATGTAACGCGCAATTGACACAGTAAAACTGAGGCTAGCGACAGGTCTGACCATGTCTTCGGGGAAATACCGATGACGCCGCGTGGGGAAGCGCTAGCAAAGGCAATTAATATTAATTAATTGGCCGATCTATCCTCGAGCACACAGACGGATATGTGATCAGCGAGGAAAAATGAACCATAAAAACGTTATTTCAGGACCAGAAATATACAGAGAGAAGAGATGAAGCTGCAAGGAAATTTTCGACCTACTTTTTGTCTCCAAGGGAATATAAGGTCAGTGGAGAGAACAGTCGGAGTCAGTTGAACCACAGTCTAGTGCGAAGCGCACGTTACCGGGGTCCAGGAAGGGAGCTCGGACTTTAACAGTTTCAGCTCATCAACATAATAGCCATGCAGTAAGGGATTAATTGATAACAATTAATAAGGACAGGCGTGCCATACTTTTATAGTCGGCATTACGAGTGATTACTATTGAGTACGCAGGAAATGTACAGTGTGATATACAAGGTAGGATAATTGTAAGTGGTAATTGTACAAGTACAATGTACAATGGACGAGCGCAATATATAAGCTATGGTTAGACATATAATAGGATGTCGGATTGCGCAGATATAAACCTTGTTATGCAAGTGCTGAAATTTCGCAGGGATACCACTGAAATTAATTATCAGGACGATGTGCGAGCATATTTATGCGATATCAGGAAATTTATCTAAGGATAGGAATTGATAGACAGATTGGGGGACCGCTAGGAATCCTTAGGCAGAGAATCGAGACTTTCGGACGAGATGCGGGAGAGAAATGGAGGATAGATCTTCACTGCCTGCATTTTTGAAATTCTGCAAGGAATGGTCAACCATTAAGAAATGTACATAGCGATCGTGTGATTTTAGTGATCATCATTTAAAATATATATAAAATTAATAGTGTAACAAGTGATATAACGAGTTGTGTGAACAAGGAAGCAACAGCTTCGACATGGAGAAGCAAAGTGCAGAGTGTTTTGTAAGGCAAAAGTTATGTAAAATGTGTGTGGAAAGTGTAAGAATGCCTTGCTCATTTGCAAATTATGGCGGGCATTACTGGAAGAAATGCGTGGTCGGTGCCACCAGATTAACCAATGTGAGTACCCAAAAACCATGATTTTGTAGTAATTATAGTCCACAGTTTGTTGAGTGATTTCAAAATTTATAGAATATGCCAATAAGAGTCAATTTTAGGAGGTAGAACCTCGAGATATTAATGTTGTGTTGATTTTAGTCAAGTTGAGATGTTTGTGTACATCATTGAGTGGATAAATCGTTACCACTAATGTAAAAATGGCAATTGAGTTTTATAAAAAGTTAACGTGACGAACACGGATGTTCGGTTATTGAATACGGTTACGTTGTGTCGGTTATGGGAAAATTTATGTCAGTAATAATAATAATAAGAAGAAGAAGATTAAATGAAAACACATCAGGGAAAAATGGTTGTAAGCAAAATAGATATGCTAATTGGAATAATTGTGTATCCAAGCGGTAGTATTATACGTGTTGGGCTAAGTAAAGGAATTTAATATCAGAGTATATTATGATAATGGAAATAAATATGCAAGAATCTAGGAACTGGAAGGGTTTAATAGAGAATTGAATTCGCAGCTTGTAAGAGTAATTGATAGATTTTATCTTACTAATTAAAGGACGGGATCATATCACCATGGTCAGGGGAGCCAGGTAATCTACTCGACGTGTGAAATCTCGTATAGCCAAGGGCATACAGAGATATTATTGCCAGAGCGTTTTTAGTGAAAAGGAAACCCTAGCTCTGAAGATATTGGAATGTTCCGGGTTCGAATCCAGTGGCGCATGGGAGGATAACAATGGACACCTCAGCATGACACCTGATATCGACCGAGAACTAGCTATTGAATAAATTCAGCTCCTGGGAGTGAATTTTTGACGGCAGGATGTGCCTGACCGTGTCATTTAACAAGATGCCGGCTAGCCGAATTCGACAGGTGTATGATGAATTTTGTTCCTTCATATAATGTAAATGGACCAGTTGAGGCCAGCTATTAATATCCTAAGGTTAGGAATAAATGCTTAAACAATTCCATGGTAAATGAATGAATAATCATCAGGATTTGCGAGGATAAAGTGCGAATATTAGTGGTTTGAAGGAATAATTTTGCGTTGTTTTGTGTTATATTGTTGGGATTGTGTTTTTGTTTGTGTGAAGCCATGATTTAGAGCTCAATTAAAGTCTTTAGAATAGAGTTGTGCTTTATTATTTTAGAGTCGAAACCTTTTAGTCTCAGATCAAAAATATGCAACTGCTCAGCGGGTGAACGGTACACGCCTGAGGACTGATGCTGGCTGGAGGCGGAAGCATGTTTTCTATGGAAATTACTCACATGGGTACAGTATACCCTATCTAACATTTAGATATTTAAGTATGGTTGAATTTTTCATTCTTATACAGAATGCCTGTCCTGTTCCACAAATATTATTTGATGACTACAATAAACCAAATCAGTGTTGGAATCATTTCTTAATATTGCTTTCTGGAAGAAGGTATGAAACTAATCTATAACAGTACAGAGCTGGCATCGTTCTTTCAACACAAACTACATTGCCTTCATTAATTAATTCTTGGCATGCGTGTGATAATGGGGTTGCTTCCCAACTCTGCCAAGACATTTAATTCTGGTTTGAGGACAGAGATGGGGTACACTTGGCCTCGTGAGGCAAAATTGAGGAGAGGTGGTTTCGATTTCTACCTCAGCTATCCTGGAAGTGGTTTTCCATGGGTTACCACTTCTACTCCAGCCATGGCCGCTTCCTACCAAAATCCTACCTCAATTACAAAATAACACACAGTTCAGACATCACAGTGACACCGGTTATCAGACGAACTCTACTCATACACACTCAACTACACGGCGCTACATGACAACGATGTCGAAAAGCCCCTAAAACAATCAACACCAACAACGCATCGAAGTACATGGGACTATAAATGACCACTATGCCACAAGCCCATAATAAATCAGCACCAACAACAACAACTACCCTTGACGTAGTATATTGTAGTGAATAGGCTATAATACTGCTCGAGTCCATGCTCTATGAAACTGAGAGGAATGTGGATCGTGGACGACGAGGAGTGATGTGTGGGGTTCCCCGTTCGTGCGTAGTAAGGGAACCAAATACATTGGACGGTGACTCACTCACTCATTCGCAACACCACAGTGGATTAGACAACGGCCTTATGTTAGCAGTATTGGAATATACAGGAATTCCAGATAACATGGATAACAGGCCCTTCTCTTCCCGCCTCCCGCGTCATCTCACCCCTCAAGTTCTCAGAGCTTGGACCCGAGCAGTAGTGAACAGTTAAATTCAAGTGCAGCACAGCAGTGCCTATTTCATCGGTTTTTAACCTACTTTTCACATTTTGCAAAAATGAGGAAAAAGTAGACTTATGAGATCGATCCGGGAAAATGTGTGTCTGTCTGTCTGTCCTTCTGTCTGTCTATCTGTCTGGCTGTGTGTCCCCCCCCCCCCCGTCAACTCCTAAACGGCTGCAGCAATCGAAACCAAATTTAGTATGAGTAAAGATGTATACCGGAATATCTCACGTCCATATTTGAAAATGTTGTCAGTGCTACCAACTGCGGTAAAAACGCACTAGAAATTTGAGCTTCATGTTGCATATCATGGAAGTTATACATGGGAGCTATTCCAAAATTGGCAGATATGTAGATACTACTATTTTAGTTTAATTTCCAGGAGGCCATACATGACAGTGTTGCCAAAATAATTTTAAGCCTTCTGATAAGTCCAATTTTTAAATGCATATAACTTCTACGCCATTAATTGGATTTCAACCAAATTTTGTATGTAATATGTGTACATAAAGAGATATTACTGAGTGTATTCTTAAGAGCCACCAGTGCTGCCAACTGTTAATAATTGCTCTCTCTATTTTCTTCATCCAAATACCAATATATCTGAAAGTATGCAAGCCGACAGCTTTTAACTATGCACACGTATAGTACCTGATATTTTAGATTAATTTGGAGTAACATATATACTTCAGTTCTACCAACATGATTCTAAGCCTGCTGATAGGACCAATTTTTAAATACATGTAACTTCTATACTATCAGTTGGATTTCAACCAAATTTCGTATGTGCTATGTGTAACATAACATATATGATTATAAGTATTCTTAAGAGCAATCAGGGCTGCCAACTGTTAATAAATGCTGTCTATACTTTTTTACCCTAATATCAATATATCAGAAAGTATGCAAGCCAACAGCTCTATACTTTGCACACGTATAGCACGTGACACTCTAGATTAATTATCGAGGATTAATATAAGTCAGTGCTGCCGACATGATTCTATGCTTGCTGATAGGTCCAATTTTAAAATACATGTAACTTCTATTCTAACAAATGGATTTCATCCAAAATTGGCACAACAAGATATCATAATATTTCCGATTATTTCTAACCAGCATACGCATGACATTGTTGCCAACATGCTTTTACGCGTGCTGATAGATCCAATGTCTAACTGCATGTAACGTCCATTGGACTTCAACCAAATTTTGTATTCTGTACCTTAAGAGATGGAACTAAGAATATATTCAGTCACCAGGGCTGCCAACTGTAGTGCTGTATTAGGCTACATTATACCAGGAATATTTCGAACTAATTAGACATTTCGATATTTCCAACTAAATTTCGTCATTATTCTAGATAGGTTCATACACTGTAGAATAATCATTGGCATGAAAAGTAGGTTCTTTAGTTCGTCACGGAACTTCTTGTTTTCTTTGTGCGCGGTTTAAAATTTTATTCCGATATTCTTTATTTCCTGTTTCAAATATCCCCTGCTGAAATTGTTGCTTATCAATTTGGATTTTTTTTTCCTAGGTTCCTTAGTGTTGGAATTCATTCTTAAAAACAAGTAGGTCCATGCAGGAACTGGACAAATAATCGCAAACGCCGTGGCTGGAGTCCTGCCTGCAACTATTCGTACAGTGGTGCACAGCGTTATGCATATAATGTTCGGCGCACTCAACATCTGACAGTTTTCTCGGGACGATGTTGACAGTGGTTAATGGTTATCGAGTGCGAACTGTCCGGTCCCGCAGTTAATTGGCTAGCACGCTAGGCTTTGGCCTGAAGGCTCTCGGGTTCGATTCCCCCTGACTCGGAGACTGGGTGTTTGTGACGTCTTAAAAAAAACTGAAAATAGAATGAACAGAAAACGAAAAATGTAAAATAAGAAATATTAAAAATTAGCTACGGTAAATGTAAAAAAAAAGGCAAGCCATCATTCTCTAACATGGAACAGTAAGGGACAACGCAGGTCAGGCGTTCTCAGCCTGTAAAGAAACTACTCGATACCACTGCACATGAACATCAAGGGTGTGCGATTAATGCTATACCAAGCCATTGAATGTCCATATTTTACATATTATAAGGTGCGTTCAAAAAGTAACGAGCCGGAGGCTGGAATGCACAAACCGGTGACAACATCGGCTAATCGTGGCGTCTGTAACGAGCTGTGGTTCCGACCAGAGCGTGGAATGTCACATCCCGTCGCTAGAGGGCACACGTGCACGTCACGTGACGATACAAAGCGAGCAGCAGCATGCATCAATCGTCCAACGCTGCCAGTCGCATTGCAAACAGTGACATGGAGGCGTCAAACGAAGAGCAAAGAGGTGTTGTTCGGTTTCTGACAGCGGAAGGAGTAGGGGGAACGGACATTCATCTCCGAATATCACAAGTGTACGGCGAACACTGCATGTCCCTTGCAAGGGTCAAGACGTGGCACAAGCGCTTCAGGGAAGGACGGATGTCGTTAGCCGATGAATCCGGTCTGGGGCACCCCTCTGCATTACCGATGACAACGTCAAGCTGGTTGATGCACTCATTACCCAGGACCACCGAATGACAGTGAACGCCATAGCAGCCGTGGTCGGAGGTGTGCACACCATCATGAAGGAACGACTGCAGTTGCGCAAAGTGTGAGCCCAATGGGTGCCCCACAGTCTTCAACCACACCAGGAAGCATGTCGAATGGCCCACTGTCTTGGTCATCTGCAGCGCTATGCGAGGGGAGGGAATGGGTTCCTGGTTCGAGTGGTGTCTGGAGATGAGTCATGGTTTCATCACTTCGAACCAGAATCCAAACGACAAACGCTCTGGTCGGAACCACACTTCGTTACACACGCACTAATTATCCGATGTCATCATCGGTTTGCGCATTCCAGCCTCCGGCTCGTTACTTTTTGAACCCACCTTATACATAAATAGTTGAGAAATGAGCTACCTCAGGCTTAGTGTAATCTTCCAATGGAGATGCTTTGGACTGCAGTCCCAATAGTGACCAATAGCTTAACTCTTAGTCTTAGAACTATGTCTATGAATATAATCTGACGTGAATATGAGCATGCCCAGTTTCTTAATGAAGAAGTATAATAAGTTCTGGGGATTAACAACCGAAGTCAGTATTAATTTGTAGTTTTTATTGTACCAGTTTGGGCCACATTGCGGCCTTCCTCAGCGTAAATGTCTATGAACTTATATGCCGGGTGTCACAAGTGAGAGTAGCCGGTCACATTTTCTCCTAGGTTTGAAAATGTATTTGCATTTCAGTTCTTTTAATGTAGGTATAGTCGGCCCAAATACTGTAAATATCGTTTTATCATTTCTAATAATCTTGTCGACTTCATCGTTATGCTTTGGTCTACCGTTATGCGTTACGGTTACGGCGTGTATGACGTCATCATGTTGTTCAGTGCATATGCACCGAGTCTGAGTTTACTCCTGGGGTCTGGCGTTATGCGATACGGAGACGGCGAGTGCGTGAAGTCATGCAGCAGAGTGCACCTCGCGCTCTCCATTCGCCGCGCGGGAAGCCTAAGTTATAGGGTAATGGAGTCTGTTAATTCTGAGTTTATTCCTGGGTCTGGCGTTATGCGATACGGAGACGGTGAGTGTGTGATGTCATGCAACAGAGTGCACCTCCTGCTCTTCGTTCCCCGCGCGGGGAGCCTAAGTTAATGGGTAATGGAGTCTGTTGAAAGAGTCCTGGGGAGAAGCCCTCCTGAACCTTTCTAACATGTGTAGCATTTGTAGCATGCGTCATTTGAAATGATATAAAGTCTAGTCTCTCAGACTGACTGTGTCTTTTTCGGCTACGTCACTCAAAGTCTATTCTAATTAATTACAGTCTTCATGTGGGCCATTTAAAATCAGTTCTAACCTCCTGGGCAAGTAACTCAATGTTAGAAACGTCCTTTAATGACATACTGTGACCGATCCAGTCAGGGTCAATTACCGGCCCCGGATGACAGAAGATTGAGAGGAGCACGGAAGAGTCAGTATGACGTCATGGCATGACGCGGCGAGGCAACCGCGAGAGTAGGGGAATGCTCCAGAAGGTTCCAACCCCTCCCACTTTCTTTTTCTCGAAGAAGGACGGAGTTCCGGAATGTTCAGTATGTCAGTCAGCAGTATGTGAGTCAACAGTATGTGAGTCAATAGTGCATGGACGAGTATGTTATACGGCGGAGCACGGAAGAGTAACCCATGTCACGTAGACAGTGATTTTATATCGGGAACTTGAATGGTTTTCGTGAGTGACCAGCAGGCCATGAAGCCTGAAACTAGCGTGCATGTATTGCCAGTGAGTTTTTTTGTGAAGTATGTCAGTTTGTTTGTCGCACAGTATGAATTTCAAGACGATATCGGACTCGCTAGTATGTGAGGAAATAGTCAGAACTGATAAAGGAAGTCCGTTTATGCCGACAATTTATGTTCATTAAAGATGAATACCAGGAGGTGTTTAAAATTACGAGTATCAGGGAAAGAACTATATAACGATAGTCGAGGCGAAGCATTATCGCGAGGCCCCGTATTGTAACAGACATCCATTCGGAAATAGCATAGCTGTGTGGCATTTTAAGAAACGCAGTGAGAAGGCAATAGGGAAGGCTACATCTACTTTAAGCTTGTGTTGGAAGACTGTAGGCCGCAAGCAATTTGATATGTCGGTCAAGGTCAGCTCGAAATAGCTCCTCGTGGAAGGAAGTGTGTCACTGGGTTAAAGGAAAGTGAAGACATATAACTCAAGTGAACCAGGAACTAGACGCTATAGTGCGCGAGCGTGAAAGTGCTCTGATATGGTGAAATGTAATATTGCCACAAGGCAGCATGAACTTAATAACCATGGACTCAAATATTCTGGGAATCAGCATGCATATTAACACGCAAATTATGCTGCACTGAACTTCCAAATGGGCCATAATGGGGTGAACGGTCGCAACGAGATGGACGAGTGGACCATGGTTGGGACGTCGGGAGACGCCGCTGCTGAAGGTGACCGGGGACAACCTGTGGGCGGACATGGGCGTCGCCAGGAGATCGAGAGGTGCCGGGGGCGGATACCTCTACCAGTACGCTGGGAGACCACATCGCGGAGACACTGGAGGAACGACGCCGCCCTGATGCCGCAGACGACGACGACGCCGACGCCGACGCTGACGCCGACGCCGACGCCGACGCCATGGATTTCCGAGGACGCCGGATATAAAGTAAGACGTTTCATTTCCATCCTTGTTCATCAGAAAGAAGAGAACTTCTACCTCGGATAGCCATGCCATGAGATAACCTGAGATCGTGTAACTTAACGCCCTTTATAATTATTTATTCCAGATTGAAAGAGCATCATTTTTTTTCATAGGGTCGTGCAGATGTTTTCTTGTCTTTCTTTTTGGGTCATTTGACCTACATAAATTTACAGCATCAATGGTAGGAGTAAGACATGCATTTATTCTCTGAGACATAATAATAATAATAATTTGAAATTGGGTAACGATAATAGGAGATGCCCACTTTACTGGGAGAGGTCACTATTCGAATTTAATTCTGAAAGGTTTGTCACGGATTGCATAGATTTTTATAGCAAATGAATATGGTTGGAGCTCAAGTCGGATAATGTTCCTTGGATAGGATGCCATATTATCATACGACCTCGTGGTCCCGATAAAGTTGATGCGCTCTGTTAGTGTGGGTTCTTGAGACATGCTAATAATGCATGATTTATTTTGTAATGATGTTGTGTAAAGTTTATGTGATAATTATGTGGTAGTTAGATATGGTATTATTCCGTCATATATGACGAGGTTATTCACGGGGCGACGTATGTCCGTGGAATTGAATTTGTGAGGACAGGGTCCTCTTGACGAACGTGCTACGTTCATTGATGAGTTGTATTGAATAGCGCAGGTGTGTAATTGATAGTGCGCTCGACAGTCAGGTCGTTTGGATCCTCACACAGAGTGTTCGGCGGAAGGGTTACGATTAAATGTTTGTTGTGAGTATGAAATACGCTAGGGCGCCTTATTGCGAGGTTCTTAACCTTTCATAAACATTAGACAATGCTATAATTTAATTACAATGACAAATATGACAGTGTGGATCAAGGTTGTTGGAAAGGCGAATATAAATCAGTAATAATAATAATAATTAGTAGTGTAAATATGAAAGCACATTCTGGGTGTGTTAATAATTTATGATAGGCTATAATTAATTGTTGAAATGTCATATTATGTGAAGCTGAGTCGATGTTTGAGTGCTGTTTGATGTAATAAGATGCTCTTTAATTATTAATTTGCAGTTCGATAGAGGAGATCCGTCCATTGCTGTATAAGGGTAGACAGTTGTAATTTACATAGATATTCGATATTTTCCTTGAATTCTTTTTGCCGCAGGTGAACTTTGTGATAAGTGGCTAGTGATGTTTACATGCGTGTGCACCGATAGATTAAGATTAATTTAGCTTTTAAAAGGCGATCTCCTTGTCGGAACTTTAAGAGAGGACACCCACGAGTTTGAATAAGTATAATTTTTTTTTGATCGTTTAGGGACTATGAACTTTATTTTTTTTTTCCGGACTTTGTCCCACCCTAACTCTATACTCGTGCGTGGTAGGCAGGTTGCATATTTATTTATCCTTGGGCCAATAAAGGAGCAGATGTGATTTTACGAGGGCTTTTCCTTTCTTCTCTGTTTGTTAATTCAAGTTAGGGAGTTTGCTTTTGAATCCTGGTTCAGTCAATTTGCCATCTCAACCCGTAAACGACCCGAGACCCTTTGTCTCTAGCTCGCTGGAGCTTTCCTTTTAATCTTGTCTGTATGAACCAAGATTCATGCCCTAATTTTTTTTTACCCACTCCCTTGGCTGTTTCTTCTGATGGGGCCGGGATGCTAGCCGGGTGATCGCCTGTCCCATTGGAGAAGCGGGCACAATACATTAGACCTTGCATGTACAGCCTGTTCCGATTCAACACGGAACTGTAAAATGGGTTGCCTACCCACCCGCAATCGGCTTGAAATCTGCTCGCAGGGCGCTAGCGACGGGGCTGAGTCGATTTCAGTGATTGCCGCCTTCTTATGCGAAGTATTTTGCTCTTTACACATTCTCCACAATAAGTTTGAACGATTTCTGTTTCAGAACTTGTTATTTTACGCATCTGTTAATGGCTTTTGCAGAGCATTTCTACCAAATAAAATTGTATTTCACAACATAGTTTATTACAACACAATGAATTTTTGTGTTGTATTTTATTTGCAACACAATGTATTGTTTTTAACCCAACACCACAAAACGAGATAGAATTTTTTACAAAATTGTACTCATTCTGTTAATTTATCACAGACGTTTCATCAACTGCAAATGTACATTTACAAATGGTGTCCATCATTTTTCAAGCATAGGGCCACTCGTCGCATGAAGTTCTCTCTTGCGTTCAACAACATCTGAGGAGTAATTTCCGCAAAGGCTTCGGTAATGACGAGCTCCATTTCTTCGGTGTTTGTTGTGATCTTAAAAATACGCTCGACCTGACGTAGCCCCAAATGAAGAAATCCAAGACGGTCAGATCAGGTGAACGTGGTGGGAATTCTATAAAGCCGCCAATTCCTATCCACCAGCCAGGAAACAAACAGTTTAAAACTTCTCTCGCCAGTTGGAGGAGTGCGTTGGATGACCATCTTGTTGAAAAAGCATGTTGTTCAACTCCGCCAATGTAATGTAAAATCATCCAAGATGTCCTAGTGTTCATTTTCCAGAAAATGAGAGTAGGACGCTGCTGTATTAGGCTGTGGTTAGGGAACCCATTTTACAGTTCCGTGTTGAATCGGAACACCCCTTTAGGGGATATGGACTCGGGAATTTACGTACATTGTACCCTGAAGGGATAAAGACTTGGTATCATCCTTGGTATTGCCGACTTGATCCCGGTTTGTCACTGATTCTTATTGTTGGTGCATTTATAATGAATTTTCGTTGTTTTCTACTCTTTTCCAAACGTTAAGGACGCACTAAAGGTTTCTTACGTGGAGCCGATATAATGACACGTGGTACACTGATGATAGTTCACCGCAAACTCAACAATATCTACTTGATTAAATTAACAGTTTGCAATTTCTACCACTACGACCGCTAATGTTAGTAATACAGAGTTTCATTAAGCCCTTATTACAATTTCCGGAGTGAAGATTTTACAAAAATTCAGAAAATGCCTCAGGACATTGAACAAGGAACACATTTATTTCATTGTGTCATCGAACATGTTGAACAATCAAGACAATTACTTCGTACTATCCGCAACTGGCTTTCTATAAACATTGCGTGGTTATTTGAATACTATATACACACGCAAACGTATAGACAATTTCAATGCCCCCAGGGGCTCACATCTAGTGGGACGTGGCTTGGCGACCACGGGGCCCCAGCTGAGTCCGGCATTGCTTCCACTTACTTATGCTGGCTCCTCTCCGTCTTCTTTACGGTCGATCTCACTTGGTCAAATCTTGTTCTCTTCCGACCCTGACGGTATTAGGGTATCCGTGGCCTAGGGAGTCTCTTTCTTTCCTGCCTTAATTGGCCCTTGTCTCATCTTTCCTGATACCCTCCTTCTGCGAGGGGGCCAGCCTTCTTTTTCATTTCATGTTATCTCCTGCCTTCTGCTCAAGGCCCTCAAGGAGGCAGGGTGTATTTAGCCCCACCACTTCTGGTGCACCCTGGATATTGCTACACCCTCAGGGGCTCACGGCTGGTGAGATCAGGAGTCGGCGACCCCGAGTGATTCCTGAGCTGGGTCCGGTTCTCCCCCTTTTATCCATTACCTCTGGGGCGGACCCTCTCCTCTTTCACTTTCCTATCTGCCTTTCATGGCTCTCTTTCCTTCCAAGTCCCTCAATCCTCATTCTTCGAGGGTTGTGGGCATTTCTTTTCCTCCTGTCTTTTATTTGCCTTATTCTCCTTTTGTTTTCCATTTCTTCTTCTAGTATATAACTAAGTAGTTAGATTTAGTTGTAGTTCACTTTCATTAGCATCTTCACGATCACCCAAACCATTCGGGGCCGATAACCTAGATGTTAGGCCCCTTAAAACAACAATTATCATCATCATCATCATGATATATTTCAATGCAGTGAGACCAGTAAGTTGCTAATTTACAAGCATAAGGTGTTCCGTCCATCAGGTTCTAAGGATATCATTAAAGAATTATTCTGTAAATACGTGAATTTGGCTGGGATTTGAATAAAAAAAGAAAACGAGCAAAGAAACAAGCGATTTTTGGCTGTTTTTGTGGAACTGCGTTTAGGCCGGAAGTAATTTTCGAAATGTGGTTTCGTAGTTTGATAGAGCTCTCCAAGTCTCACAATTTGAAATTTTTTGGGCCCTTAAGCTTTTAAATGTTTGACACCACTGAGGAAATTGCTTAATTGTACGTTATTGCTAAGATGCAAGAGGCGTTTTCAACATTAAAGAAGTAGTTCCGTGAAGAATTATATAGACTATTTTCATATATCCTACTTATGTTAAATACCTCTATCAGCATTCAAAATTTCACTTTGATTTCTGTAATAGATTCGTAGATATTGACAACCGACTAAATATTGCGGATGGTCGCAGTGTTGGATTGTTATATGTATAGGCCATAGAGCCATGTACCATTAAATGAAAATTATTGCGTAGGATTATTATTCAAAATTTCACTTCGATCGCATGATTACGACACAAGAAATAAAAACTTAATTTTAAAATTCGCACAGCCGCGATCTTGAGGTTATATAAACAATTGAACTAAATTAGATACCAGTGCATTACAATTTGTAAAAACATTTCCTGTACCAAGTTTCATTGCGTTTGGATCATTAAATCGCGAGAAAGGTCTATTTAAAATGTTCAAATTCGCTTGACTGCCATATTCGTTTTGTAGTTAACCGGTATTTGAAAGTCTCATAGATGAACATCCAGTAGTGCCCTTTATCTCCGTTCAAAATTTCATGGTGATACCGCTAATAGCTTTAGGGATATAGAATGCCGTTGAAATATTTCGCACGTCCGCCATCTTCAGATTATGTATACAATTGAAGATGTCGGTGGATTACAATGTGTATACACATTTACTGTTCAAAGTTTTATTGCGTTTGGCTGGTTAAATCGCGAGAAAATTCTATTTTAAAGTTGCAACTCCGCTTGGCCGCCATGTTGGTTTTGTAGTTACCAGGTTTTCAAAAGTCACATAGGTGATCTTCTAGTAGTACTCTTTATCACTATAAAATATTCCAGGGTGGTAGAGAATATAGTTTCGGAGATATTCAATGCTGGTGGAATACTTCGCACAGCCACCATGTTCGATTCGCGAGACGTAACAAAATTTGAAGGGCACGGTCGGGATCGTCCGGAATAGTGCTATGAACTTACCGAGTTTCATTGAAATCGTTCCTGCCGTTTAGAAGTTATTAGGGGGGAACACATAAATCCTCACACAAACACACACGCACAGACACACGGACAAAAGGTGATCTCATAAGCCTATTTTTTCATAAATGAAAATAGGCTAAAAATAACCGTATTTTACGTTTAATTTCATTTGATCAATCGAAGGATTGTCATCGAATTAATCTCATTATTCAAGAATATTAGTTGACAGCAACCATGAGACAAGGCTAATAATTTTTACTTCAAACAGCGGCTGAGTGAAGCTAATCGGCCGACTTCAGCAGTCAGAATGCCCTGCGCTATACTGTGCGGTCGACGAGCAGCCATAATATGTCATTCAAAACAAGACCCCCTCAACTAGATCATCTATATATATAACAAGAAGTTCCGTGACGAACTAAAGAGCCTACTTTTCTTAAAATTTAAGATTCATGCCAATGATTAATCTATATGATCTATCTAGAATAATGACGAAATTAAGTTGGTAATATCGAAATTTCTAATTAGTTCGAAATACTGTCTACCTGGCATAATGTAGCCTAATAGAGAACTACAGCTGGCAGCCCTGGTAACTGAATATATTCTTAGTTCCATCCCTTAAGGTACAGAATACAAAATTTGGTAGAAGTCCAATGGATAGCATAGAAGTTACATCCAGTGAAACATTGGATTTAACAGTGCGCGTAAAATCATGTTGGCAACAATGTCATGCATGTATTGGTCAGAAATAACCTGAAATAATATGATATATTGTTGTGCCGATTTTGAATGAAATCCATTAGTTACTATAGAAGTTACATGCATTTTAAAATTGGACATATCAGCAGGCTTAGAATCATGTTGGCAGCACTGACGTATATTAGTTACTCCAAATTAATCTAGAATGCCAGGTACTATACGTGTGCAAAGTTTAGAGCTATTGGCTTGCATATTTTCTGATATATTGATATTAGGGTAACAAAAATAGAGACAGTATTTATTAACAGTTGACAGCCCTGGTTACTCTTAAGAATCGGCATATACATATCTGTCATGGTACACATAGCACACACGAAATTTGGTTGAAATCCAAATGATAGTATAGAAGTTACATGTATTTAAATTTGGACTTCTCAGCAGGCTTAGAATCATGTTGGTAGCACTGACGTATATAAGTTACTCCAAATTAATACAGAATGTCAGGTACTATACGTGTGCATAGTTTAAAGCTGACGACTTGCATACTTTCTGATATATTGGTATTTGGATAACACAAATTGAGAGCATTTATTAACAGTTGGCAGCCCTGATGGATCTTGAGAATACGTTCAGTCATATCTGTTTATGTACACATAGCACATACGAAATTTGGTTGAAATCCAATTGATAGTGTAGAAGTTATATGCATTTAAAATTTGGACTTATCAGCAGGCTTATATTCATTTTGGCAACACTGCGATGTATGGCCTCCTGGAAATTAAACTGCAATATTATTATCTATACATGTGCCAATTTTGAAATAGCTCCTATATATACCTACCAAGATATCCAACATGGAGCTCAAATTTCAATTGCGATTTTTCAGCAGTTGGTAGCACTGACATCATTTTCAAATATGGCCGTGAGATATTCAGGTATAGATCGTTACTCCTACCAAATTTTGTTCCGATTGCTGCAGCCGTTTAGGAGTTGATAGGGGGACACACACACACAGCCAGACAGACAGACAGACAGAAGGACAGACAGACAGACAGACAAACAGACACACATTTGCCCGATCTCATAAGTCTACTTTTTTTCTCATCTTTGCAAAATGTGAAAAGTAGGCTAAAAAATTCCTCTCGGCACGCCGGAAGGCGGAGGCAGATTTCACCGGACAAACTAGGGGATAGGCTATAATAGGCAAAATTTGCAGGTTTTCGTAGGAGGATCAGACCTCATTGATTGCAAGAAAGTATTTTATATTTAGAGGTTAATTAACTTTTTTTTTTCGTTTTTGTATGCATATTTTTATCATTTTATTGTCTTATGGGGATGGTAACCTTCTTGTCATTTGGGGTTCAATTTATTATACTTGTGATCACACTGTCCTTATGCAAGGTTTGGAACTGATGTGTAACTATCTGACAGTCTGTTACTTCTTCACGCAAAATTTTATCTCCCGCAGAGATTTTTGTTGGTTCCTCAATTTAGGGGCTGCGACAACGTGGTCATGTAACCCCGTGTACATTAGGTGTGTGTAGAATCTGATAAACGGTGTTAATTGTGATGACTGTATTAGTCTGTAATTCAGGTAAGGTCTGCAGACGGTCAACTTTAAGTAGTAGTTCCTAATTTTGTACCATATACTAACGTCAACGACACCTAGCTGTGAACTTGGCTACTAGATGCCACCGCAACCAGCAACTTGCAACGAACGTTGGAACTTCTCCTCCAAAGGAAAGCATGCTGAGGGATTTTTAGCGCTCTTAGAAAATCCGACGACTTTGGCCGGCTTTGAACCAGCGATCTTGGGCATATAAGTTCAGTATGCTACCAGTTAGCCGCTTCCCACATTCAGATCGAAAAATGAATGTGATCTCGTGCAACGGCATTGTCTTGGCAACCTCTGAATGCTCATCCCTCATCAATTTAGAAGCGTTGTCATGGTAACATCTGATGGCACTTGGCATATACATTAATTCCGAAATCATTTCTCTCATCCCTTGGCGTAATAGTAGGTCAGATCAAAAAAAATTCAGACAGAGTTTTAGGTAATTATTAGGGGGATATTTTCCATTTTGTACGGTTTTGATATTGTGCCTATTAAGAGAGATATGATTAATGTTTATCGAAAAAAACACTTTTTTCCACCCCTTTGGTCAATGTTTGGTGCCATCAAAAACTTTTCAAACATACATTTTTGGCACTTATCCGACACATATTAAGAACTTTGAATGGATTCGATATTTCACGTATTAAGAGAGTTATAGCAATATTTCACTTTTTCGAAAAAAAAAGGCCTCTCGGCACGCCGGAAGGCGGAGGTAGATTTCACCGGACAAACTTGGGGATAGGCGAAAATAGGCAGAATATGCAGGTTTTCGTAGAAAGATCAGACCTCATTTATTGCGAGAAAGTATTTTATAATTGGAGATTAATTAACTTTGTTTTTCGTCATTTTATGCATATTTTAAACATTTTATTGTTTTATGGTGACGGTAACCTTCTTGTCATTTGGAGTCCATTTTTATACATGTGATCACACTGTCCTTATGCAAGGTTTTGACACTGATGTGTAACTATGTAACGGTCTGTTACTTCTTCACACAAAATTATATCTCTCGCAGAGATTTTGGTTGGTTCCTCAGTTTAGGGGCGGTCAACGCGGTCATGTAACCCCATGTACTTTGGGTGAGTGTAGAATCTGCCTGATAAACGGTGTGAGTTGTGATCGCTGTATTAGTCTGAAATTCAGGTAAGACTGCAGACGGTCAATTTCAATCAGTAGTTCCTAATGTTGCTACCAGATACTACCGTCAACGGCACCTAGCTGTGAACATGGCTACTAGATGCCACCGCAACCAGCAACTCGCAACGAACGTTGGAACTTCCCCTCCAAAAGGAAAGCATACTGGGTTTTTTAGTGCTCTTAGAAAATACGACGACTTTGGCCGGCTTTGAACCCGCGACCTTGGACATAGTAGTTCAGCATGCTACCAGTTACGTCACCGAAGCCGCTTCACACTTAGTCAGATGGAAATCTGAATCTGATCTCGTGCAAGTGCGTTGTCATGGCAACGTCTGATGGCTCATCCCTCATCAATTTAGTAGTGTTGCCATGGCAACCACTGATAGCTCTTGGCATTTTCTTATAATTCCGAAATCATTTTTCTCATCCCTTGGCGTAATGGTGGGTCATATCAAATGGTCTTTCAGACAAAAGTTTTAGGTAATTATTAGGGGAATATTGTCCATTTTGTACGGTTTTGATATTATGCCTATTAAGAGAGATATGATTAATGTTTCCAGAAAACCCCACTTTTTCCCACCCCTTTTGTCAATGGTTGGTGCTATAAAAAAACTCTTCATACATAAATGTTTGGGCTTTATCCGACACATAGTATGAACTTTGAACGGATTCGATATTTCACATATTAAGAGAGTTATAGCAATATTTCACTTTTTCGAAAAAAGCCCCCCATTTTCAACTCCTTCGACCGATTTAGCCCAGTAACGAACTCGACCGAGCTTTTATAGGTATACATATTCGGTAAAAAAGTCAAAGTGATTGGTGCAAAAGAACGGCAGTTATCGTGTCCACTAGACACTGATATACATATATATATATATATATACATATATATTGTACAGCCCGGGGGGCAGTACCCCCTGAGAACCACCCCGCGCCTCCACCAAATATGTTTTATCCCTTGGTTGGGGGTGGGGAAAACACGATATGTGTAGCTGTACTAATTTTGAGGATTGCTTCCGAAATGAGAGTAGCGTCCCGTGATTGGGAGAGACTACTAGTGTAGTGTGATGGTGTAAGTACTTAAACTATTGGGGGCGTTTCTGTAGGATGCTATTATCTGTCAGGGGATGAATGTTTAAGTGCCGGCTGCTAAACTAACTTGCCAGCTGGGTAGGAGGAGCAATTCAATGAATGTGCCGAGTAAGTGACTTGACGCTCTGCAATCGAGTCGCGTGCTCGAGCACAATAGAATCTGACGGTGCAGTTATTGACTTCTACGGTCACGGGCAATTATGACTAAGGTCAGGTTGGGTAGAAGGATGTAAAGTGGAGTGTGTTTAGTAATAAGCGTGTAGTTTACTGACCATGTATTTATTGGTCAGTAGATGTACTCTGATGTCCCTCTTGGGAAGTTTAGACAAATATGAAATACAATTGGTGACGTGTACAAATGTTTAGGGTATGTGTTTACAAGAATAAGGATTCTGAGCACCAGCTAGATCTCACCTGGTGAAAAGCTGGAACGGTCGTCGGGCAGGGCCGCTGGCCAAGAACAGAATAGAACAGATAATCCCTCCCCTCCGGGTTCCATTCTTATATGTTTTAGGGTTGCTTGGTCAGCATTGCATCAGTGTAGCTGCCCCAGATAGTTGTTAGTGTAAATGTTTATGTGAGTGTTGCAAGCGTTGGCTAACCTCCTAGGCTTAGGTGGTCGCCGCTTGCTGTGTAGAGATATGTTCTGGAATTATCGTGTTTCCAGTTGGGGTGGTTATGGTAGAAGATGGCGGGGTGGTTCTCAGGGGGTACAGCCCCCCGGGCTGTACAATATATACATTAATTATATATAAACTTTTGAACTGACGGTGGTTTTGGGGTCAGGGGGATGTGAAACGCGAAGATATGTCGAAATTTTCCGGAAGTCGAAACATAGTACCCATTGCAATAGTTAGCTTTCTAATGAAATCTACCTAAAAAAACCCTTTTTCACCCCTTCAACCGATTTTGCCCATTAACGAACTCGACCGATATTTTAAGGGGTTACATATTATGTAAATCATTCAAAGTGATTGGTGCAAAATTATGGCAGTTATTTTGTCCACAAGAAACTGATATATATGCATATATATACTCACACATATATATAAACTTTTGAACTGACGGTGGTTTGGTGGTCTGGGGGATGTGAAACGCGATGATATGTCGAAATTTTCCGGAAGTCGAAACATGGCACCCATTGCAATAGTTAGCTTTCTGATGAAATCTACCTAAAATAGGCTACATAATTAAAAATACTACCATCAACGACACCTTGCTGTGAACTTGGCTACTAGATGCCACCGGAACCATCAACTCGCAACGAACGTTGTAACTTCCCCTCCGAAGGAAAGCATACTCAGGGTTTTTAGCGCTCTTAGTAAATCCGACAACTTCAGCGGAGTTTGAACCCGCGACCTTGGGCATAGAAGTTCAGCATGCTACCAGTCCCGATACCGAAGTCGCTTCCCACAGACATATGAAAACTGAATGTAATCTCGTGCAGTGGCGTTGTCATAGCAACTGCTGATAGCTCATCCCTTATCAATTAAAAGTAAAGTTGTCATGGCAACCTCTCTTGGCACTTGGCATTTTCTTATAATTTAAATCAATTTGCTCACCCCGTGGCGTAATGGTGGGTCATATCGAAAATTCTTTCAGGCAAAAGTTTTAGGTAATTATTGGAGGAATATTGTCCATTTTGTACGGTTATGATATTGTGCCTATTAACAGAGATATGATTAATGATTCCCGAAAAACCCACTTTTCCCACCCCTTTGGTCAATGGTTGGTGCTATAAAAATCTTTTCAAACATAAATTTTAGGGCCTTATCCGGCACGTAGTATGAATTTGGAATAGATTTAATATTTCAGATATTAAGAGAGTTATAGCGATATTTCAATTTTTCGAAAGAAGCCTCCCATATTCACCCCCTCTGACCGATTTAGCCCATTAACGAAATTGAACGAGATATGAAGGGGATACATTTTATGTAAAAAATTCAAAGTGATTGGTGAAATATTACGGCAGTTATCGTGTCCACAAGAAACTGATATCTATACATATATATACATACATAAATTATATATAAACTTTTGAACTGACGGTGGTTTTGGGGTCTGGGGGATGTGAAACGCGAAGATATGTCGAAATTTTCCGGAGGTCGAATAATGGGACCCATTGCAATAGTTAGCTTTCAAATGAAATCTACTTAAAATGAATTGCTGTTCGTTAGTCTCGCTAAAACTCGAGAACGGCTGGACCGATTTGGCTAATTTTGGTCTTGAATTATTTGTGGAAGTCCAGAGAAGGTTTAAAAGGTGAATAAATATGAAAGTTGTAGCGCACGAGTAGATTCAACAAATGAGTGACGGCACGCGAATCGCATAAACAAAGTCCCGTATGCGTTCATATACTATTCGTCTGCTGGTGATGAAACTTGGGTGAGATGTTGTGTACACTTCATGGAAGGTTTCTGGCTTAGTAAATCCCCTTAAAAAAAGTCCTCTCGGCACGCCGGAAGGCGGAGGTTGATTTCATCGGGCAAACTTGGGGATAGGCGAAAAGAGGCAGAATATGCACGTCTTCGTAGAAGGATCAGACCTCATTTATTGCGAGAAAGTATTTTATAATTGGAGCTTAATGAACTGTTTTTCGTCATTTTATGCATATTTGAAACATTTTACTGTCTTATGGGGACGGTAACCTTCTTGTCATTTGGGGTACAGTTTTATACTTGTGGTCACAATGTCCTTATGCAAGGTTTCGACACTGATGTGTAACTATGTAACGGTCTTCACGCAAAATTATATCTCCCGCAGAGAATTAGGTTGGTTCCTCAGTTTAGGGACTGCGACAACGCGGTCATGTAACCCCGTGTACTTTGGGTGAGTGTAGAATCTGTCTGATAAACAGTGTGAATTGTGATGGCTGTACTAGTCTGTAATTCAGGCAAGGACAGCAGGCGGTCAATTTCAAGCAGTAGTACCAGAGACTACCGTCAACGACACCAAGCTCTGGACTTGGCCATGAGATGCCACCGCAACCAGCAACTCGCAACAAACGTTGGATCTTCCCCTCCAAAGGAAAGCATACTGAGGGATTATTAGCACTCTTAGAAAATCTGACGACTTTGGCCGGCTATGAACCCACGAACTTGGGCATAGAAGTTCAGCATACTACCAGTTACGTCACCGAGGCCGCTTCTCACTTAGTCAGATAGAAAACTGAATGTGATCGCGTGCAAGTGCGTTGTCATGGCAACGTCTGATGGCTCATCCCTCATCATTTTAGTCGTGTTGCCACGGCAACCTCAGATAGCTCTTGGCATTTTCTTATAATTCCGAAATAATTTTTCTCATCCCTTGACGAAATGGTGGGTCATATAAAAAATTCTTTCAGACAAAGGTTTTAGGTAATTATTAGGGGAATATTGTCCATTTTGTACGGTTTTGATATTGTGCCTATTAAGAGAGATATGATCAATGTTTCCCGAAAAACCCACCTTTTCCCACCCCTTTGGTCAATGGTTGGTGCTATCAAAAAACTCTTCAAACATAAATTTTTGGGCCTTATTCGACACATAGTATGAACTTTGAATGGATTCGATATTTTAGATATTAAGAGAGTTATAGCGATATTTCACTTTTTCGACAAAAGACCCCCATATTCACCCCCGTCGACTGATTGTACCCATTAACGAACTCGACCGTGATTTTATAGGGATACATATTATGTAAAAAATTCAAATTGATTGGTGCAAAATTGCGGTAGTTATCGTGTCCACAAGAAAGTGATATATGTATATATATACATATATATATATACATATATACATAAATTATAAAAGTCCTCTCGGCACGCCGGAAGGCGGAGGTAGATTTCACCGGACAAACTTGGGGATAGGCGAAAATAGGCAGAATATGCAGGTTTTCGTAGAAGGATCAGACCTCATTTATTGCGAGAAGGTATTTTATAATTGGAGCTTAATTAACTTTGTTTTTCGTCATTTTATGCTTATAAAACATTTTATTGTCTTATGGGAACGGTAACCTTCTTGTCATTTGGGGTCCATTTTTATACTTGTGGTCACACTGTCCTTATTCAAGGTTTCGACACTGATGTGTAACTATGTAACGGTCTGTTACTTCATCACGCAAAATTATATCTCCCGCAGAGATTTTGGTTGGTTCGTCAGTTTAGGGGCTGCGACAACGCGGTCATGTAACCCCGTGTACTTAGGGATGGATGTATTAGTCTGTAATTCAGGTAAGGACTGCAGACGGTCAATTTCAAGCAGTAGTTCCTAATGTTGCTACCAGGTACTACCGTCAACGACACCTACCTGTGAACTTGGCTACTAGATGCCACCGCAGCCAGCAACTCACAACGAACGTTGGAATTTCCCCTCCAAAGGAAAGCATACTGAGGGATTTTTAGCGCTCTTAGAAAATCCGACGACTTCGGCCGGCTTTGAACTCGCGACCTTGGGCATAGACATTCAGCATGCTTGCTACCAGTTACGTCACCGAAGCCGCTTCACACTTTGTCAGATGGAATTCTGAATATGATCTCGTGCAAGTGCGTTATCTTGGCAAAGTCTGATGGCTCATCCCTCATCAATTTAGTAGAGTTGCCATGGCAAGCACTGATAGTTCTTGGCATTTTCTTATAATTCCGAAATCATTTTTCTCATCCCTTGGCATAATGGTGGGTCATATCAAAAATTCTTTAAGACAAAATTTTAGGTAATTATTAGGGGAATATTGTCCATTTTGTACGGTTTTGAGATTGTGCCTATTAAGAGAGATATGATTAATGTTTCCCGAAAACCCCACTTATTCCCACCCCTTTGGTCAATGGTTGGTGCTATAAAAAGTCTTCAAACATAAATTTTTGGGCTTTATCCGACACATAGTATGAACGTTGAACGGATTCGATATTTCACATATTAAGAGAGTTATAGCAATATTTCACTTTTTCGAAAAAAGCCCCCCATTTTCACCCCCTTCGACCGATTTAGCCCATTAACGAACTCGACCGAGATTTTATAGGTATACATATTCGGTAAAATATTCAAAGTGATTGGTGCAAAATTACGGCAGTTATCGTGTCCACAAGAATCTGATATGCATATATATATATACACACGCTATCTGACCCGGCAGACGTTGTCCTGCCATTCAAAGAAAGTGTTGTAACTTCGTTTCTTGAAGTGCTTTTTGATACATAGTATTTTTTTCAATTTCTGTTAACTGCCTCTAAACTATCGCGAAATGAATTAACTAATCTTGAAACATTCGTGGGAGCGTGCACAACAACTCTCCAACGTTTCATCGCAATTGTATGAATGGCATAAAACGCATACGGTATTTTGTTTAAATGATTCGTGTGCTGTCACTCATTTGTTGAATATACTCGTGCTCTACCAACTGTGAAATTGATTTACTAAGTTAGAAAGCTTCAGGTAAGTATACACAACAACTCATCAAAGTTTCATCGGAATCGGATGAATGACATATGAACGTATACGGGATTTTTTAAAACAATTCGCGTGCCGTCACACATTTGTTGAATCTACTCATGCGCTACCTATTGTAAAACAGATTTACTAAGCCTGAAACCTTCTCTGGAGTGTACTCAATCATTCACCAAGGTTTCATCGCAATCGGATGAATGATATATGACCGCATACGCGACATTGTGGAAACGATTCACGCGCCGTCGCTCATTTGTTGAATCTACTCGTGCGCTACTTATTAAAAACTGGATTTACTATGAACGCATACAGGACTATGTTGAAACGATTCGCGCGCCATCGCACATTTGTTGTATCTACTCGTGCGCTACCAATTGTAAAATGGATTTATTAAGCCAGAAACATTCCGTAGGGTGTATACAACATCTCACCCAAGTTTCATCGTAATCGGACGAATGGTATTTGAACGCATACGGGACCTTATTGACGCTTCGCGCGTCGCCGCTCATTTGTTGAATCTACTCGTGCGCAACCTCCTGTGAAATGGATTTACTAAGTTAGAAACCTTCACGTAAGTGTACACAAAAACTCATCAAAATTTCATCTCAATCGATGAAATGTATATAAACTTATACGGGTTTTTGTTGAAACACTTCGCGCGTCGTCACTCATTTGTTGAATCTAGTCGGGCGCTACCTATTGTAAAATTAATTTACTAAGCCAGAAGCCTTCCCTGGAGTGCACACAACATATCACTCAAGTTTCATCGCTATCGGACGAATGGTATTTGAACGCATACGGGACCTTGTTGAAACGCTTCGTGCGTCGGCACTCATTTGTTTAATCTACTCGTGCTTAACCTCCTGTGAAATGGATTTACTAAATTAGAATCATTCACGTAAGTGTACACAACAACTCATCAAAGTTTCATCGCAATCGATGTATGGTATATAAACTTATACGGAATTTTGTTGAAACATTTCACGCGTCGTCGCTCATTTGTTGAATCTACTCGTGCGCTACCTATAGTAACATGAATTTACTAAGCCAGAATGTTTCCCTGGAGTGTACAAAACATCTCACCCAAGTTTCATCGCTATCGGACGAATGGCATTTGAACGCATACGGGACCTTTTTGAAACGCTTCGCACGTCGTCGCCCATTTGTTGAATCTAGTCGTGCGCTATCTATTGTAAAATGGATTTACTAAGCCAAACACCTTCCCTGGAGTGCAGTCAACATCTCACCCATGTTTCGTCGCAATCGATTGAATAGTGTATGAACGCATACGGAACTTTGAAACGCTATAACGTGCAGAGACAAACAGAATTCGACATCACTGCCACCTTTGGTATAAAACACAACTTTCCGCCATGGGCGGAGTGTATATTATGGCAGTAGTTGCACAGGTTGCGACCAGGTGGCTCTACGTGCAGAGACACACAGTCCAAAAGGATCTCTTTTCACTAAGGCTAGCGGTTTCCATGACGACTCTTTATGACTGTATATTGTGGTTCCAAATTTGTGAGTAAATTGTGGTTCTAAAATTCTAAAATTCCACCTATCAGGTCAAATTGTGAATCTAAACCATACATGGGCCCACCCTGACAGTCATACAAAATTTCATCAAAATCGGCCCAGGCGTTTAGGAGGAGTTCAATCACATACACACGTGTCGAAGAATTATATATATAAAGATATACATACATAAATTATATATAAACTTTTGAACTGACGGTGGTTTTGGGGTCTGGGGGATGTGAAACGCGAAGATATGTCGAAATTTTCCGGAAGTCGAAACATGGTACCCATTGCAATAGTTAACTTTCTAATGAAATCTACCTCTGGTTGGTTCCTCAGTTTAGGGGCTGTGACAACGCGGTCATCTAACACCGTGTACTTTGGGTGAGTGTAGAATCTGTCTGATAAACGGTGTGAATTGTAATGGCTGTAGTAGTCTTAATTCAGGTAAGGACTGCAGACGGTCAATTTCAAGCAGTAGTTCCTAATGTTGCTACCAGGTACTACCGTCAACGACACCTAGCTGTGAACTTGGCTACTAGATGCCACCCTAACCAGCAACGAACGTTGGAACGTCCCTCCAAAGGAAAGCATACTGAGGGATTATTAGCACTCTTAGAAAATCTGACGACTTTGGCCGGCTATGAACCCACGAACTTGGGCATAGAAGTTCAGCATACTACCAGTTAAGTCACCGAGGCCGCTTCTCACTTAGTCAGATAGAAAACTGAATGTGATCGCGTGCAAGTGCGTTGTCATGGCAACGTCTGATGGCTCATCCCTCATCAATTTAGTAGTGTTGCCATGGCAACCACTGATAGCTCTTGGCATATTCTTATAATTCCGAAATCATTTTTCTCATCCCTTGACGTAATGGTGGGTCATATAAAAAATTATTTCAGACAAAGGTTTTAGGTAATTATTAGGGGAATATTGTCCATTTTGTACGGTTTTGATATTGTGCCTATTAAGAGAGATATGATTAATGTTTCCCGAAAAACCCACTTTTCCCCACCCCTTTGGTCAATGGTTGGTGATATAAAAAAACTCTTCAAACATAAATGTTTGGGCTTTATCCGACACATAGTATGAACGTTGAACGGATTCGATATTTCATATATTAAGAGAGTTATAGCAATATTTCACTTTTTCGAAAAAAGCCCCCCATTTTCACCCCCTTCTACCGGTTTAGCCCAGTAACGAACTCGACCGAGATTTTATAGGTATACATATTCGGTAAAAAGTGATTGGTGAAAAATTACGGCAGTTATCGTGTCACACAAGAAACTGATATATATATATATACTTTTGAACTGACGGTGGTTTTGGGTTCTGGGGGATGTGAAACGCGAAGATATGTCGAAATTTTCCGGAAGTCGAAACATGGTAGCCTACCCATTGCAATAGTTAGCTTTCTAATGAAATCTACCTCTGGTTGGTTCCTCAGTTTAGGGGCTGCGACAACGTGGTCATCTAACCCCGTGTACTTTGGGCGAGTGTAGAATCTGTCTGATAAACGGTGTGAATTGTAATGGATGTATTAGTCTGTAATTCAGGTAAGGACTGCAGACGGTCAATTTCAAGCAGTAGTTCCTAATGTTGCTACCAGGTACTACCGTCAATGACACCTAGCTGTGAACTTGGCTACTAGATGCCACCCCAACCAGCAACTCGTAACGAACGTTGGAACTTCCCCTCCAAAGGAAAGCATACTGAGGGATTTTAGCGCTCTTAGAAAATCCGACGACTTCGGCCGGCTTTGAAACCGCGACCTTGGGCATAGACATTCTGCATGCTACCAGTTACGTCACCGAAGCCGCTTCCCACTTAGTCAGATGTCAAAGTCAACCCCTGGCACCTTCCAGCCCATGACGGGCTAAGGCCGACCAAGCGACCGCTGCCCAGCCATTTGGCCTGCAGATATTGGGGTGACGCGTGATCAGCGCGTCGGGTCCCCTCGGCCGTTAATATTGGTATTCGTGATCGGGGTGCTGTCTCACTGTCAGACAGCTACTCAATTGTCCTCACGAGGCTGAGTGCACCCCGTTCCAACCCTCACGTCAGTTTTAAAATCCCTGACGGAGCCGGGGATCGAACCCGGGGACTCCGGGTGAGAGGCAGGCGCGCTACCCCAACACCACGGGGCCGGCTTAGTCAGATGGAAATACTGAATCTGATCTCGTGCAAGTGCGTTGTCATGGCAACGGCTCATTCCTCATCAATTTAGTATTGTTGCCTTGGCAACCTTTGATAGCTCTTGGCATTTTCTTATAATTCCGAAATCATTTTTCTCATCCCTTGGCGTAATGGTGGGTCATATCAAAAATTCTTTCAGACAAAAGTTTTAGGTAATTATTAGGGGAATATTGTCCATTTTGTACGGTTTTGATATTGTGCCTATTAAGAGAGATATGATTAATGTTTCCCGAAAAACCCACTTTTTTCCACCCCTTTGGTCAATGGTTGGTGCTATCAAAAAACTTATTTGACATAAATTGTTGGCACTTATCCGACACATATTATGAACTTCGAATGGATTCGATATTTCACGTATTAAGAGAGTTATAGCGAAATTTCGATTTTTCGAAAAAAGCCCCCCATTTTCACCCCCTTCAACCGATTTTGCCCATTAACGAACTCGACCGAGATTTTATAGGGATACATATTATGTAAAAAATTCAAAGTTATTGGTGCAAAATTACGGCAGTTATCGTGTCCACAAGAAACTGATATACATATATACATATATATATATATATATACATACATAAATTATATATAAACTTTTGAACTGACGGTGGTTTTGGGGTCTGGGGGATGTGAAACGCGAAGATATGTCGAAATTTTCCGGAAGTCGAAACATGGGACCCATTGCAATAGTTAGCTTTCTAAAGAAATCTACCTAATATAAACTTTTTAACTGATGGTGGTTTTGGAGTCTAGGGGATGTGAAACGTGAAGATATTGTAACGGGTTTGCTTGCTCCACGTTGAGCGTACAAGTGTAACGGGCTGACTGCCCCTCAACTGTTGGGTGATAAATGTAACTGTTTACCTTTGCCTAAGCTATGTTGTTTTAATGGGCGCCAAGACCTCAACGCAATGTTGAAATCTTAATTTGTATTTAACAACGTCTATCTCAGGTAGAACACCTTCAAGAATCTATTCACTCAGATCGTGGTATGATTTGATCATTAACCCAACAAACAATTGTATCAGGAGAAGGAATTGGTCTATATCTAATGCTACCTACTGAAAGCAAAGATTGCATTGTAAAAGAAATGAATTTATTATATAAAACAGGTATTGCAAAATTAATAATAATAATAAGTTTAAAATTTAAATTGGAGCGTTGCGATTTTAATATTACCGATAGAGAATTACGTGACAACGGAGTCGGATAAATTATTGATTTTACTCTTATTCCCAAGCTATGAAGTTACTGAAATATTGAATATAAAACAAAGAGAAACGAGAGATTGCGTATTTCTGTGTCATTCGCGCTTACCACTGGAAATTGCCGAAGCATTTCCCTCGTACTGGATGTTGCAGTGAGCTTCCCACAGTCTCCTGGACGTCGTCATCTTCTTCGATATTTGATGATATACTGGTAGATTTGATAACTCTATGGTCCGAACTTCGGAGCCAAAACCTCGTACAACCACACTGGTTAAGTTTTACACAGATTGTCCTCCACTCCACGGAACATCGGAGCGACTCACGCGTGCAACCATACTGGTTAAGTTCTTCAAAGATTGTCCTCGCTCCACGGTGCCCAAACGATATATGCCCTCGTCGGCTTCCCACTCCAGTCCCGACTTCCACCTTACGTGGTCTTCACTGATTGGCTGTGCAACCCCGCTACTCCCCTCCTTAGGCTCAATACACACGGCGCGCGGATGATGTCGTTTGCCGTTCCAGACTATTCACCTTTTCTTGACGTTGCAACACCGGCTTGCGTAATGCTTCTTGACAAGAATCAGCCTGTATCTTAATTCCCATTGAGTCATCTCTCTCATAATACCCTAATTGACGAAACTCCGTAAAATTCCGTAATCACATAATTTTCTATGATAATGTCGTTCGTAATAATTTGCTTCATAGTGTTTTCTAAGACATAGAAAACCTATCTGAATGCTTAAAATTTTTATAAAATGCTCCGAAAAATACCTTAATAATAATTATAATAAATTAATAATAATAATAAATTAACATGAAAAATTCTCTTGGCTGAACAATTTGCCGCGTAAATAAATATAGAATGGCTTCCTACTGGCTTATGCCAGTGGCATAAAAACCCTCGAAAAATACGTTACATATTCGCCTCGGATCATCGGATGATTTACCGTGACGACGATCCATTATCCGATTATCCCAGACACGTTAATAATCCCCATCCAAAATACATATTACATAAATGAAATCACCCTAAATTACAGATATATACACTCATAATTTTTCTTTACGCACTTTGCGTCAAAGTTTGTTGTCACTATGGATTGCACTTTGCAACCAGTACAATGTTTTTCATATAGAATAGTGTTCCACAGATATTTCCGCCTCTCAAATTTCTTAATGTGGGAAAAAATAGACATAATTACTGTGTGAGCACTATGTATATGAGATGTCACATCACACGCATCAAGGTGTTCTGATATATGTATATCACCATAGAACTTCCTTATTTCACTGGAGGTTCCTTCCTTATTGTGAAATTTAATCCCACTTATCACTGAGCACACGATCACACTATTGTGGCAGCGCATCGTGACCATAATACTTAATCTCTCTTTATAACAGACGAAATTAATATTGACTTCTGAAAAAAATACCAGCAAATGCGCATTACATATAACACCAAATATTTCTGTGCCGTAATCGCCCTGTCTTGTTAAGTTCCCGTAGACCATATTCTACTTAATACTAGTTCTCAACACAGACCAGTTCTCCTCACACAAATAATACCATTGTACAAATTACCTTAAAGTACACACTTACAAATCTTACATGGCGAGGCCGTAAACAGAAATCACGTGTGCTGTTATATATGAGTTTCATGAAGGACTGTCTCGCCTTCTGATGGCCCATCTTTTGTCTCGTGGACGCCTTAAGCAAAAATACCCTGTTCAAGCGCTCACCCATCTCTAGGAGACAAATGGGAATTCACCAGCGCTGCCAAATTCTGGCCTTGGTGTATCGAGACATTTTAGTGCTCAAGAGCATCCGACAATCCCGTCATATTTCCCTGTATCTTAAAAACTCTCATTTACTTACATACTACCCCCCTGTGTGACTTCTGATACGCCTGCCTGGAAGACCATATCTTCCACGCACCAAATACCACACTTACTCATTTGATAGGCTGGCTCGCCAGCTAAACTTCCTCACTTAATGACACATACTTTCGGAGACTATGTATATTATACGTCCCGTATAATCGGTTTCCCTCACTATTCTCCAGCACATATGCTGTTTTGCCAATACGTTTGGAAACCATAAATGTTTCTGCGTCACCCGCTTCCAACCTTGCAAGTGGCTCCCTTTAAATGAACGTCATCACGTTGCTCTACCTAGCATATTTCTCAGTGTCTGTAACGATGCCCTGTTGCCTAACTGTCCACACATGCTAACCCTACTTTCCTATGGTGTCACACCTCTAGTCGACACTCTATGACCTAAAAATGTCACTTCTGACTGACAGAATGACGACTTAGACAGCTTCAAAGTGGACCCTGCCTGATCTAACTTCTGAAAAACTATATCTAAATGACGTAGATGCTCCTCAAAACTGCGTGAATTAATTACAATATCATCTATGTAAATGGTTACAAACTCTCCTGTGTCATCCCCTAATGCGATGTTTAAAGCCCTAATTAAAGCTGCTGAACTGCTCTTTGACCCATAAGGTGTTCTACAAAACTGATAAGGGTTATATTTATGACTAAAAGCTGTAAATGGTCTATCTTCGTACATAAGTTTCACTTGCCAAAAACTGGAACTCAAATCTACACAAGTGAAATACTTCTTCCCCTCAAATGTTTGCATTAATTCCTCTATTGACATAGATTTCAGCTGATCTGAACTAATTCTACTGTTAACCAAACAAGCGTCTAAACAAATACGAACTGTGCCGTCGGTCTTGGGTACCGTGATCAAAGAATTAACATCCGAACTGCTAGAGAGCTCAATAATCCCATCTTCAAGCATCTGGTTAATTTGTGCCTCAACTGCACTCTGATAAGCGAAAGGTACAGTATATCTATGTCCTGTGAATACTGACCTATCAATAACGTTCAATGAATGTGTATAGTAATTGGCCATACCAATGCGATCCTCAAAAACTCTCCTATTACACAATAACACATCATAGAGCCGAACACATTGTTCCACCTCTATATTTCCCTGAAATGCAGCATCACGTAACGAGTCCTCTAGATAACCGTTCGTAATCACACTGCCCACAAAACATGAAGAACCCCGCTCTACGGCTGGCGATATCTCATTTAAAGTACAAATCACCCCTACAACACTACTCCTCTGAATATGGACATTGAACGCTACTTCTACTTCAGAATCTCCCCATTTAAATTTCAAACTCCCTACGTCATAACATAAGTTACCAGACACTCTACTTAGCCACTCTGAACCCAAGATAACACTGAATACTAAATTTGGAATTACAAGGCAAATCTGCTTCTCTACATGATTATTAATTTTAATGTCTACTAAAACTTGCTCAGAAATTACTTTAGACCTCTTCCCAACAGCTGTGATAACAAAAGTGCTTTTAATGGGCATCTCCTCAAAATTTACTCCAGTTCCTTTCATTTTATCATAAAATGCACTACTTATGCAACTCTTCATACAACCACTATCAATTAAAACGTCTGTGTACGCCTCGGACACGTTAAATTTAACTATGGGGCTCTTACTAACCACTTACTGAATAATGTTGTTGTTGTTGTTTGAGTCTTCAGTCTTTTGACTGGTTTGATGCAGCTCTCCATGCCTCCCTGTCCTGAGCTAATCGTTTCATCTCTACATAGCTCCGACACCCTACATCGGAGGCAATCTGTTTAACATATTCTAACCTTGGTCTACCCCTACAGTTTTTGTCCTCGACCCTTCCTTCCATAACTAAGCTTGCTATTCCTGGGTGTCTTAGTATGTGTCCTACCAACCTATCTCTTCTCTTCATTAGCAGTCGCCAGAAACATCACTCCTCTCCCACTCGTTCTAATTCCTCTTTGTTTGTAACCCTATCTACCCATCTGATCTTCATCATTCTCCTGTAACACCACATTTCAAATGCTTCAATTCTCCTCTTTCCTGCTGCACCAATAGTTTAAGTTTCACTTCCATAGAGCGCCAAGCTCCAGACAAAGGCTTTCAAAAATGACTTCCTTATACCTAAATCTATATTCGATGTCAGCAGATTCCTTTTTGTAGAAATGCTTTCTTTGCCTGAGCCAACCTACTTTTAATATCCTCTTTGCTTCGTCCATCACTGGTTATTCTGCTTCCTAAGTAACAGAAGTCTCCTACTTCCTTCAGCTTTTCACCTGCCAATTTGATCTCCATAGAGGTTTCTGATTTATTTCGGCTGCATTCCAGTATTTTTGTTTTACATTTATTTATTTTCATCATGAATTCTTTCCGTAAGACGGAGCCCATACCATTCAAAAACTCATTCAAATCCTCACGCTTGTCGGCCAAGATGACGATGTCATCAGCAAATCTCAGAGTTGAAATTATTTCTCCTTGAATCTTCACTTCCACTTTAAATTTTTCTCTAATTTCCTTCATTGCTTGTTCAATGTAAAGATTGAAAAGTATGGGTGATAAGTTGCAGCCTTGCCTTACACCTTTCTGAATACCAGCTTCTCTCTCATGTCCTTCAACTCGAATGACTGCTGTCTGGTTTCTGTACAGATTGTATATCACCCTCCTCTCCCTGTACTTTATTCCAATTGATTTCAAAATGTCAAACAATTTAGTCCAATCAACGTTATCAAAAGCCTTTTCTAAGTCTACAAAAGCCACGAACGTTCTCTTATCTTTCCTTATTCTACCTTCCAAAATCAGCCTAAGACTTAGTACAGCTTCCCTTGTTCCTACATTTCTCCTGAAACCAAACTGGTCTTCACCCAACTCCGTTTCTATCTGGCTTTCAATCCTCTTGTAAATTATTCTAGACAGGATCTTTGAAGCATGAGTAATCAAGCTGATTGTATGGTAATCTTCACATCTGTCAGCTCCCACTTTCTTTGGTATAGAGATGATTACATTCTTCTTGAAATCAGGGGGTACCTCACCTGTCTCATAAATCCTACACACCAAGTGAAATAACCTGATCAGACCTTCATCTCCTATGCAGCGTAGCAACTCAATCGGTATATCATCTATGCCTGGTGCTTTGTTCTTGCTTAAGTCTTCCAAAGCTCTATCAAATTCTGATCTCAATATTAAATCTCCTTTCGCATCCTCATCAATTTCCTCCTCCCTTTCCATTAAATGATTCTCAATCTCCTTTCCCTTATACAAACTCTCTATGTAAGCTTTCCATCTCTCAACCTTTTCTTCCCTATCTGTTAGAGGCTTTCCATTTGTGTCCTTAATATTACAGCACTTAGTCTTCTTTTCCCCAAAAGTATTCTTAATCCTTCGATAAGCTGTGTCTACTTTTCCTAATTTCAGACAATTTTCTATACCTGCACATTTCTCTTTCAACCATTCTTCTTTCGCTTCCTTGCACTTCTTGTTAACCTCATTTCTCAGACGTCTGTATTCTGCTTTCCCCTTTTCATCTCTTAGATTCTTGTGTTTCCGCCTTTCATCCATCAATTCTAGTATATCCTGAGTGATCCACGGTTTTCTACCTATTATTTCTCTCCTACCAATATTTTTTTCTGCGGATTTTGTTATTTCATTCTTCAAAAGTGCCCATTCGTCTGCAATTGAAGTTTGTTTAGGGTTTTTCATTAGTCCTTCCTTTATACTCTTCTTGAATCTTTCGTTTACATCCTTCTCTTTCAGTCTGTCTATTGCCCACCTTTTTGGCTTTTGACTTTTCTTCAGTTTCTTCAACTTTAATCTGCATTTCATTACAACCAGATTGTGATCAGAGTTTATGTCAGCACCAGGATATGTTTTACAATCCAAAATCTGATTTCGAAACCTCTGCTTGACCATAATGAAGTCGATTTGGTAACGCCCTGTATCTCCTGGTCTCATCCATGTGTATATTCTTCTATTGTGGTTATTGAATAAGGTGTTAGCTATGACCAATTCATGCTCGGTGCAGAATTCTACCAGCCTGCTTCCTCGATCATTCCTTTCACCTAATCCGAAATCTCCTACTATCTTCCCTTCTCTCCCTTTTCCTACCACAGCATTCCAATCTCCCATTACTATAACATGTTCATCACCCTTGATATACCTCAGAATTTCGTCTATTTCTTCGTAGACCTTTTCAACATCCTCATCATCAACTTGACTGGTAGGCATATAGACTTGTACCACTGTAGTGCAGGTAGGTTTTGTATTGATTTTTGCTACAATAATCCGTTCTCTATATTGCTCATAATATTCCACCCGCTGTCCAAGTTTCCTACTCAACATGAGGCCAACCCCTGCTTGGCCATTGTTTGATTTAGTGCTAATGACCCTATAGTCTCCTGATCAAAAGTCCTGTTCTTCCTGCCAGCGCATTTCACTAATCCCAACCAAATCCAACCTCAACCTATCCATTTCCCTTTCTAAGTTTTCTAACCTTCCACTTCCTAGCAGACTTCTAACATTCCACGCTCCGATCCGTAGAATGTCAGATTTCCTCTTTGTCACTTCTGTGATGTAAACCCCCTCTCGAGTAGTCCCCACGCGGAGATCCGAACGGGGGACTAGTTTACCTCCGGATTGAAATTTTACAAGGGAGGAGGCCATCATCACATGTAATTATGCATAGAGAGGTGCATATCCTCGGGAATAGCATACGGCTGTAGTTTCCCGTTGCTTTCAGCCGTGCAGCAGGACGCAGTGTAGCCATTATTGGCTTATATTATCAATATCTTAACCGTCTATAAGACTAGTAAAGAATTGATTTATTCTGAAAGGCTGCTACTCCCTTTCAGAATAAGTAAAGAGCAATTCTACTAACAAAAATACTAACCTTCTACCGTACTAACAATTAAATACCAAAACTCTACTAACAAAAAACTTAAGTTCCACCAACAACAAATGCTACCACTAAAACAGTCTGTCAACAGGCACACTCACATGCACCCTCACACATCACAGTCTACTGAAACAATGAACTATAACTAATAGACAATGCAACTGCTACCAGACACACTCACACACCACAGTCTAATAGAACAATGACATATATCTAATAGACATACTAACTACCTACTTACAACTAAAACTAACTACATACTTACTGTACTTTTATTTGAATTGACAATATTTACAAAATGCAATTTAGATAGAAAATACTTACAAAATGTAATTTAGATTCAAAATTGTCACAAAATGCAATTTAAGGGGGACGTATGCAAAATTGCACTAAGTGAGAAATGGTTTCATTTCGGCTGTATTAAGGTAAATAAGGAGGATTGTGTAGTCGGGAATTGGTTTTTGACGTTTGTACTTAATGTAGAAATATCAGAAAGTGTATTTTACTGTGTAGGTGCACTGTTATTGGGGCGCACACTGAGCCCTGTTGTGTACCGTCAAGAAATAAATAAATAAATAAATGAGATGGGTTGTCGCATCAGTCGTGAAATCACCATCATCGAGATGCAGGAGTTGTTGCGCAAAATTCTGTGCAGTCACATCTTATGAATGAACAGGAATTTCCAGAAATATCACCTGGACCTATTATCTCAAATGACTTAATTCCAACCTTCAGTTAACTGCCAAGCTGCTTACCGTCAACCAAATCAAGCACAGTTATGGCTCCAATAAAAGCTAACGACGTTGTTTAGTTGCGACATTTTGTGAAATAATTTGGAAGTGAAATGTTTTCTACCGACGATAGTGTTTTTATTGAAAAATTTGTTAAACAAAATAACGTAGGGAGTTCGAGAAAGTTTTCAATGACTCAACATTTGTAAACCGCCAAAAATTAGAGAAATGTCGAAAAGAAAATCACATAAATTCAGCCCTTGTTAACAAATGCTATTCGTTGCCCTGCAACCAAACTTAGTGAATTTTCTGAAGATCTGTGTGAAGCCTTATGTTCAGCAAACATTCCTTTGTGTAGTTATTTCACTACATATTTTTGAAGCATGATGCATATGACCTATAATTAGTGCATATTTGCATGCATATTTATTCATTTAATTGACCATGAACTTCCGGACCTTACTAATAACATTCCAAGAGGCTTACAGGAAGACATAAATACTGGGAAGTTAGCCCTCCTACTTAGCGGCATAATACCTTCATCATTTAGTTCATGTAATAATTCATTTCTTACATTTAGGTCATAGGGTTCCTGTATAATTGTATGGACAGCGCATGCTCCAGACTGAGATTCTGACCTTACTTTGCAGCCTGGTTCGCGTTTAAAGAACCGCTACAGCTGGCTGTAGTACTACTAACTACTGCACTGGTCTGGTTGTTCTGGGCTGTGTTGTCATTATTTGGCTGTATATTACTACCACTAGGCTGTCCTCTTCCTTGACCCCTATTCTGGTTGTAATTATTGTCATTATAATTTCTCCCTTGATTTCCTCTGAAATCATTGTTCCTCCCTTGATTTCCCCTGAAATCATTGTTCCTCCCTTGATACTGATTACCATAGCCATTTCCTCTGTTCTGATTTAGCTGATTATTATTATAATTATTATTATTTCTATTTTGAGCGTCGGCCCCTTCGCCACCGTTCCCTTGAACTTCCTGATGCCTGGCTTCATTAGGCCTATTATTATTATTACCCTGGTTCCTATTGAAATTGTCCTCATAACCCCCTCTCCCTAGTGCATCAAATGTGCTTAACAAATTTTCTACTTGTGATATTGTCTTTACATTCTGGATACAAGCAGCCTCCTTGATCCTATAGGGAAAGTGCCTAAGTAGCAACCTCACCACATCACTTTCATCCTTCAACCCATCCAGATATTTACACACTAATACCTGCCCTAAAAAGTATTCGGTCATGGTGGAGCTTCCTTTAGGGTTATATTTACCACACACTACTCCCTCACGATGCTGCGACTGAATAACCTAATTCCAGAACTTTTCACAGAATTTCATTTTAATATCATTAATATCAGTAAACTTGTCTCTGTAGACAGCAAACCAATTCCTCGTTTCCCCCACAAACACTTGTTCTAAAATTTCAACTACCTGGCACCACTCAATACTACCATTTTCCTACCTCTCCCCGAATTTATTTTCTATAGTGTTCATGAACTCCATTGGGCACCCCTGTCGATTGCTGAACTTACCCAGTTCTACCTCCCTTTGTGTGCTATTCACAAAAACTGGCATATTCTGACTATTTTCTTGCCAGATCCTAGCTTTTAATTTTACTTCTAATTCTGCGATTTTCTCCTCAGCCTTCCTCTCAATACTGTTTACTGTTAATTTAATGTTTACTTCTGATTCTTCTACTTTATCATATAGCTTTGCTTGTTTCTCCTCAATCTTGCTAATGCCCTCTCTATTACTCTCTCTCAAATCATTTACTTCTGCAACTATTTGCGAGTGGACTTTCTCAATTCTACCCCCCAGCTGTTCCTCAACCTCTTTAGTTGATACTTGAATCTTGTCAATTTCTCCCCCCAATTTCTTTTTAACCTGCAGTGTTTCTAATTTAACTAATTCCTTTAAATTTTTAGCCTGTGTGCTGATTCTACTTTCCAACTCCTCCTGTACTTTTCCTAATTTCTTGTCTACATCTGCAATGATCTCTTTAACCTTCTCTTCCATTACTCCTCTGATTTCTCCTCTAATCTGCTCCATTTTCACACTAATTTCCTTACTGTTTTGTTCTAATTTAGCATTTAAAGTTTCAGTACTCTCTCTATTTTCCCTACTGTTTTGTTCTAGTTTAGCGTTGTTTTGTTCTAGTTTAGCGTTGTTTTGTTCCAGTTTTGCATTTAAAGCGTCTGTACTTTCTTTATTTTCCCTACTGTTTTGTTCTAATTTGGCGTTTAAACTATCGCTCAATTCCCTATTACTCTCTTAATTTTCCCTACTGTTTTGTTCTAATTTTGCATTTAAGGCATCACTACTAACTTTGTTCTGATACATGAACTCGAGAAGTAAAGTTTTTAATTCTGGTTGGCCGCCTACACTCCCTGTTTCAGTATCGGGATTTACCTCCGCTACCCCGGTACTACCATCACTCGACATACTGTGCCCTTTTAGCAAGAAATATGCAGATCACAGTATACCAGCGTAGCTCAATTCGGGATTTTCGAGGTAGCAGTAAGTTCACCCACTCTGTGACTCACATATTTTGGATTAATTAGAGGATACACTTGCAAAAATAACAACAAAATCAACTCCTATTTTAACACATTTAATTAATAAAAATTATGGCGCTACAAACAATTAAACAATTAAATTACTGACCCATAATCATCTACTTGTTCCAAATGAACAAGGAATAACATAAGAATAAAACAAATATTGTATTAAAACATCTGGTTTCCATATAAACCAACAATTCCTAATTATTTTTACTTCCATAAAGCATCAACTGTAAGTTTCATATAACTCCGAGCTCTTTTGGCTCAATGCTTTCTATAATAATGGTGTCATTCTTTGTACACCTCCAATACTACTTTTTTATATTTTCTTAATCATCAAAACAAATGTATAATTACATTTAAAATTACATGTTAATTATCTAACTCAATATTTGGGCATTTTCACATGTTTTCAGCTTTTATCATCTCTCTCTAGTTCACAAATACATCAAGGTAATCAGGAAATTACTTGTGTACTCCAGAGTATGAAGATACTTGACACAGTCAAAAAACTATGGTCACTCCCGAAACCTAGTTGCCTTCAATTAACTCAAGGAATCCTACTTCCATACAACATTACAATAGGGATTGTTATTTATCTCATACGTCTAATAAGACCATTATGACATAAAAAAAACTACGATCTGAACAGGCAAGCGGAAATATCAATCTACAAGGACCTCGGTTCAACGCCCGGGTCGTTAACAACTTTAAACACTCACGGTGTATTCATTACTCCTTACAAGACGGCCTTCAGACACCCCTCCTGCTCCAAGGGTCTGACCGTGAAACTTGAGAGTTATTTATGACTATTCGGGAACCCTCCCGTCTAGCCTAAGCTAGAGCTCTCTTTAATGCTTTTACAAACAGCTTTTCGTTCACTCTCAATTCTTTGGGGAGACCTGGCATTCTACTCCTCGTTTAAATTCAACAATATTATTGGGCTCATAAACCACATTCGTAATCTTGGCATTTATTAATTATGAAAGGTCCTCATTGATTGGGGAAGAGATATACACATTCTACGACGAATAATAAAGGGGCTTTCACAATAAGAAGATTCTGAGTTCGAATCTCTTCACATGCCTCGGGAACCATTCCCATATAGAGGACTATACAAAATGCGATTTAGGGTCAGCCTATAGCTTATAAGACCTACGCTCAATACCATACATTTGCTCCCTTTCAATACAACATACACAATGGCCTCGTGATACTACGTCACAATTAGAGGACTTATACCAATTCTCAATTCGCTACAATCAACTACCTCTCTTAAGTAATTTACCAAGTACATTAACTTTTACGCGTTCTTAGCGTGACATTTTATTTTAATTGCGCTCTTTTGCGCTATACATTATTTTAAGCCTAGCGTCATCCAAAGAACTGATAATATCATATTAACAATTGATACACATCTCAATTTTTATATTATTCTTTTCCTTTGACAATAACTTTCTCTCCTTCTAAGAACATGCATCTGAACATCATGTCTATACTTTTTATTAAGGCTCTAACGCTCTTATGTTCACATCAATTAATTTGATCTTTATTTAATATTTCCTTACTTGGTTATTATTATTATTATTTCATATCTTCATTCTTTACAAAAAGCTCAAAAGCTATTTCTTTCATATAACTCAAATTTTATTTAAATATCTTTCATGATAATTATTAATATTTCGCTTGCTCTTATGACATTCGTCAAATACACTGGCATTTTATTCATATATTTCCTCTACTGGATTTATTCTTTTACATAATTATTTATAGTTTCTCAAATTTCTATTATTGTTCAGACCACGTTTTCTTTATTCAGTATTTATTTATTTAAACACATCCCTTTTACTTAAAAACTCCGGTGGATTTGTACACAATCATTTCCTGACACCAAAATATTATGAAATTCATTACTCACATGTTTTTAAGGTCGTCTCATGACCTTTATCCTTGTGCGGTGTTTCATTTTGGCCCACTTGTTAACTTACTCCATATTGTAGAAATTCATCTCATGTACAAACACTTCTTGACACATATTCAATACACTTAACATTGACAACATTTTAATACACTGGTGTATCCATTTAGAACACACAATAAACACTAAAAAATATTATTTTAACACACAATCTTGATAGATTTACACTTCACAACTTTTGATCACTAGGCCGTATTTTCCTAGCCTATCACACGTGACCTCTTAATCTCCCGTTTCCAAGGGTGAAATTTATTCAATGTCGGCTTCCTATCCTGCAGAATACGAAAGTCTCGAAACATCTACTTTTCCCTGGAATCCTAATTCTTCGAATCCTATTCTGGATGACCGGCTATTTCTCTAGCTTGAACGGCTTCCTTTTTTGATCTAGTTTATCGATCCTAGTGAAAGTCTGTTCGGATCGAGGTCCCCTCGATAACCTATCGATGATCGATGGATTTATTTTATGGCAGCTAGTGCTTCTCGAGTCTAGTGCTTTAGAATAGTTCGTCTGCTTTCTGGAGATAATGTCTATAGTATCCGTTCTTCTTTATTTATTCGGTTCTCGCACTCCTACTTTTCTGAAATACGTTGCGAACCTTACTCTGTTTTTCCCTATTTGGGTTCTTTAAATTAGATAACTGTTTATCTTTCTATTACGGTACTTCCGTACGTTATGATATTTTCGGTCGTTTATTTAAAGACCTATCGCCTAAAGTCCAACGTTCGCAGCCTGCTCTGACTATATCTTACGAACTTTTCACTGTAAACTTGTGTACTGTCGGACCTAAATCCTGTAACTAGGATTTTCCTAATTTTTCAACACGGCGATACTTTAATATTTCTTCTTTACAACACCTTATGGAGGCACGCAAGTTATTAATACTGCGACGCCTGTGGCTATCAGATATTAATTCTGCGGTGTAATACAGCGTTTCTCCCCTCAAGGAGTACTGGTAAACTGTCTTCGGTGTGAAGCAGAGTAACGCCCCACACGGCTGTCTGAATACTGATGCGTAGCAACGCCCCCCTCGGGCTGTTTGTACTGATGCGTAGCGTCACGTCCCCTGGACTGTTTGAAACTGCATGTCCTGTTGATGCTCCAGCGTCACGCCCCCCTGGACGGACTAATACTGCATTGATGATAGTGACACAGGGTCACGCCCGCAGGCTGACAAATACTGCATGTTTGGCTTGGTGATGCCAGGAGCTTTATACTCTTTCGCTACAAAAAGATAAGACTCTAGCCCTTTCCGTGCCCAACTTTTAAAATAATGGTTGCACCATTATAAAAATTATACCTTCAAAAAGCTCGTCTTCTCAAAGTTAAATAATCTCATTGCGCATAAGAATCGATCGTGCAATTCGGAGATATTAATTAATTTCTCGTCCTCAACTGTGTGGGTGTTGCTGTTCATTTGCATTCTCCCCTCTCCACAGGCCTTGGTAAATCCCCTATGACGTCTACTTGCGTTTGCAGTTTTCTCCTGTGCAATTATTAAAGGGGTTTTCTTTACACAAAAATCTCTAATTCGAAATGATTCACCGTACTGTAATTGTTTACTTATTTTTATACTCGTAAACGGGTTAAATTTAATTATTCCTCTTCTGGCGCATAAGCGGTGTTGTCGTTTTCAAGCAAGCTCAGCTCGATTTCCGAGTCCGGCTTCCTTGTCTAACAGCTGAAATTTTCCACTCGGTTATTAATACTCATGACCAGCTCCTTCTGAATGTCAAGAGGGGTGATCTCATCTCTCGAACACCTGGCTCGCGCTGCTTGCACAATGTTAGGCTAGAATCCTGGCTTGATCTTTCTCTATGTTACATTAGAAACTGTACGTTTCTTTCATTTCTTCCCCAAATACATGGATTCGACCTCCTTGGACCCTATGGCACATGGGTTCAATACTGCTCGTATCATCACTCTCAGGTTGATGACCACTACGTAACCTCATCTGTTATTCTTTCTCATCCCCCATAATGATATACACCGATAAATGAAAAACCCCCAAAATACAGGCACAGAAATATATACCGTTCTCCTTCCACAAATGTTATTAGGTTTTCATCCCCAAGTTGTCGGCTACAATTGTAACGGTTTCGCTTGCTCCACGTTGAGCGTACAAGTGTAACGGGTTGACTGCCCCTCAACTGTTGGGTGATAAATGTAACTGTTTACCTTTGCCTAAGCTATGTTGTTTTAACGGGCGCCAAGACCTCAACGCAATGTTGAAATCTAAATTAGTATTTAACAACGTCTAGCTCTGGTAGAACACCTTCAAGAATCTATTCACTCAGATCGTGGTATGATTTGATCATTAACCCTACAAACATTTGTATCAGGAGAAGGAATTGGTCAATATCTAATGCTACCTACTGAAAGCAAAGATTGCATTGTAAAAGAAATGAATTTATTATATAAAACAAGTATTGCAAAATTAATAATGATAATAAGTTTAAAATTTAAATTGGAGCGTTGCGATTTTAATATTACCGATAGAGAATTACGTGAGAACGGAGTCTGATAAATTATTGATTTTACTCTTATTCCCAAGCTATGAAGTTACTGAAATATTGAATATAAAACAAAGAGAAACGAGCGATTGCGTATTTCTGTGTCATTCGCGCTTACCACTGGAAATTGCCGAAGCATTTCCCTCGTACTGGATGTTGCAGTGAGCTTCCCACAGTCTCCTGGACGTCGTCATCTTCTTCGATATTTGATGATATACTGGTAGACTTGATAACTCTATGGTCCGAACTTCGGAGCCAAAACCTCGTACAACCACACTGGTTAAGTTTTACACAGATTGTCCTCCACTCCACGGAACATCGGAGCGACTCACGCGTGCAACCATACTGGTTAAGTTCTTCAAAGATTGTCCTCGCTCCACGGCGCGCCAAACGATATATGCCCTCGTCGGCTTCCCACTCCAGTCCCGACTTCCACCTTACGTGGTCCTCACTGATTGGCTGTGCAACCCCGCTACTCCCCTCCTTAGGCTCAATACACACGGCGCGCGGATGATGTCGTTTGCCGTTCCAGACTATTCACCTTTTCTTGACGTTGCAACCCCGGCTTGCGTAATGCTTCTTGACAAGAATCAGCCTGTATCTGAATTCCCATTGAGTCATCTCTCTCATAATACCCTAACTGACGAAACTCCGTAAAATTCCGTAATCACATAATTTTCTATGATAATGTCGTTCGTAATAATTTGCTTGATAGTGTTTTCTAAGACATATAAAACCTATCTGTATGCTTTAAATTTTTATAAAATGCTCCGAAAAATACCATAATAATAATTATAATAAATTAATAATAATAATTAATTAACATGAAAAATTCTCTTGGCTGAACAATTTGCCGCGTAAATAAATATAGAATGGCTTCCTACTGACTTATGCCAGTGGCATAAAAACCCCTCGAAAAACACGTTACAATATGTCGAAATTTTCCGGAAGTCGAAACATGGTACCCATTGCAATAGGTAGCTTTCTAATGAAATCCACCTAAAATGGAGCGCACGAGTAGATTCAACAAATGTGCAACGACGCGCGAAGCGTTTCAGCAAAGTCCCGTATGCCTTCATATACTATTCGTCTGATAGTGATGACACTGGGGTGAGATGATGTGTACACCTCAGGGAAGGTTTCTGGTTAGTAAATCGACTGACCAATAGGTAGCGCACGATTAGATTCAACAAATGAGCGACGACGAGCGACGCGTTTTAACAAAGTCTCGTATACGTTCTTATACTATTCGTCTGATAGTGATGAAACTTGGGTGAGATGTTGCGTACACTTCAGGGAAGGTGTCTGGCTTGGTAAATCCACTTAACAATAGATAGCGCACGAGTAGATTCAACAAATGAGTGACGACGGGCGAAGCGTTTCAACAAAGTCCTGTATGCGTTCACATACCATTCGTCTGATAGCGATGAAACTTGGGTGAGATGTTGTGTACACTTTAGGAAAGGTTTCTGGGTTAGCAATTTCACTTTACAATAGGTATCGCACAAGTAGATTAAACAAACGAGCGACGACGCGCGAAGTGTTTTAACATAGTCCTGTATACGTTTTTATACCATTCGTCTGATAGCGACTAAATTTGGGTGAGTTGTTGTATACACTCCAGGGAAAGTTTCAGGCTTAGTTAATCCATTTTACAATAGGTAGCGCTCAAGTAGATTCAACATATGAGCGAAGGCGCGCGAAGCGTTTCAACAAAGTCCCGTATGCGTTCATATACCATTTGTCCGAAAGCGTTGAAACTTGGGTGAGATGTTGTGTACACTTCAGGGAAGGTTTCTGGCTTAGTACATGCACTTTACAATAGGTATCGCACAAGTAGATTCAACAAATGTGGAACGGTGTGCGTATCGTTAAAAAAAATCCATGTGCTTTCATATACCATTCATGCGATTGCAATGAAATTTGGAGAAATGTTGTTTCCACTCGCGAAAAGATTTCTGATTTAGTAAATCTATTTTACAATTGGTAGCGCACGATTAGAATCAATTAATGGGCGACAGCGCGTGCATCGTTTCAACCAAGTCCCGTATGCGTTCATATAACATTCATCCGATTATCATAAAACTTTGGGGAGTTGATCACAGTCCTGCGAATGTGTATGAATTAGTAAATCCGTTTTTCAACGGGTGGCGCACAAGTAAATTAAACAAATGAGTGTCGTCGCACAAATCGTTTAAGCAAAAACCCATATGCGTTCATATGCCATTCATCCGATTGCGATGAAACATTCATGAGTTGTATACACGCCAGGGAAGGTTTTCACTTAGTAAATCCATTTTACAATAGGTAGCGTACGAGTATATTTAACAAATGGGTGACGGCGCTCGAATCGTTTCAACAAAGTCCCGTATGCGTTCATATACCATTCATTTCCTTGCGATGAAAATTTAGTGAGTTGTTGAGCCCGCTCCCATGATTTTTTTGAGATAGTAAATCAATTTTACAATAGTTTAGAGGTGGTTAACGGAAAAAGAAAATCAATATTGGGAATCCAAAAGCACTTCAACAAACAAAGTTACAACGCCAACACTTTCTTTGATTGGCATTGCAACGCATGCCGGGTACAGCTAGTCGCTAATAAATTACCTTTGATTTAATTCTATGTAAAATGCTCATAAGTCGGTCGACATTTAATAGAGAAGCTTGTTTATACATAAATAACTGAAATTAAATTGAAACTTTTTAACAAATTGTACACTTTTTATAATGATTAGGGGTATGTTCGTCAAGTGAGCATCATTATATCCAGATTAATTAGGTTAATCATATAGGCTATACAAGGCAAATAGCTAGAACCATAGAATGAAAAAACAAGATGTTCAGTAAAGAACATATAGCCTACTTTCTCCTAAATGCATGGGTATTGTTATAACTCATTGTCCTTTTAAAAGAGTATAATTGAATGTTGGTTGCAGTAGCTTGTTGAAATACAACGTGCTATAGGGATATTAAACATGAATATGAGGTGCCCTTTGCTAGTGCTACCTCTGTAAAAAAAATCATTCAATTCGGTTTCACCGTGTTTGAATTGATCTGGGGAATGGATTTGCACACATACATGGCCGCTATTTGCAAACTATTGGGCTGATGACCTTGTAGTCAGTCATAAGATGCTTTCCACAAAAAGGCATGTTGTTGCAAAATCCGGTAGAGATCAAATTATTAGGATGGTCGAAATTTGATTTAAGCTTTTAAGATTTGGGTGGCCGTCATTCCGTTTCCGTCAAGATGGCGGCGATATAAAACATGACACTGAGGTGACTTTTGCTAGTGCTACCTCTGTACCAAATTTTGTTCAATTCGGTTTCACCGTGTTTGAATTGATAGGGGGAATCGATTTGCACACATACTTGGCCACCATCTGCAAACTATTGGACTGATCATCTAGCAGATTAGTCAGAATATGCTTCCCACATAAAGATTTGTTGTTGCAAAATTTGGTAGAGACTAGATTATTAGGTTGGTCGTAATTACATTTTAGCCTTTAACATTTGGGTGGCCGCGATTACGTTTCCGTCAAGATGGCGGTGATATAAAACATGACACTGAGGTGGCCTTTTCTAGTGCTACCTCTGTACCAAATTTCGTTCCATTCGGTTTCACCGTGTTCGAATTAATAGGGGGAATCGATATTCACACAAAGATGGCCGCCATCCGCAAACTATTAGGCTAATGACCTATTAGATTTGTCAAAGGATGCTTCCTCCATAAAGGTATGTTGTTGCAAAATTTGGTAGAGATCGGATGATTAGGTTAGTCGTAATTTGATTTAAGCTTTGAACATTTGTGTGGCCGCCATTACGTTTCTGTCAAGATGGCGGTGATATAAAACATGACACTGAGGTGCCCTTTGCTAGTGCTACCTCTGTACCAAATTTAATTCCATTCGGTTTCACCATGTTCGAATTAATAGGGGTAATCGATTATGACACAAAGATGGCCGCCATCCGCAAACTATTAGGCTAATGACCTACTAGATTTGTCAAAGGATGCTCCCTCCATAAAGGTATTTTGTTGCAAAATTTGGTAGAGATCAGATGATTAGGTTAGTCGTAATTTGATTTAAGCTTTGAACATTTGTGTGGCCGCCATTACGTTTCCGTCACGATGGCGGCGATATAAAACATGACACTGGGGTGCCCTTTGCTAGTACTATCTCTGTACCAAATTTCATTCCATTCGATTTCACCGTGTTTGAATTAATAGGGGCAATCGATTTTCACACAAAGATGGCCGCCATCCGCAAACTATTAAGCTGATGACCTATTAGTTTGGTCAAAAGATGCTGCCCCCATAAAGGTATGTTGTTGCAAAATTTGGTAGAGATCGGATGATTAGGTTAGTCGTAATTTAATTTAAGCTTTGAACATTTGTGTGGCCGCCATTACGTTTCCGTCAAGATTGCGGCGATATAAAACATGACACTGAAGTGTCCTTTGCTAGTGCTACCTTTGTACCAAATTTCGTTCAATTTGCGCTCACCGTGTTCGAATTGATAGGGGGGACAGACATTCAGAGTACACACACTCACACACACACAGAGACTCACACACACACATACACACACACAGACAGACACACTTTTTTTCGCCCTGTAGTGATCTCATAAGTCTACTTTCATTTTTTGCAAAAATCGAAAGTAGGCTAAAAAACCAATGACAGTTGCAAACAGTTGCAATCTGCCACCACTAGTCTGCGAATGTGCGGCCATCTTTACTACTGAGATATGCTGCAGTGGTAAGCCTTCAAAGTAACTCTTCCCCAGTATTCTCGCATTCGCGTCCTGTAAGCTTCCTTTCTTTCATACGTCCACTTCTTGTCGGTGTTTAATTTTTGATGTGTAACATCTTCCGCTCGGTTGCTGGATAGTTTTGTGGGAGTGATTTTGAAAATTGGGGACGGAAGTGAATCGGGCGGAAGTGGATCGAACGGAAGTGGATCGGACGGAAGTGAAGACACACTGCCAGCTGGATGTACAATTGAAAATGTGTGTATTGGAAACAAGGCAGTGTGTGCTCTGTAGCGCGAGAATGTTATGGCAATACAGTAGGCAGTGCATTTAGCAGGCACTGGTTTGACGAGCACAGTGGCAAATGTTTCACCGACTTTCATTTGTCATCGAGCAGTTTACGAAGCTTCACGTTCAAGGTTGAATATCACATGGGGTAGGACAAAGAAGACAAATGACATTTAACTAAGCGGCATTATTGTCAAGCTGTGGGTGAGTAGTCAAATATTAAATGCATAACAGAATGTTGTTATATGAGTGGAATAAAAGCTGTATTTTCATCATATGTGAGACTAGGTCATTTCATGATTTTAGGAAGCCATGTTTTGATTGTTTACGACGAACTGTATGGGAGCCTTGAGAAAAATGAATGTTATAGTTACAGAGGAATGTGCTCACAGTATTTGAGAGTACTGTCAACGTTGTGTGTCACTTTGTTATTATGAATTATTAATGTAAAGGGAAGGAAGCTTGTAGTTTTGCTTGTCCGTTAATCTCACGATCATGATCCACGGTACCTCCCTTTTACGTAGAATGCGAACCACATGACATGGCATTTCAATTCGGAAATCTCACATGTATTGACCGGGAATCAAACCCGGTCTACCTTGGTGAGAGACTAACAGATTGACCGCTGCGCCACAAATGTGACAGTAGCATATCTCCAATTCAATCTATACATTCATCATAGTACCAGTATGAAAATGGAGTATAAATTAACATTTTAGGAATGTCCAAGCTGAGTAGTATACCAGTAGGATAACATGTCAGATATTACACATCATATGCGACTACTATAAGGCTCGTATCTTTTTCTTAAAGCTCTGGAATGCTCGAAGTTTTCTCTGGAGAGGTGCACGTTCCTGGTGGTCTTCATGTGTGATTCCTACTTCTCGAAGATATTTCTCAGCTTCGATGAACCTGGGACCCTTGGTTTTCTTTTTAACAAAGTAGGAAAAGATCTTGTTGGTCTGTCTCTGCGAGCTCATGCGTGTTATGTGGCCATAAAATTGAATCCTCCTTTTCCGAATGATGTCTGTTATCCTTTGACTTTGCAGGTAGAGTTTGATGTTATGCCGTCTCCTGTTCTCGTCATTTTCTCTGATTGGTCCAAGGATCTTCCTCAGGATTTTCCTTTCTTTGGCTTCTAACTTTTCGATCATAATTTATTATTATTATTATTATTATTATTATTATTATCAAAAATTCTTCGTGGGTTGAAAAACTACACTTCACAATTGTTATGCGGACAGGAGGCTCTATCGTTGCTATGGACCACTTTATCAGAGCGACTCTTACAGCGTCCCCATAATATACGTGGCTGAACCACATTCGCTATTGTAGACGTGTTAGGAATCGATCTAACTTCGTTATGCTGTTTTTGTTACACTTGCAGAGGGGGAGGAAGGAAGGTCCTCAAGAGCTTCGTGCGCGGCGGGATATCGACCTGTTGGGGGAAGAGGTCAAGTACCAAGCCCGCTTCCTTCTGCGGCAAGGAAGTCAACATGTCCTTCATCACGAGCACTCAGTAGCTTCTTTTCGATAACCACCTGCATTCAAGTCAAGATATAGTTATCCACTGAACCTGTCCATGTTATTGGACTTGTTAGAATCATCCATTTCTGAACTGAAATGCGTCGCAATGAACTCCGAGTTGTGCCTCAACTGAATGATATTCTCATGTGTCAGATGTCTGTGATACGGAAGTCTCTTTACTAATGCTATTTTACTAGGAGAGAGGTTATGGAACTTTAAATTGAAAATATGACTGTTAAGGGGAGGAGGTACGCCCTTTACGATGTCAATTTTAACATCTTTAGGTACATTTTTCAAACAAAGTACTGTTCGCATCTCTGTAAAATTGTGTACACGAATACAAGAGAGAAAGTTCCATGTGTGCAAAGCGGACATTACCCTGCTTCTGACATGGTATGATGGGCAGTTACCTGGCGGTTAGCATCAGAGATATAGTTTTGCAAAGGTGGAGCTGTCTTCAGCTGTCTACCAGACAATGTTGGAAAATGTTATATTACGTATCAATTCGAACCTGTTTTAAGGGAAATCGTGGATTTTTCAGCAAGGTAGCCCTTCTGCGTACATAGCACAGTTCATCGCTGCTACTGACTGAACTAGTGGAAGTCCGGACATTAATCCATTGGATTATTCTCTGGGTGATAATATGTCAAAAACGGTATAGCAATCTCGAGATTTTAAAACAATAAATCACGTTGGCTGTCTAGAAAATTGTACTGCATATGATTCGTGTAACTATTGAAGAGTGGCCTCAATCTACTAATCTACTAATCCCCTGAGTTCGGATTCATTTTCTGTATCCTTTAATACTAATTGCTGGTATACTATTCTACTAAACCCCTGAGTTCGAATTAATACTTAATAATTAATTGCTGGTATACTATTCTACTAATCCCCTGAGTGTGCATTAATCCTTAATCACTAATTGCTGGTATACTTACTAATCCCCTGAGTTTGAATTTATCCTTAATCACTAAATGCTTGTATACTATTCTACTAATCTCCTGAGTTTGGATTAATTCTTAATCAATAATAATTGCTGTTATACTATTCTACTAATCTCCTTGGATTAATCTTCTTGGATTAAAACTTAATCACTAATTGCTGGTATACTATTCTACTAATCTCCTGAGTTTGGTTTAATTCTGAATCACTAATTGCTGGTAAACTATTCTACTAATCCCCCGAGTTTGGTATAATCCGTAATCACTAAATGCTGGTATACTATTCTACTAATCTCCTGAGTTTGGAAAAATTCTTAATCACTAATTGCTGATATATTATTCTACTAATCTCCTGAGTTTAGTTGGTTATTGAGGTTTCGAGGGGCGGAACTACGAGGTCATCTGGCCCTAATCTCTTGACTTTTGATTAAATCTTAATCACTAATTTCTGGTATACTATTTTACTAATCTCCTGAGTTTGGATTATTCCTTAATCACTAATTGCTGGTATACTATTCTACTAATCCCCTGAGTTCATATTAATTCTTAATCACTAATTGTTGGTATACTATTCTACTAATCCTCTGATTTTATATATATTCTTAATCACTAATTGATGGTATACTATTCTACTGATCTCCTGAGTTTGGATTATTTCTTAATCACTAATTGCTGGTATACTATTCTACTAATCTCCTGAGTTTAGATTGATTCTTAATCACTAATTGTTGGTATACTATTCTACTAATCTACTGAGTTTGGATTCATTCTTAATCACTAATTGTTGGTATACTATTCTACTGATCTCCTGAGTTTGGATTATTCCTTAATCACTAATTGCTGGTATACTATTCCACTAATCTCCTGAGTTTAGATTGATTCTTAATCACCAATTGTTGGTATACAATTCTACTGATCTCCTGCGTTTAGATTGATCCTTAATCACTAATTTTTGCTATACTAATCTAACAATCTACTGAGTTTGGATTCATTCTTAATCACTAATTGTTGGTATACTATTCTACTAATCTACTGAGTTTGGATTCATTCTTAATCACTAATTGTTGGTATACTATACTACTAATCTCCAGATTTTAGATTGATTCTTAATCACTAATTGTTGGTATACAATTCTACTGATCTCCTAAGTTAGGATTCATTCTTAATCACTTATTGTTAGTATACTATTCTACTAATCCTCTGAGTTTATATTAATTCTTAATCACTAATTGTTGGTATACTATTCTACTAATCCTCTGAGTTTATATTAATTCTTAATCACTAATTGATGGTATACTATTCTACTGATCTCCTGAGTTTAGATTGATTCTTAATCACTAATTGATGGTATACTATTCTACTGATTCCTGAGTTTAGATTGATTCTTATTCACTAATTGATGGTATACTACTCTACTAATCTCCTGAGTTTAGATTGATCCTTAATCACTAATTGATGGTATACTATTCTACTGATCTCCTTAGTTTAGATTGATCCTTAATCACTAATTGTTGGTATACTATTCTACTAATCCCCTGAGTACATATTAATTCTTAATCACTAATTGTGGGTATACTATTCTACTAATCCTCTGAGTTTATATTAATTCTTAATCACTAATTGTTGGTATACTATTCTACTAATCCTCTGAGTTTATATTAATTCTTAATCACTAATTGTTGGTATACTATTCTACTAATCTCCTGAGTTTAGATTGATTCTTAATCACTAATTGATGGTATACTATTCTTCTGATCTCCTGAGTTTAGATTGATTCTTAATCACTAATTGTTGGTATACTATTCTACTGATCCCCTGAGTTTGGATTCATTCTTAATCACTAATTGTTGGTATACAATTCTACTGATCTCCTGAGTTTCGATTCATTCTTACTCACTAATTGTTGGTATACTATTCTACTAATCCTCTGAGTTTATATTAATTCTTAATCACTATCTGTTGGTATACTAATGTACTAATGCTCTGAGTTTATATTAATTCTTAATCACTAATTGATGGTATACTATTCTACTGATCTCCTGAGTTTAGATTGATTCTTAATCACTAATTGATGGTATACTATTCTACTAATCTCCTGAGTTTAGATTGATTCTTAATCACTAATTGATGGTATACTATTCTACTGATCTCCTTAGTTTAGATTGATTCTTAATCACTAATTGTTGGTATACTATTCTACTAATCCCCTGAGTTCATATTAATTTCTAATCACTAATTGTTGGTATACTATTCTACTAATCCTCTGTGTTTATATTAATTCTTAATCACTAATTGATGGTATACTATTCTACTAATCCTCTGAGTTTATATTAATCCTTAATCACTATTTGTTGGTATACTATTCTACTAATCTTCTGAGTTTATATTAATTCTTAATCACTAATTGATTGTATACTATTCTACTAATCCTCTGAGTATATATTAATTCTTAATCACTAATTGATGGTATACTATTCTACTGATCTCCTGCGTTTAGATTGATCCTTAATCACTAATTTTTGGTATACTAATGTAACAATCTACTGAGTTTGGATTCATTCTTAATCACTAATTGTTGGTATACTATTCTACTAATCTACTGAGTTTGGATTCATTCTTAATCACTAATTGTTGGTATACTATACTACTAATCTCCAGATTTTAGATTGATCCTTAATCACTAATTGTTGGTATACAATTCTACTGATCTCCTAAGTTTGGATTCATACTTAATCACTAATTGTTTGTATACTATTCTACTAATCCTCTGAGTTTATATTAATTCTTAATCACTAATTGTTGGTATACTATTCTGCTAATCCTCTGAGTTGATATTAATTCTTAATCACTAATTGATGGTATACTATTCTACTGATCTCCTGAGTTTAGATTGATTCTTAATCACTAATTGATGGTATACTATTCTACTGATTCCTGAGTTTAGATTGATTCTTAATCACTAATTGATGGTATACTATTCTACTAATCTCCTGAGTTTAGATTGATCCTTAATCACTAATTGATGGTATACTATTCTACTGATCTCCTTAGTTTAGATTGATCCTTAATCACTAATTGTTGGTATACTATTCTACTAATCCCCTGAGTACATATTAATTCTTAATCACTAATTGTGGGTATACTATTCTACTAATCCTCTGAGTTTATATTAATTCTTAATCACTAATTGTTGGTATACTATTCTACTAATCCCGTGAGTTTATATTAATTCTTAATCACTAATTGTTGGTATACTATTCTACTAATCCTCTGAGTTTATATTAATTCTTAATCACTAATTGTTGGTATACTATTCTACTAATCTCCTGAGTTTAGATTGATTCTTAATCACTAATTGATGGTATACTATTCTTCTGATCTCCTGAGTTTAGATTGATTCTTAATCACTAATTGTTGGTATACTATTCTACTGATCCCCTGAGTTTGGATTCATTCTTAATCACTAATTGTTGGTATACAATTCTACTGATCTCCTGAGTTTCGATTCATTCTTACTCACTAATTGTTGGTATACTATTCTACTAATCCTCTGAGTTTATATTAATTCTTAATCATTATTTGTTGGTATACTATTCTACTAATGCTCTGAGTTTATATTAATTCTTAATCACTAATTCTTAATCACTAATTGATGGTATACTATTCTACTGATCTCCTGAGTTTAGATTGATTCTTAATCACTAATTGATGGTATACTATTCTACTAATCTCCTGAGTTTAGATTGATTCTTAATCACTAATTGATGGTATACTATTCTACTGATCTCCTTAGTTTAGATTGATTCTTAATCACTAATTGTTGGTATACTATTCTACTAATCCCTTGAGTTCATATTAATTTCTAATCACTAATTGTTGGTATACTATTCTACTAATCCTCTGTGTTTATATTAATTCTTAATCACTAATTGTTGGTATACTATTCTACTATTGCTCTGAGTTTATATTAATTCTTAATCACTAATTGTTGGTATACTATTCTACTAATCTCCTGAGTTTAGATTGATTCTTAATCACTAATTGATGGTATACTATTCTACTGATCTCCTGAGTTTGGATTGATTCTTAATCACTAATTGATGGTATACTATTCTACTAATCTCCTGAGTTTAGACTGATTCTTAATCACTAATTGTTGGTATACTATTCTACTGATCCCCTGAGTTTGGATTCATTCTTAATCACTAATTGTTGTTATACAATTCTACTGATCTCCTGAGTTTGGATTCATTCTTAATCACTAATTATTGGTATAATATTCTACTAATCCTCTGAGTTTATATTAATTCTTAATCACTATTTGTTGGTATACTATTCTACTAATCCTCTGAGTTTATATTAATTCTTAATCACTAATTGATGGTATACTATTCTACTAATCCTCTGAGTTTATATTAATCCTTAATCACTATTTGTTGGTATACTATTCTACTAATCCTCTGAGTTTATATTAATTCTTAATCACTAATTGATGGTATACTATTCTACTAATCCTCTGAGTTTATATTAATTCTTAATCACTAATTGATGGTATACTATTCTACTGATCTCCTGAGTTTAGATTGATTCTTAATCACTAATTGTTGGTATACTATTCTACTAATCCCCTGAGTTAATATTAATTGTTAATCACTAATTGTTCGTATACTATTCTACTAATCCTCTGAGTTCGGATTCATTAGGGCGAATCTTCCCAGTGCTGCACTTTCCCAAAATATAAGTTTATTTAACTAAGAGTTACTCTGTGTATCACCCATTCTCATTTGGACTAGCCGCTGCTGATGTGTGCCTCACACTATAAATCAGACATAGCAGCGACATATGAGTCCAGAAAGCATTCACTCCTAATAAGTAATATCAGCCTATTTTCATTTATGAAAAAAATAAGCTTAAGAGATCACCCTTTGTCCGTGTGTATACGACAGTGTGTGTGTCGCCCCTAATTACTTCTAAAGAGCTGGAGCGATTTCAATGAAACTTGGTAAGATTATAGTATGTTTTCCGACTCCAACCTAGCCCTTTACATTTTATTACATCTCACCAATCCAACATGGTGGTTGTGTGAAATATTTCACCAGCATTCTATACTATTGCTCATATTAGCCTGCATTTTTTACAGCGATAAAGGACAAAACTAGACACTAAGTTATGTGACATTCAAAAACCTGTTAACGACAAAACGAACATGGTGGCCAAGCGAAGTTGAAACATTTGAATAGGCTTTTCTTGCGACTTATCCATCCGAACGCAATGAAACTAGGCACAGCAAATGACTATACAAATTGAAATGCATTGCCTTCTAATTTAGTTCGAATGTTTACATAACCTTCAGATGGCGACTGTGCGAAATTTTAAAACTAAGTTACTTCTTGTGTTCTAATCATGCGATCAAAATCAACGTTTGAATAATGAACGTACGCAGTAATCCTCATCTAATATTGCATAACTCTATAGTCTACATAAATCCAACATGGCGACCATACGAAATATTAGACGGTACTCAAAATCTATTAATCTATGTTAGCAATCAAACTGAAAATTAGTATGTTGATAGAGGCAATTAATATAAGTAGGATATATGAAAATAGGCTATTTAGTTCTTCACGGAACTACTTGTTATTTTTAATGTTAAACGCTATTTTGAACGATGAATAAGTTATCATTGGATATTGAAACATGTTCGTTTAAATAGCCTATTATTAAATTACATAGTAGGGCCTATTGTGAAGGCGGATTAAATAACACAAATTATTTAAGGGACGTAAAACCAATAGCGTTATTACTATTATCTCTGGGTTTTATACCAACACAACAATGCTATGTACTAAACCGCAGAATATGAATCAAGACAACTTCCAACATGAGTTTAATGTACCGTGTGAAGGAGAAGGTTTTTGTACTCGCTTCCAGTTCTGCAGGAATGTTTGAACTTCAGCAACTATCACTCAGACGATAAGTGCGCCCAAAGGCTCTTGGAAAGAAGAAGCGATCTAGGCACGCAGCATCTGATCGATTGTAAAGAAGTTAAGGAAAAGCATAGACCTATCCTTGTCGGTGGTTTGCTCTGATAGACAATATAACGCTTGAGTTTCTTGGCGTGTAGCTCGCGATTCACTAATGGGGCACATGCAGATGATAACTGAGTCTCAAATTCTACGGTTTCAGTTGACACTGTACATAATCTATATAAATAAAGCTTTCTGCCATCAGAAAGAAGAGAGTCTCTGCAAGAAGCCATTAACAAATTAGAAGACTGGTTCCAAGAAAAATGAGCTCAACATAAACAGGGCTAAGACAAAAATAATTTAAATTCGTAGAAGGAGGATACCTGACAAACACAGATAAATTCACGTGCGAGCAACAAGAACGGGGAATAGTAAAAAGCTACAAATATCTAGGAGTCACACTTCAAGACACAGGCCATACCTTATCCAAGCATAGAGCAGTAAGTGCAATGAAGGCGACCTTTGAGATTAAGAAACTAAGTCTCCTATCCGTCAGAACAGCCCTGAGACTATTCAACAAAATATGGCATACAACTCACATACTCAAATCTCAGACGACTCGACGGAGCCAAAACAGCCTACCTGAAAAGAATACTCTACGTCTCAAAATACACGCAAAACAGAATAACGTATATTCTGGCAGACACAACTTTCTTCGTAGAAAACCTGATGGAAGCTCAAAGGATGAGATTCCTGGAAGACAGGCGACAGAATGCGAGAGAAATAAACAAAGGGCTCCTAAACACCCCCAGCAATGTATAATGGATATTGTAAATAGAAAAGAATATGAAGAGGCAAGGTGTCAGTGACATCTGTCAGCGAAATATGGAACTACTTGAAATTGAATGGCATTTTTAGCCCACCCCATGGGTATCCACATAGAAGCAGCTACAAACTCTGAGGAGTCGACCATGTCCTCGGACTCTCCCGGGACGAAAAAGCCACAAGCTAAATAAATAATAATAATAGTTGGAGAAAAAGATAAAACAATTTTCTTAGTGCTGTTTAGAGAAATGGTTTAACAGGTAACAATTGAACATTTAATAAAGGAGGTGAGTTTCAATAATACAGTGCTCAAAAAGCGTTTCGCTAATTGCGATTTAGTGACTTGTTTATTTTTCTATGTGCATGTAATCACATTATACACAATATAGGGTACATATAAAGAATAACAAAACACAATCTGCTGTGATAAAGAGACAGAAACGTACAAGGAATAACAAAAGTGATAATGTGGGACTTGCCCAAAGCAGGTAGGATCCGTTGGTTCTCTGTATGCCTCGTCGTGTGCAAGCATGCCTTAGGGCTCGTGGTATTGATATGCCCCTACATTAAAAAGACGTGTGTACCAAGTCCAACATTATTAAGCAGTTGAATTGTAGGCTAGTCTAAACTACCAGGTTCCATTAGGTAGAAGGAATCCCTAAAACTAAATTAGGCTAGAAATCATTTATATAGTCCTAATTGAAGAGGGCATTAAGGGGATTCGGTACAGCTTAATTCCTTCAAAACAAAACAATTTTAAACACTTTTTATCTTTGCAGTCGGTCAACACGATTCTAGCCAATTGGAATGGGTGTTTCCATAAACCTGAAAACAATTTACACGAGTTTGATAAATTTAAATGTAACCTCATCTAAAATTAATAATCTTCCATAATTCTCATTTTATGGCAATTAGCATACGGTAGGAATACGTTTATAAACGTGTTTCACGCAGTACAGAATGACACCGCCAGACTGCATCTGCGTGCATTGATGGCTAGCTGACAGCAAGCTCAAAAGTTACTATGCTAGAAGCCTAATTCCCAGATGGATGTAAATAAAGTTGAACAGCGATCATACTACAGATTATTCCTGGTGTATTATCTGCACCGTAAACATTTCGGAGGATGAATATGTCATAATCGTCCAAGGTAACGCAACAACCCACATTGCTGCTCCGGTTAGGAAACTTTAACAGTGGTGAAGGGTGTTGTTAAGCTTAGGAACAATCTCCACCAGATATCAGACCGTGCGACTTTGATCTCATTCCGCAATCGAAAAGGCCTCATTGTGAGAAGTAATTTCCAGTTAAGAAGAACATCGTAACAGCGCAGCGTTTTGACGGTGGGTGAGTAGTTATCGTGTCGGAGTACCAACTTCAAGCTTGCAGGTTTGCTCCTGGCCGTGGTAAGTGATTTTTTTTGAAAGGCGACAAAAATCTCGGCATGCATGTCATACGATGTTGGCATGTTAAAAAAACCTTTCAATTCGTAGGCCCTTTTCATAGTGGCAACATTAATCTCGGGATTTTCCGCCTACACAAAGTTCCTCCTTTCTCTACTAGAAGGCGCTGTAGTGTCAAGGAGCTTACAGTAGATATCTAGCCTCCTTAACTTTATAGTGCACCAAGGAACGACAAAATTTGGCAAACAAGCTGCCCTCTGGGCGCCAAATAACAAGGCTTGCACCTGTCATCTGATGACTTACGATATTGTTATTAATATTAGCGTTTCGACAAGAAGTAGTAAACCAACATGAACTTCGCCGGCTTCGCATGCATGGGACAGGTCAGGTCAGGTAAAGTTTTGTAGGAACTTTGAGGAATTATTTTGTAGAGGACAATGGTTTTTACAGTATTTACGTGTTTTCCAATTCCTCTTATCCGTTGTCTCCTACACTACAATTGACTTTATTCACTTACAAAGTAGTCAATTACACACATCAAAAAATGTTTTGCATCACCTCGGTTCCCAGATCTCCGGCATATAGACGTTGACTGTGTATATTGTATCAAAGATACAGTCCCTTTGACTGTTCATAGATGTCACTAAAACTGCTCAAAGATGTAAACAATCATGCATGAGCGGGGCCTATTAGACGGAGGGGGTACGACAGCCGATCAGTTCCAGTCATTCCACCAGGACGAAGGTACGCTGCTCATGTTGTCTGTAGTTCTACCATGCCTAGAAGGTCAATACCGCAGTTCGATCGCGTCCGCATTGTTACTTTGTGTCAAGAAGGGCTCTCAACAAGGGAAGTTTCCAGGCGTCTCAGAGTGAACCAAAGCGATGTTGTTCGGACATGGAGGAGGTACAGAGATACAGGAACTGTCGATGACAGGCCTCGCTCAGGCCGCCCAAGGGCTACTACTGTAGTGGATGACCGCTACTTACGGATTGCCGCTCGGAGGAACCCTGACAGCAATGCCACCATGTTGAATAATGCGTTTCGTTCAGCCACAGGACGTCGTGTTTCAACTCAAACTGTACGCAATAGGCTGCATGATGCGCAACTTCACTCCCGACGTCCATGGCGAGGTCCAGCTTTGCAACCCCGACACCATGCAGCGCGGTACAGATGGGCCCAACAACATGCTGAATGGACCCCACAGAATTGGCATCACGTTCTCTTCACCGATGAGTGTCGCATATGCCTTCAACCAGACAATCGTCGGAGACGTGTTTGAAGGCACCCTGGTCAGGCTGAACGTCTTAGACACACTGTCCAGCGAGTGCAGCAAGGTGGTGGTTCCCTGATGTTTTGGGGTGGCATTATGTGGTGCCGACGTACGCCACTGGTGGTCATGGAAGGCTCCGAAACGGCTTTACGATACCTGAATGACATCCTCCGACCCATAGTGCACCCATATCGGCAGAATATTGGAGAGGCATTTTTCTTCATGGACGACAATTCTCGACCTCATCGTGCACATCTTGTGAATGCGTTCCTTCAAGATAACGACATCGCTCGACTACAGTGGCCAGCATGTTCGCCAGACATGAACATTATCGAACATGCCTGGGATATGTTGAAAAGGGCTGTTTATGGACGTCTTGACCCACCAACCACTCTGAGAGATTTACGCCGAATTGTCGTTGAGGAGTGGGACAATTTGGACCAACAGTGTCTTGATGAACTTGTGGATAGTATGCCACGACGAATACAGGCATGCATCAATGCAAGAGGACGTGCTACTGGGTATTAGAGGTAGTGGTGTGTACTGCAATCTGGACCACAAATGCTGAAAGTCTAGCTGTATGATGGTACAACATGCAATGTGTGGGTCTCATGAGCAATAAAACGAGCTGAAATGTTGTTTGTGTTGATCTCTATTCCCTTTGTATTTAAAGGTTCCGGAACTCTTGGAACCGAGGTGATGCAAAACTTTTTTTGATGTGTGTATTTTTCTTGCTACTGTATTGGCTAATACAATAAATTTACCACGACCTTTGAAATGAACCTCGCATAATGCCTCTCATATGATGAGCGTGATGGCGCAGCGTTCAATCCACTTACTTCCAACCGAGATGAATCAGGTGCGAATCTCAGTAATTACGAGAGGGATATTATAAATGAAATGTCAGATTTTATGGTTTGTATTCGGCGTGAGAAGGAGAGTACGTGGCTTATAATCACCATATTAGTGGTCACGTAGAAATTACAAGCTACAAGTTTCTTCCCTGAAGATTACTCATACAGATTTTAGGGTGGAAAGAAGCTGTAAGAGCTGTCAGATCTCACAGTGCAGAATGATGTTCTAGTGCGCTTCATCGTATAACGGAACATAGTGCATGGTTCACTATCACTGGGGTGGTCCGGGCACGGACACCAAGAACCCACTGATGAGCAAAGAAGACGGCAAACTCCTGGAAGGTTTGAGTTTCAATTATAATATGTTTCTCCTAATCTAGCCCCCAGAAAGGAGAGATCAGCTTTAATTTTTAATTTGGCTGACTTGTTTTATTTACCCAATTGTCTGGCAGAATGTATCACGTATAATATCTGTACCACCAATCATGTTGCGCGTTAAATGCACTAAATTTGAAATCATACAGTTTCCTTCTAAATCCATATCGTTATTCGCTCAGATATATATAAATGAAAATATCCTCATTTTAATACATACGTGGTTGAATTCAGTGATTGCAACACTTGTATTTCTACCTCTTTGCTTTTGCTTGAATCGAATGCGTTGGCTGGGAGAAGACGCGGCTGGAATTTGGTGGACGTGTGAATTGAGGACACGTGCGGACTAGCCAGATAGGCAGGCAGGCAGCTGGCTGGAGCAAATGATACACTTCACTGCACTGGCAATTTCCTAATCTGTAATCTGTATTCAGTGAATGGATTCATTTCCATTCCGGCTTAACAGTGGAAACCTTAAGTTGTAGCCTAGCTCAGTAATTCTCATTCTCGCGCGCACTGGAAATAGAATAGTTCCCAACATTCCTCATTCTTGAATAGAGCTCGCTTCTTGTTCAGCTCATGAGAACACTTTACCTAACCTGTTACTGGTATCACAGGCTCCAGACAATATTCGCTTTCCTCATGGAGATCAATCATAAATTCATTTCTATTAGAGATTACATTTCTTCAAAATTGCCTGTAAAAGATTTCATACCAAGCTTTGAAGGCATTTGCAGTGTTGCAATATTAACAATTAATTGATATTTTCCAGTTGGTAAACAGGTATTTCTGTCCAATTATATTAGGCGGGATAAGACTCGAACTGAAAATAGGAAACAAAAATATTGAAGCAGGTCTTGTTAACTAATGTTACTGTATGTTAAATTGTCCTGAACATTCACAATCTGATGTAGATTAATCAACCCTGTTGCCACAGCTAAAGATTTCAAGGGCTTCATATATGCTGCCATCCTAAGAAAATGTATTCTAGGTTAACCTCCTTAACTCTACATATTCGTTGCCCTCTGAAATCACCTGCGATGGAGAATTTAGATCTCTTTGCATCACTGCGCTGGCTTGCACGCATTTGTTACCGGTGAGGATGGTGGGGAAGAGGACTTACACTGTTATACGAGCAACAGTAGAATTTTACATGACATCAAAGAATCCATTGAAATACATATACGTATCGTTTTTCATGTGAGATTTTTGTAGTGAAATGCCTACTTGAAATTTCGGACAGCCCTCTCCATTCCTTCATTTAGGTCCTTTGGCACAAATCTACACCGTTTCACAAAACAACAACATTGAAAAGTCGATACCAATAATACAAACAAACTGTGTTCAACAAGGCGACCTTTATTATTCAATGTTGCAACCGCAGACGTCTTAAAAGCAACAACTAATGAAAACACGAACGTATTCTTGTATGCGGATGATATGGCTATAGCCTCCCCAAAAATAGAGAACCTGAAAGACAGCCTAAATAACTGCAGTTAGGATTCGAATTAGAAAATCACTTCAAAGGTGGCCAATGGTGGAAATTGAGCCCACTCGCCTCCCTAGCCTAGCCCTATGCCCCTGCGTGTTACCACACTAAGCTACCATGGTTTGTTGCATGGAGGTTGTATCTCATGATACGCCAATGTACGACAAGGAATGTTTCGGGTTGTAAGATGGTTATTAAATTAACAGAAGCGTTAAGCAAAGAGGTAATTCGATTAAAGTTGAAGGAAGAATGACAACGCACTACGCCGTTATGAGGAAAATATTCCTCTGAAATGTTGCCAGCAGCGAGAAGAAAGAGCTTGTCACGTGAATATTATTAGCAAACTTTCATTAAGGCCCCGTTTCTTGTCATCAAGTATCTCTTATAGATAGTTCTTTTCTTATTGCTCTAATTTGATTCGTTGCGTGTGCTTGTTAAATTGAGCTAGTTTGCAGCCAGACAGGTAGGTGGCGAGAGGGGAGTGACGGGGTGGGGGGGTGGGGGCTTATGACGTCACGTCACGTGACAAGAGACGCTGCAGAAATTGAGACGGCAGCTCCCAACTTGACTATACAGTGACACTCATTATGCACTAATTCCATTATCTTCTTCTCTCAACCTCTCTCAACCTAGTCTGTAATTAACAAAGTTGAAGAATCTTATCTTTTTTAGTTTTCATTTCTTTCCTTCGTTGATTTTCGCTCTTCTTTTATTTAGCTCAATTATCTTAACTATTCGCTTCTTTAATTAACATAATTATTTACCCAATAGAATGTAAATCGCTGAATGTGACGGTAATAATAATAAAAATAATTATAATAATAATAATGATAATAATAATAATAATTATTATTATTATTATTATATAGCAACTGATGACCTCCGTGTTCTGTCCCTAGAAATTTTAATCACCATCACTTCCAATAATAATAATAATAATAATAATAGTATAGCAACTGATGAGTTAGTTAGTTATTATTGTTTTAAGGGGTGGAACTACGAGGTCATCTGTCCCTAAAGCAACTGATGACCTCCATGTTCAGCGCCTTAATATGTTAATTACAAACACTGCCAATAGTAATAATAATAATAGTATAACAATTGATGATATGTTCTGCCCTTAAGAAAGTTAATCTCCATCACTGCCAATAATAATAATATTATATTTCTTTTGTCATGTGGCCTCCTGAGAAACCGAGTGCAGGTCTTTCTAGTCGACACCCGTGGGCGACCTGCGCGTCGGGATGTGAGATGGAATTGATGAAGATGAACGAAACTGGGCAAGGATGTGGAAGGAAGCGGCCGTGGCCTGTCAGAATGTACCGGGGCTCGAACCCACGCGTCTACCGAGTCAGCAGAGAGCCTGGCCCAATGACCTAATGCTGCGCTTTAGCCAGCGTAGCCACTGCCGTCGGTATAATAATAATGATATAATTACACGGAACATTTTCGAGGTTATTTGTTACGTTCAGTGGTTCGCATTGTACTTGAAATAGTAGGTCCCCTGGCTCAGAGACCATTCGACAAAATGTAACAAATTGTTTTACAATGATACAACATGCAAGAAAAATTAGTTTTGTAAATTTGCCATTACTTTTCGTGCGAGGAGCATCCGCATGGTATTCAAAAATAGAAGTCAATATTTTTTCTAACAAATACTTTTGGAATTTATTAAATTGATAAGAAAGTAGTTAATCATGCAATATCTTCAATTTACTGAATGTTCGAGTTCATCGATTTGATACTTTGAAGTTGTGGCAATGTGTGTGGTGTTGAAACTTGAAAATAGATATAGCAAGATACGATTGGGCAATGGCCACAAAACTTTGCGAAACAGGAGTCATGAATAGACTTCACAAGTTAAGAGACTATCGCACTGATTATTACGATCAACCACCATCTTGAATATAGAAACAATCTATATTTTTCCATCCGAAAAACTTGCAATTTCAAAACCCGGCAAGAAGATATTAGCTTGAACATCATTCTGGCTGATGCTCATTCTCTCCAGATCAGAGTTTATCTCAAGAAACCACCCGGGAGCAATCTTCTTCCCTTAAAATAAACAATTAATTAAATAAATAAATAAAGTAAACTTGCCAAATGACAAGGGACATCAATAACAAAAAGTCTATGAGTATAGGGGCCAAGTTCCGACACTATACACAGTTGTAAAACCTGAGGGATTATATACATCTGAAACTTTGACCATGAATAGAAAATGTCAAGCTGACCAACTGGAAAAAAGAGAGCGTAGGATATTAAGAAAAATCGAAGGTAATAGATGGGTTGATGGACAGTGGCGAATGAGAGCAAATGAGGACTTGCACAACAACATAGACCCTATCACAGCATCAATTAAGAAGAGACGGCTACTATTTTACGGTCACCTCTTGAGAATGACTGATGACCGATTAACGAAAAGAATATGGAGTTTCATTAAATTTAAGGCAAAAGGGCCGAGATGGTTGTAGGATTGCGAAAAAGATCTCAGGCAAATTGGTATTCCAGACCGAGAAATTCCTGACAGGAACACATTTAGAAGATTGCTGAACAACTACCAAGTTTTTAAAATGGTATCAACTTCCGGAAGACGGAGAGGACCTTTGTCCGAAGAACATAAACTGGCACTCGTCGCTGGTGTCAGAAGATACTGGCAGGAAGTCAAAGCCGGAAAAGAACAAGACCTAGACACTAAAGTGAAGTTGGTTGTTACCACGCTGTCCATAGAGGCTAGTCTTGTGTAGTTCGCGAACGAACTAGTTCGGAAGAGCGGGTCCCACAGACGAACTACCGAACTAGTTCCCAGATCCCTCCCTTGTTAGTTCGTTCGATCTTTTTGCGCTGACCGACTTGTAACAGCGCGAGAGCGCGGGTCCGCCGTAGCTCGTCAGCTCGTCACCTCACCACTCATTGCACAATCACATGCGCTTCGTATCGTTCAGTTAGTTCAGTTGATTGAGTGTATCTATTGATAGTGGCAAAATTGACAAGTTTTGGCGCGGTGAATGTTCAATGTTGGTACATAATAATATCGGTATAACACACTATAAGTGCTAACACGCTGATAGGTAATAACTACCTTATATTTGTAATGTAATACAGTGGCGGTTCATAAATTGAAGTTACTGATAGTTAACTGATTTAGATGTGGGGATAATTCCACAGTTTTATTTAACTTACTCATTTTGGATTATTTGAGAATATGTCCAATTATTTAGAAAATCGGCGAACTGGTTTAACATTACCATTTTAATGAACTGGTTGATATTTATTTTTGTCGATACGTGGTGATACAACTACTTTTTACCTGTTCTTAAGAAATGAACATTATGATGATGATTCACAAAGAAAAGCGAACTTCTATGGACAAAAACTCTGAACTAAAAAAAACCATTACTCCCATTTATGCCATAAAGATAACGTACCCAACGGTTTCAGAGCAGCCACATAATGAATATCACGAAGCAAGTACTGCTCGAGTCTAAGCTGCGTGAACCCGAGAGGGATGTGCATCGCGGACTTTGAGTAGTGGTGTTGACGAGTGATGAGGTTTCTCGGTCCGTGCATAGTACAGAACCAAATACATTGGCCGGTGACTCACTCACTCATTCCTACCACCACAACGGCCGAATGTTAGCAGTATTGGAATAGAAAGGAATATAATATATCACGGTGGGCTGTTGACAGATCCTTCTCTTCTCGCCTGACCCTTCTCTGCTCTTTCTCCTCACCCCGCAAGTTCATAGAGCTTGGACTCGAGCAGTAAGAAATGAAACGAAAATTGTGGAGGGGGTACGTCTAGTACCTAGTGACAAGTAGGAAATGGAATCGGATGGTGACGCGAAAAATGATGATAATAATTGTTGTTTTAAGGGGCCTAACATCTAGGTTATCGGCCCCACGCGAGAAAAAAATAAAGAGAATAATAAGTGTATGCTTCTACGAACACATCGTCCATTATGTTTTCCTTTTAGGTATGGTACCGGTAGTTCACTAATGATAAACAAATGGCGACTTTTGGCTTTATTAACAATAGAAAGAGAAGTTTTCTCAGAAGGAAAAACATGGACCCTAATTAAAAGGATGGCCAACAATAGAGTGAGATGGAAGAAGTTTGTAGCTACCCTATGTTCTTACAAGGAATAGAAGGAAATAAGGAACTTCACTAATGTTTCAATACTCATATTTTTGTATTTTTTTATCTTCGAATATCAAAATGTAAAACACATTACTACACACGCAACATGCCAATATCTAATACACGAACTGCACGTGCAGCAAGCATAGTAACGTTAACAGTAGCCTACAGTATTGCTTGAAACGAGGGCAATGTGAATGAGCAATCAGTGGTGACGAGTAATAAGTGGTGACAGACTGCTATGACAAACAAAGAGCGCGTGTAGTGGCATCAGCAAGGGGACGAACGATCTGTCTTCGAGATAGGAGCTAACGAACTAAAAGAGCGAACTAGTCCGCTAAGGAGCTGCGAACTAAACTGATCGCTCCCAGCCGCGAACTATTATGCGCAAGACTAATAGAGGCTTACCTCGATGTATATAAAAAATAAAAAAGGAAATTTTAATTCATGGAGGGGAAGATCCTGCGGAGAATACTGGGACCCGTACGAGAATTCGGCACAATGATGAACTCGAAGCACATCAGGATGACATCGTCACGTGTATGAGGAAAAGAAGCCTGAACTTAAGGGGCACTTGCTCACTCACCCGCAAGAACTTCACAGTGGCAGGCAGAGGGAAAGTCTCCAGGATCAAGTGGATTTCGACGGTCAAGTCGGATATGGAGTAACTGGGCAAGCCATTCGTCGGGGAGTTCTTCCCACATCACGTACTAGTAGGAAGAACACAGGGAAAAGCAGACCTTTAACCCTCCAACTGCGTCGTGGGGACATTTACGATACCCCTCAGCAATGTTGCTCTTATACCAGGAAGTAGTTTCGTACGATTGTTGGTAGTCCCTGTACCTTCCCGCCTTTGTTACCTGGCTGGCACGGTTCTGCTCAGTTAGTTTGTGTTGTAACAGTGTAATAATCGTGGGTGGTGCCACATTCGCCTCCACGACGCAGTTCATGTCGTAAATGTTGTCATGCGTGAAGTACTGCTGTATGAGAAACATTAACGAAATTCTTAATATTTTTTGTTTGCAATAAGCATTCCCCTTTCAGTGAAATAAATATTATTTAATTTTATGTCGATCTTCTTCGTAAACACTTAAATTTCTTATGATGTTTTAATTTGACTTAATGGTGTTGTGGTTGGCTATACTCGTTTATAAATGCTGCCATTGTTAAGACGGCGCATCTTTACATGCAAATTCTGTAAGTAACACTTCATAGTAAAAGATACAGTCAGTCTGAGAGACTAGACTTTATATGATTTCAAATGACGCATGCTACAAATGCTACACAGGTTAGAAAGGCTCTTTCAACAGACTCCATAACCCATTAACTTAGGCTTCCCGTGCACTCTGCTGCATGACGTCACGCACTCGCCGTCTCCGTATCGCATAACGCCAGAACCCAGGAGTAACCTCAGACTCAACAGACTCCATTACCCTTTAACTTAGGCTTCCCGCGCGGGGGCTGCAGGACGTCACGCACTCGCTGTCTCTGTATCGCATAACGCCAGACCCCAGGAGTAACCTCAGACTCAACAGACTCCATTACCCTTTAACTTAGACTTCCCGCGCGGGGGCTGCAGGACGTCACGCACTCGTCGTCTCCGTTCGCATAATGCCAGACCCCAGGAGTAAACTCAGACTCAACAGACTCCATTACCCTTTAACTTAGGCTTCCCGTGCACTCTGCTGCATGACGTCACGCACTCGCCGTCTCCGTATCGCATAACGCCAGACCCCAGGAGTAAACTCAGACTCAACAGACTCCATTACCCTTTAACTTAGGCTTCCCGTGCACTCTGCTGCATGACGTCACGCACTCGCCGTATCCGTATCGCATAACGCCAGACCCCAGGAGTTAACTGAGACTCAACAGACTCCATTACCCTTGAACTTAGGCTTCCCGCGCGGGGGCTGCAGGACGTCACGCACTCGCCGTCTCCGTATCGCATAACGCCAGACCCCAGGAGTAAACTCAGACTCAACAGACTCCATTACCCTTTAACTTAGGCTTCCCGTGCACTCTGCTGCATGACGTCACGCACTCGCCGTCTCCGTATCGCATAACGCCAGACCCCAGGAGTTAACTGAGACTCAACAGACTCCATTATCCTTTAACTTAGGCTTCCCGCGCGGGGGCTGCAGGACGTCACGCACTCGCTGTCTCCGTATCGCATAACGCCAGACCCCAGGAGTAACCTCAGACTCAACAGACTCCATTACCCTTTAACTTAGGCTTCCCGCGCGGGGGCTGCAGGACGTCACGCACTCGCTGTCTCCGTTCGCATATCGCTAGACCCCAGGAGTAAACTCAGACTCGGTGCATATGCACTGAACAACATGATGACGTCATACACGCCGTAACCGTAACGCATAACGGTAGACCAAAGCATAACGATGAAGTCGACAAGATCATTTGAAATGATAAAATAGCCTAATAATATTGGAATAAACAATTTTCAAACAACAGAGTTATTCGCCTGTACATATCCGGTGCCATTAATAAACCCACAACGCAGTTTCTACACCGGAAATGTCACGACACAGTTTGATGGTTAAGTACGGAGGAAAGAAAGCTGGCCTATAGTCAGACGATGAAGCCATACTGGAAGACAAGGAAACAGAAGGCCCAAGCGACGAGAATATACGAGCCTCGTAGTTCCCAGTAGGCCCAAATGGCCAAGAAGAAGAAGAAATAAATAAATGAGTAAATAAGTAAATAAATTTTGGTTATAGAAAATAGTTACCAAGGAAGGTAAAGTATTCACTACATCCAAGGCATAAATATTTAGCTTTTTTTTCATGCCAACATATTCAAAAGAAATTGTGTGGGAGAAAGTTGTAAATAACTCCATATTTACCTGCAATATTTTCTCAGCTCTGTTTTACTATTTATAATGTTTTCTGATACTGCTTCAAATATACTTTACAGCGTTAATATACGCTAGCGTTGACAGTCACAAGTTATGGTGGAGTGAGAGAGAATTACGAGAAAACGCTCTGAGGGAGTGAGAGAGACGAGATTCATGAAGGCGCTCGCGCTAGCAGGTAAATTATCCACTTTGAGACGACATCACGTAGCGTGCTGTGCTCTGGACTGCTCTCAGCCAAGTCTGACTACGAACCTCCTCCCTTGAGAAGTATCGACGTCACCAGCTGTCGCCTCGACGCTCAGTGCCCGTTTCAACGCTTGTAGTACGGGGGGAATTACCTTCAATATCAAAAACTTTTTGGGCCCCCTTTCTTCCCTGTTACAGAGGTAGACCAAGCTACCTTCACCACGCTTGCGAGGTTTAATCAGACTTTTGCAATTTTAGACTCCCATAAACAAACAGAGTTGGACGCAGAAGAGGTCTTTCTAATTTTCCAGACGGGGACGATCAAATAAGTATGTGAGCTGAAGATACAAGTTTTAAGTGGTTTTCACCCCTGAATTTTTATGAACATTCATTTCTCAAGGTTTGTGATTTCCATTATTTTAATCCGGTTTTTCGCTAATAATGTAAGGCAAAGTAATTGATTTTAGCGTACTATCATAATTTGATCAATGGTAGAAAGTTGTCTGATGCGTGCACTTGGTGTCAGTTTGTCCATGTTTCTATCTGTCTGTAGTTATTCCCCTCATTAGTTTTTGATCGGGTACAATTTTTTAAATTGTTTTACTTGGTTTCTTTGGTTTAATCCATCCAAAGATTGACTTTTACAGTTTTCCTTGACATTAGTGTTGTTACTAACAGAAATACTAATGAGTATTTAATAATCTCATTACATCTTATGCCAATGAAATTGAATTACTAATATTAATTAATTATAATAGTTTCGGCCACATTATGGCCCTCTTCAGTAATTGCCTTTTTAAAAGAAGCCGTGCCAGGATATTTTCAACCCTAGATTACTAACATTATTCAATAATACGTAAAATGTACGTACATTGATAATTTTATGCTAAGAAACCAATTGTTCAAACGATTGTAATTAACTTGTTATTTATGTAACACTTTATTTACATACATAGAATCCTCTGTGGTTCTCAGTAGTTTAATATGTTAAGTGTCATCTTAAATACAACAAATGTCATGTACTTTGTCGTAAGTAACAGCACTTCGTCTCTGCAGCCTCTTGTACTGGCTCTGGTTTTTATAAGGTAGTTCTATAATCCCTCTGAACTGATGCGACATACCTACATCAAGTCCTCCACATCTTTGTTATTATCATGAAGAGACAAATATTTTGTAAAATTCGAGCATAATTGCCAGGCAGGTCATGGGGCAATTTTTTGTCCCAGGATTACGCCTCTACAGCTGATTGAAATTAATAACGAACCCATTTACATCACAGCCACTGACCAGTGGAGCACTCCTGGAAGATATTGAGGTGATGACAGATAAAGAGGGAATTATAAGTAGTTAAGTGATTAATACACGTACATTTTACGTACTTCGTATTGTAGGGTTAAAGAAAAGATATCAGTCTGTTTTATAGTTTAGATATGTTATTTTCACAAAATTATTTTGTGATATCATCAATTTCAGGTCCATAATTGTTACATTTGTGAATTTTTAACTATGTTGATATATATATATTGAACCCGCTGAGCTATGGTTCATGTGATATTTTTTTTATGACAGAGCATTTATGAGGGGATGTTGTAATTTTGAACACACCCAGGAAGCCACGTGAAGCTGAGAGATCACGCGATACTTTGAAGTAGCGGTGAATCGCACTTTTGACTTTGGTGTAAACTGCTAATTATTATCTGAGGTCTTATTAATTATCTTTATCTTTCCTACGAGACTCAGAATATTCCATTTCGTCATGCTGCATTATTAAAACATTTTGGAGAATGTTTATTTTTACTTTAGGTAAGGTAATACCCTTGCAGATACGCAAAAAGGAACGTAAGTAGTCGCTCAACGTTTTCGTTTTGACGACCTACTTTCTAGAGACACCCAGTACCGGAGCACTGCGTCTTGAGAATCCGCCTTGTGTAGGCGTGGAATTACATTTGTCCTACGAGACGTAGAAGAATATCCGCTGTTTAGCGTTAAAAGTGATTATAAGGTGCCATCGAGCAAGCAAATACTAATATTCACTGTCGATGAAGTCCAGTGAATTAAATAAGAAGCTTGGGAAATAATTATTGGCAAATATAGTGTATTGCACAACATTGCTGTGACATCACATATTACCCACGCATATGTGGAGGGCAGATGCCTAGTGGAAATATACAGGTAATAGTGTTACAATTATCCTGAATAAGTGTGATTATAATAGTATGAGATATTTAAATTGCTAAAGTGGAAATTTCATCTTTGAAACGTCGTATAATTCACGGATGCTGCATGATACAAAAGTAGCGTCACTAGCACGTGCAGCATTATAAAATAGTATTAGCTCATATGCTAATCCACATCTGCAAGATTAAGGCTGTGTCATATCTTATAATTGAAGCCTATAATAGTCACGACGGACATTATAATTTTGGAAGTGAGAGGATGAATAATCACGCAACTTATTTCGCTACCCACGTGATTGGACTTTTATTCACCATGGTTGAAGCAGTCACCATGGGCTAATACCATCCCAGTATGGGGGGGGGTGACGTTTCTACAGGAACCAGCATGATGGTGGAACTTCCAGAACGATGAACGAGAGGGAAGGAGCCAAAATGCCATTTCCAGGCATATCCACGAAGATGTCGACAGGGACAAATCGAACCCTGGTCTTTGGGGGAGTCCAGATGGGAATCCTGATGAGGAGGATACCGATCCAGAGAGCCAGAGAGGTTTATGTACAACCCTTGTTGTGGAATACAGAGCTGAGTGAGAGCTTCTCCATTTCGTGAGTTTTTGTCACACCCCTTCTTTGTTCTAGTTTCTGGTGGTATAGTAGTTATAATGTAGTTTGTGAATCAACCACACTCAGTGTCAGCCATTTTTCTAGGTAGGGATGTAACTAGATTAGTTAGATGTCATTTATTTCAGTTTAGAGTGAGACACCCTTGGGGTCAGACATTTTGGTCAGCCCTGGTGCAGCTTGGTGAACGTCGTGGAACGCCAATGCCTACCTTTTTGCTGAACCTGATCGTAGTCATTTTGAGGCTATTTTGTTCAACCCTACTTGGGGTAATTTTCAAGTCTTTGCTGACTGTAGTTATGGCAATCAGATGCCTTGGTTATTAATTGACTGCATTCTTCGCAGCCATCCTTTGTTACACCCCTGACTGTCGTTAGAACGGTCGTATCATTTAGGTAGTCGACAGTAACTACCAGTTTATAAATGCATTATATTTCATTTTGAATAAGCTCAGAAGCTATTCTTGGTCATGTTTGAACCTAACAACTAGAAGGAATGTTTCGTTGCCTAGCATCGAACGCGGTTCCCAACGTATCATTAAGCAGATCTAGTGTGTGGATCTGTGCCACATTTATCACATTTTTCTTGTGTCGTGTGAGACACGTTTTTATTTGATGTTCTAGCAACTACAGAGTTGCATTTTTAAAGCAAAGAGCTTCAGTTATTGTAAGTTTACTTTCATTTAGACGTCTTTGGTAGAAAGACAGAAGTGTATTACTATACTCAGATTTATAGCGTGCATTTGATACACGGACTCTGTAGAGATCCGTAACATATGGTAAAGTTTTTTATGAACCGGCCAAGTGCAGGTTTTGTATTGATTAAATCGCCGGCCTTGAATAAACTGGTTATGTAACCCAGTGACCTAGAGCACGCCTGCTTCATTGTGAGACAAAACTACTATAGACGAGGACAGAGTACAATTTGTATTCGCTTTTCCTTTCATTGCTATTTTGCTTATGGAAATCAGTTTCCACTCTTGTATTTGATCACTTGTTTTATGGATCGGTTTTTGTTAGTTTAGCGCTCTGTTGCGTGTATTGTCGTATGACAGGTACAGTTATGTAAGGTTTTCTATAGGATGGTGAAGTCTACCCTGTTATAGCAGGATGTTATTGTATGCTTTGTCCGGGGATGATCCCGTTGACCAGATGTTACTGGAAGGTAACTGTTGTACAGGCCTATCCCAGAGTTATTGAACGCGAGCTTAGCGCCGCTGGTAACCCGTGTTATTGTGTGTCCGAGTTGTTATACTCGTTGATTATATTCCGACTGTTGAGTCGAGGCTATTTGGTGGAGATTGATCTCAGTTGGAGACACTCCGTGCCCAGGCTATTGTCAATGTTATTCGCCATAAACCTACGATAAACCTATAAACCGACATTCTAATAATAAAATGCATAATTGTTGTAAAACAAGCCTAACTAACGATTCTTTCTATCTAACTTTGTTCTTTGCATTCTGGAACTGTTGACATAGCCGTGCAGTTGAAGATAATTTCCTTGTGAGGAAATGATTGGACAGTTGACATTTTTGTAGCGACCTGAAGCATGTGCGAACCTAGAGTTCGTAGCTCGTGGAGCTCAGGCCATGCGATGTCAGACGTGGTCTCAACTGCGCATTCGTCACCGTAACTATACACATTAGATGACTATGGTTTACAAAGAGTAAACCAAGGTGTAGGCAGGAATTTTTAATAAAACTACTGTGTCTATTTCGTTATTAATTTATGATGTCAAGTGTATTAAACCCTACATGTTATTTTATTGTGTGCTGTTAGCACATAGTTATTAAGCATAATTAAATTGTTTGTTTTTCATGGCTGTACACTTAGCTTTTGGATGTAATTGTTTTCTTTTACGGACGTCATCGCCGTAAATTTTGTTAATTGATAGGACTTAGCTAGTTGAATTAATGTTAAATTTAAATGTCGAAATGGTACCATCCTAACCTAGATTTGTTTTGCTACCCTGTTAAATGTAAATTCAGATATTAGCTTGATCTTGTAACTTGAACTAGGGACTTGCGTCGTGCCATATTCCTAGCGTTGCTGTTGTTGCTTTATCATTGTGAGTTAGATCTTTCGCGAGGGTTTTCAGTAACTTCTCAGGTAGGGGACCTGTTCTTTATCTTAGTTTATTTATTAATTTGCGGACTAGCCGATTATAACCCTCCGAACTAGGCTAGGGGCTTGTGAATTTTAATAAATTTTCACGGTGTTTTACATGAGTCTGGATGTTTATTTTCTCAGTCTAGTTTTAAGGTGAACCTTTCCTTAGGCGGTCTATGACCATCGTCACCATGTACCACGATCCCTGTGGACTACGGACTCTCGTGCCGCTTTAGCCTTTATGGAAGGTCACCTGATCCTCACGGTACCCTTTTATTCGATTTATGTGTCGTTAGTTGAGTCATCGTGGTTGTTGACATCAACTAAACGGTCTCATAAAATGGCGCCCAACTCATGTGCCGACGTTAACGTGGTGACCCTCAGTACCATGTTATTTTTTTTTGAGGATCCTAATGTTGATTAATGGTAAATTGACAGGACTGGGACGAACTTAGAAAGTCGTACTGCAGATCAATTGACCGCATGGCATTCATGTTTGATAGAAGTCCATGGGGTGAGGCTTTAGTGTTGAATAAATGAAGGATAGGATTTTCTTTGATGATGCCTCATCCTAAGTAAATGTAATACTTTGCTTTGCTCACAGTTGTCTTTGTAAATGTAGAAGCACTTAGTTTGCATACTCCAGCTGTACTCGTGATATTTATATAAATGAAGCAAGCTTTATACCACCAAGTAAGTAATCATAGCTGTAAGTTCCAGTAGAAATTGATCCCTCACTTTCTCATATATTTCTTATCTATGGATGAGGAAACTATTCGTCGTGTGTTTGGAGAGATGATGGCAGGTGTGAATGCCAATCTTCAACAGAATACTCAGGCTGTAAATACTGTAAGTGGTCATGTGGACCAGGTTAGACAGGAAGTCAACAATGTAAGACAGGACTTAGAGATTAACACTCAGTCTATGAACAATGTAAGACAGGACTTAGAAATTAACACTCAGTCTATAAACAATGTAAGACAGGACTTAGAGATTAACACTCAGTCTATGAACAATGTAAGACAGGACTTAGAGATTAACACTCAGTCTATAAACAATGTAAGACAGGACTTAGAGATTAACACTCAGTCTATGAACAATGTAAGACAGGACTTAGAGATTAACACTCAGTCTATAAACAATGTAAGACAGGACTTAGAGATTAACACTCACTCTGTAAATAATGTTAGGGCTGATTTAACTCAAGTCAGGGCAGACATGGACACATATAGGATCGAAGCGAGAAATGATCTGACGACAGATTTAGCAGCTGTTAGGGTTGATGTCATACGACACCATCAGGAGGCTAACCAGCGCGTAGATTGCTTAACCGACCAGATGAATAGAGCTAGGGAGGAGGTGCAAAACCGATTGGAGGAGCACACAGCTCAAATTCAGACAACCTTGAATAAAGTCCAGATAGACATGAGAGCAGATCTGGAACATACCAGGGAAGAATTCGGGGCTCGACTAGATCACGTCGAGGGATTTATCGGAAATGTGAAGAAGGACATGGCAACCATGAACGTTGGTTTAATCTTGATGAGAGGAGCTGCCAATGCCGTTAATAACAACGTGAAGACTATCGTTGATGGCATGATGGAGATTAAAGAGGAACTTAACACCAACAGGAGAAACATTTCTGAATTAACGGAAACCGTAGCCAGTCTACGTGAGACAGTTGATGTTCATCATGAGGAACACAAAATTGACCTCATGTTATTGAGAGGTGACCTCAACGAACACGAAGCTACAGTCGAGGCTAAGGTAGCCGAGGTTAGAGACGATGTGGGTAAAATCCAAGAAAATATGTCCAGAGTTGAAGGAGATATCGATTCCTTACAAAAGAGATTTGAGGAAGTCGCGGTGACCGAGAGGTTAGACCTCAGTTATAACCTTAGGACGGCCATACGCGAGGTAGACACAAACCTCAAGGGAAAGGTTGACAGGATCGAGCTGCAATTGAACGACTTAGGCAACAAAGTCGCAGCCAGAACCATCCCAGGTCTTGAAGTAATAGAAAGACGCCTGGACAGACTCGAGACGACTCCAAGAGAGAGACACGTACACCCACAGATGGGAGAATCTCAGGAAACGCCTATATCTCAATCAGGAGGAATGATGCCTACCCATTTCCAACCCAGCGCGCCTATGGAACCGCAACCGTCACAATTCACTAATATAGCGCAAGGTCAGACCTTGAACTTTAACACTCACCCGTTTCAACCAGCATCTAATCGAATTAGTCATGAGACTAACACTCCTACGCAGAGTTACATGCAAAATACTTTCAGACCCGCGAATACGCAGGGAAATGTCACCATAATTCGTTCAAGAGAGGAGCAACCAGCTCGCTTCTCGGGAACTGGGAGCGGTGTTACTCCCGTGGAATTCCTAGCAAATGTCGAAAGCTACTTACGTGATACTATGGTAACTCCAGAGAGGGAACTAAGAGTTATAGAGCGACTGCTTGAGGGACAAGCCGGTACCTGGTTCAGAGCATTCCGATACTCATTCACAGGCTACCAAGACTTTAAGGAAGCGTTATTAAGAACATATTGGTCGAGCGACATCCAGCAGAGCATCCGAGCTGAGATGTACACTCGAAGGTACAGTTCCAATACATCTACTCGTTATGCGAATTACTTCGCAATACAGCTCGCGAAGCTCCGTTGTCTTCAGCCTCCGTTGTCCGAACAAGATTTGGTGAACACAATTGTTTGGCAGTACCCTGCGGATGTACAACGTGTGTTAATCGCTGCAGGGGCATCCACTTTCCAGCAGTGTGACCAGATACTGCGAAGGTTGGACGCTAACACAGAACAGTTTCCTACACACCGTCAGCAGAAGGCTGATAGGCGCGAGGATAGACATATGAATCTGACGACTGTTGATAAAGTGAGCCAGACGCCACAACAAACACAAACCACAGAGGATTCTGGGCGACGTGATAACAATTACAGTTATAACAGGAGAGAATGGAATAACACTCCGTATACTCGAAATCAACATGATGACCGGCGAAGTCATTGGGACCGGCGATTCGACCGAAGGACGGACGACAACCGACGTCATGAAAACAACCGCCGAGGGAATGAAGGAAGAAATCAGCAACACGGACGTATCCGTAGAGACTATCGATATAGTGGGGGTTACGACAGAAATCGAGACCCTAGATACCAGCCAGACAGGGATTGGAAAGGAAGAGCGCGGGAGAGCCGTGAGTACCTCCAACAATTGAGAGAATTGCAGATCCAAGAAGAGGGAGAACGGAACCCTACTTCGAGGGAAAATAGACATTCGGCGCAGGAGACGGAGCAGAACCAGCCCAGTACTTCTCGCCATGACAGAAAAAAAAAACTCCGAAAAATCAATAGATTCTTGTTTGGTTGAGCACCGAGTAACTGCCTCTATATTACTCTGGGAGCCAATCCAAGAAGATTTGTTGGACGAACGACGAACGACGAACCACAATTATGAATTAACACGTCTACCCAAGATTGTAGCCACCTTGAATGAAGTCAGTGTAGTCATACTCGTCGATACTGGAGCGATGATTAGTGTAATTTCCGCCGATTGCCATGCCAGACTTAGAGCAAACTCTGAGGTGACGGAGTTGCCCATTTCAGCTATAAGAGTCAGAGGTGTCATACCTGACCGCGTTGTAACGTGCAAAATCCAGATTTTGTGTACTGTGAAGATTTCGAGCCACGTGTACTTGCACGAATTTCTCGTAATGAAGGGCCTGCATCATGATGCCATTTTAGGCGCAGACTTCATTAGAAAATATGATGGAATCATTGACATGGGACGGAATACGGTAGAGTTTAAGCCGAACGAACCCATTCAGATGAGCCTAATTGAAGAAGAACCGGAATTCCTATCCGAAGTAGACGTAGTCGAAGCATTAAAGGGCAAGGAAATTGAGGCGACACTAGATGCCGACGAAGAGGCAGAATCATTATCAGCACCCACACATGAGGATCTTGAGGCAATACTGAACGAATACAGAGATATATTCGACACCACACCTGGTGAGATATTAGACTACGAGTATGATCTTGTATTACTGGACGATTCCCCATTCCAGAAAAGGATCTATCCGATTGCCGAGAAACATCTCGAAGAAGCTGCTAAGAAGATCCATGAGATGGAAGCAGCAGGTACAATCAAGAAATCACCGACTCCTTTCTTGAATCCCATAATACCTGTGGTTAAGGTAGATGGAAGCTTGAGACTTTGTCTTGATGCCAGAGCCTTGAATGAACGCCTAGCTCCTGAGCACGACAGACCGCCCAAGATTAGGGACATTCTCAGGAAGTTCAAAGGAAAAAGGATATTTTCATCATTAGACTTGGTTCAGTCTTATTACCATATCAGATTATCTGAGCATACTCAGAAATATACTGGATTCTTGTTTGATCAGACTACTTATGTATTCCAAAAACTACCATTTGGATTGAAAAATGCCGGAGCCGCATTAATCAGAGCACTTGATACCAAGCTGACTCATGAAGTGAAGCAGAAAGTAATATGTTATGTGGATGACATAATCATAGCTTCGGGAACAGAAGAAGAGCATTTAAAGACATTGCGCCTTGTTTTTGAGAATCTCCGACAGCCTTTAAACAATGGAAGTTATGTGATAGAAGACATTAGGACAGGAGAACGCATTGGAACCTTTAATGCAGCCAATCTAAAAAAATATCACTCTTGAATGAATTTCAAAGCAAATAAAAATGTTATCCCAACATTTTATTTGAAACGACAGAGAGGCAGATGAACCCGCTGAGCTATGGTTCATGTGATATTTTTTTTATGACAGAGCATTTATGAGGGGATGTTGTACTTTTGAACACACCCAGGAAGCCACGTGAAGCTGAGAGATCACGCGATACTTTGAAGTAGCGGTGAATCGCACTTTTGACTTTGGTGTAAACTGCTAATTATTATCTGAGGTCTTATTAATTATCTTTATCTTTCCTACGAGACTCAGAATATTCCATTTCGTCATGCTGCATTATTAAAACATTTTGGAGAATGTTTATTTTTACTTTAGGTAAGGTAATACCCTTGCAGATACGCAAAAAGGAACGTAAGTAGTCGCTCAACGTTTTCGTTTTGACGACCTACTTTCTAGAGACACCCAGTACCGGAGCACTGCGTCTTGAGAATCCGCCTTGTGTAGGCGTGGAATTACATTTGTCCTACGAGACGTAGAAGAATATCCGCTGTTTAGCGTTAAAAGTGATTATAAGGTGCCATCGAGCAAGCAAATACTAATATTCACTGTCGATGAAGTCCAGTGAATTAAATAAGAAGCTTGGGAAATAATTATTGGCAAGTATAGTGTATTGCACAACATTGCTGTGACATCACATATTACCCACGCGTATGTGGAGGGCAGATGCCTAGTGGAAATATACAGGTAATAGTGTTACAATTATCCTGAATAAGTGTGATTATAATAGTATGAGATATTTAAATTGCCAAAGTGGAAATTTCATCTTTGAAACGTCGTATAATTCACGGATGCTGCGTGATACAAAAGTAGCGTCACTAGCACGTGCAGCATTATAAAATAGTATTAGCTCATATGCTAATCCACATCTGCAAGATTAAGGCTGTGTCATATCTTATAATTGAAGCCTATAATAGTCACGACGGACATTATAATTTTGGAAGTGAGAGGATGAATAATCACGCAACTTATTTCGCTACCCACGTGATTGGACTTTTATTCACCATGGTTGAAGCAGTCACCATGGGCTAATACCATCCCAGTATGGGGGGGGGGGTGACGTTTCTACAGGAACCAGCATGATGGTGGAACTTCCAGAACGATGAACGAGAGGGAAGGAGCCAAAATGCCATTTCCAGGCATATCCACGAAGATGTCGACAGGGAAAAATCGAACCCTGGTCTTTGGGGGAGTCCAGATGGGAATCCTGATGAGGAGGATACCGATCCAGAGAGCCAGAGAGGTTTATGTACAACCCTTGTTGTGGAATACAGAGCTGAGTGAGAGCTTCTCCATTTCGTGAGTTTTTGTCACACCCCTTCTTTGTTCTAGTTTCTGGTGGTATAGTAGTTATAATGTAGTTTGTGAATCAACCACACTCAGTGTCAGCCATTTTTCTAGGTAGGGATGTAACTAGATTAGTTAGATGTCATTTATTTCAGTTTAGAGTGAGACACCCTTGGGGTCAGACATTTTGGTCAGCCCTGGTGCAGCTTGGTGAACGTCGTGGAACGTCAATGCCTACCTTTTTGCTGAACCTGATCGTAGTCATTTTGAGGCTATTTTGTTCAACCCTACTTGGGGTAATTTTCAAGTCTTTGCTGACTGTAGTTATGGCAATCAGATGCCTTGGTTATTAATTGACTGCATTCTTCGCAGCCATCCTTTGTTACACCCCTGACTGTCGTTAGAACGGTCGTATCATTTAGGTAGTCGACAGTAACTACCAGTTTATAAATGCATTATATTTCATTTTGAATAAGCTCAGAAGCTATTCTTGGTCATGTTTGAACCTAACAACTAGAAGGAATGTTTCGTTGCCTAGCATCGAACGCGGTTCCCAACGTATCATTAAGCAGATCTAGTGTGTGGATCTGTGCCACATTTATCACATTTTTCTTGTGTCGTGTGAGACACGTTTTTATTTGATGTTCTAGCAACTACTGAGTTGCATTTTTAAAGCAAAAAGCTTCAGTTATTGTAATTTTACTTTCATTTAGACGTCTTTGGTAGAAAGACGGAAGTGTATTACTATACTCAGATTTATAGCGTGCATTTGATACACGGACTCTGTAGAGATCCGTAACATATGGTAAAGTTTTTTATGAACCGGCCAAGTGCAGGTTTTGTATTGATTAAATCGCCGGCCTTGAATAAACTGGTTATGTAACCCAGTGGCATAGAGCACGCCTGCTTCATTGTGAGACAAAACTACTATAGACGAGGACAGAGTACAATTTGTATTCGCTTTTCCTTTCATTGCTATTTTGCTTATGGAAATCAGTTTCCACTCTTGTATTTGATCACTTGTTTTATGGATCGGTTTTTGTTAGTTTAGCGCTCTGTTGCGTGTATTGTCGTATGACAGGTACAGTTATGTAAGGTTTTCTATAGGATGGTGAAGTCTACCCTGTCATAGCAGGATGTTATTGTATGCTTTGTCCGGGGATGATCCCGTTGACCAGATGTTACTGGAAGGTAACTGTTGTACAGGCCTATCCCAGAGTTATTGAACGCGAGCTTAGCGCCGCTGGTAACCCGTGTTATTGTGTGTCCGAGTTGTTATACTCGTTGATTATATTCCGACTGTTGAGTCGAGGCTTTTTGGTGGAGATTGATCTCAGTTGGAGACACTCCGTGCCCAGGCTATTGTCAATGTTAGTCGCCATAAACCTACGATAAACCTATAAACCGACATTCTAATAATAAAATGCATAATTGTTGTAAAACAAGCCTAACTAACGATTCTTTCTATCTAACTTTGTTCTTTGCATTCTGGAACTGTTGACATAGCCGTGCAGTTGAAGATAATTTCCTTGTGAGGAAATGACTAGGACAGTTGACATTTTTGTAGCGACCTGAAGCATGTGCGAACCTAGAGTTCGTAGCTCGTGGAGCTCAGGCCATGCGATGTCAGACGTGGTCTCAACTGCGCATTCGTCACCGTAACTATACACATTAGATGACTATGGTTTACAAAGAGTAAACCAAGGTGTAGGCAGGAATTTTTAATAAAACTACTGTGTCTATTTCGTTATTAATTTATGATGTCAAGTGTATTAAACCCTACATGTTATTTTATTGTGTGCTGTTAGCACATAGTTATTAAGCATAATTAAATTGTTTGTTTTTCATGGCTGTACACTTAGCTTTTGGATGTAATTGTTTTCTTTTACGGACGTCATCGCCGTAAATTTTGTTAATTGATAGGACTTAGCTAGTTGAATTAATGTTAAATTTAAATGTCGAAATGGTACCATCCTAACCTAGATTTGTTTTGCTACCCTGTTAAATGTAAATTCAGATATTAGCTTGATCTTGTAACTTGAACTAGGGGCTTGCGTCGTGCCATATTCCTAGCGTTGCTGTTGTTGCTTTATCATTGTGAGTTAGATCTTTCGCGAGGGTTTTCAGTAACTTCTCAGGTAGGGGACCTGTTCTTTATCTTAGTTTATTTATTAATTTGCGGACTAGCCGATTATAACCCTCCGAACTAGGCTAGGGGCTTGTGAATTTTAATAAATTTTCACGGTGTTTTACATGAGTCTGGATGTTTATTTTCTCAGTCTAGTTTTAAGGTGAACCTTTCCTTAGGCGGTCTATGACCATCGTCACCATGTACCACGATCCCTGTGGACTACGGACTCTCGTGCCGCTTTAGCCTTTATGGAAGGTCACCTGATCCTCACGGTACCCTTTTATTCGATTTATGTGTCGTTAGTTGAGTCATCGTGGTTGTTGACATCAACTAAACGGTCTCAATATATATATTTTTTTAAAGGTAAAACTCCAAGTTTAAGAATCAACTTTGCTCACAGCAATTATAATGGTTTCTTTTAAAAAGCAATACTCGTAAAATTATTAAATAATCATTGGTACTTATGTGAGTTTAAACGTCAATAAGGATACGTTTAAAATGATTAGGTTCATATCAGTACGTATTAGTGTCGTGGTTAATTCATTTGAGGGACTTTGAAAATCCCTGCTATCAGCCACATGTTCTTGGGTGCTTGTTTAATTCGTCTGATAACCTGTGTTGCTTTGTTGACTGTAGTAGTGGCTGTAGCCGTAATTTAGTAGTGGAGATGAGGTACTTGCCCGGGAATATATTATACCGGCATTTTCATGGAGGCAGTGTGGCAAATTAAGTTGAAACCATACTCAGTGTAGCCACTGTCAACGCTGGGATTCGAACCTTCGATCTCCGGACTTCCTACAGCACCTCTTGCACGACTGTGGCGTGGGGTGTTTGACATTACTGCTGCCAGCCGTAATAATTAGGTTGTACCAACTAAACTATACTCTTTGTATATTTCCGAAAGAAATTAATTATCTTGACTAAGTTTTCATGATAAAGTACTCACTACAGTTGTAAATATTCGAACTTCGACTACAAACTACAACTGTTGAAGAGAACGATTCCACACGATTCCGCGTTGTTTGCTCCAGTCGAGTAGTAATCGGCGTCTGAATCTCTCTTTTTTACTATATCTAGGTATTTTAATAAACCTCCTTCAAGTTTTAGAAATTTAACATATAAGGTGCGTTCAAAAAGTAACGAGCCGGAGGCTGGAATGCGCAAACCGGTGACGACATCGGTTAATCGTGGCGTGTGTAACGAGGTGTGGTTCCGACCACAGCGTGGAAGGTCACAGCCCGTCGCTAGAGGGCACGCGTGCACGTCCCATGACGATACAAAGTGAGCAGCAGCATGCATCAATCGTCCAACGCTGCCAGTCGCATTGCAAACAGTGACATGGAGGCATCAAACGAAGAGCAAAGAGGTGTTGTTCGGTTTCTGACAGCGGAAGGGGTAGGGGGAACGGACATTCATCGCCGAATGTCACAAGTGTATGACGAACACTGCATGTCCCTTGCAAGGGTCAAGGCGTGGCACAAGTGCTTCAGGGAAGGACGGGTGTCGTTAGCCGATGATGCCCGGTCTGGGGCACCCCCCTGCATTACCGATGACAACGTCCAGCAGGTTGATGCACTCATTACCCAGGACCGCCGAGTGACAGTGAACGCCATAGCCGCCGTGGTCGGATTGAGCGTCGGAAGTGTGCACACCATAATAAAGGAACGACTGCACTTACGCAAAGTGTGTGCCCAATGGGTGCCCCACAGTCTTCAACCACACCAGGAAGCATTTCGAATGGCCCACTGTTTTGGTCATCTGCAGCGCTATGCGAGGGAAGGGAATGGGTTCCTAGCACGAGTGGTAGCTGGAGACGAGTCAAGGTGTCATCACTTCGAACCAGAATCCAAACGACAAAGCCTCCATTGGAAGCATCCACGGCCACCACCACCCAAAAAAAGGCAAGGCCATCCACACGAGTGCAGGAAATGTAATGCTGACGTTCTTCCTTGACCTAGATGGCCCCCTTCTGATACACTTCATGCCGCACGGGACAACAGTGAATGCCCAGCGTTACTCGCAAACACCCATCGCCAAGCGATCAAAACAAAACGACCAGGCAATGTCACCCGTGGGGTCATTCTTCTCCACGACAATGCACGACCTGATACGGCCAACACAGTCGCGGCACTCCTGCAGAAATTCAAATGGGAGGTTCTTGGCCACCCTCCATACAGTCCAAATCTCTCTCCCTGTGATTACGCCATGTTTGGTCCCCTTAAAAGGGCTCTGCGGGGACAACGATTCACCTCGGACGCCGAGTCCAGCTGTACGTGCGGAACTGGTTCACATCGCAGCCCAGGGAATTTTATGAGACAGCCATTCACCGTCTCGTGTCACAGTGGGACAAGTGCCTCAACAGCTAGGGCCAATACTTCTAACATACAGGTACTGGTTTCTGTAATTATGCCTCCGGCTCGTTACTTTTTGAACGCACCTTATACAGTTCATGAACCTGGTGTATATCATTTCAAAGAATACGATTTTTAGATGAATAAACGGTATTGACATTTTCCGCCTACCGACTGTAGTGGCTATGCTGGCTAAAGCGCAGCATTAGGTCATGGGGTCAAGCTCTCTGCTGACTCGGTAGACTCGTGGGTTCGAGCCCCACCGTCGGCCGTCCTTGAAATGGTTTTCCGTGGTTTGCCATTTTCAACACCAGGCAAATGCTGGGACGGTACCTTCTGACAGGCCACGGCGGCTTCCTTCCCCATCCTTGCCCAGTTTCATTCACCATAATTCATTTCATCTCTCATTAACTCCTCTCATGAGGTTGGCGTCAGGAAGGGCATCCGACCGTAAAAACCATCGCCACAAAGACTTCCATCGCATCTCATCCCCGACCACGTTGGGAAACGGGAATAATAAGGGGTCGACATATATTGATATTTTCCGCTTAACGTGCATTTCTTTATCTCTTGCCATTTACACACGGGCCTTATTTGGAACAAGTAGTGGGCCACATTTGGAACGGGAGTTCCCAATAAGGCCCGTTACACACATTTTAAATATTGTATGAAAACTAAAATATTTTGCAATGATTCTAATTATCAGCCCATGTTTTCACTATTGCTTGCCCTCAACTTAAATCCAGGTCAATGTTTAATGTTTATTTCCTCTTATAGTAAAAATACAAAGTATCTTTAAACGTTAAGTGGGCCTTGGTTGGTTGGTTGGTTCCTTACTTTAGGGGGGCTGTGACAACGTGGGCAAGTAGCCCCGCGTACTTTGGGTGTGTGTAGAATCTGTCTGAAAACCGGTGTTAATTCTGACGACTGTATTAGTGTGTGCTATTCGTTTTTAATTCAAGTAAGGACTGCAGACGACAGTTTTAAGTGGTTCCTACTTTCGGTACCATCCACGACACCTAGCAGTGAACTTGGCTAAAATGTTTGGTTCACACAAGTTTAGTTAGTGGAAGATTCTTTTATATGCCATAAATCTATTACATGGGCCCGCCGGATTTACTTACCCTCCAAAGGAAGGCATACTGAGGGATTGTGAACCCGCGATCTGGGCCATAGAAGCTCATCATGCTACCAACAACGACACGGAAGCTGTCCTATGAGATGTTACATTTCAAGTCGATCCCTTCAACTCCGCGTGGTAAGTGCTGCCTGGAAGGGGGAGCGGCCACTGCCGAACTAACAACGCTGTCTCTGGTTTACGCAGTTTACGTGCCACTGAGGAGAATTAGTGATTCGGATATTCATGATAACAGAAGTTTAGCGCGTGATGGTGCAGCGTACAAACTGGTTGCTTCCTACCAACCAGGTTCGATTCCTGGTTAATACCTGTGGTATTTTGCAATTAACAAGACCTATGATTTGCGGTTGCGAGCTAAACGGTCACGTTTAACAGCAAAGTTTATTTTTTTCTAGTATTTTATTTTTTACAAATTTTGTAATTACCGACAACGGTGAGCTAGGCCTATTAACGCGCAGTCAAGCCTTCTGCGGTGGGTTCGAGCCCCATCGTTGGCCGTCCTTAAAGTGTTTCTTCGTGATTTCCCATTTTCAACTCCGGGCAAATGCTGGGACGGTACCTTCTGACAGGCCAAGGCGCTTCCATCCTCATCCTTGCCCAGTTTAATTCATCTTCATTCATTTCATCTCTCATTTACCCCTTATGAGGTTGGCGTCAGGAAGGGCACCAGACAGTAAAAACCACCCACCACATATCCTTTCATTGCATCTTATCCCCAAACCCGTTGAAAACGGTCATAATAAGGGGTAGACATACTGATTTTGTAATTGATTTGGGCAGTTTTAATTAATTTATATATGAATTGCAACCAAATGCCCATAGCAGGGTATTTTATTTGAACGCCCGAGTGCTCCCAACAAGTTAAATTTCGAGTAGTTCCAACTTTGGCACGAGATGCTACTGTCACTGACACCTAGCGGCAAACGTTGGAACTTGATAGAGCGTTTCTAACCAGCCAAATATAGCCTACAAAGTTTCCTACACACTACCAATTGCAGTGGTGAGTTCCTTTGCATGCCATAAATCTATGACATGGGACCGCCGGTTTACTTCCCCTCCGAAGGAAGGCATACTGAAGGATTTTAACGCTCAGCTCAGTGAAACTCCAAACACATATTCTCTTCTCTGAAGTCTTAAATCGACACATGTAGACAGTTTGATGCTGGCCGAAGATGGGGTGAAACGTTCGCTTGCTCTTAAACTCGCACCGAAGCTAGTACAGTAGAACGCCGTTTATCCGGACGTCAAACAACCGGAACGTCAATTATCCGGACGAGCAAAAAAAAAAAATCGGAGCTGCGCGCGCTTACTGTTGTTATGCGTAAGTGTGCCCTGCCTACAGTAGTGAGTCAGTTCTCGTATTGTTGTCTCCAACCGTTTGTTTGCTCTATTAAGTCCTAACTCGTTACAGTAGCCTATGTGGCTAACACGTTACAGTAGCCTATGTGACTATGCGTAAGTGTGCGCTGCCTACAGTAGTGAGTCGGTTCTCGTATTGTTGTCTCCTACCGTTTGTTTGCTCTATTAAGTCCTAGCACGTTACAGTAGCCTATGTGACTATGCGTAAGTGTGCGCTGCCTACAGTAGTGAGTCGGTTCTCGTATTGTTGTCTCCTACCGTTTGTTTGCTCTATTAAGTCCTAACACGTTACAGTAGCCTATGTGACTATGCGTAAGTGTGCGCTGCCTACAGTAGTGAGTCGGTTCTCGTATTGTTGTCTCCTACCGTTTGTTTGCTCTATTAAGTCCTAACACGTTACAGTAGCCTATGTGACTGTGCGTAAGTGTGCGCTGCCTACAGTAGTGAGTCGGTTCTCGTATTGTTGTCTCCTACCGTTTGTTTGCTCTATTAAGTCCTAACACGTTACAGTAGCCTATGTGACTATGCGTAAGTGTGCGCTGCCTACAGTAGTGAGTCGGTTCTCGTATTGTTGTCTCCTACCGTTTGTTTGCTCTATTAAGTCCTAACACGTTACAGTAGCCTATGTGACTATGCGTAAGTGTGCGCTGCCTACAGTAGTGAGTCGGTTCTCGTATTGTTGTCTCCTACCGTTTGTTTGCTCTATTAAGTCCTAACACGTTACAGTAGCCTATGTGACTATGCGTAAGTGTGCGCTGCCTACAGTAGTGAGTCGGTTCTCGTATTGTTGTCTCCTACCGTTTGTTTGCTCTATTAAGTCCTAACACGTTACAGTAGCCTATGTGACTATGCGTAAGTGTGCGCTGCCTACAGTAGTGAGTCGGTTCTCGTATTGTTGTCTCCTACCGTTTGTTTGCTCTATTAAGTCCTAACACGTTACAGTAGCCTATGTGACTGTGCGTAAGTGTGCGCTGCCTACAGTAGTGAGTGGGTTCTCGTATTGTTGTCTCCAACCGTTTGTTTGCTCTATTAAGTCCTAACACGTTACAGTAGCCTATGTGACTGTGCGTAAGTGTGCGCTGCCTACAGTAGTGAGTCGGTTCTCGTATTGTTGTCTCCAACCGTTTGTTTGCTCTATTAAGTCCTAACACGTTACAGTAGCCTATGTGACTGTGCGTAAGTGTGCGCTGCCTACAGTAGTGAGTCGGTTCTCGTATTGTTGTCTCCTACCGTTTGTTTGCTCTATTAAGTCCTAGCACGTTACAGTAGCCTGTGTGACTATGCGTAAGTGTGCGCTGCCTACAGTAGTGAGTCGGTTCTCGTATTGTTGTCTCCTACCGTTTGTTTGCTCTATTAAGTCCTAACACGTTACAGTAGCCTATGTGACTATGCGTAAGTGTGCGCTGCCTACAGTAGTGAGTCGGTTCTCGTATTGTTGTCTCCAACCGTTTGTTTGCTCTATTAAGTCCTAGCACGTTACAGTAGCCTATGTGACTATGCGTAAGTGTGCGCTGCCTACAGTAGTGAGTCGGTTCTCGTATTGTTGTCTCCAACCGTTTGTTTGCTCTATTAAGTCCTAACTCGTTACAGTAGCCTATGTGACTGTGCGTAAGTGTGCGCTGCCTACAGTAGTGAGTCGGTTCTCGTATTGTTGTCTCCTACCGTTTGTTTGCTCTATTAAGTCCTAACACGTTACAGTAGCCTATGAGACTATGCGTAAGTGTGCGCTGCCTACAGTAGTGAGTCGGTTCTCGTATTGTTGTCTCCTACCGTTTGTTTGCTCTATTAAGTCCTAACTCGTTACAGTAGCCTATGTGACTATGCGTAAGTGTGCGCTGCCTACAGTAGTGAGTCGGTTCTCGTATTGTTGTCTCCTACCGTTTGTTTGCTCTATTAAGTCCTAACACGTTACAGTAGCCTATGTGACTGTGCGTAAGTGTGCGCTGCCTACAGTAGTGAGTCAGTTCTCGTATTGTTGTCTCCTACCGTTTGTTTGCTCTATTAAGTCCTAACACGTTACAGTAGCCTATGTGACTGTGCGTAAGTGTGCGCTGCCTACAGTAGTGAGTCGGTTCTCGTATTGTTGTCTCCTACCGTTTGTTTGCTCTATTAAGTCCTAACACGTTACAGTAGCCTATGAGACTATGCGTAAGTGTGCGCTGCCTACAGTAGTGAGTCGGTTCTCGTATTGTTGTCTCCTACCGTTTGCTTGCTCTATTAAGTCCTAACACGTTACAGTAGCCTATGAGACTATGCGTTAGTGTGCGCTGCCTACAGTAGTGAGTCGGTTCTCGTATTGTTGTCTCCTACCGTTTGTTTGCTCTATTAAGTCCTAACACGTTACAGTAGCCTATGTGACTGTGCGTAAGTGTGCGCTGCCTACAGTAGTGAGTCGGTTCTCGTATTGTTGTCTCCTACCGTTTGTTTGCTCTATTAAGTCCTAACACGTTACAGTAGCCTATGTGACTGTGCGTAAGTGTGCGCTGCCTACAGTAGTGAGTCGGTTCTCGTATTGTTGTCTCCTACCGTTTGTTTGCTCTATTAAGTCCTAACACGTTACAGTAGCCTATGTGACTATGCGTAAGTGTGCGCTGCCTACAGTAGTGAGTCGGTTCTCGTATTGTTGTCTCCTACCGTTTGTTTGCTCTATTAAGTCCTAACACGTTACAGTAGCCTATGAGACTATGCGTAAGTGTGCGCTGCCTACAGTAGTGAGTCGGTTCTCGTATTGTTGTCTCCTACCGTTTGTTTGCTCTATTAAGTCCTAACACGTTACAGTAGCCTATGTGACTATGCGTAAGTGTGCGCTGCCTACAGTAGTGAGTCGGTTCTCGTATTGTTGTCTCCTACCGTTTGTTTGCTCTATTAAGTCCTAACACGTTACAGTAGCCTATGAGACTATGCGTAAGTGTGCGCTGCCTACAGTAGTGAGTCAGTTCTCGTATTGTTGTCTCCTACCGTTTGTTTGCTCTATTAAGTCCTAACACGTTACAGTAGCCTATGTGACTATGCGTAAGTGTGCGCTGCCTACAGTAGTGAGTCAGTTCTCGTATTGTTGTCTCCTACCGTTTGTTTGCTCTATTAAGTCCTAACACGTTACAGTAGCCTATGTGACTATGCGTAAGTGTGCGCTGCCTACAGTAGTGAGTCGGTTCTCGTATTGTTGTCTCCTACCGTTTGTTTGCTCTATTAAGTCCTAACACGTTACAGTAGCCTATGTGACTATGCGTAAGTGTGCGCTGCCTACAGTAGTGAGTCGGTTCTCGTATTGTTGTCTCCTACCGTTTGTTTGCTCTATTAAGTCCTAACACGTTACAGTAGCCTATGTGACTATGCGTAAGTGTGCGCTGCCTACAGTAGTGAGTCGGTTCTCGTATTGTTGTCTCCAACCGTTTGTTTGCTCTATTAAGTCCTAACACGTTACAGTAGCCTATGTGACTATGCGTAAGTGTGCGCTGCCTACAGTAGTGAGTCGGTTCTCGTATTGTTGTCTCCTACCGTTTGTTTGCTCTATTAAGTCCTAACACGTTACAGTAGCCTATGTGACTATGCGTAAGTGTGCGCTGCCTACAGTAGTGAGTCGGTTCTCGTATTGTTGTCTCCTACCGTTTGTTTGCTCTATTAAGTCCTAACACGTTACAGTAGCCTATGTGACTATGCGTAAGTGTGCGCTGCCTACAGTAGTGAGTCGGTTCTCGTATTGTTGTCTCCAACCGTTTGTTTGCTCTATTAAGTCCTAACACGTTACAGTAGCCTATGTGACTATGCGTAAGTGTGCGCTGCCTACAGTAGTGAGTCGGTTCTCGTATTGTTGTCTCCTACCGTTTGTTTGCTCTATTAAGTCCTAACACGTTACAGTAGCCTATGTGACTATGCGTAAGTGTGCGCTGCCTACAGTAGTGAGTCGGTTCTCGTATTGTTGTCTCCTACCGTTTGTTTGCTCTATTAAGTCCTAACACGTTACAGTAGCCTATGTGACTATGCGTAAGTGTGCGCTGCCTACAGTAGTGAGTCAGTTCTCGTATTGTTGTCTCCTACCGTTTGTTTGCTCTATTAAGTCCTAACACGTTACAGTAGCCTATGTGACTATGCGTAAGTGTGCGCTGCCTACAGTAGTGAGTCGGTTCTCGTATTGTTGTCTCCTACCGTTTGTTTGCTCTATTAAGTCCTAACACGTTACAGTAGCCTATGTGACTGTGCGTAAGTGTGCGCTGCCTACAGTAGTGAGTCGGTTCTCGTATTGTTGTCTCCTACCGTTTGTTTGCTCTATTAAGTCCTAACACGTTACAGTAGCCTATGTGACTATGCGTAAGTGTGCGCTGCCTACAGTAGTGAGTCGGTTCTCGTATTGTTGTCTCCTACCGTTTGTTTGCTCTATTAAGTCCTAACACGTTACAGTAGCCTATGTGACTGTGCGTAAGTGTGCGCTGCCTACAGTAGTGAGTCGGTTCTCGTATTGTTGTCTCCTACCGTTTGTTTGCTCTATTAAGTCCTAACACGTTACAGTAGCCTATGTGACTATGCGTAAGTGTGCGCTGCCTACAGTAGTGAGTCGGTTCTCGTATTGTTGTCTCCTACCGTTTGTTTGCTCTATTAAGTCCTAACACGTTACAGTAGCCTATGTGACTATGCGTAAGTGTGCGCTGCCTACAGTAGTGAGTCAGTTCTCGTATTGTTGTCTCCTACCGTTTGTTTGCTCTATTAAGTCCTAACACGTTACAGTAGCCTATGTGACTATGCGTAAGTGTGCGCTGCCTACAGTAGTGAGTCGGTTCTCGTATTGTTGTCTCCTACCGTTTGTTTGCTCTATTAAGTCCTAACACGTTACAGTAGCCTATGTGACTGTGCGTAAGTGTGCGCTGCCTACAGTAGTGAGTCGGTTCTCGTATTGTTGTCTCCTACCGTTTGTTTGCTCTATTAAGTCCTAACACGTTACAGTAGCCTATGTGACTATGCGTAAGTGTGCGCTGCCTACAGTAGTGAGTCGGTTCTCGTATTGTTGTCTCCTACCGTTTGTTTGCTCTATTAAGTCCTAACACGTTACAGTAGCCTATGTGACTGTGCGTAAGTGTGCGCTGCCTACAGTAGTGAGTCGGTTCTCGTATTGTTGTCTCCTACCGTTTGTTTGCTCTATTATGTCCTAACACGTTACAGTAGACAATGTGACTATGCGTAAGTGTGCGCTGCCTACAGTAGTGAGTCGGTTCTCGTATTGTTGTCTCCTACCGTTTGTTTGCTCTATTAAGTCCTAACACGTTACAGTAGCCTATGAGACTATGCGTAAGTGTGCGCTGCCTACAGTAGTGAGTCGGTTCTCGTATTGTTGTCTCCTACCGTTTGTTTGCTCTATTAAGTCCTAACACGTTACAGTAGCCTATGTGACTATGCGTAAGTGTGCGCTGCCTACAGTAGTGAGTCGGTTCTCGTATTGTTGTCTCCTACCGTTTGTTTGCTCTATTAAGTCCTAACACGTTACAGTAGCCTATGTGACTATGCGTAAGTGTGCGCTGCCTACAGTAGTGAGTCGGTTCTCGTATTGTTGTCTCCTACCGTTTGTTTGCTCTATTAAGTCCTAACACGTTACAGTAGCCTATGTGACTATGCGTAAGTGTGCGCTGCCTACAGTAGTGAGTCGGTTCTCGTATTGTTGTCTCCTACCGTTTGTTTGCTCTATTAAGTCCTAACACGTTACAGTAGCCTATGTGACTGTGCGTAAGTGTGCGCTGCCTACAGTAGTGAGTCGGTTCTCGTATTGTTGTCTCCTACCGTTTGTTTGCTCTATTAAGTCCTAACACGTTACAGTAGCCTATGTGACTATGCGTAAGTGTGCGCTGCCTACAGTAGTGAGTGGGTTCTCGTATTGTTGTCTCCTACCGTTTGTTTGCTCTATTAAGTCCTAACACGTTACAGTAGCCTATGTGACTATGCGTAAGTGTGCGCTGCCTACAGTAGTGAGTCGGTTCTCGTATTGTTGTCTCCTACCGTTTGTTTGCTCTATTAAGTCCTAACACGTTACAGTAGCCTATGTGACTATGCGTAAGTGTGCGCTGCCTACAGTAGTGAGTCGGTTCTCGTATTGTTGTCTCCTACCGTTTGTTTGCTCTATTAAGTCCTAACACGTTACAGTAGCCTATGTGACTATGCGTAAGTGTGCGCTGCCTACAGTAGTGAGTCGGTTCTCGTATTGTTGTCTCCTACCGTTTGTTTGCTCTATTAAGTCCTAACACGTTACAGTAGCCTATGTGACTATGCGTAAGTGTGCGCTGCCTACAGTAGTGAGTCGGTTCTCGTATTGTTGTCTCCTACCGTTTGTTTGCTCTATTAAGTCCTAACACGTTACAGTAGCCTATGTGACTGTGCGTAAGTGTGCGCTGCCTACAGTAGTGAGTCGGTTCTCGTATTGTTGTCTCCTACCGTTTGTTTGCTCTATTAAGTCCTAACACGTTACAGTAGCCTATGAGACTATGCGTTAGTGTGCGCTGCCTACAGTAGTGAGTCGGTTCTCGTATTGTTGTCTCCTACCGTTTGTTTGCTCTATTAAGTCCTAACACGTTACAGTAGCCTATGTGACTATGCGTAAGTGTGCGCTGCCTACAGTAGTGAGTCAGTTCTCGTATTGTTGTCTCCTACCGTTTGTTTGCTCTATTAAGTCCTAACACGTTACAGTAGCCTATGTGACTATGCGTAAGTGTGCGCTGCCTACAGTAGTGAGTCGGTTCTCGTATTGTTGTCTCCTACCGTTTGTTTGCTCTATTAAGTCCTAACACGTTACAGTAGCCTATGTGACTGTGCGTAAGTGTGCGCTGCCTACAGTAGTGAGTCGGTTCTCGTATTGTTGTCTCCTACCGTTTGTTTGCTCTATTAAGTCCTAACACGTTACAGTAGCCTATGTGACTATGCGTAAGTGTGCGCTGCCTACAGTAGTGAGTCGGTTCTCGTATTGTTGTCTCCTACCGTTTGTTTGCTCTATTAAGTCCTAACACGTTACAGTAGCCTATGTGACTATGCGTAAGTGTGCGCTGCCTACAGTAGTGAGTCGGTTCTCGTATTGTTGTCTCCTACCGTTTGTTTGCTCTATTAAGTCCTAACACGTTACAGCAGCCTATGTGACTGTGCGTAAGTGTGCGCTGCCTACAGTAGTGAGTCAGTTCTCGTATTGTTGTCTCCTACCGTTTGTTTGCTCTATTAAGTCCTAACACGTTACAGTAGCCTATGTGACTATGCGTAAGTGTGCGCTGCCTACAGTAGTGAGTCGGTTCTCGTATTGTTGTCTCCTACCGTTTGTTTGCTCTATTAAGTCCTAACACGTTACAGTAGCCTATGTGACTATGCGTAAGTGTGCGCTGCCTACAGTAGTGAGTGGGTTCTCGTATTGTTGTCTCCTACCGTTTGTTTGCTCTATTAAGTCCTAATACGTTACAGTAGCCTATGTGACTGTGCGTAAGTGTGCGCTGCCTACAGTAGTGAGTGGGTTCTCGTATTGTTGTCTCCTACCGTTTGTTTGCTCTATTAAGTCCTAACACGTTACAGTAGCCTATGTGACTATGCGTAAGTGTGCGCTGCCTACAGTAGTGAGTCGGTTCTCGTATTGTTGTCTCCTACCGTTTGTTTGCTCTATTAAGTCCTAACACGTTACAGTAGCCTATGTGACTATGCGTAAGTGTGCGCTGCCTACAGTAGTGAGTCGGTTCTCGTATTGTTGTCTCCTACCGTTTGTTTGCTCTATTAAGTCCTAACACGTTACAGTAGCCTATGTGACTGTGCGTAAGTGTGCGCTGCCTACAGTAGTGAGTCGGTTCTCGTATTGTTGTCTCCTACCGTTTGTTTGCTCTATTAAGTCCTAACACGTTACAGTAGCCTATGTGACTATGCGTAAGTGTGCGCTGCCTACAGTAGTGAGTCGGTTCTCGTATTGTTGTCTCCAACCGTTTGTTTGCTCTATTAAGTCCTAACACGTTACAGTAGCCTATGTGACTATGCGTAAGTGTGCGCTGCCTACAGTAGTGAGTCGGTTCTCGTATTGTTGTCTCCTACCGTTTGTTTGCTCTATTAAGTCCTAACACGTTACAGTAGCCTATGTGACTATGCGTAAGTGTGCGCTGCCTACAGTAGTGAGTCGGTTCTCGTATTGTTGTCTCCTACCGTTTGTTTGCTCTATTAAGTCCTAACACGTTACAGTAGCCTATGTGACTGTGCGTAAGTGTGCGCTGCCTACAGTAGTGAGTGGGTTCTCGTATTGTTGTCTCCTACCGTTTGTTTGCTCTATTAAGTCCTAACACGTTACAGTAGCCTATGAGACTATGCGTTAGTGTGCGCTGCCTACAGTAGTGAGTCGGTTCTCGTATTGTTGTCTCCTACCGTTTGTTTGCTCTATTAAGTCCTAACACGTTACAGTAGCCTATGTGACTATGCGTAAGTGTGCGCTGCCTACAGTAGTGAGTCAGTTCTCGTATTGTTGTCTCCTACCGTTTGTTTGCTCTATTAAGTCCTAACACGTTACAGTAGCCTATGTGACTATGCGTAAGTGTGCGCTGCCTACAGTAGTGAGTCGGTTCTCGTATTGTTGTCTCCTACCGTTTGTTTGCTCTATTAAGTCCTAACACGTTACAGTAGCCTATGTGACTATGCGTAAGTGTGCGCTGCCTACAGTAGTGAGTCGGTTCTCGTATTGTTGTCTCCTACCGTTTGTTTGCTCTATTAAGTCCTAACACGTTACAGTAGCCTATGTGACTATGCGTAAGTGTGCGCTGCCTACAGTAGTGAGTCGGTTCTCGTATTGTTGTCTCCTACCGTTTGTTTGCTCTATTAAGTCCTAACACGTTACAGTAGCCTATGTGACTATGCGTAAGTGTGCGCTGCCTACAGTAGTGAGTCGGTTCTCGTATTGTTGTCTCCTACCGTTTGTTTGCTCTATTAAGTCCTAACACGTTACAGTAGCCTATGTGACTATGCGTAAGTGTGCGCTGCCTACAGTAGTGAGTCAGTTCTCGTATTGTTGTCTCCTACCGTTTGTTTGCTCTATTAAGTCCTAACACGTTACAGTAGCCTATGTGACTATGCGTAAGTGTGCGCTGCCTACAGTAGTGAGTGGGTTCTCGTATTGTTGTCTCCTACCGTTTGTTTGCTCTATTAAGTCCTAACACGTTACAGTAGCCTATGTGACTATGCGTAAGTGTGCGCTGCCTACAGTAGTGAGTGGGTTCTCGTATTGTTGTCTCCTACCGTTTGTTTGCTCTATTATGTCCTAACACGTTACAGTAGCCTATGTGACTATGCGTAAGTGTGCGCTGCCTACAGTAGTGAGTCGGTTCTCGTATTGTTGTCTCCTACCGTTTGTTTGCTCTATTAAGTCCTAACACGTTACAGTAGCCTATGTGACTATGCGTAAGTGTGCGCTGCCTACAGTAGTGAGTCGGTTCTCGTATTGTTGTCTCCTACCGTTTGTTTGCTCTATTAAGTCCTAACACGTTACAGTAGCCTATGTGACTGTGCGTAAGTGTGCGCTGCCTACAGTAGTGAGTGGGTTCTCGTATTGTTGTCTCCTACCGTTTGTTTGCTCTATTAAGTCCTAACACGTTACAGTAGCCTATGAGACTATGCGTTAGTGTGCGCTGCCTACAGTAGTGAGTCGGTTCTCGTATTGTTGTCTCCTACCGTTTGTTTGCTCTATTAAGTCCTAACACGTTACAGTAGCCTATGTGACTATGCGTAAGTGTGCGCTGCCTACAGTAGTGAGTCAGTTCTCGTATTGTTGTCTCCTACCGTTTGTTTGCTCTATTAAGTCCTAACACGTTACAGTAGCCTATGTGACTATGCGTAAGTGTGCGCTGCCTACAGTAGTGAGTCGGTTCTCGTATTGTTGTCTCCTACCGTTTGTTTGCTCTATTAAGTCCTAACACGTTACAGTAGCCTATGTGACTATGCGTAAGTGTGCGCTGCCTACAGTAGTGAGTCGGTTCTCGTATTGTTGTCTCCTACCGTTTGTTTGCTCTATTAAGTCCTAACACGTTACAGTAGCCTATGAGACTATGCGTAAGTGTGCGCTGCCTACAGTAGTGAGTCGGTTCTCGTATTGTTGTCTCCTACCGTTTGTTTGCTCTATTAAGTCCTAACACGTTACAGTAGCCTATGTGACTATGCGTAAGTGTGCGCTGCCTACAGTAGTGAGTCGGTTCTCGTATTGTTGTCTCCTACCGTTTGTTTGCTCTATTAAGTCCTAACACGTTACAGTAGCCTATGTGACTATGCGTAAGTGTGCGCTGCCTACAGTAGTGAGTCGGTTCTCGTATTGTTGTCTCCTACCGTTTGTTTGCTCTATTAAGTCCTAACACGTTACAGTAGCCTATGTGACTGTGCGTAAGTGTGCGCTGCCTACAGTAGTGAGTCGGTTCTCGTATTGTTGTCTCCTACCGTTTGTTTGCTCTATTAAGTCCTAACACGTTACAGTAGCCTATGTGACTATGCGTAAGTGTGCGCTGCCTACAGTAGTGAGTCGGTTCTCGTATTGTTGTCTCCTACCGTTTGTTTGCTCTATTAAGTCCTAACACGTTACAGAAGCCTATGTGACTATGCGTAAGTGTGCGCTGCCTACAGTAGTGAGTCGGTTCTCGTATTGTTGTCTCCTACCGTTTGTTTGCTCTATTAAGTCCTAACACGTTACAGTAGCCTATGTGACTGTGCGTAAGTGTGCGCTGCCTACAGTAGTGAGTCGGTTCTCGTATTGTTGTCTCCTACCGTTTGTTTGCTCTATTAAGTCCTAACACGTTACAGTAGCCTATGTGACTATGCGTAAGTGTGCGCTGCCTACAGTAGTGAGTCGGTTCTCGTATTGTTGTCTCCTACCGTTTGTTTGCTCTATTAAGTCCTAACACGTTACAGTAGCCTATGTGACTATGCGTAAGTGTGCGCTGCCTACAGTAGTGAGTCGGTTCTCGTATTGTTGTCTCCTACCGTTTGTTTGCTCTATTAAGTCCTAACACGTTACAGTAGCCTATGTGACTATGCGTAAGTGTGCGCTGCCTACAGTAGTGAGTCAGTTCTCGTATTGTTGTCTCCTACCGTTTGTTTGCTCTATTAAGTCCTAACACGTTACAGTAGCCTATGTGACTATGCGTAAGTGTGCGCTGCCTACAGTAGTGAGTCGGTTCTCGTATTGTTGTCTCCTACCGTTTGCTTGCTCTATTAAGTCCTAACACGTTACAGTAGCCTATGTGACTATGCGTAAGTGTGCGCTGCCTACAGTAGTGAGTCAGTTCTCGTATTGTTGTCTCCTACCGTTTGCTTGCTCTATTAAGTCCTAACACGTTACAGTAGCCTATGTGACTATGCGTAAGTGTGCGCTGCCTACAGTAGTGAGTCGGTTCTCGTATTGTTGTCTCCTACCGTTTGTTTGCTCTATTAAGTCCTAACACGTTACAGTAGCCTATGAGACTATGCGTAAGTGTGCGCTGCCTACAGTAGTGAGTCGGTTCTCGTATTGTTGTCTCCTACCGTTTGTTTGCTCTATTAAGTCCTAACACGTTACAGTAGCCTATGTGACTGTGCGTAAGTGTGCGCTGCCTACAGTAGTGAGTCGGTTCTCGTATTGTTGTCTCCTACCGTTTGTTTGCTCTATTAAGTCCTAACACGTTACAGTAGCCTATGTGACTATGCGTAAGTGTGCGCTGCCTACAGTAGTGAGTCGGTTCTCGTATTGTTGTCTCCTACCGTTTGTTTGCTCTATTAAGTCCTAACACGTTACAGTAGCCTATGTGACTATGCGTAAGTGTGCGCTGCCTACAGTAGTGAGTCGGTTCTCGTATTGTTGTCTCCTACCGTTTGTTTGCTCTATTAAGTCCTAACACGTTACAGTAGCCTATGTGACTATGCGTAAGTGTGCGCTGCCTACAGTAGTGAGTCGGTTCTCGTATTGTTGTCTCCTACCGTTTGTTTGCTCTATTAAGTCCTAACACGTTACAGTAGCCTATGTGACTATGCGTAAGTGTGCGCTGCCTACAGTAGTGAGTCGGTTCTCGTATTGTTGTCTCCTACCGTTTGTTTGCTCTATTAAGTCCTAACACGTTACAGTAGCCTATGAGACTATGCGTAAGTGTGCGCTGCCTACAGTAGTGAGTCAGTTCTCGTATTGTTGTCTCCTACCGTTTGTTTGCTCTATTAAGTCCTAACACGTTACAGTAGCCTATGTGACTATGCGTAAGTGTGCGCTGCCTACAGTAGTGAGTCGGTTCTCGTATTGTTGTCTCCTACCGTTTGTTTGCTCTATTAAGTCCTAACACGTTACAGTAGCCTATGTGACTATGCGTAAGTGTGCGCTGCCTACAGTAGTGAGTCGGTTCTCGTATTGTTGTCTCCTACCGTTTGTTTGCTCTATTAAGTCCTAACACGTTACAGTAGCCTATGTGACTATGCGTAAGTGTGCGCTGCCTACAGTAGTGAGTCAGTTCTCGTATTGTTGTCTCCTACCGTTTGTTTGCTCTATTAAGTCCTAACACGTTACAGTAGCCTATGTGACTATGCGTAAGTGTGCGCTGCCTACAGTAGTGAGTCGGTTCTCGTATTGTTGTCTCCTACCGTTTGCTTGCTCTATTAAGTCCTAACACGTTACAGTAGCCTATGTGACTATGCGTAAGTGTGCGCTGCCTACAGTAGTGAGTCGGTTCTCGTATTGTTGTCTCCTACCGTTTGTTTGCTCTATTAAGTCCTAACACGTTACAGTAGCCTATGTGACTATGCGTAAGTGTGCGCTGCCTACAGTAGTGAGTCGGTTCTCGTATTGTTGTCTCCTACCGTTTGTTTGCTCTATTAAGTCCTAACACGTTACAGTAGCCTATGTGACTGTGCGTAAGTGTGCGCTGCCTACAGTAGTGAGTCGGTTCTCGTATTGTTGTCTCCTACCGTTTGTTTGCTCTATTAAGTCCTAACACGTTACAGTAGCCTATGTGACTGTGCGTAAGTGTGCGCTGCCTACAGTAGTGAGTCGGTTCTCGTATTGTTGTCTCCTACCGTTTGTTTGCTCTATTAAGTCCTAACACGTTACAGTAGCCTATGTGACTATGCGTAAGTGTGCGCTGCCTACAGTAGTGAGTCGGTTCTCGTATTGTTGTCTCCTACCGTTTGTTTGCTCTATTAAGTCCTAACACGTTACAGTAGCCTATGTGACTATGCGTAAGTGTGCGCTGCCTACAGTAGTGAGTGGGTTCTCGTATTGTTGTCTCCTACCGTTTGTTTGCTCTATTAAGTCCTAACACGTTACAGTAGCCTATGTGACTATGCGTAAGTGTGCGCTGCCTACAGTAGTGAGTCGGTTCTCGTATTGTTGTCTCCTACCGTTTGTTTGCTCTATTAAGTCCTAACACGTTACAGTAGCCTATGTGACTATGCGTAAGTGTGCGCTGCCTACAGTAGTGAGTCGGTTCTCGTATTGTTGTCTCCTACCGTTTGTTTGCTCTATTAAGTCCTAACACGTTACAGTAGCCTATGTGACTATGCGTAAGTGTGCGCTGCCTACAGTAGTGAGTCGGTTCTCGTATTGTTGTCTCCTACCGTTTGTTTGCTCTATTAAGTCCTAACACGTTACAGTAGCCTATGTGACTGTGCGTAAGTGTGCGCTGCCTACAGTAGTGAGTCGGTTCTCGTATTGTTGTCTCCTACCGTTTGTTTGCTCTATTAAGTCCTAACACGTTACAGTAGCCTATGTGACTATGCGTAAGTGTGCGCTGCCTACAGTAGTGAGTCGGTTCTCGTATTGTTGTCTCCTACCGTTTGTTTGCTCTATTAAGTCCTAACACGTTACAGTAGCCTATGTGACTGTGCGTAAGTGTGCGCTGCCTACAGTAGTGAGTCGGTTCTCGTATTGTTGTCTCCTACCGTTTGTTTGCTCTATTAAGTCCTAACACGTTACAGTAGCCTATGTGACTATGCGTAAGTGTGCGCTGCCTACAGTAGTGAGTCGGTTCTCGTATTGTTGTCTCCTACCGTTTGTTTGCTCTATTAAGTCCTAACACGTTACAGTAGCCTATGTGACTATGCGTAAGTGTGCGCTGCCTACAGTAGTGAGTCGGTTCTCGTATTGTTGTCTCCTACCGTTTGTTTGCTCTATTAAGTCCTAACACGTTACAGTAGCCTATGTGACTATGCGTAAGTGTGCGCTGCCTACAGTAGTGAGTCGGTTCTCGTATTGTTGTCTCCTACCGTTTGTTTGCTCTATTAAGTCCTAACACGTTACAGTAGCCTATGTGACTATGCGTAAGTGTGCGCTGCCTACAGTAGTGAGTCGGTTCTCGTATTGTTGTCTCCTACCGTTTGTTTGCTCTATTAAGTCCTAACACGTTACAGTAGCCTATGTGACTATGCGTAAGTGTGCGCTGCCTACAGTAGTGAGTCGGTTCTCGTATTGTTGTCTCCTACCGTTTGTTTGCTCTATTAAGTCCTAACACGTTACAGTAGCCTATGAGACTATGCGTAAGTGTGCGCTGCCTACAGTAGTGAGTCAGTTCTCGTATTGTTGTCTCCTACCGTTTGTTTGCTCTATTAAGTCCTAACACGTTACAGTAGCCTATGTGACTATGCGTAAGTGTGCGCTGCCTACAGTAGTGAGTCGGTTCTCGTATTGTTGTCTCCTACCGTTTGTTTGCTCTATTAAGTCCTAACACGTTACAGTAGCCTATGTGACTATGCGTAAGTGTGCGCTGCCTACAGTAGTGAGTCGGTTCTCGTATTGTTGTCTCCTACCGTTTGTTTGCTCTATTAAGTCCTAACACGTTACAGTAGCCAATGTGACTATGCGTAAGTGTGCGCTGCCTACAGTAGTGATTCGGTTCTCGTATTGTTGTCTCCTACCGTTTGTTTGCTCTATTAAGTCCTAACACGTTACAGTAGCCTATGTGACTATGCGTAAGTGTGCGCTGCCTACAGTAGTGAGTCAGTTCTCGTATTGTTGTCTCCTACCGTTTGTTTGCTCTATTAAGTCCTAACACGTTACAGTAGCCTATGTGACTATGCGTAAGTGTGCGCTGCCTACAGTAGTGAGTCGGTTCTCGTATTGTTGTCTCCTACCGTTTGTTTGCTCTATTATGTCCTAACACGTTACAGTAGCCTATGTGACTGTGCGTAAGTGTGCGCTGCCTACAGTAGTGAGTCGGTTCTCGTATTGTTGTCTCCTACCGTTTGTTTGCTCTATTAAGTCCTAACACGTTACAGTAGCCTATGTGACTATGCGTAAGTGTGCGCTGCCTACAGTAGTGAGTCGGTTCTCGTATTGTTGTCTCCTACCGTTTGTTTGCTCTATTAAGTCCTAACACGTTACAGTAGCCTATGTGACTATGCGTAAGTGTGCGCTGCCTACAGTAGTGAGTCGGTTCTCGTATTGTTGTCTCCTACCGTTTGTTTGCTCTATTATGTCCTAACACGTTACAGTAGCCTATGAGACTATGCGTTAGTGTGCGCTGCCTACAGTAGTGAGTCGGTTCTCGTATTGTTGTCTCCTACCGTTTGTTTGCTCTATTAAGTCCTAACACGTTACAGTAGCCTATGTGACTATGCGTAAGTGTGCGCTGCCTACAGTAGTGAGTCGGTTCTCGTATTGTTGTCTCCTACCGTTTGTTTGCTCTATTATGTCCTAACACGTTACAGTAGCCTATGAGACTATGCGTTAGTGTGCGCTGCCTACAGTAGTGAGTCGGTTCTCGTATTGTTGTCTCCTACCGTTTGTTTGCTCTATTAAGTCCTAACACGTTACAGTAGCCTATGTGACTATGCGTAAGTGTGCGCTGCCTACAGTAGTGAGTCGGTTCTCGTATTGTTGTCTCCTACCGTTTGTTTGCTCTATTAAGTCCTAACACGTTACAGTAGCCTATGTGACTATGCGTTAGTGTGCGCTGCCTACAGTAGTGAGTCGGTTCTCGTATTGTTGTCTCCTACCGTTTGTTTGCTCTATTAAGTCCTAACACGTTACAGTAGCCTATGTGACTATGCGTAAGTGTGCGCTGCCTACAGTAGTGAGTCGGTTCTCGTATTGTTGTCTCCTACCGTTTGTTTGCTCTATTAAGTCCTAACACGTTACAGTAGCCTATGTGACTGTGCGTAAGTGTGCGCTGCCTACAGTAGTGAGTCGGTTCTCGTATTGTTGTCTCCTACCGTTTGTTTGCTCTATTAAGTCCTAACACGTTACAGTAGCCTATGTGACTGTGCGTAAGTGTGCGCTGCCTACAGTAGTGAGTTAGTTCTCGTATTGTTGTCTCCTACCGTTTGTTTGCTCTATTAAGTCCTAACACGTTACAGTAGCCTATGAGACTATGCGTAAGTGTGCGCTGCCTACAGTAGTGAGTCAGTTCTCGTATTGTTGTCTCCTACCGTTTGTTTGCTCTATTAAGTCCTAACACGTTACAGTAGCCTATGTGACTATGCGTAAGTGTGCGCTGCCTACAGTAGTGAGTCGGTTCTCGTATTGTTGTCTCCTACCGTTTGTTTGCTCTATTAAGTCCTAACACGTTACAGTAGCCTATGTGACTGTGCGTAAGTGTGCGCTGCCTACAGTAGTGAGTCGGTTCTCGTATTGTTGTCTCCTACCGTTTGTTTGCTCTATTAAGTCCTAACACGTTACAGTAGCCTATGTGACTGTGCGTAAGTGTGCGCTGCCTACAGTAGTGAGTCGGTTCTCGTATTGTTGTCTCCTACCGTTTGTTTGCTCTATTAAGTCCTAACACGTTACAGTAGCCTATGAGACTATGCGTAAGTGTGCGCTGCCTACAGTAGTGAGTCGGTTCTCGTATTGTTGTCTCCTACCGTTTGTTTGCTCTATTAAGTCCTAACACGTTACAGTAGCCTATGTGACTATGCGTAAGTGTGCGCTGCCTACAGTAGTGAGTCGGTTCTCGTATTGTTGTCTCCTACCGTTTGTTTGCTCTATTAAGTCCTAACACGTTACAGTAGCCTATGAGACTATGCGTAAGTGTGCGCTGCCTACAGTAGTGAGTCGGTTCTCGTATTGTTGTCTCCTACCGTTTGTTTGCTCTATTAAGTCCTAACACGTTACAGTAGCCTATGAGACTATGCGTAAGTGTGCGCTGCCTACAGTAGTGAGTCGGTTCTCGTATTGTTGTCTCCTACCGTTTGTTTGCTCTATTAAGTCCTAACACGTTACAGTAGCCTATGTGACTATGCGTAAGTGTGCGCTGCCTACAGTAGTGAGTCGGTTCTCGTATTGTTGTCTCCTACCGTTTGTTTGCTCTATTAAGTCCTAACACGTTACAGTAGCCTATGTGACTATGCGTAAGTGTGCGCTGCCTACAGTAGTGAGTCGGTTCTCGTATTGTTGTCTCCTACCGTTTGTTTGCTCTATTAAGTCCTAACACGTTACAGTAGCCTATGTGACTATGCGTAAGTGTGCGCTGCCTACAGTAGTGAGTCGGTTCTCGTATTGTTGTCTCCTACCGTTTGTTTGCTCTATTAAGTCCTAACACGTTACAGTAGCCTATGTGACTATGCGTAAGTGTGCGCTGCCTACAGTAGTGAGTGGGTTCTCGTATTGTTGTCTCCTACCGTTTGTTTGCTCTATTAAGTCCTAACACGTTACAGTAGCCTATGTGACTGTGCGTAATGTACTGTATTGAAAAAATCCACAGCCTGCTTCCAGTCTCCGACTGGGTCAGGAATGGAATGAATGGAGCCCCCATCTAGCAGCGAGGATATGAACTGTGCCGGCTGCCGAGGCCTGACGCACTCCTCTGGGGCAATGATTAAATGAATGACAGATGAAATGAATTGATAGTGAAGAGTGTTGCTGGAATGAAATTTTGACAGGGAAACCGGAGTACCCGGAGAAAAACCTGTCTGCCTCCGTTTTGTCCAGCACAGACCTGACATGGAGTGACCGGGATTTGAACCACAGACCCAGCGGTGAGTGGCCGGCGTGCTGCCGACTAAGCCACGGAGGCTGCACTGTACTGTACTGTACTGTATTACGTTGTGAAAATAACTTCTACGAGTGGGAAAAAGGAAAACCGAAATCGCAATGTTTTATCGATTGAGAATAAGGCGGAGATCATTAATGAACTGGATAAATGTGAGAGTGTGCAGTGTCTATTGAAAAATTACAGTGTCGGAAAATCCACAATATATATGATTTGAAGAACCGAAAAGGTGAAATTCTGAATTATGCATCGAAGTTAGACAGTGAAGAAGGGTCTAAAAAGAGAAAAACTATGAGATCAGCTATGGATGAAAAATTGGAAGACGCGGCGTTGTTGTGGTTTATTCAGACAGGAAGTAAGGGATATACCATTTTTGGACCTTTGTTGTGTGAGGTATTGCACCTATATGAGGAGCTTGGTGGTTCTCCCTATGTTCGGTTATCCAGAAAAATCGTTATCCGGAACACATTCGGTCCCAATTAGTCCGGATAAACGACGTTCTACTGTAATTTAAATTTGCAATGAATGGAGATTGATGGAAGAAATGAAAAGTAAAAACACTTATAGAGGGCGATGTATTAAAGATATAGATATGCTGTCCGGGACTTTTTGGTATAAATTTTCATGCTGATCAATTTTTATACTCATAATATATAGATATTTTTAACGGTTTACCCAGGGTAAGCTTAAAAGGCGCGCAGAAGGCAGGTTTTTCTTCGACTTGATTCACTGAAATCGTTACTGCTCGGCTTCCTTTGGTCACAATTTCTTTTGAGAGAATTCTTCCTCGAGAAATCCTTTACAGAATGGTGAAAACCGCATCAAAATCAATCCAGTGGTTCTCAAGGTTACCCGTTACAATCAACAATCGGGGAGTTTGTTTTATACTATGTGGAGATTTGTACGTTTATTTACACTGAAAAAAAATCGAGAAAATGCTAAATATATTGTATCTATTAATATTGAAATAAAATTCATGAAACGGAAAGGAAAAGGAAAATTTGGTATGGCAAAAAATTTCCCGAAAGAGATTGCAATTAAGGCGTACACGAGAGAATCGTATGTAACATAAGATACTTTTTTGATCTTACAGTTGATTATTTGCACGTACTGGGATGATGTTCATCATAAAAGCAGGTGAAGCAGTAATTTTCTCGGCATCTTCCACGCGCTATAGACGCCGCATTTTTAGAATTGCATAATTATTTTAAATTTGCTTCTGAAAAACAAAAAACTTATGTGGCTCATCTGGAGCTCCCACTTCTATCACTTTCACTTTTGGCCAAACCCTGCATTTATCATAAATTTGGACGAGATTGGTGATGACCAGTAGGCAGGGTGCCCTTGTCAGAAAGTCTGTCTTAGAAAACACAAGTCTCAATGACCCATTCTCTGTTCATCTCATGTTGTCCTTCAAATCGCCACATGGGCCAAGTAATGAAGTCACACACCGAAGCAAGGAATTATCTGTAACCGTTATTCAGGAAATATAAATTTATTGTAGTTGAAATGTATTATCTGCCTTCCTTACACATCTCCTTATCATTCGACTTTGGTTGCTTGGATGGTTTGTTGGTTCCTTAGTTTAGGGGCTGCGACAACGCGATCATGTAGCTCCGTGTACTTTGGGTGTTTGTAGAATCTGCCTGATAACCGGTGTTAGTTGTGATGACTGAATTAGTGTGTGTTATCTGTTTTCCATTCAAGTAAGGACTGCTGACAATAATTTCAAGTAGTTCCTACTTTCGCTACCACGACATCTAGCTGTGAACTTGGCTACTACTAGATGCCATTGCAACCAGCACCTGGTGATGAAGTTTGGAACTTGAAAGCATTAATCAAAGCTAACCTACAAATTTTGGCAGCACACAAGAGAAGTTAGTGGAAGGTTCTTTTTCATGCCATAAATCTATGACATGGGACTGCAGGCTTTACTCCTCCTCCGAAGGAAGGCATACTGAGGGATTTTTAACGCGCTTAAAAAATCTGATGACTTCGGCCGGGTTTGAACCCGCGATCTTGGGCATAGAAGCTCAGCATGCTATCGACTACGCCACCGAAATCACCATCATTCGACTTTGCTGTCAACTTTATTCCACAGAGCAGTGCGTAGGTGCAGTAGCTAATGTATTAAATAGCAAGCAGGGATCGAGGATAGGGTATTTCTTAAGGCAAGCTACGTCTTCCTGTAATTACATATTGGTAAAATGCAAATGCCATGGAGGCTGTTTGGGGGAGGGAAGAAAGAAACCAGCCCACTGAGTCTACATTAATTAAATGGCAACATCTGCCTCCGTTCTCAGGCACCCCAAGACATGGTAAGAAGTTGCAGGGACTTCATATCTACTGCACGATATTCACCATCAATGAACACCATATACCTTCCTCAGGGCCCTTAATCTAACCTGACGATACGGTTATGTCTTCACCTGATCGTACGAACTTACGCCATAAGCCGATCGGGGGTTCTGCAAGATTATGTACTATATGTGTAGTTCTGAAATGTAATCTACGTACAAAGAACGATGATAGGTGTATTTTAACTTCATGGAAAATCAATACGGAAATTATCTTACATTATCTAGCAAGATAATGTTATTGTAGTGTTTACTATTCATAGTTAAATAATATGATTCTGGTTCCACCTTAAAACAAGAATTCGGAATATGCTTAACTGTTTTATGAATGTAATAAGAGATACATGAAGAAAATCCACGTTTCTAAACCATTCCTCTGAAACTTTTACCACATCACACATGATAAACAGTCATCAATTCTTTGTATAAGAAACTTTGTATTCTGTTTTCAGTTCTCGGAATTTTTGAAAAACCGAATAAAAAAAGACAAATTTTAAAAATGCCCTAAAAGTACTAAATATTATTGAATCATCAAATGTCATTACAGATTTCCTCTATTTAACGTATATAATGTCCTGAGCTAGAATCTTGCAGGTATCTTCAATAGACAGTGTGTAGGAGGTTTTTTCATTTTTCAAAAAAGAAATGTAATTTTATCATTGCTTAATATATACAAGGTGGCTAAAGTTTTCAAAGTACCCAAAAATTCCTAGTTTACAGCATTCCTACATTCATTAGCTTTAATGCAATTTCAATAATATTCCTATGTCAAATGTTTTTGTTAATTTGTAATGTTAAAGATTTTAATTCTGAGAATAACGTAAATGAAGATACACAATTGTGAACTAACTTAGACATATTAAAGATGGTACCGACAGTAGTGGCTACGCTGGCTACCGCGCAGCATTAGGTCATGGGGCCAAGCTCTCTGCTGACTCGGTAGACGCGTGGGTTCGAGCCCCACCGTCGGCCGTCCTTGAAATGGTTTTCCGTGGTTTCCTATTTTCAACACCAGGAAAATGCTGGGACGGTACCTTCTGACAGGCCACGGCCGCTTCCAACCACATCCTTACCCAGTTTCATTCACCATCATTCATTTCATCTCTCATTAACTCATCTCATGAGGTTGGCGTCAGTAAGGGCATCCGGCCGTAAAAACCATCGCCACAAAGACTTCCATCGCATCTCATCCCCGACCCCGTTGGAAAACGGGAATAATAAGGGGTAGACATACAGACATACAGACATATTAAAGATGGTAATTCATCGAGAGTAGGGGCGTGGTGGCGCAGCGGTCAAGCTGTTGGTCATCACCATGGCGGACCGGGTACGATTCCCGGTCAATGCGTGTGAGATTGTTCAAGTGAAATTTCATGTCCAGTGGTTCGGATTTCACGTAAAAATGGGGCCCAGTGGCTCATGATCTTGAGATTAACGGTCACGTAAAACTGCAATCTTCCTTCCTTCGTTCCTTCATCGGGAGTTAGATAATATATGTCATTTTCTGGGATATTTAGATGCAAGTAAGATACTGCGGAGCCACGCCCCCTAAACATGTGCACACCAGCCTCCTTAAAATAGTTTATAACTACTTACTGGTTGAATACTGACGTGGAATATAATTCAATTTGATGCAGACAAGTATTGCTTATGAACATACTTTAAGAACAATTGCCAAGACCCTTTTCCACCCCAAAATAACTCGCACTATCTCATATGGTTTAGAGCTAATATGGAAGAAGTTATCCTAAGATCCTAATATAATAGAAAAAGTGAAAGCAAAATTCCCGTGGCAAGAGCGTCACAATCCAGGTTAGTTTATGAACTATCAAAGGAGCCCTTCTACTGTATATTGAAGATCTCCGATTACAAATCCATCTGTCATCTACCCCACAAATGGAGTTGGTGCTTGAACTGAGACACCTGAAGCAGCAATACATATCATTAGATTTTTACGTTACTGAAGCACTGACAGTCAATGTACAAAGGGCTAGAGCTAAAACTTATCCCTCGCTTAACTAAAAGATCAACCATAACAAACGATATAACAAAATTTACATCACCTAATAATCCACCTGTATGGAAGCTTTGCAGTATTTACAACGATGCAGTTCGTGTAAATTTGGAACTAGATTTCCGTCTCTCAATTACACCGTTTTTAGCCTACTTTTCACATTTTGCAAAAATGAGGAAAAGGTAGACTTATGAGATCGATCCGGGAAAATGTGTGTCTGTCTGTCTGGCTGTGTGTGTGTGTCCCCCCCCCCTATCAACTCCTAAACGGCTGCAGTAATCAAAACCAAATTTAGTAGGAGTAAAGATGTGCACCGGAATATCTCACGTACATATTTGAAAATGATGTCAGTGCTACCAACTGCTGAAAAAAACTCACTAGAAATTTGAGCTCCATGTTGGATATCTCGCAAGGTATGCATGGGAGCTATTCCAAAATTGGTACACATGCAGATAATACTATTTCAGTTTAATTTCCAGGAGGCCAACAATGACAGTGTTGCCAAAATAATTTTAAGCCTTCTGATAGGTCCAATGTTTAAATGCATATAACTTCTACACTATCAATTGGATTTCAACCAAATGTTGTATGTAATATCTGTACATAAACAGATATGACTGAGTGTATTCTTAAGAGCCACCAGGGCTGCCAACTGTTAATAATTGCTCTCTCTCTCTATTTTTTTATCCAAATACTAATATATCAGAATGTATGCAAGCCAACAGCTTTAAACTATGCACACATATATTCCGACATTTTAGATTAATTTTGAGTAACTTATATACATCAGTTCTACCAACATGATTATAAGTCTGCTGATAGTACCAATTTTTTAATACATGTAACTTCTATACTATCAGTTGGATTACAACCAAATTTCGTATGTGCTTTGAGTACCATAACAGAATGACTGTAAGTATTGTTAAGAGCAATCAGGGCTGCCAATTGTTAATAAATGCTGTCTATATTTTTTTACCCTAATATCAATATATCAGAAAGTATGCAAGCCAACAGCTCTATACTTTGCACACGTATAGCACCTGACATTGTAGATTAATTTGGAGTAATTAATACAAGGCAGTGCTGCCAACATGATTCTATGCCTGCTGATATGTCCAATTTTAAAATACATGTAACTTCTATAATAACAAATGGATTTCATCCAAAATTGGCACAACAAGATATAATAATATTTCAGATTATTTCTGACCAGCACACGCATGGTATTGTTGGCAACATGATTTTACGCTTGCTGATAGATCCAGTGTCTAACTGCATGTAACGTCCATTGGACTTCAACCAAATTTTGTATTCTGTACCTTAAGAGGTGGAACTAAGAATATATTCAGTCACCAGGGCTGCCAACTGTAGTGCTCTATTAGGTTGCATTATACCAGGTATATTTTGAACTAATTTGATATTTCGATAATACCAACTTAATTTTGTCATTATTCTAGATAGGTTCATATACTGTAGAATAATCATTGGCATGAAAAGTAGGCTGTATAGTTCTTCACGGAACTTCTTGTTGGAAATTATAATCAAGTCACTGAATTGATAATTGAAATAAAACTATTCACACAAAACAGAACCAACAATGTATTGGATTGGCCTTTTCTCTCGTTATTAATGTGTTAGTTTTGTATGTAATAATTCATTTCTATATCTGTGTTTATATTTGACATTGATTAAGTTTAGATTTATCTTGTAGTTATATTTAGATTAAGCTTTTTACTTTGATGCATTTCGTCATCTGTGTGAACTTCTTAGCGTTAAGAATTTCATTTAGATATTAATACTTAAATGTAGAAATACATGGAAATACTGTGTAGGTGCACTTTTATTGGGGTGTACACTGAACTTTGCTCTGTACCATCAACAAATAAATAAATAATTGTATCGTACACGGCTTCCATCACATTTTTTTAAACATGAAATATCATGAGCCGAACAATGACTGCGTGTGTGCTTTGTGTGAGAAGACATGCTACAAATACCTTATAACTAAGGCCCTGAAGTTCATGCCAAATCATATCTTTGCATATTTATGAATATTTTAGCACAATGCATAATATTTTTCTCCTCTACCAGTTCAAGTGCATATCTCCGCTTGAGAAGGGCGTATATTCTAATTTTCTGTTATTTTGAAGCGATTTGTGTTACTTCATGTTCCTAAAGCCGTATATTTCGATTCGGACTCCGAGAGTCTATCTCAGAATAATACTGAAATGTTTTAATACCTAGTACGTTTAAGTTTTCTTGGAAGTAGGCCTAAATGTCAATTATTTTTATTCAGCATTCACTATGTAATATTGTAAAATTATTTTCATTTAACAAAATTCAATGGCTCTTAAAATAGTACATTTAAAATTAACATAATATAATAATTATTGATGGTCAACACTGCTTAAGGTTCTATAAAGTATTATTGCCTACTATTTAGAACTGTTTCTTAGTTGAGATATTTTAACAAAATGTTCAGTGAAGAACATTTAGCCTACTTTCTCCTAAATGCATGGGTAAAGTTTTAACTCTTTGTCCTTTTCAAGGAGTATAATTGGATATTGGTTGTAGTAGCTTGTTGAAATACAACGTGTTATACGGATATTTAACATGAATATGATGTGCCCTTTGCTAGTGCTACCTCTGTACAAATTGTCATTCAATTAGGTTTCACCGTGTTTGAATTGATTTGGTGAATCGATTTGCACACATACATGGCCGCTATCAGCAAACTATTGGGTTGATTACCTTGTAGTTCGGTCAAAGGATGCTTCCCGGAAAAATGTATGTTGTTGCAAAATTTGGTAGAGATCAAATGATTAGTTTGGTCGTAATTTGATTTCAGCTTTTAAAACATGGTTCGCCACCATTCCGTTTCTGTCAAGATGGCTGCGATATAAAACATGTCACTGAGGTGCCCTTTGCTAGTGCTACCTCTGTGCCAAATGTAGTTCAATTCGGTTTTACCGTGTTTGAAATGATAGGGGGAATCGATTTGCACACATGCATAGCTGGCATATGCAAACTATTGGACTGATGACATTATAGCTTGCACAAAGAACACTTCTCACATAAAGGTATGTCGTTGCAAAATTTGGTAGAAATCTGATGATTAAGTTGGTCGTAATTTGATTTAAGCTATTAACATTTGTGTGGCCGCCATTACGTTTGCGTCAAAACGGCGGCGATTTAGAACATGATACTTAGGTGCCCTTTGCTAGTGCTACCCCTGTACCACATTTCGTTCTATTCGGTTTAACCGTGTTTGAATTGATAGGGGGGGGGGACATTATTCAGAGTACACACACTCACACACATCTCATAAGTCTACTTTCATTTTTTGCAAAAATCGAATGTAGGCAAAAAATGGCGTAGTTATATATCCGTCTGAATACGGCGTGATCGTAATTGCCGTACTTATTTCATAGTGCATATTGTTTGAATCGTGATGCATATTTGACCAATGATTAGTGCATATTCGCATGCATATTTATTCATTTAATAGTGCATGAACTTCCAGGCCTTAATAATAACATTATGTGGTAACAGGAAGAAGAGCATAGTGGAATATAGCAAAGACTAATCTTATTTGTTAGATAGATCGTGGGGATTGTCTGACAATTTTCTTGCTTATTCTGTTATTCGTATCTTAAGTGTAATTCACTGCAATAAATTGTTATTAACAACAGCAAAATTAAATTGTTTTTTTGGATGCAATTTTCATGAAGTAGCGACGGTTGAACTTCCCAGTGAAATGTTTGTTGGACGGACTGTAGAAAGTTGGATGGACTGTGTCTCAACTCCGAGCGTTTGAGAAGAAGAGTAACTTGCTTTTAATTTAACGGTGCCGTAAATTAGAGAATCGATTTCTTACTATCGACTGGTCTATATAGTAACGTTTAATGTGTTAGCCCTTGGGGGTTGGACCTTTATTGGAATTAAGGGAGGGGTGCGTGCGGGGGTAGAAGGGATTCAACTCCACTATCTCTTCCCTCGTTTTCTTCGATTTCTTCTTAACTTGGAAGGATACTTGAGTCTTTTCGAAGTCTCCAATACTAATTTAGGTAGCCCCAAGGTTCAGTTGGACCCCTCTGACGAGAATATGGGGAACTTTTGAGTCGAACTGTACGAGGGTTGAGATAAGGCACGTGCCTCGCTCTTTCCTCTTTATTAAAGAATTTAAAGTTGCTGGAACAAATGAATTATAAAATCAAAAATATCCTCTCCGGGCCTGGAGTGGTTTATAACCACAATTTACATCTTAAAGAGTAGGTACAAGTATAAGCTAAAGTCTGAATATTCTTACATATTTTTGTGGTGTGAATGCAAGTTATGCATGGATATAAGCAGGAAATAATAATGATAATAACAACAATAATAATTATGATAATAATTGCAATAATAAAGATAAAAGGAATTAAATATTTTAAGAAAAATTCTCGGACCAAAAAAATGTGCTCGCACATACCCATTACGTAGTAACAAAGAAGTATATAAATCATGCAGCAAAATCTCAGATACCATTCTAAAATGAAGTGTTAAATTCTTTGGACATGTTTCTAGAATGCCTGATGACAGACTGGCTAAGAAACATTTTAACCACTTCAACAAGTCCAATTGAAAAGATTTCTCTTATGACAAATGGTTTGCTAACACCAAGATGGATCTACAAGAATTGAACATCACAGATCAAAACAACCGCAACAGAACCACATTCAGCAATAAGATACACACATTTGAGGGGTTTCTAGAGTCAGAAACAGCGACCAAGAAGAAGCAACATTGGACAGCTGGAAAGAAAAAAGCTGTGAGCAAGAGAATGAAGGAATATTGGCGCCAAAGAAAACTGAAATTTATTTAAGTGGTCCGTATTTGGCCAAAATCGTTTATGATGATGAAATAATAATAATAATAATGTCAGGATGAAAGGGGTTTGTGAATTTTAGTGGGTAGTAATCCCATTCACAAACCCCTTTCATCCTGACATTCCGTCCTGGAACTGCTCTAGTATTACTTCAGGACGGTGTAGATTTATAAGCCATTTGAGTCTCTTCTTTTTATCATTTTAAATGATCTTGTCGACTTCGTCGTTACGCTGGGGTCTGGCGTTACGTTACGGTGACGGGACGAAATGTACCCAGATGCACTGAGGTGTGTGACGTCATAGTACCGCTTGGTGCATGTGTTCCCCGACAATCTCTACTTCGTTAGTATAAGACAAAAATCCCCGATTCTTGGATGTCACGGGTAATCTCGAGAACCACTGGATGGATTTTGATGCGGTTTTCAACATTCTGTAAAGGATATCTCGAGGAAAGATTCTGTAGAAAATAATTTATGTATGGTCAAAGGAAGCCAAGCAGTAACGATTTCAGTGAAAAAGTCGAAAACAAACTTGGCGTCCGTGCGCTTCTTAAGCTTACGCTGGGCAAACCGTTAAAAATATCAATATACTATGAGCGTAAGAATTGGTCAGCATGAAAAGTTTTACAAAAAAGTCTGCGAGAGCATATCTCTATCTTCAATACATCGCCCACTATAAGTGTATTTAGACTGGATGGAAGGGGCACGTCCCCGCGGGCTCTGGTGAGCGTGCAGCATCCCGCGCGCTTGACCTTGCTTTCCCCTTGGTTTGAACTTGCCGTTCGCGACTAATTTTGAACAAGGTAAAGTATTATAAAGCAAGATAAGTATTATGCAGATGATTTTCTAACATGTCAAGAGTCTTTCTAGCCTTCCTAGAATTTTTGAGCATTTGTAGCATTTAAAATGATACAAAGTCTAGTCTTTCAGACTGACTGTCACTTTTGAATTCAATACGTTGACGCCGCTCATGAGCGTCCAGTTTCCTCGTCCTCTGATGCCAAACAGCTGTATGTTGATAGAAGCAACTAACATAAGTAGGATATATGGAAATAGGCTATTTAGTACTTCACGGAACTACTTGTTTAAAGTTTAAATTGATTCATAAAGTACACGGGGCTACATGACCGCGTTGTCGCAGCTCCTAAACTAAGGAACCAACCAACCAAATTGATTCATAAAATATATTCTCGAATACTTTCTGAATTCACAATAAGATACGGGGCAATAGCATGGAGCCAACAGACACAGTGGGACTAATGACGTTGTATAATGCTGCGCCTAACGGGGGATTAAAGAAAGAATACTGAACACATTTCAGTATAACCGTTCATTACGCGAAACATCTAGGAACAACCATCCAGATACGTGCGACACAAATAGCCATTAAGAGCTAAGGAAGCTCGTCTGATGTGAGCGATGGTCATCCCTGATGCAACTGGGCCATAACTGGCCAGTCTGGCGCTATCTGGTTGTGCTAAATTGTCCGTTATCTCGCCTCTGAGTGGTCGCTTGTAACAGGCTCCAGAGAGAAGATAAATTCCAGCCACTTCATTGCGTGTCATCATTTCTGTAATGTCGCAATGATGCTATTAAAATAGGAATTTGTCATTTCAACGCTGAAGATAATTCACAAATTATCAGCTTGAGGCTCATTACATTTGCCTTGCTCTACTTCATAATTCGTGAAGTCTCATGATGTCAAGATTTTATTTTGGCTGTTTCAACAGACATTAAGGACACAAATTACGTTTTTAGAAGTTCAATTACTACAAATATCTTCATTATTATTGCTGTGTAGAAAATAAATAATTATCTTGTCGAGTGAAAAAGCATAATGCCCAGAACTTCCTCATAAGGGTTCCTGGTCGTCCGACAGCACAAATAGCTGAGCTGTGTTTAGTGAAACGTAGCCACGAAGCCAGAAAAAAATGTTCGTACTACTTTAAGCGTTTGAATTTTCAATAGCGAAATACATGAGGACTTTGAGTAAAGATAGCTTTTAAGATATTTTTCAATGTTACCGTATTAGCTTTCAGTCGGTCAATATGAAAAAAGTGACAGTCAGTCTGAAAGACTAGACTTTGTATCTTTTTAAATGCTACAAATTCTGAAAAATGCAAGAAAGTCTGGAGGCTTCTCGCTTCGCTCGAAGCCAAAGACTCTTCACATGTTAGAAAATGATCTGCATAATACTTATCTTGCTTATCTTGTTTCAAATTACTCGCGAACGGCAAGTGCAAACCAAGGGCAAAGCAAGGTCAAGCGCGCGGGATGCCGTCACGCTTACCAGAGCGCGCGGGAAAATGCCCCTTCCATCCTGTCTAAAAAACTTATAGTGCGCGAGGTATTGAAGATAGAGATATGCTCTCGCGGACTTTTTTGAAGAACTTTTCAACCTGACCAATTCTTACGCTCATAGTATATTGATATGTTTAACGGTTTGCCCAGTGTAAGCTTAAGAAGTGCACGGACGCCAAGTTTGTTTTCGACTTTTTCACTTTGCTTGGTTACAGAATCTTTCCTCGAGATATCTTTTACAGAATGGTGAAAACCGCGTCAAAATCCATCCAGTGGTTCTCGAGATTACACGTGACATCCAAGAATCGGGGATTTTTGTCTTATACTAACGAAGCAGAGATTGTCGGGGGACACATGCACCAAGCGGTACTATGACGTCACCCACCTCAGTGCATCTGGGTACATTTCGTCCTGTCACCGTAACGTAACGCCAGACCCCAGCGTAACGACAAGATCATTTAAAATGATAAAGTCATTACAATTACTGAAATATGTGAAAAGTTACCTGAAACATATTACATGTGATTAATATTGGTATCTTCTTCAATAGTACGTAACAATATAAATTGTAATCACATGTAATTTATTTCAGGTTATGTTTCACATATCCCAGTGTTCGGAATGATATTTGTACTGACCGAATGAAGGCTTCTCTTCTCTCTTCTTCTACGCGATCAGGCCCAGTGGACCGTGCGCTGCTACAAGTTTCCTTCTCCATCGTCTCCTATCCATAGCTGCCATCCGCCAACTGCCCACACGTATCGCTGCCTGTTGTAGATCTTCACGGAGTCCATCACTCCTCCGCTTCCTTGGTCTCCCTGGTGGTCTTCTTCCTGTGGGGATGGCATCCAGTAGCTTCCGTGGCCATCGGTGGTCTTCCATCCGGCTACATGTCCAGCCCTCTGCAGTCTTCTGGTTTTGATGGTTTCAGCTATGTTACTATGTGATTCAAAACCGCCTTGGCAAACACTAAAGAATGTAGTTTAATTACTGCGTATACGTACATGTTTCGGTGTTCAATGGAACCCTCGTCAGCGTAGATTGAATAAAAATAATCTTAAAACTAAGTTTACAAAGATAAAAGAGAAAATGGATCTCCTTACAAAACACGATTCGAAATTTAAATAAAAAGAAGGCTCACAAAAATAATTAGAAAACATAATATGAATAGATAGAATGAATATAAATGTGCCTTAAAGGGCTAATGAGCCTGCCACAACAGGCCGTGAAGGGCCTAGGCCGACCAAGCGACCGCTGCCCACCCATTTGGCCTGCAGATATTGGGGTGACGCGTGATCAGTGCATCGGGTCCCCTCGGCCGTTAATCTTAGTTTTCGTGATCGGGGCGCTGCCTCACTGTCAGACAGCTACTCAATTGTCCTCACGAGGCTGAGTGCACCCCGTTTCAGCCCTCATGTCAGTTTCTAAAATCTCTGACGGAGCCAGGAATCGAATCCGGGGTCTCTGGGTGAGAGGCAGGCACGCTGCCCAACACCACGGGGCCGGCACCTTAAAGGACTGCTTCCTAATAAATATGGTTCGATTAAAGTGAATCGGACGTCGCTGCTATATGATGTATCTTCCAGTGAGTGTTTGACGAGGCGGTTTTGAATCACATAGTACTTACTATCAGTCAACAAGGATATTTATTATTACCATTGTCATAATGGTTAATGTTTACGCTTTTTATCCAGCTATGTTGGCATCATGGTACAGGTCTTTTACTTCGTGATTTTGTCTAATCCTCCATTCACCCGTGTGTACATCCCTCACTGGTCCGAAGATCTTCCGAAGAACTTTTCTCTTAAATACGAGTAGTTTATGTAAGTCCTGTTTTCGGTTACTCCATATCTCACAGCCATATGGTACAATGGGTTGGATCACAGTTTTATACAGACGAATTTTGAACTGTCTGGAGAGGCATCTGGACCGATGAAGCTGTGTTAGGCTGTAGAGAGTTTGGTTTCCTGCTTGGATCCTGGCGTTGATCTCTACCTCACAATACATGATGAATTCTCCGTGAAAAGCTCTCCTAGGTATTTAAATTCATGGACCCTCTTTTAGGACTGGTTCCCCACCCGTCGTGACTGTAGTTGCCCCAAAACTTGGCCTTACCCGCGAGTCATAGTGAGGTACTCCATCTTGGTTTCATTTACGCGATTAGACCAAATTTGTTGGCAGCTGCCTTGAGTGCTCTGGTCATTTGCCTCAACCATTCCTGAGAGCTGGAGAGTAAACTGATAGCATCTGCATAGGCAAGGTCATCTAGGCTCTTCTCTTCGACTTGGATTCCTTCAAAATTGTTTCGAAAGATCTCACGTATGATCATCTCCAAGGCAAACAATGTAGGAGATAAACCGTCTCCTTTCCGACTGAAGGCTATGATATTAAATTCAAACTTTGATCACTCCAGTTGAAGTCGCATAAGGGAAGTGGTTTGAAATAATGGAAGTGATAGCAGACTCTTGATTAGAGACAAATCACTCTTTTAATATTGATGTATATAATTAAATATTTAGTGTGAATTTAGTAATCATTAGTAGCCATCCCAAGAAACCATTTGTATGGACTACTAGCTTCGTAAATCCTCTTGTTTTACGATTACTGTATCTGTATTTAGAAACATATTGTATACTAGGCATCCCGAGCGGGAGTTTGCTTGTGGCAGGGTGGCCAGTTCCTTTCCATTCCGCCTCCTGCCATAGCATCCGGCAGGTTCCCATTTTTGCATCACGAGGCTGGGAGACCCCGTACCAGACCATACCAAGACTTTTAAATTCTTGGAAGAGCCGGGGATCAAACCCGGTACCTCGGGGGTGACAGCTATTAGTTTATTAAATGAAATTAGTTTTCTGGGAATATCTCAGAAACGTGGTTTTAGAGCCTTAAAGCGTAGTGGCCTCCGAGCCACTGAGGGGCTGAAAATGAGTTTTGCTCGTCCTTGTACGCCATAATATAATAATAATCATAATAAGTTAATAATATAGGGATATAATAGACCTTTAGTAGCCTACCCCCTGACCCCCTTAAGCGCATTATATACGTATTGATGAATTTTACAGCTTATGTTGGTTCCGTGATAACCTATTAGTCGTTTGCGAACGTTCACAGTAATGTAATAAATGGAATGGCATTGCATGTTACAGAAATAGATGTACTCCTGAGATTGTGTTGCCATGGTTACCGGCTTGCATTCTTTCAATAGCTTAATAAATGAAATTAATTTTCTGGGTGTATCTCAAAAACTGTTGGTTTTAGGACCTTAAAATGTGGTTTTCGGGGCCCGTAGGGCTACCGAGTTTTGGTTCTCACATTGAGACGCTGAAAATGAGTTTTGTCTCGTTTTTCTACGCCCATTTCAACTTGCTTTTTAAGGGGGTTGGCCCTCTTTTGTGAGAAGTATGGAGAAGAGTTACATCAATGATTACTTTCGTGCCTCTGATGGACTTCTGTACCAAATTTTACGTTGATCCACTCAGCCGTTCTCGAATGATGCGCATGAAAATTTGTACACAGACAGACAAACAGACAGCCAGACAGCCAGACAGACAGACAAAAAATTTGTGTTTGCCCGCAACCGTCATAAACCAGTCTGACACGCGTTAATAACTCAAACTTTTGTGGAAATTCAGGAAAAACAGACAAACTTTCATTTTTATATAGAGAGAGATTCTGTGTCACTTGCAAACCCCCTAGTGTCAGACAAATAAAATAAACACACACATTAGTGGCGGTGCACAAAACAGAGTTTGTAGATCTCCAGTGGAAACTTAATCATAAATGTAAAGTTTTGAAGCCATTCCTTCAGTGTCGACTTTAGTAAGCTGTCAGTCGTAACTGACAACTTAACCATAGCTGGTTTCTTTCACATACCAGGAAGACGTCCTTCAAATACAGAAGTGGTTTAAATATTAAAATGCAATATTGTTTTCAAAACTTGATGAAGAATCTGCCCAATGTTGACTGTGAAATTACGAAAATGAACTATTATATTATGCGCATTACAACTTACTCAACATGTCACCTATTCTGTGTTTTGTGGAGAAAATAATCACATCCTTTTCCACAACCCTAAATTGGAAGAACGGAGAAAAAATCCACTTCAGGCAAGCAACTGAATGTTGAGAACATATTTTAATATCATTGAAATTTACAAACAGAATTCTCAATGTGTACTTTGAGGGAAACAGACTTCATCATAACATTTGCCCTAAATATCTTGGGGTCATTTTCGATAGGACACTTTCCTACAAGGAACATCTCACGAAGGTAGCTGCCAAGTTGAGGAGTAGAAACAACCTCCTGCATAAACTGTGTGTTACTGGCTGGGGATCTTCAGCAGACACACTACGAACCTCAGCTCTTGGGTTGGTTTATTCAGTTGCGGAATACTGCGCACCAGTGTGGATAAACAGCGCTCACACACAGAAAGTAGACACGCAGTTGAATGAGACTATGTGCATTATTAGTGGGACCATACGATCTACTCCCTCTCACTGGCTACCCATTCTAAGTCATATTCCACCACCTGATGCTAGAAGGAAGAGTGCTCTCGTACGAGAATATCAGAAGATCATGAGTAGAGACGAGAATTATAGGCACTAAAAACAGTTAAAATAGGCAGGCATATAGGCTCTTAAAATAGCCAAAATAGGCATGTAAATAGGCACTAACGTGTAAAATAGGCAACAAAATAGGCATGAAAAAATGTCTTATAATTTAATAACATATTTAATTACAATAATAAGAATTAACAACAAGCAACTTTACAATGTTTTCTGGTAATAATTTTGTTTTCCTGTCATGAAGAATGTTTTTATATTGAGAGAAAGATCTCTCAACATCACATGAAGTGATTGGGCAAAACTTTAACGAAGCCACTGCATCTCGTTTTAGATCAATTCCTTAATCTACCTCACCTCGTAGCACACTGGCTACCGTTACCACTGCTTCCCATTCTGGATTCCTCTGCAGGACCCTATCAAACTTTTCCCTGACAGCGGCTATCTTCCCAGAGGTTCCTTCCAAACTTCCCCTGACTACATCAACAATCCTACATGACTCCACCAGGTTCCACTGTTCTCTATTTTCTGTTGCCTGCAATAGATCCTGCATGATGTGTACCCACAAGCCTGTAATCCTCGTTGAAAATTAGAAAACAGCGTAATTTGAAATTGTGGCATTCGCCCATAACCTTACTTTTTGCGACAATTTAGAAAGGCTCTAGAGGGGATGCTAAAGGCTTGTTGGCTGCTTCGCGGCCCTAACCTGGGAGCCCCCCCCCCCCCAGACTAGAGCCACACATAGCGCTGGTGAAAGTTACTCGCGACTTTTTCAAAACAATTGCATTTAAATTGTAAATCTCTATTTTCGCAGGAAATGAGTCAGAGTTCAAAATACCGATTTTTAATTTTCATCCACTCTGGGACAAGAGACCACCAGCGTTCTAACTTCTTGCTCAGTAATTAAATGATTTACATTTTATATATAAATTATTGAGAGTTCATGTCTAATACAGCATTGCAACAAAACAACTTGCCACAATACATAAATTAATAGGCCTATAAATGCTACAATAAAATGCAATCGTACTTCTCAATCACAAACACATAAAAGAAACAAACGAATTAACCGTTTACAGCAAGCTTGGCAGAAGACTACTCTTCCATCGATAGTGAAATTGATATCCCCTGTGATCCACTGGTACAGCCAGTAAGACTTCGATAATTTAACTTTCGGCATTGCAACGGACACACTTTTCTTCGCAATAAGTCACCCAATCTGAAGTGAAGATAAAGCGTACGCTTACACAGTTCGCATCGAGAGGGAGATAGGGGATACTGGTTGTGCAACATACTGTAAGTCGACGTTGATTGGTTCTCGCATGTGTCTTGCGAGGTTGGAGGGGTTGAAGGCTTCGAGGTCAAATTGTTCCTTGTTTCTTCTGATGGAAATTTCCCAAGCGCTATTTCTGGTGACTTCCGATAATTCCCATTCTTGATCGTGGGGTAATCACATATTGAGAAATGAGAATATACTTCTGTCGAGCACACCAGCTGCAATATAATGCAATTTAAAATACAGTCAAAAGGCATTAAATAGGCAATTATACTCCAAATAGGCACAACCCCTTGAAATAGGATTTATAGGCACAATAAAACCAGCGAAATCTAGCCTAAAAGAACATAAAAAGGATTTATATCTCGAAAGCCTACGTTTCTAAACACAGGAATAAAATAGGCAAATAGGCAAATTCCCGTCTCTAATCATGAGTAATCCGCAGCTGCCTTTGTTAAATGACGTAGTCTATGCGAAGCGAAAATGGCTCAGATCAAGGAACCCTGCTATTTCCACAGCCAGAATTTTGTCAGAAGAGAAGTTCGACATGCATCTTTCATGGAGCCAAAATTGGCAACAACACTGCCCTGAACGATGTCGTAGCATGCCCCGTATCCTGGAAAAGCCACCAGGATTTGATCAACCTCGCTCTGTGTGGATAGCCCTCAGTCGTATCCGCACTGGCCATGGAAGATGTGCAGACGCTCTCCTCAAGTGGGGAACAGTCCCGTCATCAAAATGTGACTGCGGTGCAGAGAAACAGACAATTCATCACTTAGTGGCCGAGTGCCCAATCCATGCATATTGTGGGGACTTGAAGGACTTTTTAACTGTAACAACAGATACTGTATGCTACATAAAGAACTTGAATATTTGTATATAGATTATGTAGGAAGTTATGTTTCAATAGCTGGAACTATTATAGAATATCATGTATGTGATAATTTAATGTTTTATGTGCCATACGCCAAATAAATAAATAACATTGACTAGACCTATTCCTTTCTTTAGGGGATATGAACTTGGGAATTTATGTACATTGTATCTTTATTATGTTGTTATATAAATGAATTGCAGCCAATGGCCATAGCAGGGTAATCTAATTGAATGGCTGAGGGCTCCCAGCAAGTTAGAGTTCAAGTAGTTCCAATATTGGCTACCTGATACCACTGAACCTAGCGGTGAACCTTGGAACATGATAGATCGTTACTAGCCAGTTAAATATAACCTACAAATTTAGCTACACACTACCAATTGTAATGGAAGGATCTTTAACGTGCCATAAATTTATGACATGTTCCCGCCGGCTTTACTTCCCCTACGAAGGAAGGCATATTGAAGGATTTTAACGCTCTTAAAAATCCGATGAGTTCGGCCGGGTTTGAACCCGCGACCTTAGGCATAGCAGTTCCGCATACTACCGACTACGCCACCTTTATGAGATGATATAGACTTGGTAATTCACGTACCATCTACCTCTAGGAATTTTAGGTCAATAAAATATAATAAAGTACGAGAGTGTTGTTTGGTTTGATGCAGCCCTCCATGCTTCCCTGTCCTGAGCTAATCGTTTCATATCTACGTAGCTACCACACCCTACATCTGAGGCAATCTGTTTAACATATTCTAACCTTGGTTTACCCCCACATTTTATATCCTCGACCCTTCCTCCTATAACTAAGTTTGCTATTCATGGGTGTCTTAGTACGTGTCCAACAGCATATCTCTTCTCTTCATTAACAGTCGCCAGAAACATCTCTCCTCTCCCAATAGTCTAAATACCTCTTCATTCGTAACCCAATCTACCCATCTGATCTTCATCATTCTCCTGTAACACCACGTATCAAACGCTTCAATTCTCCTCTTTTCTGCTGCACCAATAGCCCATGTTTCACTTCCATAGAGCGCCACGCTCCAGACAAAGGCTTTCAAAAATGACTTCCTAATACCTAAACCTATATTCGATGTCAACAGATTCCTTTTCTGTTGAATTGCTTTCCTTGCATGTGCTAAAGTACTTTTTTATTTTATATCCTCTTTGCTTCTTTCATCACTGTTTTTTCTGCCGAAATAACATAAATCACCTAATCCTATAGCTATTCACATGGCAATTCGACATCCAAAGGGGTTTCTGATTTCTTTCGACTGCACTCCAATATTTTTGTTTTACATTTATTAATTTTCATCATGAATTCTTTCCTCAAGACAGAATCCATACCATTTAAAAACTTATTCAAATCCTCTGGTGTGTCGACTAAGATGACGATGTCATCGGCAAATCTCAGAGTTGAAATTAGTTCTCCATGAATTTTCACTCCCACTTTGAATTTTTCTCCAAATTTCTCCAAGTATGAGAATACTTTATTTATTCCTGAAAATTTAAATCCATTACTTAATCATCGAATGTGTAGTTAGGCATCTTGGTATTTGGTTCCGTTGAATCTTCACCAGTATTGGACCCTTCTTCTTCGTCCTCCTCAGGGGTTGAATTGATGATAAATTTATTGACCTCAACCATATCCGGTCGATTAGGTTAGCAGTTTGCCTTTCTACCATTATCAGCGCTAGTGTGAGTCAATGAAACTACCCATATCCCGTCGATTAGATTAGTAGTTTCCCTCTCTACCATTACGAGCGCTAGTGTGAGGCAATGAAACTACCCATATCCGGTCGATTAGATTAGTAGTTTGCCTTTCTACCACTATCAGCGCTAGTGTGAGTCAATGAAACAAACCATATCCGGTCGATTAGATTAGTAGTTTGCCTCTCTACCATTACGAGCGCTAGTGTGAGGCAATGAAACTACCCATATCCCGTCGATTAGATTAGTAGTTTGCCTTTCTACCACTATCAGCGCTAGTGTGAGACAATGAAACAAACCATATCCGGTCGATTAGATTAGTAGTTTGCCTTTCTACCACTATCAGCGCTAGTGTGAGACAATGAAACAAACCATATCCGGTCGATTAGATTAGTAGTTTGCCTCTCTACCATTACGAGCGATAGTGTGAGGCAATGAAACTACCCATATCCCGTCGATTAGATTAGTAGTTTGCCTTTCTACCACTATCAGCGCTAGTGTGAGACAATGAAACAAACCATATCCGGTCGATTAGATTAGTAGTTTGCCTTTCTACCATTACGAGCGCTAGTGTGAGTCAATGAAACAAACCATATCCGGTCGATTATATTAGTAGTTTGCCTTTCTACCACTATCAGCGCTAGTGTGAGTCAATGAAACAAACCATATCCGGTCGATTAGATTAGTAGTTTGCCTTTCTACCACTATCAGCGCTAGTGTGAGTCAATGAAACTTCCCATATCCCGTCGATTAGATTAGTAGTTTGCCTTTCTACCATTATCAGCGCTAGTGTGAGGCAATGAAACTACCCATATCCCGTCGATTAGATTAGTAGTTTGCCTTTCTACCATTATCAGCGCTAGTGTGAGTCAATGAAACTTCCCATATCCCGTTGATTAGATTAGTAGTTTGCCTTTCTACCATTATCAGCGCTAGTGTGAGGCAATGAAACTACCCATATCCCGTCGATTAGATTAGTAGTTTGCCTCTCTACCATTACGAGCGCTAGTGTGAGTCAATGAAACTAACCATATCCGGTCGATTAGATTAGTAGTTTGCCTTTCTACCATTACGAGCGCTAGTGTGAGTCAATGGAGAGTTACACGTAAGCAATTATAACTACTTCCAGTGATAAGATTTTAGAAAAACTCAAAAAAATGCCTGAAGGTATTGAATCAAGAAACACATTAAATTATGTAAATAAGTTAATTTGGCTAAGATTTGAATCAAAAACAAAGCGAGTAAATAAACAAGCGTTTTAGGCTGGTTTTTTTTCCGGGACTGCATTTAGGCCAGAAGTGATTTTCAAAATTTGTTATTTTAGTTTGATAGAGCTCAATTGCTAATTGCTAATTGAGACATCCACTATTCAATACAACTTTAATTTTAGATTTTACCCTAAATTATACATGTTACATGTTTCGGCATATTTATGCCTTCATCAGTCACTTTTGTTTACAAAAATATTTCAAACACGTTTAACAAATCCTTTTATCCTGGCCCTGCATTTTCCGCTAAGAAATATTTTTAACATTAAAATTGCTGATGAGCCCAATTTGGGACATATTGGTAAAACCTCGCTAACCTTCAAAAATTGATGAAGTTGAATTACTTGGCCATAATTATTTAAATTAATTGGTCTACAATGTCATTGCTCAAATTAAAGTAATGACCAACATGCTGCGGCGGATACAAGCACAATATTCAAGCTCGGGGAGTGAAGGGAGATGTCCGGTGTAAAATCAACTTTATATTCGTAAGTTCACTCACGTAAATGGATACCTCCACTCACTTAGAATTAAGATTCAAAATCATTGAGAACAATTTCAATAAAAGTGTTTGGCCCTATTTCCGTTTGGCCGTAACCGTCTGAATTGGTCATAACAACATGAGGAGCGAACAGTGCTACTGGAGGGCATAATTACCTGATGTCGCCCCTTTTACCTCAGGGCATTTACTCCATAACGCGAGCGGTCTAATTTGGTATAATGCCGTATTTGCATAACCGTCCCATAATTAAGACAATGACTAATACAATCTTGCCAATGACATGTGGAGGCAGAATTGTTCAAGTTAGTAATCAACCCTCATATTCTTCACTCTAATAACTAGTACTCGGATGTTTAAGACCTAACAATAGCCCGAATATGCAAGCAAATATGACCTCAAAGAAGGCAAAATATGACATGAAAATTACTGACTTAAATATGGCCGTTTTTAGCCTACTTTCGATTTTTGCAAAAAATTAAAGTACACTTATGGGATCTACATAGGGCGAAAAGTTGTGTGTCTGTCAGTGTGTGTGTGTGTGTGTGTGTAGTCTGAATGTCTGCCCCCCCCCCCCCTATCAATTCTAACACGGTGAAACGGAATTGAACGAAATTTGGTACAGAGGTAAAAATAGCAAAGGGCACCTCAGTTTCATGTTTTATATCGCCGCCATCTTGACGGAAACGTAATGGCGGCCACCCAAATGTTAAAAGCTCAAATCAAATTACGACCAACCTAATCATCCGATCTTTACCAAATTTTGCAAAAACATATATCTATATGACTAGCGTCTTTTGACTAAACTACAAGGTCATCAGCCCAACAGTTTGCAGATGGCGGCCATGTATGTGTGCAAATGGATTCTTCCTATCAATTCAAACACGGTGGAACCGAATTGAACGAAATTTGGTATAGAGGTAGCACTATCAAAGTACACCTCAGTGCCATGTTTTATATCGCCACCATCTTGACGAAAACGTAATGGCGGCCACCCACATGTTAAAAGCTTAAATCAAACTACGATCAACCTAATAATCTGATCCCTACCAAATTTTGCAACACTTTTCTTTTATGTACGGTATTAAGAATCTTTTGACCAAACTACAAGGTCATCAGCTCAATACTTTGCGGATGGCGGTCATGTTTGTGTACAAATTGATTCCCCCTATCTATGCAAACACGGTGAAACCGAATTGAACAAAAGTTGGTACAGAGGTAGCACTAGTAAAGAGCACCACAGTGCCATGTTTTATATCGCCGCCATCTTAACGGAAACGTAATGGCGGCCACCCAAAAGATAAAGGCCTAAATCAAATTACGACCAACATAATCAACTGATGTCTACCAAATTTTGCAACATACCTTTTTGTGGGAAGCATCTTTTGACTGAACTACAAGGTCATCATCCCACTAGTTTGCAGATAGCGGTCATGTATGTGTGCAAATCGATTCCCCCTATCAATTCAAACAAGGTGAAACCGAATTGAACGATTTTTTTTACAGAGGTAGCATTAGTTAAGGGCACCTCATATTCATGTTTAATATCCGTATAACACGCTGTATTTCAACAAGCTACTACAACCAACATTCAATCATACTCCTTGAAAAGGACAAAGAGTTATAACATTACCCATACATTTAAGAGAAAGTAGGCTATATGTTCTTTACTGAACATCTTGTTTGTATTATAAATCCAAGCTACAATCCCTTCGAGATAAAATTGTTAATTACATTCTTTATCCCTATTTTCATATTAATTTTCTGAATATACATGTTGAAGTGGTTTTTACAGTGTATTTCAGTAATCACTAGTTCCCGTTCGGTAAGTTGAGGATGGTTGTACACCTACAGCTGCCATCAAACTAGCGAAATATGACGTTCTTACCAAACAATGCTCAAAATATGACCTAATTTTAAAAAATGTACAACATATGCATTTATGTTCGACCCTCACTATTATGTGTCTGAAAACTGTATCATAATGATGGTCATTATAACACTCTTTTTCATTATGATACAGTTTCTCCAGCCAATCAGAGCTCGTTCATTGACCAATTAGGTAACGATACCTTCACGCGTGCGCTCAAAATCCAACATGTCGGACATAAACACAACATCGAACTATAATAAATTACCGACATGGAATACGCACCGTCCATATGTTCCCGTAAATAAACTGGCGAATATGAGACAACAAATAGCACTGTACCTTAATATAATTTCTACACAGCGCATTCATTGTCTTCAAACAACTCCAGTGACAATATTACTGAGGGGCGACAGATGTCAACATATGGCCTGCATATGGCATTGCAAGCACACAGAGCGCATGCGTCGGTCGTCCAGAGATCTTGAAAGGCAGAGATATATCACCCAACGCTCGCTCTGCGATCACGCAATTCAAGTAGCTGACTCTCAACAGATATTTATGAATATTTATGTTAAAACATATAATAAAGTTATAATTATCGTCGAACATAAACAGTCGTATGCAACTCGCCTATAATAGTAATTAAGACACTCGCATACGCTCGTTTTATAAAAATACTCGTGTCTTATTTATAGCCATTATAGGCTCGTTGCATAATGAACTATTATATGACAAATAAAACCATTGTATTGTGACGATAATCACTTGATTTGCATCGGAAACCATTTGGGGAAGGAAATAGAGACAAAGAAAAAATACGTTTTTTTCTAAACATCCGACCCCTACTAATAACGAACTAAAGCACATTGCCTTAGTTCCATATTATCTGTTGTTGTTGTTGTTGTTGTTTAAGATGAGTAGCTCGTACATCGTGTCCCGTTCTGTTGGATGTATGTATTTTTTTCTGATAACCTATGTTATAGTGTGGTCTGTAGTAGTGTGTGTATTTCTAATTCAGTTGAGGATTTTGAAGGAAGCGGCGGTCGTCTTAATTTAGGTATCATCCCAGCATTTGCCTGGAGTAGAAGTGGGAAATCACGATAAACAACTTCCAAGATAGCTGAGGTAGGAATCGAACCCACCTCTTCTCAGGTTTACCTCACGAGGGAAGACATCACATAGACTACAACTAATACTGCCACTTAATAGGTGTACATATTGTAAATATTTTCACCCATACTTTTAGACATTGATTTAATAGCCTAAGTGTAATGGATCTGATGATGATCGCTTGACGATGGAAACTGGTCATCCAAGTGTATTTCTTCTTCTTCTTCCTCTTCTTTTGTAATTTAGGCTGACTGTGGTCCAGGATAATTTGATTTCTGCTTCTGGATCTTTATTTTCGCCCAATACTCCTTCATTCTGGTTGGTTGGTTGGTTTTTAAGTTTAGGAGCTGCTACTACGCGGTCATGTAGCCCCGTGTACTTTGGGTGTGTGTAGAATCTGTCTGATAACCGGTGTTAATTGTGTGACTGTATTAGTGTGTGTTATCTGTTTTTTTTTTAATTTTAGTACAGACTGTAACTTAGAATTTTTCAAATAGTTCCTACTTTTGCCGCCAAGCGCCACCGTCAACGATTACTAGGCCAAGTTCAGAACTTAGCTACTAGACGTCACCGCAGTCGGCTCTTGGCAACGAACGTAGAAACCTAAGAGCGTTGTTTACATACTTAACCTATCCAATTTAGCTTCACACAAGTGTAATTAGTGGAAGCTTCTTTAACAAGCCATACATCTATGACATGGGCCCACCAGCTTTACTTCCCCTCCGAAGGAAGGCATACTGAGGGACTTTTAACGCTCTTAATAAATCCGACGACTTCGGCCGGGTTTGAACCCGCTATCTTGGGCATAACTCCTTCATTCTATCGCTCTGCATTTTCCCTATTTCTTCAGTCTATGATGACTGAATCCATGATGCAGGATGACTCTCAAAACCCGTAAAATTCTTAATGTTGGCTTTGTATGCGTCCCTGTTGCTGATTTCAGCTTCAGATGTTGCCATTTCTCCTAGGTCCTTCTTCACCTTCTAATACCAGAGAGCTGTAGTTTTCCTAGTCGCAACGAATTTCATTATCCGGTTGGTTAATCTACTTGGGTCCATTCTGTATATATGACCAAAGAACATTGGCCCTTCTTTTCCGGTTGGTGTCTGAGATTTTCTTCTTCTTTTCGTTTGGGCCTACTGAGGACCACGGGGCTCGTTTTGACTTCTTGTAAGGAATTTATGTTTCTTCTTAGCCCAGGCAGCTTTCATCTTCTGGTTGTGTGTCTGCTTTCTTTCCTGTGTCCACTTCGGTCTGGTAGTCCCTGTACTCTTCCTGCTGGTGAGAGACACTGGAAAGACACCATGTTGAATCATCTGTCGGAATTGTGATCGATCCTGTATGTTTTTGATGAAATTCCAAGTTGCTGTAGGTCTGACTTCACTGTGGTAATCCATTTGTTTTTGGACGCTTTCCCTCTTCCTGTCGTGGTGAAGATCTGGCTGGTAAGTCTATCTGGACCCATGCGTGTCAGATATCCGTAGAAAGCTAATCGTCTCTTCCTCATGGATGTGACGATATCTTCTTGATGATCATAGAGCTCATTGTTGTGCCTGATCCTGTAAGTACCACCCTCTTCCCTTATTGGTTCTAAAATCCTTCTAAATATTTTCCGTTCCTTGAGCTCTAGTTTCCTCAGTGGGCCTTTCCGGTTCATCAGGAGACACTCAGAGGCATATAGAACGGAAGGTCCTACTACTGAGTTGTAATGTAGAAGTTTAAGGTTCTTAGAGAGGCACATGGATGTGTGGATCCTCTTACAGGAGTGGTAGACCCTTTCCAGTTTCGTGCATCTAGTGTCTATTGCTAAGGTCTCACTCTCGTTTGCTGGAATCCACTCCCCTAGGTACTTCACTGCAGGAACTTTTTGAATTGCGGTGTCTTTCACAAGAATAGTAGATGGGGCTCCCTTTATATTTGTCATGAACACTGTTTTTTGTATATTGACCTTCAAGCCAGTTTTAGCTGCTATGTTATAGAGGCTCTGTAGTTGGTGAGTAGCTTCTTCTATGTTGTTCGCTAACAAGGTAAGGTCGTCGGCAAAGGCCAGGCAAGGTACATTGAGATTGTCTTTCTTGTACCCAATTTGCAGTCCTCTTCCTGATGGTAACGTGGTAGTCCATTCCCTGATGATCTTCTCAAGTACACAATTGAAGAGAATACAAGAAATGCCATCACCTTGTCTAACTCCTGTTTGGATAGAGAAGCTGTCTGAGAGTTCACCTCTGAACTTGACTTTGGAGGTCGTAGTCTTCAGTGTAGCCTGGATTAGTCTGGTGGTCTTCGCATCCAGTCCTAATTCCCATAGAGTGGAGAAGAGGGTCTGTCTCTCTATTGAATCATACGCCTTCTAGAAATCCACTAGTATGACTACCCATCGATGTCCACCGCAATTCTTGTACCTTAAGATTGTCTTGAGGTTCTGTATTTGCTCTATGCATGATCTATTTGCACGAAAACCGGCCTGATATTCACCTAGTTGGGAATCTAGTTGACTAGTAACTCTGGTTAGTAAGGCTTTAGATATTATCTTGTCTGTGACAGATATTAGAGATACGCCTCTGTAGTTATCAAGGTAAATCCTACTACCTTTCTTGTGTAGAGGATGGATCACAGCTGAGGTCCATTCCTCAGGTAAGGTCTCCATTGCCCAAATGTCCTGTATGATTTGATGGAGGTTTTGTATTGATTGTTCATCAGCATGTTTCCACATTTCTGCAACTATACCGTCTTCACCAGAGGCCTTGTTGTTCTTTAGGCTCTTGATAATCTTGAGATTTTATTATTCTCATGGTTCTTTTTTTTTTTTCAGGATTTGGGAATAACCCATCACAATTGGGTACCATCGTGTTGGCCGACTGAAAAAAAATCAAATTTCGATCACGAAGCCAACACTGAAATATAGCTTCAAACTCCATAGACCTAACATAATGACTTTCTGCAGGAGTTGGCAACCTTACTTCCGTATAACTGATCTCAGGGCCTCGTACAGTACGTTTGAGTTTCGAACTATTTCAGTTTGTTCGTCGAAAACGACAGAATAAATGGCGTGCAGACTGGAAGCTTATCACGATAATGGCCAATGCCAGAATACTTTGGTAGCGCAGGATCTCTCGGCTGGTACATTGCACTTGTGCCCCATCGACCGTGGTACTCGACCTATTTGGTCCTGGAGACTTCGAGCTCTTTCCAAAATTGAGAATGGCTCTTGTGGTTTTCATTAATTTTGTGTTATAGTGAATCCTGAAATATGACAACTATGGAATATTAAATTAATTATAGGCATATTTCTGATATTTATCATAAAACCTTTATAGACAACCAGACGAGGAGAAACGATATTAGCAAATGTGAAAATCCTTGTATTTACTCAAGAGTGTGCATCATCCCAAAGATACTAAACGAACATAGTGCTGAACTTCTATAATTACGTCAATTAATTCACAAGAAGTAGTTGGTTGGTTGGTTCTTAAGTTTAAGGGCTGCGACAACGTGGTCATGTAGCCCCGTGTACTTTGGGTATGTGTAGAATCTGTCTGATAACCGGTGTTAATTGTGATGACTGTATTAGTGTGTGTTTTTTTTAAATTTAAGTACAGACTGCAACTTAGAATTTTTCAAATAGTCCTACTTTTGCCGCCAAGCGCCACCGTCAACAACTATTAGGCCAAGTTCAGAACTTAGCTACTAGACGCCACCGCAGTCGACTCTTGACAACGAACGTAGAAACCTAAGAGCGTTGTTTACTTTCTTAACCTATCCAATTTAGCTTCACACAGGTGTAATTAGAGGAAGGTTCTTTAACATGCCATAAATCTATGACATGGGACCGCTGGATTTATTTCCCCTCCGAAGGAAGGCATACTGAGTGATTTTTAACGCTCTTAAAAAATCCGACGGCTTCGGCCGGGTTTGAACCCGCACACAAGAAGTAGAATAGTCTAATATGACTAAATATTCAAAAATTACGTATAAATCTTCATCTAAATATATTAAAAGCTTTCTGAAATTATTCTGCACCATGATGAAATTCTTACCCGCACCCTTCTTGTCGAGGTTTCTTAATTGTCTAGGGCTGGAAGGGAGGAAGCAGAAGGGTTGAACATAAGGTGTAGGTAAGGGGGGGGGAGAGTCTTAGTAAATTGAATTATTTAGCCGCAAGACTTCTGACTGCACTAGACGCGATTGGGTTATTTTAACCCAGGCATGCACTTGAAGCTGTTATTAATGAAAATATCCTGACTTGTGAAGTACGTAAAGTTATGATCTTTCAATTAAGCTATAATAAGTTTGAATCATCAGTTTCCTCATCTTACACGATCACCCTAGCTTTCATTAAGGCTCATTGTCAGAGATGAAAGGTGAGGGCTCACATCGACCAATTAAAGTGAGATGGGCCTTGTTATTGCTGTTATTTACTTAGGCGCTTAAACATCGTGGTCATAAATCCCTTTATAATAATAATTGTATCGCAGCCATCGGAAATAAAGAATGAACATGTACACTAAAATTGCACTCTGGCACTTTGAATTGCATAGCCTTTGATTGATAATTTTCTTTTACTAGAGAGCTCTAAGTGGTAGCATTCACATGCTTGTCCACATTGTTGATACAAATAAGGTGGTGAAACCCATGGAACTGGCTTTATAATATCCACATTTTCAACTTCAAGCTCATTTTTTTAAGAGTATTTATTACAGATCTGATTTTTAAACAAGTAGTTCCGTGAAGAACTATACAACCTATTTTCATATATCCTACTTATTTTAATTGGCTCAATCAACATACAAAATTTCAGTTTGATTGCTGTAATAGATTCGTAGATATTGTGAACCGACTAAATATTGCGGATGATCGAATTGTTGGATTTTTATACCCAGGTATATGTAGGTCTTAGAGTTATGAAGATTATTGTGTACGTGTAGTATTCAAACTTCAATCGCATGATTAGGACACAAGAAGTAAAAAGGAGATTTTAAAATTTCGCACATTTGCCATCTTGTGGTTAAGGAAACAATTGAAAAAATATAGATACCAGTGGATTAACATTTGTATAAGGATTTACTGTACCAAGAGTCACTGCACTCGGATGGTCAAATTGCGAGAAACGACCATGTGAAAATTTATACTTCGCGTCGCCGCCATGTTGGATTGTTATATGTATAGGCCATAGAGTCATGTACCATTAAAGGAAAATTATTTCGTAGGTTCATTACGTGCATAAACATTCCCTGTACCAAGTGTCATTGCGTTTGGATCATTAAATCGCGAGAAAGGTATATTTAAAATTTTCAAATTCGCTTGGCCGCCATATTCGTTTTGTAGTTAACTGGTTTTTGAAAGTCTTATAGATGAACTTCTAGTAGTGCCCTTTATCTCCGTACGAAATTTCAGGGTGATACCGCTAATAGTTTCAGAGATATAGATTGCCGGTGAAATATTTCGCACAGCCGCCATCTTGAGGTTATGCTAACAATTGGACGAAGTTTGATGTCGGTGCTTACAATGTGTATATACATATACTGTACCAAGTTTTATTGCGTTTGGTGGGTTAAATCACGAGAAACGTCTATTTAAACGTCGTGATTTCGCTTGGCCGCCATGTTGGTTTAGTAGTTACCAGGTTTTCAAAAGTCACATACGTAATTTCCTTTATCACCGTAAAATATTCCAGGGTGATATCGGTGATAGTATTGGAGATATTGAATGCTGGTGAAATATTTCGCACAGCCACCATGTTGGATTGGTCAGACGTAATATAATTTGAAGGGCACGGACGGGGTCTTCTGGAATAATGCTAAGAACTTACAGAGTTTCTTTGAAATCACTCCAGCCGTTTAGAAGCCATTAGTGGGGGGGGGGGGGGCACACACCATCACACACACAGACAGACACACGGTCAAAAGGTGATCTCATAAATGAAAATAGGCTAAAAATAATGCATTATTTTTGAGTTTTTAGACTGCTAGTATATTTAGATATATTTTTGATAAAAACTTTTTAGCCTATTTTCTATTTTGAAAAAATAGGCTTATGAGATCACCTTTTGTCCGTGTGTGTGTGCGTGTGTGTGTGTGTGTGTGAGGTGTGTGTGTGTGTGTGTCCCTAATAAAATCTAAACGGCCGGAGCGATTTCAATGAACCTCGGTAAGTTCATAGCGCTATTACCGGCGACCTCGACCGTGCCCTTCAAATTTTGTTACTTCTCACCAATCCAACATGGCGGCTGTGCGAATTATTTCACTAGCATTCAATATCTCCGAAACTATTACCGATATCGCCCTGAAATTGTGTACGGTGATAAAGGGCACTACTAGAAGTTCTCCTATGAGACTTTCAAAAACCTGGTGACTACAAAACCAACATGGCGGTCAAGCGAATTTGAGACTTTTAAATAGACTTTTCTCGCGATTTAACTATCCAAACGTAATGAAACTTGGTACAGAAAATGTTTATACACATTGTAATGCACTGGAGTCTCATTTAGTTCAATTGTTTACATAACCTCAAAATGGCGGCTGTGCGAAATATTTCTCTGACATTCTATATCTCCGAAACTATTACAGATATCACCCTGAAATTTTGTACGGTGAAAAAAGGTACTGATACAAGTTTACCTGTGTATATTTCATAAACCTGTAAAGTACAGAACGAACATGGCGACCAAGCGAATTTGAAATATTTTAATATACTTTTCTCGTGATTTAACTCTCTGAGCGCTGTGAAATGTGGTACAGTAAATTATTTTGCAGATTGTAATGCACTGCCATCTAATTTAATTCAATTGTTTACATAACCTCAAGATGGCGGCTGTGCGAAATTTTAAAATTAAGCTTTTATTTCTTGTGTCGTAATCATGCGATCGAAGTGAAAGTTTGAATAATGAACCTAGACAATAATTGTCCTTGAATGGTACATAACTCTATGGCCTATACATATAACACTCCTAAATGGCGGGCTTCCGAAATATTTAGACGGTTCTCAATATCTATGAATCTTTTACAGCAACCAAACTGATTTTTTTATGTTCATAGCGATTATGAACATATGTTCACCTATAGGACATTCAGTAACCTGGTGAGCACAAATCCAACATGGCGGCGACGCGAAGTATAAATATTTAAATGGACGTTTTTCGCGAATTAACTATCCGAGTGCCGTGAAACGTTGCACATTAAATGCTTATACAAATGTTGATCCACTGGCATCTAATTTATTTCAATTGTTTGCATAATCACAAGATGGCTGCTATGCGTAATTTTAAAATCTCGTTTTTACTTCTTGTGTTCTAATCATGCAATTGAAGTTTGAATACCACACGTACACAATAATCTTAATGTAATAGTACAAAAATAAAAATCCAACCTGGCGACCATCTGAAATATTTAAACGGTTCTCAATATCTACGAATCTGTTACAGCAATTTAACTGAAATTTTGTATGTTGATAGAGGCAATTAACATGAGCAGGATATATGAAAATAGGCTGTATAGTTATTCACGGAACTACTTGTTTAAAACTTAATATGCTTATTATGGTCTCATGATTGGAAGATTTTTGCTCCACAGAAGTGCCGAGACATGCCATCTGTCACATCTAAAGTACCTGGCTCTGATCTTCCTCGTCAGATATGGTCGAAATTAACTGGATCAGGACCAATTCCGGTGTTCATGGGGACTCTTTGTTCAAGTGGAACAGGTTACCCTCTCCAAAGTGTGAATGTGGAGCCGATAGACAATCGGTGAAGCACATCATTCAGGAGTGTCCTCTAAAAGCCTATGGCGGTAACATTATCTCAGTGACTCCTTCATCCGTGGACTATAGATTGAATTTAGGTATTAAATTATGAGACTATCTGTTCCCTTTTTTTTTTTCAATATTTCATTAAGTGTGTACCATACAATACGATAAATAAAATAATACTATTAAAATTAAATAAGCTTCCACAATTAAAACAAGTAGTTCCGTGAAGAACTATACAGCCTATTTTCATATATCCTAGTGATGTTCATTGCCTCTACCAACATACAAAATTTCAGTTTGATTGCTGTAATAGATTCGAAGATATTGAGATCCATTTAAATATTTTGCCACGTTGGATTGTTATATGTATAAGCCATAGAGTCAGTCATGTACCATTAAATGAAAATTATTGCGTAGGTTCATTATTCAAACTTTCACTTCGATCGCATGATTACGACACAAGAATTAAAAACTTAATTTTGATATTCGCGCAGCCACCATCTTGAGGTTATGTAAACAATTGAACTAAATTAGATACCAGTGCATTGCAATGTGTATAATCATTTCCTGTGCCAAGTTTCATTGCGTTTGGATCATTAAATCGCCAGAAAGGTCTATTTAAAATTTTCAATTTCGCTTAGCCGCCATATTCGTTTTGTAGTTGACCGGTTTGTGAAAGTTTTATAGATGAACTTGCAGTAGAGCCCTTTATCTCCGAACAAAATTTCAGGGTGATACAGCCAATAGTTTCAGAGATGTAGAATGCCGGTGAAATACTTGGCAGAGCCGCCATCTTGAGGTTATGTAAACAATTGAACGAAGTAAGGTGTCGGTGCATTACAATGTGTATAAACATATACTGTACCAAGTTTTATTGCGTTTGGTTGGTTAAATCGCGAGAAACGTCTATTTAAAACTCGCAAATTCGCTTGGCCGCCATTTTGGTTTTGTAGTTACCAGGTTTTCAAACGTCACATAGGTGAATTTCCAGTAGTTCCGTTTATCACCGTAAAATATTCCAGGGTGATATCGGTAATAGTTTCGGAGATATTGAATGCTGGTGACATACTTCGCAAAGCCGCCATGTTGGATTGGTGAGACTTAACAAAATTTGAAGGGCACGGTCGGGGTCGTTCGGAATAGTGCTATGAACTTACCGAGCTTCATTGAAAACGCTCCTGCCGTTTAGAAGTTATTAGGGGGGACACACACCTCCACACACACCATCACACACGCACACAGACAGACACACGGACAAAAGGTGATCTCATAAGCCTATTTTTTATAAATCAAAATAGGCTAATAAATACGATTATAAAATAGAATTGTAAAAAAATTAAGACCATGAGAATAATAGAAAAGCAAATTATAAAAAATATTTTATGTCGACCCTCACTATTATGTGTCAGAAAACTGTATCATAATGATGGTCAATATAACACTCTTTTTCATTATGATACAGTTTCTCCAGCCAATCTTAGCTCGTTCATTGACCAATTAGGTAACGATACCTTCACGCGTGCGCTCAAAATCCAACATGTCGGACATAAACACAACATCGAACTATAATAAATTACCGACATGGAATACGCACCGTCCATATGTTCGCGTAAATAAACTGGCGAATATGAGACAACAAATAGCACTGAACCTTAATATAATTTCTACACCGCGCATTCATTGTCTTCAAACAACTCCAGTGACAATATTACTGAGGGGCGACAGATGTCAACATATGGCCTGCATATGGCATTGCAAGCACACAGAGCGCATGCGTCGGTCGTCCAGTGATCTTGAAAGACAGAGATATAACACCCAACGCTCGCTCTGCGATCACAACATTCAAGTAGCTGACGGTCAACAGATATTTATGAATATTTATGTTAAAACATATAATAAACTTATAATTATCGTCGAACATAAACAGTCGTGTGCAACTCGCCTATAATGGTAATTAAGACACTCGTATGGAAATTATAAAACTCGCATACGCTCGTTTTATAAAAAAAATACTCGTGTCTTAATTATAGCCATTATAGGCTCGTAGCATAATGTACTATAAACAAACAAATTAAAAAGATAATCATACTAATATATAACAAGTAGTTCCGTGAAGAACTATACAGCCTATTTTCACATATCCTACTTATGTTAACTGCCTCGATCAACATACAAAATTTCAGTTTGATTGCTGTAATAGATTGGTAGATATTGAGAACCGAATAAATATTTCGGATGGTCCCCATGTTGTATTTTATATATGTAGGTCTTAGAGATATGTACTGTTACATGAAGATTATTTTTGTACGTAGAGCATTCAAACTTCAATCGCATGATTCGAACACAGGAAGTAACAAGGAGATTTTAAAATTTCGCACAGTTGCCATCTTGTGGTTATGGAAACAATTGAAATAAATTAGATACCAGTACATTAGTATGTGTATAAACATTTTCTGTACCAGATTTCATTGCGTTTGGAACATTAAATCGCGACAAAGGTCTATTTAAAATTTTCAAATTCGCTTGGCCGCCATGATCGTTTTGTAGTTAACCGGTCTTCGAAAGTCTTATAGATGAACTTCCAGTAGTGCCCTTTATCTCCGTACAAAATTCAGGGTGATATCGCTAATAGTTTCAGAGATATAGAATGCCGGTTAAATATTTCGCACATCCGCCATCTTGTGGTTATGTAAACAATTGAACGAAGTTAGATGTCGGTGCATTGCAATGTGTATAAACATATACTGCACCAAGTTTTATTGCGTTTGGTTGGTTAAATCGCGAGAAACGTCTATTTAAAAGTCGCAAATTCGCGTGGCCGCCATGTTGGTTTTGTAGTTACCAGTTTTTCAAAAGTCACATAGGTGAACTTCTAGTTGTTCCCTTTATCACCGTAAAAAATTCCAGGGTGATATCGGGAATAGTTTCGGAGATATTGAATGCTGTTGAAATATTTCGCACAACCGCCATGTTGGATTGGTAAGACGTAACAAAATTTGAAGGGTACGGTCGGAGTCGCCCGGAATAGTGCTATGAACTTACCGAGTTTCATTGACATCTCTCCAGCCGTTTAGAAGTTATTAGTGACACACACACATACACCTCTCTCTCTCTCTCTCTCACACACACACACGCACGCACACACGGACAAAAGGTGATCTCATAAGCCTATTTTTTCAAAATTGAAAATAGGCTAGAAATGAGGTGGTGTGTGTCTGTCTGTCTGTGTGTTACTCAATAACGCAAGAACCACTGGTCCGATTTAAATGAAATTTTGCATGGTTGTAGCTGATATACCAAGTTTACAAATAGGATACTTTTGATTTCGATATTTTTCACTATTAATAAAAATGGCGACCATTTTAGTGACGTCACTACACCACTTGGTTTCAAAATTCCATATTTCCATATCAAATAAAAAGAGAACGCTAAGAAATAGTAAACTTGTGATGGCACATTCGAGCTTTAAAATTTAATTTTCTATCCGAAATGTCCGTATCACTCTTTGTGTATCTCCAACGGTTAGCGAGTAAAACCCACATTTGTGACGTCACTACACCCTTTGGTTTCAAAATTTCATATTTCACATTTCAAATAAAAGGGAACGCTAAGAAATAGCAAACTTTTGATGGCATACACGAACTTCAACATTTGATTTTCTATCCGAATGGACCTTATCCCTTTTCGTGTATCTCCAACGGTTAGCGAGTAAAACCTAAATTTGTGCAATAAAACACGGTCAACACCGAGCGGTGCAGTATATCTCTCTATATATAAAAATGAAAGTTTGTCTGTTTTTTTTTCCGAATTTCTACGGAAATTTGAGTTTTTTACGCGTTTCAGACTGTTTTATGATGGATGCGCGCGAAAATATTTTTTTTGTCTGTCTGTCTGTCTGTCTGTCTGTCTGCCTCTTTGTTTGTCAGTGGACAACTTTGTTCCCTTATAACTCGAGAACGGCTGGGTATATCAACGTAAAATTTGGTACAGATATCCATCAGAAGCACGAAACTAATCATTGATGTATCTCTTCTCCGTACCCCCTTAAAATACATGCTGAAATAGGCGTAGAAGGACGAGACAAAGCTTATTTTCAGTCCATCAATGTTAGAGATAAAACTCAACAACATTTTAAGGCCCTAAAACCAACTTTTTTGAGATATTCCCAGAAAACTAATTTCATTTAACTAATAAACTAATGAACGAATTTAAGTCGGTAACCATGGCAACAGATTCTCAGAGGTCCATCTATTGCTGTAAGTCTCAATGCAATTCCATTAATTACATTAGTGTGAAAGTTTGCAAACGGCTAGAAGGTTATCACGGAACCAAATTAAGCTGTAAAATTCATCAATACGTATAATGCACTTAAGGGGGTCAAGGGGTACACTAGAATTTTTTCACGCGATTTACACCTGTGGGTGTGGTACGGCAGGTCTATTATATTCCTATCCCTATATTATTAAGTTATTATTATTATATTATAGCGCACAACGACGAGACAAAGCTCCTCGATGCCAGAAACAAAATTCGGGAGCCCTAAAGGGTCCTCGAAACCTACATTATAAGGCTCTAAATCCAGCAGTTTCTAAAATATTCCCAGAAAACTAATTTAATTTAAATAAACAAACTAATGAAGGAGTGCAAATCGGTAACCATGACAACATTATCTCAAGGGGTGGCATCCAACTTTCCATCTATTTCTGTAAGAAGCAATGTCACTCCATTTATTACAGTTCTGTGAAAGTTTGCAAATGGCTATAAGGTTATCAGGGAACCAACGTAGACTGTATAATTCATCAATGCAATTAAGGAGGTCAAGGGGTAACCTAGAATTTTTTCATGCAATTTTCACGTGCGACATATACTGTAGTACAGTAGGTCTATTATATCTCCAAACAGCACCATTATTTTCAAAAATTCCTGAAATGAATCGGCATTTTTTGCGGCTTTTAGGAATTTGGGCCATTTGAGGCTAAAGAACTTGACTTTTCATGCACCACAAGCCTTTATAATTTATGAAAGGGGCCTTCCTGTATACGGGGACCTAACACAACGTAGAGGGTCAGTTTTTATGTGACGTGTATTGCGTTTCGTCTACAAGGCTCTCAATTCTATTTCACGTCAGGAAGTACACGTTAGGTGAATTTACATTGAGAGCACATTTTAATTAATTTTTTGTTGTTGTCGACATACGGGTTCATCGAGAGGATGATTTTGTTTGATACTGTGTGGTAGATATACCCATATTTGGATATCTGGGTGATATGTTGTAGACAATAGAATTTATGATATCCATAAGAGTCAATACACCAATCATTTATAAAACTCTTCACCGTACTTTTCATATAGTAGAAGGGTGGATATAGGGAAAAACCTCTCAAAATACATGCTAAAATAGGCGAATTATAAAAATTATCCTAGAAGGACGACCAAAGTATATGTTGCGCTTCTCAATGTGAGACACAAAATTCGGGAGTCAATAAAGGGTCTTCGAAACCCACATTTTAAGACCCTTAAATTAACAGAGTGTGTGATATTCCCAGAAAACTAACTTCGTTCTGATAAACTTATGAAGTAATGACAAACCGCTAACCATTGCAGCTGTAGCTCAATTGATAATGTCTGGTGTAAGCACCGAACACCGTTCGAAGAACGGGTAGTTCTGCTCGTACAAAATAAAGTTAATAAATTATAATTTTGCTAGAATAATTAAATTGAAATAAATATAAATAAAATATTTTAATAATAGTTCTGCGCTATAAAGGGTTAAACGAATTAATGCACTCGCCAGGTAAATATATCATTTTTTCACCTCTCATTGTCCCCTGAGTGTTTTAGACAGCTTCGTGTTCCCATATTATCTTTAAAGCGAGCGTACAGATAGCAGTAGAGAACTCAAGAGGTCACCTCCTTTCTGTCTTGTTTGTTCCAGAAAATGCAGCCTCATTTCCTGAGACAGGGATGACATCGAGTCGTGCAGATTACACTTGTACGATATTCCCGCTCCACGTGCCAATTGTACTCTCGGCTCGGCAGTAAGCCATGCTGCGACTGAGACGGGGCTTACTGCTCCGGTCCAAAATCTTTCGCTAAAAACAATTGTGAACGTTGTAATAGCAAGGAAAGAAGACTCGGAATTACCGCTCCATTGTTCTGGAATAACAGGGCTTTCATACAGAGATCTCTAAGCAATTTTAATGTTAAGTCTGGAATAGAAAGCGCGTTCGTGGTAAGATTCAGCCTGAAGGTGTTCATTTAGCAACCGGCTTGCTGTATAATCATCGCACGTACAACCGAATCTCACAGCCTATATTCATGTAAATATTCATATAGAATGTACCTATATTAGTGACTACCTGTTGGTGTAGCGACTAGCGTTCTTAGCTGTCGTCCCGGAGGTCCGAGTTCGATTCCCGGCTCAGCCATCCCGGAAGTGGTCTTCTGCTTCTACTCCAGGCAAATGCTCGGACGGTTCCTACCTTAAGGCCACGGCCGGCACTTTCCATCCAATGCCCAATTTACTAGTATCTGTTACTTTTACAGTAACGACATTAGTTAGTTATTGTTGTTTTAAGGGCGGAACAACGAGGTCATCTTCCCCTCAACGTCATTACCAAATGAATTCAGTAACTGTTACGCCGTTACTAGTAATGTTACTTAGTTACCTTTTTGGTATGTAACGACAACCTTAACTTACTGTCGACCAAAGTATTATGTGCACTCGAGTTTGAAGGTTGTTTGTGAAGTAACCAATAGACCTACATAAAATCCAATAACATCATCATTTTCGTCGTTCTATTGCACGTTAGCTCATGTAGGTTTGGAATTTTTAATTTATATTTTAATATTTTTTGTCGCAGTTGGAGCACAAAAAGTGCACGTTTATAAGCGTGTTTCAACCATGCGTCACATTTAAGAATTATTATCTCAAAATCCCGTCATCAGATCGAATCCAAATTTTAACACAATGTACATTGGAATGTTGTATAACTGGTTTATTAATTTCAAAATGTTGCGTGTCCAAGAAAAAAAGTTGTTATCATTTTTGTAAGGTAACTTTTTCTCGGCTCGGGGTGGTTGGAAAATGTAGTTCTTAGTTGCGATGTAATCCTTATACATCAAAAGGTTATGCTGTATGACTGTGAAATACGTAAATTAACTCACTTATTTTATATCGGTTTGTATTTGTAGGCGGAAATAACACATCGTTCGCCACCTACCCGCTCCCGGAAAAGCTGTACAGCGTTGCCGAAATAGAGCCCATCACGCATCATGGCGTGCCTCGCTCGGAAGTGATGGGCTCCATCACAGCAACGCTGTACAGCTTTCCCGGAGCTGGTAGGTGGTGAACGATGTGTTATTTCCGCCTACAAATACAAACCGATATAACATAAGTGAGTTAATTTACGTATTTCACAGTCATACAGCATAACTTTTTGATGTATAAGGATTATATCGCAACTAAGAACTACATTTTCCAACCACCCCGAGCCGAGAAAACGTTACCTTACAAAAATGATAACAACTTCATTTCTTGGACACACAACATTTTGAAATTAATAAACCAGTTATACAACATTCCAATGTACATTGTGTTAAAATTTGGATTCGATCTGATGACGGGCTTCTGAGATAATAATTCTTAAATGTGACGCATGGTTGAAACACGCTTAAAAACGTGCACTTTTTGTGTTCCAACTGCGACAAAAAATATTAAAATATAAATTAAAAATTCCAGACCTACATGAGCTAACGTAAAATAGAACGACGAAAATGATGATGTTATCGGGTTTTATGTAGGTCTATTGGTTACTTCACAAACAACCTTCAAACTCGAGTACACATAATACTTTGGTCGACAGTAGTTACCATTATTAGAATGTAACAATAATCATAACTTCATCATCATCTTCATTTCCCCTTTTCCAGTTGACACTGGGTGGGGGCAAATATGGTTCCTCTCCACTTTGTTCTGTCGTTCCACCATTCCTCTTCCGACACAGTGTTCCAATCCAGGTTCCGTTTTATAATGCTATTCTCCACCGAGTCCATCCAACGCATTCGTGGTCTTCCTCGTCCTCTCTTCCCTGTCATCCGTCGTTCCAGTGCTCGTCTTGGTAGCCTTACTTCATTCATCCTTTTGACATGTCCAAACCATCTCAATCTGTTTTGCTCCAGTTTGTCATTTAGTTTATGTACTCCCAGTTATGTCCGTATGTCTTTCTCACTCTGTCCCTCCTCGTTTTCTGGACCATACTTCTCAGGAATCTCATCTCAGCTGACTGTACTCTGCTCTCATCCCTCTTAGTCATTGTACAAGTTTCTGCTGCATATGTCATTATAGGAACATAATATACATTGTACGTAACTTCTTTAGCCTTAATTGGTATATCCTTGTTCCATACTAGTCCCCGTACCTGTTGGTAGAATGCACTCCCGAGTTGTATTCTTTTGCTAAGTTCCAAATCTAGTCTTCCATCTTCAGTAAGTTCACTTCCCAAGTATTTGAAGTGTTTCACTACTTCCAATTCCTTATCTCCTACTTTGATTACTCATTTTCCTTCTTTCTTATCTCTACTCATCACCACTGTTTTACTCTTCTCCACATTTATCTTCAATCCCCATTGCTCTATCTTTTCATTGTCATGTAACGGTAACCGCTAATTAGTTACAAATATAACGGTAACCGGAACTTCGTTACCATTAGTTGTATAACAACGATAACCGTATCTTATCTAACCCTGATAACCCTGACTATTTTACTGGGAGAGGAAACAACCCCGTCTCCAGTATACAGTATTTCACTAGTCAGTCCCTATGGTTTCTAAGAAAGCGTACCATATGTGGGGTATGTAAGTTAGCAAGCGGGCAGTTTGTAGGCCAGAGCACTACAGAACAGTCTGCCAAATGTACATCATTAGTTACGTAATTGCTGATATGGCAAGTGCCATACAATGGTAGCCGATACTCAAATAATTACCTTGATTTCATTGGAATAGAACCAATATTGTCGGGACACAGAACAATAATTATTTTTCGCTAGTGCTATTAGCCCTATCAAATAATTTCAATGAAGAAATTCAATGAGCTTTTATTTAAAGCCACAAAAACATTTGACTCGATATGATCTTTAATTAAGCGTGTTGTTGCCCCGCTACATGATACTGGCAGTGTCAGCTTTAGTTCATGGTTATATTGCCAATTGTTGGGTGGTTATGTGCTTGGCATCGCGTTCATATCACATCATATTTGTGGAAGTAACAGGCCATTTAGTTTTACAATGTTTATTTATACAAACAGCGACGGGATACTCTATACATGGATAGTTACTGTGCTGTTTAATGATGGCACATTTTGTCAATTGCTGTGTATATTCTATTGGAAAATGTAACATAATGCTTTTATCAATATTTTCGTTTATTCTGGTTAATTTCAGTTAGCTGAATTCCTATACTTTAATTGGTTAACTCTTGCCGTATATTTGGTAGTACTGTACAACATATTGGCATTCATTCAGTTCCAGCAATACAGGGTCTTCGAAAAATAATGCCAACATTTAAAACAATTATAGCACCGAAACCCTTTATGTTAAACGTGTAATTCTTTCACTGAACGCCAGCTGGTTAAAGCAAGTTTTGTTTTGGAAGGGACGTGACCTTGCTATGCGCACACTAGATGCGCAGTAGCCAAGGTCGGCCAGGGGCGCGCGCACCGATGACTGCACCGCCCGACAAACTGCACCTGATTACAAAGCAGTCATTCAATGGTTTAATCAGTTTAAGGAAACAGGGACTGTAGAGAAAAAAACTAGGCCAGGCCGATCACCAACATCAGCATTGAACGCACGCTTTCCCAATGGCTGGACTGGTACCTGCAATCATTTCAGGAGTAACTGTCATGATGGCGGCAGAAATTCGCTCCTTCAGATGCTCCAAATTCCGAAATTTTCTGCATACACAATGATTTTAATGTACCCCAAAAAAAATCCAAAGAGGTTAGGTCAAGACTTCATTGGCGCGCGCGCCCCCAGCCGACCTTGGCTACTGCGCATAGCAAGGTCATGTCCCCTCCAAAACAAAACTTACTTTAACCAGCTGGCGCTCAGTGAAAGAATTACACGTTTAACATAAACGGTTTCGGTGCTATAATTTTTTGAAATGTTGGCATTATTTTTCGAAGACCCTGTATTTATATTCTCGATCAGATGCGAGATGATTATTTCCCTGCAGATGATGTTGTTCTATGCAAGGTGATCATAGCTTTGGATTCATGGCAAGTGCTTTGAACAGCCATAAGCTTGAGTAGGTGACATTCTTACCTACTCTTCCCAAGGTTATGGATGGAATTCTGTTGCAGTAGTTTGGCATTGGAGAGTACTTAATGGTGTGAGACCCGTATCGGGAGTTTCATTGGCACGTTGAAGATATCCATCAGTACAAATTTCTCTCACCTGTGTGTCTTAAAACAACAATAGTGACCGAGAAATGGAATATTGATTTTCAGCGCCAAGTAATTATATAGACGGGGTGCACCAAGCGCTTGCTGATGAGACAAATTGGCACACCACGGTAAAGCTCCTGGAAGCTTTGCTAGTGTTTAGTTGGAGTGTTTAAATTATTATTATTATTATTATTATTATTATTATTATTATTATTATTATTACTATTATTAATATTATTGTTAAACACTGAATCTTACCATCACCTCCTAGGTCTACCTCTACTTCTCTTACCTTCTACAGTCAAACTCATTAACCTCTGAGATAATCTCTCCTCCACTATTCTCCTCACATGACCCCACCATCTGAGTCAGCTCATACGAACAGCTCCATCTAGTGTGTTCAATTCTAACTTAGCCTTTATCTCTTCGCAAACAGAGGCTTGCAGACTAGACAGGACGCTGAAAGGCAAAACAGTCTCAAATTAAAATGTATAATATATTATATTATAATTATTATTATTATTATTATTATTATTATTATTATTATTATTATTAAGCCTCCGTGCCTTAGGCGGCAGCACTACGGCCTCTCACCGCTGGGTCCGTGGTTCAATTCCCGGTCACCACATCTGAGATCTGTGCTGGACAAAACGGAGGCAGACAGGTTTTTCTCCGGGTACTCCGGTTTTCCCTGTCAAAATTTCATTCCAGCAACACTCTCCACTATCATTTCATTTCATCTCTCATTCATTTAATCATTGCCCCAGAGGAGTGCGTCAGGCTTCGGCAGCCGGCACAGTCCATATCCTCGCCGCTAGATGGGGGCTTCATTCATTCCATTCCTGACCCGGTCGGAGACTGGAAGCAGGCTGTGGATTTTCATTTTTCATTATTATTATTATTATTATTATTATTATTATTATTATTATTATTATTATTATTATTATGTAGATTAAGGCTTTCACGGCCCGGATATTTACACAAATAATTCATGGTTTTTGGGCTAATGTCGTGTGAAATTAAATTAGATACCAGACGGTTCAAAGGAACCTTGCCTCCTTTTTCAATGGAATCAAACAATGTGGCCAAAGAAAGTATATCAAAGAGATAACAAAAAAATTACAAAAAATTAGATAAATTCCTCTGTTCGTCACCAGAGAGCAGCTGCTATAAAGTACTGTATGGACCATGGTAGAACGGCGGACAGAGTAGTAAGTAAGGAGAAGGTAAAGGGGGCGGGGTGAAAATATAGAGACTCCTCGAAGAATGAGGATGTCCAAATAAGGAGAAAGGGGGGAAGTGCAGACACAGCTTCCCCCTTAAAATCTGTGGACCTATCAGCAGGCTTAGAATCATGCTGGCAGCACTGACGTATATTAGTTACTCCAAAGTAATCTAGAATGCCAGGTACTATACGTGTGCAAAGTTTAGAGCTATTGGCATGCATACTTTCTGATACTGTATATTGATATTAGGGTAACAAAAATAGGGACAGCACATATTAACAGTTGGACTTGTTAGCAGGCTTAGCATCATGTTGGTAACACTGACGTACATAAGTTACTCCAAATTAATATAGAATGTCAGGTACTACACGTGTGCATAGTTTAAAGCTGTCGGCTTGCATACTTTCTGATATCTTGGTATTTGGATAAAATAAATTAGGAGCATTTATTAACAGTTGGCAGCCCTGGTGGGTTTTAGGAATACGCTCAGTCATATCTGGTTATGTACACATACAACATACGAAATTTGTTTGAATTCCGATTGATAGTGTAGAAGTTATATGCATTAAAAAATTGGACCTATCAGCAGGCTTATAATCATTTTGGCAACACTGCCATGTATGGGCTCCTGGAAATTAAACTAAAATATTATTATCTATACGTGTGCCAATTTTGAAATAGCTCCCATTCATACCTTCCAAGATATCCGACATGGAGCTCTAATTTCAATTGCGATTTTTTAGCAGTTGGTAGCACTGACATCATTTTCAAATATGGCCGTGAGATATTCAGGTATAGATCTTTACTCCTACCAAATTTTGTTTCGATTGCTCCAGCCGTTTAGGAGTTGATAGGGGGGGGGGGGGCACACACACAGCCAGACAGACAGACACACATTTGCCCGATGTCATAAGTCTACTTTTTCCTCATTTTTGCAAAATGTGAAAAGTAGGCCAATATATGTGAAGCACGAGTTCATTACCCGATGTATGGCCTTCTTGATGGTTCCAGTTTTACAAAGCTAATATTGACATGAACCAACCATACGAATACTGGAAACACCTTTTGACGGGACCACTGTTCAGCACCGTTCTTCTACAAATTGTTTGCATATTTGAACAGATTAATAACAATAACAAGACAAGAAGTTCCGTGACGAACTAAAGAGCCTACTTTTCTTAAAATTTAAGATCCATGCCAATGATTAATCGATATGGATCTATCTAGAATAATGACGAAATTAAGTTAGTAATATCGAAATTTCTAATTAGTTCGAAATACTGGATACCTGGCATAATGTAGCTTAATAGAGCACTACAGTTGGCAGCCCTGGTGACTGAATATATTCTTAGTTCCATCTCTTAAGGCACAGAATACAAAATTTGGTTGGAGTCCAATGAATAGCATGGACGTCACATTTTTTCATTGGATATAACAGCCCGCGTAAAATCATGTTGGCAACAGTGTCATGCATGTATTGGTCAGAAATAATCTGAAATAATATGATCTATTGTTGTGCCAATTTTGAATGAAATCCATTAGTTAGTATAGAAGTTACATGCATTTTAAAATTGGACCTATCAGCAGGCTTAGAATCATGCTGGCAGCACTGACGTATATTAGTTACTCCAAAGTAATCTAGAATGCCAGGTACTATACGTGTGCAAAGTTTAGAGCTATTGGCTAGCATTCTTTCTGATATATTGATATTAGGGTAACAAAAATAGAGACAGCATTTATTAACAGTTGGCAGCCCTGGTTGCTCTTAAGAATACGCATATTCATAGCTGTTATGGTACACATAGCACATACGAAATTTGGTTGAAATCCAAATGATAGTATGGAAGTTACATGTATTTAAATTTGGACTTCTCAGCAGGCTTAGAATCATGTTGGCAGCACTGACGTATATAAGTTACTCCAAATTAATATAGAATGTCATGTACTATACGTGTGCATAGTTTAAAGCAGTCGGCTTGCATACTTTCTCATATATATTGGTATTTGGATAATAGAAATTAAGAGCATTTTTTAACAGTTGGCAGCACTGGTGGTTCATAAGAATACGTTCAGTCATATCTGGTTATGTACACATACAACATACGAAATTTGTTTGAATTCCAATTGATAGTGTAGAAGTTATATGCATTTAAATATTGGACCTATCAGTAGGCTTATAATCATTTTGGCAACACTGCCATGTATGGCCTTCTGGAAATTAAAATACAATATTATTATTTATATGTGTGCCGATTTTGAAATAGCTGCCATTCATACCTTCCAAGATATCGAACACGGAGCTCAAATTTCAATTGCGATTTTTCATCAGTTGGTAGCACTGACATCATTTTCAAATATGGCCGTGAGATATTCAGGTATAGATCTTTACTCCTACCAAATTTTATTTCGATTACTCCAGCCGTTTAGGAGTTGATAGGGGGGGGGGGGACACACACACAACCAGACAGACAGACAGAAGGACAGACAGACAGACATTTTCCCGGATCGATCTCATAAGACTACTTTTTCCTCATTTTTGCAAAATGTGAAAAGTAGGCTAAAAAGCAATATTTGAAGGAACTTTCTATATCCAATCTAAAAATTGTGTAAAGTATTGTTAACAGGATACGATGATGTTTGCCTGACAAACGAAACATTCTATTCAATTAAACCCCCTTATTTCGAAAAGTGTCTCCAAGTGTATAATTAATGTGTCGACCGGCTAAAAATAGATCCTTCCATTAGACACTGAAGAAATGGTTTCTGAAACATATATTTTTAAGTTTTGCTAATTATAGTTACTGGCATTGCCCGTCGCGGCTACGCCCGCGAATATTCTAGTTGTAAAGAGTACACTTAGCAAAATCACAATCATGAATGCTATGACTGATTTATTCTTGGTATAAATAATCAGACTTTATCAATTCAGCTACTGGTGCAGTGGTTAGGGGTTTGTCATTCCTTCATAGGTATATCAGAGCGAAGTTAGTTTTCTGGGAATATCACAGACACTGTTCATTTAAGGACCTTTGAATGTAGTTTTCGGAGACCCTTTATAGTCGGGTGAAAAAGACCTTTCGTACCACACTCACACGTGAAAATTGCGTGAAAAAATTCTAGATTGCCCCTTGACCCCTTAAGCGCATTATACTGTATGTATTGATTAATTTTACAGTTTAATTTGGTTCAATGATAACCTTATAACCGTCTGGAAACTTTCACAGTAATGTAATAATTGGAATTGCATTGCAATTTACAGAAATAGATGGACCTATGAGATTCTGTTACCATGGTTACCGTGTTGCTTTCTTTCATTATTTCATTGTAAATATACATGTTTTAAGGCATTTATTTAATTGTGAGGCATTTAAAGAGTAAATGAGTGCGTTACGCTTACGCATTGGGTTATGCTAAACCTGTAGGTACCCCATATGTGTAGGTTGGTGTTAATGGGACCTTATTTTCGGTACAAAACTGGAATGAGACCTGTTAAAAATATATAGAATTAACAACAAAGGTTTACATATTCTGACTCCAATTTATTAACTTTCATTTTTACTGGAACAAAATTCTGTGTTTTTGACGACAACAAAACGCCAAGTCAAAGCTGAACACCCGTGGAGACATGCCACTTCAAGTCAGCAACCCGGAATCCAAAGAGGCAACCTGAAAGACAATGCACGACAACTTATATTTTCTAACATCCTCCCACCTTGCATGTGGTCTTCCAACCTATTCCAGCTCAGTCAGAGTACTTGCTGTTAGGTATCACTTCACGACCACTTTTTGTCACATACGACCTCTGCCTTGATGTTTGCAAGTCCGATTTGTTCATTGTCTATCTCCAGAGGGTAAAGTCTTTCAATGGGGCGAATCAGAACCCCATCTTTCGTTTTCAATTTAGCTACACGCACTGCACCATCGCGACCAGGGAAGAGCGTTAAAATTCTCGCCAAAGGCCATTCCACCCTTTTCAGTTTCTCAGAACCAAGTAATACCATGTCACCTTCCTTCATAGATGATGCCTTCTTTCCTCTGGGACGTTGGACCAACTGTGAGAGGTATTCCTTCCTGAAGCGCTGCTTCAGTTCTTGAATTAAGTACTGTCTGAAACGTAAGCGAGAACGGAACTTTTCTTCCTCTAATTTATCTAGATCTGATACATGGGTAGCAATGATCTCATGTAGAAACATGCTTGGAGTTAGTGGAGCTAAGTCCTCTGGATCCTCTGATGCGTATGTCAGAGGACGGCCATTAATAACCGATTCCACATCACATAGTGAAGTAGACAGTTCTTCATAAGTCAGAACAGACTTCCCGAGCATCCTCTTCAGTAACTCCTTGACAGAACGAACCAGGCGCTCCCACCAACCTCCCCACCAACTAGCTGTGGGAGGATTGAACTTCCACTAATTCCTTGTATTTGAGATTCATTCAGGATTTTCTGGACGGACATTTCTTTTAGCATATTTGCAGCTCCAACAAAATTAGTTCCGTTGTCACAATATATAATGGATGGACGTCCCCTTCTCGCAATGAATCTTCTTAATGATAGAAGGAATGCTTCTGTCCTGAGTGAAGATACGAGTTCTAAGTGAACATCCCTGTAAATTGCACACGTGTACAATGTAATCCACACCTTCGAACCATTCATTAAAATCAATGGTCCACCTAGATCAATTCCAGTAATTTCAAATATTGCAGCATCCTTGATTCGATCTTGTGGTAGAGGAGTAGTCTCTGATTCTGCGTGCTGAGCTCTGTGTCGTTAGCACTGCATGCACTTGGAAATCACATTTCTAATGCCTCTTCTACTCTGAATGATCCAAAACATTTTTCTCAGCTGTACAAGAAGAAATTGTATGCCAGCATGACAGTGAACTTTATGTTGTTCCTTGATCAAGGCATCAACTACATCATAATTCCTGGGCAATAACAAGGGAAATCGGAAATTGAAAAGGTCATTCCTCATTGTAATCTTTGCCTTCACACGGACTAGTCCTTTACTGTCTTGAATTACTTTCAATCCGCAGATTATGTCACCATTTCGAGGAAATGACTCCCCTTGTACACACTTTATAATAAATAATTCTGTTTCCCTTAATTCTAAAAACGTTAGTGGACCATTTCGCCTCTCTCTACTATTTCGTGCGTTGTTGTAGAATCTTAATACCCATCCCATAATTCTTACTCTTTGAGAATAGGTGAGATCTCTTTTCAGATCAATGCCCATCATTGTTACAGGCTCGTCTGTGTTTTTCTTTTTTTCTGAAACAATGAGATCCTCGTCATATGTGCCTTCATTTGTGTAATAAACAGGCCACTCCTCTTCAGGACCTCTCAACCAGGGTGGTCCCTCGCACCAGTTGGAATTGGCCAATTCCGATGGATAGCACACTCTTGATAGTAAGTCGGCAGGATTATAAACTCCAGGTACATGCCTCCAATGTTGTGGGCCAGTCAGCTGTCTTATTTCCATGACTCGGTTGCCAACAAAGGTATGCCATGGTTCATTACTTCTAATCCATGCAAGCGCGGTCGTGGAATCACTCCAAAATAACTTTTCACATTTTCTAACGCAAGGGATAATTTGACTAACGAAGCAAGACGACCTCCTAGAGGCAACCTAAAAATTCTAGTCGAGGAATAGTGACCCTTTTGAGAGGTGCTATTCGAGCTTTAGCTAGTACTAACTGAACGGATACACCCTTCTCATCCTCAGTTCTGAGATACACTACTGCTCCGTAGGCATGTTGACTAGCATCAACAAAAGTATGCAATGACCAAGACTGTCTGTCTGTTTTTCCTCCAGTTATCAGTATTTGAACCTCTATCTCTTCTAAGTGGCCAATTTTCTGGTAACGCTGTTTGAACTCCTTCAAAATTATGTCAGGCAGAGGGGAGTCCCAATTTGATTTAAACAATTTTTTCCTCGAGTTCTCTTTAGCTTCTATTTCCCACGATGCCTGTAGCAATAATTTGAACGGGAGAATCGCAGGGGCTAGAAATCCAACGACGTCATAAATTTTCATTATTACTGAAAGTAGATCCCTCTTGGTAAGTATATCTTGGGAGAATGGAAATTGAGCAACAATACAGACCCCCATTGTACCCAGTCTCTTGTTCCACCTCATGCCTAATACCTTTGTGACACATCCATTGCTTTCAATATCTTCATTGTTGCTTTCGATCTTCGAAAGTTCACAATTTCTTATTGTAGATTCCCAGCATCTCAGCTCCATCTTGGCTTGAGCTGGAATCCGTGTGCATTCAGAACGAAACATATTGTATTATTCTACAGAATCAACTGATGTTACACAGTTATCTACGTACATAGATTTCATCAGTTTCCGTGCTATCAGTTCATCCTTATTACTAACAGTCAAAAGATGATGATCTTATACAGCACCCGATATAAAAGGACTACATGTGGCTCCAAAAAATACTCTTGAATGTCTATAAATCTTCAATTTCATAGTTCTGAAATTCTCCCACCATAAAAATCGGAGATAATCACGATCAACTCGTACCTCAATCATTTGGAATGCTTTCCTTATATCTGCAGTAACACCGAACTCTTTCTCTCGAAACCTTAAAAGAATTTCAGAGATAATTTGCCCTTTGTCTGTTTTGCATGAAGCATCAAAAACTGGTCGAAATGGAGTAGTCATACTTTCAGGTTTGATTACAGGTCGGTGTGGAAGATAATGACAAGATTTCTCAACCTCTTCCTGTGGCACTTCTTCAACAAAGCCTTCTGCTATCCAGTCTTCAAATATCTTGCCATAGTGTGAGAAGAGACCTGTCTTTTCCAACTTCTGAGTAGTCGACTGAAATTTTCTTTCTGCTATTTGCTTATTGGACAGAGTTTCTGGATGCCTCTCCTTCCAAAGAAGACCAACTACATAACGTCCATCTTCTTTCTGGGTTAAAGTATTGAGTAGATGTTGTTTCGCTTCTCGATCCTGTTCTTCAGCTGACTTGATTTCTACTGGATCCTGAATACCAATTGTTTCAAGATTCCACAAGTCTGTGATTGAGCCATCGTTGTAAGCCATCGTGATTGTTGTATTGGCCATGTTCACTTCAGGAGAGTTGTCAGTTTGTTTTCCACCCAAAGTCCATCCTAGCTTTGTTTCTATGGCTGTAAGACCACTCTTAAGCCGAACAACATTTCCAGTTAGAATTTTAGCATACATATCCATTCCAATAAGGAGCTGAATTTCTGGACAGTTATCACCCACATCGCTGATCCATATTTTCTTCGTTCTAAGTTCACGAAACAAGGCAGAACATGCTGAAACTCGTGGGATTGACTGGCAAATACGTGACTGATCAATGACTTCGATCTCAAAATCAACGTTACCGCCTGGTTTCTGTAGCTTAATTGTGTACTTCTTGTGATTTATTTCCGAGGTCTTGCTTCCACCGAACAGAACATGGGAAACCAATTCTTCAGCACATGCTATCAATCCGAGTTCTTCAACTGTTTTCTTCAAAAGATAGGATCGCTGAGATCCACAATCCAAGAAAGCTCTCACTGTTTTCCGTCTGCCATTGCCGTAGATAGTAACCATCAGTGTTTGTAATATTACTTGACGGACAGATGTGCGACAAGCCATATTAGAAGTTGTGTGACGCTGACTGACTTCTTCTTTCTTCGATTCAGTCTTATCCTTCTGCAAAAGATCAGGACACATAACCGTGGCATGCTTCTTACCGTATGTTTGATTTACAGTTCTTTGACAAATGATTAGATCGCAAGCATATGAAGCAACGCTTCTTTTCTCTAACCTTCGATCTTCTTTCCTCAACTGTTCATGTTTGTTGTTTTGTCACACTTCTCGCTTTCATGGGCCTTTTCGCAAAATATACATAAGTCTTCTGAAGTATTGCTAATTGCTGCTGCCACTGTAGGTGTACTCATCTTATTTTTAATATGCTTCCTGTCTACTTTTGAAAAATATCCCTCCTTTACAGTCTTTTCTTTCACTTCTCTGCTACCGAAACCTGACTGTGCTAACAAGATTTGTTGCTCATTTAGGACTTCAGTCTTGATAAACTCCATTAGACAATCAATCACTAGCATTTTGTTTCGAAAATTGACTCCTCTGCCATGCCCGTGACGTTTCTTCTGGCAGACTCGACTCAACTAAGGGTAATAACCATGTGCCTGGATCTGTGTCTGTCAAGTTTAAGGTACTGAGGGACCGTAAATATGATTCTAATTTAATTGATAATGTTGAAAGGGGAGTTTATCCTTTTGAGTAGCGTTTGAAATTACTGGTTTCAACAGTTCTCTTACATAGACTTGCATCAGAAGATCATCCCTGCCAAATCGTTATGTTAATGCTTCAATGACTTTTGGATAATTTTCTGCTGTTTGAGGGTAACTAAGAACAATTGACTGTGGTTCTGTGTCAGGTTTCATTGCCTGTAATAAATACTGGAACTTGTCACTGTCGTGAAAAGTATCATCTTCGTGTACCTTTCTGAACTGAGACCAAAAACCTAACCATTCCTTTAGATCTCCATTAAAAGCCTTTAGCTCAATTTTGGGTAACTGACCTTAATTTATTGATATGATTATATCCTTCATTTCCGAACCTCTCGCTAGGTGCTGAACTAATCACGGGGAGCAAAATTATATTGTTTACTTGTACCTTAATAACCTCAAATTCATCGATGTATTTCTCAGTACTTTCTCTTTCAGCTAAAATAACATTGTCCTCCGCATCATTGTCTAATAAATGATCCATCATGAAGTGCCTCCTTTAAAATTTCCAAACGTTTAAAATTTGAGTTCAACAAGTCACTCTTCTGCGAGGTAATTTCTGTAGCAAGTAACTCTTTAATGCATTGAAATTTCTTGTGTTACATTTTGTCTAATAGGAGCCCTACCTTTCTTTAGCCGTTCCATGTTATTCCTTCTCTTCTTGGATAGGAATAATTATTGTTGTTTGAGTCTTCAGTCTTTTGACTGGTTTGATGCAGCTTTCCATGCCTCCCTGTCCTGAGCTAATCGTTTCATCTCTACATATCTCCGACACCCTACATCGGAGGCAATCTGTTTAACATATTCTAACCTTGGTCTACCCCTACAGTTTTGTCCTCGACCCTTCCTTCCATAACTAAGCTTGCTATTCCTGGGTGTCTTAGTATGTGTCCTACCAACCTATCTCTTCTCTTCATTAGCAGTCGCCAGAAACATCTCTCCTCTCCCACTCGTCTTAATACCTCTTTGTTTGTAACTCTATCGACCCATCTGATCTTCATCATTCTCCTGTAACACCACATTTCAAATGCTTCAAATCTCCTCTTTTCTGCTGCACCAACAGTCCAGGTTTCACTTCCATAGAGCGCCACGCTCCAGACAAAGGCTTTCAAAAATGACTTCCTACTACCTAAATCTATATTCGATGTCAGCAGATTCCTTTTTTGTAGAAATGCTTTCAATGCCTGAGCCAACCTACTTTTAATATCCTCTTTGCTTCGTCCATCACTGGTTATTCTGCTTCCTAAGTAACAGAATTGGCAGTAATTTATTTACGTCTCCAATAACGTCGGGGTTCACCAAATGTTTAAAATATATAGAATTAACAACATAGGTTTACATATTCTGACTCCAATTTATTAACTTTCCTTCTTACTGGAACAAAATTCTTTGTTTTTGACGACAACAAAACGCCAAGTCAAAGCTGAACACCCGTGGAGACATGCCACTTCAAGTCAGCAACCCGGAATCCAAAGAGGCAACCTGAAAGACAATGCACCACAACTTACATTTTCTAACAGGACCTTAGCAGAATAATATAGGGAGGGATAACTAGCTTGAAGGAGTCATTAGGCTACGTGTAAATTTATTTGTAGTAGTTTAATGTAAGCAATTGAAGGCTACCACATAAACCATATCCTATATAAATATAACGACCCTCAACTTTATTTCTTGCAACTAGGTTAGAAGTTGTTACGTCTGAATTTTCTTTTTCTAAGTAGCCGCTTACTCAAGGACGGTAATGAAATTATGAGGCCACCGTCTTTGTAAGTTGATTACGGTAATCGTGGAGGAGTTTCCAGCGGGCACGAGAGAGGCCGTCTTTGCTGACCGACCAATAATAAACTCTGTCTTCCATCTCTCTCGCGTGCACACACGCGGCGCATGGCCTTTAATAGGGTCTTAAGAAAATGTTCCCTCTTTATCAACGTCCAGTTCATAACCTTTATAAGTTATAAAGTTTAAACGGGACTGCAGTGCAGGGGCGGAGGCTGGGGAGATGCCCTGACGTAAAATCGAAACAGTGTAGAGCATGCGGTTAACAAGATCATGTATGTCTGAACACGAGATAAAACTTTGAGAGTTGACAAATTTACACTGCCCTCCAAAACACTTGTTATTTGAAAAGTAACATCAGTTATTAGTATCATTTCAAATAGTACATTATGCAACGAGCCTATGATGGCAATAATTAAGACAAGAATATGTTTATAAAACGAGCAAATTGAGCAAGCTACCCTTACATCCTATTACCCCCTTAACCCTTAACCTCTACCTCTACCTTTACCTCTAACACTAAAAATAGACATATTCCATTCGTTATTTCCATAATTTAGAATCGATAAGGACCTATTACAAAATTCTACTTCAATGAAACAGTGAACTAACGTACGAATAGACGAGAAGTATTTCTTTACATAATATCAAGGGAAAAAGGAACAATTATTTGCATATGTTTGCTCCTATGCATACAAAGTATTTCTAATATGGTAGAGACGGCATTTAAGCATAATTGAAAAGCTAATACATTAATAAAACACAACACAAAAGACGATTTGAAATACACAATGCTGTCTTGAAAATTGCAAGCACTTTACATGCACGTATTTCCACACTTCCACCTTGCATCGCTTGCACATTTTTACTGTACATTCCAGGCAAATGGCATTACCATGTTCTGAGGTCAAATACATGTCCTCTTCTCCGGATACTTCACTCCCTGAAACGTCGTCTACCTATCCCTGTACTGTTTTATCAAAATTACCGTCATTAAAAATAACAGTTCCCAACATCCCCGTAGCGCTCCGTGTTGCACTTACACCCGGGTCCGGTCTGTGAGACGTGCACAGTTACATCTTGTGAACAACTTGGTGATTGTTGCCTCTCGACTGGCTGTTATTTAGAATTACCGAGCTAAGCGATTACAGGGTGGACAAGTCCACACTAACTACGGAAGGGGAGTTATCGAAATATTAGGGATCTCACGCGGACCCGGGTAGTTAAGGGCTAATGACTAAACATTCGTCTGAGAGTTGAACATTATAAATTACGTCATTTTCACTTTCCCGAGGGGCACGGTATTTTCAGTACCTTCATCGGCTCTTATATAACACCAGTATTACATGAGTCATTGTTGAGTGCGGCTGGATTTTTTTCCCTGATAAATGTCCATCGTCGTCTGAGGTACCTATGAATGTTTAGTGTTAATGTTATATTGAGAATGCACTTAAACCATGATACTGATACGGAGCATTTTGATTGTAAAGCTACCAGCACAAACTACAGAACTACAGGAAAATGTGTGTCTTTTGTCCCTCCAAAAAGAGTCGAATGACTCGCTTCATTTGTCGTCCTTGTTCGCAGGCCATGCCTGTTGAGCATCAGGGAATGGATTGCCAGGAATGTGATATGGTATGAAAGTGTTAATACTGGATGATTCTTTTTTAAAGACACGGAATTTGATAAATTGAAAATCCGCCTGATCAATACCAAGAGCAGTTTTTATCATTTCAAATGATCTTGTCGACTTCATCGTTATGCTTTGGTCTACCGTTATGCGTTACGGTTATGGCGTGTATGACGTCATCATGTTGTTCAGTGCATATGCACCGAGTCTGAGTTTACTCCTGGGGTCTGACGTTATGCGATACCGAGACGGCTAGTGCGTGACGTCATGCAGCAGAGTGCACCTCCCGCTCTCCGTTCCCCGCGCGGGAAGCCTAAGTTAAAGGGTAATGGAGTCTGTTGAGTCTGAGTTTACTCCAGGGGTCTGGCGTTATGCGATTCGGAGACGGCGAGTGCGTGACGTCATGCAGCAGAGTGCACCTCCCGCTCTCCGTTCCCCTCGCGGGAAGCCTAAGTTAATGGGTAATGGAGTCTGTTGAAAGAGTCCTGGGGCTTTGAGAGAAACGAGAAGCCCTCCTGAGCCTTTCTAACATGTGTAGCATGTTTCGCAATAAAAATGATTCCATCCTCAGCGTGAAAAATATTGCACCTTAAAAACTAGTTAAACATTGTCAAAAAATGGATATCCATACAAACAGTGTTAATTTAAATCAATCAAAAAGTTGTAAATATATGAATTGATATGCAATTAGACAAACTACATTAAATACTATGTTGATATTCTATTCGTATTTCGAATAATATATTAATAGGAGACTTCTCTTTTTTTAGAATGTAGATATGTGAGAAGGCATGTAAATCGTCGTTAAAATTGGGAGAATTTTCGATAATGAACGTAAATATATTTTATCAAAAATCAGTCGAAAATTCAACATGATTTTTCATTCTGTAGATTTTTCTGATCCAATGGCAACACAATGTACGTTAAAAAATTCTATAATAGCAACTAATATTCAAGCATACTTGCCATGTAAATAGTAATCATCAATTAACTTGCCAAAAATATATTCTTTGTAATCATCAATTAACTTGGTTAATGGTTAATGCATTGATTCCCAAACTGGGCGAATTCACCCAGTAGTGGGCGATTTTAGCACGCCAGTGGGCGAAACTGACAAATGTGAATTCGATGGGCGATTTGAAAAAAATATGGTGGGCAAATAATTTAGTTTTTTATATGGTCTATACCAGCGGTTCCCAAACGTTTTCGGTCCCGGAACCCTTCAGAAGTCATGTTCTTTCCGCGGAACCCGAAATCTATCCCTAATTTTTACAGAGCATTGTGAACTCACAACGTTCTTCCTGCTTTTATCTATTCTTACTACCTGGGTGTTTTGTATAGCCTAACGCTAACGTAGTAGGGCTGGAAACAAAGACAAAATATTTTAAATATACATACAAGTGTTTATTTTGGTACGAAAATATAAACAATTATTTTAGAACAATAAGAATTGGATTTCCATCTAATTTCTAACTTTATTTTCGTTCTTAAATAGTATTGAAATCGGGCTTTATGTCCGACAGCTGAATACGTAAATCCGGGGCAGTTTTCAACATACTCCAAAATATTTTTTGGTGTAGCATAAACAGTAAAGCCTGCTTCGCATCAATAGGTGGACACGAAGGGGAGCAGAGCTCGGATAGCCTTTTCGACTACTGACAGGTATACGTCTATCAGTTCAACCGAAAATTCGTTCATTGGCACTAATTCAAATTTCGTTTTAAAACAGGAGGTACATTGAATTTCAATATGATCTTCATCGTCAGGCACAGAACATGTAAGGTTTATTTCGGTTGCCAAGTGGATTTTGCTGTGACAAAAGTCATAAAACGAAGTCTTAACGTTGGCGAATAGGTGTTTCGATGTAACACGAACTGCACCTACCTTCGCATTAGAGACAATCGGATAGTTAGCCTCTTGTGATTTTATTTTAAAATCAGTTTTAAATTTTATTTTAAAGATTTATCACGGAATCCGTGCGATGCCTTCGTGGAACCCTAGGGTTCCGCGGAACCCAGTTTGGGAACCGCTGGTCTATACAATATGATCGAGAATTTTTTGCCTCTAAAAACAAGGAATAAACTAAAATTGCAAACAAGTAACTTAATTATGTCAAATAATATTACCACGAACTCTAGAAATAGGTTAGAAAATGAAAAGCGAGGAGATCTTAGAATTTTTCTAACAAAAATGGCTCCTGACATAAACAAATTGATAAATCCATCCCTCACGTTAATTAGACATAGGTACGGTATTCATGTTGTTTAATTATTTGTGGTGTTTGAAGCCATATTTTCAGTGTTGCCTTAGTAAACAAGAGTTTAGTGCTTTTCAGTCGGTCAACACGAATGTACCCAAAAGAGATGGGTTATGCCCTAATCCTGAAATAAATTACATGAGATTAATAAAACACTAGGATGACCAGTTTCGATCGTCAAGCGATCATCATCAGATCCATTACACTTAGGCTACAAAATCTATGTTTGAAATACAGGTGAAAATATTTACAATATGTACAATTATTTACACACATCAAAAAAAGTTTTGCATCACCTCGGTTCCCAGATCTCCGGCATATAGACGTTGACTGTGTATATTGTATCCAAGATACAGTCCCTTTGACTGCTCATAGATGTCACTAAAACTGCTCAAAGATGTAAACAACCATGCATGAGCAGGGCCTATTAGACGGAGGGGGTACGACAGCCGATCAGTTCCAGTCATTCCACCAGGACGAAGGTACGCTGCTCATGTTGTCTGTAGTTCTACCATGCCTAGAAGGTCAATACCGCAGTTCGATCGCGTCCGCATTGTTACTTTGTGTCAAGAAGGGCTCTCAACAAGGGAAGTTTCCAGGCGTCTCAGAGTGAACCAAAGCGATGTTGTTCGGACATGGAGGAGGTACAGAGATACAGGAACTGTCGATGACAGGCCTCGCTCAGGCCGCCCAAGGGCTACTACTGTAGTGGATGACCGCTACTTACGGATTGCCGCTCGGAGGAACACTGACAGCAATGCCACCATGTTGAATAATGCGTTTCGTTCAGCCACAGGACGTCGTGTTTCAACTCAAACTGTGCGCAATAGGCTGCATGATGCGCAACTTCACTCCCGACGTCCATGGCGAGGTCCAGCTTTGCAACCCCGACACCATGCAGCGCGGTACAGATGGGCCCAACAACATGCTGAATGGACCCCACGGAATTGGCATCACGTTCTCTTCACCGATGAGTGTCGCATATGCCTTCAACCAGACAATCGTCGGAGACGTGTTTGGAGGCACCCTGGTCAGGCTGAACGTCTTAGACACACTGTCCAGCGAGTGCAGCAATTTGGTGGTTCCCTGATGTTTTGGGGTGGCATTATGTGGGGCCGACGTACGCCACTGGTGGTCATGGAAGGCTCCGAAACGGCTTTACGATACCTGAATGACATCCTCCGACCCATAGTGCAACCATATCGGCAGAATATTGGAGAGGCATTTGTCTTCATGGACGATAATTCTCGACCTCATCGTGCACATCTTGTGAATGCGTTCCTTCAAGATAACGACATCGCTCGACTACAGTGGCCAGCATGTTCGCCAGACATGAACCCTATCGAACATGCCTGGGATATGTTGAAAAGGGCTGTTTATGGACGTCTTGACCCACCAACCACTCTGAGAGATTTACGCCGAATTGTCGTTGAGGAGTGGGACAATTTGGACCAACAGTGTCTTGATGAACGTGTGGATAGTATGCCACGGCGAATACAGGCATGCATCAATGCAAGAGGACGTGATACTGGGTATTAGAGGTAGTGGTGTGTACTGCAATCTGGACCACAAATGCTGAAAGTCTAGCTGTATGATGGTACAACATGCAATGTGTGGGTCTCATGAGCAATAAAACGAGCTGAAATGTTGTTTGTGTTGATCTCTATTCCCTTTGTATTTAACGGTTCCGGAACTCTTGGAACCGAGGTGATGCAAAACTTTTTTTGATGTGTGTAGTTGCAGTATTGGTACTGCAACTGTCAGTGTATGCTAAATGCAGTATATATGTTAGGTGAAATGCTAAATGGTGATAGCTATCCGTAGATTGTACTTTAGAGAGATTATATGGTTGTAAACTATGGTTAAACTATAAAATTTTAGTCTAACTACTTATCTGATTGTCTTCCGTACAACAGCTACTCGCAGTTTCATGCTCACTGGAACTCACTGTGCGGTCGACTGCGGTGGTTATCTTAACGACTGGTTTTTCCCTGCTTTCTCCCCCCTGCTCCTACGTGCTGTGGGGAGTGATAGGGATGTGTTTATGTGAGGTGTTGCCAACCTAGATAAGATGTATGTTATTGAATGAGGTGGGTCTACAATTATTAAAGACCGTGGATTAGACCTCGCCACGCGTGGAGCATAACCCATTCGAACTAAGCGTTGACGGTCTTATGAGGACGTCCCGGCACCTTTAATACTGCCGCAAATATGGGCCTTGGTTTATTGCAGAAGAAAAGTACATCGTACACCTGATCCAGATAACATTTACCTATTAATAACCCCCTAATTTCCCCCCTTTTTTATCTAGCTTGGCTGTGTCGCTAAATTGTGTTTTGTTTCCGACAGGGTGTGATTTTTAGTAGCGTGAAGAGGGGTGAGCTCTCCATGAACGTGTGTTCATTTAGATTGTTGGGATTGTTTCGTTTGGCTAGGTGTATCTCGATTGCTTCCTTTATGTCAAGAGCTCTGCCTTTCGATTCGTGATGGATTATTTTAAGGTCCGACTCTATGTTGGTAAAGCTGTGCCCTGCGTCACACATATGTTCGCACACGGCTGAATGTGTTCCGTATCTTATCGCATTCCTATGTTCATTATAACGTGTGTCTACTCGCCTTCCACTCTGCCCGATGTAATTAGCTTGACAATCGGTGTCTTGGCACGTTATAGAATATACCCCTGACCTTGAATACGGGTTACGTTTATTTAGATTACTATTTAGGAGGTGCCTAGCGGTTGTGTTTTTCGTCGTGAAAGCTATCTTTATGCCTTGATTTTTGAATAGGTTAGTGATTTTATATGTATTCGCATTCACATAGTTGAAACGCGCAAATTTTTTCTCATTACTGTCCGGTTTGGGAATCGTTTTATCTTTATTTTTATGTTTGGCTATAATTTGATTTATTTTGCTTGGCGAGAAGTTGTTTTCCTTTGCTATTTGCATAATAGTTCTTATTTCCTTATTATAGTTGTCTTTTGACATGGGTATGTTTAAAGCTCTGTGCACCATTGAATTGAAACCCGCTAGTTTGTGCGTACTGGGGTGATTAGACTGATTGTCGATTGCATGCGAGGTTTGTGTTGCTTTCCGGAATATGGAATATGAAAGGTCGTTGTCTTTACGTTCAATAGTTATATCGAGATAATTTATTTTCCGGTCTATTTTGGATTCCTTAGTGAATTTGATAGAGTGGTGAAGGCTATTAATGGATTGGAGAATTGTTTCTTCGCTTGTTAGTTCAGTATCGTAGATGCAAATTACATCATCTACGTATCTTTTCCATATTACTATTCCCTTTGTTGAAGTCTTTTCTAAGAACGCATTTTCTAGTGCGTTGATGAAGATGTCAGCGATTAACCCACTTAGTGGCGATCCCATTGCTAGGCCTTCTCTCTGTGTGTATATTTTATTGTCGAATTGAAACACGTTTTGGGTGAGAACGACCCTCAGTAATCTCACAATCTCTTCAATTTCTTTTACCGAATTGTTGGATTTTAAGTTGTTTTCGATAGTGTTGATTGCTTCAATAATCGGAATATTGGTGTACATGTTAGTTACGTCGAAGGATACTAGCCTGAAGCTAGGTTTCATTTGTAGGGTGTTCAATGCTGTTACTAGTTCTGTTGTGTTCTTTACAGAGTTGTTTTTGTCGTTGGAAAGACGGCATTTTAAGATTTTTAGTAACTCTTTGCTGATTTTGTAATTAGGGGCATTCCTACAATTGACTATTGACTATTGGTCTCATTGGGCATTCCTTTTTGTGTATTTTTGGTTGTCCCCTCAATGACGGTATTTTCGGTTTCATGTTTATTAGTTTTGATTTTTCGGCTTTGGTCAGTATGTATTCTGTTTCTTTTAGCGCACTTTTTATTTGTTTTTGGAATTTGTTGGTGGGGTCTTTTGTTAATTCCTTGATTTCGTTGTTGTTTAGGAATTCGACTGTTTTTTTCAATGTATTCTGTTTTGTTCAAAATTACTGTAGTGTTTCCCTTATCTGCTTTTGTGATGATTAAGTCATGTTCTTTTATTTTTTGTTTCCACGACTTTATTTCTTTGAGTTGTTTGTTGTTTTGAATGTTATTGCTATCGCCCTCTCGTTTGAGGATTATTTTGGCTGCAATAAACCAAGGCCCATATTCGCGGCAGTATTAAAGGTGCCGGGACGTCCTCATAAGACCGTCAACCCTTAGTTCGAATGGGTTATGCTCCACGCGTGGCGAGGGCCAATCCACGGTCTTTAATAGTTGTGGACCCACCTCATTCAATAACATACATCTTATCTAGGTTGGCAACACCTCACATAAACACATCCCTATCACTCCCCACAGCACGTAGGAGCAGGGGGGAGAAAGCAGGGAAAAACCAGTCGTTAAGATAACCACCGCAGTCGACCGCACAGTGAGTTCCAGTGAGCATGAAAACTGCGAGTAGCTGTTGTACGGAAGACAATCAGATAAGTAGTTAGCCTAAAATTTTATAGTTTAACCATAGTTTACAACAATATAATCTCTCTAAACTACAATCTACGGATAGCTATCGCCATTTAGCATTTCACCTAACATATATACTGCATTTAGCATACACTGACAGTTGCAGTACCAATACTGCAACTAAATAATTGTACATATTGTAAATATTTTCACCTGTATTTCAAACATAGATTTTGTAGCCTAAGTGTAATGGATCTGATGATAATCGCTTGACGATTGAAACTGGTCATCCTAGTGTTTTATTAATCTCATGTAATTTATTTCAGGATTAGGGCATAACCCATCTCTTTTGGGTACATTCGTGTTGACCGACTGAAAAGCACTAAACTCTTGTTGTTTAATTAATTAGATATAACAATTCATGTAGTTTTAATTTAATTTTTTTCTTTAATTCATTTCATTAATTGTTATTCCATTTTAGACCTATTATTTGTGATTTTTTAATTTGCATAATTATACCTAAATAAACATGATATGCCTATTACGATAAATGTCCGTAAAAATCCTCATTTCTCAACTTATATATAGGTATTTGAATGTATGTGTTAGTAATTTTAAGATTTGTGCGTTTTTTGAAATGAGGTGGGCGAAAAAAATTATAAATCTTGAAAGTGGGCGATGGTCAGAAAAAGTTTGGGAAACCCTAGGGTAAAGTGTACGCATTCTAAGATGGAATTTTACTATGTGTACATAACATCTTTAATGTACAGTAGATTGCATAATAAATAGTTGTCCTAGCAACGTAGTCTCAAGGACGAATGTTTATTGACAACGTTAGTTAAACATCGTTTTGTAATAAATTAAGAGTTAATGTGAGTTTGCAACATAACAAAATAAAGAAATGATGTCCAATATGGTTCCCCTGGAAATCCATGCTACTGTATTCACTTTGGGGAATGCTGTTCTCTGTAAACACAAATGTCACGTGTGCATGGACGGAAGGGACAGAACCGTGGTAGGATGGGTTCCGGGTCTGTCCATTAGAACGTCATCCATTTTCATCCGGATACCATTTGGATACACGTATGTTCCGTGTTATCTTTTTTACGGTTCTCAGACTTGGTAATGTTTACACGTAAACCCATTTGTCACGTCTTGGATCAAGCTTCCCAAGTAGTTGGTAGCATGCTGAGCTTCTGTGCCCAAGGTCACTGGTTCAAACCCGGCCGAAGTCATTGGATTTTTAGAGCGTTAAAAATCCCTCAGTATGCCTTCCTTCGGAGGGAAAGTAAAGCCGACGGTCCCATGTCATAGATTTATGGCATGAAAAAGAACCTTCCACCAATTACACTCGGGTGAAGTCAAAATTTGTAGGTTAGGTTTGATAAATGCTCTCAAGTTCCAACATTCGTCACCGGGCGCTGGTTGCGATGACATCTAGTAGTAGCGAAGTTCACTGCTAGGTGTCGTGGACTGCAACATTTGGTAGCGAAAGTAGGAACTACTTGAAATCTTTGCAGTCCTTACTTGAATTAAAACAGACAAGGGCGCCCGTGCGAGAAATCTCGCATGTTCATAAACCACACTTTCCCCAATAGGTTTATGATGAGAGACATAGGAGAAAGGTTGTTATGTTTTTATTTCAACCATACGATTATAGAACAATATATACATTTCAGTAAGAATTCCAAGTTCCGTAACTTAAGAAGGCAATCGCTGAAAATTGGATCATCATAACACTTACCGGTTATTCGATTTGAGTACTGTACTCATTCTTTTGATTTAATGATTCTGAAATCTATGCAAAATGATAAAGGTAAGACCTCAGAATGTTAAAATGACATGAAAAAGGCATCACAGCGGCCAAAATGTGAAGTGGACAGCAATTATGGAGCGTATCTTCATGCAGCAACTGTATCTGCAAATCGCACACTTCGTACAGTTTTTTATAAGTCATTTTTAAAGAAATTATGGATATTTATGAAATTAGAGTGCAATGCGTCACTGGTAAAGTACATTCTCTTTCATTCAAATGCTCATCTGTCACGATCGGTCGCTTATAAGCGCTGCAGGAGGGATCTATACTACTGAAATTATACATATGATGATAACACACACTAATACAGCCATCAAAATTAACACCGTTTTTTTTTTATTTTTTTTTTATAAAAAGACATTTAAAACACAATATAAAAGAAATAAAGGGAATCTCAGAAAGAATCATAGTATTATCCCTAAAATTAAATGACAGCACGTTCATAATAATTCAAGTCTATGCTCCCACAGAAGCAAGTACGGAAGAAGAAATTGAAGACTTCTATATGCTCCTCGAAGACACACTAGCCGAGTACGAAGCACACACAACATTCATAATTGGAGACTTCAACAGCAAGGTAGGAAGAAAGGAATACGAAGATGAAGAACCTATGGGCCTTCACGGATACGGAACAAGGAACGAAAGAGGAGAAAGACTAATACAGTTTGCACTGGGACAAAGACTTAAAATTGTGAACACATTTTACAAGAAAAGCCCAGAAAGCAAATGGACATGGAAATCTCCGAATGGGAAAATCAAAAACGAAATAGACTTCATCCTAACCAATAGACTAACAGAGGTGAAAAACATACAAGTGATAAATGGTCTGAAGTTTGACACAGATCACAGAATGGTACGATTGAAAGTGAGAATAAAGAAGAAAAGGAGACACTACTTCAACAACAAAACTACACATCCAGGATGCATAGACAGGGCGGAGTATGTAAAAGCACTACAACAAAACCTACGAGACTTCAACCAACAAACGGAGCAAAAAGTCCAACAACACTATACAGAGCTCGTAAATTGCATATCCCGCGCAGCCAAACAATCGTCAACACCTGGAAACAGTATGAAAAATAGAATAAAACTTAAGGATAGCACCAAATGTTTGATCGAAGAAAGAGAACGCCTAAAATCACAAGTCATAGAAAACGAACACAAAAAGCTGGAATATGCGGAAGTCAATAAACAATCAAAAAGGGAAATCCGAAGAGACATCAGAGAACACAACACTAAAGTGGTCAAAGAAATCATGGATACCACAAAATCAATAAAGAAGATTAGAAAAGAATTAACTCCAGGCAAACATTGGATGCTGTGAGTAAAAGACAACAACGAAAAAAGACAAGCCTCAAGAGAAGAGATAATGACGCAAGCGACAGAGTTCTATAGGACACTATACTCAAGTAACTCTCAAAGATCCAACTTGCATCAGGACCAGAATACATCAGAAGAAAACCTAGAGGAAGAAACACCTCCAATACTACCCAGTGAAGTAAGAGCAGCCATTCGACAAACGAAAACCGAAAAATGCCCAGGTGAAGATGGAATTTACAATGAATTTCTAAAATGGAGTGAAGAAGACCTAATCCCAGTCATCACAACATTATTTAATTCCATACTCACATCAGAAGACATACCAATGCAGTGGAAACAAAGCATTATCATACTTCTACACAAAAAGGGAGCCAAGGACGACATAAACAACTACAGACCGATCAACCTAATTGTAAACCTCTACAAGCTATTTATGAAGATCCTAACCAATAGAATGACAAAGGCACTGGACGAACAGCAACCGATAGAGCAAGCAGGATTCAGAAAGAGTTTCAGTACATCAGACCACTTGCAAGCAATAAATCAACTCATGGAGAAAGTTCAGGAATTTAATCTAGAGGTGTATATCGCATTTGTGGATTACAACAAAGCATTTGACTCCGTAGAATAGGGAAGCGTCTTAGAAGCACTGGAAAAACAAGGCATCCCAAACAAATTCGTTAGACTACTTGGCAAACTCTACGACGGTAACCAAGCCAGAATAAAGACAGAAAGAGAAGGATGTAACATCATGATAGAAAGGGGAGTAAAACAGGGAGACCCCTTCTCACCAAAATTATTCACCTGTTTGCTGGAAAATCAGTTTAGAAAACTAGACTGGGAAGAAAAATATGGCATCAGAATCGATGGGACAAGACTAACCCATTTACGGTTCGCAGACGACATTGTTTTGGTGGCTGAATCAGCGAAAGAGCTGGAACAAATGATAAAAGAATTAGACAAAACAAGTAAAGAAGTGGGCCTTACAATGAACCCGAAGAAAACGAAGCTGATGACCAATGCGTTAGAAGCCCCAATTAATGTGAACGGAGAAACACTGGAATATGTTGAAGAATATGTATATCTCGGTCAGAACATGTCATTTTCAAGTCGTTCAGAGAAAGAGGTCAAACGAAGAATAGGACAAGCATGGAAGAGCTTTTGGTCCCTAAAGTTTATACTGGCTGACAAGACCCAAAAACACACTTTAAAGGCTGAAGTTCTGGAAAAATGCGTTATACCGGTGTTACTATATGGTTGCCAAACTTGGGCATTAACATCGAAACAAAGACAAATGATCCAGAGATGTCAACGGAAAATGGAAAGGAAGATACTTCATGTCTCATTGAGAGATAGAATACGGAACGAAGATTTAAGAAGGAGAACCGGCATGAAAGACGCTATGACATCAGCAGACCAGATCAAATGGAGATGGGGTGGACATGTAGCGAGATTAGATCCTAACCGATGGACGTACAAAATGACGATGTGGGACCCAAGAACAGGAAGACGAAACGTTGGGAGACAAAGAATCAGATGGGCAGACTGGTTCGTAAAATGGGGAGGAAAACAATGGACAAGAACAGCGAAGATGAGGCAGGAGTGGAAAGACCTAGGGAGACTCGCATGCAGTGACCAATAAAACAATGCACCAACTAGAAAGACACCGTTCAGTGGGCATGCAGCAAAGCGGTACATATCTCTGGTGTGCAATAAAGGCTTCTCACAGAGCGGTGACCTCAAGAAGCACACTGTTGTTCATACTGGAGTGAAGTAATACACTTGTAGCACATGTGAGAAGTCATTTGCATGGCGGACAGAACTAATGGAACATTGTCTCGCGCTCTAATTTGAGGAAACATCATCGTGTTCACTAGGGAAAATAACCTTACTGCATCACAAGGAATTCAAAAGGTTCAACTATCTTGCGAAACACTTATTAATTCGTTCCGGGACCACATGTGCACAACATAGTGAATGATTTGTGGGATGTTAAAGAACGTGTATAGGTATCTGCATCCAAACTAGATGTTAAAACTCCACCGGTAAGGTTTTGTATTGCATTTTAAAAAGACCTATTTGAAACGGTTCAATATACGTAGATTTTACTGAAGAGTGAAGACTTCGCAGTTTCTGTCATTGTTCAAGTGCTTAGACAGGGTAAGCTTTGTGCTTAGTGGCAATGGGAAGCTCCCAGATATTAATTGATGGCTATTATGATTTCCGTAATACTAATGGATATTTGAGGCCTTGATATCGCCAGACTCAGAAATGAAGATTGTTGTAGCGAATTTTATGCTATCGTAATATAATTTACTTAATCTTTAATCAGCTGCACATCTATATAGAAGGCCCAATCAGAAAGAATAACCCCGAATGCTCCTCAGGACTTGCTCACCTGATGAGTTAAAACTGAGCAATTCCCTGCAAAGCAGGAGGCCATAGCCCTTATGGGATTTGTAAGGCTATTTATTTATTTATTATTTATCAGACAGATTCTACACACACCCAAAGTACACGGGGCTACATGGCCGCATTGTCGCAGCCCCTAAACTAAGGAACCAACCAACCAACCAACCAACCAACCAACCTGCTTCCCAAGACTACGCACAGTAGTAGCGGAGTTGTATCGCATTGGAAACCATTCTTCATTGATGCCTTAGAAATCTAAATTTGATGTTTTTTCAGTCGGTCAGCACGATTGTACTCAATTGTGATGGGTGATTTCCTAATCCTTAAAACGATTTAGATGCATTTATTAATCTCATGAATTTTCTTTTCAGGATTTAGGAAGCATCCTTTACAATCGAGTACAATCGTGTTGACCGACTGAAAGATATCACATTTTGATAAAATGAACATTTGAGGAAATGTTAAAAATGAGACTGCAATTGGGATTCCAGCCCGCACCTCCTGCTGTTTGGAGGGCATTTTACCTCTTACACCAATACGTCCACGCTTCGACCGAGTTATATATTCAAGTCTTAGCTGGAAAGACGCTGTGACGGCGGCATTTGGAATGACGTGAAAATATCTTTGATTGCCTTAACTGAGGGGCACATGTGACTGTGTGCTTCGCCTAGGTCAGGCTGTTCCATCTACGAGTTTGAGTATGCGTACACGCGAGTATTCAGCAGTGATGCTCGGAGCTCGGTTGGAGAGGGACTGGGGGTGATAGCCAATACGTCACTGGGCGAAGGTCATAACACAAGAGCATGCGCTTCCTGCCAGTCTTGATGTATCTACCGCGCGGTGACGGCAGTCCCCACAGCAGAGTAGAATTGCATGTTACAGGTTTACTCACGTAACACGGCGAGTACTCCGCTCCGCACTGGCGAGCAGTTCGGCTGGATCAGCCTGGCCTAGGTGATCAACAATATTCCAGTAGCAGTTGGAAAAGCGCCTCTCCACGTTGACTTCAATATATACCACGGTATTAGGATAAATATAGCGGTTCTGGGGCAGGGCTAATGCGCAAGATGGCCGCCACGCGCAACCAGCTCTATGTTATTCTTATGGATGGGACAGACATGGGGGCTAATGCGCAAGATGGCAGCCACGCCCTGAGACCGTCAATGACGTCACAGGGACAGGTCGGCCGTGTAGTTGCCAAATGGAATATTTATTATTATTATTATTATTATTATTATTATTATTATTATTATTATTATTATTATTATTATTATTGGTAATTATTGATTGATCATGTACAATCAAGACCAGTCTTATATTGTCCACTTCGTGCTGTAGCGGTTAGTAATCTTGAATGTCACCGCGGTGGCCGGGGTTCGATTCTTGGCTCTGCCAAGAAATTTTAATTTCTGGTCTCACGAGTGGAACGGGGTACAATTAGTATTGTGAGGCAAAAGTGAGAAAAGGCGGGTTTAATTCATACCTCTGCCATTCAGCCTAACCCAACTTCATTTAACCGCACCTAACATAACCTTAGTTCACCTAACCAAACATGTCCTCACCTAACTTAACCTCACCTAACATAACCTAACTTAAAAGTGCGAGCAAAAAAAAAAAAAAAAAAAGTGGGAGCAAAGAAGTGAGAGCAAATGTGGGAGCACAAATGATAAACTTAGTTTTAACCTAACCACACCTAACCTAACCTAACCTAACTTCACCTAACCTAACCTAACCTAACATAACCTAACTTCAAAATGGGAGCAAATATTGGAGCAAAAAGTAAGAGCAAAATGTGAGAGAAAAAAGTGGTAGCAAAATAGTGGGAGGAAATGTAGGAGCAAAAAGGTGGGGAGCAAAAAAGTAACAGCAAATGGGAGAGCACAAATAATAAAGTTAGTTATAACATAACCTAGCCTAACCTAACCCACAGAAACCTCATTTAAAGACTTTAGATTTTAGATTTTACATTTTAACATTTTAGATTTTTGATTTTTTCATTTTACATTTTTTAGATTTTACATTTTACATTTTTGATTTTATTAGCCTATTTTTAATTTTGAAAAAATAGGCTTATGAGATCACCTTTTGTCCGTGTGTGTGTGATTCGTGTGTGTGGGTGTCCCCCTAATAAAATCTAAACGGCTGGAGAGATTTCAATGAAACTCGGTAAGTTCTTAACACTATTCCGGACGACCCCGACCGTGCCCTTCCAATTTTGTTACGTCTCTACAATACAACATGGCGGCTGTGCGAAATATTTCACCAGCATTCAATATCTCCGAAACTATTACCGATATCACCCTGGAATTTTTTACGGTGATAAAGAGAACTACTAGACGTTCACCTATGTGACTTTTGAATATCTGGTAACTATAAAACCCACTTGGCTGCAAAGCGAATTTGCGACGTTTAATTAGACGTTTCTAGCGATTTAACCAACCAATCGCAATGAAATTTGGTACAGTATATGTTTATACAAATTGTAATGCATCGATATCTAACTTCGTTCAATTGTTTACATAACCTCAAGATGGCGGCTGTGCGAATTATTTCAGCGGCATTCTATATCTCTGAATCTATTACCGGTATCACCATGCAATTTTGTACGGAGATAAAGGGAACTACTGGAAGTTAATCTATGAGGCTTTGAAAACCCGGTTAACTACAATACGAACATGGCGGCCAAGCGAAGTTGAAAGAATTAAATAGACTTTTATCGCGATTTAATGATTCAAACGCAATTAAACTTCGTACAGGAAAAGTTTATACACATTGCAATGCACTGGTATCTAATTTAGTTCAATTGTTTACGTAACCTCGAGATGGCGGGTGTGCGAATTTCGAAAATTAAGTTTTTATTTCTTGTGTTCTAATCATGGGATCGAAATCAACATTTGCATAATGAACGTACACAATAATCATCATCTAATAGTATATAACTCTATGGCCTACATATAATAAAATCCAACATGGTGACTATCCGAAATATTTATACGGTTCTCAATATCTATTAATCTACTACAGCAGTCAAACTGAAATTTTGTAAGTGTATAGATGCTATAAGCGCAAATTCACCTATGGGACGTTCAATAACCTGGCGAGCACAAATCCAACATGGTGGCTACGCCAAATTTAAATATTCAAATGGACGTTTCTTGCGTTTTAACCATCCGAGCGCAGTGAAATTTGATACGGTATATGCTTATACAAATTATAATCAACTGGCATCTAATTCATTGTTTTTTTTTTCATAACCACAAGATGGCGGCAGAGCGAAATTTTAAAATCCCGCTTTTATTTCTTGTGTCTTAATCATGCGATTGAAGTTTGAATAAAACACCTACACAATAATCTCCATGTAATAGTACTTAAATCTAAGGTCTATAATACAAAATCCAACATGGTGACCATCCAAAATATTTAGACGAGTGTCAATATTTTCGAATCTATGACAGCAATCAAACTGAAGTATATTGATAGGGACAATTAATATTAGTACGATATATGAAAATAGGCTGTTTAGTTCTTCACGGAACTACTTGTTGTATCTTAGATTTTTTTTTTTTTTTAGATTTGACATTTTAAAATTAAAATTTTTTGATTTTAGTTTTTACATTTTACATTTGCCGAAAAGAGTAAACAACAAGGTCACATACCTAACCTCACCAAACCAAACTTTACCAAATCTAACTTAAGCTAATCCAAAGGCTAATGCACATACACAAAGTATATAAGGGCACTTGCAACTATCCTTATGCTAGTTTTATAGGCTACTAGCAGTAGTACCCGGCTTCGCCCGGTGGAATGATGATAATGTCTCAAAGTCTCCTTAGAAATATAATGGACTTAAAATCTAGGTCATTTGCCCCCAAAGACAATGAGGGCGTAATATCTAGGTCATTTGCCCTTTTGATAAGGATGATAATGAAAACTACTGTTGAATTGACACGTCAAACTTACAAACTACCGTAATAGGAATAGATATTTCAAAATTCCAAGCCGAGGAAGACTTATTGTGTGTGGTGATTAATGGTGTAATGGGCGTAACATCTAGATCATTTGCCCTTATGATGAGGTTGATAAGGGAAACTACTAGTCTACCGGTATTGAATTGACACTACAACTTATAATGTACACAATGTATTGTAATAAAGAAAATATTTTAAAAATCACAGTCAAGAAAGATTTATGCGGCGGTGATTATTGGTATGATGCGCGTAACATCTAGGTCATTTGCATTTATTATGATGATAATAATAAGGTAGAAAAAATGACTACTAAACGAACATGGTGTAATTTTAAAACTAATATAGGTAATTCAGATGTCTAGCTTCGATGTCTTCCAAAGTCTCAACCTTATTTTCTGGCTTAGTCCTGTACTCGATGCGTCTAGTGAAAGAGCTTATGGCGTACTGCTCGTCAAAGAATATGGATCCAAGCTGCACGAACCTGAGATGATCGCAGATGATGACGAAATATGATGACACACGTTCGTGGTTCCCCGTCCTATTTAGATTGGCCGGGAACTGACTCACTCTTTCGCAACACCACAGTGGCTTGAGCAACGGCCCTGTGCTGGCATCAGCATAGACAGCAGATAACACGGCGGGCTCTGGAAAGTCCTCTCATGTCCCCTCGCGATGAATCAGCATGCTATTCTCACAACTGCACCCCCCCCCCAGGGTCTCACAACTTGTGGGACGTGGGTTAGCGACCACGGGACCCCAGCTGAGTCTGGCATCGCTTCTACTTCCTGATGCCGAGCTCCTTTCAGTTCCCTTTCCGGTCGGCCTCCCTTGGTCAACTCTTGTTCTCTTCCGACCCCGACTGTATTAGGGTATCCGAGGGCTAAGGAGTCTTGGCAATTCCCGCCTTAATTGGCAGTTGTCTCATCTTTCCTGATGCCCTCATTCTTCGAGTGGTCTGAATTCTTTTCATTTTCATAATATCGCCTGTTTTCTGCTCAAGGCCCTCAAAGAAGCAGGGTGTGTGGAGGCCCATCACTTATGGTACACCCTCAAGGGCTCATGGCTGGTGAGTTAGGAAGCTGGCAACCTCGAGGGATTCCTGAGCTAAATGCAGGGAATGGAGTGGTATGTCAGAAATTTCAAGTGGACAGTGTTACTCATCGGGTTCCAATGGGTAAGTATGTAAAATTTGGTTCAGATCGGTGAAACCATGTAGATTTGTGCCAAAGGGCCTAAATGCAGGGAATAGATTGGTGTGTCTGAAATTTCATGTCGACGGTGCTACTCGTCGGGTTCCAAATGGTAATTATAAACAATTTGGTTCAGATCAGTGAAACGGTGTAGATTTGTCCCAAAGGGCCTAAATGCAGGGAAAGGGGGGGGGGGGTCTGTCCAAAGTTTTAAATGGACAATGTTACTCGTCGGGTTCCAAAGGGTAAGTATACAAATTTAGGTTCAGATCGGTGAAACGATGTAGATATGTGCCAAAGAGCCTAAATGCAGGGAATGGAGTGGTCGGTCCGAAATTTTAAGTGGACAGTGTTACTCGTAGGGTTCCAAATGGTAAATATACACATTTTGTTTGAGATCGGTGAAACGGTGTAGATTTGTGCCAAAGGGCCTAAATGCAGGGAATGGGGTGGTCTGTCCGCAATTTCAAGCAGACAGTGTTACTCGCAGGGTACCAAAGGGTAAGTATACAAATTTGGTTCCGATCGGTGAAACGGTGTAGATTTGGACCAAAGGGCCTAAATGCAGAGATTGTGGTGGTCTGTCCGAAATTTCAAGTGGACAGGGTTGCCCGCAGGGTTGCAAAGGGTCAGTATACAAATTTTGGTTTGGATCGGTGAAACGGTGTAGATGTTTGCCAAAGGGCCTAAATGCAGGAAATGGGGTGGTCTGTCCGAAATTTTAAGTGGATAGTGTTATTCACAGGGTTACATAGGGTAAGTATACAAATTTCGGTTGAGATCGGTGAAACGGTGTAGATTTGGGCCAAAGGGCCTAAATGCAGGGAATGGGGTGGTCTCTCGGAAATGACAAGTGGACAGGGTTACCCGCAGGGTTCCGAAGGGTAAGTATACAAATTTTGCTTCAGATCGGTGAAACGGTGTGGATTTGTATACATAACAGACAAACAGACAGACAGACAGACAAACATTGAGCTTTATATATATAGAGACTGTACAACATGATCACTACCCCAACCGGGCATTTTTTTTTTCATTTTGTTGTTTACACATTTGTCAATTTTCCAATTTCCCATTTTCAGTTTTTTTAATGTCAGTTTTAAGTTTTTCAATTTCATAATATGGAAACAGGGATTTTGCTTTTTGTTGTTTACACTTTTTTATCAATTTCACAATTTCCCATTTACAGTTTTTAAAATGTCAGTGTAAAGTTTTTCAATTTCATGATATAGAAACATGGATTTTCCAATTTGTTGTTTACACATTTGTCAATTTACCAAATTCCCATTTACAGTTTTTAAAATTTCAGTTTAATGTTTTTTCTATTCTGTCAACATGGAAACATGGATTTTCCAATTTGTGTTTTACATGTTGATTTTGCATTATGAGTGGAGAGAGGTGGTAGTAATTAACAAGAAGTTCCGTGACGAACTAAAGAGCCTACTTTCTTAAAATATAAGATGGATGCCAATGATTAATCTATATGGATCAATCTGCAATAACGACGAAATTAAGTTGGTAATATCGAAATTTCTAATTAGTTCGAAATACTGTATACCTGGCATAATGTAGCTTAATAGAGAACTACAGTTGGCAGCCCTGGTGACTGATATATTCTCAGTTCCATCGCTTAAGGTACAGAATACAAAATTTGCTTGAAGTCCAATGGATAGCATGGACGTTACATGCAGTTAAACATTGGATCTAATACCGCGCGAATAATCATGTTGGCAACAATGACATACATGAAGGTCAGAAATAATCTGAAATAATATGATCTATTGTTGAATCAATTTTGAATGAAATCCATTAGTTAGCATAGAAGATAAATGCATTTTAAAATTGGACCTATCAGTAGGCTTAGAATCATGATGGCAGCACTGGCGTAGGCCTATATTAGTTACTCCAAATTAATCTAGAATGCCAGGTACTATACGTGTGCAAAGTTTAGAGCTATTGGCTTGCATACTTTCTGATATACTGATATTAGGGTATCAAAATAGAGACATTATTTATTAACAGTTGGCAGCCCTGGTTACTCTTAAGAATCGGCATAGTCATATCTGTTATGGTACATATAGCACACACGAAATTTGGTTGAAATCCAAATGATAGTCTAGAAGTTACATGTATTTAAATTTGGACCTCTCAGCAGGCATAGAATCATGTTGGTAGCACTGACGTATATAAGTTACTCCAAATTAATATAGAATGTCAGGTACTATACGTGGGCGTAGTTTAAAGCTGTCGGCTTGCATACTTTCCGATATATGGGTATTTGGATAAAAAATGAGAACATTTATTAACAGTTGGCAGCTCTGGTTGCTCTTAAGAATACGCTCAGTCATATCTGTTTATGTACACATAGCACATACGAAATTTGGTTGAAATCCAATTGATAGTGTAGAAGTTATATGCATTTAAAAATTGGATCTATCAGCAGGCTTATAATAATTTTGGCAACACTGCCATATATTGCCTCCTGGAAATTAAACTGCAATATTATTATCTATACGTGTGCCAATTTTGAAATAGCTCCCATTCATACCTTCCAAGATATCCAACATGGAGCTTTAATTTCAATTGCGATTTTTCAGCAGTTGGTAGCACTGACATCATTTTAAATATGGTCGTGAGATATTCAGGTATAGATCTTTACTCCCACCAAATTTTGTTTCGATTGCTGCAGCCGTTTAGGAGTTGATAGGAGGGGACACACACACAGCCAGATAGCCAGACAGACAGAAGGACAGACAGACAGACACACATTTGCCCGATCTCATAAGTCTACTTTTTCCTCATTTTTGCAAAATGTGAAAAGTAGGCTAAAAATGTACAAGCAGTGCCCATACAATATTTAAGGTAGATTTCATTAGAAAGCTAACTATTGCAATGGGTACCATGTTTCGACTTCCAGAAAATTTCGACATATCTTCGCGTTTCACATCCCCTAGACCCCAAATCCTCCGTCAGTTCAAAAGTTTGTATATAATTTATGTATATATGTATCTATATATATATATATATATATATATATATATATATATATATCACTTTCTTTTGGACACGATAACTACCGCAATTTTACGCCAATCACTTTGAATTTTCTTCATAATATGTATCCCTATAAAATCTCGGTCGAGTTCGTTAATGGGCATAATCGGTCGACGCGGGTGAAATTAGGGGGCTTTTTTTTTTCGAAAAAGTGAAATATCGCTGTAACTCTCTTAATATTTAAAATATCGAATCCATTCAAAGTTCATACTATGTGTCGGACAAGGCCCAACAATTTATGTTTGAAAGGTTTTTTGATAGCACCAACTATTGACCAAAGGGGTGGGATAAAGTGTGTTTTTTGGGAAACATTAATCATATCTCTCTCAATAGGCACGATATCAAAACGGTACAAAATGGACAATATTTCCCTAATAATTGCCTAAAACGTTTTCTGAAAGGTTTTTTGATATGACCCACCATTACGCCAAGGGGTGAGAAAAATGATTTCGGAATTATAAGAAAATGCCCAGAGCCATCAGAGGTTGCCATGACAACACTACTAAATTGATGATGGATGAGCCATCAGACGTTGCCATGACAACGCACTTGCACGAGAACACATTCAGTTTTCCATCTGACTAAGTGTGAAGCGGCTTCGGTGACGTATTTGGTAGCATGCTGAACTTCTATGCCCAAGGTCGCGGGTTCAAAGCCAGCCGAAGTCGTCGGATTTTCTAAGAGAGCTAAAAATACCTCAGTATGCTTTCCTTTGGAGGGGAAGTTCCAACGTTCGTTGCGAGCTGCTGGTAGTGGTGGCATCTAGTTGCCAAGTTCACAGCGTTGACGGTAGTATTTGGTAGCAACATTAGGAACTACTGCTTGAAATTGACCGTCTGCAGTCCTTACCTGAATTGCATACTAATACAGCCATCACAATTCACACCTTTTATCAGACAGCTTCTACACTCACCCAAAGTACACAGGGTTACATGACCGCTTTGTCGCAGCCCCTAAACAGAGGAACCAACCAAAATCTCTGCGGGAGATAAAATTTTGCGTGAAGAAGTAACAGACCGTTACATAGTTACACATCAGCGTCGAAACCTTGCATAAGGACAGTGTGACCACAAGTATATAAATGTACCCCAAATGACAAGAAGATTACCGTCCCCATAAGACAATAAAATGTTTAAAATATGCATAAAATGACGAGAAACAAAGTAAATTAAGCTCCAATTATAAAATACTTTCTCGCAATAAATGAGGTCTGATCCTTCTACGAAAACCTGCATAGAAACTGCCTTACCCCCCTACTGTTATTGCACACAATAACTGTAACTTGAGGTGTAAAACACGGAACCCCGTTCCTGTGTTTCTACATAATATGTGTGGCTACGACGCAAATTTCATTGTAAAGCAATTGGGATCTACTACTTAGAGAGTGGATGTTATCGCCAACTCCAAAGAAAAGTACATTTTCTTTACCAAATATGTAGGAAATGTTAAGCTTAGATTTGTGGACACGTTTCGGTTAATGCCGAGTAGTTTGGAAAACTTAGTTTCCAACTTAACATCATACCCTGAAACAGACAAGTACTTTGGAATAGAAAATGCAATGTTCATGTTTCGTAAAGGGGTATTTTGTTATGATTACATTGATTCATGGGAAAAGTTAAGTGAAACGTGTTTACCTCCAAAAGAGCTATTCTTTAACAAATTAAGTCAAGAAAATGTTAGTCAAGAAGACTATGAACATGCCAAAAATGTCTGGAAACAGTTCAACATTAAACTCTAGGGGAATATAGTGACCTCTACCTAACTTCAGATGTACCCCTTCTTGCAGACAGCTTTGAAACGTTTAGAAACAAAACACTTGAAACACACCGAGTGGATGCTGCACACATTTTACTTCGCCTGGTTCAAGTTCCGAGGCAATGCTCTTTTACACAGGAATTGAACTGGAATTGCTACAGGATTACGATCAGATTCTTCTAATCGAGTCTGAAATACGTTGAAGCATATGCCAGGTGTCTCATCGGTATGCTGAAGCTAACAATAAATACATGGAAACCTATGGTTCTGAGAAACCATCGCAGTTTATTACCTATGATGATGCCAACAACCAATACGGGTGGGCTATGTGCCACTCCATTCCTTATGGTGGATTTCAGTGGGTTTCTCCAGATACTGTTGATCTAGAAAAACTAAATGAAGACGATCCTGTGGGATATATTCTAGACGTTGATGTTCATTACCCATCTGACCTTCATGATCTACACAACGATTTACCTTTCCTACCAGAGTGTACACAACCAAAGGATTCGTCTGTGAAAAACTAATTCCTCACCTTGGAAATCGAAGGCGATATGTTGTTCACTACATCATGGAATAAAATTGATAAAAATTCATCGTGTGTTAAAGTTTAAACAAAGTCCTTGGCTAAAGGCATACGTTGATTTTATTAACAACCTTCGAAAACAAGCCAAAAATGATTCTGAGAAAAATTTGCACAAATTATTCAACAATGCCATTTTGGGAAAAACAATGGGAAATATACCTAAAAGAATAGACATACTGTCCCCGTATATTCTAGAGGCGGTCTGTTGGATATCCGAAGCAAGGCTGGATTCGTAGACCCTGACAGCTCCGGCGCAAATACTAGTCAAGGATCCACTCCAACGAGACCCTCATGAATATACGTGGCGGAAATTACGACACAACTGTGAATTACATAAAATGCACTTACCTCGAAGTAGAACACCTACCTTTCATTCTCAGGGATCTCGGGGTCAGCCCTTGGACCTATAATGGGTTGCACAGTTGCATCTCCTTATATCTAAAATAAATCATAACGACGCGGCTTCTAATAAACTAAACAATTTAATAACAAAGGTGTAAACTAAAGCTAAACATTCATACAGTAAATAAAAACACACTCCCTTTCTTTCTTCTTCACATTTACGTCACTGATAATACTGCATTCCATGAACGCTGTGACAAATTTTGGGGTAGCTTGTGTCAATACAACAAGCTATACATCAATTAGAAACCCCTGTGTATTTTACATTCCTCTGGTGCGCTTCACAATTAACATCTGGGAGCTAAGAGCACGCGACCTTCGCCACGTGTCGGATGACATAACAAACTCGTTACATTCCCAGAGCTGGCTGGTTTAAAAGCTGCTTTCCTGTCGGTCCGCAACAACCCTCCACATTTGTGCGCGGCCGAGCAGTGGCCTTGGATGGAAACGAGTTTTAAACAAAACCTCGCTATTCCAACCTTGCCCACAAATACATCTCTCCATCGAATCACAAGCTATGTTAAAATGGAACAGATTCACGTCACACAAATACGCGTATCATACACACATCCTACATGCTAATGAAACAAAACTTCTATACACTATTACTTTCATACTCTCGCATTGTGACGTCCCAATGGAGTTCATTTCATTCACACTGAACAAGAAACAAACCACATCCAGTCACATCAACATTCATACGCTAACCACTACGCTAAACAATCACTAAACTTCCTATACCTAACATATCATACACTCGATTGGCAAATAAAGAAAGTTAATACTGAATGACTTTACAATGACACTAATAGCATTTAAAATAAATAGTGTCTATCTACACATGAGCCTGAGCTCCGATCTCACAGTTATGTCACCTCATAAGCTTCTACAGCTTCAGAAATACTACCACCATTCTCTCCTTTCTGATCTGGTGTCATAATAGATTAAATACGTTCGACCACTCAAGGTGAAACATATGTCGTTACATACTTGGGTTTAATAATCTTAATAAGAGTACAACATAACAGATGTCAATATCCATTTCCCGTTTCAATTTCAACCGTGACCCTCCTGTCTTTTCTAATCCAAAGCCGTGTATAAAATAAGGAGTACTGTCAACTCACACCTTATGCCTTGCCAAACCTAGTCATGCCCACGCAATGACTGTAATATAAAATGCGGAAACACCTTCGCAACACCCTCGTATGCCAACTACACACGGAATTACATACATATATAACGACTATCAAAGTGTTATTACCTTCACTTCTTTCAAACTGGTATTCCTTAAAAAGGGCATAATTCCTCAGCGTTGTCCCACCAATCGCTGGTCTAATGAACAATAACATCAATTGTTAAACCATTAATCTATACATGTTAACGATCTTTGGACTAATCGATACAGACCTCCTCACTATTACTTTTAAAACGTTACTCAGATAAATTTTAACTGTTGTGTATACATTTAATAAAAATACTGAATCTTAACTTCACACTTGTGGGTTCAACTTTTACCGATGAAGGAATATGATGTCTACAACGTGACATTATATTACTCCTCGCAAATACTTAATCACAAGATTACATATGTGTGTCCAACAAGAATCGATCACGACGAGGATATCAAACAAGAACATCCCTAACGTCGGATATTAATAAACCTTCCAAAGAGATTCTAACTTCAAATTATTTTAAATGACTGAAAGTTTATGGCTTTCTTCAATAAAACATACTATTAGTCATATACGTGTTATCTCCATTCTGAACGAATGTCTATGAGTTCTGACGAGAATAATCTTTTCCACGTTAAATGTTTCTCTTCCAAATGATGCCATGATATTTCACAATATATCACTTCCAATATCTTCTCTCTTGATGTCACTTCTCGACGGATAAAATGCCCAAATTAAACTACTAAAAAATAATTTAATCGGTAACATTGACGAAAATGTCTCTCACCTGAATTCAAAATAAATTCTTAAACGTCGAAAATAAATTACTATTCCTTAAAGGAAATGACATAATGCTTGTTCCTCGAACAAGAAAAGATCTCAGTTCGAAAACTGGATTTCAAACAAACAAAGCTAAAAGCGTCGAAAGACGATCACTACAAATAATCTCGCAGAATAAAATGACTATGCATGGAGTACATAAATATTGTGTCGAAATATGGATAAAGGATTTGCTCAAAAATGTCACTAAAAAGCTCTAACTACTAGGTGAGTGAACACTGCTACCTGGTCTGGAAGTCTAGAAGCTCAAGATTGAGTATTACAAAATACTCGGTTGTTACATCTTCCAAAGATCCGGGTTGGATCCTAGCTCGTCTCCAAGAACTCGTGACCTCAGGAAAGGAACGAATTCCCCTACTGGAAAACATCAAGCTCCGACCGGGATCGAATTGCGGGCCTCCAATCATCATCTTCATTGTGGCCGGGATTATCCTGGACCTCTTGATAATCTTCATGTCTCTTCTTACTCCGTCACAGTAAAGTTTCATCAAAACAACGAGCATGTCAAAAGTTCAGCTTCCCATTTCGAAAGACATTCGAAAAGAAAGTCGTGGACCTCACTCGCATAACGAACATTCATGTAAATGGAATATGAACATAGTTCTGCAGTCGCTGGTGTTAATGTCGAGCTCATGTCTGATAATAATGCACTAGAATACAGTTGTACATCAAGTCTCATGTTCGCTCCTCAAGTAGACATACATGAACAAACTCCTCTAACGAAGCTCCATCGCTGACTATATCGCTTCTATCTGCTTATATCCCTGGCGCACATACTAATTTAGTCCATAATTAAACTCATATTAGCAGACTTGATAATGTTCTTCAACATAGAATAGATCTTCATCTTATTGGTCTTGTTATACAGTTCCACAAAAGCAATGCTAACATTCTCTCGTACTCACTTGTGTCTGGTGCATGCGCTGTAGTCGCTCGAACAAAAGTGTCTTATCGCGCTGGAAATAAACACTTTTCTCACGATTCACAAAAACGTTTATATCTTCTGAAATACTCTTCTCAATTTTCTCAAAGTTCGTAATATACTAAATACGATAGTAAGCTACAATCTGTAGTCGAAATAAAGTCTCTGAAGTGGATCAGACCGAAGTAATATGGCATATAAGTTCATCGCAACTTCACTTAGTTTCAAGGCGCGGTAATCTCCTAACTCTCGCCTCGCTTATACCTTGTCTCCACGAGTCAACCTTCTACAAGCTCGGTGAAACACTCGGAACTCCTCTCTCTTCCGGCAACACACGTCTGACCTCTCTAACATTCAGATAATAAAGAGCCTCGATGCTTGGCGTCTCCCCTCCAAGTCCATCGATTCTGGCCGCCTTTTTGCGTTCCCTCTCAAATTCGCGCGGGCTCTAGCAAATCGCTTATTCCTTCCAATAGCGACCTGCTATCGACTTATAAAATATTTCCAATATTTTATTATCATATTCTTCTCTTTACCATTGTATAAATTCACTCTCAAGGGGCTTAAATATGTTAAATATCCATAAAAATTTAGTTGCTGGAACTCCCGTCTTCTCTAAAACATCTTCTTATTGGCTGTAAGCTCATATCCAATCGGATAATTTACAACAATGTTTAAACAATTCTTGGGATTATTCGCTGTTGCTAGGTCGATTCTAAACTTCTGGAAACTTCCATTGCACAATACAATCACGTGACAGAATTTCCCTCCTGCTCAACGTCGCCTCTCGACTGGTTTCGGCCAACCTCCAGCCTCAATATTGCTTGGTTACATTTTATCATGGGCTTCGAAAAATATTCCCATTTTCATCCCAAATAATTCATTTTACGGGGGCAATACGTCTTGTGACTGACAGCAAAAAGGCAGAAAAGCTAATAGCAAAGCCGACATTTATTGACAGAACAATTTATGGTCCTGACCTAGCTGCTTTCCACATGGCTAAACGTAACATTATATTCAATAAACCTATATATATTGGAATGTGTATACTGGATATTTCAAAAAATATCATGTATTCCTACCACTATGATGTCCTGATACCCTATTATGGAATGAACAATCTTATACTCATGTATATGGATACCGACTCGTTCATTTATTTGGTTAACACCACTGATGTATATCAGGACAACTTGGATTTCCGAGAACACCTGGACATATCAGATTATCCTACTAATCACATATGTTACTCTACATCAAACAAGAAAACTTTGGGGAAATGTAAAGACGAGGCTTGTGGACAAATTATAAAAGCATTTGGTGGAGTTAGAGCTAAAATAGTAGACAAATAGTTAGACATAAATAGTAAAGAAATCAAAAAGATTAAAGGTATTAACAGAGGTGTTGTCAAAAATTGTATATGCTTTCAAGATTATAAGGATTGTGTCATGAAAAACAATGTAAAAAGAATACCAATGAACATTATCGCTTCTAAACTACGTGACATATCATCTATAAAACTAAACAAAATTGCTATGTGTCCTGGTGATGATAAAAGAGTGATTGATGCTGATTGTATAGATACACATTCCTAAGGTCATTACTCAATCATTAACCATGCTTAACGAGTTAAGTTATGAATATCAAAATCTTCTGCCTGAAACTAGCAAATACATAAAACAAATAGTTTAGGAAATAAAACAATAGTACTAAAAAAAATGGTATTCATAATAAAAAATAAATAAAATATAAAACAAAATAAAAACAACTGTACAATTTATAAAAAGAAGAATATATATAAAAATGTATAATGTGTAAATAGTGTACATGTATTTAAAATAAAAAATATAGTATGGACACTGCTTGTACATTTTTAATTACTACCCACCTCTCTCCACTCCTAATGCAAAATCAACATGTAAAGCACAAATTGGAAAATCCATGTTTCCATATTGACAAAATAGAAAAAACATTAAACTGAAATTTTAAAAACTGTAAATGGTAATTTGGTAAATTGACGAATGTGTAAACAACAAATTGGAAAATCCATGTCTCTATATCATGAAATTGAAAAACTTTTAACTGACATTTTAAAAACTGTAAATGGGAAATTGTGAAATTGATAAATGTGTAAACAACAAAATGCCAAATCCATGTTTCCAAATTATGAAATTGAAAAACCTAAAACTGACATTTTTAAAAAACTGAAAAAGGGAAATTGGAAAATTGACCATTGTGTGAACAACAAAATGAAAAAAATACCCGGTTGGGGTAGTGATCATGTTTACAGTAGCCTATAAGACTAGCATAAGGATAGGTGCGTGTGCCCTTTTATACTTTGTGTATGTGCATTAGCCTTTGGATTAGCTTAAGTTAGGTTTGTTAAAGTTAGGTTTGGTGAGGTTAGGTATGTGACCTTGTAGTTTACTCTTTTAGGAAAATGTAAAATGTAAAATATAAAATCAAACAAGAAGTTCCGCGACGAACTAAAGAGCCTACTTTTCTTAAAATTTAAGATTCATGCCAATGATTAATCTATATGGATCTATCTAGAATAATGACGATATTAAGTTGGTAATAATAGAGAACTACAGTTGGCAGCCCTGGTGACTGAATGTATTCTTAATTCCATGTCTTAAGGTACTGAACACAAAATTTAGTTGAAGTCCAATGGATAGCATGGACGTTACATGCTGTTAAACATTGGATCTAACAGCGCGTAAAATTATGTTGGCAACAATGTCATACATGTATTGGTCAGAAATAATCTGAAATAATATGATGTATTGTTGTGTCAATTTTGAATTTTGAATGAAGTCCATTAGTTTAGAAGTTACACGCATTTTAAAATTGGACCTATCAGCAGGCTTAGAATAATGTTGGCAGCACTGACATATATCAGTTACACCAAATTAATCTAGAATGGCAGGTACTATACGTGTGCAAAGTTTAGAGCTATTGGCTTGCATACTTTCTGATATATTGATATTAGGATAACAAAAATAGAGACAGTATTTATTAACAGTTGGCAGCCCTGGTTACTCTTAAGAATCGGCATAGTCATATCTGTTATGGTACACATAGCACACACAAAATTTGGTTGAAATCCAAATGTTAGTATAGAAGTTACATGTATTTAAATTTGGACCTCTCAGCAGGCTTAGAAGCATGTTGGCAGCACTGACGTATATACGTTACTCCAAATTAATATGGAATGTCAGGTACTATACGTGTGCATATTTTAAAGCTGTCGGCTTGCATACTTTCTGATATATGGGTATTTGAAAAAAAAATGAGAGCATTTATTAACAGTTGGCAGCCCTGGTGGCTCTTAAGAGTACGCTCAGTCATATCCACTTATGTACACATAGCACATACGAAATTTGGATGAAATCCAATTGATAGTGAAGAAGTTATATGCATTTAAATTTTGGACTTATCAGCATTTAGGCAACACTGCCATGTATGGCCTCCTTGAAATTAAACTGCGATATTGCTATCTAATCGTGTGCCAATTTTGAAATAGCTCCCATTCATACCTTCCAAGATATCCAACATTGAGCTCAAATTTCAATTGCGATTTTTCAGCAGTTGGTAGCACTGACATCAGTTTCAAATATGGCCGTGAGACATTCAGGTATAGATCTTTACTCCTACCAAATTTTGTTTCGATTGCTGCAGCCGTTTAGGAGTTGATAAGGGGGACACACACACAGTCAGACAGACAGACAGACGGACAGACAGACAGACAGACAGAAGGACAGACAGACAGACAGACAGACAGAAGGACAGACAGACAGACAGACACACATTTGCCCGATCTCATAAGTCTACTTTTTCCTCCTTTTTGCAAAATGTGAAGAGTAGACTAAAAATCTTAGATATAAAATGTAAAATCTAAAAAAAATCTAAAATTAAAAAAAAAACTAAAATCTAAAATTTAAAATCTAAAAAATGTAAAATGAAAAAATCAAAAATCTAAAATGTTAAAATGTAAAATGTTAAAATGTAAAACTAAAATCTTTAAATGAGATTTTTGTGGGTTAGATTAAGTTAGGTTAGGTTAGGTTATAACTAAGTTTATTATTTGTGCTCTCCCATTTGCTCTTACATTTTTGCTCCCGCTGTTTGCTCCCCACCTTTTTGCTCCCACTTTTTGCTCCCACCTTTTTCTCCCACTTTTTGCTCTCACTTTTTGCTCTCACTTTTTGCTCCCACCTTTTTCTCCCACTTTTTGCTCTCACCTTTTTCTCCCACTTTTTGCTCTCACCTTTTTCTCCCACTTTTTGCTCTCACTTTTTGCTCCCACCTTTTTCTCCCACTTTTTGCTCTCACTTTTTGCTTACACTTTTTGCTCTTACTTTTTGCTCCCATATTTGCTCCCACTTTGAAGTTAGGTTATGTTAGGTTAGGTTAGGTGAAGTTAGGTTAGGTTAGGTGTGATTAGGTTAAAACTAAGTTTATTATTTGTGCTCTCACATTTGCTCTCACTTTTTTGCTCACACTTTTTGCTCGCACTGTTAAGTTAGGTTAGGTTAGGTTAGGTTAAGTTAGGTTAGGTTAGGTTAGGTTTTAACTTAGTTTATTATGTGTGCTCTCACATTTGCTCTTATATTTGCTCTGACTATGAAGTTAGGTTAGGTTAGGTCAGGTTAGGTTAGGTTAGGTTAGGTGAAGTTGGGTTAGGTTAGGTGAGGTTAAGTTAGGTTAGGTGAGGTGAACTTAAGTTATGTTAGGTGAGGTTAAATGAAGTTGGGTTAGGCTGAATGGCAGAGGTATGAAATAAACCCGCCTTTTCACACTTTTGCCTCTCAAGACTAAGTGTATCCCGTTCCACTCGTGAGACCAGAAATTAAATTTCTTGGCAGAGCCAGGAATCGAACCCGGGCCACCGCGGTGACATTCAAGATTGCTAACCGCTACACCCCGAAGTGGACAATATAAGACTGGTCTTGATTGTACATGATCAATCAACAATTACCCAATAATAATAATAATAATAATAATAATAATAATAATAATAATAAATTCAATTTGGCAACTACATGGCCGACCTGCCCCCTGTGACGTCATTGACGGTCTTAGGTCGTTGCGGCCATCTTGCGCATTAGCCCCTATGTCTGTCCCATCCATTAGAATAACATAGAGCTGGTTGCGCGTGGCGGCCATCTTGCGCATTAGCCCCTGCCCCAGAACCGCTATATTTATCCTACTCAAGGATGACGCGTGGAAACCTTGCAGTAAGTGGATAAACGCACCTGTCTGGACAGCAGAAGATTAGGCTTCATTATCAAAATTTACTCATATACAATCACTGCTATGGGAGCTACAATATATCTCGGATTCCTTTCATGGTGCAGCTAAGAAATTTAATTCTGGTGTGAGGGCTGGAACGGGGTACACTCAGTTTCGTGGGCTCGATTCTTACCTCATCCATCCTGGAAGCCGTTTTCCGTTGCTTTCTACCTCTACTCTAGTCAAACATGAGGCCACGGTCGCTTCCTACCCAAATTCTCCTAAAACTAGAGTGCCATATCCCCTCCAGGGACGTAGGCGACCTGAATTAGAGCCCTTGGCGTCGTCAAGGGAGTTTGCGTGTGGTAGGGTGGCCTGTTCCTTTCCACTCCTCCTCCTCCTCCTGCCGTAGCATTCCCATTTCGCATCACGAGGCTGGGAGACCCCGTACTAGACTATACCAAGACTTTTAAATTCTTGGCAGAGCCGCGGATCGAACCCGAAATCTCGGGGGTGACAGCCAACAATGCTAGCCACTGCGCCACGAGGTAGTCACCCAAATTCTACACACACACTCACACACACACAATTATACGGAGCTACATGTCCATCATGCCGCAAAGCCCCTAAAGAAACAGCATCAACAATAACAAACTCTGGAAACAAATATTTCTGTGTCTCCCTGATAATGTGTATATTAATTGTTGTACTGTACATGATTTTTTGTTGTTGTTTCATTTAAGGGACTTTCACATTGTGATCATTTAGACCCGTGCACTTGGAGGTAAGTCTGATAAGCTGCATCATTTAGATCAGGGGTCTCCAAACATTCCAGCCTTAGGGCCATACTGATTACTCCAGTAAGTTCCGAGGGCCAAAACCATATTATCATTGTTGCCGGTGGTAAAAAGTGAAATAGTCCACTGATGAAAAAAAAGTCCGAAAAAGTACGCAACGTTGAAAAAAGGCTGCAAATCGGACTAAAGTCCGCAAAACGGCAACACTGCATATTATTAATTTTCCTGTCATTATCTGTAATTTCTAGATTAGTCGTAGAGTACGAGCCATGAGGAGTAACGTGACACGACATCTGGTGGACACAAGCGGAAATAGGTAGTACCTTCTATCGCTAACAGATGGCGCTAATAGCACGTACAGATAATCTCGTTGGTTCGAGAGAGTTCTGGTGTCTTCCACTCACTTCTAGATGACAGTAATTGGAATATATAAGAAGGCTAGTTGCGCAACCACAAGTCAGTTCCTATGACACTGTTGTGAAATAAAATAGTGCGTACCTCCTTAAAACGTGTTTGTGCGTGTTTAAGTTTAAGACATCTTTGTAACAGTATTTTGATTTGAATTGTTGCTTTTGTGTGTGATTTAGTAGTATGGAAAAGAAGCGAAAAATTGATAGTGAATGCAGAAAATTCAAAGATGAGTGGAACATTCAGTATTTCGTAATTGAGTCCAGTAACAAGGCGCTATGGTATATTGGCTTTCACGGCCGGTGAATTAAAACTCAGCAATTCTTCTAGGTTTGTGCCGTGTCTTGTGTGGGCTATGTTTGATTTGCAATGAAAGCATAGCCGTTCTCAAGGAATATAACATTAAACGTCATTATGAAACGAAACATTTTCAAAATTACTCAAAATATACAGTAAGTTTGCGGACAGAAAAATTCGAAGCTATGAAGCGCGGATTGAAATCGCAGCAATCTTCATTTACAAAACTCAAAACCGAACAAGAGGCTGCAACTCGTGCCAGCTTTCGTGTGGCTCTTGAAATTGCAAAACGTGGAAAACCATTCACCGATGGAGAAATGATCAAAGAATGCATAATTGCAGCAGCCGAAGAAATGTGCCCTGAAAAGGTAAATTTATTAAAAACTGTCAGTATGTCAGCAAACACTGTGGCTCGAAGGGTAGAAAACATCGCTGAAAATATATCCTCTCAACTGTTCGACAAAAATGGAGATGTTGAGTGGTTTTCTTTGGCCTTGGATGAGTCAACGGATGTGTCAGATACTGCTTAGGTGTTGATTTATATTCGAGGAGTAGATAAAAGCTATGAAGTGCATGAAGAACTTCTTGATATGTATAGTATTCATGGCACAACTACTGGTACAGATATTTTTAAAGGAGTTGAAATGGCCATTAATCAAAAGAACCTTCGATGGAAAAACTTGAAATGTATTACAACTGATGGAGGCAAAAACATGAGTGGGAAAGATAAAGGAGTGGTCGCTCTTATGTCAAAGGCTGTAGAAAATGACGGTGGTTCAAAACCATTCGTCTTACATTGTATCATTCATCAACAGTCTTTGTGCGGAAAATGTTTGGATATGTCTGAAGTTCTGAAACCAGTCATATCAACTGTTAATTTTATGAGATCTTTTGGGCTGAATCACCGACAATTCCGACAATTTATTGAAGAGATTGGAGAAAATGACTTACCTTATCATACTGCCGTACGTTGGCTTAGTTGTGGGAAAGTCCTTCAGCGCTTTTTTGAACTTCGAGCAGTGATCGAAATTTTTTTGAATGAAACGCATCGCCCTCTTACTGAATTACAAAACAACGCATGGCTGTGGAAGTTAGCATTCTATGTTGATTTGACAAAACATGTGAACGAACTGAATTTGAGATTGCAAGGAGAAAACCAGCATCTTCCTGATTTATACACTAATATCAAATCATTCCGGAAGAAATTGAAACTGTTTCAATCACAACTACGAAGTAAATGTTTTTCACATTTTAAAACATGTGAAATATTCAGCCACACCACTGAGACTGAGTTTCCTATCGATTTTGCAATCGAAACTTTGAGTGCTTTGAAAATAAATTTCAAATGGAAATGATTGAACTACAGTGCAGTGATATAATTAAGAACAAATATCAAAACTCATCTTTGTTGGAATGTTATAAGAGTCTTCCACTGACACAATTTGATAATTTGCATAAATTTGCTCGTGGGCTGTTTTCTGTTTTTGGTACTACTTATTTGTGTGAGAAGACCTTCTCCAAAATGAAGTACACAAAAAATGTTTACAGATCTAAATTAACTGATGAGCATCTTAAATCTCTTTTAATAATTGGTACAAGTAAAATTAGTCCACAACTACAAACTATTGTCAGTGGAAAATCTCAATTACATAAATCTCATTAGTATTTCATATGTCTGCATGTTATACATGTCTTTACTCATTACAATTCTGTGTTTCTTTATCCAACTTATCACAAAAACAATAACAATAAGCCTACAACAATGTTATGAGTAGTTAGCCCATGACCATATCAATGTAGATGTCATATTAATAATTATTCAACATAAAATTAGAATACTTCAGTAAACTAAATTTAATTTGCTATATAAAAAATATGTTCTCTAGAGGAGTTTTCAAGTATGCTAGCTCTCCGCGGGCCGGACAAAATCTGTCCGTGGGCCGGATGTGGCCCTCGGGCCGTAGTTTGGAGACCCCTGATTTAGATGGCTGTATTAGTGTGTGCATTTGTCATGCAGGTAAGGATTGGGAAGAAGGTAGCCATGGCCTTGAGGTAGGAACCATCCTTGCATTTGCCTGAGTGAAAGTGGGTACACCACGGATAAGTACTGTATATGCTACCGGGATGCTTGAAGTGGGAATCAAAACCCCCTCTACTCAATTTTTGCCTCACGAAGATGAGTGAATCCTGATCCATCCCTCAGGCCAAAATTAAGTTACTTGGCAGAGCCTGGATTCCACCCGAACGTCCAGGGTGACTGCCAAAAATGCTAACCACTACTCCGTTGAAGCAATCTGCGAAGTGTCAGAGTGAAATCACGTAGTCTGCGCGCAGGAGTGACTCGGCTGACTGGGCAATGAGGCGCTATGCTACTGAATAATAAGCGCAGGAGGGAGGCGTGACCTTGGATTCAACCAACTCTCGCAAAGGCTGGGCTGCCAAGCTCCACCCATAGCATTCTCTTTCACTTCCTCTGTGTGACGCCCTGCGCAAACCTACTTCACAGATTCCGTGGATGAGTTATACACCAAGAAGTGGTCTATAGAAGTCATCATGTTCTGGCTCTTTAATCTGCATCTCCCTCGGAGGGAAAGTAAAGCCGGCGGTCCCATGTCATAGATTTATGGCATGTTAAAGAACCTTCCACTAATTACACCTGTGTGAAGCTAAATTGTATAGGTTAAGAATGTAAACAAGGCTCTTTGGTTCCTACGTTCGTTGCCAAGATCCGTCTGCGCTGGCGTCTGGTAGCTAAGCTCTGAACTTGTAGCCTTTGACGGTGGCGCTTGGCGGCAAAAGTAGGAACTATTTGAAAAATTCAAATGTCTTAAGTCCTTACTTGAATTAAAAAACAGACAACACACACTAACACAGTCATCACAATTAACACCGGTTATCAGACAGATTCTACACACACTCAAAGTACACGGGGCTACAGGACCGCGTAGTCGCAGCCCCTAAACTTAAGAACCAACCAATCTGCATCTCAAGCTGTGAATAATTCATGATAATTTGTGTATTATTTTCAATGCAATATAAGGGTTTTATTTAGTCCCCTAGTCCACACGAGACAATCAGGTTCCCGTCTACAAGTTGACCGAGTGAAGAACTATATTTTCAAGCTAATACTGAAAATGGTTCCTTAGTGTTCTATCATTAGCTTTGTTATTAATAGTGCCAACGTTACACGTTGTTCTACGAATCCTTACTTCCATTCATTGGGGTGAAAATATACTTTCAGCGGTGAATTTCAGTAGAACAAGTAACGTACTTACCCTGCCAGTTGATCCTTGTGAATAAGAACCAATTCAATTAAAATATCTCCCTCTTAGAGTACATTTCAAATCATTAAATGAAATACATCAACATGTAAATTTACCCATTCATCTGTTTTTTTTATATTTATTTATTTTTTTGTCAATTTTACCCTCCAGGTTGGTATTCCCCACGGACTCAGCGAGGGAACTCACCACTACCGCCTTTCCAGGCAATGTCCTAGAGCTGGGAACACTTGGACGGATTGGATACAACTGGGGAAGTGTGATCTGCACTTCGCCCAGGCAGCCTCACCTGCAAAGCGAACATGGGCCTCATGTTGGATGGGAAGGGACGGGGAATGTGGGATGGATAGGTAAGGAAGTGGAAAGGAGGCGGCCGTGGCCTTACAGTAGTTACCATCCCAGCATTTGCCCGAAGACGAAGTGGGAAACCACGGAAAACCACTTCGAGGATGGCTGAGGTGGGAATCGAACCCTCTCTACTAATTTGGGCCACCCGAGGCGGAGTAGAACCCGTTCCAGTCCTCATACCACTTTTCAAATCTCGTAGCTGAGCCGGTAATCGAACCCAGGACCTCCGGGGCGGCAGCTAACCATGCTGACCGCAACGCTACGGAGGCGACTCTGATTTTATTAAATAAAACTTTACATTATGATCAAGAAAGTGTGTTATTATTCTCTATGAGTTCAGCATTACATAACTACATACTAGCGTGTATGTACTTATTTCCATTCCTTTTAATACCAGGCAGTAACGGCGAATCTCCATTCACTATGTCCTGTATTATCACGAATCAAATAATTTCAAACGGCAGGGAAATAGACAAATATAAATGTGCTTGCTATTGAAACCATTTCATTACACATAGTGCCTCAGACTGTAATACATCAACACCGGTGCGTTGCTTGTGTAAACATATTGGTAGTTTGTCAATAGATGAGGATACACATGTATTAGCCACATAACTATATCCCATTTGTTTTTATTATATGAATACACACACAAACCCATTTCACACGCTGCGTCATTCACCAAAACTCAAAATTAAATATTACTTCCTTTATATTTAAACTAGCACAGGTTGGTAGCAATGATACTACCTGTTTTAAAACAAATATTCGAGCACATTCCGCTGAGGGATACAAATCGTTGTTCATGATGCGTAGAAATACATTTAATTTGTCAACCATTGTTGAAAAATGTTTCTTCATATTGATTTCTAGTTAACTATGAAGAACACAATTCAAGAACGTATCCTTATTAGTATAGTACTGTCCCCGTTTACCTGGATAGTAGGCTGTCAGATATCCGCCCCCTCAATCGGATTGCCAATTATCAATTGCACCGGCACAGTTACATCAATGAAAATGGCACTGACAGATACTATCGAGATAAGAGCACAGAAGTTCACAGGAAATCATTGTGGAACACACCAAAATAGACGGGGGTTCATACTTACCGTTACTTACCTCTTAATTATCTCGGGGTTTGAGTTGACAACAGGATCACTAAAGTCTGTTCACACAATAACCTCCACCATGACATTTAAAAATGAGCCAAGACGAAGACGAGGACTTTGAACTGTACAAAAGCTTTATTTCTAATAAAGGGTATGATTTTACTAACACAACAAAATCAACGTGGCTATCAGTAGCCCAAGTCAATCTGACTACGTCCTCAGTAGGACTTGCAAAAATAATCATACAACATGATATAAAACATTCTAGCTCCCAAGAGCTCCAAATAACGTAATATTCATAACACTATTGGATTGGAAAAGGACATCAGGGTGTGACATATATATATAAAGCATTTGGTTTCCTTTTAATAAACATGAGAATGGTATTTATAGTCGCAAGGCCGGAGTGTGGACGACCTCACTCTCAGTGAACCAGATGTTGGCCCAGCTGCGAGCTACCCTCGAACCTGTTGCATACTGGTTGAATGCACACCCTTCTCACGTGCTAAGTTACGTAAGAATATAGCTTGTTCTCTCAAGCTTATCTGTCTACAAGACAACTCACATTAATATTTACGCAAATCTTTCAAGTACTTTGCTCACATCCTATTGAATCATTATGTTAATTCCTTAAACTTGTTAAGTTCAATCCAAATGTTTAATTAGCTCTTAAATGTTTATAACAAAATCACATAAATTATTTATAACAATTAGAAATTGTTTATAATATTTGTCAAAGACAATAAAAATATTATATATACGCCTTTAACATCACTCTCGTTCCATATTATCTTCAAAAATATTTACAGCAATTATTTACAATATTAACATTTTAATTGTTTAAATTATTAATTTAATAAATACATTGACCACATGTTCATTCGGTTTGTAATTTTCATAATCGTGTTTAATATAATCGACCAATGAAGGTTAGTTATACATGTTAATGTCACAATCTGGTTTAATAAAGGTTTTAATAATGATTTGTGACGGCAACCTTCATTCAAATCTTACCTCAAATTCTTTCAAAACTCGTGTTAATTCTAACAGTAATTCACTTGATTTATTTTCAACGAACTATGACAATCTTACTCCAGCGGAAAATCCTTCGCTAACAAGTTAATGCACAAACTGCATTAAAAATATGCCCAAAATCATCATATATTAATCTATATGGCATTCAACTTTCACATAACTTACAAAACTTCCACAAATAATTCTTTAACATTTATTCCTGTGGGAACCTCCTTCATATTCAAGGGCATTATATCTCAGCGACTTTCAACACGCGCTGCACTAGCGATTATACATTCATAGTTCCACTTAAAAAATTTTATAATCATTAATTGTTTCAAAACTGTTTTTCTATTTAACCTTCGTGGATTTCATTCATGAACCGAAATGAAGTCAAAACTTGCCAATCACAAACAAATTTAATAGTGAATACGCTTATATACGCCTGTCTGGTCTATCAAAATTTAAGATTAACATCTTAAAAGAGATTGTAGTATAAAAATACTATCTTCAAATAAAGTGCGACTAAAATGCAAAGTAGTCGAATAGAATCCAATTAGACTGGGGGATGCAAACATCGTTCTATAAATCTCTAATTGAGAATAACTCCTAACAAAAGTTCTAGACTTTAATGCATTCCATTATTCATTATTAAAGTTACTCTTTCACAAAAGTGTCTATAATGCAATGTTCATTCATAACTGACGATAAATGTCTGTGTTGCAATCAATACAAATAACGACTAGTATTTCCAAGATCGTCGACAACGTAAGAGATTTTAACGCTCTAAAATCATTTAAATGTTCTTCCTTCTTGATGATGACAGAAAATTGGTCAAAGTAATTAAACTGGGGTAGAATTACTTTAATAAAGTGACACGCTGTCTGAATTTAAATCTGCCATAAAAATCATTAACTTACAGTCAAATCGTGACTATAAAAATATTAATTACTGAAAATACTAAATATCAGTCTCAACTGATTCAAAATCATTAACTATACCCATGACATAACAATGTCTTAATAAATCGTCGAAAAATGCAAAACTCATCAAGGTGTACTGAGAATAAGAATCTCAACAAGAAAATAGGGCAAAAATACATGAGGATAAAAATATGGGAAAAATGGTTGCTCAAACATCATTAATATACTCAAATACAATAAACGTTCACGACTACCTTATCTGCCGATTGACGTTCCAGAGGAAAATTCCCCAAAGAAGACTGCTGATGGATCCATTTCACCACGTTAAAGCTGAGCTCCATCCTCGAAATAGGAAATAGCACCCTCGGAGAATCGAACTGCTTCCTTCTCCGTGAATCGCTCTGCTCCTCGAAGACGAATAGACATCCTTCCGGCAATAATCTTCTTTGTGAGTCGGGTCCACCCTGACCTCTCTTGAAAAATTCCCTGAAGTTCCAGTAGACAATCGCCATGAAGTTTTGTAGAAATTTCCGAAGAAATCAGAGTATGAAATTGTTTCTATGGCTGTTCGATGGTATTCAGCCTTTAATTACGAAACATGGGTGTAGATGGTATTCACCGCATGTTCGCTTGTGTGGAATAGCAATTAGCGAAGTTCCATGTCCGTTGAAGTATGTCCCAATTGCAATAAGCCTTTTAGCCCTCCATCTGCTCTTCGGTTGTAGTGTTAGAAGAACAAACTGCCGTATTCAATTGCTCCATTATACTGTATCGTTGTGTAACCAAGCAATCTGAAGTCTTTCTATTCCACTCGCAGCGTCAGCCGTTGCGTTGATTCTGGCTATACAAAAGTGCTTCTCTTGTGGCGAGATAATCACTTTTCTCAGTCGTATAAAACTGCTAATATCTTTCGAACTAATCGGTCGAAATTGTTCAGCTTTTCTCTATAACTGCATGTAGCACTGCACAATACAATTAGCTTATCGGTGACCGCTAACTGTTCGAAGCTAAACTTGTAGAAGCTTTCTAAGGTCCGTTTCAACTTCACCTAGTTTGACTTGGATCTCGTTAATATAGTGGCCTCGCCACGCGTTATAAAGACGATTCTTTTCACTGCTGTTCACTTCGACGTTTCACTATAATGAATGTATAAGAAAAGAACTTTCACAAATATACTTCGATGCTCTGAGAATGAGATCTCAGAATGATCAGAGAACGAAAAAGAGACTCCTCTCTTCTGCGCAAGCCCTTTTATTAACTTCACGAGGGGCGTTACCATCCCTTCCAAAGCGTGATACTGCGTCATCGCTAAAAGTTCCAACTTCGTTAATACATGACGGATTTTCAAAATTCAAAAACTGAAAATAAATTTCACCAAAATTCCAAATCAATGCTTTTACTGCAAATGGATTTCCACAATTCTGCATTCCAAAAGTAATAAAAATACCATAGTTTCAGCAATCTCCGTCTTCCTTTAAACTATCGTTGATTGGTTCATGCCTCTCCTCCAATAGCATAGTTTCTTCCTCAGCAGAATTCCTCGTTTCCTGCGACTGCGTCGTAAATCTTGGAACATTCTCGACTAAAAGCTGACGTCACTGAGAATCTCAGCTCAAGTAGCCTGCTGGCATAACATTTACGTCATCCGTGCTTACGTCATGACTACCCACGTCATAACTATGACAGCCATAACTTTCCTTATAATTTCAAATATAGCCACCGTGGTCTCTACATAATTCAATTACGGGGGCATTCTCCTCCCACCACGTTTTAAAAACAGTTGCAAATTGTTTTTAAACTCAATGTTACAAGTATCTCAACTCTCTTGAACACGAAATTGAATTATCTCTGGCTTACTCTAGTATGATATTTCCTCTATGTTCCTTAATCATTATCTGGGTTGTATGTGGTTAATGTATTCTTTCCTCTCTACTTTTCCTTCTGACCAGTATTTCTATTTTCAAAGTTCTGCTGGCTCGTAGAAGGTCCAGGATCGATTACAACATCCTGCCTTTTCTTTTGATTGTCAGCTTCTTTATCCCTTAATTCTTTTAAGTATTGCTGGCTTTCCTTTTCTCTTTGCTGATACTGATCAGGTGTCATAACCTGACTTTGAGTATTCTGGTTTCTATTTTGGTTTTGGTTATTCCTATTATAGTTACGGTTATACCCATTATTGTTGTAATATCTGCCTCTTCCATTGTAGTTTCCTCGGTTGTAGTTCCAACCTCTTCTCTGTTGATACGGTCGGTAACCTTGTGATCTGTAATTTCTAAACTGATTATTCCTGTGAGGACCTACATTGTCATTTTTCTCCTGCTCTGGCTTGTCAGTTTGTTGGACTTGGTCCATATATACCGTATTGATTTCCTTAAACTCCTGCCTTTGACCTTTCTGGACTACGTTAGGCATTGGACTTGTGTAGTCTAACCTTCTCAGTAATTCATCCATGCTGGATAAATCCCTGATGTTGGACGAAATTATAAGTCTCCTCACCTCAACTGGCAGCATACGAGAAATCGCATCTATTAGTTGCTCCGTGGACAATGGGGGTTGCAAAAATCTCAAGCGGGACAACTGACTCGTAAAGAAATCAGCGTACCTCGTTGGAAGAGTACCTGAGTATTTTCTTGAATACACCTCCGCTCTTAACGAATTCTGCGCTTCTATAGACCAAAATCGCTTGATTAATGTCTCTGCAAACTCGTCAAAGTTACTGAATGTGTATCTAAATGCGCGAAACCATTCAAGGGGTCCTCCAATCAGATATCTCTCTACTATCTTCATCTCTCTCTCTCTGGGAATGTGAGCTTCGATGAAATAATCTTTGAGATTCCTTACATACTCGATAGGTGTCAAACTATCAGTGTTACTGAATTTTTGTGGTTTGTCCTCGAAATTCCTAATGACCGTCACGTTCCTCGGATATGAATCCGGATAGTTTTTCCCACTATCTCTATAGTTCCACTCAGGTTCCATATTCCTCTCGTCATCCTCCTCTCTGAATCTGGATACACGTTCTTCAGGAGTCACGTCTCTTTCTTCTGGCTCTAGGTTACGTCTTCTAGCATAATTCCTATTCAATTCGCAGGCTAAGCCTTCTGTATCCTTGTCGGTGATTTCTGTTAAGACTTTCTTGATAATCTCTTCTTTGTAGTTTTCCATTAAACTAGCCTCTCCTAACTTCAAATTTTTCAGTTTACTCGTCGTTTCATTTACATCCGAGACAACTTTATGCATCTGTTCCTCTAATGTAGATTTTAAAGTTTGCATATCCTGATCTAGTTGTGTTCTATCGTCAACTTGTTTTTCGGATAACGAATTTATCCTGACGCTTAAATCTTTCCTAATCTGTACTACTTCATTGTTAATTTCTATCTGCGTACTGGCAAGTTTTCTTTCAATCCTTTCCTGAATTTGGGTTACATGTTCCCCACTTGACTTATTCCACTCGTCTTTCCATACCGCTACGTTTGCTGTTAACATTTCGGCTATGTCTACTTCGATATCCTCTTTTAATACTCTATTGTGGTCTAATACCTGGGTTCTCATGACCTCTACATCATACTTCAACTCTGCTAAAGACGTTGTTGTTCTAACTGATTCATCGACTAACCTAGTCGCTAATGCAGTTATATTACGCGTACAAAGAGTTTTTGAGTTTTCGATTTCTTCCCTGACTTAATTTACATCAGTTTGGACTTTAGTAATATCTACGAAAACTGTGTTGACCTCTACCTGAATCTTAGTTATGTCACTTTGCACCTCAGTTATATCCGCATGAATGTTATTAATGTCTACCTGAACATTAGATACATCAGTTCTAGCTTTTTGAATTTCTTTTTGGACTTCCTCGACCTTGTCTTGGACAGTCGCAACATCGTTTTTGACAACAACTACTTCGGCTCTAGCACAAGAAATATCCCCTCGGACATTAGCTACATCTAGATTTAACATTGTAAGGTCTCTCTGTACCTTAGACACATCATTTTTAACATCATCAACACTTTTATGGACATTAGACACGTCTGTGCGCATGTCCGTTACAGTACTCTCAATTCCTAGGGTATTAATCTGCAAACGCGACATATTATCCTCCAAATTAGCAGCACTAGTATGAAGAACCTTCATATTCTCCTCCATTCGACTATTATTCCTCGCTTCCATCTCCTTCATACTGCTATTCAAATTAGCAGACATATTACTAGCATTCTCCTCCATCCTTGCATTCAAATTAGCAGACAAATTACTATTATTCTCCTTCATGCTTTCATTCAGCATCTGCTTCATACTGCGATTCATGTTAGCAGACATCTCCTCTAACATCTTCTTCAAACTTTCATCTGCCATTACAATATTATTCAAAAATGGATTGCTGTAGGGACATACATCAAAAGAGCAAAATAACAACATTTGAGCAACACTTTTCACCATATATAAATTTTGATCAATTTTCTGTCTTAAATCTAACTTATAACTACCTTATAATTAACCTTCGAAGATACTTCATGTTGAAACAAACTCAAGCACATGTTCAAATTTCCCTGGCTCATTTTAAAATATCCTAACACAAATAATTTACATTTACAATCCAAATAATTTAATTTTATCTTTAATATGACTGAAATGTCATAAGCCGGTCAAATAAAATAAGATTCCAGATTATAGGCGATTTTTCTAAGTTTCCAGCCTATTTAACCTTTCTCAAGTTGTATAAGATCTGATCTTTTCTGAGTGTAATTTTCCTAACACAATACAACATTTAATTCCTATATAATCACACTCTTAAATACTACAATTGGCCTAGACATCTAACAAAGAATCAACCTCTTTATTTGAGTCTAATCGAACCCTACGTTTTAGGTTTGCCACTCTTACTGGCGTTCAACCTGGTAATCCAGTTATGTTGAATCGAGCCCCAACGTTTTAGGTGCGCCAATCTTTCTGTTGACTCAGCCCCACGCTCTTGGGTCGCCAATCTTTCTGTCCCCGTTTACCTGGATAGTAGGCTGTCAGATATCCGCCCCCTCAATCGGATTGCCAATTATCAATTGCACCGGCACAGTTACATCAATGAAAATGGCACTGACAGATACTATCGAGATAAGAGCACAGAAGTTCACAGGAAATCATTGTGGAACACACCAAAATAGACGGGGGTTCATACTTACCGTTACTTACCTCTTAATTATCTCGGGGTTTGAGTTGACAACAGGATCACTAAAGTCTGTTCACACAATAACCTCCACCATGACATTTAAAAATGAGCCAAGACGAAGACGAGGACTTTGAACTGTACAAAAGCTTTATTTCTAATAAAGGGTATGATTTTACTAACACAACAAAATCAACGTGGCTATCAGTAGCCCAAGTCAATCTGACTACGTCCTCAGTAGGACTTGCAAAAATAATCATACAACATGATATAAAACATTCTAGCTCCCAAGAGCTCCAAATAACGTAATATTCATAACACTATTGGATTGGAAAAGGACATCAGGGTGTGACATATATATATAAAGCATTTGGTTTCCTTTTAATAAACATGAGAATGGTATTTATAGTCGCAAGGCCGGAGTGTGGACGACCTCACTCTCAGTGAACCAGATGTTGGCCCAGCTGCGAGCTACCCTCGAACCTGTTGCATACTGGTTGAATGCACACCCTTCTCACGTGCTAAGTTACGTAAGAATATAGCTTGTTCTCTCAAGCTTATCTGTCTACAAGACAACTCACATTAATATTTACGCAAATCTTTCAAGTACTTTGCTCACATCCTATTGAATCATTATGTTAATTCCTTAAACTTGTTAAGTTCAATCCAAATGTTTAATTAGCTCTTAAATGTTTATAACAAAATCACATAAATTATTTATAACAATTAGAAATTGTTTATAATATTTGTCAAAGACAATAAAAATATTATATATACGCCTTTAACATCACTCTCGTTCCATATTATCTTCAAAAATATTTACAGCAATTATTTACAATATTAACATTTTAATTGTTTAAATTATTAATTTAATAAATACATTGACCACATGTTCATTCGGTTTGTAATTTTCATAATCGTGTTTAATATAATCGACCAATGAAGGTTAGTTATACATGTTAATGTCACAATCTGGTTTAATAAAGGTTTTAATAATGATTTGTGACGGCAACCTTCATTCAAATCTTACCTCAAATTCTTTCAAAACTCGTGTTAATTCTAACAGTAATTCACTTGATTTATTTTCAACGAACTATGACAATCTTACTCCAGCGGAAAATCCTTCGCTAACAAGTTAATGCACAAACTGCATTAAAAATATGCCCAAAATCATCATATATTAATCTATATGGCATTCAACTTTCACATAACTTACAAAACTTCCACAAATAATTCTTTAACATTTATTCCTGTGGGAACCTCCTTCATATTCAAGGGCATTATATCTCAGCGACTTTCAACACGCGCTGCACTAGCGATTATACATTCATAGTTCCACTTAAAAAATTTTATAATCATTAATTGTTTCAAAACTGTTTTTCTATTTAACCTTCGTGGATTTCATTCATGAACCGAAATGAAGTCAAAACTTGCCAATCACAAACAAATTTAATAGTGAATACGCTTATATACGCCTGTCTGGTCTATCAAAATTTAAGATTAACATCTTAAAAGAGATTGTAGTATAAAAATACTATCTTCAAATAAAGTGCGACTAAAATGCAAAGTAGTCGAATAGAATCCAATTAGACTGGGGGATGCAAACATCGTTCTATAAATCTCTAATTGAGAATAACTCCTAACAAAAGTTCTAGACTTTAATGCATTCCATTATTCATTATTAAAGTTACTCTTTCACAAAAGTGTCTATAATGCAATGTTCATTCATAACTGACGATAAATGTCTGTGTTGCAATCAATACAAATAACGACTAGTATTTCCAAGATCGTCGACAACGTAAGAGATTTTAACGCTCTAAAATCATTTAAATGTTCTTCCTTCTTGATGATGACAGAAAATTGGTCAAAGTAATTAAACTGGGGTAGAATTACTTTAATAAAGTGACACGCTGTCTGAATTTAAATCTGCCATAAAAATCATTAACTTACAGTCAAATCGTGACTATAAAAATATTAATTACTGAAAATACTAAATATCAGTCTCAACTGATTCAAAATCATTAACTATACCCATGACATAACAATGTCTTAATAAATCGTCGAAAAATGCAAAACTCATCAAGGTGTACTGAGAATAAGAATCTCAACAAGAAAATAGGGCAAAAATACATGAGGATAAAAATATGGGAAAAATGGTTGCTCAAACATCATTAATATACTCAAATACAATAAACGTTCACGACTACCTTATCTGCCGATTGACGTTCCAGAGGAAAATTCCCCAAAGAAGACTGCTGATGGATCCATTTCACCACGTTAAAGCTGAGCTCCATCCTCGAAATAGGAAATAGCACCCTCGGAGAATCGAACTGCTTCCTTCTCCGTGAATCGCTCTGCTCCTCGAAGACGAATAGACATCCTTCCGGCAATAATCTTCTTTGTGAGTCGGGTCCACCCTGACCTCTCTTGAAAAATTCCCTGAAGTTCCAGTAGACAATCGCCATGAAGTTTTGTAGAAATTTCCGAAGAAATCAGAGTATGAAATTGTTTCTATGGCTGTTCGATGGTATTCAGCCTTTAATTACGAAACATGGGTGTAGATGGTATTCACCGCATGTTCGCTTGTGTGGAATAGCAATTAGCGAAGTTCCATGTCCGTTGAAGTATGTCCCAATTGCAATAAGCCTTTTAGCCCTCCATCTGCTCTTCGGTTGTAGTGTTAGAAGAACAAACTGCCGTATTCAATTGCTCCATTATACTGTATCGTTGTGTAACCAAGCAATCTGAAGTCTTTCTATTCCACTCGCAGCGTCAGCCGTTGCGTTGATTCTGGCTATACGAAAGTGCTTCTCTTGTGGCGAGATAATCACTTTTCTCAGTCGTATAAAACTGCTAATATCTTTCGAACTAATCGGTCGAAATTGTTCAGCTTTTCTCTATAACTGCATGTAGCACTGCACAATACAATTAGCTTATCGGTGACCGCTAACTGTTCGAAGCTAAACTTGTAGAAGCTTTCTAAGGTCCGTTTCAACTTCACCTAGTTTGACTTGGATCTCGTTAATATAGTGGCCTCGCCACGCGTTATAAAGACGATTCTTTTCACTGCTGTTCACTTCGACGTTTCACTATAATGAATGTATAAGAAAAGAACTTTCACAAATATACTTCGATGCTCTGAGAATGAGATCTCAGAATGATCAGAGAACGAAAAAGAGACTCCTCTCTTCTGCGCAAGCCCTTTTATTAACTTCACGAGGGGCGTTACCATCCCTTCCAAAGCGTGATACTGCGTCATCGCTAAAAGTTCCAACTTCGTTAATACATGACGGATTTTCAAAATTCAAAAACTGAAAATAAATTTCACCAAAATTCCAAATCAATGCTTTTACTGCAAATGGATTTCCACAATTCTGCATTCCAAAAGTAATAAAAATACCATAGTTTCAGCAATCTCCGTCTTCCTTTAAACTATCGTTGATTGGTTCATGCCTCTCCTCCAATAGCATAGTTTCTTCCTCAGCAGAATTCCTCGTTTCCTGCGACTGCGTCGTAAATCTTGGAACATTCTCGACTAAAAGCTGACGTCACTGAGAATCTCAGCTCAAGTAGCCTGCTGGCATAACATTTACGTCATCCGTGCTTACGTCATGACTACCCACGTCATAACTATGACAGCCATAACTTTCCTTATAATTTCAAATATAGCCACCGTGGTCTCTACATAATTCAATTACGGGGGCAGTACATTATGCAACGAACCTACAATGGCAATAATTAAGACACGAGTATGTTTATAAAAGGAGCGTAGGCGAGTTTTATAATTTCCATACGAGTGTCTTAATTACCATTATAGGCGAGTTGCATATGACTGTTTATGTTCGACGATAATTATTATAACTATTTTATGTTCGAACATAAATATTCATAAATATCTGTCGAGATTTCGCTAGTTTTATGTACTAAACAGAGCGCATGGGACGCAGAGAATGCCTTGTATTTGTCCATGGCCTCCTCGATTACCCCACTATGACACTAGGCAACGCAATGACATTTAAATTAGAAGGCCTTGCAACTGAGCGCAGGTGCGATACTATTCTTATCTAATTGGTCAAACAACTGTTTCTTGAGTCGTGATTGGTGGGAGAAACTGTTTCATAATGAAAAATAGTGTTATAATGACCATCATTATGATCGAGTTTTCTGACATATAATAGTCAGGGGTCGAACATAAAAGTAATTAAAGTTTCGTTTGTTCAATGTTAAGAATCAAGAATTTTTATAATTTGTATACGTTTCATTCCAAATGAGTGTACAGTGGTTCAATTCTTATTTGTAAGCAGCTTTGGTGGCGTAACAGGTAGCATGCTGAACTGATAAGCCCAAGAACACGGGTTCAAATCCGGCCGAGGTCGTCGGAAAATAAGGAGCGTTAAAATCCTTCAGTATGCCTTCCTTCGGAGGGAAAGTAATCCGGTGGGCCCATGTCATAGATTTATGGCATGTAAAAGAACCTACCACTGCAATTGGTAGTGTGTAGCAAAATTTGTAGATTATATTTGGCTAATTAGAAACGCTCCTGGCTTGTTCGCCATCTCTTGATGAATGCAGTACATTTGCATTTGTCTGTTGGCACAGGCTAGAGTAAAATGTGGCTTTTCACCGATGTCTCAGTCTCACTCATGGCTGTGATTATATGGAAGCTACTGAGGTATGGGTGGTGCTTAGTAATGACATTCAGGGCACATTCAGTGCCGGTGGATGCTGTGAAAGGTTCTACTCATAGGGTTAGTACTGCTGTTCTGACTCAGTGAGGAAAGCAATGGCAAACTACCTCACTCCTCATGTTGCCTAGTATGCCTCAATATAGCGCTGCCTTAGGTTTTTGTGGGTATCTACTCACATAACCTAACGGCGGTACTTTTGAGGATCCAACCAGCCTTCGGGCTGATTACCTAACAGACAGAAACGCTCCATCAAGTTCCAACGTTTCCCGCTAGGTATTAGTGAGAGTATCATCTGGTAGCTAAAGTTGGAACCACTTGAAATTGAACTTGTTGGAAGGCCTCGGGCGTTCAATCAAAAATACCCAGCTATACCGTCACAAAGCTAATGGACCATAGCTTAATGTGACTCAAAGATAAAAATTCGATACTTTTGAAGATTTCTGGCCTTTCCCAGTCCCTTTAAGTCAACTAGGATAAATATTATGAACGGTTAATTGTAGGCTCACGAATAGCATTCTACTTATAACCGGTGGTACAAGTACCATAGATTGAAAACAATTCTGTCAGCGTTCCCCAACCTTTTTCGACTCGCGAACCCCTTCTTCAACAATGAGAGTTGGGTAATAATAATATTGTATGGCCTCGGTGGCTGGGTGCAAGCTTTGTTATTTGACACCCAGAGAGTAGCATGCCTGTCGAATTTCGTTGTTCCTTGAAGCACTATGAAAGTAAAGGAGGTTAGATATCTAAGCTCGTTGACTTTATAGCGCTTTCTGGTAGAGAAATAAGGAACTTTGTGTTGGCGGGAAATCCTGAGATTAATTTTGCCATTATGAACACGGCCTACTGAATTCAAATGGGTTCTTTAACATGCCAACATCGTATGACATGCGTGGCGTCATTTTTGCCGCCTTTCAAAAATCACTTACCATGGCCAGGAGCGAACCTGCAAGCTTGGGGTTGTCAGTCCGACTCGATAACCGTTCACCCACCGTGGCAAGTATCAGAGTTGCGTGAACCAGTAACTTTCAAATATACAATGTACTGTACATGCAACTGTTCCGTACTGGATCGAGGTACTGTTAGAACACAGAGAAAATAGCAAGGAAGGAAGGTTGTGGTTTTACCTGACCGTTGTAGCCTAATCATGAGCCACGGGAACTCCATTTTTACCTGGAATCCGAACCACAGGACTTAGCATTTCACTTCGAAAATCTCCCATGCAATGACCGGGAATCGAACCCGGTCTACCTTGGTGAGAGGCGAAGAGCTTGACCGCTGCGCCACCACACCCCTCTCAGAACACAAAAACCATTGTAGCGAAATCGAATGCATTCCTAACGTTGTTAAGTCACATAACTGTAAATCAGGCATTCGCGATAAATATTGATTTATTGTAGAAATAATGTGATTCATTCCCGGTGTTACGTATATGCAACAAGGGGCATTGCAGGGTTATTTAATTTTAAAATTTTCTTCTTTATTAGGAATATTCTAAAATGCAGTAGTTTACCTTCAACTCAAAAATTCTCTACTCCTCCACACATTTCGGTCTTCAGCATCTTCCTCGGTTAATCCTCTAGTAACCACGCTTCTCTTTACACCATCCATCCATTGTTCTCTTGGTTTACTCCGTTTCCGTTTGACTTCAGCTTGCCAATGTAGCATTAAATTTGGAATTCTGCTATTGTGCATCCTTTTCACATGTACAAACCCTAGTAATCTTCTTTCCTCAACCACTTCTAGTACATTTTCTTTTACCTATATAATTTCTCTGATTCTCGTATTTCTAAATTTATCCAATCTTGATTTTCTTGCCGCCATCCTCCAATAATCCATCTCTGTTACTAATAATTTGTTTGCTTGCTGTCTGTTTAAAGTCCAAGTTTCTGCTCCATATACCATAATACTTCGTACCAATGTACTGTAAATAAATTTCTTTGTGTTGTTTAAAATAATTCTGCTCCTTAAAACGGTATTTAATGCTCCAGTTGTTCTCCTAGCCTCACGTACTCTTTTCTCAAATTCGGATGGACTTGTTCCCCCAGCTTCTATTATTGTACCCAAATATTTAAATTTAATGACTCTTTGAATATCTGCATTTCCAATCTATAGTAATAATACTAGCTTTTATGCAAAAGATGAGATACTGTGTACCAGTTGGCTTAAGCTTTCCATCCGAACAAGAATGCTACATGCTTTTGTATGGACAGTTGCGTTGTACGCCTGTGAAACGTGGACACTAAATAAAAATGAAAAGAACCGTCTTGAAGCCTTTGCGATGTGGTGCTATCGTAAGATGGTAAATGTGGCGTGGAGAGACAGGATATCGAACACAAGGGTTCTCGACACCGTGAACCAACGGTGATCAATCCTACGCACAATCGGTAATCGTCGTCTCGCATGGTGGGGTCACACAATGCGCCACTCCAATTTAATGAGAACTGTAGCAGAAGGGTTCATTGAGGGAAAAAAATCCACGTGGAAGACCTAGAAATACCTTCCTTAAACAAATTCTAAACGACACCCAAGCACAGAATTATAATTCAATGAAGGAAGCGGCAAATGACAGGACGATCTGGACATGTTTTTATGGCAACTGATGATGAGTAATAATAATAATAATTATTATTATTATTATTGTAAAACTGAACCTCCGTGGCTTAGGCGGCAGAGCGCCGGCCTCTCACCGCTGGGTCCGTGGTTCAAATCCCGGTCATTCCATTTGAGATCTGTGCTGGACGAAACGGAGGCAGACAGGTATTTCTCCGGGTACTCCGGTTTTCCCTGTCACAATTTAATTCCAGCAATACTCTCCATTAACATTTCATTTCATCTGTCATTCATTTAACCATTGCCTCAGGGTAGTGCGACAGGCTTCGGCAACCGGCACAGTTCATATCCTTGCCGCTAGATGGGGGCTTCATTCATTCCATTCCCTGACCCGGTCGGTCGACTGGAAGCAGGCTGTGGATTTTCATTTCATTATTGTAAAACTAATAATAACAATAGGTCTAATAATAATAATAATAATAATGATATGGCATTGCCCCAGGAATTAAGGAAACAGTAACAGGCCTAACCTCGAAATCCACCATTATGGAAAAGTGTTTGACGAACCCCTTGAAATATTTTGCGATCCCCCCAGGGGTTCGCGAACCACGGGTTGGGAAACAATCCTGTAACTCATTGCACAGGGAGCAGTGGTATAGCATATTAATGTAGGAAATGGCACGCTTCTCTCTATCTCGTGTCTCCCTTTTGTGCTGGCTGTTTATGTGAGGCAAGTTGTTTATTGAAACCATTGCCAGCGCCGTTGTGTTGGTAATGCTGTGAGGTTGTTGCGTGATGAGGAAGCTAAAATATAGTGGCAGTCTTGTCATCATAATACTAATCCTCTGATAAATTGTCGTCGCTCGCTCTTGGATCTCGAGTCTATTCAAAGGTCGCTCCTGAACATTTATCACCATTCTGCACTCTATTGCTTATCATAGGCTGGTCTTAAGGCCACCAAGTAATATTAATGACCACGGAATTCAGCTGAATCTGGCCCAAGAAAAGAGAAATATGGTTTGGATATAGCCTACGCCGGATACACAGACAGTAAGAAAGAAAATAATACAAATATGGAGGAAGGAATTGATAGTGTAGGCTACCGATATTAGCTTCCAGGGATAACCGGGAAAGGAAAGTGAATGAGAAAGGGAATTATCTGTTCTAACCGGATAGTCATCTACAGCTGGGGTTCCCTACCGGTGCACAGTGGGTCAAAATCGAAATCTAGGAGGACAAATATATTTATTTTTATAATTAAAAAATCAAAATGTATTACTTCTACAGCGTTCTCATATAATTGCCACTCACTATTCTGGGATATAAACGCAAATTAGTGTAAATCTGTCACCACTGTTCGAGCAGTCTGAATTGGAGGGTGAATGTATGTGACTGTGGTTTGATTGTCTTTGTGGTTAGTGTGATGCTTTAAGATGGAACATGCAACTGAAGGTATGATATTTGTAACGTGTTTCAGTTATTAATGGGGGTAATTGTTACGTAATTTTAGCTATATTTGCATTATAATATTTAACTATTATTTTTAAAATTATATTTTCACTTAGATTTTTAGTATGTCGCGTCACTCTGCGTCACTTTCTACTTAATGTTAAAACGTAGATAAAGTCTTGTAGTTTACGCCTGTTATAAGATTTTTTGCATCTTTTTGCAACTTACTTAGTTATTTTACGTTTTAGAAGATGTCGCGCAACCAGTTCTCACACGATTACAACTGTTTGAAGCACTGGGTTCGACGATTATGTCAAAAGTGGAACTTTGTGACTTTGTTAAAAGTAAATTAGGGGTAGAAAATGGTTCTGAAGAGATAACAGAATGCTCTATCCAACTCCTAGCCATAGACAATTTCTTGCATGTAGACGTAGGTTAAAAAGGTCTTAAGTGATGTTTATTATGATGTAAACAGATTATATACTTTGCTTTCACTCTAAATTCATCATTAAAACGTAAAAATAACTTTGTCCCCCTAGATTTCGATTTTGACCCACTGTGCGGTGGTACGCGTGGGTGATACGAGCGATTACGAGTGATAGGCTACCAAGGGCCTCTGTGTGCGTGACCACGCAAACTTTACTCTGCTGCCCGTTTGCCGTTTTTTTGTTGTTGCTTAGTTTGTACTAATTATATAACATTATATGTGTTTAGACCTGTAGTAATAAATAAAACTGTAATTTGCAATAATCTTTTTATTTCTTCCTTTTTTATAAATATTCAAATAAAAATTAGCAAAAAATAATTGATACAAATCTACTATATTTATTTTTGTCTTGATTAAAGTTTGAATAAAAAACGAAATACCAGTGCATTAATAATGCAATATGAAGTTTTCTCAGTGATTTAATTACAATAAAACAAGCCATTGAGTTCTTTTCCGGCAGTAAATATATGTTTCTAAAAAAATATAGGATTTTAGGTACGCCAAAATATCTAAAACTGTAAAGTGGTACACAGTTGCTAAAAGATTGGGGACCCCTGATCTACAAGGTAACTGGCGAGTTAGCCGTGGTCGTTACGGTGTGGCTGCAAGCAGTCGCTCACATCCGGGAGACGAGGAGGTCCGAATCCCCCTGCCGGCAACCTTAAAGATGGTCTTCTGTGGTTTCCCATCTTCCTTCCAGGAAAATGCCGGGATTGGTCCCTAACTATAGGCCACAGCCGCTACCTTCCCATTCCTCGTCTTACATTCACACATTCCTAACCAGACAACACTCCACACGCGACGGTACTTGTAGCTCACCCCATGTGTGTCCGCTTAGAAGCTGCTAGAACTTCTGGGGAGTTGAACATGTCCTCGAACAGTCCCGGCCTTTAAAAGCCATGCGCTAAAAAAACACAGGGTGGGTGTAGTTTAACTGGACAGTCGGTAATATACTATTCCCAAGACGTTGGAAACGTATAATGATAGGGCATGGTTTAGGGGGAGAAAAATGGTTTAGTGGCATTTTTTAAACAAGTCTAGCAGGCAAATCGTTGGTCCTATGATTTTGGGATTGCACCATGCTGTCCAGCATAAATAAGAACAAGAATAATGTTAGGAGTGAATCTGCATACCGCGAGTGTTCTCAAACAATTGCAAGTTACGACAATCACTTTCGGGAAGGCTATTTGCAATGTCCAGGTTGGCAACATTGTATCAGCTTATCTTAAAGGGGAAGGGATAGTATATTTGGAACTCTGCTGTTCCTAGTCAGTGGGAACTGGTTGGGCAAGTTACCTCCAATCCGAGGAACTGACGTTCACTTATCTGTTGTCTGCGAGACCTACCCGGGAGAATACCAGCTGTTCTGTCAGCCCAGTGGCACTTCCACGATTCGGTTTTGTACACAGTAGCAAGCAGTGTTGCCAAGAATGACGTACTTTTGCTCCTATTTTCTCCTAAGCCACACCCGTTTTCCACGTCTTTCAATGCTTCCTGACCTGGAGAATACGGATCTGACTCCATTTACCCTGTATATGTAAATTTTACATATTTATGAATGTGTATTTGAAAATTTCGTCTAATCTCATAACATTGAAATGTTATGATCAATGTTTTCTGAATTGCTTTTCAGTCGGTCAACGCAAGAGTTTCCAAGTAGGCTACATTGCCTACCAAATATTTAAGACCACTAGCTTATTTTCAAGAAAAGCTTCCTGGTCTTATATGTTTGATTCAAATTTTGCCAAATATTTTATGAAAATACTTTGATCTAATCGACATCCACGTGTGCTAAGAACACTCTAATATGGCTTTCAGATTTTTTTTTATACAAGTGGAGTATCGAAGAAAAACACAATTTTCAACCACAAATTAATTTGTGGACACTAACCAATGGAGTTACCTTATTAATTATTTTTATAAATATTGTAGAATGTATACAAACGTTTTGGTAACTGAAAAAAATCCCAAAACCCTTCTTGTAGTTTGGGCGGAAAGTGACGAATATTTGTTCGCCCTATTATCTGAAAGAAATGTACTTTCAGCAATACATTTTGTTGTTGCTTATTTTAGGGCATGTGACATCGCTGTCTTGTAGCCCCACTTTTTTTTTGAGTTTGTGAAATTTGTGTGATAACCTGTGTTATTGTGATGGCTGTACTAATGTGTGTATTTGTAATTCATGTGAGAATTCGCAAGGAGGCGGCCGTGACCGTAAGTTAGGAACCACCCCATCATTTGCCTGGAATAGAAGCAGGGAAGACAACTGTAAACCACTTCCAAGATAGCTGAGGTGGAAATGGAACCCTCCTCTGTTCAGATTTGCCTCACGAAGCTGAGTGTACCCCGTTCCAGCCCTCAAGCAAGAGTAAATTATTGTTCTTGGAAGAGCCGGGAATCAAATCCGGAGCTCCGGGGTGACAGCCAAGATCGCTAGACACTACACCACGAGGCGGTCATCAACAACACAGTATAGTAGACCAACACTCCGTTTTTATATTTTACAGTTCTAGCATCTCAGCATCTGAGCAGATTCCTCGTAGGTCATTGCTGTAAATTTGTTTACAATTCTAGTTTAAGGCTTAACGCTTTAGTATATAGCAGCAACAGTAGCTACACCTTCAGAGATTAGTTGGTGTAGAGCAGGGTTCTAAGCCAGTGGGCCGCGACCCCCTGGGGGGTCGCAGGATGTGTCGTGGGGGGTCACGAGGTATGGAGAAAAAGTAAAGAAAATTAGTTATTGCTGTAGTTTGCTATTAAGAAAAGAATACACTCACATTGTGTGTTTTTTAGCGTATGGCTTCTAGTGCCGGGAGTGTCCGAGGACATGTTCGGCTCGCCAGTTTGTAGCTGCTTCTATGCGGACACCCATGGGGTGAGCTACAAGTACCGCCGCGTGTGGAGAGTTGTCTGGGGACGACAGTTTGAAAGTAAGGACGAGTAGTTGGAAGGTAGCGGCTGTGGCCTATAGTTAGGGACCAACCCCGCCATTTGCCTGGAAGGAAGATGGGAATCCACAGAATACCATCTTCAAGGTTGCCGGTGGGAGGATTCGAACCTCATCGCCTCCCGGATGTGAGCGACTGCCAGCAGCCACGCCGTAACGACCACGGCTAACTCACCCACTCACATTGTACTAATCTTTTACGTTTCTTTATTCTATTAATGAGAAACTTAAGCTTGAATTTTTGAATGCCTGGAATGATTTTTGTAACACACAAAACAATGTCATTTTCCAGTGTCAAACGGTTTCTTGATTTGGTTTTTAAATTCACCATTAAGGAGAATCCTTGTTCATAGTTGTAAGATATAGAAATTAGCATCTCTGGTGTGGACAGTTCTGGGTATTCCTTTTTAGCCTACTTTCGCTTTTTGCAAAAAATGAAAGTAGACTTATGAGATCTACACAGGGCCAAAAATTGTGTGTGTGTGAGTGTGTGAGTGTGTGAGTGTGTGTGTGTGTGTGTGTGTGTGTGTGAGTGTGTGAGTGAGATAATTTTTTCGTAGACCTCCGGCCAGTTGTCTAGTTGGAGAAGAGTGAACTTATCGACACTCACTTAATTTGAATATTGCTTGAGGATCTACTATTTAGGTCCGCTCAAGTTCTACCGCGCTGGATATTGTTATACTTACAAAAGAATAGAAGACGTTGAGAGGATGTTAATTTATTGGTTACCAACACCTAAGTAATTACAATACTTTTACATGAAGCCTGACTTGCTCGCCGTGAGGCAGAGCGTACACAGTATCTATATAGCTGTCGTGAAGAGTGACCACATGGTCTGCTGTATGGTTATGAAGAGAGGATGTCTCCTAGAGAGACATCTCCTTCGAAGTGATTTGTTATGAAGAGAGCGATATTGAGCTCTGCTTCAGTATATAAACTATAACTTTCTTTGGAGAGGGAAAAGCTCTCATATGTAGAGATTCACCAATGGCGTGTATCTCTAGTGGTAAGAGGGTTTTTTAGCCAATCAGACCATAAGAGTTGTGGTTTGGTTGGGCTGACCTTAAAGTTGTTGTGGAAAGCTCAATACTAAGAATTATTATAAGGAAGGAACAGAAATATGTGTTCCTTGAGAAATCGTGGAGACAGTCTGGAAAGTTAAGAATGTTAGCAGTGACCAACTCCCAGTTCTGTTCTTCCGAGAAATATCTAATGAAAATATGTTCACATAAAGTGCTTTTGAAATAGCAAGCTTTTACATGCTTTGCCTGTGGGCCTGGAGTGAACTGTTATAATATTCTGACTTCCAGAAGAGAATATACTTTGTCTCTCCTGGACAGTAATAATAATAATAATAATAATAATTATTATTTATAATAATAATTATTATTATCATTTAAAACCCAAAATTAGTAAGGGATGCTTCTTGGTCATAGCTAGTAAGGGGTTGACTGGTCAATGGACATGAATCTTCCCCCCTAAGATTCGAATCGCTGACCTCAGCGATGGTTACCTTCTTCTTACATTTATGTTTTACAAAATAATACAAATTACTTAATTTCTGTCTAAATACAAACAATATCACAAATGTTATGAGTAAGACAAACATTACACTAATAGATACAAACTGTGTCTTTGTAATATAGTTCGATGGTATTGGCTTCAAATCTAGTTTGAGCTTTGCTACATCAAGGTGGGAATGGAGAAGGTTTATTTCTTTATTTATTATAGGTTCATCATGAATAATTAGGATTGGGAAACTATGTACATAGTTGGTAGGTTTTGGTGCAACGTTATTCCTAGGCTAGAGATAGGACAAGATTCATTTGAATATATTACTTGTGGACCTAAGATTTGTAGAGAACTTTGAGCTTCCATACATGCTTGTATAATTATCTCAGTTGTTTTGCTAAAGAACAGAATATGTTCTTTATTTAGAGGTTGAAATATTTTTATCTCATTGCTTATTGAAGCATATTCACATCCACTGGTATCTGTTAGGTTGCAACTTGTTATCCTAATATTATAATACATACACACATATGATTGAGTGCTTTTGATACAGGGTATACTGGACCATTTAGAAGTGGTTCCTTGCAAATAGTATATTTCAGTTGGGACAAGTATAATGTCCTTAATAATAGGTACAGGGGTAATTTCATACAGTTGGTATTGACTGCCATCTCTGATAGGCATAGAAAGGATTACAATCATTTCTTCGTCTAATATTATCACTTGAGTTTTTGATAATTTGAGGTTTTCAAATTGGTGATATTGATCTGCATGGATCATGCTTTTAACAGGATATATTGACAATAAGTAGGGAATATAAGGCGGTTCTGGCACAGGGGCTAATGCGTAAGATGGCGGCCGCGCAACAAGCCTTATGTTATTCTTATGGAGGGGTCAGTCAGAGCTGGCACAAGGGCTAATGCGCAAGATGGCCGCCATACTCTGAGACCGTGAATGACGTCACAGGGGGAGGTCGGCCGTGTAGTCGTTAAATGGAATATTTATTGTTTTTATTATTATTATTATTATTATTGTTATTATTATTATTATTATTATTATTATTATTATTATTATTATTATTATTATTGACGCCTCTGTGGCTTAGGCGGCAGCACGCCGGCCTCTCACCGCTGGGTCCGTGGTTCAAATCCCGGTCACTCCATGTGAGATCTGTGCTGGACAAAACGGAGGCAGACAGGTTTTTCTCCGGGTACTCCGGTTTTCCCTGTCAAAATTTCATTCCAGCAACACTCTCCACTATCATTTCATTTCATCTGTCATTCATTTAAACATTGCCCCAGAGGAGTGCGTCTGGTCTCGGCAGCCGGCACAGTTCATATCCTCGCCGCTAGATGGGGGCTTCATTCATTCCATTCCTGACCCGGTCGGAGACTGGAAGCAGGCTGTGGATTTTCATTCATTATTGTTATTATTATGTAATTATTGATTAATCATGTACAATCAAGACCAGCCTTATATTGTCCACTTCTTGGTGTAGTGGCTAGCATTTTTAGCTGTTGCTGTGGAGGCTCGGGTTCGAGTCCTGGCTCTGTCAAGAAATTTAATTCTAGGCTGAGGGGTTGGAATGGGGTACACTCAACCTTGTGAGGCAAAACTGACCAGAGCTGGCTTTTGATTCATACCGCAGCCATTCTACCTAACCCAACTTTACCTAACCTAACCTAACCTAACCTAACCTTACCTAACCTAACGAAATCCCCACCTTACCTAACCTAACCTAACCTAACTTCAAAGTCAGAATGTACAATACATTTATTGTTTTCATACCGTCATAAATTAGATATAGAGAATGTCCACTACGATTTAGATCCTCGAGCACACGTTTCTGACATATATCATTAAAACGTGTAGAAAGGAATGTCTGAAAATTTTCACTAACACATAATACACGTTCACTATGTATTGTGTCCACTTTTTGAATGTTGATGATACGGAAAAGAGTATGCATTGATAATTCAGTGAGCTTTTTTCTCTCTAATCAACAGTTCTGCCCCCCCCCCCCATAGCATTGAGAATATTTATTGTAGTAGCCTATAAAGAAACAAAAAGATCATATCTATTTCAGTTTAGCTATAAGTGATCCTATAACATTTTATTCTAATAAAGAGATTTCCATAATGATAAGAAAAAATAAAAAAAATCTTACCATAATGAGGGATTGTGTAAGTAAACGTCTTTTGTGCTTGATGTCACTACTAAACTGATACTCATACAACGGACAAGTGAGTTCTTGTTTCGCTGACGTAATTGTATGTTCCCACGCACTTCCTGTGTGTTGCACGCGCCGTAGTGACAAAATTTGAAACTACATGAAATGATATGCTGACGTAATCGTATGTTCCCCTGCACGCACACGCAGGTCCCTGTGGACGGGTCCTAACTGAGGAGATTTCCATAATGATAAGAAAAAAAGCTTACCATAATGATGGATTGTGTGTAAGTAAACGTCTTTTGCTGCATGATGCCACTACTAAACTGATAGTCATACAACAGACAAGTGAGTTCATGTTTCGCTGACGTAATCGTATGTTCCCACGCACTTCCTGTGTGTTGCACGTGCCGTAGTGGCTAAATTTGAAACTAGATGAGATGATTTGCTGACGTAATCGTATGTTCCCCTGCACACACACACGCAGGCCCCTGTAGACGCATCCTTGTGGACGAGTCCTTGTGGACGGGTCCCTGTAGACGGGTCATTGTTGACGGGTCCTTGTGGACGAGCCCCCTGTGGACGGGTCCTTGTTGACGGGTCCTTTTTTTGACTAATCCCTTTAGACCGGTTCATTTTGACTGGCTCATGACCCCTAATGCTATAATGAAATTAAACGTTGTTCCACATGATACGCATGCAAAGAGCCGATCGCTACTATGAATTAACATGTTGGTTTTTGTTTTGTTTTTACGCAAGTGCACTTGTTTTTTTTTTGTAAGAGGGCGGGGTTTTTGAATACAGATTTATAGATGAGTTAGTTTTTTTAAATTACTAAAAGATCCAAAACTAATAGGTAATTAGCTTTTTAACATCTCATGAACCAATAAGGCTATGGGACTTGTATTAAAGGTCGTTGGACTTGAGGTGACATTTTGTTTTTGAATGTATTATTTTATTTTTTTTTGTTAAAAGGGCCTAACTACACTTTTGTTAATATCTCGCTAACTAATAATCAGAGAGGGTCAAGTGAGGTGTCATGGGACTCAGGATGGTCAACCCTTTTCCATGACCAACGAATTTACCCAAAAGATTCAAAAAACAGCAAGGTCATTGACCTAATATTTTATAAACTAATAATCGAATATCTACATGTGAGGTGTTATAGGACTTAGAATGATCAACCCTTTCCCATGGCCAATGCATTTACCCAAAATACCCAATACATCAAGGTCATCGACCGGAGGTTTTATAAACTAATAATCGGGTAGGAACATGTGAGATGTTTACCATGTGTGATGAAACATAGCTAGGTAGAGAAAGAATTAGTGTAGGCTACATATATGGTGACTGACAAGTCTTTTACCATTGAAACTTGTTTTCAGATCAAACTGCAGTATAGAGAGAGTATAGGTTGCAGGTATGGGTTAATAAATGAGAAACGGTGTACGCAAACTCTGATTTATCAAGAATTAAGAGTAGACTATCTTTATTTGATTTGGTTAAAGAGGATAGCTAAAACACAAAAATGCTCAGTGGTTACCGAGACAAAATGATCGCTACACACAACATGCTATAAATACTTGAGGCTAATAATCAATACACACACACACACTCACTTGTTCTAAACTAAACTGTGTTGCTGTCAGTGCTCAGACAGTAGGCTTATGACGAAATGCATTGCTAACAGAAATATAATCATTTCCGGTTGTCTAATGTTACCAGCTATCCATTTATTTATTTTTGTGTTGCAGTGGTAAGCACTTTTAGCTCTTGTATTGGTAGCCTTAACTCGATTTCCAGGTCTGAGGCCTAGAACGAGTCGAACTAAGAAACAAGGGCATGGTAGTGCAGTGGTTAAGCTGTTAGCCTTTCACCAGAGGGTTCGATTTCAGGTTAATATGCATGTCATAAACATATTAAACAAAACAATACAGAGATAACGTTTAAAACTGATTACATTTGTGACTTTTCAAATTATTACTTGGATTACAAATACAAAGGTGAACTGGGTTTGATATACAGTTAATGCTGTCTATCACACACTCGACTTTAAGAAAGCCAAAAGAGCAAAAGGCTTAGGTAGAGCAGTGGTAAAATTGCTATATGTAGAGAACTACCTGGCAAAGCTATATCGCATAAACAGTGCAGGATACAATCCAGCAATCAAATTTGTATCTTGTGGAACAGAGAAATGCACTTACGTGAGAAAATGCAAGTTCATGTGTAATACGACCTAACACACAAGTGTTCACCTGTGCACGTGCACAATAAGAGCTAACAAGTCACATTCTGTTTAGTCGTACGTAACGTTAGGTTAGGGCTAATGCACACACCCTAGTACACGAGGCACATGCCATTTGAGAGCAGGTCAAGGGATCTAACTTGGTGGATGGATGTGTTCTAACGAGTCATTTGTAGTTGAAAGAGAATAATACTTGTTCTTAAGATGTTAAAACTGATGAGATGGTATGTACAGTAAGACGTCTTGTTAATTCCTGTGTAATATTACAGACAAGGCAGAGAGCACACAGTTCTGTTGCTATGACTACGCTGCAGTAATTTGAAACCCTAAGTGTTCATTAAGACAATGGGTGATGATTATACAAAGTTAGCAGTCATTGGATATTACACAGGTGTTCCTTCCGGTGTCATGTTGCTGACATGGCAGAGAGCGCACAGTTCTATTGCTACGACTAACGCTGCAGTAATTTGAAAACCAAGGTGCTGATCAAGACAAGGGGTGATGATTATGCAAAGTCAGCAGTAATTGGATACCACACATCAACATTGACTAAATCATAAACGTGTTGTCATAACCAGCACAAACCTCATTTAAAGATTTTAGATTTTACATTTTAAATTTAAGATTTTTTTTTGATTTTTAGATTTTACTTTTTTACATTTTCCTAAAAGGGTAAACAACAAACCTAACTTTACCAAACCTAACTTAAGCTAATCCAAAGGCTAATGCGCATAACCAAAGCATATAAGGTACATGCAACTATCCTTATGCTAGTCTTACAGGTTACTGTACAACATGATCACTACCCAAACGGATTTTCATTTTTAGCCTACTTTCGATTTTTGCAAAAAATGAAAGTAGACTTATGAGATCAACACAGGGCGAAAAAAGTGTGTCTGTCTGTCTGTGTGTATGTGTGTGTGTGAGTCTGTGTGTGTGTGTGTCTGCGTGTCTGTGTGTGTGTATGTGTTAGTGTGAGTCTGTGTGTGTGTGTGTGTCTGTGTGTCTGTGTGTGTGTGAGTGTGAGTACTCTGAATGTCTGCCCCCCCCTATCAATTCGAACACGGTGAATGCGAATTGAACGAAATTTGGTACAAAGGTAGCACTAGCAAAGGACACCTCAGTGTCATGTTTTATATCGCCGCCATCTTGACGGAAACGTAATAGCGGCCACACAAATGTTCAAAGCTTAAATCAAATTACGACTAACCTAATCATCCGATCTCTACCAAATTTTGCAACGACATACCTTTATGGGGGGAGCATCCTTTGACCAAACCAATACGTCATCAGCGTAATAGTTTGCGGATGGCGGCCAACTTTGTGTGAAAATCGATTCCCCCTATTAATTCGAACACGGTGCAACCGAATGGAACGAAATTTGGTACAGAGGTAGTACTAACAATAGGCACCTCAGTGTCATGTTTTATATCGCCGCCATCTTGACGGAAACGTAATGGCGGCCACACAAATGTTCAAAGCTTAAATCAAATTACGATTAACCTAATCATCCGATCTCTACCAAATTTTGCAACAACATACCTTTATGGGGGGAGCATGCTTTGACCAAACCAATAGGTCATCAGCGTAATAGTTTGCGGATGGCGGCCATCTTTGTGTGAAAATCGATTCCCCCTATTAATTCGAACACGATGCAACCGAATGGAACGAAATTTGGTACAGAGGTAGTCTCAACAAAAGGCACCTCAGTGTCATGTTTTATATCGCCGCCATCTTGACGGAAACGTAATGGCGGCCACACAAATGTTCAAAGCTTAAATCAAATTACGATTAACCTAATCATCCGATCTCTATCAAATTTTGCAACTACATACCTTTATGGAGGGAGCATCCTTTGACCAATCTAATAGGTCATTCGCCTAATAGTTTGCGGATGGCGGCCATCTTTGTGTCAGAATCGATTCCCCCTATTAATTCAAACACGCTGAAACCGAATGGAACGAAATTTGGTACAGAGGTAGCACTAGCAAAGGGCACCTCAGTGTCCTGTTTTATATCGCCACAATCTTGACTGAAACGTAATGGCGGCCACACGAATGTTCAAAGCTTAAATCAAATTACGATTAACCTAATCATCCGATCTCTACCAAATTTTGCAACTACATACCTTTATGGAGGGAGCATCCTTTGACCAATCTAATAGGTCATTCACCTAATAGTTTGCGGATGGAGGCCATCTTTATGTCAAAATTGATTCCCCCTATTAATTCGAACACGGTGGAACCGAATGGAACGAAATTTGGTACAGAGGTAGTACTAGCAAAGGGCACCTCAGTGTCATGTTTTATATCGCCGCCATCTTGACTGAAATGTAATGGCGGCCACACGAATGTTCAAAGCTTAAATCAAATTACGATTAACCTAATCATCCGATCTCTACCAAATTTTGCAACTACATACCTTTATGGAGGGGAGCATCCTTTGACCAATCTAATAGGTCATTCGCCTAATAGTTTGCGGATGGCGGCCATCTTTGTGTCAGAATCGATTCCCCCTATTAATTCAAACACGCTGAAACCAAATGGAACGAAATTTGGTATAGAGGTAGCACTAGCAAAGGGCACCTCAGTGTCATGTTTTATATCACCGCTATCTTGATGGAAACGTAATCGCGGCCACCCAAATGTTAAAAGCTAAAATGTAATTACGACCAACCTAATAATCTAGTCTCTACCTAATATGCAACACCATATCTTTATGTGGGAAACATATTCTGACCAAACTGCAAGGACATCAGCCCAATAGTTTGCAGATGGTGGCCAAGTATGTGTGCAAATCGATTCCCCCTATCAATTCAAACACGGTGAAACCGAATTGAACGAAATTTGGTACAGAGTTAGCACTAGCAAAGGGCACCTCATATTCATGTTTAATATCCCTATAGCATGTTGTATTTCAACAAGCTCCTACAACCAACATTAAATCATACTCCTTGAAAAGGACAAAGAGTTATAACAATACCCATGCATTTATGAGAAAGTAGGCTATATGTTCTTTACTGAACATCTTGTTTCATTTTGTTGTTTACACATATGTCAATTTTTCCAATTTCCCATTTTCAGTTTTTTTAATGTCATTTTTTTAGTTTTTTTCAATTTCATAATATGGAAAACATGGATTTTTGCATTTTGTTGTTTACACATTTATTAATTTCACAATTTCCCATTTTCAGTTCTTAAAATGTCAGTTTAAAGTTTTTCAATTTCATGATATTGAAACATGGATTTTCCAATTTGTTGTTTTCACATTTGTCAATTTACCAAATTCTCATTTACAGTTTTTTTTTAAATTTCAGTAATGTTTTTTGTTCTATTTGTTAATATGGAAACATGGATTTTTTACAATTTGTGTTTTTTACATGTCATGCAATTATTCTTATGCTAGTCTTATAAGTTACTGTACAACATGATCACTACCCCCACTGGATTTTTTTTTTCATTTTGTTGTTTACACATATGCCAATTTTCCAATTCCCCATTTTCAGTTTTCTTTAATATCAGTTTTAAGTTTTTCAATTTCATAATATGGAAACATGGATTTTGCATTTTGTTGTTTACATGTTTATTAATTTCACAATTTCCCATTTACAGTTCTTAAAATGTCAGTTTAAAGTTTTTCAATTTCATGATATAGAAACATGGATTTTCCAATTTGTTGTTTTCATATTTATTAATTTAACAAATTCCCATTTACAGTTTTTTAAATTTCAGTTTAATGTTTTTTTTTCTATTTGTCAATATGGAAACATGGATTTTTCCAATTTGTGTTTTACATGTTCATTTTGCATTAGGAGTGGAGAGAGGTGGGTAGTAATTAAAAATGTGCAAGCAGTGTCCATTGTTGACAGGTCATTGTTGACGAGTCCTTTTCATACAACAGAAAAGTGAGTTCATGTTTCGCATGCATTACCTAAAATGTAATACCATGCAAGTGTTTAACATTTTACAACTAACCTGTTAGTATGATTTGCACACTATAATTGTTGTATCTGTTCTGGTAATAGAATTATTTAGCATTGACTTTTATATTTAATATGTACAGTTTAAAGTGTTAGAAAAGTGGTAGAAATGTGGTAGCAAAGTGGTAGACAAGTGGTAGACAATTGGTAACAAAGTGAAAAGTGGTAGCAAAGTGGTAGCAAAATGGTAGAAAAGTTTTAGAAAAGTGGCAGAAAAGTGGTAGCATAGTGGTAGAAAAGTGGTAGCAAACTAGAAAAGTGGTAGAAAAGTGGTAGCAAAGTGGTAGCAAAGTGGTAGCAAAGTGGTAGAAAAGTGGTAGAGAAGTGGTAGCAAAGTGGTATAAAATATTACATGTATTGTTAAGAAATAGTTTAAGCGGTTACATAGATTCATTACACAATAATTTTAGCATGACAAAGCTCATTTTCTATATCCTATAGTTCCTCCTCATATTTAGTATGACCAGTTTACACATTTATCCATTTCACAATTTCCCATTTACAGTTCTTAAAATGTCAGTTTAAAGGTTTTCAATTTCATGATATAGAAACATGGATTTTCCAACTTGTTTTTTTTTTCATTTATCAATTTACCAAATTCCCATTAACAGTTTTTAAAATTTCAGTTTAATGTTTTTTTTTCTATTTGTCAACTTGGAAACATGGATTTTTCCAATTTGTGTTTTACATGTTCATTTTGCATTAGGAGTGGAGAGAGGTGGGTAGTAATTAAAAATGTGCAAGCAGTGTCCATTGTTGACAGGTCATTGTTGACGAGTCCTTTTCATACAACAGACAAGTGAGTTCATGTTTCACATGCATTACCTAAAATGTAATACCATGCAAGTGCTTAACATTTTACAAATTAGCTTATGTGTTAGTTTATGTGTGGGGGGGTCTTATGTTGGGCATTTTGTGTTGACTTATTTAACAAGTTATTTTGTCAATGCATTTAGTGGATTTTTCTCTTGGTCTTGGAATGTATATCAGTCCATTTTATCACAACATAATGCTTACTGCCTTGTTTGTAAGCAACAACGACACACTAAACTTTCAAAAAAATCTAAAGTACTCTAAGGTACTCTCAACTCGTACTCTTACCTCTATCCCATGCCAAGTCAAGAACATTATTTTTTTTTTTCCAAAAAAAGGTGAATGGGGAAAGTAGACTATATGTTTAAACTAAAAGAATCATATAAAGTCTTATGTTAACTCTAACATCTACGTTTATCCAATTCTTAGTCGAAAAATATTATATTTTTTTTAATTTTTTCTAAAAAATATTTGGAAAGTAGGCTATATTTTTGAAAACTAATCATTCTATAAAGTCATATGTGGCGGGTCCCCTTTGACATAATTTGGATAAAATGCAAGGGCCAGTCCATAGGGATCAGTCCAAAGTACCCGCCCACAGGGACCCGTCAACAAGGACCCGTCCTCCGGGACCCGTAAAAAAAATGACTCCCTTCAAAAAGGACCCGTCCAAGGGGGGCTAGTCAACAGGGACCAGTCCAAAGGGATACATCAACAGAGATCAATCAACAGGGTTCAATCAGTTAAGCTACGGCAGCCATTTTGGAACTTTTTGATCACACCTCGTAGGGTTAGGTTAGGTTGAGTTAAGCTACGACCGCCATCTTGGGACTTTATGATCACACCTCGTAGGTTTAGGTTAGGTTAGGTTAGGCTAGGTTCAGTTAAGCTATGACCACTAGTTTGAAAAATTTTTGATCGCACCTCGTAGGTTTAGGTTAAGTTAGGTTAGGTTAGATAAAGTGAAGCTACGGCAACCATGATGAAACTTTTTGATCACACCTTGTAGGTTAGGTTAGGCTGGGTTAGGTTAAGTCGCAGCCACCTTTTTGGAACTTTTTGATCACACCTCGTAGGTCAGGTTAGGTTAGGTTAGGCTATGGCCGCCATCTTGTTAGGTTAGGCTAGGTTAAGTTAAGCTACGGCCGCCATCTTGTGTTGAGGGTGTGGAGGTGGAGGCATCTGAACCCGTACAAAACCACTACTGCACAGTTTTTGTCCTAGGGTCCTGAAATTTATTTTTGCGGTAGAGGGGGTAAGGACCGTTCATTTACGTTAAACAAACATTCTTGTAAAATTCTTAGTTTCCAAAATATAGACAATTTTGAAAATTGGACTTTTTTCGGAAAAATGAAAAAATGTTAAGTTTTATTTTAACATTAAATAACTTAAAGAACATTTGTTTGAGTCTATATATGACTTTTTAGAATGATACGTTTTCAAAATATCGCCTACTTTCACAATTAAACATATTTGGATTTTGTCCCAGAGATCTGAGACTTGGTTTTTTAGTAGAGGGGGTAAATACCTGTCATTTATGTCAAACACACCTTTTTGTAAAATTCCTAGTTTCCAAAATATAGTCCATATTAAAAAATGAACATTTTTGGAAAAAATGTCAACAATTCCATATTTTGTTCTAACGATTAACGATATAAAAGCCATAGGTTGAGTCTATATATGACTTTATAGAATGATTAGTTTTCAAAAATATAGCCTACTTTCCAAATATTTTTTAGAAAAATTTAAAAAAATATAATATTTTTCGACTAAGAATGGGATAAACGTAAGTGTTAGAGTTAACATAAGACTTTATGTGATTTTTTTAGTTTAAACATATAGTCTACTTTCCCCATTCACCTATTTTTGGAAAAAAAAAATGTTCTTGACTTGGCATGGGATAGAGGAAAAGATCCAGAGTTGAGAGTACCTTAGAGTACTTTAGATTTTTTGAAAGTTTAGTGTGTCGTTGTTGCATACAAACATGGCAGTAAGCATTATGTTGTGATAAAATGGACTGATATACATTCCAAGACCAAGAGAAAAATCCACTAAATGCATTGACAAAATAACTTGTTAAATAAGTCAACACAAAATGCCCAACATAAGACCCCCCCCCCACACATAAACTAACACATAAGCTAATTTGTAAAATGTTAAACACTTGCATGGTATTACATTTTAGGTAATGCATGTGAAACATGAACTCACTTGTCTGTTGTATGAAAAGGACTCGTCAACAATGACCTGTCAACAATGGACACTGCTTGCACATTTTTAATTACTACCCACCTCTCTCCACTCCTAATGCAAAATGAACATGTAAAACACAAATTGGAAAAATCCATGTTTCCATATTGACAAATAGAAAAAAAAACATTAAACTGAAATTTTTAAAACTGTTAATGGGAATTTGGTAAATTGATAAATAAAAAAAAAAAAAAAGGAAAATCCATGTTTCTATATCATGAAATTGAAAACCTTTAAACTGACATTTTAAGAACTGTAAATGGGAAATTGTGAAATTGATAAATGTGTAAACTGGTCATACTAAATATGAGGAAGAACTATTGGATATAGTAAATGAGCTTTGTCATGCTAAAATTATCGTGTAATGAATCTATGTAACCGCTTAAACTATTTCTTAACAATACATGTAATATTTTATACCACTTTGCTACCACTTTGCTACCACTTTTCTACCACTTCTCTACCACTTTTCTACCACTTTGCTACCACTTTGCTACCACTTTTCTACCACTTTTCTAGTTTGCTACCACTTTTCTACCACTATGCTACCACTTTTCTGCCACTATTCTACCACTTTGCTACCACTTTGCTACCACTTTTCACTTTGTTACCAATTGTCTACCACTTGTCTACCACTTTGCTACTACATTTCTACCACTTTTCTAACACTTTAAACTGTACATATTAAATATAAAAGTCAACGCTAAATAATTCTATTACCAGAACAGATACAACCTTTATAGTGTGCAAATCATACTAACAGGTTAGTTGTAAAATGTTAAACACTTGCATGGTATTACATTTTAGGTAATGCATGCGAAACATGAACTCACTTTTCTGTTGTATGAAAAGGACTCGTCAACAATGACCTGTCAACAATGGACACTGCTTGCACATTTTTAATTACTACCCACCTCTCTCCACTCCTAATGAAAAATGAACATGTAAAACACAAATTGGAAAAATCCATGTTTCCATATTGACAAATAGAAAAAAAAACATTAAACTGAAATTTTAAAAACTGTTAATGGGAATTTGGTAAATTGATAAATGAAAAAAAAAAATCGGAAAATCCATGTTTCTATATCATGAAATTGAAAAACTTTAAACTGACATTTTAAGAACTGTAAATGGGAAATTGTGAAATTAATAAATGTGTAAACAACAAAATGCAAAATCCATGTTTCCATATTATGAAATTGAAAAACTTAAAACTGATATTAAAAAAAACTGAAAATGGGGAATTGGAAAATTGGCATATGTGTAAACAACAAAATGAAAAAAAATCCAGTGGGGGTAGTGATCATGTTGTACAGTAACTTATAAGACTAGCATAAGAATAATTGCATGACATGTAAAAAACACAAATTGTAAAAAAATCCATGTTTCCATATTAACAAATAGAACAAGAAACATTAAACTGAAATTTAAAAAAAAACTGTAAATGTGAATTTGGTAAATTGACAAATGTGAAAACAACAAATTAGAAAATCCATGTTTCAATATCATGAAATTGAAAAACTTTAAACTGACATTTTAAGAACTGAAAATGGGAAATTGTGAAATTAATAAATGTGTAAACAACAAAATGCAAAAAACCATGTTTTCCATATTATGAAATTGAAAAAAAACTAAAAACTGACATAAAAAACTGAAAATGGGAAATTGGTAAAATTGACATATGTGTAAACAACAAAATGAAAAAATGAAAATCCGTTTGGGTAGTGATCATGTTGTACAGTAACCTGTAAGACTAGCATAAGGATAGTTGCATGTACCTTATATGCTTTGGTTATGCGCATTAGCCTTTGGATTAGCTTAAGTTAGGTTTGGTAAAGTTAGGTTTAATGAGGTTAGGTATGTGACCTTGTTGTTTACCCGTTTAGGAAAATGTAAAAAAGTAAAATCTAAAAATCAAAAAAAAAACTTAAATTTAAAATGTAAAATCTAAAATCTTTAAATGAGGTTTGTGCTGGTTATGACAACACGTTTATGATTTAGTCAATGTTGATGTGTGGTATCCAATTACTGCTGACTTTGCATAATCATCACCCCTTGTCTTGATCAGCACCTTGGGTTTCAAATTACTGCAGCGTTAGTCGTAGCAATAGAACTGTGCGCTCTCTGCCATGTCAGCAACATGACACCGGAAGGAACACCTGTGTAATATCCAATGACTGCTAACTTTGTATAATCATCACCCATTGTCTTAATGAACACTTAGGGTTTCAAATTACTGCAGCGTAGTCATAGCAACAGAACTGTGTGCTCTCTGCCATGTCTGTAATATTACATAGGAATTAACAAGACGTCTTACTGTACATACCATCTCATCAGTTTTAACATCTTAAGAACAAGTATTATTCTCTTTCAACTACAAATGACTCGTTAGAACACATCCATCCACCAAGTTAGATCCCTTGACCTGCTCTCAAATGGCATGTGCCTCGTGTACTAGGGTGTGTGCATTAGCCCTAACCTAACGTTACGTACGACTAAACAGAATGTGACTTGTTAGCTCTTATTGTGCACGTGCACAGGTGAACACTTGTGTGTTAGGTCGTATTACACATGAACTTGCATTTTCTCACGTAAGTGCATTTCTCTGTTCCACAAGATACAAATTTGATTGCTGGATTGTATCCTGCACTGTTTATGCGATATAGCTTTGCCAGGTAGTTCTCTACATATAGCTATTTTACCACTGCTCTACCTAAGCCTTTTGCTCTTTTGGCTTTCTTACAGTCGAGTGTGTGATAGACAGCATTAACTGTATATCAAACCCAGTTCACCTTTGTATTTGTAATCCAAGTAATAATTTAAAAAGTCACAAATGTAATCAGTTTTAAACGTTATCTCTGTTTTGTTTTGTTTAATATGTTTATGACATGCATATTAACCTGAAATCGAACCCTCTGGTGAAAGGCTAACAGCTTAACCACTGCACTACCATGCCCTTGTTTCTTAGTTCGACTCGTTCTAGGCCTCAGACCTGGAAATCGAGTTAAGGCTACCAATACAAGAGCTAAAGGTGCTTACCACTGCAACACAAAAATAAATAAATGGATAGCTGGTAACATTAGACAACCGGAAATGATTATATTTCTGTTAGCAATGCATTTCGTCATAAGCCTACTGTCTGAGCACTGACAGCAACACAGTTTAGTTTAGAACAAGCGAGTGTGTGTGTGTGTATTGATTATTAGCCTCAAGTATTTAAAGCATGTTGTGTGTAGCGATCATTTTGTCTCGGTAACCACTGAGCATTTTTGTGTTTTAGCTATCCTCTTTAACCAAATCAAATAAAGATAGTCTACTCTTAATTCTTGATAAATCAGAGTTTGCGTACACCGTTTCTCATTTATTAACCCATACCTGCTACCTATACTCTCTCTATACTGCAGTTTGATCTGAAAACAAGTTTCAATGGTAAAAGACTTGTCAGTCACCATATATGTAGCCTACACTAATTCTTTCTCTACCTAGCTATGTTTCATCACACATGGTAAACATCTCACATGTTCCTACCCGATTATTAGTTTATAAAACCTCAGGTCGATGACCTTGATGTATTGGGTATTTTGGGTAAATGCATTGGCCATGGGAAAGGGTTGACCATTCTAAGTCCTGTAACACCTCACATGTAGATATTCGATTATTAGTTTATAAAATATTAGGTCAATGACCTTGCTGTTTTTTGAATCTTTTGGGTAAATTCGTTGGTCATGGAAAAGGGTTGACCATCCTGAGTCCCATGACACCTCACTTGACCCTCTCTGATTATTAGTTAGCGAGATATTAACAAAAGTGTAGTTAGGCCCTTTTAACAAAAAAAAATAAAATAATACATTCAAAAACAAAATGTCACCTCAAGTCCAACGACCTCTAATACAAGTCCCATAGCCTTATTGGTTCATGAGATGTTAAAAAGCTAATTACCTATTAGTTTTGGATCTTTTGGTAATTTAAAAAAATAACTCCTCTAGAAATCTGTATTCAAAAAGCCCGCCCTCTTACAAAAAAAAAACAAGTGCACATGCGTAAAAACAAAACAAAAACAAACATGTTAATTCATAGTAGCGATCGGCTCTTTGCTTGCGTATCATGTGGAACAACGTTTAATTTCACTATAGCATTAGGGGTCATGAGCCAGTCAAAAGGAACCGGTCTAAAGGGATTAGTCAAAAAAAGGACCCGTCAACAAGGACCCGTCCACAGGGGGCTCGTCCACAAGGACCCGTCAACAATGACCCGTCTACAGGGACCCGTCCACAGGGACTCGTCCACAAGGATCCGTCTACAGGGGCCTGCGTGTGTGTGCAGGGGAACATACGATTACGTCAGCAAATCATCTCATCTAGTTTCAAATATAGCCACTACGGTGCGTGCAACACACAGGAAGTGCGTGGGAACATACGATTACGTCAGCGAAACATGAACTCACTTGTCTGTTGTATGACTATCAGTTTAGTAGTGGCATCATGCAGCAAAAGACGTTTACTTACACACAATCCATCATTATGGTAAGCTTTTTTCTTATCATTATGGAAATCTCCTTATTAGGACCCGTCCACAGGGACCGGCGTGTGCGTGCAGAGGAACATACGATTACGTCAGCATATCATTTCATGTAGTTTCAAATTTTGTCACTACGGCGCGTGCAACACACAGGAAGTGCGTGGGAACATACAATTACGTCAGCGAAACAAGAACTCACTTGTCCGTTGTATGAGTATCAGTTTAGTAGTGACATCAAGCAGCAAAAGACGTTTACTTACACAATCCCTCATTATGGTAAGATTTTTTTATTTTTTCTTATCATTATGGAAATCTCTTTATTAGAATAAAATGTTATAGTGGTTCTGATCACTTATAGCTAAACTGTAATAGATATGATCTTTTTGTTTCTTTATAGGCTACTACAATAAATATTCTCAATGCTATGCGGGTGGGGGCAGAACTGTTGATTAGAGAGAAAAAAGCTCACTGAATTATCAATGCATACTCTTTTCCGTATCATCAACATTCAAAAAGTGGACAAAATGTATAGTGAACGTGTATTATGTGTTAGTGAAAATTTTCAGACATTCCTTTCTACACGTTTTAATGATATATGTCAGAAACGTGTGCTCGAGGATCTAAATCGTAGTGGATATTCTCTATATCTAATTTATGAGGGTATAAAAACAATAAATGTATTGTACATTCTGACTTTCAAGTTAGGTTAGGTTAGGTTAGGTAAGGTGGGGATTTCGTTAGGTTAGGTAAGGTTAGGTTAGGTTAGGTTAGGTTAGGTTAGGTAAAGTAGGGTTAGGCAGAATGGCTGCGGTATGAATCAAAAGCCAGCTCTGGTCAGTTTTGCTTCACAAGGTTGAGTGTACCCCATTCCAACCCCTCAGCCTAGAATTAAATTTCTTGACAGAGCCAGGACTCGAACCCGAGCCTCCACAGTAACAGCTAAAAATGCTAGCCACTACACCAAGAAGTGGACAATATATGGCTGGTCTTAATTGTACATGATTAATCAATAATTACATAATAATAATAATAATAATAATAAAAATAATAATAATAATAATAAATACAAGATGTTCAGTAAAGAACATATAGCCTACTTTCTCCTAAATGCATGGGTATTGTTATAACTCTTTGTCCTTTTCAAGGAGTATGATTGAATGTTGGTTGTAGTAGCTTGTTGAAATACAACGTGCTATAGGGATATTAAACATGAATATGAGGTGCCCTTTGCTAGTGCTACCTCTGTACCAAATTTCGTTCAATTCGGTTTCACCGTGTTTGAATTGATAGGGGGAATTGATTTGCACACATACTTGGCCACCATCTGCAAACTATTGGGCTGATGTTCTTGCTGTTTGGTCTGAATATGTTTCCCACATAAAGATATGGTGTTGCAAAATTTGGTAGAGACTAGATTATTAGGTTGGTCGTAATTACATTTTAGCTTTTAACATTTTGGTGGCCGCGATTACGTTTCCGTCAAGATAGCGGTGATATAAAACATGACACTGAGGTGCCCATTGCTAGTGCTACCTCTGTACCAAATTTCGTTCCATTCGGTTTCACCGTGTTCGAATTGATAAGGGGAATCGATTTTCACACAAAGATGGCCGCCATCCGCAAAATATTAGGCTGATGACCTATTAGTTTGCTCAAAGGATGCTCCCTCCATAAAGGTATGTTGTTGCTAAATTTGCTAGAGATCGGATGATTAGGCTAATCGTAATTTGATTTAAGCTTTGAACATTTGTGTGGCCGCCATTACGTTTCTGTCAATATGGCGGCGATATAAATCATGACACTGAGATGCCCTTTGCTAGTGCTATCTCTGTACCAAATTTCGTTCCATTCGGTTTCACCGTGTTTGAATTAATAGGGAGAATCGATTTTGACACAAAGATGGCCGCCATCCGCACACTATTAGGCGAATGACCTATTAGATTGGTCAAAGGATGCTCCCTCCATACAGGTATGTAGTTGCAAAATTTGGTAGAGATCGGATGATTAGGTTAATCGTAATTTGATTTAAGCTTTGAACATTCGTGTGGCCGCCATTACGTTTCAGTCAAGATTGTGGCGATATAAAACATGACACTGAGGTGCCCTTTGCTAGTGATACCTCTGTACCAATTTTCGTTCCATTCGGTTCCACCGTGTTCGAATTAATAGGGGGAATCAATTTTGACATAAAGATGGCCGCCACCCGCAAACTATTAGGCTAATAACCTATTAGATTGGTCAAAGGATGCTCCCTCCATAAAGGTATGTAGTTGCAAAATTTGGTAGAGATCGGATGATTAGGTTAATCGTAATTTGATTTAAGCTTTGAACATTTGTGTGGCCGCCATTACGTTTCCATCAAGATGGCAGCGATATAAAACATGACACTGAGGTGCCTTTTGTTAGTACTACCTCTGCACCAAATTTCGTTCCATTCGGTTGCACCGTGTTCGAATTAATAGGGGGAATCGATTTTCACACAAAGATGGCCGCCATCCGCAAACTATTACGCTGATGACTTCTTAGTTTGGTCAAAGGATGCTTCCCCCATAACGGTATGTTGTTGCAAAATTTGGTAGAGATCGGATGATTAGATTAGTCGTAATTTGATTTAAGCTTTGAACATTTGTGTGGCCGCCATTACGTTTCCGTCAAGATAGCGGCGATATAAAACATGACACTGAGGTGTCCTTTGCTAGTGCTACCTTTGTACCAAATTTCGTTCAATTCGCATTCACCGTGTTCGAATTGATAGGGGGGGACAGACATTCAGAGTACACACACTCACACACACACACACACACACAGACACACACACACACACACACACAGACTCACACACACACATACACACACACAGACAGACACACTTTTTTCGCCCTGTGTTGATCTCATAAGTCTACTTTCATTTTTTGCAAAAATCGAAAGTAGGCTAAAAATGAGACATGAATTTACGGTAACTACTAATTATTCTGGAATAGGAGCTTCTATACTCTATTTTTTTTAGGTTTGATATCTCTAAAGTTCCGGACATGAATTTTTCCGTTTTTCATTTTACAATGAACTTGGTTGGCCTCAATTTTGAGTATTGCACCTTCGTTGTACAAATTCTTAGAATTCTTATTCCTGGTCAGGGGATCTAAAACATATACTGTTTCTCCTATTTTATAGGGGTGTGTAAATGTGGAATCCCTTGGATCGGATTGTTTTCCATTCAAGATCTTAAATTGTTCAGAATGAAAGGTATCTATATGAACTTGGGTTAATGGGTGGTCAGCTATAATGGGACCTTGATTTGGATGTCTTTCATATTTGTTCCTCTGACACAAATTACATTGGTTTATCACATTTCTAATTTGTTCTTTTAAATGTGGCCAATAGTACTTGGTTCGAAGGTGTTCAAATGTTTCAATGATTCCGTTATGGTTTATTGAATGATATTGTAAAATCAGTTGTTTCTGTGTTTCTGAATGTTCAATATCTTCCATAAATTTTGATGCTCTAATAATTATTAACTCTGAGGTAAATAATTTTTGGCATACTCTGATGAATGGAATTTCTAGTGTCACATCATCGAAATAAGTGGCGTATCTGTTTGAAGTATATATCACTTTAAGAAGGTGTTTCCTTAAATCTTCGGTGAGATTTTATCGTGTTACTATCATAACATGGCGAGTAAATTTCTTGAATAATTTTATTTCCAAAACTTTTGGAAACTTTCCATACTTAACTATTATCTGATTTCTGTTCTGATTTAGGTTTCTTTCTGACATTTTCAAAGTGAAAATCGGGTCTTCTTGGTTAGAATGAACTGTTTCATTATATACTTCCTGCTGATATGTTTTATCTCCAGGAATGGCTACATTAGAAATCTCTTCTTCATTCATGTTAATTTGAATCCGTGAAAGGGCGTCGACTACATAGTTATGTCTTTTACAACTTTATTGTCAGAATCAAACTGTCCTACGTGTTTGTGGAGATATTCTTGAATATCGTCTCCTGTAACGGGATTCAATTCCGGTGGTTGTGTAACAATACTTTCTAGTGGCTCGGCTAGAATCTGTTCTTTAATTCCCTGTTCTACTTCTGTGGGATGTATGGTATGGTGGTTTCTGTCTACATAATGCATTTCACCGTATTTAAAGTTCATTAAATACACCTCTTCTTTCTCACTACTTGTGGGAATCGCGGAGTTAATTTTATTAACTGCGGGTTGAGGATTAACATGCTCATCTGTCAAGTGAAAGTGAAATGGTATGACTTTATTATTTATCGTGACTAGGTTAGATTTATAATCTATTTTTACTCCTAGCTTCACAAAATCAGATGTTCCAATTAACGCGTCAAAGTAATTATGCCATTTCATGACTCGAAACTTTATTGGTACGTTAAATTCGTATTCTGAAAAGATGGGAAACTTTATATTATCCTCACCTATCGTTTCCGAATGGACAGACTGAATACAGAATGGTTCTTTGAACAAATATTCTATAAAGTGTTCATATGCCACGCTTGGATTCGTAATGGAATTACAAGCTCCACTGTCTATCAAGATTTTTAATCCAAATAGTGTGATAAATGGCAGTTTTGAGGCATTTCTTATATCACTCAGGTTTTCGGCTAAGATTGTTGGGTAAGGTGAATAAACCTGTCATTGTGCATAATTCAGCTCAGAAGGAACTTCAAGTGATTGTTGACTATATCGTGCATAATGCTCGACAGGTGTTTCAAACGTTAAATAGTCAGTGTTGTATTGACGTTCCTGTTCTGTTTCATATTCATGCATGGGTTCGAATCCTTGTGTCTGCTGAGGATATTCTAATTGTACCTCAGGAGGATAACTATCTGTTCTATCAATGTCTTCTTCATGTGCATTTACATTTGCTCGGGTGGTGGACACTCCTGACATTGGTTTTGGTTAACTCTGGTTATTGGGAGTAAATCTTCTTCCAATATTATTTGGTGTAGGATAGGGTCGATTTGTGGGTTTGAAAGGTTGGTTTTGCGGTCTAGCACTGGTGGGGTTTGAACTCTGGACAGGTCTAAAGTTCGGATGAGGACATGTATACCTGAACTGCAGGTTTTGTGGGTTTACAAACTGTTCCATCTGCGGAAAATAATTATTATGTGGTCTTGGATATGTTAAGTGCCTCCGTGGCTTAGGCGGCAGCACGCTGGCCTCTCACCGCTGGGTCCGTGGTTCAAATCCCGGTCACTCCATGTGAGATCTGTGCTGGACAAAACGGAGGCAGACAGGTTTTTCTCCGGGTACTCCGGTTTTCCCTGTCGAAATTTCATTCCAGCAACACTCTCCACTATCATTTCATTTCATCTGTCATTCATTTAATCATTGCCCCAGAGGAGTGCGTCAGGCCTCGGCAGACGGCACAGTTCCTATCCTCGCCGCTAGATGGGGGCTTCATTCATTCCATTCCTGACCCGGTCGGAGACTGGAAGCAGGCTGTGGATTTTCATTCATTTTCTTGGATATGTAAACGGATTATGAGAAACCTGGTTTAGTGGTTGGTTCGTTTGGCTATTCTTAGGTGGATATATTTTCTGACTGGATGTGTGGTTGGGAGGATATTTTGATGTTCCTCTCAACTATCCATATAACTTTCATCTGCGCGGTCATTGTCGTAAATCCTACAATGTCGCAGCGCACTACTTAAGTCTGCAATTTGTGCGTAGCGCAAATATGCACGGTATGGTTCTAGAATACCTGCCTTAAAGGTGTTTAAGCAAAACTCGTCCAATTCCCTGAGTTTTAACTCCAGGATATGGTCTCGGGAGTTGAGTTTGCATAGGCTTTTACATTGCAAGACAAGAGCGTCTAATCTGTCGTGATAATCAGTATAGCTCTCATTTCGTTTCTGGAAACAGTTAGAAATTTTTTGTACTAACAATCTCTCGTCATTTACATCCCCAAACCTTCTAATTAGTTTTTCTTTGAACCTGTCGTAGTTACTGTTCGCATCTAGGTCGAGTATTCTACTGGCTTCACCTTTCAATTTAGATTTTATGACATTGAATAAATATTCATTAATTACATTTGAGTTGGCGGTCGTGGCTGCTCTTCTATGGGTGTTTAGAAAACTGTCGCATCTTGCAATAAAATAATCTAGACTGCAGGATGGACTACCATTAAATTCAGGTAATAATTGAATTTGAGCGTACTCGAATTATGATAACAGATTTGCATCAGCCATTTTAAATTATTATGATTTGAAATTACTTTAGATGGAGCTGTTTTAAAATAATTAAAAATGTATTTCAAAGTTACTTATTATTATAATTATTATTAATTTTTAAATATTAATAATATCAGATACTGCTAGGCAAAGTATACTTTAATGCGGCTTCAAAGTTGTTAGTAAAATAGACTGTAGACTGAGTAGCTTAGTGGACAAGTTCTTTGGAAACCTATTTCAAATAAGAATAGTAAGGTTCCTGGATACCTCTTATTTCAAATAAGAATGTTTTTAGGTCTAACTCTAATCTTAAAGATGAGTTTGTCTCAGCTAATATAGATTATTAAAATAATTAAAATTTTAATAAATTTAAATGGATTACTTTAAAAAGGTTAGTTACTTATTAATGAATGTAAATATTAATGAAAATTATATATATATATATATATATATATATATATATATATATATATATATGTGTGTGTGTGTGAAAGAGCCCCGATTAGGTTTTACACAATGTGCACTACTTGAAAATTGATTTAAATAAAATAATTACAATTTTATTAAAATAACTTATTATATGAGTGCTCGTGAAAGAGCTCCGTTTAAGTTTTCACGATAGAGAAATTAACTTATTATTATTACTATTATTATTATTATTATTATTATTATTATTAATTCTAAAGATTAATGATATGTGGATATCCGGTTTAGATTCTCCACAAGGTTCTAATGACAATAATATTTATAAAATGAGAATGGTATTTCCTTCTGAAATAAATTTGATGATTAATGTGATGATAATTGTTTAAAAAATGGGTTAGTTTTGTGTTTTAATTCAGAAAGTAAATAAAGAAGTGAAAGGCCTGCTAGTCAGAGCGCACTTTGATTATTCTTTCTGAAAACGAAGCTTATTATTATGTTTTTATTATTATTATTATTATTATTATTATTATTATTATTATTATTATTATTATTATTATTATTATTAATTCAAATAAAATGGGAAAAACGACAGATCTTTCGATTAAGTTAAATCTCACGTTATTTGAAGGGAAGAAAATGAAGTTATTATTACTTATTATCAACGTATTAATTCAAATAACACGGGAAAGACAACAGATCTTTCGATTAAGCGAAGACTCGCGTTATTTGAAAGGCAAAATGAATTTATTATTAAATTTTTGCTCAACACAACTTAAAGACCATGTATTCACTGCAATATTCAGGCATCACAAGTAAGGTATTATTTTGTACTCACAGGCTAAAGTGAATCGGCAGTTCGGACCTCATCTGTGTGTGGTCACGTGGAACGTTGGTTTATTCTGACGTTATCAGCACGCACGTACAGCAATGGTAGAAGTCGCTTGTTGGTTCCCTGATGTCGTGTGGTGAAAGGCGTTTCTTGGGATGTCAATCCCTTGGAACGGTATCAACTCGCACGTACATCAATGTACAAGTTGGTAGTTTGAAAAGGCCCCGTTTCAGAGCTATCTGCTTACCTCCTTCCTTCAAGTCTTCGGTTCGTCGTTGAGAGGTCAGAAAGCTCCTTCTTTGGAGTGGTTGGCTCTCTCGAACGGCGATGGTGGTTGGTGTCGAATAACGCGTTTTTGGGCATGGTCGGCTACTTCCCTCCTTCAGCGTGCGTAGTCGGTTGGTTAGCGAAAGGCGCTTTTCTGAGCGGTGTCTGCTAACTACTGGCTACCCCAGCTCACTGATTCTTTTGAGTATATACTACAGAGTGTTTTGCGGTGTGATACCGCTTCTTGGTCTAGCCACGAAAGGCGTTTCTCAGAACGGTATCTGAATGCTTGATTCAATCTGCATATAGATCTGATAGATCATGTATCAATTCCGGCAAGGGCCCCCAGATAAGTTTTTCGTAGATCTCCGGCCAGTTGTCTCGTTGGAGTAGAGTGAACTTATCGACACTCACTTAATTTGAATATTGCTTGAGGATCTACTATTTAGGGGCCGCTCAAGTTCTACCGCGCTGGATATTGTTATACTTACAAAAGAATAGAAGACGTTGAGAGGATGTTAATTTATTGGTTACCAACACCTAAGTAATTACAATACTTTTACATGAAGCCTGACTTGCTCGCCGTGAGGCAGAGCGTACACAGTATCTATATAGCTGTCGTGAAGAGTGACCACATGGTCTGCTGTATGGTTATGAAGAGAGGATGTCTCCTAGAGAGACATCTCCTTCGAGGTGATTTGTTACGAAGAGAGCGATACTGAGCTCTGCTTCAGAATATAAACTATAACTTTCTCTGGAGAGGGAAAAGCTGTCACATGTAGAGATTCACCAATGGCGTGTATCTCTAGTGGTAAGAGGGGCTTTTAGCCAATCAAACCATAAGCGTTGGGGTTTGGTTGGGCTGACCTTAAAGTTGTTGTGGAAAGCTCAATACTAAGAATTATTATGAGGAAGGAACAGAAATATGTGTTCCTTGAGAAATCGTGGAGACAGTCTGGAAAGTTAAGAATGTTAGCAGTGACCTATTCCCAGTTCTGTTCTTCCGAGAAATATCTAATGGAAATATGTTCACTTAAAGTGCTTTTGAAATAGCAAGCTTTTACATGCTTTGCCTGTGGGCCTGGAGTGAACTGTTATAATATTCTGACTTCCTGAAGAGAATATACTTTGTCTCTCCTGGACAGTAATAATAATAATAATTATTATTATTATTTATAATATAATAGTTATTATCATTTACAACCCAAAATTAGTAAGGGATGCTTCTTGGTCATGGCTAGTAAGGGGTTTACTGGGCAATGGACATGGCTTGTGTACACGGAATGTCTGCCCCCCCCCCTATCAATTCGATCACGGTGAAACCGAATTGAACGAAATTTGGTGCAGAGGTAGAACTAGCAAAGGGCACCTATGTGTCATGTTTTATATCGCCGCCATCTTGACGGAAACGTAATGGCGGCCACCCAAATGTTAAAAGCTTAAATCCAATTACGACCAATAAAATAATTATCTACCAAATTTTACAACAACACACCTTTATGTAGGAAGCATATTGTGACCCAACTACAAGATCATCGGCCCAATAGTTTGCAGATGGCGGCCATGTTCGTGTGCAAATTGATTCCCCCTATCAATTGAAACACGGTGAAACCGAATTGAACGAAATCTGGTAAAGAGGTAGCACTAGCAAAAGCCACCTCAGCGTCATATTTTATATCACCGCCATCTTGACGGAAACGTAATGGCGGCCACCCAAATGCTAAAAACGTAATTCAAATTACGACTAACCTAATCATTTGATCTCTACCAAATTTTGCAGTAACATACCTTTTTGTGGGAAGCATCTTTTGACTGAACTACAAGGCCATCAGGCCAATAGTTTGCGGATAGCGGCCATGTATGTGTGCAAATCGATGCCCCATATCAATTCAAACACAGTGAAACCGAATTGAATGATTTTTTTTTACAGAGGTAGCACTAGCAAAGGTCACCTCAAATTCATGATTAATATCCGTATAGCACGTTGTATTTCAACAAGCTACTACAACCAATATTCAATTATACTCCTTGAAAAGGACAAAGAGTTATAACAATACCCATGCATTTAGGAGAAAGTTGGCTGTATGTTCTTTACTGAACATCTTGTTTAATACTTATCCAAAATTTGTCGGCACAAACATTGTAAAAGAGTTAGTTTCACTGACTGCTCACTTGAAATCGCTATCCGTTCATCATGAAGACGAGCACTTAACTCAGTTTTGTTACGGCTGGGTCACTGAACGGATTGACTACCCACAAAACCCCACTTATATCCTTAACTGGAATGTAAATTGCCAATTGTCAAATCAAGGCTTCAAGATGAGATGATATGAGGAAGGAGAGAGATGAAATGCCGAGGGATGTTGCGCCAATACTCTTATTATTAAAGAATTAATGTGACAAAAATGAATGTTAGTTACAACGGTTTTTATGAATAAAACTCAACAATTATTGCATTTTTAAAATTATTTTCTTAACAAGAGTTTAGTTCTTTTCAGTCGGTCAACACGAATGTACCCAAAAGAGCTGGGTTGTGCCCTAATCCTGAAATAAATTACATGAGATTAATAAATACACTAGTATGACCAGTTTCGATCGTCAAGCGATCATCATCAGATCCATTACACTTAGGCTACAAAATCTATGTTTGAAATACAGGTGAAAATATTTACAATATGTACAATTATTTAGTTGCAGTATTGGTACTGCAACTGTCAGTGTATGTTTACTAATGCAACACTGAAAATATGGCTTCAAACACCACAATGTATTTTCTTAACGTTAAAACTTACGGGGTCGCCAAAATACTTCTAAAACGGGTCGGAGAAGGCAGAAGATTAACCTTAAGTCCAAAGAAATGGCAGTTTTTAGCAGTTGAAAAGTAAGACTCTTTACTCTAAATGTGTACCTCAACTTTAAGTTACGATTTCTCTCACTTAACTTTTTTCAATATTTTTCATGACTTGGGCTATTAAAATGTCCACTTATAATTCAGATATTAGTTTCATTTAAAAACTAAAATGTAGACAAATAATACATCTATGTTGTAAAGCAGAATGAAGCTGTTAAATTGAAATTAGGGGTCGCGCCCCCACAGTTAATTCATTTATTCAATCAAAATAACGTAAATTTTAAAACAAAGCTAATGTATTTGCCTCAATCAATGATACAAAAATGATTCTGCTATACAACATTCTGAACATTTGCCACAACAATGACTCAATTAAGATGAAAATAGCAAAGATATCGCGTCCTAAATATGCACGTTATTTATGTGATTAATCTTTGAAAAAGACCCACCAAATTTATTTAATTTTTCTTTTTTGGCAAATATCCACTAGTTTATATTCTTGGAATCAGTGATACCAATTTCAAGAAAATAAGATAACTTGTAATGATATGTCTTCAGTAGTGTACCTTAACATTTCAGCAGAATGGCGATTGGATAGGAAGAACTGCGATCCGAAGAAATAGTATCACTGCTGTGTATCCACCAGCAGGTGGTATGTTGCCCTTAATAGGGTATGAACCAACCATGGGCGGTGTGGTTTGTTGCTATATAAGTGAGACGAGAAATCGTCACCCGAATGTGACTATGGTAAGCCGAGGCAAACCATCCGTCATATTGTTACCGAGTGTTTCATTGGGACTGTAAGATATTGTGCAAGCGTCCATAATGGTTATAGAGAGGCTGGTCAAATTAGATTGAAAGCTTCAAATTTATTAGGTGCCCATTTCATTGTTTTTAGATTAGATTGTTTGTAATTATTGTGTAATTTGGTTGGTTGTTTTCTCAGTTTAGGGGCTGCGACAACGCGGTCATGTAGCCCCGTGTACTTTGGGTGTGTGTAGAATCTGTCTGATAACCGGTGTTAATTGTGATGACTGTATTAGTGTGTGTTATCTGTTTTCAATTCAAGTGAGGACTGCAGACATTTAATTTCAAGTAGTTCCTACTTTAGCCGCCAAACGCCACCGTCAACGACTACTAGGACTAATTCAGAACTTAGCTACTAGACGCCACCACAGTCGGCTCTTGGCAACGAACGTAGCAACCTAAGAGCGTTGTCTACATTCTTAACCTATACAATTTAGTTTCACGCAGCTGTAATTAGCGGAAAGTTCTTTAACATGCCATAAATCTATGACATGGGACCGCCGGCTTTACTTCCCCTCCGAAGGAAGGCATACTGAGGGATTTTTAACGCTCTTAAAAATTCCGACGGCTTCGGCCGGGTTTGAACCCGCTATCTTGGGCATAGAAGCTCAGCGTGCTACCGACTACGATTATGTACTTTGAAACAGAAGAAAAGAGGAGAATTGAAGCGTTTGAAATGTGGTGTTATAGGAGAATTATGAAGATCAGATGGATAGATAGGGTTACGAATGAAGAGGTATTAAGACGAGAGGGAGAGGAGAGATGTTTCTGGCGACTGCTAATGAAGAGAAGAGGTTGGTAGGACACATACTATGACACCCAAGAATAGCAAACGTAGTTATAGAAGGAACTGTAGAGGATAAGAACTGTAGGGGTAGACCAAGGTTAGAATATGTTGAACAGATTGCCTCGGATGTAGGGCGTGTTAGCTATGTAGAGATGAAACGACTAGCTCAGGACAGGGAAGCACGGAGAGCTGCATCAAACCAGTCGAAAAACGACTGAAACTACAACACTTTGCCGTAAGCTTAATTAATAATAACCACGAGGTGACCTTTGTGTGGTCCCACCCACATAACGCACAGTAGCGCTGTATGCGGTCTGTCCTCACTGAAGACATGTCAAAACCACTGAAGTTGAGGAACGAAGAAGGAGAAGAGGATTGGCCTTCTTAACCCAGCGATGCAAATCCTGCCCCGTTTAGAGACGGCCGCTGTGTCGAGGCGCATCCTGCGAGTCCCGATAAATCATTCCCTGCTCTATTCCTGGGGTGTGTCTTCCTTCCCGCTGGGGTGCCACTGCTATTGAGGTGCATGTCAGCTCCGTGATGGATGGAGTCGCATTAGCCGCCGGGTTATTTGCTCTTCTGCTACCGCGCCGTGCCGTGCCGTTCAACCTGCTTTGCTTGTGCTCACTACTTGCTGGCGGGCAAATCTCAGCCAATCACAAATATACTGCAATTAAATAGGATCCAAAATTTTCGTGAGTCGAAGAATAGTTCGCTACCATGAATATTTCAAGGCAGTGATTTCAAAACTGGGGAGCGTAATGAAGCAGTAGCTTAGCTGATCGTCTTTCACTCGGACGACCGGGGTTCAAATACATGGGGCAGCGGGGTGGAATTTTCACCTGAAAAATCACGTGGTGCCAGGAAGGGCATCTGGTCTTAAATTTCCGGCCAAAACCAAAATGGGCTTGGTTGGCTCCGGCGACCCCAATTAATTGGGAAAAGCCGAAGAAAGTTCAGTGAATTCAAAACTGGACATTGGTGGCTATGGCCCTTAACTGAACCCAGAGCATATCACTCTCCGACCTTCAGAGGCAGTTGTTGACATAGGCTCATCTCTCCTAGAGTAGGAGCATGTATGAAGGTGAACATGCACCAGCTGTGCAGTGGCAAACAGAGAAGAATGACGTAGTCATCAGCCAATAGCAGCAATTGATCGTTTCTCTTACATGAGTGTAGTTCGTGGCGCGTTGCCAAACGGGAGAAGGGAACAGCTGAGTGACGAGTCAAGAGCGCGCAGTGAGATTTGGTTTGATTTGATTTGAATTGATTTGATCTGATTTGATTTCTTTTGATTTGATTTGTTTTGATTTAATTGTTTTGATTTGATTTGTTTGCATTTGAATTGAACTGATTTGTTTTGATATTTTTCAGGGCTACACTTAGAGCTTAAGAACTCCTTTACACTAGCGCCCTATATAGAACAGTAACAAATAGAAGTAGAAAAACACAATACATTACGTTAATTCAAGATCATGTAATATAGCGTATCATAAGCAACTAGTTAAATTTGTATAATATAATAAAATATGTTTTTATAATATTCACAATATAACTAACAATAGTAACAATAGTAGCCAAAGTCAATAATAAAAAATATTAATAGAAAATTATATAAAAAAGAGTGCAAACAGAACCAGAATCAGCCTGAAAAATAAACACCATGTTGAACCCTTCAGAATAGCAGTGTTTTATGCAAGAATCTTAGATCAAGGGGTCGCGTTCAGTTCATAGTGTGGTGTTTACGTCCGCCAAACTACGTGCTTTTCTGAGGCAAGGGTTATAGGATGAAAACTATAATTAAGAAAGAAAGGAGACAAAACGTAAGATAATAACAAGATTTAATAACTAATTTGTGCATAAAAGAATAAAACAAACAATAATAAACAAAATCCTCCCTGAATTTTTCCCTGACAGGAATATTTATCACTTTGAGGAGTCAGATGGATCTCCCCTTTTCTAATAAAATGTGGATCCAAGTTCCACTATCTTGCATGTGAATTTATGTTCGCGTGGTGACTATCTACGAGAAATGAGTACTTGGATGATCGTTCGTTCGCAACGGGTTAACAGCCACGGTGCTCACGAACAATCATCTCGTAAATCAACGTTTATGGATATGGGCATAACATTAATAAAAATCCTTAAATCTAATTCTGACACACATATTACAACTCTACTATTTACAGGCATCTCTCTGAGACCCTTATTAGTGTGGTGACACACTTAACCAAATGAGCTGCCACAATGGCCAGATACTCAACAACAAGGAAACACAGCGCCGCACGTGACTCACGGGTCACTGACATGGAAAATAAACAAAGAATAAACCAACAACAACAAACAACCTGAGTGGTTAAGATTACTTTATATTAACAAAACTGCATGTTAAAGAAACGCTTCGAATATTATCGTGTTTCGTAGGCAACTCCCATTTATTTAAACAATTTTACCATTGATCAGTTTCTCACATTTATATTTATTTTCAAGTAATTGGGAGCCAGACGTGCACTCCACTTTAATGAGCTTGCTTGCGAAACTCAGCCAGCCCTTGTGACAACAACTCACCCATTCCACAATACCAGTCATGTCCCCCTTCCAGTGTATATAAATAGCCGACCAGCTGGACTGTTATCTCAAGGAATCAACAGCAACTAACATCTCCCCCAACTCAACATATGGTCAGACAATAATCACATATCCATAATTGTCCTCGCAAGGATACAATATGAATCTGGTACCAAGCTGACAGAAATCAGTCTCTGCTGAAATTCCCGCTTGTAATACCACAAAAAATATACTCACATTACACACATCTGGGACCGACATAACGCCTTTCACACGGGTCTGCTGAATTAGAGCTCGCAAACATTTAACACAATATTTAAAACCTACGATAGAGCTGAGTACTCTTCGTCACAAATTACATTGCTCCAAAGGCAATAATCACACTGAATCTGATCAATAATAAATCTCAACAAAATTTAATTACCCTCCAATCTATTATATAATTATATTAATTCAGTCCTACTTCTGAAACACGACATATCTCCGAGAGACGTTTTTAACCGCACTTCGTAACCTAGGCGAACACGGCCGTTCACATAGCTACGTTAGTTAACACAACACAAAGAAAAGAACCTTCCATCACCTACAATTGTGCGAGCTGCTTCCAAACAAAAGTGTGTCAGATCAAAACTAAATATACTACATTTATCACACAAGCAAAGTATTTACAAAAAATATGTCCCATAAACCATAAGTTAATTTAATAAATAATAAAATATTATTTGGTACTCATCTCTTTTTGTAGTCACCCGTCAAAGAACATCAGACGCCATTCCCCAACTGGATGGTTCTTTATCTCATATCAGCCATCTGGACGGAGTGTTGAGAATTCCAAACTTCCTCTGCATTCATCGATGTCATCCTTGGGCTGATACAAAAATTAGGTTATTATACACTTTATGTCTGACTACTAAATTCGCTTGTTCAGGTACTAAATTCCCTGTCACTGTTCGTTGGCGAATTATCGACGATACTGTCCCTATAATTATAGTACTATGACTATCTATCACTGAATTTAACACTTTACAATGAATATCTTGTGTCCTCGACACACAGAATAAAAGTCTACGTCCGTAGACGAACAGAATAATAATAATGTCTTGGCTCTTCGACACACTTATAAATGAACTGGCCCTTGGGTCTAGATGGAGGGGGATTTTATGTAAAAATTTCTCGAAATAATTGTGATACAGGAATGAAATAAATATCACTGAACTCGTAATATTGCACAGGTCAAGAATATGCCCATTAATCCTAGAATCGATCGTAGAGATTTTGTCTAGGCGATTTCCCGCGTGAATGCTAGCCGCCGCGTACCCCAGCCGGAGTTGGCGCGCAAGTAGGCATTCTCTTCTCATTGGTTCTCCATTTTCTGTAATTTGGCGGTTTCTAGTAGATCTTGGCGTCTTGGGAGTGTCTATTTTCTTCATCAGCCATTAACGTTACTGCATCATTATTTCTTCTAGGCACGAATATCACAATGAACATACCAGAACCATGTCTCACCGCGCGTCGCTTCTAAAATTGAGGTAGCCACACCTGTCCTTGTGATACATAGCTACGCTATTTCTTTTCATAGCTCAAGTACTTAACCTTTTGTTAAACTGATGCAGGTATGTCCCTACTGTCTCCAACAAATGCTTGAAATTTCCTCATCACTGTCTGGCTACTTTCATGATGCTGGTTGAAATATTTATTAATTGAAGAAATAAAAGTAGAATCATTTAACCAACATAGGGTAAAGGGTTCACAACTCTCCCACTCACAAAATTTCGAACTTAGGAATAAAGTCGACAATTTTACAATACTTCCGTAGGCCAATTTGTTTTAATTCCAGAATCACCCCTTTTTCGTACTTGGTCTAGGCGCTCCTGTCTTCAATGGCATTTACTCGTTTTCATATCCTGCTTGTCTCTCCCCCTTCCAATCTTGCGTGACGCTCGATGCCTGTGGCAACACCTTGCTCGCCTCGTTAATGTTTGTCAACAACAACTCTATTTCCTCCTTCACCATGTGTCGTACTCAACTGCTCCCCGTTGACTTTGTTGATAGTAGGACGTCCGTATATTCAAACAGCGTCATTATTTCGGCGCTACCATGGTTCACTTCGACGATATTTTTTTAGGTTGGCAGCGTTGTAAACTGACATTGTTCCTGTGCTCAATTCTTTCACTCTGTAAGCATTATTTCCAAGGTTTCTTACGATAGAATAGGGTCCTATGAATTTCTCGCAGAACTTACTAAAGATTTTCTTTTCTGGGTCCGATGTAGCAGGTCGTTTTACCAAAACGAGCTGGTTGACTTCAAGATCGCCGTGGAACCTCTTATTTCTTACTCGCCGTAATCTGCGGTCTGCTTGTTTTCTCATGTATACTCTCGTTCTTTCAATCCGCAGGTCTGGTGCTATCATGGGATCTTGTGGACAGTTAATGATGCTTTTCCACGTTCTTACTGGATACTCGTTCTTGTGTAGGACCATAGGGATTTGTCCTGTTGACTCGTGCCTGGTAGAATTCATGCATGTCTCTACATCCTTAATTTTATCGACCCTTTTGTGGTGTTCGTTCGGAATGAAGATTCTCAAATATGCAGTTACACATTTAATTACTCTCTCGCTTGGATTAGCTTGGGCATGTCGGATACTGCTTAAAACATGTTTTATACCCATGTCTTCCATTCCTTTCTTGAATTCGGCGCTTGTGAAATAACTGCCATGATCTGATATTATAAACTCTGGTTTTCCAAGGGTTGGAATAACTCTATTACGAATGCGACTGAGTACCTGCTTCGATGTGGTTTTCTGAATAGGGCATAGTACTACAAACTTAGAAAATACATCAATGCACACTAGCAAATGACGGCAACCTCTCCTTCCCTTCGGAATTGGACCAAGACAGTCAATCGCCAGTAGCTCACATGGTTTCTGAGGTAGCAATGGTCTAGGATATTGCCTCAGTAAATAATTATTTGGCTTTGTTCTCTGACACGGGTCACAAGTTGTAATGACGTCACATATAGTTGTTCTCATACGTGGCCATGTAAATGTCTCTCCTATAGTCGCTTCGCACTTGTCTAAGCCCACGTGACCGTAACTTTCGTGCGTATGCCATGTCAATCCTCGTTGTAACGATGCAGGTACTAATATGCGTAACTTGGTGTGGTCATTATCTACCCATTTGTGCAGCAAATTGTTGACATAAACATATCTTCCTTCTTTGGCTTTCGCTTCTCGAAATGCAGGTGTTCCTGTAGGTAGTTGCTTTTTGAAGTATTTAATTAATAGCATCATCCATGGTTCCGCTTCCTGTTCTCGCTGTATCTTACGTAACTCCTCCAAGAATTTCCGGTCCTTCGGTGTTAACTCCAAGTGTTGTACCATCGCTGTTTCTTCATTATCAGGCTCTGGGTTCCTGCTGAGTGCATCCGGTATCACGTTCATCTTCCCTGGACAATGTTCAATTTCAATGCTGAACTGCTGAATGTATATAGACCAACGTGTCACACGTTCGCTTGCCATTGACGTCTTAAACAAGAATGTTAGTGCCTTGTGGTCAGTCCTGACAACAATCGGGTAACCATAGATTATTCGTTTCCATTGTTGGAGCGCATGAAGGATGGCCAACAATTCTAGCTCGGTTACAGTATAATTTCGCTCGTGCTTACGCAATTTTCGGCTGACAAATGCCAAATATGTTTTGTGCTGCAGGTTAGCTGGATCCTCTTGGTAAAGCATAGCACCTATCCCAATTAGTGAAGCATCCGCTTGGATTATAAATTTGAGCTTGAAATCTGGATATCCTAATTTAATGCAGTTTTCCAATAGCTGTTTTGTTGCTTGGAATGCCTTCTCACATTCCGCGTTCCATGACCATTTGTTATTTTTCTTTAACATTTCTTGCATTGGAGCTACAGTCTCTGTATAACCTGGACAGTTTTCTTTAAAGAATCCCGTTACGCCTAAGAAAGCCCGAATGTGCTTGACTCTCGTTGGTGTAGGGAAATTCTTTATTGCTTCAATCTTAGCTGGATTTGGCTTCACTCCCTCCTTGTCAATGACGTGACCCATATATAAGATCTCGCTCTTGAAGAAATGCGATTTCTTCAGGTTTATTTTGAAATTCGATGCATTCAAGTTGCCCAATACTTTATCTAAATTTTCCATGTGAGTTTCAATGTTGTCAGATGCCAACAGAATGTCGTCAATGTATCGCACCGTCATCTCCTTTACTTCCTCGGTTAGGTTCCGGTCCAGTGCTCGGATTAAAGCACAGCCCGCTGTTTTGACTCCAAAAGGCATTCTGACGAAACAATATGTCTGGTTATCGAATAAGAAGCCAGTTAGAAGCTGTGACTTCTCATCCAATTCAAGATGGTGGAACGAGCTCGTCAGGTCGACTGATGAATAAATGCTCTTGTTTTTAAAGCCTTTTAATACGTCTCTGATAATTGGCGCTCTGTCATACTCAGGAAAAATGAGTCTCATGTTGAGATTTCTGGCATCTAAACAAAGTCTAATAGATCCATTTGGTTTTGTGACTGCCAAAATCGCATTTAGATAAGGTGTAGGTGTCTTCCTTATCACTCCAGCTTCTAACATCTCATCTATAATGATTTTAACTTGACCACGATATTTTTCAGGAATTGGGTACAATCTGCTTTTGAAAGGTGACCAGTCCTCGACTTGCATAGAGTACTTGAAATTTAAAATTTTCCCAGGTACTGTATCAAATACTGTTTTGTGCTTCCTTAAAATCTCTTCCAACTGTTTTCTGTATTCACCCCCAAGTTGAATGTCATTGAGCCGCTCCTGTAGTAATTCTTCAAATTGTGGATCACTGTCATCTCCTTCTGTTAATAAAGACCATATCTCCTGGGATTCTATCTCCTCATCTAGTTCCACAACAGCCCCTTCTATGATGTTATCTTCCGCCTTTCGTACCTCCTCTTCCGTCTCTTCTGATATTGCTTCCAATGCCCAAGAATTTACATCTCTTCCGGTAGTGATTTCATCCATATGCAATCCCACGTTTTTCAGCTGGTCATATTCTCTAAAACTGACTGTATTCTTGTGTAAATCTATCACTGCTTGATAGTCACAAATGAAATTTGCACCAAGAATTATATTGAAATTCATCTTTGCCATGATAATGAATGTTTGCCCAAAAGTGTGTTCCAATATGTTCAGCTCTAAGTATGCCTGACGTTTACAAGTGACGGTGCGTTCAGGAATAACACCCCTCACTTTGAGCTGTGGTACCGGAATTACAGGAATATTCTGAGTCCGTCATAACTCTCGAACCAAGGCCTCCGATACTAGACTGATCTGTGACCCCGTATCCAATAAACATCTTATATTAATTCCGCCAATCCTTGCGTAAATAATGGGTAATTGCCTAATTTCATCGTTCCGTGGTTTCACCGTCTCCTCCAGGCAGTCTTCTGGTAAAGCAATCCATTCTTGTATGTTCGCTACTATCCATCCATCTTAAACTTCCGACTGTTGTGTCTGGAGACTGTCTCCTTGATCCAAAATTAACATTTTTTTTAGCTCCATTTCGACTCCCATCATCCTTCTGTCGCTCATGTCCTTGATATTCCTCTTGTCTCAGTAGACTTCCAGCTTCCTCAGTATGTGTATCTGGGTTCTTTCTGTTCCCAATGGCCTTTTCCCATCTTCCTAGTTCTCCACCTTGACTAGCGTGTAACTCCTCTAAGTAATTTTGTGATTGAGCGTGCCTATCATCCCAGTCATCTCGATAGTTACGTGGCTCTCCTTGATTTTGATCTCTCCTTCCTTTCCATCTTTGATTGGCATTGTAATCACCGTATCTTCCATAAGGCCTGTCATTCCTTCGATTATCACGCCATTGTTGATATCCTCTCTGTTGGTATCTATTGTTGCCCTGGTATCTATTGTTGTAGTGATTTTCGTTACGCTGATATGGTCTGTTTTCCCCTTCTTCCTGGTTTCGCCTAGGTGTGGAGGTGCTTGTATTAGTACCTTGCGTTTTAGTATTTCCTTGTTTTGTTTTTACGACCTCTGTAGTGTTGACTAATTCCAGCTGTCTTCCTCCTCTAAAAGACTATGAGATGTGGTCTCATCTATTTGCCGTAATATCTGCTCTGCATGTAGGGCCGTACTAACGTTTGCTGCGACAAGTACTTGCTGTACATTAACTGGCATTTGCCTTGCTATTGTCATCACCAAATCTGCTTCGTTTAATGGGTAATCTAGGTCGCGAAATTTTAGCATTTGCATGTTAAAGAAATCTGAGTATTTCGTCTGCTGGGTAGTTTGGTATTTTCTAGAGTAAAGCTCCGTTCTTAAACTCTGTTGTATGGCGGGAGACCAGTATTTGCGCAGAAACGCTAAATTAAAGTCTGACATGGTTCCAAATGTATATTTGAAACTTAAAAACCAGGTGAGAACATTTCCTGATAAAAATCTCTCAATCATTCTCAATCTACGTGCTTCAGGTACCCCAGTGTCATTGAAATGGTCTTCAATCTCTTTGATAAAGGCCTTAGGTGTTACCCCTGAATTTTCGGTGTATTTCTGAGGTTTGTAGTCATTTGAGCGAATTACTTGAATAAGTTGTGTGGGCTGATGCCCGTCCTGTGGTGTTGAGCTTCTATCTACGTTGTTGCGAAATCCTTCCGTGTTTGTTGTTAATGGGCTCTCTGCTTGAGTCTGACTTCCTGCTATGCTGGGTTGGGGACTATGTGAGTCATCCTGCTTGTCTTTCAATGCTCCCGTTTTAAATATAGATGATTGTTCTAATGAGCGGAGTTCGGCTTTAATGATCCTGTCTGTCTGCTCTTTAAGTTTATTTTTTACCTCTTGCTCCAAAGCTTGAATACGCGTGTGGTTTTCGCCTACTGTTTTAAGAATAGTGGATCTTTCCTCTCTAGAATCAATATTCATTTTCTTCCAATCTTTCCTGATCTGTTCTATAATCGTGCTTATTTTTTCTTCAATCTGGCTCTTATTTTCATCCTGATTATTTTCTGTCTGGCTTAGCCTTTCGTCTAATGTACTCTTAAATTGTTCTTGTTCTGTTTCTAGGCTTTTCCACTGTTCCGCTGATTTTATCTCGAGACGGTCCATATCTTTAATTATGCCTGATATGTTCTCATCGACTGCTGATATTTGTCGTTGAATGACCCTGCCACTTTTCTCCATCTCCTTAAATCGACCTTCCAACTTATCCTGAGCTATTTTGACCTCGCTTGTATTCATTGTGCATGCTATTTCAATCTGCTCTAATTTAGCTAACTCCGTTTCATCGAGAATGCTAAGTTTTTTATCAAAAATACTCTCCATTTTTTCAATCTGCTCTAACTGTTTCTCATTATTTTTGCTTACATCAAGGGCCAGTATTATCATCTGTTGGTTTGTGTGCTCTTTCATCTCTGCGGTTAACGAAGCTAATTGGTTCGTGTTTTTATTATTTTGCGCCTCTAACTGTGAATTTATAGTGTCATTAATTTCACTCTTTAATAACCTAGCTTGTTCCGCCTGATATTCATTTTGCTCAATTCTACTGTTATTTAACTGTGTCCGCAATGATTCACTTTGTTCTAACAGTTTAGTATTTAGCGATTCACTTTGTTCTGACATTTTCGTATTTAGCGATTCACTTTGCTCTAACAGTTTAGTATTTAGCGATTCACTTTGTTCTGACAGACTAGTGTTTATTTGTTCAGATAATTTTGTATTCAACGCTTCACTTTGCTCTAACATACTAGTGTTTATAGATTGACTCTGTTCTGCTAGTTTAGTATTCAACGCTTCGCTTTGCTCTAACATACTAGTGTTTATAGATTGACTCTGTTCTGATAATTTAGTATTCAACGCTTCACTTTGTTCCGCTAATTTTGTATCCAACAATTCCTGCGTTCTCCTCGCTGCACTTTCAATGATCTCCTGGATCTGCGCCACCGTTGCCATGTTTTATAATATATATGAGACATATGGGAAATGGCATACGCCAATGCCCTTTGACACGCACATAAATCCAATGCACATTTAATTTCTTTATCCTACTCAGTTCATTTATTTTTATCTTTAATCCCATTAGTTGATTGCATCTCTGAGTAGTTCTAGTTTTACTCAATTTAATTTTAACCCCAAGCACATATTTAGTCATTAAACAGTTATCCTGATCTAGGGCCTGTTTGCCATCTCTTGATGAATGCAGTACATTTGCATTTGTCTGTTGGCACAGGCTAGAGTAAAATGTGGCTTTTCACCGATGTCTCAGTCTCACTCATGGCTGTGATTATATGGAAGCTACTGAGGTATGGGTGGTGCTTAGTAATGACATTCAGGGCACAGTCAGTGCCTGTGGATGCTGTGAAAGGTTCTACTCATAGGGTTAGTACCGCTGTTCTGACTCAGTGAGGAAAGCAATGGCAAACTACCTCACTCCTCATCTTGCCTAGTACGCCTCAATATAGCGCTGCCTGGGGTTTTTGTGGGTATCTACCCACATAACCTGATGGCGGCGCTATTTGAGGATCCAACCAGCCTTCGGGCTGACTACCTAACAGACAGACAGACAGATATTAACACTGACTAATTAACAAAGTATTAATTGTCATTTTAGGCTACAGCCTCCTAATATTTCCATGAGTTTGACTTTCTACACAAATCTAGTTTTAACTTTATCATTGGGCGCCCGGTATCACATCTTAATTTTACTTTAATTTAAAAGACAACAACGTGAACCGTATTTTACTTTGCAAACTCCTGATTTTAATTTATCTTTCACACATTTGGCGGTATCCACTTCGCCTCAACTACTTTTAATAAAATATCACTTCCCGGTGATTAAATACTGTCATATCTGCCTGCACTTGCGGCATGCCAGTTTTACTCAAATGCGCCACTATTGACATGTGTAATCTCCCCGTTACACCACAGTGAATAGCCCCACCGTTGGCCGCCATTTTTCACCTATGAACCCTTCAGAATAGCAGTGTTTTATGCAAGAATCTTAGATCAAGGGGTCGCGTTCAGTTCATAGTGTGGTGTTTACGTCCGCCAAACTACGTGCTTTTCTGAGGCAAGGGTTATAGGATGAAAACTATAATTAAGAAAGAAAGGAGACAAAACGTAAGATAATAACAAGATTTAATAACTAATTTGTGCATAAAAGAATAAAACAAACAATAATAAACAAAATCCTCCCTGAATTTTTCCCTGACAGGAATATTTATCACTTTGAGGAGTCAGATGGATCTCCCCTTTTCTAATAAAATGTGGATCCAAGTTCCACTATCTTGCATGTGAATTTATGTTCGCGTGGTGACTATCTACGAGAAATGAGTACTTGGATGATCGTTCGTTCGCAACGGGTTAACAGCCACGGTGCTCACGAACAATCATCTCGTAAATCAACGTTTATGGATATGGGCATAACATTAATAAAAATCCTTAAATCTAATTCTGACACACATATTACAACTCTACTATTTACAGGCATCTCTCTGAGACCCTTACTAGTGTGGTGACACACTTAACCAAATGAGCTGCCACAATGGCCAGATACTCAACAACAAGGAAACACAGCGCCGCACGTGACTCACGGGTCACTGACATGGAAAATAAACAAAGAATAAACCAACAACAACAAACAACCTGAGTGGTTAAGATTACTTTATATTAACAAAACTGCATGTTAAAGAAACGCTTCGAATATTATCGTGTTTCGTAGGCAACTCCCATTTATTTAAACAATTTTACCATTGATCAGTTTCTCACATTTATATTTATTTTCAAGTAATTGGGAGCCAGACGTGCACTCCACTTTAATGAGCTTGCTTGCGAAACTCAGCCAGCCCTTGTGACAACAACTCACCCATTCCACAATACCAGTCATGTCCCCCTTCCAGTGTATATAAATAGCCGACCAGCTGGACTGTTATCTCAAGGAATCAACAGCAACTAACATCTCCCCCAACTCAACATATGGTCAGACAATAATCACATATCCATAATTGTCCTCGCAAGGATACAATATGAATCTGGTACCAAGCTGACAGAAATCAGTCTCTGCTGAAATTCCCGCTTGTAATACCACAAAAAATATACTCACATTACACACATCTGGGACCGACATAACGCCTTTCACACGGGTCTGCTGAATTAGAGCTCGCAAACATTTAACACAATATTTAAAACCTACGATAGAGCTGAGTACTCTTCGTCACAAATTACATTGCTCCAAAGGCAATAATCACACTGAATCTGATCAATAATAAATCTCAACAAAATTTAATTACCCTCCAATCTATTATATAATTATATTAATTCAGTCCTACTTCTGAAACACGACATATCTCCGAAAGACGTTTTTAACCGCACTTCGTAACCTAGGCGAACACGGCCGTTCACATAGCTACGTTAGTTAACACAACACAAAGAAAAGAACCTTCCATCACCTACAATTGTGCGAGCTGCTTCCAAACAAAAGTGTGTCAGATCAAAACTAAATATACTACATTTATCACACAAGCAAAGTATTTACAAAAAATATGTCCCATAAACCATAAGTTAATTTAATAAATAATAAAATATTATTTGGTACTCATCTCTTTTTGTAGTCACCCGTCAAAGAACATCAGACGCCATTCCCCAACTGGATGGTTCTTTATCTCATATCAGCCATCTGGACGGAGTGTTGAGAATTCCAAACTTCCTCTGCATTCATCGATGTCATCCTTGCGCTGTTACAAAAATTAGGTTATTATACACTTTATGTCTGACTACTAAATTCGCTTGTTCAGGTACTAAATTCCCTGTCACTGTTCGTTGGCGAATTATCGACGATACTGTCCCTATAATTATAGTACTATGACTATCTATCACTGAATTTAACACTTTACAATGAATATCTTGTGTCCTCGACACACAGAATAAAAGTCTACGTCCGTAGACGAACAGAATAATAATAATGTCTTGGCTCTTCGACACACTTATAAATGAACTGGCCCTTGGGTCTAGATGGAGGGGGATTTTATGTAAAAATTTCTCGAAATAATTGTGATACAGGAATGAAATAAATATCACTGAACTCGTAATATTGCACAGGTCAAGAATATGCCCATTAATCCTAGAATCGATCGTAGAGATTTTGTCTAGGCGATTTCCCGCGTGAATGCTAGCCGCCGCGTACCCCAGCCGGAGTTGGCGCGCAAGTAGGCATTCTCTTCTCATTGGTTCTCCATTTTCTGTAATTTGGCGGTTTCTAGTAGATCTTGGCGTCTTGGGAGTGTCTATTTTCTTCATCGGCCATTCACGTTACTGCATCATTATTTCTTCTAGGCACGAATATCACAATGAACATACCAGAACCATGTCTCACCGCGCGTCGCTTCTAAAATTGAGGTAGCCACACCTGTCCTTGTGATACATAGCTACGCTATTTCTTTTCATAGCTCAAGTACTTAACCTTTTGTTAAACTGATGCAGGTATGTCCCTACTGTCTCCAACAAATGCTTGAAATTTCCTCATCACTGTCTGGCTACTTTCATGATGCTGGTTGAAATATTTATTAATTGAAGAAATAAAAGTAGAATCATTTAACCAGCATAGGGTAAAGGGTTCAATATATTCTTGTGGTAGGTTTTTGGCTATTGTCCTGATTTTATAACTGAAACTAATTGCATAACAAGTTGTTCCGTGAAGAACTATACAGCCTATTTTCATATATCCTACTCATGTTAATTGCCTCTATCAACATACAAAATTTCAGTTTGATTATTTTGATCGATTCGTAGATATTGAGAACCGTTTAAATATTTCAGATGGTCGCCAGGTTGGATTTTTATTTATGTACTATTATATGAAGATTGTGTACGAGTGGTATTCAGACTTCAATCGCATGATTAGGACACAAGAAGTAAAAACGAGATTTTAAAATTTCGTACAGCTGCCATCTTGTGCGTATGAAAACAATTGAAATACTGTAAATTAAATGCCAGTGGATTAACATTTGTATAAGCATTTAACGTGCAAAGTTTCACTGCACTCGGATGGTTAAATCGCGAGGAACGTCCATTTAAATATTTATAATTCGCGTCGCCGCCATGTTGCATTTGTGCTCACCAGTTTACTGAAAGCCATATAGGTGAACTTATGTTCATAGTCTCTATGAATATCAAAAATTTCAGTTTGAATGTTGTAAACGATTCGTAGATATTGAGAACCTTCAAAATATGTCGGATGCTCGCCATTTTGGATTGTGTTATGTATAGGCCATAGAGTTATGTACCATTAAAGGAAAATTATTGCGTAGCTTCATTATTCAAACTTTCACTTTGATCGCTTGATTACGACACAAGAAATAAAAACTTAATTGTAAAATTTCGCACAGCCGGCATCTTGAGGTTATGTTAACAATTGATCTTAATTAGATGCCTGTGCATTACAATATGTATAATCATTTACTGTACCACATTTCACTGCGCTCAGTTGGTTAAATCACGAGAAAAGTCTATTAAAATGTTTCAAATTCTCTTGGCCGCCATGTTCGTTTTGTACCTTACAGTTTTTTGAAAGTTACATAGATAAACCGGTAGCAGTGCCCTTTATCGCCGTAAAAATTTCAGGGTGATATCATAAATAGTTTCGGAGATATTGAATGCCAGTGAATTTTTCGCACAGCCGCCATTTTGAGGTTATGTGAACAATTGAACTAAATTAGATGCCAGTGCATTATAATGAGTATAAACATTTGCTGTACCATGTTTCAATACGTTTGGATTGTTAAATCGCGAGAAAAGGCTATTTAAAAGTCTCCAATTCACTTGGGCACCATGTTGGTATTGTAGTTACCAGGTTTTTGGAAGTCTCATAGGTGATTTTCTTATGGTTCCCTTTATCACCGTACAATATTTCAGGGTGATATTGCTAATAGTTTCGGAGATACTGAATGCTGGTGAAATATATCGCACAACCGCCATGTTGGATTGGTGAGACACAATAAAATTTGCAGGGGCCGGGCCAGAATGGTGCTATGATCTTAGAGTGTTTCACTGAAATCGCTCCAGCCGTTTAGAATTGATCAGGGGACACACACACACACCATATCACACACACACACGCGCACACAGACAGAAACACGGACAAAAGGTAATCTCATAAGCCTAGTTTTTTTTCATAAAATGAAAATAGGTTAAAAATAACCTTTTAACATGATGCAGTAATGAGATGTGAGAGGTATACTGCTTCGTGTATTCTTTGGATTACACGGTCAGTCAGAGTTAGCTTTTGCTACTCTTCGATTTATCTATTTTATTTAATTCCTTCTTCGCAGACACCAACAGTGATTTTTTCATTTTCTCTTTGTGCACAGGTTTATTTTCTCCTTGAGTCTGTTCTAGATATGTAACTTCCATGGAGAACCTAGCGGCATCTAGCAGCTAACTGCCGAAGTTCTTCAATTTCCCTGAACTCAAGAGGACTTCCTCACCAATCCTCGAAGCGTCGTCGTTGTCGCCAGCCAACATCTCCATGAAGACTGCTTCTTGAAGAAAATTTATATTCACGTAGAATTTCATTTTGTCATGTTGTACATTACGATATATACTCTCTTGTCTCCTACCCCTTCTCCCTTCCTTCCCCTTCCCCTTCCCCTTGGCTGCCTACCTCAGTCGTGTGAGGAATCGCTCTTTCTCACTTCATGTTTGGCCGTCGAGTACAGTCCAAAGCCCTCCCACGGGCCAGTCTCCTCTCCTTATGAGATACTTTTAAACCAGACGCCATGTCTGCATTTTAAGTCAACGGTTACTAGAAACCATCGTCTGCTCTACACGAAAGCTAAGTACAAAACTTCAATGTTTTTAAACACATTTTTATTTTTTTTAAAGGTTTTTAAAAGGGCTAAATGCTTTTAATACAATTTTATAGACAGTGTGTGGAATTGCTAACTATTGTGCAATAACCGTCTTCGAGGGATTTTTCTGGTCATGCTTTAGCTATCTAAGCTGGCTTTCAATCATGTAATTCAGTACTTCTTTTACAAATTAAATGGGAATACCTTCCCACACCGAGGGATTCATTTTATATTAACCACTGTCTATAAAACTTAGCTTTCCACCGCGGGGTCTCTCTTACCCCATTTAACGGTCATAATAGCTCCAGAACTTTCTATGTCAACCAATCTTTCTACTATTCAAGCAATCGAGTATTTTACACGCCAAAATATGGGAATAGTTTTCCTCGCCGAGGAATTCATGCTACCTTAACTACTGGTCAACAACTAATTTGCTTTCCACCGTGGGGACTCAACCTCATCATTTAGCTGCAACCCATAAACTTTCCAACGCAATAAACTAATTCAAGCTTAAATTACAATAAGTGTTCTCCATAACTGCAATAACTTTCTCTTGTTCTACGAACTACATAAACTACGATAGTGAAGTTTTTCAACTTAACAAAAACTATCAGTGCTTCGAATTTGCGTGTGTTAATATCTTCCGCACCGCGTTCAGTTGAGAGAAAATAAATCTGGCCAGGACTTTTTCCTAAAGTTCCTATTTCCCTTTCCCAAATACCTTTTACTAACCAAAATTAAATTTAACAATTGGGTTCTTTCTTTTTCTACGAGGCTTAGCCCATAGAGGCTCCCTCCCATTTTGTTGGATTTGCCATATATTCACTCTGTGTTAACTGTGGCTAGTCCACATTTTAATATGTATCTTTCCCTTGTAAAATTAGGGAATCGTACTTTTTCTAATTATATAGGAGTTAACTAATTGTGTAATCCAGGCTTCGTTAATACGACCTGCGTATTTTTTTATATTGCCTCTAGTAAGTTCTATTTAAAAATAGCGGTAATTTCCGCTTGTACTTTTTCTTATTTTCCTGTTGCAATCAGGAATCTAATACATTTGTTTATAGCCTTTTCGATTGCCATAAAGGCATTCTAAAAGTGCTTGAATCATTCCCATTTAAACTTTCAAAGTTAAAATTGCTTTACAATTCTCGTTAAAACTTTACATTTCTTAATCGTAAGCACACTTTTTAAAATGTTTGTAAGATTTTAGTGCTTTATCAGGTTCGAAACTTGTACTCCATGTAATATTGTTTATAAATTGTAAACCTCTTATTATTGGGTCTGAGACTCTCAAAATATTTGTAGAACTAAACAAAGAAAACGTTCTTCTAATTCAAAAAATAAGATTCTAAATCTAACCATTGATAATTATTTATTGTTAAATAAATCATTTCTATTTTATGCTTTATCTTTCTCGCTAGAATCACGATTAGGCAGGTCCTTCTCTTCCCTGATTCTTCCTCTAAACTTAAGTTCTCTTTACTAAGACGGATAATTCCTAAAACAATAAAGTCTTTACTACTTGTTGCATTTAGACTAAAACTTCAAGTAAAAACATTTCAAAGTTTCTCTTGGTTTCCATAGCCAATTCTAGCAAACCATTAAGGCAAGTATAGCTAGCTCCGCAAGCTTCCTACTTGTAGAGATTTTTTTTCTGACTTATGGTTTGTTTCCAAAATTTTAGTTTTGTTTGGGTTAGGTTGGAGGTCTTCCTCTGTTTTAAACTTTTAATCGGCATCTTGCTGGGTAAAACTTAGTTTTTCTTAAGTGTAAGTTTTTCACATAAATAATAACAACATCGCTAAAATCATCAAAAACACTTTGTCTCATTCGATTGGTTTGCCAGAGATCCAACAGTTCCCAGAAATAAAATTATCACACCAAATTCAAATCTTTCCAGCATTTTTGAATGCATAATAAAATCTAACCCATCTGAAGGGAAAGTCATTACATCCTTTCCTTTTGGCTTACTTTGTCTTGCCAGACTACCACCCGTCCCACCATCGGCTCGGGAGGGAAAGACCACTTCCCAAGTGCTTGCAGGCAACCTCTATTCATGCTGCGCTCTCCGCTTGCCTTGTGCGAGTCCCCACTAAAGTTAGACATTTCATACGGTTTGCACGGCTAAATTCCTTTTTATATATAAATTTACTTAAATTTTTGTGTTGGATTCTCATCCTATCTACCAATATTCGTCTCTATGCCGAAACCTATCGCCTTTTCTCTCTTATCATCTTCCCCTAGGCAGTGTTAACCCTCAGCAAAAACCTATCACTGCCCCAAGAAGCTTGATGAAAGAAGACTTTAGGGAGCTGCAGTGCTTTCAATTTTGACAAACTTATATACATCGAGGGTTTTGAAGAGCCGTGAGGTAATGCAAACAAAAGATTCATTTATCGAGAGAGAGCGAGTAGCAGTATGGTGACATCGCAGTGAATGATTCTGTCTCACTATGCACAGAACGCTTCTTTGAGTGGTTTGTGGCGAATCCTCAAGGTCACGGCCCGGTATGAGTAGTGGGGAGCTAGACCGCTGGCGGAGACACCCTTCACATAGCTGTGCCGAGTTCAAGCACATGCACAGATTTTTTACAAGATGTTGACAATACTGTGGACGGAGAAACTGCGATCTTTTTTCCCCACCACTGAAACCTGTCCACCCAGAGCCGTCAGCTTAACCTTGAGGCTTCACCACAAACCACCCAAGCTACAGTAATAGCTGTAAGTGAACCTGTGCGGGGATGTCACAATATAACTAAGGCTCATGTCAGCCATGTAGGACCCCCAAATATGTACTAAGAGTAGTGGAGTGACTGAAACAATTTTGAATGTAACGCCTATATTCTGACGGTGTCCTACTAGAAACTGTGAAGCGCAGCAGATACAGGAACAAGATAAATATTGAAATGATCGACTATCAGATAATTGCCTTCGACTGAACAGTGCTTAATTACTGCTAGTAAGAATACCGTAGTTCTTTTGCTTTCCTTAAATTGAATATAAAGAACCAAAGAATACGGTAGATAAAAACAATCAAATTGCGTAGTGCATAATGCTTTAGTAATTATCAGTAATAGTTGGCACGCTTTCTAAGTTTCTTGCCGAGCTTTTTGAATTTGAATGGCAAGGACCATTTGTGGGTGGCATTGTGAGTTTGGTAGTGTTTTATAGAGATATTCTGTCTTTAATAATTGGATGTGACGATGCTCGTTCCACGAGTGAAACATTTCATCCTAACTCTTCTGTAGCCATAACAAATATATGTATATACAGTATATATATAAAAGGTGCGTTCAAAAAGTAACGAGCCGGAGGCTGGAATGCTCAACCCTGTGACTACATCGGCTAATCGTGGCGTGTGTAATGAGGCGTGGTTCCGACCAGAGTATGGAAGGTCACAGCCCGTCGCTAGAGGGCACGTGTGCACGTCACGTGACGATAAAGAGCGAGCAGCAGCATGCATCAATCGTCCAACGCTGCCAGTCGCATTGCAAACAGCGACATGGAGGCGTTAACTGAAGAGCAAAGAGGTGTTGTTCGGTTTCTGACAGCCAAAGGAGTAGGGGGAACGGACATTCATCGCCGATTGTCACTTGCAAGGGTCAAGGCGTGGCACAAGTGCTTCAGGGAAGGACGGGTGTCGTTAGCCGATGATGCCCGGTCTGGAGCATACCTCTGCATTACCGATGACAACGTCCAGCTGGATGATGCACTCATTACCCAGGACCACCGAGTGACAGTGAATGCCATAGCTGCCGTGGTCACTCCACGACAATTCACGACCTCATACGGCCAACACAGTCGCGGCACTCCTTCTTGCAGAAATTCAAATGGGAGGTTCTCGGCTACCCTCCATACATTTCAGACCTCTCTCCCTGTGATTACGCCATGTTTGGTCCCCTGAAAAGGGCATTGCGGGGCCAACGATTCACCTCGGACGCCGACGTCCAGCTGTACGTGCGGAACTGTTTCACATCGCAGCCCAGGGAATTTTATGAGACAGCCACTCACCGCCTCGTGTCACAGTGGGACAAGTGCCTCAACAGCCAGGGCCAATACTTCTAACATACAGGTACTGGTTTCTGTAATTATGCCTCCAGCTCGTTACTTTTTGAACGCACCTTATATATATATTCTTTCATCGCGTGTAATTTTTTCAGCTTGTTTTCTTGCATGTCCCAGTAATTGGAATTCCCCTATTATGTTGACCGACTGAAAATTCGCAGTATAAAAAAATTGTCAATAAGGCAACACTGTAAATTGGCTTAAAAGCTCTCTGTACGTAACCTATCAGTGCAATCAGTCTTTAATGTTAATTATGTGTTCTTTGTATAAATGACACAGGCATGCAAATTTTTGTGTTTGAAAATATTACAAGAGACGTTTTCGCTAATTTTTATAATATTTGGTGTGCCTACATTTTTTCCATCACCTCGTTGTTTTTTTTTTTTTTTGTAAAATCGATATCGATATATTTGCTAAAATTGAGACCAGAAAACATTTCCCTTGAGTTTTAAATTCTTACATCAAATTATGGTGCAGTTTCTTTAAGAAACTAACATAAAATATTCGTTTGACCAAGAGGAACAAATGAACTTTCAAAACAAATTTTAAACTGGGCCAAAAACAATAAAAACAAACAAAGTGTATATTTAAGTTTGTAGTCTCTTTCCTTTTAAACTTCTTCTTGACGCTCTTCTAATATGTCCAACTCAGGCAAATGTTCAAAAAAAATCCAAGATTAATTGAATTTTTCAAGGCAACGTGACGTGATAGAAATTCTTAATTACCGTACTCTTTACGAAATCATGAAGTTCAGATCTCACTTCCCTTGTATTTTTTTTCTATCGCAGACCTATGAAATCAACTTATTTATTTATTTATTTATTTATTTTATGTTCGACCCTGACTATTATGTGTCAGAAAACGGTATCATAATGATGGTCATTATAACACTATTTTTCATTATGAAACAGTTTCTCCCACCAATCAGAGCTCAAGAAACAGTTGTTTGACCAATTAGATAAGGTTAGCATCGCACCTGCGTGGAGTTCCAAGGCCTTCTAAACTGCGTTGCCTAGTGTCATAGTAGGGTAATCGAGAAGGCCATGGTCAAATACAAGGCATTCTCTGCGTTTCATGCGCTCTGTTCAGTACATAAAACTAGCGAAATCTCGACAGATATTTATGAATATTTATCTTCGAACATAAAATAGTTATAATAATTATAGTCGAACATAACCAGTCGTATGCAACTCGCCTATAATGGTAATTAAGACACTAGTATGGAAATTATAAAACTCGCATACGCTCGTTTTATAAATATACTAGTGTCTTAATTATAGCCATTATAGGCTCGTTGCATAATGTACTATATGTTCGACCCTGACTATTATATATCAGAAAGCTGTATTATAATGAAGCTCATTATAACACCATTTTTCATTATGAAACAGTTTCTCCCACCAATCAGAGCTTAAGAAACAGTTGTTTGACCAATTAGATAAGAATAGCATCGCACCATCGCTGAGTTCCACGGCCTTCTAAATTAAATTTCACTGCGTGACCTAGTGTCATAGTAGGGTAATCGAGGAGGCCATGGTCAAATAAAAGGCATTCTCTGTGTCTCATGCGCTCTGTTCAGTACATAAAACTGGCGAAATCTCGACAGATATTTATGAATATTTATGTTCGAACATAAAATAGTTATAATAATTATCGTCGAAAATAAACAGTCGTATGCAAATCGCCTATAATGGTAATTAAGACACTCGTATGGAAATTATAAAATATACTCGTGTCTTAATTATTGCCATTATAGGCTCGTTGCATAATGTACTATATCGTATGATGAAGTGTTACATAGCTATTTACAAATATATTCAGTATTACATCAACTCTAGTTCGTAGTCTGAAATGATTAATTTACAGCTGCAGATCCAAATGGCGAAGCCAGTCAACAGCCTCTTGGGGTAGCCTGTTTAGATCTTCCAGTGTACAATGGAAGGCTCTGAGGCAACAATGTGATCTGTGAGCGTTATGTGATCTATAGTCTTCTTCTCTTCTCCACAGTCGCAATTTGGAGAGGACTTCCAACCCCATTGATGTAGTATACCTCCACACCTGCCCTGACCAGTTCTAATCCGGTTCAACAAGCACCAGTCACGCCTACATAAGAGAAACCCTGCAGGTCTTTCCCAGGGATTAATCATTTATCCATGGTGTGCCAGGGAAGTTTGTTTCCGCAATTGATTAATCCAGGCAACTTTGATATTGAAGTTGTTGGTCAGCAAGCTATCTGCTGTTCGCCACGACGGGTGGGTGTCTGGACTTTAATCGATGATCTGATAGAACTGGAAGTTCTGCATGTATTGGTAATAGTGGATTCGAGTATGCTGTGTTGAAAGGATATCGATCAATGTTACAGAACACTTGTTACCTAGTTTATCGATTTATAGACATTGAAGTGTCTGGTTGAGAACGTAATCTTTGATTGACTAGAACTTAACGCATGTGTGGTATGAGAGCTTAATACGTGTATAATTGGACCTCGTGGGGTATGCGCCATTAATGCTATGATTGAATATCTAAACTGGTGTACGTCACTAACAGAGTATCCCTCGGAAAGGTGCCAGTTTGCATTCAACATTAAAGAATCTACTTTGATTACCAGTTCAAAGTAGAAACCGTAAACAACTCCAACTTTCAATTGTTCGTACACTGAATGCTCAGGTCACCATATAGGTATTATACACATATATCCTTGTTAAACTTCCTCTCAATGGACGCTCAATTTATACATAAATTTGTACTTCCCACCTTGATTATATTCCTGTTAATTACACCCATTTTGAAGCTTGATGAAATATGTATTTTTCATTCTCTGCTAAAAATTAGATTAAACACGAGTATAACGTCGCGACCATACATACACTCATCATTACCTACGTGGGTCGAACAATGGTAGAGCTTATTGATCCTAATATTTTTAGCCTACTTTCATTTTTGCAAAAAAAATAATAACGTAGAGCTATGAGATCTACTCAGGGCCAAAAAATTGTGTGTCTGTCTGTGTGTATGTCTGCCCCCACACCCCTCCTATCAATGTTCTTACGTTTGGATTTTAGTAGAGTAGAGCTGGAATGGTTTTGTTCCAAAAACCGTGCTATGGTTGGCTTTATGTAAATCGTTAGAAAAGAAAAAAAAAAGATTAACTCTAAATTTCGGAATAATTTGTAGTATCACGTTGTCGGAATACTAAAAAAAAAAGTTTTTCTCTGAATCTACGTATATTAAAGAAAAGTTTTTTAAACAAAAAATATAGAGAACCTACAATTTGTCTCATTGAGGTCATGCCATACGTTTTGAAATGCAGAAGCTAGGTGGCGCCAAAGTTTCCAAAAAAGTGTTTTTCAACTTTTTGTCCTAGAAAAAATGTTTTATTTTTCACAAAAGAGTGAATCAGAAATTTGTTCCTCTAAAAATTGTCTGCACGTTTGTTTCCTCCCTCTTATCGTTCAGAAGTTATAGCGCAGCAAATGCAACGCTGCGTAGTCAAAACTACTATTGTTACTGCGGAGAGAGCGGTGGGCATAGTTTAGACCGGGACCGGTGTCGGACAATTTTCACACTTCGGCAGACTATAACTTTGGAACGGTAAGTCGGAGGGAAAAAAATGTTGCAATAAATATTGTAGACAATTTTGAGAGGAACAAATTTCTGATTCCCTCTTTTGTGAACAAAACATTTCTCTAGGACAAAAAGTGAAAAAGCACTTTTTAGGAAACTTTGGCGCCACCTAGCTTCTGCATTTCAAAACGTATGTCATGACATCAATGAGACAAATTGTAGGCGACAATGTCCTCTATATATTTTGTTTCAAAACTTTTCTTTAAAATACGTTGTTTCAGAGAAAAGCGCTTTTCAAACAGTTTTTGAGTTTTCTGACAAAATTATCGTGCAAATTATTCTGAAATTTACAGTTAAGCTGTTCTTGTGCTTTTCTAACGATTTACTAAAAACCAACCATAGTACTGTTTTTGGAACAAACGGGGTTTCTTCTGTGCAGCTGTACTGTACTATTTTACGTGACTAGTACTGAAATCGCGTCAGGAGATGGCAGTCCAACACGCTGTGACGGGGTGCGGGGGGTCTTGCAGTACGCATGCGCGGCCCTCATATTCCTAACTTAAATATATCGGCTTCGCGCATGCCAATCGCTGTTATTGCAGCACACGACACGCAGCCAGTGAAAGAAGGAATGTGCTGAGTGAGTGAAACACGTAGTGACCAACTTAATGTTTTTGGAATGCGCGATACGCAGTGAGCGGGAAGACATCTGCAGTTCAAACCCAACTGCCAACTACTGGCGCGATATCAGTAGTAACGCCATCCTCATGCCAGCGGACACACTCTCCTCCTCACAGGTAGGTCAATGTTCCGATTACGCAACAACATCCCTCCCCTCCCTCGCCCCGCCTCACACTACCATGCGCTACCCCAAACCCCCACTCTTGGATTGCTCATTCTGCTTGAACAGTTTCTGAAAAACTTACAAACATTGACTTTTTAATGTTTAATTTTGAATTTAAAGATAGGAGACAATTATTTTACCTAGGAAGTTTCGAATAGTCTCTTCTATCAAAAGCGTAACGGACTTCACGTATATCAATTACACCCTGTATATATATCTTTATATATATAATTCTTCGACACGTGTGTATGTGACTGAACTCCTCCTAAACGACTGAACCGATTTTGATGAAATTTTGTATGTATGTTAGGGTGGGTCCATGTATGGTTTAGATTCACAATTTGACCAGATAGGTGGAATTTTAGAATTTTAGAACCACAATTAATACACAATTTTAGAACCATAATATACAGTCATAAACAGTCGCCATGGAAACCGCTAGCCTTGGCCTTCGTGAAAGCTGAAGTCTTTGGACGGTTTGTCTCTGCACCTTAGAGCCACCTGGTCGCAATCTGTGCAACTACCGCCATTAATTACACTCCGCCCGTGGCGAAAAGTTGTGTTTTATACCAAAGGTGGCAGTGATGTCGAATTCTACTGTTTGTCTCTGCACGTTGGAGCGTTTAAAGTCCCGTATGCGTTCATATACCATTCATCCGATTGCCATGAAACTTGGATGATATATTGAGTGAGCTCCAGGGAAGGCGTTTGGCTTAGTAAAACCATTTTACAATAGATAGCGCACGAATAGTTTCAACAAATGAGCGACGACGCGTGAAGCGTTTCAAAAAGGTCCCGTATGCGTTCAAATACCATTCGTCCGATAGCGAAGAAACTTGGGTGAGATGTTGTGTACACTCCATGGAAGGCTTAGTAAATCAATTTCACATTAGGTAGCGCACGACTAGATTCATCAAATGAGTGATGACGCGCGAAGCGTTTCGACAAAATCCCGTATAAGTTTATATTCCATTCATAGATTGAGATGAAACTTTGATGAGTTGTTGTGTACACTTAAGTGAAGGCTTCTAACTTAGTAATCCATTTCACAGGAGGTTGCGCACGAGTAGATTCAACAAATGAGCGGCGACGTGCGAAGCGTTTCAACGAAGTCCCGTATGCGTTCAAATACCATTCGTCCCATAGCGATGAAACTTGGGTGAGATGTTGTGTACACTTACGTGAGGGTTTCTAACTTAGTAAATCCATCTTACAATAGGTATCTCACGAGTAGATTCTACAATTGAGCAACGACGCGCGAATTTTTAATCAAAGTCCCGTATGCGTTCATATACCATTCATCCGATTGCAATGAAACTTGGGTGAGATGTTGTGTACACTTACGTGAGGGTTTCTAACTTAGTAAATCCATTTTACAATAGGTAGCTCACGAGTAGATTCAACAAATGAGCGACGGCGCGCGAATCGCCTCCACAATGTCCCGTATGCGGTCATATATCATTCATCCGATTGCGATCAAACCTTGGTGAATCATTGAGTACACGGCAGAGAAGGTTTCAGGCTTAGTAAATCTATTTTACAGTAGGTAGCGCATGAGTAGTTTCAACAAAAGGGTGACGGCACGCGAATCGTTTAATGAAAATCACTTATGCGTTCATATGTCATTCATCCGATTCCGATGAAACTTTGATGAGTTGTTGTGTACACGCCAGGGAAGGTGTTCAACTTGGTAAATCCATTTTACAATATTGGTAGCGCACGAGTAGATGTAACAAATGAGTGACGACACGCGAAGCGTTCCAACAAAATCCTGTATGCGTTCATATACTATTCATCGATTGCGATGAAACTTTGATGAGTTGTTGTGTACACTTACGTGAAGCTTTCTAACTTAGTAAATCCATTTCACAGTTGATAGAGCACGAGTAGATTCAACAAATGAGTGACAGAGCACGAATCATTTAAACCAAATCCCGTATGCGTTAATGCCATTTATCCATTTGCGATGAAACTTTGGAGAGTTGTTGTACACGCTCCAACGAATGTTTCTAAATTAGTTAATTGAATTCACGATAGTTTAGAGGCAGTTAGCAGAAATTGAAAAAATATTATGCATCCAAAAGCACTTCTTGAAACAAAGTTACAACACTTTCTTTGATTGGCAGGACAACGTCTGCCGGGTCAGCTTGTATATATATATATGTTTTCCTCCTGATGAGAACCACATTGATGGGCTGCTTTTTCCACTTAAGTGGCAATTATCCTTGAAAGCTTTCGCTTTTGGCTGATGTCACTGTAAGTGACAGTCTTGTATGAAAACAACTCTCACATTTACCCGAAGGAGAGAGATCAAATGCTTCGGTAGCATGCTGAACTGATATGCCCAAGATCGCGGGTTCAAACCCGGCCAAATGCGTCGGATTTTTAAGAGCGTTAAAATCTTTCCGTATGCTTTCCTTCGGAGAGGAAGTAAAGCCGGAGGGCCGATGTCATAGATTTATGGCATGTAAAAGAACCAACCACTACAATTGGTAGTGTGTAGCCAAAATTTGTGGGTTATTTGGATAGAAACGCTCTATCAAGTTTCAACGTTCACCGCTGGGTGTCAGTGTCAGAGGCGTCTGATAGCCAAAGTTGGAACTACTTGAAATTTGTATATATTAAGGCTACAGAGCCTGGATTTGATCTCCTTTGTTCGTCACTGGAGGAGTTTCCATCTGTTTTTTCGCCGTTGCCTGTTTGAAGTTAGGTATCGTTCAGATACACTTCCCTTTTGTTTATGTTTCCTTATATCCATCTAACCCTCCCACCTCCCCCCTCTCCCCCTTTATTTTGGACATTCTCATTCTTCGAGGAGTCTCTATATTTTCACCCCGCCCCCTTCTCTTTACTTAATACTCTGTCCGCTGTTCTACCATGGTCCATACAGTAATTTCTGGTAGCTGCTCTCTGGTGACGAACCGAGGAATTTATCTATATTCTTTGTAATTTTTGTAATCTCATTGATATACATTCTTTGGCCACATTGTTTGATTCCATTGAAAAAGGAGGCAAGGTTTCTCCGAAACGTATGGTTCTAATTTAAATACACACGGCATTAGCCCAAAAAACATGAATTATTTAAACTTGAAATTTAACTTGCTGGGGAGCCTATGCGCGTTCAATTAAAATACCCTGCTATGGCCATTGGCTGCAATTCAAATATAGCATACCGTATATTCATGTATTTTTTTATCACAGGTATTATTTTCAGGTTATTTTTCGTATGTTCCAGTAATCGGGATTATTGTACTGACTGACAGAAAAGTCGCCGTATCAATTATGCATAGTCACACGATGTGTTGCTGTCCAATTTATTAAAGTGTTTGAGTTAATGCTGCATTCTTATCAGTTCCAATTATCAATACCGCATTGCGGCAAATGGTAAGACTTCCACAGTAGGAATGAATGAAGAGCTGAGTGTGAGACGTTAATTCTTCAACCATTTCTATACGTTAATAATATTGGTGTTAGTTTTCACTCTTGTGTTATCACTTAGAATCACAGGTACTGTGATTTAGTCAGTCTCAAAGGCTTCACATGTTTCAGAAATACCAAAGAACTTGAATATTGTCTAACACGTTAATACTTGCATTAGACAGAGGACGCACGGAATACATTCGAAAATTTTCTGAAAGTGATAGAGCTCACCAGTGATAATATCTGCTATCTGTCTTTCATTCTTGAATTAGCACAATTGAATTCATATTGATTACATATAGAGCTATACTTGTTAGCCTAAACTATCAACGTACATAAGCAACATCCATAACCAATATACTAGCTCAGAAGACATCACGTTATCCTCCAAAAGACGTGAATATTGGTGGAAAAGACAGTATTACACATCGGACCTCTGAAGCCACATAATATGACGGGCTCAAGGTTACTTTGTGCTCTCAAGCCAATATTCTTTATTTCTAGATTCAGTGGAATGGCTCCGTATGTTATTTCAGAAGACCAAAACAACATAATCAGTGTCAAATCGTCCACTCTGATGTCTGCATATTCTCTTGGGCTGTTAGTGTGCATTACTGTCGTATATATTTATCATATGGTATTGAAATATCAGACCTTCATTAATGAAAGAGGCGATTTAATTAGCGATATCACCGGCATATCTTCAAGAACGCTTGAATATGTGTCTGTCTCCGTGATGATTACCGTAAGTTTCTTTCGAAATAGAAATTACCTACACAATATTCTACAGCTATTTGGAGACGCTGATCGAGTGCTGTGTTGTGAATATGACAATGTTCATAAGCGGGCATATTGGGTTTCATGTGTCACCATTTGCATGTATTTATTAGGTATTTTCACAGCCAGTGGAATCGAAGGTTGGATTTGGAAGACTGAAGAAGTATTTATGGTATATGTAACGTATTTTATTCTTTGGACTGTATCATTACAGTTTTCTGCTCTTATTCTCATGATCCAGCACAGATTTGCTCTACTCAATACCAAGCTTTCGAAACTATACGAACTCAGAAGTGATTCATTGACCTTCCAGAATTACGCTGACTTTTATTCTGACAACCAGAAGAGAAACTGGGAACTTATCAGAGAAAATCAATTATCAACAATATCATTGGCCAACAATCGAAAGTTAAATGAATTATGCCGTATCCATATGCTTCTCTGTCAAATAGGTACGTTGGTAAACTCTGCCTTTGGTTTACCAATTTTGTTGATACTGTGCACTATGCTTTTTACTTTTATTGAATGGGCTTGTATATTTGTTACAATTCTTCAGGGGATTGTACCAGGTTTTGTAAAGATTGAAATGGCAACTGGTGTGTTGTGCCTAACAATGGTTCTCGTTCAAGTGATAACTATTGCTGTATTCTGTCAAAGAGTGACCGATGAATCCAATGGTACCTCGCTCCTAGTTAATCAGCTGTTGCTACGCCATTCTCAAAACGCAAGACTTCAACTGTTTTCACAGCAGTTGGCACAAGTCAAGCTTCAGATGACAGCGTGTGGGTTATTTCCTTTAGATAACACTTTGTTGGTGGCGTTCACTTCTGCTGCTGCGACATATTGTGTCATATTACTGCAGCTCAAACAATAGTGCACTACAAGAGGGATGAAATATTATTGCACAAACTGAAGCAGAATAATCCTGTTTTAGGTCAAATACTGCACTGCTTTTCGCAAAACGTTTTAAAGTATTTTGTGCAGTGTCACCTCTTATAATGTGTACAACACAGGCTCCGCCTTTCTTTAATTGATATTTTATACATGAAACAGAATATTAGTGTTTTCTTTGCAAGTTTTGAGAGTGAGAAATTTTATCGTTTCGTGAAGTAGTAACTTTTATTCCACCGTAGAGTAATTGGACATCCCTGTTGTATGAGTAACACGAAGGATATTGATTCGGCTCCACTGTCTATACGTAAATGTATCATATCAGCATGAGACGTGCAAGCAGTTGCAGCATGCCTGATGAGCCGAGAATCCCTAGCTATTTCAGCACTTCATAGGAAGGGAGAGATGGGAAAATAAAGGGGAGGCTCATGCATTATTATTATGATTGTCATTCTTATTTAATGGTATCGGCCTACTAAGGACCACGTCATTTGAACTGTCTTCTCTGGGTTTTGATATTTGCCCAGTGCTCCTTCATACGTTGCCGGTGTTGCTCTTTTCTTTCCTCCGTCCACATCTTTCACGTCTTTAACTTTGGTTTTTCTTGAAAACCCTGGTGGTCTTTTAGCTTCTTCCCGAGAGGGTTGTCTTTTTGCATATCTTCACAGGTAATCTCCAACTCCTGTAGGACACTTTCTACCTCTTCGAACCAGGCTGGCTTGGTCTTCTTATGTTTAAAATAGGTGAAGATGCAGTTCGTCAATCGTGTGGATTTCATCCGTAGCAAGTGGCCATAAAATGCAATTCTCCCTTTCCTTATAACATCAGAGATCTTTTGGACGTAAATATTCAGCTCATGGTTATGCTGTCGTCTATATTCACTTTTGTCTTTAATCGGGCCAAACATTTTCTTCAAGATCACCCTTTCTTTCTTTCTTTCTTTCTTTCTTTCTTTCTTTCTTTCTTTCTTTCTTTCTTTGATCTCCAATTCTTCTGCCATGCCTTTCTTGTTCATAGTGAAGCATTCCGCTGCTTACAGAGATTCTGGTCGTATTACAGTGTATAAATGCCTGAATTTTGCATTCAGGGATGTTAGATTTTTATTGTAAACGTCCTTGGGGAGTTGGTACGCCATTTCCATTATACGCATGCGTGTACTGAAGGTTCCTTTCTCACAGACGTTGGGTTCCACCAATTCACCAAGATATTTTTACTTTTCCGTTCATTTGATTTTTCCCTGTTTTACTTTTATTCTTATCATTATTACTCTTTCTTACTTTCTTTCTCCGTTAGGGTCTTCTGGGGACCACGAACCAATGTCAATTTCAATTCCTTTGTTGTTCTTTCTTCCTCCTCCAGGGCTCCTTCATCTTTTCGCTGTGTTTCTTCTTTCTCTCTTCCGACCATTTTGAGCCTGTTTTTTATATTGCCTTCCTCGTAGTCCTTCCATTCCCAATACCGGTACCTTTTTTTTGAAAATTTCTCTCTAGTGCATCTTTTTCTCTTACATTGTTTAATTCTAAAGCTTTCTTTACTTCTTGAAACCAGGCTGTTGTCGATTTCTTTTTCCTAAGATATTTAAAAATCGGTTTGGTTAACCTGCTATCATTCATCTTATATATAAAAGTGAAAGTCTGAATGTATGTATGTGGGTGGGTCTGTTCCGTATACAAATATACACCGTTACACCAATCTCAACCGAATTTTGCATACACATAATTTAGGACCCAGAAGGAACCGCTGGCTACATGAATTTTCGATAGTCTTTCTCATTCTTCTGATTTCGACCCTTTTGCACTCCAGCACATGCTCATCAAATCATAAAATATACTCATGAAGGAATGGCAAGGCAGATAGTTTCCATGGCAACATAGCTCAAGTCGAGACACGGCCGACTGGATGCCATTTGCGCTATGCACTACCGGTATAGAAAATGAGGATCTTTACTTGAAATCCCGTTAGTTACTCAACTACTCACGCAGCACTGTCAACCGAGTTTAGCATTACAAAGACTTGACACTATCTTCTACTATATATTTGTCAAATACCACTCACTCACTCACTCATTCATTCATCACGAAATCTCAGAAACCATCAAACGGATTGGAGTGAAATTTGGTATGCAGCTTCCCCAAGGGCCGCAAATGCCCACTAAGAGAGGATTTTTGGATATTCTGGTTCTAAAGGGGTGTTAAGGGGGTAGACCTGCATTTCATTGAACAGCAATATCTCCCGATTGGTTTCATTGGGGGATGTGATACTCGGCACATAAACTCATCATTAAAAATAAGAAGATACGAGTCGGAGGGTTTTTCGATGTGGTGTATATTATGAGGTGAAAGGGGTGAAAAGTGGGGATTGAAAGATTCCTAACGGAGCGTGTATCTCTTAAACGGCATAGGCGAGGAGTTTGAAACTCAGCGGAAAGAAATCAGCATAAAAATAAGTAAATATGTGTTTGACCGTTTTATCATAAATCCAATTTAAGAGGCCCATGGGGAGGGGTGAAATTCCGGAGGGGGGGGGGGAGAAACAGGAAAGAAAGTGTCCTAACTGATTGACTGACTGACTCACTCATCAAACTCTGGGGGAAAATCTGCTTTAAAGTAAGTAAATAGCTGTTCGACAGTTTTTTTCATAAATCAAATTTAAGGGGTTCATGGGGAGGAGTGAAATTCTGAAAAAAGAAATTTAAAGAAAATTTCCTGACTCACTCACTCAATCACTCATCATCGCCCAGCCAAAATTATTGAAGTTAGAAACATGACAGTTTGGGGATATGTTCATTGTATTTCAAAACAGTCTACTAAGGGAGGATTTTCGGATATTCAGGTTCTAAAGGGGTCTTAATGGGGTTAAACCTGCACTTCATTGAATAACAATATCCCCCGATAGGTTTCATTGGGGGATGTGATACACGGCATATAAACTCATCATTAAAAAGTAAGACATGTGTCTGAGGGTTTTTCGATGTGGTGTATATTATGAGGTGAAAGGGGTGAAAAGTAGGGATTGAAAGATTCCTAACGGAGCGTGTATGTCTTAAACGACATAGGCGAGGAGTTTGAAACTCAGCGGATGATAATCAGCATAAAAATAAGTAAATATGTGTTTGACCGTTTTTTCATAAATCCAATTTATGAGGCCCATGGGGAGGGGTAAAATTCTGGGGGGGGGGGGGGGGGAACAGAAAGGAAAATGTCCTAACTGATTGACTGACTGACTCACTCATCAAACTCAGGGGGAAAACTGCTTTAAAGTAAGTAAATAGCTGTTCGACAGTTTTTTTAATCAATCAAATTGAAGGGGTTCATCGGGAGGGGTGAAATTCTGAAGGAAAAAATGAAAGAAAATGTCCTGACTCATTCACACACTCATCATCGCCCAGCCAAAAATATTGAAGTTGAAAACATGGCATTTTGGGGATATGTTCGTTGTATGTCAAAACCGTACACTAAGGGAGGATTTTTGGATATTCAGGCTCTAAAGGGGTTTAAGGGGGTTAAACCTGAATTTCATTGAACAGCAATATCTCCCGATTGGTTTCATAGGGGGATGTGATACTCGGCACATAAACTCATCATTAAAAATAAGAAGACACGAGTCGGAGGGTTTTTCGATGTGGTGTATATTATGAGGTGAAAGGGGTGAACAGTGGGGATTGAAAGATTCCTAACGGAGCGTGTATCTCTTAAACGACATAGGCGAGGAGTTTGAAACTCAGCGGAAAAAAATCAGCGTAAAGAAAGTAAATATGTGTTTGACCGTTTTATCATAAATCCAATTTAAGAGGCCCATGGGGAGGGGTGAAATTCTGGAGGGGGGGGGGGGGAGAGAACAGGAAAGAAAGTGTCCTAACTGATTGACTGACTGACTCACTCATCAAACTCAGGGGGAAAATCTGCTTTAAAGTAAGTAAATAGCTTTTCGACAGTTTTTTTCATAAATCAAATTTAAGGGGTTCATGGGGAGGGGTGAAATTCTGAAAAAAGAAATTTAAAGAAAATTTCCTGACTCACTCACTCAATCACTCATCATCGCCCAGCCAAAATTATTGAAGTTAGAAACATGACAGTTTGGGGATATGTTCATTGTATTTCAAAACAGTCTACTAAGGGAGGATTTTCGGATATTCAGGTTCTAAAGAGGTCTTAATGGGGTTAAACCTGCATTTCATTGAATAACAATATCCCCCGATAGGTTTCATTGGGGGATGTGATACACGGCATATAAACTCATCATTAAAAAGTAAGACATGTGTCTGAGGGTTTTTCGATGTGGTGTATATTATGAGGTGAAAGGGGTGAAAAGTAGGGATTGAAAGATTCCTAACGGAGCGTGTATGTCTTAAACGACATAGGCGAGGAGTTTGAAACTCAGCGGAAGATAATCAGCATAAAAATAAGTAAATATGTGTTTGACCGTTTTTTCATAAATCCAATTTATGAGGCCCATGGGGAGGGGTAAAATTCTGGGGGGGGGGAACAGAAAGGAAAATGTCCTAACTGATTGACTGACTGACTCACTCATCAAACTCAGGGGGAAAACTGCTTTAAAGTAAGTAAATAGCTGTTCGACAGTTTTTTAATCAATCAAATTGAAGGGGTTCATCGGGAGGGTTGAAATTCTGAAGGAAAAAAATGAAAGAAAATGTCCTGACTCATTCACACACTCATCATCGCCCAGCCAAAAATATTGAAGTTGAAAACCTGGCATTTTGGGCATATGTTCGTTGTATGTCAAAACCGTACACTAAGGGAGGATTTTTGGATATTCAGGCTCTAAAGGGGTTTAAGGGGGTTAAACCTGAATTTCATTGAATAACAATATCTCACGAGTGGTTTCACTTGTGGATGTGATACTCGGCATATAAACTAATCATTAAAAATAAGCAGACATGTGCCTAAGGGTTTTTCGATGTGGTGTATTATTATGAGGTGAAAGGGGTGAAAAGTGGGGGTTGAAGGATTCCTAACGGAGCGTGTAGGCCTATCTCTTAAACGACATAGGCGAGAACTTTGAAACGCAGCTCAAAAACATCAGCTATAAAGATAAGTAAATCGGTGTTCGACCGTTTTTTCATAAATTAATTTAAGGGGCCAATGGAGTGGGGTGAAATTCTGGGGGAAAAAGGAGAGAAAGTGTCCTAACTGACTAACTCACTCACTCACCAAACTCAGGGGAAAAAGACAGCTTTAAAAATAAGTTAATAGGTGTTCAAGCGTTTTTTCATCAATCCAATTTAAGGGGCCCATGGGGAGGGGTGAAATTCTGGTAAAAATAATTGAAAGAAAATGTCCTGTATGACTCACTCACTCATCACGCCCAGCGAAAACTATTAAAGTTGGAAAAATGAAATTTTGGGAATATGTTCGCTGTATGTCGAAAACGTCAACTAAGGAATGTTTTTTATTTATTCGGGTTTTAAAGAGATGTTAAGGGGTAAACGTGCATTTCATTGAATAACGATATGTCATGAGTTGTTTCTTAGGGGATGTGATATTCGGTATATAAACTGATCATTAAAAATAATCAGACATATGTCTAATGGTTTATCGATGTGGTGTATATTATGAGGTGATAGGGGTGAAAATGGGGGGTTGAGGGATTCTTGACGGAGCGTGTATCTCTTAAAGGACATAGGCGAGAAGTTTGAAATTCGGCGGAAAAAGAACTGCTTAAAATACAAGTAAATAGGTGTTTTTTTTTTTTTTTTTCTTAAATCCAATTTAAGGCCCTGGTGAGAGGTGAAATTCTGGGAAAAAAAACAAAACAGGAAAGAAAGTGTCCTAACTGATTGACTCACTTACTCACTCATCAAACTCAGGGGGAAAACAGCATTAAATAAGTAAATAGGTGTTCGACCGTTTGTTTCATAAATCCAATTTGAGGGGTTCATGGGGAGGGGTGAAATTATGAAAAATAAATGAAAGGAAATGTCCTGACTGACTCACTCACCCATCATAGCCCAGCCAAAATTATTAAAGTTAGAAACATGAAATTTTTGGGATATGTTCGTTGTATGTCGAAAACGTCCACTAAGGAAAGAGTTTTGAATATTCAGGTTCTAAATAGGTGTTAAGGGGGGTAAACGTGCATTTCATTGAATAACAATATCTCACGAGTGGTTTCATTTGGGGATGTGATACTTGGCATATATACTAATCATTAAAAATAAGCTGACACATGTCTAATGTTTTTTCGATGTAGTGTATATTATGAGGTGAAAGGGATGAAAAGTGGGGGTTGAAAGATTCCTAACGGACCGTGTATCTCTTAAACGACATAGGCGAGGAGTTTGAAACTCGGAGGAAATCAATCAGCTTAAAAATAAATAAATAAATAAATAAATAAATAAATAAATAAATAAATAAATAAATAAATAAATAAATAAATAAATAAATAAATAAATAAATAAATAAATAAATAAATAAATAAATAAATAAATAAATAAATATGTGTTCGACCGTTTTTCATAAATCCAATTTAAGGGGCCTATGGGGAGGGGTGAAATTCTGGAAGAAAAACGTCCCCTAAGGAAGTATTTTTGGATGTTGACTCTCATCGACCAACCCAAACGATTAAAGTTAGAAGAATGATATTTAGGGGATATATTTGTTGTGTGTCGAAAACGTCTACCAAGGAGGGATTTTTGGATATTCAGGTTCTAAAGTGGTGTTAATGGAGTTAAACCTGCATTTCATTGAATAACAATATGACACGACTATGATGCGAGCGAAGCGAGGCTAAAAATGAGATGATGTGCGTCTATGTATTACTCAATCACGCAAGTACCACTGGTCCGATTTACATGAATTTTACATGGAAGTAGCTAATTTACCTGGTTAACATATAGGTTACTTTTGATTTCAATACTTTGTACTATTTAAAGATGGCGACCATTTTAGTGACTTCACTACACCCTTTGGTTTCAAACTTTCATATTTCCAGTTCAAATAAAAAGTGAACGCTAAGAATTAGCAAACTTTTGATGGCATATGCGAGGTTAAAAATTGCATTTTATATCCGAAAGGTATCTCCAACCGTAAGCGAGTAAAACCTAAATGTGTGCTATAAAACACGGTCAACGCAGAGCGGTGTAGTTGGACAAAATGTTCCATCCTTAATCTCCCTCTGCGCAGCACCTCACCTATCCCCTGTTTTAACTGTCTCCTTCATATTTTAATTTATTTATGACGCGTAGCGAAGCACGGGTACTTCAGCTAGTTGTATATAAATGTCGAAAAACAACAATCGCCTCTTCTTTATTGACTCCGTTTTGTTTTCAATGTTCCGATATATTTCTTCGTTACATCTTAATTTCCAAAACTCTGTAGTTCTTCATGGACCGAGAATTTTGCGCATAAATGTTCTTACTGATACTTCTAATTTCCAATTAAACATTCACTGGCATATAAACATTCTGGTTTATTTACTGTTCTATTGTGCTGTATTTTCAATTTCTTAGATAAACATTTTTTGTCATAGATATTCCTGGTTATACCATATGCTCTTTGAATCTTGTGCACTCTTTCTTCTACAATAGAATTTTCTAAGCCTTTCTTCTGAATTATTTCCCCCAAATATTTGAACTTATCTACCCTCTTAATTTGACAAATTTTAGTTATTAGGGTTTCTGGAGCATTTTTAATATTTGTAATAAATTTATTATTATTATTATTATTATTATTATTATTATTATTATTATTGTATTATTATTGTATTTGATATAATGGTGGTCAATCACTTGGTATGGCATGAGAGTTGAGATCAGTCGAAAAGGTTTAGAACGCCTCGTGTACAGGGTCATGGATCTGATGATTTATTGTTGTGTTTTCTTAATAGGAATACCTTCCTAATGCCGACATTAATAAAGAAGTATGAAACTGGGGAAGGATTTTTTTCTTCATTCAGAGAAATATACATAACTCAAGCTAATTAACAACTTCATGTGGAATGTATGATGTATAAAGAAATAAATTAAAACGTACCTTAATAACTAACAAACGAATAACACTTGTAACGAAATGTTGTTTTTTGAGTTTTCTGTCCTTTGGCTGGTTTTGATGCAGCGCTCCATCCTCCCTGTCCTGATCTAATCGTTTCACATCTACATACAGTAACTGCCACAACCTACATCCGATGCAATCTGTTTAACCTATTCTAACCTTCGTCCACCACTACAGTTCTTGCCCTCGACCCTTCCGTCCATAACAAAGTTTTGCTATCCTGGGTGTCTTTGTAATTGACCTACCAACCTATATCTTCTCTTCATTAGCAGTCGCCAGAAACACCTCTCCTCGCCCACTCAACATAATACTTTTTTATTTGTTGCTCTATCTACCCATCTGATCTTCAACATTTTCCTGTAACGCGACATTTCAAACGCTTCCATTCTCTTCTTTCGTGCTGCGTCAACAATCCAAGTTTCACTTCCATAGAGCGCCAATGTCCAGTCAAATGCATTAGAAGATTACTTTATTATACCTAAATCTGTATTTGATGTCAACAGATTTATTTTCTGTAGAAAGGATTTCCTTGCCTGAGGCAACCTACTTCTTATAACCTCTTCGCTTCGAACAACAGTGGTTATTTAGCTTCTCCTACGTACTTTAGCTTTTCACCTGCACATTTAACGTCAATAGTGGTTTATGATTTGTTTTGGCTGCATTCTATTATTATTGCTTTACTTTTATTGATTTTCACCATGAATTCCCTCCTCAAGATGGAGTCCATACAATTTAAAAATGTGTAGATTAAGACTTTCACGGCCCGGAATAATATAAGGTGCGTTCAATAAGTAATGAGCCGGAGGCTGAAATGCGCAAACCGGTGACGACATCGGATAATCATGACGCGTGTAAAGAGGTGTAGTTCCGACCATAGCGTGGAAGGTCACAGCCCGTCGCTAGAGGGCACGCGTGCACGTCACGTGACGATACAATGCGAGCAGCAGCATCCATCAATCGTCCAACCAAGACCAATACAGTAGGCCATTCGACATGCTTCCTGGTGTGGTTGAAGACTATGGGGCACAAACTTTCCGTAAATGCAGTCGTTCCTTCATGATAGTGTGCACACTTCCGACGCTCAATCCGACCACGGCGGCTATGGCGTTCACTGTCACTCGGCGGTCCTGGGTAATGAGTGCATCAACCAGCTGGACGTTGTCATCGGTAATGCAGGGGTGTGCACCAGACCGGGCATCATCGGCTAACGACAACCGTCATTCCCTGAAGCGCTTGTGCCACGCCTTGAACCTTGCAAGGGAAATGCAGTGTTCGCCGTACACTTGTGACATTCGGCGATGAATGTCCGTTCCCCCTACTCATTTCGCTGTAGAAAACCGAACAACACCCCTTTGCTCTTCGTTTGACGCCTCCATGTCACTGTTTACAATGCGACTGGCAGCGTTGGACGATTGATGCATGCTGCTGCTCGCTTTGTATGGTCACGTGACGTGCACGCGTGCCCTCTAGCGACGGGCTGTGACCTTCCACGCTCTGGTCGGAACCACACCTCGTTACACACGCCACGATTAGCTGATGTCGTCACCGGTTTTTGCATTACAGCCTCCGGCTCGTTACTTTTTGAACCCACTTTATATTAAAATTATTCATGCTTTTGGGATGATGCCTTGTTAAATAATAAATGATTAAAATGCCTATACGTCTCGTGAGGGACCTTGCATCCTTTTCAGTAGATCAAAACAAATAATTGTAAATATAGTACTATCACCCATACTAATAGACATAATAATAATTAATAGGTAGCCTAAGTGTAATGGATCTGATGATGATCGCTTGACGCTCGAAACTGGTCATCCTAGTGTATTTCAAGACTCCATGGGAAGAACGAGTTAAATCACATTTTTTAAATTTTTCAGGAGAGCCAATTTAAACTTTCAACACTAAAAATAAATACTTAAAACACCCCAATTGGGGGTAAGCAATGTAGTTATTTTGCAAAATTTATATCTTATATAGGAAGAACATTTAAATCAAATAACAACTAAAGTTAAATTATGAAAAAGTGAGAGGATATGGGACGTTCTTTCCGTTTCCACTAAAAATAAGTACCTCTGTATCTCGGTGACATTCCGCTTTATTTGACATTAATTTCAACTGATCTGTAGTGACGATGGCTGGCCACCAGAATGCACCGTAAACTCATTTCCGGAAAGAATGGACTTGCCTTCTTCTATCCATGGGGCCTTCCTTTATTAATTTCATGTAAATTTATTACAGGATTAGGGCACAATGTGGGTACAATCATTTCGACCGACTACCAGTTCAAAGTAGAAACCGTAAACAACTCCAACTTAAAATTTTTCGTACATTGAATGCACAGGTCCCTATATAGCTATTATACACATATCTCTTTCTAACTTCCTATGAATGGACACTCAATTTGAACTCAAATTTGTACTTCCCACCTTGATTATATTCCAGTTAATTACAGCCATTGTGGAACATGATGAAATATGGATTCATCATTCTCTGGTAAACATCAGATTAAATACGAGTATGACGTCGCAGCCATACATACACTACGTGGGTCGAACAATGGTAGAGCTTAATGATCCTACTATTACGCAATCCATTCTCATCCAAAGAAGTGAGAGTGTACGGTGCTGCGCTCTGTACTAAAGGTGGTTCACCCAGTGCCCACGAACGGCATTCGCAGCACAGTCGGGAATCTTTGAGCATTCTGTGTGATGTCATATCTTTGGATTCATGGAGTTCTTTGACCTATATTATTACCAAATGTTTTCATTGTTAGAAGTAAGATCTTGTTAGAATTAAGATAATAAAACATCGGAAGTAGTTCATATGTGGAGTTCCCTAATAATTGCTACCAGAGAGATGTTAAGCAACAACATTTTTGGTCCTTCCGATTGCCGTATATAAGTGAACTACGAAAAATCTATGAAGATAGCTAACTTGGTTGAGTTGGAGAACAAAGAACAGCACCAGTAAGTAAGATCTGGTTCAGCACATTTCTCATTCCTTGTTTCTCGGGTCATTATAGACGCCGATCAGAAACATGTTTTAATAAAGAAATGAGCAGTCATCAAACCTCGCGTGACTCGCTTAAGTACATTCGGGAATGCATTTGCAGTAGGTGGTAATCTCAACGTCATAAAGGTTAAGAAACAGGCGTTGGAGAGCTTCATTGATAAATATAATTACATTCAGACACAATTAGAAATCGATGATCCCGAAAAAGAATCTCATGATGTAGATAGAGCAGCCTTTGATGACTTAAGATGGGTCAAAATGGAAACTCTATTGTGTCCTGAACATATGCACCCACCTCCGCCTGTAAATAGTGATAACATGAGCTTCCAACCATTTCACTACCCAAGTTCAGTGGCTCTCTAAAATATTTCATGCACTTTTATGACACCTTTGTAGCGTTGATAATCAACAATGAAACAATCACAGACATTCAAAGGTATTATTACCTCCTATCATGTTTGTCTGGTGAATCTCACCACCTCATTGAGAACTTACCCTTCTCACAGGATAACTTCAAGGTCGCCAGGGTCTTGATTCGTAGTCGGTATCACAATCCCAGACTTATATCAGACTTTCACATCAAGGAATTATTATCTCTCCCGAACGTAAAGCATACTCCTCCTAAAGTGCTGCGTTTGCTAATAAATCAACTTTGCAGCAACTTAAATGTCATAGAAGCTTTGAAAATTGAAATGCACTTGCATGACCTTATGCTCTCGTGCTTAGTTTTGGAAAGAATCAGTCTCACTCTCAGGAATTAATGGGAGAATGGTACGTCAAATGAAATGGACGCCACCTTGAAGGCCTTATTTCAATTCTTGGAAAATAATTGCCAAACTTTAGAAATAGTCACGCCCAACAGGACAGCTGCTGTAACGCAAGATGAGGTCAAGCATGATACAAGTTCAAGGGGACAACACCGAGCCTTCGTCACCACGTCACCTTATTGCGTGGTATGTAAGACATCTCACAGTCAGAATAAATGCCAAAAATTCAAGTAAATGGACGTAAATAGCCATATAGGTGTTGTGAGGGAACATAATCTCTGTTTCAATTGCTTGAGAAGTGACCATGTAGCCAACAATTGCAACTCAGGTAACTGCAGAAGATGCAATAAAAGTCACCAATCATTTGTTGCATGTAGAACAGAATATGAACCGTACTGCTACTCCTTTACACAGTGCATCCCAACACCGAGCTTATTGTTCTGTCAAAGGCGCATGTCCGCAAAATGAAGTATTGTTATTAACTGCCATTGTTAACATTAGGGATAGCGAAGGTCGAATGCTTCAATGTCGAGCACTATTAGACAGTGCATCACAGATGAACTTCGTGTCTCGAGACTTAGTGGACCGTTTGGTTATCAAGCTGAATCGCCATTCGATACCCATCAATGGTATTAGTAACACTCGAGCGACTGAATCCTCTTACTTCCGTCAATTTCTGATAGATTCGAGAGTTGGTACTTATAGTATGTTCTGTCCTGCGTCAGATTACTGGACCGCTGCCTTTATCAAGAATAGATTACGAGGACTGGCTACTGCCCACCAACAATCCCTACCTGACCCTAATTTCAACCAGCCTAAGGAGATAGATCTGCTGTTAGATGCTACTGTGTACCTTGAAGTCTTTAAACCCGAACAACAATCTAGGGAAGGTTACCCTACTCTTCAAAATACACGACTTGGTTGGGCGCTATCTGGATGTTTACCCCCTCACTCAGTTCAACAACGGAAGAATGGAACAACATCATTGTTGTCCATTTATGAAACCTTGCACACACACGTGGAACGCTTTTGTCAACAGGAGGAGCTTACTACACGTAGCCATTCCAAGGAAGCGAGTCAATGCGAGGAGCATTTTCGGAAATCTTTCGCGCGCAATGAGTCGGGCAGGTTCATAGTGAGACTACCAATACGGCAAGCAGTAGGAGAACTTGGTGGCTCTTTTACCAATGCCAGGAGGAGCTTTGGCTTTATAGAGAGGAAATTGCATCGACAACCTGACCTGAGGAATGAGTGTATCAAATTCATGGATGAATATTTACAACTAGGACACATAAAACTTGTCGATCCTAGTGACCAGCAGAAACCTAGTTATTACATGCCTCATCACGCGGTAATCAAGGACACGGGCAGCACTACCAAAGTCAGAGTTGTCTACAATGCGTCGGATAAAAATACTTCGTCGATCTCCCTGAATTACGTGATGTTGGTTGGGCCAACTGTTCAGCAGGATCTGTTCTCGATCGTTCTTCGCGTCCGCACACAAAAGTATGCGCTAATAGCTGATATAGAGAAGTTGTATCGACAGATCCAGATTCATGAAGCAGACCGAGACTTCCAGAGAATCGTGTGGAGCAGTTCTCCGAATCAGCAACTGGACATGCACCGATTGGCAACGGTAACCTATGGTACTTCAGTGGCTCCTTATCTAGCTACCCGTTGCTTACTGCAGGTGGCACTCGATGGTCAAGACATATACCCTACAGCAGCCAAAGTTACCAAAAGAGACTTCTACGTTGATGATCTTTTGTCTGGGACAGATTCCATTGAAGAAGCCAGCCTCCTACACAAAGACCTCACATCGCTTCTGAAAACCGGAGGATTCCCCATTCGTAAATGGCGATCCAACTATCCTGATATTTTGGAGGCCATCCCACCCAAACTTCGTGAGGGCCAGGTGTCGTGCAGTCTTCCTCTCAAAGATGGCGCCGTAAAAACTCTTGGTCTGTTATGACATTCGAGTAGTGACTCATTTCAATACCCCGTGGGAGCCCTCAACCACAAGAATGTGACATGGACAAAGAGATCCGTGTTGGCCAATGTAGCATCCATTTATGATCCATTGGGACTCATAGGGCCTGTAATTGATCAGTGCAGGTAGTTTATACAAGTTATTTGGCAACTACACCTGGATTGGGATGGTAAAATGTCCTCAGAACTTGAGACACATTGGACGCAGATACATCAGCAGCTCCCTAAAATAAATGCGATTTATGTACCACGGAAGGTGACCGCAGACGGCATGAATGCCAATGTTGAACTTCACGGTTTTGGTGATGCGTCAGAAAGAGCCTACGGCGCATGCGTTTATCTACGTTGCACCAACTCCAATGGAACAATCTCCGTTCATTTACTTTACTCAAAATCTAGAGTAGCCCCTTTGAAGCAAGTGTCTCTCCCAAGACTGGAGTTGAATGGCGCACTACTTCTGAGCAGGCTAATGGAAAGGGAGATTGAAGCCCATAATTTACATTCATGTCGACGATATTACTGGAATGATTCCACTGTTGTTCTAGCCTGGATTGCAGGTAGTTCCTCAGCCTGGAAAACATATGTGGCCAACACGGTGTCGGAAATTCACCAACTGACTTCTCAGCAAGATTGGAACCATGTCTCATCACAAGACAATCCAGCAGATGTTATCTCCAGGGGAACGGAGCCACATCGACTTCAAAGCAATCGATTATGGTGGGTGGGGCCCGTCTGGCGACCTACGGATCCTTCAACCTGGCCTGAAATTACCACTGCTGGACCAACCAAAACTCCTGAGCAGCGAGGAGTTAGGTCGTGTTTCGTGGCGAGTAATCACGACGCAGATAACCTCTTCATCCGGTTTTCCAGCTGGTCTAAACTACACAGAGTATTTGCATACATTTTCATTTTTTTTCACAATCTAAAGCAGGATGCAGCAGCAAGACGGCATGGAGCTTTGACTGCTGTCAAACTTCACGATAGTCTGCCAGCTATCATCTGCATCGTTCATCGTTGCTCGTAAAGTCAGGAGATACATAATTTACGTCAAAGAAACGCTGTGCCACTTCAGAGCAAACTTCTCACTCTACAACCTTTCCTAGATAGTGACAACATATTGAGGTTAGGCGGCAGGCTAGAGAATGCTGAAGCATCATTTGAACAAAAACATCCTTTGATACTGCCACCTTAGTATTATGTCACAAATTTGCTTATTTGCAATGAACAAATACGACTTTTTCACGCAGGAAGCCAATTTATCTTAGCCTCGTTGCGGCAACGGTGGTGGATAACCTATGGCCGATCTGCTATCAGGCAGGTGATCCGCAGTTGTGTAACATGCTTCCGAACGAAGACCAATGACACCAGTCAACTCATGGGACAATTGCCTAAGTCAAGAGTGACCACTGTCAAGCCATTCTCTCATTGTGGTGTGGACTATGGGGGTCCATTGAATGCGAAATATGGAAGCCCACGAAGTAAAATACAGAAGAAATGCTACATTGCATTGTTTGTGTATATGGCGACCAAGGTAGTACACATTGAGGCCGTCAGCGATGTATCCACGGAGGCTTTTATTGCCGCCTTAAGAAGGTTCATTTCAAGACATGGCCGCTGCAGTCACATGTATAGTGACAATAGCACGTGCTTTACCGGAACAAGAAGGAAATTAGATGAATTGTCATGCTCCATCCGGACAGAAAACTATCTCGTGTGTGTTTGTGTACAATTCCTGTTTTGATTTTGCCAGAGACTTGTGCTGGAGAAGTACAGTATGTCCATGTATTGCTACCATTCTTGTAATTTGAATGACAGATTAGATGGGCGGCATGTACGGTGATACGCTGTGTACTAAAGGTGGTTCACCCAGTGCCCACGAACGGCAGCGCCATTAGCACAGTCGGGAATCTTTGAGCATTCTGTGTGATGTCATATCTTTGGATTCATGGAGTACTTTGACCTATATGATTATCGAATGTTTTCCCTGTTAGAAGTAAGATCTTGTTAGAATTAAGATAATAAGTCATCGGAAGTAGTTATATGTGGAGTTCCCCAATAATTTCTACCAGAGAGATGTTAAGCAACAACACAAAGTTTAAGATTTATTGGGTGCAATTTTCAATGTTGTTACTTCATTTGAAGTAGACCTATGTGGTTATTAATATCCAGACGAATTCATTCCTCTTTTACAATACAATAGCCTAATGAGGTAGGCCTATAATGCCATTAAATGCAACATACTATCAACTGATATCTCAGGGAGAACAAGTAGTTCCGGGAGGAATTATACAGCCAATTTTCATATATCCTACTCATGATAATAGCCTCTATCAACATACGAATTTTCAGTTAGATTGTTGTAATAGATTCGTAGATATTGAGAACAATATTTGAGACAGGCTGAAGTACTTTGTGATGTTGATATAATAAGGTAGTTGGTTCAATGTTCTGTGAGCGTGGCTTGCTTCCGTGACGCAGAAGGTAGATATGTCATTGTCCAGCAGTGGAGGAGCAGGAGGGTCGAGACATTTAGAGAAAGAAGGACAATTTGCAGATACGCCCACTGGGTGGCGTTAACTATTTGAGCGCAAAACATGAAGTTGAAACAGCGAATAAGAATTTAGGACACCGTGAAACCCGCAAAAGAAGATTAATTGCAGATTTGGAGGGAATAAGATTTCGGATTAACGCACGATCGGTTTGAGTTCCGAAGAAGAGAGCCATGAACTGAGCCTTAACACGAGTATTTTAAAGTAATTCGCAAGTCTGTAACTCAATTACTTCGATTTTTAGTAGTTTACAGTGTCCCAACCACCAGAATCTGCCCAGTTTCATATAAATATCGCCACTGAAGCTAGCTACGAGACTTCGATTTTGTGTCTCTGAGGAGATGGTCATGTATTTTATTTGAATCCCAGAGGAGATTATTTTACTGATATCATTTCGGCATGTCCAATGGCATGTATTTAAACTTGTATAAATTTCAATTGGAAGTCGTTGTGACTTTGAAAATTTGTCCGGTATTTGGACATTATACCAGAACACTTAAAACATTTTCACTGGGCAAAATGTATATTTTAATTGTCAAGATGGACGTCGCTAAGTTTATGCGTGTAGTTGTAGAGGCTAACATTCTGTAAGTTAGGGCAAAGTTCGACGTAAAAATTGCTTAGGACTGTGAGTGAATATAGTAACTCAACAGCAATTTAGATAGGAACTAGTGCGTGTGATAAATATAATAATATTTGAACAAATGTTCCCACCCAGAAGGAAGCATCAAGCTGATTGGAACCAGCCATACGGAAGGAGAGATGACCATGGTTTCCTGTAGAATGTTGTCGGAGATGGAGTAAACTACCAGTTGGGCCATGCTCGGTGAGGTCAACTGAAAGATGTTTGCAGAATGGATGAGTACAATATTGAATTAATTCAAGTAGTCATAGATAGTTAGGTTTATGGGAACAGTCTGTATATATTTTTGTGTTTTATTGTAATTCTTGTGTTTATTTTTGTTGTTTCCGACACTCATGTTTAAGTTTGGTAATGCATTGTGACTACTATGTAGATATTTTGTGTTTGTATTTTATTCATGTAATTTGGAATTAATGTGCTATCGAGTACAGTTGTTTTGAGCGATGTTTCATTCCGCTAGAGCATGAGATCCGGCTTCGGTGACAAGTGGGTTAGTTAGTTAGTTAGTTATTGTTGCTTTAAGGGACGGAACTACGGGGTCATCTGCCCCTTCGGTGACAAGTGGGGCTTTGATAATGTCAATATATTGATATATATTGGGGGGAAAGGATACATTTTTTATTTGCTCATTTAATTAAACAGGCCGTTTGTTTCTGCCTTGTTGCAAATTTTATTGCGGAGAACCCTATTCATTGAGTAAGGAAATGTATGATTACTAATGATAGGAAGGTGTTTGAACACTATGATGACATCTTTGATCTGCTGCGTCAGGTTGATGTGGAGTGTTGAAATATTTTGCCATGACCAGGTTGTGTATTTTGTGTCCATGTGTGTATGATTGCGCTGGGATTTTGGCTTTGGTGTCCACATCCCCTATGCTGCATTATAATGATCGACAGACCTGCTCTGCGGACGTGCTCTTCGAATCTCGTCGAGTATTTTAATTCCAGGGAGAATTATGGAGACTACATTGGTATATTTTGGGTGACACACATATGTTTTATTTAGGTGGATGAGACGAGATATTGTGCGTTCTTGAGCAGCTGTTGAGCTGACTCGAGGTTTTGGTAAACACACCGGGTTAATGATATGCAAGCGACGAGTTGTTCCACATGTATACGCACAGACTGGAGATGAGACTTGTTAATTAGGAGGGTCAGCCAGCTCGGACTGCGACCAAAGTTGTTTAAAGTAGATAAGCCTGTTTGGTTAAATGGAAGTTTTATTTAAGGGGAACTTTATCGACGCCGATCCTGTATATTCATGTATCATGCTGATATGAAATTTTGTTGTTGTTGTTGTTGTTGTTATAAATATTGCCGGTCGGCATTTGCATTTCTTATTTTCATTAGAGTTGTGATTTGCTTACTCATGTGTTGAGTATTTATTCTAGGTGACGATCGGTCAACCTTTTGTGTCATGTTTAGTGTAGTCACATGTATTGCTATAGTTTTGATTAAGACCTGATTTGAGGCAATTGTTTGTGTGCCCAGTGCACTCTGTTAAGATTTCAAGGCCGAAATCTAATGTATTAATTTTAGAAGGGTAGGAGTGTCAGTATTGGTTTATATTATTGTCGAGCCTGTAAATTACTGTTTCCCAGACGCTAAGTCTATATATGCATATAAATACGGATTCGCAACTTGCTGGGCGTTCCAAATGGGAGAGAATCGCCGTATTACAGTACTCATTTCTTTCAGCATGCATCTACTTGTCCACATACGCACATAATATTATTGAAGTGATTTCAGGACTAATTTGTGTCCTTATTTTCAGCATTTGTCAGGCTGAGATTTTATCTGTATATTTGCATTTTGATTCAGAGAGTGAAAATTGAAGGGAGGTGTGTTTTATTTGTTTTGATGTTTTATAAGTTATTAAATTTGTTTTATTTTACTTTGGTTCACTTTTCTTCCTAATATAAATACCTCTCTGTCACCTTGTTATTATGAGAAGCAATTTAATTTACTATAATCAACCACGAACAAGGACTGAACACGACCCCGAAAAGAGTCTTGTTGCATGCTTCTTTACAAGGGTACATAGATTGTAAATGGTGGCGAACCTAGGGCCCAAGATATAGGTCAGCCAACATGTTGGTAAATGTCGGCCAACGTGTGGGTGTTTGCGCCGTGCAGTTGGTAATATCGCAAGCCAATAGCGGCCTTTAAATGTAATCGAATGGTTTGTTTAAAAAAATGTGGTTTGAGTTACTAGGGTGGACAAGTATGACCATGTTATTGTGATGTAAACTCAGTAATTAGGCGAAGTATTTCCGCCAAGTTGTCCAAATAAAGTAAAATCAGGGAGTTTGTTTTAAAGGTAAATAAATACGGAACATATTTATATTTGATATTGTTTTTAATGTTGTATTATGTTTCGGGCGCCCAGTTTAAAGTAACTTAGAGATTGTTTAGTGACAGCAAACTCCAAATTGAATATTTGGAAGGTGATGCCTTGAAAAGTTAATGAACATTTGGTTAATTAATTTGATTATTTTACGTAACGTCAATAAGGTTATTGAATTTAATAACTGGATCAAAAGGGGCGATATTAACTTAAATTTGAGTAATTAATACTCAAAGACGCATAGTGTTTCGGGGTTTTTAATGTTAAATAAATGATTCACCGGCTGCAACTTGGATGCATTTCGTGATTGCCGTGGGCAGGCTTCAACTCCTCAGCAAAATCTAGGGACTGAGCAAATAATTCATTCGGGGCAATTATTTTAAACCGAATAAATACAATGATGTAACAGGCATCACTCCAAAAGCCTTACTCAAGGAACTGGATGACTATTTTACCGATCAGCACATTAATCCGAACAAACAACTCCGGATGGCCGAGAAATCTTTACATGGCAGCAGTTTAATATGGTTTCAATGTTTCAAATATACTTTTGAAACTATGGACAAGTTTAAGGTAATGTTTCATAAGAAGTATTGGTGTCCCTCATATCAACAGGGTCTTAGAATGGACCTATATTCGAGAAAATACCACAGTACCCATCTCACAAAATACTCAGAATTTTTCGCTCAAAAATTTAGATGCCCCTTCGTCTGAGGAAAATGTAGTTATGGTCATTGGGAGGCAGTTGCCTATGAACATACAGCAGTTCCTTGTAGCAGCTAATATAAATACCACTGTACAAGCTGAGGAGATACTGCGGCATCTTGATGAGGCCAGTAAGCAGGCACCGCAGAGGAGAAACAGACAGATCGAGCGTGTAAACACGGCTGAGCTCATTAAGAACAATAGTCCGAGTACAAGGTCGCAGGCTAGTAATACACAAGCTACACCCAGTAGGCAGGAAAATTTCGATAACTGAGGCAGATATGAGGACCGAGGTAATAATAATAATAGAAATTATCGTACCAACGAGGATATCAGAATTGGAGGGGTAATCGTAGGCAGGAAGTGCCGTATCGAAGGAATGGTGGCACGAGGTTCAATCAAAATTGGAAAGACAAGCGGAGTCACGGGCAAGGAGAACCAATGGAGTACCAGAATAATTGAGACGATCGTCATGCAGAATCGCAAAGGTACCTACAGGAGCTGCACGCTAATGAGGAAACAGAACGAGGAAGATACGAACGAGCAATGAATAATAGAAGGAATCCGGATACTCACATGGAAGACGGAGCAGAAAGCTTGGTTCGACAGCAGGAAAGACAAGACAGACGGAATTCGCAGAACGGATTCCGGGATTTAAGAAACCCAATAATTGAATTTGGAGATAGCCTATGAATTCAGGAGGCTGATGATCGTGATGATCAGATTATTGCACATATCGAAGAATGGATTTCATTTACGGAGGACTGCCTGGAATGAGTTATAAAGCCGCAAAGTGATGCTTTAAGGCAATTACCAGTTATATATGCCAGGATTGGTGGTTTGAGAGTTAGGTGCCTGGTTGATACAGGATCACAGGTTAGCTTGGTTTCTGAAGCTCTAGTAAAAGAACTAGGGAGGAATCAAAAAGTACCCTTGATTCCTGTTACACAGATCAAATTTAGAGGTGTCATTCCCGAACGCACCTTAGTAGGCAAGCAGGAAGCGTACTTGGAGCTGGACATATTAAATCACATTTTCGCACAGACTTTTATTGTCATGGCTATGATGAGTTCCAACGTTATCTTGGGAGCCAACTTCATATGCAATTATCAGGCCGTCATAGATATATACAACAACACGGTGAGCTTCAAACAACTAGAAGACTCAACCAATGTAGGCTTAAATATGGATTAGATTACACACGGACGTGAGGCGGGCACGTGGATGCTGGATGCAGTAGCGGATGACGCAATAGAGGAAGTATGCAAGGAGGGAGAGGACATGGTTAATACAGTTGTAGTGGAATTAGGAGACCAGTATTATTCTCAAGAACTTTAGACCTTACTGGCTGAAGAAGAAACCAGCGGATCAAAATTTTAAAGCACAATTACAGGAGCGGCTGAGTGAAGGAAAATTATCGGGGGCTGACTGAAGAAAATTTGAAATTATGTTACGTCATCATAAGGAAGTTTTGGACACCATTCCAGGGAATATTTTGAATTTCAAGTATGCTATGCTGGTTGATGATAGGACACCTTTTAAGAGCAAATTGTACCCGATCCCAGAGAATTATCATTCTCAGGTGAAGGACATTATTGATGGTATGCTCAAGGCCGGAATGATTAAAAGGTCACCTACACCTTACTTAAACGCTATTTTGACAGTAGAAAAGCCAAATGGATCTACTACGCTGTTCCTAGACGCTCGTTTTTTAAATGTTAAGGTAATTACTGAGCACGACAAAGCGCCGCTTATAAGGGACGTTCTGAAAGGATTTAAAGGGAAGCAGATTTATAGTACCGTATATCTTACCAACAGCTTACATAATATGGAATTGGATGAAAAATCTCAACTATTGGCGGGATTTTTGTTCGATAACCAAACATATATCTGGATCCGTATGCCCTTCGGTGTTAAAACAACAGGTTCCACACTTATAAGAGCACTTGATCCCAATCTGACTGAGGAAGTGAAATTCGTTACCGTGAGGTGCATTAACGATATTCTTCTAGCATCAGACAACATGGAAGAACATTTGGAAAACCTAATAAACTATTGGATAATTTAATAACTATGAACTTCAAAATTAATTTAAAGAAGCCGCACATTTTTCAGAGCGAAATTTTGTACTTGGGACATATAATTGATCATGAAGGTGTTAGACCGAATCCAGCGAAGATCGAGACAATTAAGAATTTTCCTATGCCAACTAGAGTGATGAACGTAACAGCATTTTTAGGAGTAACCAGCTTCTTTATGGAGAACTGTCCAGGTTATACAGAAACAGTAGCACCAATGCAGGATATGGTCAAGAAAAGAAATCGATGGTTATGGAACGAGGAGTGCGATAGGTCTTTCAGAGCAACTAAGGAACTTTAAGAAAACTGTGTGAAACTGAGATACCCGGATTTTGGAAAGAACTTTATCATATAGGCGGATGCATCGTTGATTGGAATAGGGGCTATGTTATATCAAGAGGACATCCATCCCCAAGAATCGCTCATATTTGGCATTGATAAATCATAATTTGCGCATACACATACAGATCTACAACGTTTCACCGATCTAAAATGAACTGTGCATGCTTACCCTTGGGAACCCTGTAAGTAACTCTGTCTACTTGAAATTACGGATAGACCACTCCATTCCCTGCATTAAAGCCCTTTGGCTCAAATCTACACCGTTTCACCGATCTAAACCAAACTTGAAGTATTTCCCCTTTGGAACCCGACGAGTAACACTGTCTACATGAAATTTCGGACAGACCATTCTATTCCCTGCACTTAGACACTTTGGCACAAATCTACACTGTTTCACCGATCTGAACCAAATATTACATACTTACCCTTCCGAACACGACGAGTAACACTGCCTACTTGTAATTTCAGATGGACCATTCCATTCCCTGCACTTAGACCCTTTGGCACAAATCTACACTGTTTCACCGATCTGAACCAAATTTTACATACTTACCCTACGGAACACGACGAGTAGCACTGCCTACTTGTAATTTCGGACAGGCCACTCCATTCCCTCCATATAGGTCCTTTAGCACAAATCTACACCGTTTGACCTAATTGCAACGAATTTGACATACCGTTTGAAACCCTGCTGGTAACACTGTCCACTTGATATTTTGAACAACCCTCTCCAATCCCTACATGCTGAACCGTTTTTATCAGGTTCATTATTTTTTGTCATATTATTATTATTATTATTATTATTATTATTATTATTATTATTATTATTATTATTATTATTATTATTATTATCATTTCCTTCATGTCGCATTATTGTGACATGCGTTTCTCTGTCTCACCTACTGCGTTCAAACCTTGTAATTCTGCGTAAATGTTTCACCAGATGGTGAAACGAATGAATTGTTTAAAACAAATCAAAAGCGGAATTAAAATTATCTAATTGATCGAAGAACCCAGAAGCGTGTAGGTCGTGACTGCGTTACAGTACGAAGCCAAGACCGACGAAATCGAACGAGAGATGAGGGAACTTAAAATTACAAATGAAAGAGGACGAAACCAAAGTGAACTACTTACTAATGTATTTAAAGTAAACTAAAACAGGTGCGCATAAGAGTAAGGATTAATTTAAACACAAAATGAAAGGTAAACTTGAAGAGGTATTAAAATCACTTAATAACAAACAAAATAAAATTAAAATTAAAGATGGTACCTAAGAAAGGGGTACACAAAAACAATATCAAGAGAAAAGTGTATAAATGAACTTAAAAACAAAGATGAAACAAGATTAATTAAAATGTACTCACAATCAATGTGCAACTAAACCGTAAGCGCGACTCGATAACCAAAATTTAAAATACAAAAAAAAAAGATAGAGAGTATGGACGGACGAATAAGAGAACACCTCTACTTACGAGGATGACCTGGACTAGAATGCCCCGCGCCAAGAACTGAACTAAAAACGCTCATGATGTTGTGAAATCATGGGGTAGGGGGTGAAAGTGGTGAGGATGGGAGGGGTGCGTATGTAAGAAACGGGGGTGGGGGATGACACGGAGTTACGTAATATAACGAAGCCAGAGGAAGCAACACAAAATTAACACATAAAAATAAAGGAAAAGAGCATTACATTAAATCAATTGACATTACCGGGACAGGAAATGGAAGGAAAAATCAATCAGCTAAGAAATATGCTTTGTAGGAAAATATAGGCTTACATAGAGGTAGTAATGTCTAAAATATAACGACATACGAAGAAACAAAGGAATTAAGGTATGACGAATGGACAGTGACTAACACAAAGACCATCGCTCACACACTTTTCCTAAAACAGAGGGAAGGATAAACTTGGAGGCGAAATGAGACATGGCTCCGTTACTCCAATGATACCTTGACCCAAAAAGAAAAAACTCTGATACGAAAATCAAATGAAAGATGCCTCGAAAGAGTGCACATCAATTTGTGACGTAATACAGAGCGCTAGAAAGCCTCGCAGAAAAATAGCATATATTTCAGACCTGAGAGATTTGAGTAAAAATAAAACCGATTACATGAAAGGTAGGGATGACAAATAAACACAGAGGCTTCGCTGAACTAACGTAAACAAAGGTGAAGGGACTTGGGTTCTTGGATCGAATTCACATCATCATAAGGAAGGGAAATTGTAAGTGAATCAAAGGAGACACAAAAATAAAATAAAAAAATGGATAAACTGAAATTCAAAAATGATAGCATGCCAGATAAATCAAGTGATCGAATCGTACTTACGCTTAGTTGCTTTCTGGGTGCGGGCAAAAGCCTGACACGTGCACACACGTCCGTCTATCTGACGGCTCAAATTGGAAGGCCGCAACCTTCTCTAAAAGGAACGCAGTAACGCGCTCGAGAAAAATAAGTCGTAGAAACACCCCCTCTCCAGAACATAAAGGGGGCCAATGGGAGAAGCAAAGCTTAGCAACAAGTTATGCTTCAACCAATGGTAAAACTGTGTCAGTAGGGGTGAGAATTTTCACCATCTGGTGAAACATTTACGCAGAACTACAAGGTTTGAACGCAGTAGGTGAGACAGAGAAACGTATGTCACAATAATGCGACATGAAGGAAATGATGATAATAATAATAATAATAATAATAATAATAATAATAATAATAATATGACAAAAAATAATGAACCTGATAAAAACGGTTCAATGCATAAAAACAGACAAAAGCAACTTGAAGACCACGCTTAAGGCCCTGGAAACATTCATGTCCGTAGTAGTGTAACTGTAAGATATTATTGTTTGCTGACAATGCAGGTTGCATCACGCCGCCCCTACCCATGTTCTGGAGCAGAATAGCGAAAATAGTTACATCTTGCGCTGCTTATAAATTGGAGTCACGGGGAGTATTTAGTGCAAAAAGATTTATCAGGCCCCTGAAAAGAGTTATCATCATGAAAATAGTATTCCTCTGTTTAAGTGCGATGGTTTTGATGCAGTACATTGAGGTTATCAGCTGAAATAAGCGTTGGTGCTTTCACACTTACTTTCATTTATTCCTATCCTTATCCTTCAGCGCTATGTGGCGATAAATGACACTATTGCTACCTCAGGAGTTCGAGACAGCCGAAGTTTCCCAAAGAGGTCTGATTATCTTCCTACGGTTCTATGCGACAATAGACGACATTATTGGCCTCTACTTGTTTTACAGCCAATGAGATATAGGCCCTAGGCAGTGTCTTTTATTTCACTTACTCCTCTTTCTAATCATATTTTTAGCCTATTTTATTTTATAAAAAAAAAGCTTATGAGATCACCTTTTGTCCGTGTGTCTGTCTGTGTGAGCGTGTGTTTGTGATGGAGTGTGGTCCCCCTAATAACTTCTATACGGCTGGAGAAATGTCAATGAAACTCGGTAAGTTCCTAGCACTATTCCGGACGACCTCGACCATGCCTTTCAAATTTAGTTACGTCTCACCAATCCAACATGGCGGCTGTGCGAAGTATATCACCAGCATTCAATATCTCTGAATCAATTACCGATATCACCCTGGAATTTTTTACGTTGAAAAGGGAACTAATAGAAGTTCAATTATGTAACTTTAGAAAACCTGGTAACTACCAAACCAATAAAAAACGTTACCACCACAAAACATTATATTTTTAAATTTGTTTTTCTGATAGTTTAAGTATAATGTCCCAGTTATGTAGTATTATTCATTATCATCCAATAAACATATAAATCTACCGGGCGGAGCCTGGGTAGATTATTGGCTGAGGAATAACCCACCCACCAAGGGAAGATGATTAAGAAAAGGAAGTGGTTTCGGACTGTAGAAAAAGGATAGAGAAATGGGATGAGAGTTCCACAAAAGTTATAAATTTAGCTTTAAATACACTCAGAGGCGGTTGCCACTGAAAATTCGTTCTCGGATACCTAAAGTGGGTAAGGACTTGGTCCAAGTTAACGGGAACCGCAGCTAGAACTTGGGCGGTTTGCTGGAGAGTGGCCTTAGTATATTCCCTCTCAAGCAGGCATAAGACTACTATGGGGAAGGGTGTTGGTCTGGCATGACTGAAAGTGACAAGTTTATTGTATGTCCTTTCAAAGAAATTCGTTTTTTCAAAGTACGGTAATTCGAAGAATGACAATAATTTGCATCAATTTTGATATTTCCAGTTTTCGAAGTTATAAGCTTCCTGAACAGTAACCAAGTGCTTCCAAAAAGGATGGTGATAAAGGAATTATGCTTTTGAAAATAAATTTGGTAAATGAACCAGTAGTTGCATTTGGAAATGGCTAAGCTTTTAACCAGCCAGTAGCCGACTAAAAGTTTAGGCAAAGAGAAACACTTATCTTTTGAAAACTGACCATAAGATTTTGGAGAGGATCTCCACAAGCAGGTAGCTGGCGTAGCGAGCTGTACTTGCCTTACCGGCCAATTAGAATTAGCCTTTAAAGCTAAGAGAACTTTAACAAGATTACCACTAAGAATTTTTGCTCAAATGCAACAAGTGGTGAAAACCCTATCAATAGGTTTAATGGCATTGAGTAGGGAGAGTCAAGGAAGACCGGATCTTGCCTAACCGTTGTGTTTTCGAAATTATAAATCCAAAAACAAATATTTAATTTATTTAACAATTCAAAGAAGTTTATAACTTTAACAAATATATATTTTTCTGACAAATATGGATCATTTAAATTTTTTAACAATGGGGTCGCAGACCTCCTAACATTTAGAGATTGCTCCAGGCAAATAACAATTTATGAGGTTTCAAACCTTATATATGTTCTAAAATCTTTATAAGATTTAAAAAAGGACAAATGAAGTAATTAAAGTTTAAACATTAAATTGAGTACAAAGAGTGTACTTGAAGAAATTCTTGAGAGAATGTTCTAGAGAGAATGACAACTTCGAAATTAACAATAAGAAAAACATGAAGAATAAGATAGAAGTTCCTACAACTTCTTATATTTAAGCAGAATTACTTTATAACAATTATACAAAAGAGAGCAGGTCACTTACGGTGAAACCTGAAGAAAAAGGTCAAGAGGAAGGTTCTAGACTTCCTATGTTTAAGTAGGAATCACGAGCCAAATTGGGCAGTTTACATTTCGTGAGACTCAGAAATAACTCACTCAAGAGTTGAAAGTATTGTTTTCCCTGATTACGGGGATGAAACAATGTAAGTTTGAACCGTGTATAAAACACGTAGTTATACAGTAATTAATTAATGATAAACAAGCAAAATGGAAGGGCACTTCGTAGAGTGACACCTTATAGAAAAGTTACAATTTTATTAATAAGGTTTGTTAGTAGAAGGTTGAGGAAAGATCATTGGGATTTAGGATCAATGTTCATGGCCTTATTTAAAGTAAGCGGACGATCGCGACGCGGTAGAAAAGTAGAACAAGCACTAGTTTTCACTATAGTCTGTAAAATGGATGCAAAGTTCACTGTAAAAAACACGAAAGTTTATGGGAAAGAAAGTTATTGCAATAATGAAGAGAACTGGTATCACTAGGTAGGAGAGAATCTATTTCTTGAGAAGATTGTGAATTACAATTAAATACGCCATAGAACATTCCAACGGTGGACGAAAGTTTGCTATTGCAGTAATTTATAAGGAAGATTCCTCATTTTAAAAAGTATTTTCACAAGTGAGTGAAAAATACCTGACGGCAAGACTCGCAGATAGAGTACAAGATCTGGAAGGTTCCAGAACGATCTTAATAGAAAATGGGGCCAAAGTTAATCCAGCGGAGGAACTTGCTTTGTAATTTATAGACAGCGGGTATTAGATAATATCCCACGTGGTGAGAAGATTTCTCATTTAGCAAGCATAAGAAATGCTGCTTTTCACCAAGATTGGCTTGATTAGACTAAAGCCCAACATGGAAAATCCCGCGAAGGATGATTTTTGCCCCAAAATAAATAATTTCACACTGCCTATAAAAGATCGTTAAAGCATGTAGTCGATAAAATCATGAAGATGAGGTTAAAACTTGAAGCAGGTACTTATCTTTGTTGCATGGCGAAGGTGAAGTTCCCTTAACCGATACTTAATGAGCCAACATGGCGTAGAACGTAGAGAGTGTTTCTTGGTTTGAGGAGACTGGCTCTGGTTGAGCCTTAACTGACCGAGTCAACTGCCGACTTAGAAGTGAGACCTGCTCAGCGAAGCACAGAGGGTCCAAGGAAGGGAAAAGAGTGGGGGTAGGAAACAAAAGGAGAACATATAAACATAGCCAACATTACAACAAAAAATTGATCTTCTCTTGCTGAGCCGGTCTTCAAAGAGTTGATAACAGATGATATTAGCGCAGCATGGTGAGTAAAAAAGTAGACGTAGTTCTCTTGCTCACGGAGAAAATAGCTGGCGAGGGTAACAAGATCTGGTGGCCAGATGGATAAGTAAATCCTCTTGCACCAGGAAGAATTGAGGAGCTTCAGAGATTCGCTGCGAGATGACGCTAGGTGGGCCATAGAAGATATATATCTAGAACAGACTCATAAAAGATATAAGAGACCTGATCAACAAAGAGAAAATAGAAGATCACTGTTGGTGTTTGATAAGAAAGGAAGAACTGAACATGCAAAGAGCATTAAAAATTGGATTCTCACGTACCGTGTATTCAAAGAATACACCATACTGGGAGGTGAAACACCAACAGAGAACAAATAAACAGTTACACATTCAAAGGCAACGGAGCGATCAAAGACAATGGTCTTGTGATCGGACCATTAGTGGTCAAGATTTTGGCCACCCTGACTCTCCCATCTCTTCCAGGATAACACTCGGTCACTCTACCAGAGATCCATACTAGAGGGGGTGAAACATCCCTAACCAAGACCAAGTCCCCCACTTTAATGTCGGGACTGGAAAGAAACCACTTCTGTCTCCGTTGCAAAGAAGTTAAATATTCCAAGTTCCACCTCTTCCAAAAGGAATTGCGGAGGGCTTCAAGTTTACGCCAAACAATAGGTAAATTAGAATCCCTGAAAGAATTGGGAAGAGGAGGAGGAGCAGAAAGAGAAGTGCCGATAAGGAAGTGACCAGGTGTAAGTGGAAGCAGGTCATCAGGGTCATTGGAAAGAGGAGTTAAAGGGCGAGAGTTAACAACACCTTCAATCAGAACGGACAGTGAATTGAATTCTTCATAAGTCAGAATACGATTACCTAAAACTTTTCTTAAATGACGTTTAGTAAGCTTTACACAAGATTCCCACCTACCACCGTGATGAGGAGCGTAGGGAGGTATGAAGCGCCATTTGAAACCCTTTGAATAGGAAAAATTAGAAATTTGTTCCATGGCAGGAGAGGAAGTGAGAGCTTTCTTCCACAGGGAAGCTGCGCCCTGAAAAGTGGAAGCGTCATCAGAGAACATCTCTGAAGGAACACCACGCCTAGCAGTGAAGCGAGAGACAGCTGATAAAAAGTAAGAAGTAGAAGCATTCGTTACTAGTTCCAAGTGGATTGCGCCTGTAACCATGCAAACAAAGAGAGAAACATAAAGCTTACCAAACAATTTGCGTTTAGCTTCAGGAGAGTTTCGTTGATATTGGAACGGACCCATATAGTCCACACCAGTTAGAGCAAATGGGCGTATAGGAGAAGAGCGAAAAGAGGGCAGATCGCTCATTAATTGAGTATTGATTTTAGGTTTCGCTTTAAAGCAAGGAATGCACTTATGAATTACAGAAGAAACTTCGTGAATTCCATTTATGATCCAGTACTTTTCCCTTAAGAGGCAAAGCAGAGTGCGTGTACCAACATGCAGATTACGATAATGAAAGTCACGTATAATTAAAGAAGTTACGTGATGTTTGGAAGGCAAAATAACGGGATGCTTTTTGTCCTCAGAGAGCAAAGATTGCGAGAGCCTTCCACCTACCCTGAGTAACCCATGGTCATCAAGGAACGGAGCTAAAGCACGAAGACGACTGGATTTGGGAAGATCCTTTTTAGAAGAAAGCAAAGACAATTCAGAAGTAAAGGCTTCTTGCTGTGTCAGTTGTAAAACCTTAATGGTAGCGAGATTCAATTCATGATTGGTAAGGTGTGGTTTGGGGAGAAGAGGTTGGTCAACCACAAGATATTTCCATCTAAGGAGATAGGCAACAACTCGAATTAATTTGTGAAAGGAAGAGTAGCGGGACAACATGGGATGAGAAACGTTGGAAACAAGACACGAAGCAGTAGGTAAAGATACTGTAGCGTCAGGCAAGTTGGAGTTTGTAGCTGGAGGTTTAGAAGGCCATGAAGAAGAGTCTTCGATTAACCACGAGGGCCCATGCCAGTACAATTGGGAAGCTGCCAATTGAAAGGGTAAACAACCACGGGAGATAATATCGGTTGGATTATCAGCACTGGACACATGCCTCCATTGACATCCAGAAGAAAGAGTTTGAATTTTGGAAACCCTGTTTGCAACAAAAGTTTGCCAGTGAGAGGGGTTCTTGGCGATCCAAGAAAGGGCGATCATGGAATCGCTCCAGAGATAGATTTGCGAGAATTCGACTTTTAATACTTCCCGTAATTTCTTAACAAGTTCTGCAGCCATGAGTGCAGCGCACAGTTCGAGCCTAGGCAAAGTGATAGTTTTAAGAGGAGCGACCTTCGATTTGGCAAAAACAAGGTTGGAAACTGAAGATCCATATAATGAATCGTGATAAACTAAATATGCGCAGCAACCCTAAGCCTTTTCGGAACTGTTCGCGAACACATGAAGGAAGAAGGGTGTATTAGAATGAGAGCTAATTAAATTCCTCGTGATTACGATAAGGGAAAGATCCGGCAAATTGCTGCGAAACGAGAGCCAACGATTAAGAAAAGAAAGAGGGACAGTGTCATCCCATTCACATTTGAGCGACCACAGCTCTTGCATGAAGAGTTTGGCTATAACGATAACTGGGGCAAGGAATTGAAGCGGATCAAAAATGTTTGCAATTTCAGAGAGGATTTGTCTTTTTGTATTAGGAAGCTCTTCTGCGAGCGAAACTTTATAGATAAGAGTGTCAGTGCTAGTGCACCAGTGAACTCCTAGAGTTTTTATAGATTCGGAGTTTCCACAAATTTCGACAGAAGAAGGATCTACGTCTTCGATGGGAAACTGGGCGAGAAACTCAGGGGAGTTGGAATTCCACTTATGGAGTGGGAAACCTCCATTCCTTAGCAATGCCTGAAGTTCTAAAGACACAAAAGAAGCTTCCTCCAAAGCGGGGAAGGACTGGAAATAATCGTCAACATAGAATGACGTAGTTAGTGCTTCAGAGGCTTTGGAATTAAATAAATGACCATCTTGTGAGGCTAGCAAGTGTAGGGATCGGATAGCAAGGAAAGCATAGGGTTTTAAGCCATAAGTAACCGTTTTAAGCGAAATACCTTAATGGGCTTGCTGATTTCATCACGCCACAAGATTCTTTGGAGATCTCGTTGTTCCGGTTGAATTAACACTTGACGGTACATCTGTTTTATATCAGCTATGACAGCTATGGGAAATAATCGAAAATTTAAGAGTATAGCAGATAGATCTGACTGAATGGCAGGACCAGAGTAAAATGTATCGTTAAGGCTGTTGCCATTAACGTCGGGTGATGAACCATTGAAAACAACTCGGATTTTATCTTTTACAAGAGGGTTTTTCCACACAGGATGATGATTTAGATAAACCGTTTCAAGTGGGGGGTGCAATTCATCCTCAGATTTGTTAACAACTTCCATGTGATCCAAGCTTTCATACTCATCCATGAAATCAGTGTACTGCTGTTTAACAAGAGGTTCTTTCTTGAATTTGCTCTCGATAGCAAAGAGAGCTTTTCGAGCTTTGGGCTGAGAATTAATAAGTTTTGGAGGATTATGTAATCTTGGCATTTGAACAACGAACCGGCCATCAGAAGAACGAGTGGTGGTGTTCAAAAATGTTGCTCACAGAATTCATTTTCTGAAGAGGTTACATTAGGAGGATCAACATTTTCAAGCCTCCAGAACTGTTCCAGGTCAGTATTGGAGAAGTAACATTGCGATGCGGGTTGGGGAGAATAATGGGGAAGTTGACCTGTCACGATCCATCCAAATTTAGTGTCTCTGGCGACCACGTTTGAGGATAACTTACGAACCTGTTTACGTAGGCAATTCCAGAAAACTTTGGCACTAAAGAGTATGTCAATAGGATTTTGCATGTTGAACAAAGGATCGGCTAGCCTTAAATGCGAGGGAATGTTTAACCCTGAAATATCCACAGAATGATTTGGAGTGTCTTCTCCAATGCTATTGAGAATTAGACAATTAAGTTTAAGAAAGTTGTTTCTATGACAAGTATCTCTTATGGTTAGCTTTGAAAATTGTAAAGCTTGCGATTTTGAGCTGTTGATGCCCGACACATTGATAGAAGTGGGGTTTACAGGTAGGCCTAGTTTTCTAATTAAGGAATTAGACACAAAATCATGAGTTGCCGCTGAATCTAGAAGACCGCGTGCACGGACCCAGTTGCCAAAGTTATCCTGAACTTCGATTTGGACGGTGGACAACAATACTTGAGCACTGCGAATGGACTTGACATTTGGAATATACGATGAAGCATTAGCACTGTTAGCACTATCATTTTTCGGAGAAGTAGATGCAGTCGATGACCTTGCCTGATCATGACGATGTAGCAAAGTATGATGAGCCTTTTCACAATGGTAGCAAAGTCTTGTGGACTTACAATTAGAAGCAGAATGAGTAGGCGGTAGGCAATTGAAGCAATGTTTATTCTGGGAAACTAATTTTCTTCTGTCGTCGACTGACATTTCTTTAAAGGACTTACAGAGGTATAAGGCATGGGGATCATTACAAAGTATGCACTTTAAAGGTTGGTTTAAACTCTTGCGAGGTTCGCTTTGAGTGTTTAAAACCATAGAGCTAGCAACACGTCGTTCACTAGACCTAGTTGGGTAACCAGTAGTGTTTGATTTAAATTTAGATGAGCTGGACCCGTGTTTTTGGGTATTAGACGCTATGCGATCGCTTTTAGGTTTGATTGACATTAATTCAAATTTGGAACTCGGGGAAGAGGGTTCACTTTGATTAGCTAAAGCGGTTAAGAGCTGGCATCTGGCATTTATGAAAGTGACTAAATGCTCGTAAGAATAGTCGTTTTCTTTAGAAAGTTCAATTTCCCAAGCTTTGAGGGTAGCAGCATCAACTTTAAAACCACTAAATGAATTAGGAAAGTATCCCAGTGTTCAGTGGGTTGATCTAGTTGGGACAAAGCCTTAACGTGAAGTTGTGTAGTATCAACTAGAGTGCGCTAACTGGTGACGTCATTGTGCTGTGACGCAGGTAGGTTGAATAGAGCCTTCATATGGCGTTGAATACGTAACCGTAAATTTCCATATCTTTCTTTTAATAAGTTAAAGGCAATACGGCAATTTTCGGCACGTAGAGGAAGTGCTTCGACCAACTGCAAAGCTTGACCTCGGAGGATAGATCTCAAGTAATGAAACTTGTAAATGACTTGAATGTCTTCATTGTCATGAACAAGGGAGCAAAATAATTCATAGAAAGAATCCCAAGTAGATTCATCTCCAGAGAAATGGGGTAAATCAATTTTAAGTAAAATTGGTTTGGGCTTGTGAGTACCCTCACGGAAAGAAGTTTGTGGTTCGTGAAGGGAACCAAGAACAGAAGCGTCCTTTTTCTGATCCTCTTCGAGTTGGCGTATTATTTTGAAAGCAGAACCTATGCCTTCGTAGTATTGGTTTTCTACCTCAACTCGATCTTCGGTTTGATTGAGCATACAAGTTTCAATTTCAGTTTGAATGTTGCAATAATTTTCATAAGAACGTTCAAAATCCCTTACACGATGTTTCAACAAGTCTAATTGCGCTTCTGAGGGATCTAATTCTTTTATGTACTTTCTGAATCGGGTAATTTGCCCTTTATAGGATGCTCGTTTAGAAGTAAGTTTTTCATCTTTATCCTTATCAGTAGGAGCCATATTAAAGAAAATAGATTGAAATGCAACTCACGAAACTGTGGAACATTGGAAATGCTGTCAAACTGGCAGCAGCAATAAGTGGCAAGAACGGGACACACCAAAGGAGACAGGAGCGGCCTCTTTCCCCTTCCCAGGCATTGCAAGATGTGGTTATAGCTGAAAGATTCAAAGCAGATATTAATAATTTGCAAAGTATTGCCAAACAGAAAAATGACAAATGGACTCTCCCGGGTTTCTGGGACCAAATTTTGGGTAGATTATTGGCTGAGGAATAACCCACCCACCAAGGGAAGATGATTAAGAAAAGGAAGTGGGTTTCGGACTGTAGAAAAAGGATAGAGAAATGGGATGAGAGTTCCACAAAAGTTATAAATTTAGCTTTAAATACACTCAGAGGCGGTTGCCACTGAAAATTCGTTCTCGGATACCTAAAGTGGGTAAGGACTTGGTCCAAGCTAACGGGAACCGCAGCTAGAACTTGGGCGGTTTGCTGGAGTGTGGCCTTAGTATATTCCCTCTCAAGCTGGCATAAGACTACTATGGGGAAGGGTGTTGGTCTGGCATGACTGAAAGTGACAAGTTTATTGTAAGTCCTTTCAAAGAAATTCGTTTTTTCAAAGTAATTCGAAGAATGACAATAATTTGCATCAATTTTGATATTTCCAGTTTTCGAAGTTATAAGCTTCCTGAACAGTAACCAAGTGCTTCCAAAAAGGATGGTGATAAAGGAATTATGCTTTTGAAAATAAATTTGGTAAATGAACCAGTAGTTGCATTTGGAAATGGCTAAGCTTTTAACCAGCCAGTAGCCGACTAAAAGTTTAGGCAAAGAGAAACACTTATCTTTTTGAAAACTGACCATAAGATTTTGGAGAGGATCTCCACAAGCAGGTAGCTGGCGTAGCGAGCTGTACTTGCCTTACTGGCCAGTTAGAATTAGCCTATAAAGCTAAGAGAACTTTAACAAGATTACCACTAAGAATTTTTGCTCAAATGCAACAAGTGGTGAAAGCCCTATCAATAGGTTTAATGGCATTGAGTAGGGAGAGTCAAGGAAGACCGGATCTTGCCTAACCGTTGTGTTTTCGAAATTATAAATCCAAAAAGAAATATTAAATTTATTTAACAATTCAAAGAAGTTTATAACTTTAACAAATATATATTTTTCTGACAAATATGGATCATTTAAATTTTTTAACAATGGGGTCGCAGACCTCCTAACATTTAGAGATTGCTCCAGGCAAATAACAATTTATGAGGTTTCAAACCTTATATATGTTCTAAAATCTTTATAAGATTTTAAAAAAGGACAAATGAAGTAATTAAAGTTTAAACATTAAATTGAGTACAAAGAGTGTACTTTAAGAAATTCTTGAGAGAATGTTCTAGAGAGAATGACAACTTCGAAATTAACAATAAGAAAAACATGAAGAATAAGATAGAAGTTCCTACAACTTCTTATATTTAAGCAGAATTACTTTATAACAATTATACAAAAGAGAGCAGGTCACTTACGGTGAAACCTGAAGAAAAAGGTCAAGAGGAAGGTTCTAGACTTCCTATGTTTAAGTAGGAATCACGAGCCAAATGGGGCAGTTTCCATTTCGTGAGACCCAGAAATAACTCACTCAAGAGTTGAAAGTATTGTTTTCCCTGATTTCGGGGAAGAAACAATGTAAGTTTGAACCGTGTATAAAACACGTAGTTATGCAGTAATTAATTAATGATAAACAAGCAAAATGGAAGGGCACTTCGTAGAGTGACACCTTATAGAAAAGTTACAATTTTATTAATAAGGTTTGTTAGTAGAAGGTTGAGGAAAGATCATTGGGATTTAGGATCAATGTTCATGGCCTTATTTAAAGTAAGCGGACGATCGCGACGCTGTAGAAAAATAGAACAAGCACTAGTTTTCACTATAGTCTGTAAAATGGATGCAAAGTTCACTGTAAAAAACACGAAAGTTTATGGGAAAGAAAGTTATTGCAATAATGAAGAGAACTGGTATCACTAGGTAGGAGAGAATCTATTTCTTGAGAAGATTGTGAATTACAATTAAATACGCCATAGAACATTCCAACGGTGGACGAAAGTTTGCTATTGCAGTAATTTATAAGGAAGATTCCTCATTTTAAAAAGTATTTTCACAAGTGAGTGAAAAATACCTGACGGCAAGACTCGCAGATAGAGTACAAGATCTGGAAGGTTCCAGAACGATCTTAATAGAAAATGGGGCCAAAGTTAATCCAGCGGAGGAACTTGCTTTGTAATTTATAGACAGCGGGTATTAGATAATATCCCACGTGGTGAGAAGATTTCTCATTTAGCAAGCATAAGAAATGCTGCTTTTCACCAAGATTGGCTTGATTAGACTAAAGCCCAACATGGAAAATCCCGCGAAGGATGATTTTTGCCCCAAAATAAATAATTTCACACTGCCTATAAAAGATCGTTAAAGCATGTAGTCGATAAAATCATGAAGATGAGGTTAAAACTTGAAGCAGGTACTTATCTTTGTTGCATGGCGAAGGTGAAGTTCCCTTAACCGATACTTAATGTGCCAACATAGCGTAGAACGTAGAGAGTGTCTCTTGGTTTGAGGAGACTGGCTCTGGTTGAGCCTTAACTGACCGAGTCAACTGCCGACTTAGAAGTGAGACCTGCTCAGCGAAGCACAGAGGGTCCAAGGAAGGGAAAAGAGTGGGGGTAGGAAACAAAAGGAGAACATATAAACATAGCCAACATTACAACAAAAAATTGATTTTCTCTTGCTGAGCCGCTCTTCAAAGAGTTGATAACAGATGATACTAGCGCAGCATGGTGAGTAAAATAAGTAGACGTAGTTCTCTTGCTCACGGAGAAAATAGCTGGCGATGGTAACAAGATCTGGTGGCCAGATGGATAAGTAAATCCTCTTGCACCAGGAAGAATTGAGGAGCTTCAGAGATTCGCTGCGAGATGACGCTAGGTGGGCCATAGAAGATATATATCTAGAACAGACTCATAAAAGATATAAGAGACCTGATCAACAAAGAGAAAATAGAAGATCACTCTTGGTGTTTGATAAGAAAGGAAGAACTGAACATTCAAAGAGCATTAAAAATTGGATTCTCACGTACCGTGTATTCAAAGAAGACACCATACTGGGAGGTGAAACACCAACAGAGAACAAATAAACAGTTACACATTCAAAGGCAACGGAGCGATCAAAGACAATGGTCTTGTGATCGGACCATTAGTGGTCAAGATTTTGGCCACCCTGACTCTCCCATCTCTTCCAGGATAACACTCGGTCACTCTACCAGAAATCCATACTAGAGGGGGTGAAACATCCCTAACCAAGACCAAGTCCCCCACTTTAATGTCGGGACTTGAAAGAAACCACTTCTGTCTCCGTTGCAAAGAAGTTAAATATTCCAAGTTCCACCTCTTCCAAAAGGAATTGCGGAGGGCTTCAAGTTTACGCCAAACAATAGGTAAATTAGAATCCCTGAAAGAATTGGGAAGAGGAGGAGGAGCAGAAAGAGAAGTGCCGATAAGGAAGTGACCAGGTGTAAGTGGAAGCAGGTCATCAGGGTCATTGGAAAGAGGAGTTAAAGGGCGAGAGTTAACAACACCTTCAATCAGAACGGACAGTGAATTGAATTCTTCATAAGTCAGAATACGATTACCTAAAACTTTTCTTAAATGACGTTTAGTAAGCTTTACACAAGATTCCCACCTACCACCGTGATGAGGAGCGTAGGGAGGTATGAAGCGCCATTTGAAACCCTTTGAATAGGAAAAATTAGAAATTTGTTCCATGGCAGGAGAGGAAGTGAGAGCTTTCTTCCACAGGGAAGCTGCGCCCTGAATAGTGGAAGCGTTATCAGAGAACATCTCTGAAGGAACACCACGCCTAGCAGTGAAGCGAGAGACAGCTGATAAAAAGTAAGAAGTAGAAGCATTCGTTACTAGTTCCAAGTGGATTGCGCCTGTAACCATGCAAACAAAGAGAGAAATATAAAGCTTACCAAACAATTTGCGTTTAGCTTCAGGAGAGTTTCGTTGATATTGGAACGGACCCATATAGTCCACACCAGTTACAGCAAATGGGCGTATAGGAGAAGAGCGAGAAGAGGGCAGATCGCTCATTAATTGAGTATTGATTTAAGGTTTCGCTTTAAAGCAAGGAATGCACTTATGAATTATAGAAGAAACTTCGTGAATTCCATTTATGATCCAGTACTTTTCCCTTAAGAGGCAAAGCAGAGTGCGTGTACCAACATGCAGATTACGATAATGAAAGTCACGTATAATTAAAGAAGTTACGTGATGTTTGGAAGGCAAAATAACGGGATGCTTTTTGTCCTCAGAGAGCAAAGATTGCGAGAGCCTTCCACCTACCCTGAGTAACCCATGGTCATCAAGGAACGGAGCTAAAGCACGAAGACGACTGGATTTGGGAAGATCCTTTTTAGAAGAAAGCAAAGACAATTCAGAAGAAAAGGCTTCTTGCTGTGTCAATTGTAAAACTTTAATGGTAGCGAGACTCAATTCATGATTGGTAAGGTGTGGTTTGGGGAGAAGAGGTTGGTCAACCACAAGATATTTCCATCTAAGGAGATAGGCAACAACTCGAATTAATTTGTGAAAGGAAGAGTAGCGGGACAACATGGGATGAGAAACGTTGGAAACAAGACACGAAGCAGTAGGTAAAGATACTTTAGGGTCAGGCAAGTTGGAGTTTGTAGCTGGAGGTTTAGAAGGCCATGAAGAAGAGTCTTCGATTAACCACGAGGGCCCATGCCAGTACAATTGGGAAGCTGCCAATTGAAAGGGTAAACAACCACGAGAGATAATATCGGCTGGATTATCAGCACTGGGCACATGCCTCCATTGACATCCAGAAGAAAGAGTTTGAATTTTGGAAACCCTGTTTGCAACAAAAGTTTGCCAGTGAGAGGGGTTCTTGGCGATCCAAGAAAGGGCGATCATGGAATCGCTCCAGAGATAGATTTGCGAGAATTCGACTTTTAATACTTCCCGTAATTTCTTAACAAGTTCTGCAGCCATGAGTGCAGCGCACAGTTCGAGCCTAGGCAAAGTGATAGTTTTAAGAGGAGCGACCTTCGATTTGGCACAAACAAGGTTGGAAACTGAAGATCCATATAATGAACCGTGATAAACTAAATATGCGCAGCAACCGTAAGCCTTTTCGGAACTGTCCGCGAACACATGAAGGAAGAAGGGTGTATTAGAATGAGAGCTAATTAAATTCCTCGGGATTTCGATAAGGGAAAGATCTGGCAAATTGCTGCGAAACGAGAGCCAACGATTAAGAAAAGAAAGAGGGACAGTGTCATCCCATTCACATTTGAGCGACCACAGCTCTTGCATGAAGAGTTTGGCTATAACGATAACTGGGGCAAGGAATTGAAGCGGATCAAAAATGTTTGCAATTTCAGAGAGGATTTGTCTTTTTGTATTAGGAAGCTCTTCTGCGAGCGAAACTTTATAGATGAGAGTGTCAGTGCTAGTGCACCAGTGAACTCCTAGAGTTTTTATAGATTCGGAGTTTCCACAAATTTCGACAGAAGAAGGATCTACGTCTTCGATGGGAAACTGGGCGAGAAACTCAGGGGAGTTGGAATTCCACTTATGGAGTGGGAAACCTCCATTCCTTAGCAATGCCTGAAGTTCTAAAGACACAAAAGAAGCTTCCTCCAAAGTGGGGAAGGACTGGAAATAATCGTCAACATAGAATGACGTAGTTAGTGCTTCAGAGGCTTTGGAATTAAATAAATGACCATCTTGTGAGGCTAGCAAGTGTAGGGATCGGATAGCAAGGAAAGCAGAGGGTTTTAAGCCATAAGTAACCGTTTTTAAGCGAAATACCTTAATGGGCTTGCTGATTTCATCACGCCACAAGATTCTTTGGAGATCTTGTTGTTCCGGTTGAATTAACACTTGACGGTACATCTGTTTTATATCAGCTATGACAGCTATGGGAAATAATCGAAAATTTAAGAGTATAGCAGATAGATCTGACTGAATGGCAGGACCAGAGTAAAAAGTATCGTTAAGGCTGTTGCCATTAACGTCGGGTGATGAACCATTGAAAACAACTCGGATTTTATCTTTTACAAGAGGGTTTTTCCCACACAGGATGATGATTTAGATAAACCGTTTCAAGTGGGGGGTGCAATTCATCCTCAGATTTGTTAACAACTTCCATGTGATCCAAGCTTTCATACTCATCCATGAAATCAGTGTACTGCTGTTTAACAAGAGGTTCTTTCTTGAATTTGCTCTCGATAGCAAAGAGAGCTTTTCGAGCTTTGGGCTGAGAATTAATAAGTTTTGGAGGATTATGTAATCTTGGCATTTGAACAACGAACCGGCCTTCAGAAGAACGAGTGGTGGTGTTCAAAAAAAGTTGCTCACAGAATTCATTTTCTGAAGAGGTTACATTAGGAGGATCAACATTTTCAAGCCTCCAGAACTGTTCCAGGTCAGTATTGGAGAAGTAACATTGCGATGCGGGTTGGGGAGAATAATGGGGAAGTTGACCTGTCACGATCCATCCAAAATTAGTGTCTCTGGCGACCACGTTTGAGGATAACTTACGAACCTGTTTACGTAGGCAATTCCAGAAAACTATGGCACTAAAGAGTATGTCAACAGGATTTTGCATGTTGAACAAAGGATCGGCTAGCCTTAAATGCGAGGGAATGTTTAACCCTGAAATATCCACAGAGTGATTTGGAGTGTCTTCTCCAATGCTATTGAGAATTAGACAATTAAGTTTAAGAAAGTAGTTTCTATGACAAGTATCTCTTATGGTTTGCTTTGAAAATTGTAAAGCTTGCGATTTTGAGCTGTTGATGCCCGACACATTGATAGAAGTGGGGTTTACAGGTAGGCCTAGTTTTCTAATTAAGGAATTAGACACAAAATCATGAGTTGCCGCTGAATCTAGAAGACCGCGTGCACGGACCCAGTTGCCAAAGTTATCCTGAACTTCGATTTGGACGGTGGACAACAATACTTGAGCACTGCGAATGGACTTGGCATTTTGAATGTACGATGAAGCATTAGCACTGTTAGCACTATCATTTTTCGGAGAAGTAGATGCAGTCGATGACCTTGCCTGATCATGACGATGTAGCAAAGTATGATGAGCCTTTTCACAATGGTAGCAAAGGCTTGTGGACTTACAATTAGAAGCAGAATGAGTAGGCGCTAGGCAATTGAAGCAATGTTTATTCTGGGAAACTAATTTTCTTCTGTCGTCGACTGACATTTCTTTAAAGGACTTACAGAGGTATAAGGCATGGGGATCTTTACAAAGTATGCACTTTAAAGGTTGGTTTAAACTCTTGCGAGGTTCGCTTTGAGTGTTTAAAACCATAGAGCTAGCAACACGTCGTTCACTAGACCTAGTTGGGTAACCAGTAGTGTTTGATTTAAATTTAGATGAGCTGGACCCGGGTTTTTGGGTATTAGACGCTATGCGATCGCTTTTAGGTTTGATAGACATTAATTCAAATTTGGAACTCGGGGAAGAGGGTTCACTTTGATTAGCTAAAGCGGTTAAGAGCTGGCATCTGGCATTTATGAAAGTGACTAAATGCTCGTAAGAATAGTCGTTTTCTTTAGAAAGTTCAATTTCCCAAGCTTTGAGGGTAGCAGCATCAACTTTAGAAACCACTAAATGTATTAGGAAAGTATCCCAGTGTTCAGTGAGTTGATCTAGTTGGGACAAAGCCTTAACGTGAAGTTGTGTAGTATCAACTAGAGTGCGCAAACTGGTGACGTCATTGTGCTGTGACGCAGGTAGGTTGAATAGAGCCTTCATATGGCGTTGAATACGTAACCGTAAATTTCCATATCTTTCTTTTAATAAGTTAAAGGCAATGGGGCAATTTTCGGCACGTAGAGGAAGTGCTTCGACCAACTGCAAAGCTTGACCTCGGAGGATAGATCTCAAGTAATGAAACTTGTAAATGACTTGAATGTCTTCATTGTCATGAACAAGGGAGCAAAATAATTCATAGAAAGAATCCCAAGTAGAACCATCTCCAGAGAAATGGGGTAAATCAATTTTAGCTAAAATTGGTTTGGGCTTGTGAGTACCCTCACGGAAAGAAATTTGTGGTTCGTGAAGGGAACCAAGAACAGAAGCGTCCTTTTTCTGCTCCTCTTCGAGTTGGCGTATTATTTTGAAAGCAGAACCTATGCCTTCGTAGTATTGGTTTTCTACTTCAACTCGATCTTCGGTTTGATTGAGCATACAAGTTTCAATTTCAGTTTGAATGTTGCAATAATTTTCATAAGAACGTTCAAAATCCCTTACACGATGTTTCAACAAGTCTAATTGCGCTTCTGAGGGATCTAATTCTTTTATGTACTTTCTGAATCGGGTAATTTGCCCTTTATAGGATGCTCGTTTAGAAGTAAGTTTTTCATCTTTATCCTTATCAGTAGGAGCCATATTAAAGAAAATAGATTGAAATGCAACTCACGAAACTGTGGAACATTGGAAATGCTGTCAAGCTGGTAGCAGCAATAAGTGGCAAGAACGGGACACACCGAAGGAGACAGGAGCGGCCACTTTCCCCTTCCCAGGCTTTGCAAGATGTGGTTATAGCTGAAAGATTCAAAGCAGATATTAATAATTTGCAAAGTATTGCCGAACAGAAAAATGACAAATGGACTCTCGCGGGTTTCTGGGACCAAATTTTGGGTAGATTATTGGCTGAGGAATAACCCACCCACCAAGGGAAGATGATTAAGAAAAGGAAGTGGGTTTCGGACTATAGAAAAAGGATAGAGAAATGGGATGAGAGTTCCACAAAAGTTATAAATTTAGCTTTAAATACACTCAGAGGCGGTTGCCACTGAAAATTCGTTCTCGGATACCTAAAGTGGGTAAGGACTTGGTCCAAGCTAACGGGAACCGCAGCTAGAACTTGGGCGGTTTGCTGGAGGGTGGCCTTAGTATATTCCCTCTCAAGCAGGCATAAGACTACTATGGGGAAGGGTGTTGGTCTGGCATGACTGAAAGTGACAAGTTTATTGTATGTCCTTTCAAAGAAATTCGTTTTTTTTTTCAAAGTAATTCGAAGAATGACAATAATTTGCATCAATTTTGATATTTCCAGTTTTCGAAGTTATAAGCTTCCTGAACAGTAACCAAGTGCTTCCAAAAAGGATGGTGATAAAGGAATTATGCTTTTGAAAATAAATTTGGTAAATGAACCAGTAGTTGCATTTGGAAATGGCTAAGCTTTTAACCAGCCAGTAGCCGACTAAAAGTTTAGGCAAAGAGAAACACTTATCTTTTTGAAAACTGACCATACGATTTTGGAGAGGATCTCCACAAGAAGGTAGCTGGCGTAGCGAGCTGTACTTGCCTTACTGGCCAATTAGAATTAGCCTTTAAAGCTAAGAGAACTTTAACAAGATTACCACTAAGAATTTTTGCTCAAATGCAACAAGTGGTGAAAGCCCTATCAATAGGTTTAATGGCATTGAGTAGGGAGAGTCAAGGAAGACCGGATCTTGCCTAACCGTTGTGTTTTCGAAATTATAAATCCAAAAACAAATATTTAATTTATTTAACAATTCAAAGAAGTTTATAACTTTAACAAATATATATTTTTCTGACAAATATGGATCATTTAAATTTTTTAACAATGGGGTCGCAGACCTCCTAACATTTAGAGATTGCTCCAGGCAAATAACAATTTATGAGGTTTCAAACCTTATATATGTTCTAAAATCTTTATAAGATTTTAAAAAAGGACAAATGAAGTAATTAAAGTTTAAACAATAAATTCAGTACAAAGAGTGTACTTTAAGAAATTCTTGAGAGAATGTTCTAGAGAGAATGACAACTTCGAAATTAACAATAAGAAAAACATGAAGAATAAGATAGAAGTTCCTACAACTTCTTATATTTAAGCAGAATTACTTTATAACAATTATACAAAAGAGAGCAGATCACTTACGGTGAAACCTGAAGAAAAAGGTCAAGAGGAAGGTTCTAGACTTCCTATGTTTAAGTAGGAATCACGAGCCAAATGGGGCAGTTTCCATTTCGTGAGACCCAGAAATAACTCACTCAAGAGTTGAAAGTATTGTTTTCCCTGATTACGGGGAAGAAACAATGTAAGTTTGAACCGTGTATAAAACACGTAGTTATACAGTAATTAATTAATGATAAACAAGCAAAATGGAAGGGCAGTTCGTAGAGTGACACCTTATAGAAAAGTTACAATTTTATTAATAAGGTTTGTTAGTAGAAGGTTGAGGAAAGATCATTGGGATTTAGGAACAATGTTCATGGCCTTATTTAAAGTAAGCGGACGATCGCGACGCGGTAGAAATGTAGAACAAGCACTAGTTTTCACTATAGTCTGTAAAATGGATGCAAAGTTCACTGTAAAAAACACGAAAGTTTATGGGAAAGAAAGTTATTGCAATAATGAAGAGAACTGGTATCACTAGGTAGGAGAGAATCTATTTCTTGAGAAGATTGTGAATTACAATTAAATACGCCATAGAACATTCCAACGGTGGACGAAAGTTTGCTATTGCAGTAATTTATAAGGAAGATTCCTCATTTTAAAAAGTATTTTCACAAGTGAGTGAAAAATACCTGACGGCAAGACTCGCAGATAGAGTACAAGATCTGGAAGGTTCCAGAACGATCTTAATAGAAAATGGGGCCAAAGTTAATCCAGCGGAGGAACTTGCTTTGTAATTTATAGACAGCGGGTATTAGATAATATCCCACGTGGTGAGAAGATTTCTCATTTAGCAAGCATAAGAAATGCTGCTTTTCACCAAGATTGGCTTGATTAGACTAAAGCCCAACATGGAAAATCCCGCGAAGGATGATTTTTGCCCCAAAATAAATAATTTCACACTGCCTATAAAAGATCGTTAAATCATGTAGTCGATAAAATCATGAAGATGAGGTTAAAACTTGAAGCAGGTACTTATCTTTGTTGCATGGCGAAGGTGAAGTTCCCTTAACCGATACTTAATGTGCCAACATGGCGTAGAACGTAGAGAGTGTCTCTTGGTTTGAGGAGACTGGCTCTGGTTGAGCCTTAACTGACCGAGTCAACTGCCGACTTAGAAGTGAGACCTGCTCAGCGAAGCACAGAGGGTACAAGGAAGGGAAAAGAGTGGGGGTAGGAAACAAAAGGAGAACATATAAACATAGCCAACATTACAACAAAAAATTGATCTTCTCTTGCTGAGCCGGACTTCAAAGAGTTGATAACAGATGATACTAGCGCAGCATGGTGAGTAAAAAAGTAGACGTAGTTCTCTTGCTCACGGAGAAAATAGCTGGCGATGGTAACAAGATCTGGTTGCCAGATGGATAAGTAAATCCTCTTGCACCAGGAAGAATTGAGGAGCTTCAGAGATTCGCTGCGAGATGACGCTAGGTGGGCCATAGAAGATATATATCTAGAACAGACTCATAAAAGATATAAGAGACCTGATCAACAAAGAGAAAATAGAAGATCACTGTTGGTGTTTGATAAGAAAGGAAGAACTGAACATGCAAAGAGCATTAAAAATTGGATTCTCACGTACCGTGTATTCAAAGAAGACACCATACTGGGAAGTGAATCACCAACAGAGAACAAATAAACAGTTACACATTCAAAGGCAACGGAGCGATCAAAGACAATGGTCTTGTGATCGGACCATCAGTGGTCAAGATTTTGGCCACCCTGACTCTCCCATCTCTTCCAGGATAACACTCGGTCACTCTACCAGAAATCCATACTAGAGGGGGTGAAACATCCCTAACCAAGACCAAGTCCCCCACTTTAATGTCGGGACTTGAAAGAAACCACTTCTGTCTCCGTTGCAAAGAAGTTAAATATTCCAAGTTCCACCTCTTCCAAAAGGAATTGCGGAGG